>JASDDO010000024.1:456849334-459249334 GCA_030015575.1 Agapanthus africanus
GTTTCTTAGGGTGTTTTTGGATGCACTCTGACATGACTTATTGCGCTATTAGGGGTCTGGCGTTTACTGCCCCCTAGGCCCAATATGTGATACTCTTAGACGAACAGACCGGACTGTACGGAGATTGCCACAGACAGGCTCAGTAGGGGTACGGATGAGTTTGTTCGTTGGCCTTCTTATCGAAAGATACCTGGGTAGCCGTTACGTGCAGCTAGTACCGCTGACGCTCTTGTGGTTAAACCCACTGCCAGCGTACTGTCGAGCCTTTAGAGTCCTACATAGAGAGTTTCCCTTCTTCGGGCGAAACGGGTAGAGGTCGTATGGTTTTACGATAGGGTTCGATCATATATGTGTACTTATGCATATATGATGTTCGGGCGGACAATACTAGTTGGCTTTGGTTTAGGCCGGATCCTAGTGTTTGGTTATTGGATTAGTTATGTCTCATTGTATTCGTGTTTCTCGGAACACGGATAGGGTATGTATATACAGATGTGTGGGGCATTCTTGTATTTATTCAAGTTTGCTTTAAGATGATTAAACCTCATTATTTGTTTTAGTATTTTAGGTTAAATTCTTAATGAGGTGGATGTTGGAGATAGTGCCCTCAGAGTCAATTATTAGGTCACAGGTACGTGATTGTAATGATTGAGGGAGGACCTATCCCAGTAGGACAGTCTTGCTCGAGATGATAGTATGCTATCTGGTTTACCTTTATCATCGTGTACTGCTTTAGGTGACATGACACGTCGCTATTACACGTTGATAGAGCCCCTAGGATTCTTGCTTGACCACCAGCAGTATGAGGGCGATCATATAAGTGGGAGCTGGGGGTCTATAAGCTTATCCTTAAAAGGTCCCTAGTCGTGGGAGTTTCGAGACTGGGCATCGATACTCCATTAGTAGACTAGTGTATACAGTCGAGACCCCGACGAGGGGCGGTGGCCGGTCTCACAAGCCACTGGTGTCAGTTGGATCACCTAAGATGTATACAGGTGCTCATTGGGTTATGAGTACACCGGACAGGACTCGCCGGGAACATGCTAGTTGGTCATATACCAGACGTCAGATGGCAGTTCCCTGGTGACATGTGTGCAGGTTAGTTCATCGACCTGGGGATCGTCATTTGTCTCGTGTGAGTTCCCACTGTACTTTGATTACTACCCTACCACGGCTCAAAGGAGTCGTGCAAACAGGTTTTAGTTGGGTACAGTCCCGAGCCACATGGAGGCAGTGAGCGTAACTTCAGGGGTTCGTCTCTCCCGGTATTGGGGGTGAGGTCGTGCTGTGTCTAGGAGAGCCATTACACAAAGTCCTTGGCCAAGGCAAGGAGATTTACTGGTAGGTATTCCAGTAGTATCTCAGGGTGTTCTGGGCTACACTCCGACACGACTTGTACCGCTTTTGGGGGTCTGACTTTTACCAACCCCCTAGGCCCGCCATGCGATGCTCATAGACGAACGGACCGGACTGCACGGATATTGTCACTGACAGGCTCAGTTGGGTGTCGGGGTGAGCTTCCTCATCGACGTCCCATTTGGTCAGTACCTGGTAGCCCGTCACGTATTGGCTTATACCTCTGACGTGCTAGTGGTTAAATCCACAACCAAGGTGTTGACGAGTCTTTAGAGTCCCCCACATTCAGTTACTCAGCTTTCGGGCGAAAGGTTGTAGAGGCCGTATGGAGATATGGCAAGGTCCGATCAGATACGTGCGGTATTGCACGGATCAGGATCGGACAGATTGTACTTTAGGCCGTATGGTTATATGGCAGGGTTCGATCAGATACGTGTGGTATTGCACGGATCAGGATCGAACAGATATTACTAGCCGGCTTTGGTATAAGCCGGATTCTAGTATAGTACAGTGTAGATTTTGTCTCATTGCATTTGTATTTCGGTCGAAATACAGATGCAGGTGTGTATGCACTGTATCAGGGTTTTCCCGTAATTTATTACGGGACCAGTTTTCTGGAGTTGCCAGTTTGCTTTCCGTTTCGGCCAATTTCCATTGTTCCGTTCATTGGCCGAAGATTGGTGGAGGAGGGCTTATTTGCATTGTTGCAAATAAGTGTTTGTGGAGGGGTTCTTTGCTTATTGTTGTATCATGATAGCCTCTCATTGACCTTGACTTCTAGCTTCATGATAGCTTGACTTTCTTTATCATCATGGTTTTGATGATGGTTGTTGATGATGAGAGATGGTTGTTAGCTGAGTGTTGGTTTTGCTTTGTTATCATTTGGTTCATATGATAACCATTCCTCTCTCTCTCTTGTTTTTGATATGAGAATGGCTCCCATTTTTTTGAGCTCTCTCTCTCCATTTTCACTCTCCTTCTCCTCTTGTCATGGCCGGCCACCATGAGGGTGGGTTGCCCATTTTTGTAGTGGGGATTTTTTGCTCTCTTGATGTTAGAAAAATCCCCAAGTTCCTCCACATTGTTCTTGTATCATCCCTCCACCTAAAATGGCATCTCCATGAACCCCAAAGTGAGACTTGAGGACTACGCATTCTACAGCGAATCTTGGGCACGTCGAGTAGCCGGCTTCGTGCCCGAGTTGCCTCGGCATTGAGGTGGGAGCCCGTAAACATAGTAGGCGATGTGGTGCACTTCCGGCGACGAGGAGGAGACGGGACATTCCGCAGGAGATCGGGACCATGACGAGAAGACCGGAGGACTTGGATCGTCGGTATATCTCTATTCCCTATCTTCTAGTTAGCTTAGACTAGTTAATGGGTTCGATCCGGGTCATAGTGCGCGGTGGTGCCGGTTTGCTAAGTCCGCAAAATTTAAGTTATTCACCGCTTCCGCTTTCCGGCGTCGGATTGACGGCCGGGGCGCCGCCGTGCACTTACAGTGGTATCAGAGCCTCCCCATTAACTTAGTCTAGCTTTGTGTAATGTGTTTTTCTGTTCCGATCGATCGAAATGTCCGAAAACCCCAATACACCCACGACAGTTTCTGTTGAAATTTTTCTGTCTCCAAAATTTTTTCAGGTTGCATAAAAGTACTGTGCTAGAAATTCTAAGAACACTGTTCAAATTCGACGCACTAATCTTCTTACTTGACCGCGGAAGGACGGCCAAAACCCACGTTTGGCCGCGCTTCCGCCGCAGTCTACAGGGATCAGTGGGTTGGGTTTTTACAGTGGGCTTCTGGGCTTAAATTAGGGGTTTTGGGATATTAAAATTGGGTCCAGGTTTTCTTTAACTGCTACAGTATTCTTTGTGGGCCCACTTGTTAAAGTTTGATCAATCGGATATTTTAAACACATTTTTCACAGTATTTACATTATATCTGCGACCGTGAATGTCACTCGATCGGTAAATCCGGTCTAACTGCTATAGCCCGGTTAGACGGATTTGCGAACGTGACTTTCACGTTGATGTTCTATGTATTTGCTGTGATGTTGCGGATCGGTCGTGGGGGATAGCCTGGATGCAATGCTAGTACAGTTTTGTTGTATTATGTACATTTGATATTGCGGGGCGAGCGTCCGACATGTGGACTGCCGTCACTGCCTGTTTGTATTATTATTTTGGGGCACGACCTGGTTGCGGTCGATGTACCCGTTGTATGTATATTTTACTTTCTGTACTAGGTTGCCCCGCGGAGGGGTGCACGAATAGCCGGGTTCTGGAGGGCAACAAGCCCGCATCTCATGGCATTGAGACGGAGGGGGCTTCACTCTAGGATTGGCGGGCTATTCGTCGCACTCGTAGGGGGTACAGGTTGACCCAGGAGGGGTGCCCAAGTTACCGGATTCCGTGAAGTGCTGGGTGGTCCATTCACGTTGCTGAAGGGGGCTGCCTCGCTTCAGGTTTTGGCGGGTAACTTGCCGCGCCCGTAGGGGTCTAGGATTTCATTGCACAGGCTATCCACACGACCAGGGGAACGTCGGGTTTCAGTAGTGGCTCTGTGAAACCCGGGGATCCCAGATATCTGTATTGTTTCTGTGATGTTGTTCATTCTCTGTGATGTTGCATTTTATTCACGCCTTGAGCGAATATAATATATTGGTATATATATTAGTAGATGTTGTATATGTTTTGCATCCGCGCTAGTCCAGTCCCCGCTCTGTCGTTAGTTAGCTAACCTAACGGGTAATGACGGGACCCAGTGGCGAATGCGGATGGCATATACGTACATCAGTATATTTTCGTTCTTTTTGGTGTGATCAATTGATGGGACTGCATTGATTCGGATCAATGCAAAGTTAAAAACAAACCTAATCTGATGTTGTTGGAACACTTTTTCAAAAAGCTGTTATTGCAAGGACGTTTACTTTTGTTTTGCATCGTGGTATTCATTAGAATATCCTGCTCCTCAGTCGACGAGGCAAGGGCCGAGATCCCTTCACCGGGAGTGACCCCTTGGACAATAAGTTTGCGTCAGGGCATTAACTTCACTATAGCCGATTACTTTTGCTTTGCACCGTGGTATTCATTTGGAATATCCTGCACCCCATTCTACGGGGAAAGAGCCGAGATCCCTTCACCGGGAGTGACCTCTTTAGCAACGGTTTTCGTCACTATATTTTCAAAAAGCTATCCGTTCCTTCAACGATATCAAGTTCATTACGTTAAAGGTTTTCGCCAGAAACCATTCGTAGCCCTCCGTCGTTTCAGATGGGTAGCACGTAGTATTCATGCTATGTTTGTTGACCTTCGTCAAGGCATAGTGTATGGTAGCTGCTTGTTATTTTTCTGCTGCATAGATAGATGCGTTGGTTTGGGACAGTCGTATAGCCTTGTTGACCTTCGTCAAGGGCTTGTACGGGTGGATTCAAATTAACCTGGATAATGACGGGTAGAACTTGACATGTGACTTATGATTTGTTGACCTTCGCCAAGGTCATAAGAGCATGGGGCAGAAATCACATCGGGAGTTTCAAAAGAACTGAGACTTGCCAGATATGCGCATACCTTCTGGAGTGTGATACCGTGAGCGGATTCCGTCACGTTATCATGCGATGAGAGTTGGATCCCGATTCCCACTGATGGGTTAGTTTACTCCTCGGGTAACCCCGACTAATTCTTCTTTCAGGTTTGGAGGAGAATTTGAGGTACAGTGGGAGGATTCCAGATTAGATAAATTGGTAACCATTCTGATCTAGGTTAGAGTGCACGCTGAGTGTTTCTTTTCTCTCTCTCTTTGGCAGCGACCATTGACCCGACCCTAAGACTTTGACTCAGTGACCAAGTTGACCGAACCTTCTTAAACACCGGCTTTTGGATTGTCAGAGTTGCCGACCTCATTGCCACTCCTACTTTTACCCTTTTTTCTCCAGGACACCCCGTATTACTACGAACGTCCACTTCCATTGGACAAAACCATCGTATGGTTAGATACGAACTCGAAAGAATTTATTCGAGGATGGTTTCCGGTTCTGGAGAAAACGGATAGGATTATTCAGTTGTCTTTTCCTTTTACCCTCTCTCAGGTTACGAGTACTCCTTGGTTTAGGGGTAGTACACCTATTACGCAAATTGGATTGTCTTCTTCCAAACCTTAGGCTGGTGCCGACCGGTAGGGAATGAAGAAAACCAATTAGCATAACGATGGTGTGCAGAAGGTATTAAGTTCAGACAAAGCAAGGGATTAGTAAGAGGGCAAAGTAAATTGCAACAGATATTCACGACCAAACCAAATATTTCATTACCACTCCCACATCACCTTTGTATTTCTCCAGGACACTCCGTATCACTACGAAGATCCACAGTTTATTTGGATACTCCATCGTATGGTTATATACGAACTCGAATGGAACTTGTTCCAGTTCGGGGATGGATTCTGGTTCAGGAGAAATAGGAATAAGGTTTATTCGGTTGTCTTTTATCTTCACCCTCTCTCATTGCGAGTGTTCCTAGGATGCGGACAGTACACCCATTATGCTTATTGGATAGTCTTCTTCCAAACCATAGGCTGGTGCCGAACGGTAGGGAAGGAAGAAAACCATTTGGCCTAAAAGGGTGTGCAGAAGGTAAAGACTAAAGACATATGAAGGGATTTGGAGAGGTGGCAAAGAACTATACGGTTACAGTCGTGAATCTGGAAGAGGCATTACTAGGAATACCAGAATACCCCATCGGAACATTTCAATGTTTCAGTTTCACTGTGTAATGTTAAAGGAAAACTGATTTCCCGATTAGATACTTACTCCAGGGTATGTATTTACCAGGTACGATTCTCACATCTGTATGGTTTTACAGATGATGAGTGTGTAAGCCCGCGGGGGCGCCCCGGCCGTCGATCCGACGCCGGAAACGCGGAAAACAAAAACTTTGCGAACTTTGCAAAACGGCACCACCGCGGACTTTTTACCCGGATCGGGCCATTAACCTAGCTAGCTAGCAAAAAGAAAAGAGTAGAGATGCTATACCAAACGATCCGTGTCCTTCGGTCTTCGTCTCCGCTCCGATCTCCCGCGGAATCTCCGTCACCTCCTCGCTCGTCGGAAAGGGCACCACGTAGCCGGAATCTTTTACGGGCTCCCGCCTCTTGACCGAGGCAACTCGGGCGCGAAGTTGGCTAGCCGACGCGTCCAAGGCTTGCTATAGAATTGTGTAGTGAGTTGTCTCTTTAGGGTTTATGGAAGTTGCCATGAAATGGTGGAGGTGAAGAAAAAAAAACTCAAAAAGAGCTTATCAACTTTTTAGCATGAGAAAGGATATGAAACATATTTCTCACACAAAAGGAAAATGATCCTCTCTCTCACTCTAAAGTGGCCGGCCCCCTCTCCATCAAATTAGATTGGAGAGAGAAAAGAGAATTTTTTAAAACAATATATCATAAAGATAATATAAACCTCACATCCTTTCTCACTCATCTCACAAATCAATCCCTTTTCTAAACCATCAAATGAAAAGCCATCAAAAAGACAAGAAAGGAATCTCATGATTATGAAGCCACACTTATGCAAAGAAAACCCTCACAAAATGTTAATTGCGAACTTGCAATTAACACTCTCCATCACAAAGCCCGGCCGAGAAGGAATGAAAGAAAACCGGCCGGAACGGAATGCAAACTGGCAACTTCAAAAAACCGATCCCGTAATAAATTACAGGAAAAACCCGCTACTGCAAATACATGCCCGCCTTTGTATTCTCACTGAACACAAATGCAAAGAGACAGAACTACACTATCAAATACTAGAATCCGGCTTAAGCCAAAGCCGGCTAGTAAAAACTGTCCGATCGCGATCCGTGCAATACCGCACGTATCTGATCGAACCCTGCCATATCTCCATACGGCCTCTACAGCGTTTCGCCCGAAACTTGAGTAACTGTCTGTGTGGTGGACTCTAAAGACTCGTCAATACTGTGGCTGTGGATTTAACCACTAGCACGTCAGAGGTATAAGCCAATACGTGACGGGCCACCAGGTATTGACCAAAAGGGACGTCGATGAGCGAACTCATCCTGACACCCTACTGAGCCTGTCAGTGACAATATCCGTACAGTCCGGTCCGTTCGTCTATGAGCATCGCATGGCGGGCCTAGGGGGTTGGTAAAAGTCAGACCCCCAAAAGCGGTACAAGTCGCGTCGGAGTGTAGCCCAGAACACCCTGAGATACTACTGGAATACCTACCAGCAAATCTCCTGCCTTGGCCAAGGACTTTTCATGTTCTGGCTCTCCTAGACACAGCACGACCTCACCCCCAATACCGGGAGAGACGAACCCCTGCAGATCCGCTCACTGCCTCCATGTGGCTCGGGACTGTACCCAACTAAAACCTGTTTGCACGACTCCTTTGAGCCGTGGTAGGGTAGTAATCAAAGTACAGTGGGAACTCACACGAGACAAATGACGATCCCAGGTCGATGAACTAACCTGTACACATGTCACTTGGGAACTGCTATCTGACGTCTGGTATATCCCAACTAGCAGGTTCCCGGCGAGTCCTGTCCGGTGTACTCATAACCCAATGAGCACCTGTATACATCTTAGGTGAACCAACTGACACCAGTGGCTTGTGAGACCGGCCACCGCCCCTCGTCGGGGTCTCGACTGTATACACTAGTCTACTCCGGAGTATCGATGCCCTGTCTCGAAACTCCCACGACTAGGGACCTTTTAAGGATGTGCTTATAGACCCCAGCTCCCACTTATATGATCGCCCTCATACTGCTGGAAGTCAAGCAAGAATCCTAGGGGCTTTATCAACGTGTAATAGCGACTCGTAAGGTCACCTAAAGCAGTACACGATGATAAAGATAAACCAGATAGCATACTATCATCTCGAGTAAGACTGTCCTACCGGGATAGGTCCTCCCCTCAATCATTGCAATCACGTGCCTGTGACTCAATAATTGACTCTAAGGGCACTATCTCCAACAATCTCCCACTTGCACTCGAGGCTAATTATTGCGATGTCGCATACTCACAGCCCGTGTGATACCGAACACCCAACTCCTCTACTAGACAGTCTCACAAAGCTCGTTTGCGAAACTATTGCGTTCGAGGAATAGCCTCAGTGAGTGGATCCGCTTTGATGTTTCTTTCTATGTCTCTCTATATCTCAAGTTCGCGGAGAAAGCTATCTCCCGAAATGAGCAATACCTGTCTTAGAATGTCTGGATGTCTGATGGGACCTAGCTCATAAACGAACTCCAAATCCAAACTTCTTAGACTGTATCGACAACTGAACTTAATCAGTGTCCTGCGCCATACCTTCCCTCTGTATCCACCTGGACCACCAGTCCAAAATACTGCCCCTCGTCGGAGGGAAAAACTATAACTCTGACAGCCACTCTGCCATCCAGGTCACCTTGGAAGCCTGGAATGATAACCGTCTCGTAAAGGAGGCTGCCGTTATCATATCCCTAGAACATCCACTTATGTTCTAAAACTGCTTCCGACTGTTTCTCCAGGATTGGATTAATATCAACTTATTGCACCTACTGCAAGAACAACATCTGGTGTGGTACTTGACATCTCATGATTGACTCAGTTGCCTAAGCAAGTGATCTGTCAATCTTGCGTATCCCTCTCCCCTTTAGTCTGTAAGACACCTTTAGAGAGGGTGACTCCATTACCTGCAGGTATACTACCGTGCCAGGAGTCGTCCATTCTAAATACTCATAGAATGCGGTCAAAGTACCCAGATTGGGAAACCACCCAAATCTAGATCTAAAACCATAGATCTAGTAACCAGAATGTCTGATATAATATCCAAGTCCTATGTGGAGAAACTACTGTGTGACGACCAAAGTATAACCGATCGTAGTATAGGAATATCACTTCCTACTCTGTGTATGTCATCAAATACCAGGACATCACACCCTACTACCTTCTTAACAGATCCATCTCCTATTCTGATGAAGTCAAACCTATGACTGTCACATCAGAAATAGATGATCTTTCTCCGCTATATCCGCTTTAGTCTATAAATAGACATAAGCCTGATATCCACCAATGCTTCCGCTGCTCCCACTGACTACGACAACCCTCTGGCAGAGTCATATAGACGTGCACTTCTAAAGCCAGTTTAGAACGACGCTATACTCATCCTCCCGCCGGGTCTCGCAGCCTGGAACAACAGCAATGGCAAGTCTGGGTAAACAAGAACCTCCCTGCCACCGTCCTTGAGTATACCGAAGTATCTCTCGGGTGCTTGAGGTTACCCACCTTATCTGCGGAGTGGCCAATGGAATGTCAAACCAGATTGAATCTTTAGGTTCTTTATCAAATCTTCAGTAATCGTTTGTGGTTCTGGAATCACTTCCAGTCCTACCATACTCCCACTACTGTTTTTCTGAAAAAATCCATTTTTGATAAGACTGTGGCGAGTCAAGAACAATATCACTATTGATCTTCCAGATGGTAGAAAGTCAACCCTCGTCATAGCCCGGGTCAACCCACAAACAGCCACTACTGAAACGTGCCTTGAGTTGTCCAGAGTCTGGTTTCAAGCATAAGCCGGACAACTCCCCGTATCTTAACAATGTCAAGATATGAACTGTTCTATATCCAAGAAACAGAGGCACTGATTTAATTGAACCAGATTCAAATCATGCAGCTGTCTCCAGTGCATGTCAAGTAAATGGAGGAGAGGCCGATCATCGTTACTCAACTTAGGAGTACTTCCAATTATGAGTAACCTGAAAGAGAAGCTAGTTCTCTTAATCATTACTATCAACTGAATACCATTCACAAGTATCTACATCTTCGATCACCTTGAAGAATCCCGATACTTGCAATATCTGGTTCTCTACTTTATTCTTATACCTATAACTCCTCAAAACTTAGACCCTGAGTTTCTACGAAACACATGTCTAAGAACTAGAGAAGTTAAAAGTAAACAGAATATAGTACGAGGACCATCCCCTATGTCCTAATGGACACTGGACAATATACAATACTCTGTATAAGTCCCCTGAGTCCGGTGACTCATTCACTGTGTGTCGTAGGTTGAAAACTGTACTTTTGGTTAAGAAGAATTACACCGCTGTTCAATGCTCCTTACCTAACCATCCACTGGTATAGGTAAATGTCATAGACATAATTTCAGAAAGGTATATCTCACTCTATAAAAATAGACATACAGATATATCAATTTGAAATTGGTGCATAACAACGGATATTCAAAACCAAATATTTGCCGACCGGCAAACAACCCAGGTGACTTCCTCAAATATCACCGATTACAACGAATCCCGATATAATGAGGATGGTCACCTAATTCCCAATAACTTACTCCCACTCATCATCTGTAAAACCATACAGATGTGAGAATCCAACCTGGTAAATACATACCCTGGAGTAAGTGTCTAATCGGGAAATCAGTTTTCTTTTAACTGTACACAGTGAAACTGAAACATTGAAATGTTTCGATGGGGTATGCTGGTATTCCTAGTAATGCCTCTTCCATTATCCAGATTCACAACTATAACTGTATAATTCTTTGCCACCTCTCCAAATCCCTTTACATGTCTTTAGTCATTACCTTCTGTACACCCCTTTAGGCCAAATGGTTTTCTTCCTTCCCTACCGTTCGGCACCAGCCTATAGTTTGGAAGAAGACTATCCAAAAAGCATAATGGGTGTACTGTCCTAATCCGAGGAGCACTCGCAATGCGAGAGAAGGTGAGGATAAAAGACAACCGAATGTACTTAATTCATAGGTGATTTAAGATTGACAAAGAAGTACATGGTTTGGTCGTGAATAGCAGTCGCAATTTACTTTGCCCTCTTACTAATCCCTTTACATGTCTTTAGTCATTACCTTCTGTACACCCCTTTAGGCCAAATGGTTTTCTTCCTTCCCTACCGTTCGGCACCAGCCTAGGGTCTGGAAGAAGACTGTCCAATTTGCGTAATAGGTGTACTACTCCTAAACCAAGGAGTACTCGCAACCTGAGAGAAGGAAAAAGGAAAAGACAACTGAATAGTCCTATTCGTTTTCTCCAGAACCGGAAACCATCCTCGAAGTCCTTCGAGTTCGTATATAACCATACGATGGTTTTGTCCAATGGAAGTGGACGTTCGTAGTAATACGGGGTGTCCCGGAGTAAAGGGTAAAAGTAGGAGTGGCAAAGAGGTCTGCAACTCTGACAATCCAAAAGCCAGTGTTAAGAAGGTTCGGTCAACTTGGTCACTGAGTCATAGTCTAGGGTCGGGTCAATGGTCGCTGCCAGAGAGAGAGAGAAAAGAAACACTCAGCGTGCACTCTAACCTAGATCAGAATGGTTATCACTTAATCTAATCTGGAAACCTCCCACTGTAACGTCAAATTCTTCCCCAAACCTGAAAGAAGAATTAGCCGGGATAACCCGAGGAGTAAACCAACTCATCAGTGGGAATCGGGATCCAACTCTCATCGCATGATAACGTGACGGAATCCGCTCACGTTATCACACTCCAGAAGGTATGCGCATATCTGGCAAGTTTCAGTACTTTTGAAACTCCCGATGAGGATTTCTGCCCCATGCTCTTATGACCTTGACGAAGGTCAACAAATCATAAGTCACATGTCAAGTTCCACCCGTCATTGTCCAGGTTAATTTGAACCCACCCGTACAAGCCCTTGACGAAGGTCAACAAGGCTATACGACTGTCCCAAACCAACGCATCTATCTATGCTGCAGAAAGGCAACAAGCAGCTACCAAACACTATGCCTTGACGAAGGCCAACAAACATAGCTTGAATACTACGTGTTACCCGTCTGAAACGACGGAGGGCTACGAATGGTTTCTGGCGAAAACCTTTAACGTAATGAACTTGATATCGTTGAAGGAACTGATAGCTTTATAAAAATATAGTGACGACAACCTTTGCTAAAGAGGTCACTCCCGGTGAAGGGATCTCGGCTCTTTCCCCGTAGAATGAGGTGCAGGATATTCCAACTGAATACCACGATGCAAAGCAAAAGTAATCGGCTATAGTGAAGTTACTGCCCTGACGCAAACTTTTGTCCAAGGGGTCACTCCCGGTGAAGGGATCTCGGCCCTTGCCTCGTCGACTGAGGAGCAGGATATTCCAACTGAATACCACTGTGCAAAACAAAAGAGAACGCCCTTGCAATAACAGCTTTTTGAAAAAGTGTTCCAACAACATCAGAATAGGTTTGTTTAACTTGCATTGATCAGAATCAACGCAGTCCCATCAATTGATCACACCACAAAGAACGAAAATATACTGATGTACGTATATGCCATCCGCATTCGCCACTGGGTCCCGTCATCACCCGTTAGGTTAGCTAACTAACGGCAGAGCGGGGACTGGACTAGCGCGGATGAAAAACATATACAACATCTACTAATATATATACCAATATATAGTATTCGCTCAAGGCGTGATAAAAGCAACACAGAAATGTATAACAACACAGATCAATACAGATATCTGGGATCCCCAGGTTTCACAGAGCCGCTGAAACCCGACGTTCCCCTGGTCGTGTGGATAGCCTGTGCAATGAAAACCCTAGACCCCTACGGGCGCGGCAAGTTACCCGCCAAAACCTGAAGCGAGGCAGCCCCCTTCAGCACCGTGAATGGACCACCCAGCACTTCACGGAATCCGGCAACTTGGGCACCCCTCCTGGGTCAAACCTATACCCCCTACGAGTGCGGCGAATAGCCCGCCAATTCTAGAGTGAAGCCCCCTCCGTCTCAATGCCATGAGATGCGGGCCCGTTGCCCTCCAGAATCCGGCTATCCGTGCACCCCTCCGCGGGGTAATCCTAGTACAGAAAGTAAAATATACATACAACGGGTACATCGACCGCAACCAGGTCGTGCCCCAAAATAATAATACAAACAGGCAGTGACGGCAGTCCACATGTCGGACGCTCGCCCCGCAATATCAAATGTACATATAAAACAGAACTGTACTACCACTGCAACCAGGCTATCCCCCACGACCGATCCGCAACAACACAGTACAATCACAGAACATCAACGTGAAAGTCACGTTCGCAAATCCGTCTAACCGGGCTATAGCAGTTAGACGGGATTTACCGATCAAGTGACATTCACGGTCGCAGATATAATGTAAAAACTGTGAACTGGCATGTTTAAAATATCCGATCGAACAAATTTATCAAAGAGGGCCCCCAAAAAGAACTGTAGCAATTACAGAAAACCTGGGCCCAAATAAAATATCCCAAAAGCCCTATTTCCAAGTCCAAAGCCTACTGAGAAATTTTGGTGCAGTGATAAAACATTTCCACCGCGGAAGAGCGGCCAAACCATGGGTTTGGCCGCGCTTCCGCGGCCGTACTAGGAGATCAGTGTATGAAAATTTCCCAGAAGTCTTAGAATTGTCCACACATGTTTCTGAGATGGCCTGAAAAATTTTCTGAGACAAAATAAAATCGACAGAAACCTGAAGCATGTGAAAAATACGGTTTTTTGGGGTTTTTCGTTCGATCGAGTACTAAACATACTAGAGCAAGCTAGGGTAGGTTAATGGCGTGGCTCTGATACCAATGTAAGCCCGCGGGGGCGCCCCGGCCGTCGATCCGACGCCGGAAACGCGGAAAACAAAAACTTTGCGAACTTTGCAAAACGGCACCACCGCGGACTTTTTACCCGGATCGGGCCATTAACCTAGCTAGCTAGCAAAAAGAAAAGAGTAGAGATGCTATACCAAACGATCCGTGTCCTTCGGTCTTCGTCTCCGCTCCGATCTCCCGCGGAATCTCCGTCACCTCCTCGCTCGTCGGAAAGGGCACCACGTAGCCGGAATCTTTTACGGGCTCCCGCCTCTTGACCGAGGCAACTCGGGCGTGAAGTTGGCTAGCCGACGCGTCCAAGGCTTGCTATAGAATAGTGTAGTGAGTTGTCTCTTTAGGGTTTATGGAAGTTGCCATGAAATGGTGGAGGTGAAGAAAAAAAAACTCAAAAAGAGCTTATCAACTTTTTAGCATGAGAAAGGATATGAAACATATTTCTCACACAAAAGGAAAATGATCCTCTCTCTCACTCTAAAGTGGCCGGCCCCCTCTCCATCAAATTAGATTGGAGAGAGAAAAGAGAATTTTTTAAAACAATATATCATAAAGATAATATAAACCTCACATCCTTTCTCACTCATCTCACAAATCAATCCCTTTTCTAAACCATCAAATGAAAAGCCATCAAAAAGACAAGAAAGGAATCTCATGATTATGAAGCCACACTTATGCAAAGAAAACCCTCACAAAATGTTAATTGCGAACTTGCAATTAACACTCTCCATCACAAAGCCCGGCCGAGAAGGAATGAAAGAAAACCGGCCGGAACGGAATGCAAACTGGCAACTTCAAAAAACCGATCCCGTAATAAATTACAGGAAAAACCCGCTACTGCAAATACATGCCCGCCTTTGTATTCTCACTGAACACAAATGCAAAGAGACAGAACTACACTATCAAATACTAGAATCCGGCTTAAGCCAAAGCCGGCTAGTAAAAACTGTCCGATCGCGATCCGTGCAATACCGTACGTATCTGATCAAACCCTGCCATATCTCCATACGGCCTCTACAGCGTTTCGCCCGAAACTTGAGTAACTGTCTGTGTGGTGGACTCTAAAGACTCGTCAATACTGTGGCTGTGGATTTAACCACTAGCACGTCAGAGGTATAAGCCAATACGTGACGGGCCACCAGGTATTGACCAAAAGGGACGTCGATGAGCGAACTCATCCTGACACCCTACTGAGCCTGTCAGTGACAATATCCGTACAGTCCGGTCCGTTCGTCTATGAGCATCGCATGGCGGGCCTAGGGGGTTGGTAAAAGTCAGACCCCCAAAAGCGGTACAAGTCGCGTCGGAGTGTAGCCCAGAACACCCTGAGATACTACTGGAATACCTACCAGCAAATCTCCTGCCTTGGCCAAGGACTTTTCATGTTCTGGCTCTCCTAGACACAGCACGACCTCACCCCCAATACCGGGAGAGACGAACCCCTGCAGATCCGCTCACTGCCTCCATGTGGCTCGGGACTGTACCCAACTAAAACCTGTTTGCACGACTCCTTTGAGCCGTGGTAGGGTAGTAATCAAAGTACAGTGGGAACTCACACGAGACAAATGACGATCCCAGGTCGATGAACTAACCTGTACACATGTCACTTGGGAACTGCTATCTGACGTCTGGTATATCCCAACTAGCAGGTTCCCGGCGAGTCCTGTCCGGTGTACTCATAACCCAATGAGCACCTGTATACATCTTAGGTGAACCAACTGACACCAGTGGCTTGTGAGACCGGCCACCGCCCCTCGTCGGGGTCTCGACTGTATACACTAGTCTACTCCGGAGTATCGATGCCCTGTCTCGAAACTCCCACGACTAGGGACCTTTTAAGGATGTGCTTATAGACCCCAGCTCCCACTTATATGATCGCCCTCATACTGCTGGAAGTCAAGCAAGAATCCTAGGGGCTTTATCAACGTGTAATAGCGACTCGTAAGGTCACCTAAAGCAGTACACGATGATAAAGATAAACCAGATAGCATACTATCATCTCGAGTAAGACTGTCCTACCGGGATAGGTCCTCCCCTCAATCATTGCAATCACGTGCCTGTGACTCAATAATTGACTCTGAGGGCACTATCTCCAACAGAGTGGGAGTAAGTTGTTGGGAATTGGGTGATTATCCTCATTATATCGGGATTCGTTGTAATCGGTGATATTTGAGGAAATCACCTGGGCTGTTTGCCGGTCGGCAAATATTTGGTTTTGAATATCCACTGTTATGCACCAATTTCAAATTGATATATCTGTACGTCTATTTTCATAGAGTGAGATATACCTTTCTGAAATTATGTCTACGACATTTACCTATATCAGTGGATGGTTAGGTAAGGAGCATTAAACAGCGGTGTAATTCTTCTTAACCATAAGTACAGTTTTCAACCTACGACACACAGTGAATGAGTTATTAGACTCAAAGGGACTTATACAGAGTATTGTATGTTGTCCAGGGTCCATCAGGACAGAGGGGTTGGTCCTCGTACTATATTCGGTTTACTTATGACTCCTCTAGTTTTTAGACAAGTGTTTCGTGGAAACACAGGGTCCGAATTTGGAGAAGTTATAGGTATTTGAATACAGTAGAGAACCAGGTGTAGCAAGTATCGGGATTCTTCAAAGTGATCGAAGATGTAGATACTTGTATGTGGTATTCAGTTGATAGTAGTGATTAAGAGAAATTGCTTCTCTTTCAGGTTACTCATAATTGGAAGCATTCCTAAGTTGAGTAACGCTGATCAGCCTCCTTCCATTTAGTTGACATGCGCTGGGGACAGCTGCATGATTTGAATCTGGTTCAATTAAATCAGTGCCTCTGGTTCTATATATGATATAGAACAGTTCATATCTTAATGATGTTAAGGTACGGGGAGTTGTCCGGTTTATGATTAAAACCAGACACTGGACAACTCAAGGCACGTTTCTGTAATAGCTGTTTGTGGGTTGACCCAGGCTATGACGAGGGTTGATTTTCTACCATCTGGACGAACAATAGCGATATTGTTCTAGACTCGCCACAGTTTTATTAAAAATGGATTTTTTCAGAAAAACAGTAGTGGGAGTATGGTAGAACTGGAAGTGATTCCAGAACCACAAACGATTACTGAAGATTTGATAAGGAACCTAAAGATTCAATCTGAATTGACATTCCATTGGCCACTCCGCAGATAAGGTGGGTAACTTCAGGCACCCGAGAGGTACTCCGGTAGCCTCAAGGACGGTGACAGGGAAGTTCTTGTTTACCCACAATTACCATTGCTGTTGTTCCAGGCTGCGAGACCCGGCGGGAGGATGAGTATAGCGTCGTTCTAAACTAGTTTTAGAAGTGCACGTCTATATGACTCTGCCAGAGGGTTGTCGTAGTCAGTGGGAGCAGCGGAAGCATTGGTGGACAAGTAGCTTATGTCTATTTATAGACTAAAGCAGATGTAGCGGAGATAGATCATCTATTTCTGACGTGACAGTCATGGGTTTGACTTCATCAGGATAGGAGATGGATCTGTTGAGAAGGTAGTAGGGTGTGATGTCATGGTATTTGGATGACATACACAAAGTAGGAAAAGAAACTCCTATACTACGATCGGTCATACTTTGGTCGTCACACAGTAGTTTCTCCACATAGGAATTGGGTATTATATCAGACATACTGGTTACTAGGTCTATGGTCTTAGATCTAGATTTGGGTGGTTTCCCAATCAGGGTACTTGACAGCATTCTAAGAGTATTTAGGATGGACGACCCCTGGCACGGTAGTGTACCTGCAGGTAATGGAGTCACCCTCTCCAAAGGTGTCTTACAGACTAAAGGGGAGAGGGACGTGCATGATTGGCAGATCACTTGCTCAGGAAATTGAGTCAATCGTGAGATGTCAAGTACCACACCAGATGTTGTTCTTGCACTAGATGCAATAAGTTGACATTAATCCAATCCTGGAGAAACAGTCGGAAGCAGTTTTAGAACATAAGTGGATGTTCTAGGGATATGATAACGACAGCCTCATTCAGGAGACAGTTATCATTCCAGGCTTCCAAGGTGACATGGACGACAAGGAGGTTGTCGGAGTTATAGTTTTCCTTCTGATGAGGGGCAGTATTTTGGACAGGTGATCCAAGGCAATACTGAGGGAGGCATGGCGCAGGATACTGATTAAGTTCAGTTGACGATATAGTCTAAGAAGTTTGGATTTGGAGTTCATTTATGAGCTATGTCCCATCAGACATCCAGACACATTCTAAGACAGGTATTGCTCATTTCGGGAGATAGGTTTCTCCGCGAACTTGAGATATAGAGAGACATAGAAAGAAACAACTAAGCGGATCCACTCACTGAGGCTATTCCTCGAACGCAATAGTTCCGCAAACGAGCTTTGTAAGACTGACTAGTAGAGGAGTTGGGTGTTCGGTATCACACGGGTTGTGAGTATGCGACATCCCAATAATTAGCCTTGAGTGCAAGTGGGAGATTGTTGGAGATAGTGCCCTCAGAGTCAATTATTAGGTCACAGGTACGTGATTGTAATGATTGAGGGAGGACCTATCCCAGTAGGACAGTCTTGCTCGAGATGATAGTATGCTATCTGGTTTACCTTTATCATCGTGTACTGCTTTAGGTGACATGACACGTCGCTATTACACGTTGATAGAGCCCCTAGGATTCTTGCTTGACCACCAGCAGTATGAGGGCGATCATATAAGTGGGAGCTGGGGGTCTATAAGCTTATCCTTAAAAGGTCCCTAGTCGTGGGAGTTTCGAGACTGGGCATCGATACTCCATTAGTAGACTAGTGTATACAGTCGAGACCCCGACGAGGGGCGGTGGCCGGTCTCACAAGCCACTGGTGTCAGTTGGATCACCTAAGATGTATACAGGTGCTCATTGGGTTATGAGTACACCGGACAGGACTCGCCGGGAACATGCTAGTTGGTCATATACCAGACGTCAGATGGCAGTTCCCTGGTGACATGTGTGCAGGTTAGTTCATCGACCTGGGGATCGTCATTTGTCTCGTGTGAGTTCCCACTGTACTTTGATTACTACCCTACCACGGCTCAAAGGAGTCGTGCAAACAGGTTTTAGTTGGGTACAGTCCCGAGCCACATGGAGGCAGTGAGCGTATCTTCAGGGGTTCGTCTCTCCCGGTATTGGGGGTGAGGTCGTGCTGTGTCTAGGAGAGCCATTACACAAAGTCCTTGGCCAAGGCAAGGAGATTTACTGGTAGGTATTCCAGTAGTATCTCAGGGTGTTCTGGGCTACACTCCGACACGACTTGTACCGCTTTTGGGGGTCTGACTTTTACCAACCCCCTAGGCCCGCCATGCGATGCTCATAGACGAACGGACCGGACTGCACGGATATTGTCACTGACAGGCTCAGTTGGGTGTCGGGGTGAGCTTCCTCATCGACGTCCCATTTGGTCAGTACCTGGTAGCCCGTCACGTATTGGCTTATACCTCTGACGTGCTAGTGGTTAAATCCACAACCAAGGTGTTGACGAGTCTTTAGAGTCCCCCACATTCAGTTACTCAGCTTTCGGGCGAAAGGTTGTAGAGGCCGTATGGAGATATGGCAAGGTCCGATCAGATACGTGCGGTATTGCACGGATCAGGATCGGACAGATTGTACTTTAGGCCGTATGGTTATATGGCAGGGTTCGATCAGATACGTGTGGTATTGCACGGATCAGGATCGAACAGATATTACTAGCCGGCTTTGGTATAAGCCGGATTCTAGTATAGTACAGTGTAGATTTTGTCTCATTGCATTTGTATTTCGGTCGAAATACAGATGCAGGTGTGTATGCACTGTATCAGGGTTTTCCCGTAATTTATTACGGGACCAGTTTTCTGGAGTTGCCAGTTTGCTTTCCGTTTCGGCCAATTTCCATTGTTCCGTTCATTGGCCGAAGATTGGTGGAGGAGGGCTTATTTGCATTGTTGCAAATAAGTGTTTGTGGAGGGGTTCTTTGCTTATTGTTGTATCATGATAGCCTCTCATTGACCTTGACTTCTAGCTTCATGATAGCTTGACTTTCTTTATCATCATGGTTTTGATGATGGTTGTTGATGATGAGAGATGGTTGTTAGTTGAGTGTTGGTTTTGCTTTGTTATCATTTGGTTCATATGATAACCATTCCTCTCTCTCTCTTGTTTTTGATATGAGAATGGCTCCCATTTTTTTGAGCTCTCTCTCTCCATTTTCACTCTCCTTCTCCTCTTGTCATGGCCGGCCACCATGAGGGTGGGTTGCCCATTTTTGTAGTGGGGATTTTTTGCTCTCTTGATGTTAGAAAAATCCCCAAGTTCCTCCACATTGTTCTTGTATCATCCCTCCACCTAAAATGGCATCTCCATGAACCCCAAAGTGAGACTTGAGGACTACGCATTCTACAGCGAATCTTGGGCACGTCGAGTAGCCGGCTTCGTGCCCGAGTTGCCTCGGCATTGAGGTGGGAGCCCGTAAACATAGTAGGCGATGTGGTGCACTTCCGGCGACGAGGAGGAGACGGGACATTCCGCAGGAGATCGGGACCATGACGAGAAGACCGGAGGACTTGGATCGTCGGTATATCTCTATTCCCTATCTTCTAGTTAGCTTAGACTAGTTAATGGGTTCGATCCGGGTCATAGTGCGCGGTAGTGCCGGTTTGCTAAGTCCGCAAAATTTAAGTTATTCACCGCTTCCGCTTTCCGGCGTCGGATTGACGGCCGGGGCGCCGCCGTGCACTTACAGTGGATATTTGAGAGAGGAAAACTTCATGGTATTTTAGTGAAATTGAGTATGGTTTTATGTTGACTCTTTTGGACTCTTGTAACAATAGAAGACTTAGATATTTTAAGATATTTTGAGATATTTGTGAGAGATATTTTTCTTTTGCATTCGAGTTAAAATAGATGACATGCTCAAGAGTTAAGTTAGATTATCACAAACACATTCTCCCTCCTCTCAAGCTCTCTCTTCATCTTCCTCAAAGAAACCCTAATTGTCTCATGAGTTGAGAATTCTAAGGTTTGTGAGATAACTAAATCCTTTAACACTCTCTACTCACTCTAGGCTACTTAGTTTAGCACACCAAGTGACCTAGTTACCTCAACTTGGAGGTTAAACTCAAGGTTGGAACTCTCGGATGGATTTTCTACGACTTGGAGAAGCCGACGAGGAGGCACGATCTATTCTCACTTCGAGGAGCTCACGAAGAGGAGAAGGACAGCGAGGTGAAGAAGAAGGACAGTAACTTGATGTATAACTTTCTTACACAGTAGTTAAACCTCTAAACCAGTTTGTTTGTTACGGTTTAGTATCGATCATGGGGTTTAGTCGATGTTACGAAGCTTATAAAATTCGTTTTTGCAAACTCCGCCTCCCCGCGCACACGTGGGGAGCGTGGCATCGACTTACAGCACATAGTTAACTTTGAACAAACTCAAACAATTTGGACTTTAAAATACTAAGAAAAAAAATTCCCATCTCTCCGTGGATCGACCCGTACTGAATCGGCTAGCTACCAAGTGAAACCGTCTTGATTGAGGTAATTAAAACTAGCATAAAAACTTAACAATCAATTCCCTCGAAGACTATGAATAAAAAGAAAGAAATCTAATTCAATTGAAAGTGCTCTTCCCCGTAGAAGCGGCTGAGATTCTGGAGGAGTTAGAAGAAGACTCTAATGACGAGATCCCTATAGTGACATGCTACGTCATCCACCTTGGTAGCGACTCTTAGGAAGAACTCTGTTTTCCCGAAGAGGACGAGGAGCTTGCCACGAAGGCTAACCAAATCCAGCTCAGAAGCGGTAGGGCTCTACCGCCAAATCAAGGCAACGCCCCAAAAGAGAAGGAAAAACTGGTTGCTATTGAAGAAAATGGAGTAGATCTGACTCATGAAGATTTTAGTTCTCCGGTAGGTTACAATGTCTTGGCTCACCTCCGCAACCTTCCGTCTCTCTTAAGCATCTATGATGCTCTGGTTCTATCCAAGGAGCTCAGAGATGTTCTTATTCATGCCCTGCAAAACCCTGAGGGTATCAGGCTCGTTTCGCGGAAATTAATATGAAAGAGGCTCAATACACTCTGCATACAGCCGCGGTCACATTTAAAGATGAAGAATTGCTACTGGGAATGGCTGAGCATAACCAATAGCTTTACATGACAGGGTATAGTGATGGAGACCGAATTAATCGCATATTGATTGATCCGGAGTCCTCAGTGAATATCATGAACTTGCGAACTCTGCAAAGTTTGTCATTAGACGTCTGACACCTGTCAAGGGAAAGGATAGTCATCCAAGAATTCAACCAAAACTGCCAGCAAGTTCAAGGGTCCATAGTTCTGCCAATCAAATTTAGAGATCTGCAAACCGAAGCTAAAATACATGATCGATGCTGACACATCTTATAAGGTTCTCCTAGGACGGTCGTAGCTCCACGATTACGATATTGTTCCATCAACTCTCCATCAGTGCATGAAGTATACAAAAAATGGCGAAGAAAGACGTATTGATGGAGATATCCAGCCGTTCGGTGTGCATGAAGTCCGATATGAAGATTCTCGGCACTTTGTGAACCCCCAAAGTGCTGAGCCACAGCTGACCAAAGGAAGAACATCTCCGAAACTCAAAAGCCAATCTGTGCCGACTGTCACTTTCAAAAGAAAAAACCCCCAAGTGCATCCGTGTTTCGGCAGTGACATTGATGAGTCCGACGCCGGAAGTCCTTCCTTCCATAAAACCTGCCCTCATTTCGGTAGCGATACGGACGAGTCTGATATTGAAGGCCTATTCGACAGCAAAATTCACGCTCGTTTAGGCAGTGACACTGAAGAATTAAAAGAAGAGGACCCGTCTTGCAATAGCTGTGCAAATTGGGATCTCGTGCAAAAAGCGAAGCTAAGAGAGATTTTCGAAGTTACAGAAGGGTCCCTAGCTATTATAAGGGTGCTGGAGCAGATGTGCAAAGAGCTTGATACATTGCCAGTCTCCATCGTGGACCAACTGAAAACTTTCTATATTCCTGGAAGGAAAAGTGAGCAGAAAGGCATCCCGTTTTATGGGTCAAATCCTGTCGCGCATCCGGATGATTTGTCTATCATGTTCCTTCCCTATGAGAGAGGCATAAGAGCCATCCTCAATCCCAGATATTGCACGCCCGAGATGCGGGAATATTTTAAAAAGTGTGGATGTCGGTTATATCGAAGTGAAGTTTTATAAAGGGCTGTGGCATCCGCCTCAGGTCCGAGCACTCATCGATGGACGAATCCCAGATAGACAGGGCATAGCTTTCATTCAACCTGATGCCAAAGAATGCTACATGATCCATTATGTTGGTGAAGCCGGCGAAAGGTCAAATGACGACGACGAGCTAGCCGAGCCAAAAGAAACCCCTCGAGAGCTCGAAGATGGCAGACAAGCAATTTTCGATGAGCTAACCGAGATTGATTTGGGAACGCCTAATAATGCAAGGCTGACCTACATCAGCTCACTCTTGTCGGAGCAAATTAAAGAGCAAATAGTCGTCCTGCTGCATGAGTTCGCTGACTGCTTTGCATGGACGTACAAAGAAATGCGTGGCCTCTCCCATGAAGTGGTCGTGCATAAGCTGGCTATATCTCCTTATGCCAAGCCAGTCACACAAGCTCCTCGAAGAATGAGAAGGGAGCTGGAAGAAAAAGTCATTGCGGAAATCAAGAAGCTCATCGATGCCAGCTTCATCAGAGAAGAGAAATATGCAGACTGGATCACATGCATCGTCCTAGTGAAAAAGAAGAATGGGCAGATCTGAGTTTGTGTCGATTTTAGAGACCTTAACAAGACATGCCCTAAAGACGACTTCCCGTTGACGGTCATGGAAATGATGGTCGACGATACCTCAAATTATAAGTTGTTCACCTTCATGGATGGCTCGTCTAGGTACAATCAGATAAAAATGTCTCTCGGGGATGAGAAGCATACAATATTTCGAACCCCTATCGACATATAATGTTATAAAGTGATGCCATTTGGACTGAAGAATACAGGCGCTACATATCAAAGGCAATGACCAAGATCTTTGACAACTTAATCCATAAAGTTGTCAAATATTATGTCGATGACTTGGTCGTCAAGACTAAAGCTAAGGCCGATCACATCCTGTAAGTCGAAGTCGCACACACCACGGGTTCGCGGGGAGGCAGAATACACAAAAGCGATTTTTCAAGACTTTGCAACATTGACCAAACAACCAAGTTCTTTCAGGAACCATAACTATCTATACTACAAAGAGATTCTAAACTACTTGTGAAGGAGTTTTATACCTCTAGAGTTCAATTCCTTCGGGTCTTCTTCTCCTCTTCTTAAGCTCCTAGACAATTAGCAACAAACTCGGTCGTAGGCCTCCTTTGTGTTGAAGATGATCCACGCGAGAGTCTTTGGTCCAAGCTTCAACCTCAAGAATGAGGTAACTAAAGTATCTAGTATGCTAATCTAGATAGCTTAGTAGATGTAGAATGTTAACTAGACTATTTTATCTCAAGAAGCCCTAGGATTCACAATACATGTGAGGGTTAGGGCTTGAGAAAGAAGGAGGAGAGAAAATGGAGAGAGAAAGAGAAAACACAAATGAGCTAGGTTGTGGAGGCAAGTGAAGAATGGCTCAGTCATTCAATAATCAAGCATGCAATATTTCCAATAGAAAATAATCAACCATGCTTGAATAGTAAAGTAAATGAATAAACAATTGAATTAGCCATGCTTGAAACATGCCAAAAATATCTCCATTTTCCATCTCATTAATCTATTTCCAAAAATAGATAAAATGCAATAATGAGGTGTCCCCTTCTAGAAGTATCTCTTATGAAATTACAAGAATGCCCTCACCGTACATACATACACGTATTCGTACTGAAAAAAATATGAATACAATGAGATAATAATAATCCAATAATATAATACCAGAATCCGGCTTAAACCAAAGCCCACTAGTATTATCCGTCCGAACAACATCCGTGCATTTAGTGCACATATATGATCGGAACCTTGCACGTAAAACCATACGGCTTCTACATTATCTCGCCTACTATGGAAACCTTCTGTGTGAGACTCTAAAGACTCGACAATACGTTGGAAGTGGGTTTAACCACAAGTTCGTCAGTGGCACTAGCTGTACGTAACGACTACCCAGGTACCTATCGAAAAGAAGCCCGACGAGCTAACTCATCTAAATCTCTACTGAGCCTGTCCGTGACAATCTCCGTGCAGTCCGGTCTGTTCGTCTGAGAGTATCGCATGCAAAGTCTAGGGACGTGGAAAACGTCAGACCCCTAATAACCTGATAAGTCATGTCGGTATGGCTCAAGACCATCCGAGAATCTACTGGTCCAACTACCAGTAATTCTCAATCTTCCCTGGCCAGGGACTTATGGTGTTGGCCAACCGATCACAGCGCGATATCGACTCCCTATACCGGGAGAGACGAATCCCCAACAGTTGCTCACTGTCTCCATGTGGCTCAGGACTGTACCCAACTAATATCTGTTTGCACGACCCAGTAGAGCCGTGGTAGAGTAGTAATCAAAGCACAGTGGGAACTCATACGAGACAAATGATGACCTCAGGTCAACAGACTATCTGCACTCATGTCACCAGAGAACTTCTATCTGACGCTAGGTATAATATCATCTAGCCAGTTTTCGGCGAGTCCGTCCAGTGTACTCACCCCCCAGTGAGCACCTGTATACAATCCTATGTGCACCTCACCAATGGCTGCGGGACCAATCCATCGCCCCTCATCAGGGTCTAGATATGTATACACTAGTCTACTCTGGAGTATCGATGCCCAGTCTCGATACTCCCACGACTAGGGACATTTTAAGGATGTGCTTATTGACTACCCGGCTCCCACAAGTATGATTGCTATCACAACGCTGGTAGTCAAGTAAGGATCCTACGGGCTCTATCAATATGTATACAAGATATGAAATACTAAGTAAAACACATCACATGTTAAGATAAAGATAAACCAAATAGCGTACTGTCATATCGATCAAGATTGTCATGTACATACATATCCTTAGCATCATATATAATGAAGGCCTCTAGAGCATACATATCCAACAATCTCCCACTTGCACTAAGGCTTGTAATTGGCGTATTATGTACCCAACGTCTGCGCTAGAGCCAGTTGATGGTGTACCGCATACCCAACATCTCGAACAGTCTTTCGAACTAGACTTGAGGGATAGCCTTGGTGAATGGATCTGTCGTGTTGTCCTTTGTATCTACTCTCCGCACCTCGATCTCCTGGTAATCCACGATCTCCCTGATCAGGTGAAATCGCTTCAAGATATGTCTGGATTTCTGATGGGACCGTGGTTCCTTTGCCAAAGCCATGGCTCCATTGTTATCGCAATACAAATGTATTGGATTAGCAATGGATGGAACCACCTGAAGTTCAGAAACGAACTTCCTCATCCAGACTGCCTCTTTTATGGCATCGTTAGCAGTGATGTACTCAGCCTCCATCGTCGAGTCTGCTACGGTGTCCTGTTTGGAACTCTTCCAATAGACCGCCCATCCGTTGAGGGTAAACACATAACTCGAGACAGATTTAGAGTTATCTTTGTCACTTTGGAAGCTAGAGTCGGTAAAAGCCTCGATCTGGAAGTCCCCATTACCGTACACCAAGAACATTTCCTTAGTTCTTCTCAGGTACTTAAGAATGTTCTTTACTGCTATCCAATGTTTCTCACCTAGGTTGGACTGATACCTGCTTACCACGCTAAGTACATAAGCTATATCTGGTATGGTACATAACATCGCATATATTATCGACCCTACAGCCGAACGAGGGTACTATGCTCATGTGAGCCCTCTCCTCATTAGTCTTGGGAGACATTTCTTTGGAGAGGGTGGTTTTGTGACAAGCGGGCAAATTTCCGTGCTTAGAATCTTCCATACTAAACCTCTGTAGTACGGTGTCTATGTGCCTCAACTGTGAAAGTCCCAACATTCTTTTAGATATGTCACGATAGATCTTAATCCCGGAATGTACGAGGCATCACCCAGGTCTTTCATAGAGAACTTCTATGACAAGAACAGCTTGGCCGATTGTAGCATAGGAATATCATTTCCTATCAGGCGAATGTCATCTACGTATAAAACGAGAAATACCACAGTTCTCCCTACAGTCTTTTTATAAATATAAGGTTCATCTAAATTTTTGATAAAGTCAAATTCCCTGACCGACTCATCAAAGAAGATGTTCCAACTCCGCGATACCTACTTTAATCCATAAATGGATCTGAGCAACTTGCACACGTTTTCGCTGCTCCCACTGTCTATGGAACCCTCTGGTTGATCCATGTAAACACACTCTTCTAAATTTTCATATAGAAAAGCTGTTTTAACATCCATCTGCCAGATGTCATAGTCATGGAAGGTAGCAATGACAAGTAGGATCTGCATGGATTTAAGCATAACCACTGGTGAAAAAGTTTCGTCATAGACCAATCCTGGTCTTTGACGAAAACCATTAACAACAAGTCTAGTTTTGTAGGTTTCTACCTGACCATCTACAGCAATCTTCTTTTTGAAGATACATTTGCATCCTATGGGTTTTACCCCAGTAGGAGCAAAATCCAAAGTCCATACTTGGTTTGTGTACATGGATTCCATCTCGGATCGCATAGCATCCAGCCACTTCATCGAGTTTTTACTCGTGACGGCTTGCTGAAAACTAGTCGGCTCATCATTGTCGATGATGTATTCTTCTCGATCCCCATCTACGAAAAACCGTAGTATCTCTCGGGTGGATGGGACTGCCTACTAGATCTGCGGAATGGCGTAGGTACGTCCGGTTCTATTGAAATCTTTGAATCTACTAAGTTTTCAGTATTAGCTTGTGGTTCTGGAATTTCCTCCAGCTCTATTGCGCTCCCACTTATTTCTTTTTCAATAAATTGAGTTTTCATGAAGCGGGCATGATGAGAAACAAAGACTTTTTGTTCCTCGGCATAATAGAAATAATACCCTCTAGAATTCTTAGGGTATCCCACAAACTTACACAATACTGAACGTGTCTCGAGCTTGTCCGAGTGAACATTTTTAACAAAAGCAGGACAACCCCATATGTTTAGATACTTAAGATAGGGTTTCTTCCCACTCCACATTTCATATGGAGTGGTAAGCACAGACTTAGTTGGAACCTTAGTCAACAGGTATGCAGCAGTTTCTAGTGCATAACCCCAGAAGGAGGGCGGCAACTACTCATCATGGATCGCACCATATCAAATAAGTCGCGATGCCGTCTTTCTGATACACCGTTGTGTTGTGGTGTGTATGGAGTGTTAGTTATATATATGCTCTAGAGGCCATTACTGTGTATATTGTAGTGGATGCTTGGACATATATAGGGAGGATTTTCTTGCTCGACATGATAGTATGCTATCTGGTTGCATTTTATCTTAACATGTACACTTATTGTCTCTCTATTACATGTTGATAAAGCCCTTAGGATGAGTACTTGACTACCAGGATTATGATGCAGATCATATTAGTGGGTTCTGGGTAGTCTGTGAGTACATCCTTCAATTGTTCCTAGTCGTGGGAGTATCGAGATGGGGCATTGGTATTCCAGAGTAGACTAGCATATACGCTTCTTGACCAATATGATGGGCGATGGTTGATCCCACATCCATTGGTGTTTGACATCAGAGAAGGTATACGGATTCTTAATGGAGACTGGGTACACTAAACAGGACTTGCCGAGAACTCCTAGACGGTATTATACCTCACGTCAGATAGAAGTTCTCTGGTGACACTAGTACAGGTTAGTCTGTCGACCCGAGATCGTCATAGAGTCTTGTGTGTCTCCCACTGTGCTTTGATTTCCACCCTACCACGGCTCTACTGAGTCGTGCAAATAGGTGGTTTCTAGGTACAGTCCCGAGTCACATGGAGGCAATGAGCGATGCGAGGGGATTTCGTCTCTCCCGGTATTGGGGGTTGATGTTGCGCTATACTCTATTGGCCATAACAGGAAATTCCTGGCCAGGGTTATTGAGATTTACTGGTAAGTGTTATCGGTAGTTTCTCAAATTGTTATGGACCTTGCATCGGCATGACTTATCAGGCTATTAGGGTCTGACGTTATACCACCCCCAGGCTGTAATATGCGACAAATCAGACGAAGAGACTGGACTGTACGGTAGTGTTACTTATTAGATTCGTAGGAGTATGAGTAGGCTTACTTGTTGATCTTCTGATCGCTCAATACCCGGGTGGCCGTTACGTTTAGCAGACCGCTTGCGGCTTGTGGGTGACTGATATGATCACCACCCACTGCCGGCGTATTGACGAGTCTTTAGAGTTCTACACAGAGGTTTCATGGCTCAAGTGAAACGAACTAGGAGCACATATGTGATATGTGCGGGACTGAGATTAATACATATATATGATGTCGTATCCTAATCTCGCGATATGTGATATCGTTCGGTTATATGTGATATAGCCGGGTCATCGAATCAAGTGTTGATTCGATAAGTTGATACATATGATATTAGTCGGTTATATGTGATATAGCCGGATTATTAAATCAAGTGTTGATTTTATAATTTAATGCATAAATATATATTTGATATATTAACATACATTAACTAATATTAGCACACTTAAATATTTCTTTTTCTTACTTGTGACACATTTAATATATATGTGATATATCTTATTGTGTCATGCTTGTTTATATATGCAACATGGGTGTATGAGGCTTACACTATACTTAAGATAATATTAGGTTATTATTTATTTTAAGCAATTTAAAATTAGTTGGAAATTGTCATGCTTGGAAGCTTGGAGAAGCTTAATGCATTTTTGACCTAGTCCACTAATTTTGTTTCACTTGAGATATTTATTAACCAAACCATTATCTTAAACTATAGTTTAGTCTCTACAAGAGTTAATATGAGATATTATCTCACCATGGTTGCTATTCTCACATTGATATTCAGTCACCATTCTTTCTCCACTTCATCTTCTTCCTTATCTCCAAAAGCTTTCTAGGGTTTGGAAAGATGAAATAACCATGTGAGAAAAATTAATCTAAAGTGATCCCAATTCCTCCTTCATTATCCTCTACTAGACTAACCATTTAGTTTAGAGTATTTTCTTCACTAATCCCTCATTAGTGATGTTCCCCCCCGAATGGCTGCCAAGACTGAACGTCTAGACTGAGATTCGGGACAGATGCTATTTGGTTTTATCCGTCCACCTCTCTGAAGATGCCAAGTTGATTTAAGGCATCGTGTATCGGAGGTTTAGACGGATGCGGCCGATTTAGCAGATTTCTTCAGATTCCCCCTCGCTTGAGGGGTTTTTGATTGTGGGGACGCTCTTCCCTGCAGGCGCAAGCCCCTGCAGTTAATTACGCTACCGCATAGCGGTAACAACTTTCTCCTTCTCCAGCTGGTCACTTCGTGTCGTGGGTGTTTGTTTTGTTTGTGGTTGCCCGTGGATTGTATACGAAGACTAATTTATGTCGTCGCCCGTAGGACGTGGATTAGTCCAAATCCATATTTTCTTAGATTTGGGTTTGGGGTTTTGGTTTAAGGATACGTTAGTCATTTTGAGGCTAAGATCAACTTAAACGTTTGTTAAGGATACGTTAGTCTAATTTGAGACTAAGATCAACTTAACGGGATCGTTTAGATCCGACAAAAGAGTATTTAGGCTCTATTGTTCCAGTTTAGGGACATGGTGGTCCGTAGGTAGTTTAAGGACATTGCGGTCCGTTGCCAGTTTAAGGACATGGTGGTCCATTACCAGTTTAGGGACATGGTGGTCCATTGCCAGTTTAGGGACATGGTGGTCCATCGTTCCCTTTTTGGGGACGGATATTAGTTTAAGGACGCATAAGTCCATGGGTTTAAGGACCCCATAGTCCATATGGATGTGTTTAAGGACGCATTAGTTCGTTAGTTTAAGGACGCATAAGTCCGTGGGTTTAAGGAACCCACAGTCCGTATGGGTGTGTTTAAGGACGCATTAGTCCGTTAGTTTAAGGACGCATAAGTCCATGGGTTTAAGGACCCTACAGTCCGTATTAATGTGTGGTTGTCGGGACCCGTCACCTCTCTAATGTCGTTGAAGGATTACAACGATAGGTGTCAGAGGAGTTCGGAGATGTACCCTTGAACCGGATGTAAATTTATTTAAGAGAGCAATCTTGCTCAGTCAATTTAGTTTGAGGACTTACGGCCATGATTGGGCTAAGTCCAGTTGAGAATATTCAACGTTTTTATCTTTGGCCTATTAGGCCTGTGCTAGGGCTTTGCCACTGTTTAATAATGCACTGCATTTTATTATGGCCTGCTAGGCCTTTTTGATTTGGTCTTTGTCCCTTTATTTATGATGCATAGTATCTGTTTTGGTTTAGGCTCTACCCTTTAAAATAATGCATGGCATTTTATTAGACCTGTTAGCCCTTTTTTAATTGGGCTCAGCCCTTCTTTAAATAATGCAAGGCATTAATGATCTGACAGTGGCCACGTGGCCTATCAGGCGCTTTGCGCTAATTATTGAGCGCAAGCGCAAGTGGAGGTGACACGTGTCACGCTAGCGCAGTGCGTTGCGTCAGTGTGCTGCGCTGTTGCGCTGTAACACGTGGCGCGCTCTGATGAGTTGCGTCAATTTCAGAGAGCAATGCTCTATCTTAAAAGCGCATAGCGCAAGTGGTCTTGGAGCTGATACGTGGCGCTCTCTGGTGGCTTGCGCCAACCCAGGAGCGCAACAGTGCAGTTTTTACAAGTGCAAGACACTGTTTTTATATCTTAATCCAATTTTCGATTCAAGAAAAGAATCTTGAAGATTCCAGAACCAATGGTTCATAAAAAAGGCAATGCCTTTGTCATTATTTATTTTTTTATCGAAGATCATTGATCTTGTTCTTAGATCAATGATCTATTCAGAAGAAATTCTTCTTTTTTAAAGGGTTTTACCATCTTTTTCCTTCTGAATTTCTTCTAAGAGTTCTTTAGAGTTCTCTCTCTGTTTCTAGAGTTTTTTCTATTCTCTGTGTTGTTTTTTTGTTTTTCCTCCCTTTTGAATTGGGGTCTAGGGGCCTTTATATAGTGCCCATTAATATGTTAAATTTGGTAAAGAGATCATTCTTTGAGTGATTTGGGGAATTTTCCCCACCGTTGGATCTTTGATCCAAGGACTTCTGTTTTACAGAAGATAATCTTCTTGTTTTAACAAGAACAGAATGATCTTACTGGAATTTTAATTCTGTTTGGCACAAATATACCAGCGCTTGACACGTGTCGCGCAACGCACAGCGCAGCGCAACTGCTCTTGCGCAATTGCGCTGACACGTGTCGCGCAGCGCAGCGCTTGCGCAACTGAAGCGTTGCTTCTTTTAATTTTGTTTTAAATAGAGCATTGCTCTGATTGGGTACGCTGCCTTGGATGCTGCGCTGACGTATCAGCTTTTAACACGTTGCGCGCAGCGCAAGAGATTTGAAGCGTTGCTTCAATTTTTGAATTTTTTGAAATTCAAACAGAGCTTTGCTCTGATTGGGGGAAACAAATGCCCCCCCACCGTTGCGCTCACGTGGCGCACACGTGAGTGCAGCGGTGGCAAGATCTTGGCCATTGGATCAACTGGTGAGTTGAAGGGGCGCAGACGCCTATAAATAGGACCCTTGGTCCTTAGTAAATGATTTACCATTTTCAAGAACTTGAGTTTTCAGAGCCTTGCTCTTGTTTTTAAGAATTTTAGAGCCTTGCTCTCGTTCCTTTTCAAGAACTTCAGAGTTCAAAACCTAGAATCATCTTAGGTAAAATTTAACTTAAATTAAATTAACAGAACCTTGCTCTCATATATCTTTGATCTAAAGAAAACCCCTTTAGGGTTTCATCAACAGAGCCTTGCTCTCAAGAATCCATAGATCTACAGAGATCTTGTTTCATGGGTTTTAACTCATGAACAGAGCTCTGCTCATGGATCAAATGTAGATCTTTTTGATCTGAAAATGAAGAACTCCTAAGAGTTTTCATGGATCTTTAAGATCCCAAAATTTTTAATTCTTTCAAGAGTTAAATTTTGCTTTTGATGGATCTTTCCATCATTATTACAGAGCTAGGCTCTTTTTATGAAATTTTATTCCCTTGAGACCAGAGTTTGACAAATGTCACTCTGTGACAGAGCTTTGCTCTGAAAGAGGAGATTTTCTCCTTTTCTCTAGGGATTTCCTATTAATGAGAATATTCTCTTGGGGATCTCTTCATTAATTGACAGTCTCATCCAATGATGGGGCTGTCTTATTAACTGATGCACTGTCATCCGGATTTTGTGGGTCCCCCTTTAGTCCCCTACCCACTGCATTACAATGTGGTGTAATTTTTTTTTTAAATGCCAAGCGTTGGAATTACAACACTGACGGCTGATTTTTGTCCATCCGTAGGAAACATGTCTTTCGATACCTCATTCCCATTTGTTCGTTTGGAGGGAGGATTCCCCGGAGCACCCGTAGACCGGGAGGTCCTAGCTATGATCCGGAATATAAGAATCTTCACCTTTGGGGGCCGTGGTACAACCAAATTATCATGGGTCGACAGAGCTTTTCATGCGCAGTACCATCATAGCCTATTACGGCGATCCACTATGCCAGCCCACCCCCGGTGAAGTATGCCGTGGAGATGGTCGATTGGACTTCAAAGGGCCTTCTTTATCCTGCTACAGATGCAATTCCGGTTCAGCCTCCTATAGTTTTGGATATCCTGGGATGCCGTATTTGTCAAGGCGAGGCACGACCTTGGGGGAAATCATATAACATAAGTCTGATCCCCCGCCATCCGATCAGTTATCTGCCATGGGCTCGCTACATTTTGTCAGCGAAGAAGTCGTAGTTGATGAGGCTCGAGTTGTACACTGCTGTTTACGTTTCCCTCTTCCAATATCCCACGCTTCCCACCTGGTGGTTTAAGGCCTTTTTGGAGCAGTGGAACATCCCTACTCACACTTTCCTCGCACTGGACCGGGAAGTGTCTATTTCTTTGGAGGAATTCACAGGGGTCTCCGGCTTACCGGTTATAGGGGAGCACTATGAGGAGCTGCTTCCTACAGACAAATATGTCTTCGGTGCTAAGCCGGCAATAAGGGGCCTCACTCCGGAGAATGCAGTTCAACATCAGTTTCCAAGTTTGATCAAAGTGTTGAACATCTACGAGGCCCTTTTTATCGAACGTGGGAGCCGCGGGGTTTCGAGGATTTCATCGCTTGATTCCTTCACCCAAACGTTCTCTCGGCAGAAGCTGCTAAGTTCTCCACGCTTGATGACCCTTTCGGTTTAGGTTTGGACAACCTGCCAGCGAAGGAGGTAGATCAAAAGGGCTTTTTCCTTTCTAACTCTCCGGTTGTCTCTTTTACGGAGGTTGCAGCCCCTGGGATGGACGAGAAAGCATTCTTCTTAGGATTTCTTGGGCTATGGCTGAGTTGGTTTGCGCTCCCGATGCATTCTCGCTATATGAGGCCCTCTGTCTTTTACCCAGCTCACCGGATGACTATTGGGGTAAAAGTGGCCGTCGGGATCGCCGGTTTGGCACACCTGTATCATGGCCTTAGTCAAGCGGCGGATACTAATGAGCCTGGAGTACTGCACGTGATGTTCCCGATGCATTACTTCATATCATGACTTGAGCTACATACACTGGGCGTCTTCGGTATGCACAAAAGGCCCTCGTTCTATGACAGGTGCAGCTTCCCTCGAATCATGCGACTGATCGGCGCCTTAATTGTGACTCTGTCGCCATGGAATGCTAGAGGTTTGCTTCTCCTCCCCCCACACAGTTGGAGACGGGATGTCTTTCACTGACAAAGTGCTGACCATTGGAAAGGCGTCTACTACCACAGTGCGGCCATTGCAAGACACTTTCAAAGATGGAGCCTCGGTTCTGACAGCCCGGGAGACCCTTCATCTATATTCCATCAGACTGAGTTTCCTGGTGTTTAGGCAAAACGGTGCGGCGCTTTTCATGAGATACAACCCGCATCGTTTTGCCCAGCAACTGAGTTACAATCAAGGGGTGCCGTTAAAGGCTTTCTTGCTGGAACCTGCTGCTACTGAAGAAGGGATGCGGCTTTAAGGCTGAGGGAATGCCAAGAGACCTCAAGCAAGACGGCTCGTCTGCGTGCTGAGGTTGAGGCGAACGCTGCCCAGGTGAAGGCTATCTTCGAGGGTCTTCTGGAGCATATCTCTAATGGGCTAAACCTGAAGCGGAAACTCGATGCCGCCGAGCGTGATGCCCAAGGCCGCGAAGCAGCTCAGCAGACAGTTGGGGAGCAGCTTGCATCCTTCTTGCAGCAGCGGGCTCAAGTGGAAGCAGAACTAGCGGTGGTGGCCGATCAAGAAAATGCATGGAAGGAAGTGCACGAACAATTGTTAGGGCTATTCAAGACGCTTCCTTCCCATTAGCTGCCCTTGTATTGACATACTTGTAAAAATTTTCTTTTTCGAATAAGATGTATCCATTCTTTATTCTTTTGTACGATTCACCTTGTACTTGATTGAATTAATAAATAAAGACACACATTTTTTCTTTGCAATGTCTTGTATCATTTCTTTGCTTTCTCCCTTCTCTTATTATCAGCATGCTGTCTTGACAAACATGGTTGACAGATAATAGAGTAAGCATCTTGGTTTCTTCAAGAGATAGCGATGGCTTAGGCCGCAGGTTCAGATCTGCTGCCTAAGACTTTTCAACTCTATGAGCCGTGAGGGTCTTATAGAGACTTTTCTCCCTATGGATCGATAGGATCTCGTAGGTGGATTTTCTCCTTAGAAATCGTGAGGATTCCTAAGTGCGTTTTCTCTTATAAGTCGTAAGGATCCTATAAGAGAATTTTCCCTCTTATGAGTTGAGAGGACCCGTAAAGGGTTGTTTCCCTCCTTGTCGAGATTCGAGTTTGGAGAGTGAGACCCGTGGATAGTATGCAAGAGACCGTTTTGGGCCAACTTGCAGGATCCCAGTGCTTAGGGAAGTTTTTTTTAATCCTTACTGCCTAAGGCTTTATCTTACGAGTCGAGCCGCATCGAGAAGTTCTCGCAAAGTCATCAATTTCTTCACAAGTCGAGACGAATCGAGCATTTGCCGCAAGAATATCCTAACGTCACAGTTAACCCCTGATCTTTACGACAGAAGTCTGTTAGGGTCTGTGGTACTTAGGGTTTTGGCCGTCATACCGTCGCATCAGCTGATATATTCCTCGATAGGCAATCGTGCTGTTCGAGTAGCTCTGTGACTGCCGTGTCTCTGATCCCTTCGGGGGCTGGACAAGACGTCTTCAAGCAATCCTCCTTGGCAGTTTAACCGTCGAAAGAGCAAGCGTTAGGAATTTTGCCATGCCTCTTTTTACTTGAGGTTAGGCTCATTTTAGAGAGCCCCGATGAGTCATAACCACTCTGCGCTGGTATGGGATGATCTCCGATAGTCTTTCAGGTTTTATGTGAGTTGCCGTCAAGACCCTGAAGCTAGGAATTTGGCCTTTGCTTCGTTTTCTGGCATCACGTCTGCTGTATCGAGACGAATGTCGCGGTGGAGCTGGGATTTTGCCGTGGCTCCGTTAGTTTGATTGTCGCGTCTGATCCCTGCTGGAGGAAGAACGCTGGGGCGACATCTCGTCTGCTGTATCGAGACGAATGCCGAGGTGGAGCTGGGATTTTGCCGTGGCTCCGTTTGTTTGATTGTCGCGTCTGCAGTATCAATACGAACATAGAGGTGGTGACCATTCCATGTTGGTGTGGGATGATCTCCGGTTGTCTTTCAGACTTTATATGACTTGCCGTTAAGACCTTGAAGCTGGGAATTTAGCCTTCGCTTCGTTTGCTTTGTCATGTCCGAATCCTGTTGGAGGAAGGATGTTATTGTTGACATTGTGTCTGCTGTATCGAGGTGAATGTCACGGTTGTCTTTAGGTTGTTGTTGAACCGTCGAGATTTGGCTTCGCTTTTTGGCGGAGCCTGTCGAGAAGGTATGGTTCCCTCTTTATTTGTGCCCCTGGATTATATACAGGGATCGACGTGATCTCACCTGTAAGGCAAAAGTTTCATCATTTTTTTGTTATTGTTTTATTTCCGCGATGCTCCATCATTTCAGCTTTTATATCGCGAAAGTCGCGATTGCCCAATCATTTCGGCTATTTTTCGCGGTGCCTAATCATTTCAGCTGTTTATTTTATATTTACTCGTTGCTTTTTTATTGCGAGTTGCCCAATCATTTCGGCTATTTTGTGTGCATACGTTTTTACCTACTGCTTTTTATTGTAAGTTGCCCCATCATTTCGGCTATTTCGTATGCATGTGCGGCCTACTGGCTTTTCGCCATAAACCTGAAATTAGACACTGATTTCGGCATCAGCACCGCTACAACTGGGATATTGCCAGGAGCGAATCATCATTTGCCTCTGTCGATGTCAAACAAAGGTGGCTTAGCGAACAGGGTTAAGGTCCTGTCGACTAAGGCTTTTGACTTCATGAGCCGTCAGGGTCCCACAAAAGTATTTCTCCCTACAAGTCGTGAGGATCTTGTAAGTGTATTTTTTCCTTAGGAATCGTGAGGATTCCTAAGTGCACGTTCATCTGTAAGTCGTAAGGATCCTACAAGAGGGTTTTCTCCTTGTAAGTCGATAAGACTTACAAGGGTTGTTCACCATGCGAACATATCCCCAGTCACGGATGGGACTTGGTTAGGGAAATGTTTATTCACGCCTGTGGATTGTATACAAGGGTCAGAATTGAGCCCCTTGTAGGGCAATATCAAAGGTCGTAGGGGTAGCTTAAGAACAGGTTCAGGTCTCTATAGCTTAAGACTTTCAAATCTTATGAGCCTTGAGGGTCCCATAAGAGAGTTCTCCTTACGAGTCGTGAGGATCTCGCAAGTGTAATTTCTCCTTAGGAATCGTGGGGATCCCTAAGTTTGTTGCTCCCTTATGAGTCGTAAGGATCTCACGCGGGTGGTTTCTCCTTACAAGGTCGAAGGGACCCTGCAAGCGTCTTTTAACGAGGTTGCGCCCTTTCGGGTTTTCATAAACACTCGCCGGTAGTCCTGCTGTTTTTACTCACGAAACCCTTTCGGGTTTTCATCCGTGCCCATTTTGCTTATGGACATACCGTCTTTCTTCTTTTTTTTATTCTTTTTATTTCTTTCTAACGAGGTTGCGCCCTTTCAGGTTTTCACAAACACTCGCCGGTAGCCCTGCTGTTTTTACTCACGGAGTCCTTTCGGGTTTTCATCCATGCCCATTTTGCTTATGGACATACCGTTTTTATTTATTTTTTATTTTTTATTTTTATATTTTTATTTTTTATCACGTCAGCCTGAGGATGCCACGGTAGTAGTTTAAAAACGTTTCGGTCATCGGCTAGTTTTAGGACGTTGCGGTCCATTGTTAGTTTAAGGACGTTTCGGTCCGCTGTTAGTTTAAGGACGTTTCGGTTCACGGCCAGTTTTAGGACATAGTGGTCCACCGTCGCCATATTTGAAGCGAATTTCTAGTTTACTGACTTTTCGGTCTATGGGGCTTTCTCTATGACTGAGCATGATGCCCCCGGCATGTCCATCTTTCTCGGAGCATGTGGTTGTGGCGGGCTCACCTTCCAGTTTTTAGACAACGCGAACTTGCCCCGTTGGTATTGGTCTTCAACCCAGTTTTTGAAGACGTAGCAATCCTCGATCGGATGGCCCAATACTTGGTGGTAAAGGCAATAATTAGGATTGTCGACATCATTCAGTTGTAGCTGGTATTTCGGCTCCGGTAGAGTGATAAGCCTGTTGTGCACTGCCACTTTTAACAGCCTTCTTGTTTCATCCTGAGGAAATGAGTAAGGACGTTTCAACTTTTCATGGAGGGGTTGCCGATTGTTGTTTCGGCAAACAACCGGTCTAGGGCCACTCGATTGCTGTTGAGTGTTGGCTACGAGGGCTGTTTTTCCCTTCCCTTTATCCTTTTTGCTCGATCCTTTGTTTACGGAGCCGAGATTTTTTTCGAGTAGTGTGCGATTGCACGGCTGAACGTTCTCACAACTCCTCAATTCTTTCATCTTTGAAATGGACTCCTTGAGAAGAGGGTTGAGGGCAGCTTCTTCGTTAGAGTCGCTTCCAAAGGTGATAATTTGCGATCCCTTGGAGTCGGTTATGTGACAGTCGTCAGCGGCTCTTTTGCGCGCACCTATCGCATTTTTCTGATGTCTACGAGCTTCACGCTTTTTCCTGTTGAAGTGTTGCTTTTGAGCGACATACCCTTACCACCAACACTTAAAGGAGTTGCAGTCTTCGGTAGGATGTATGATCTTCTGATGATATAAGCAGAAGTTAGGATGCGTCTCTACTCCACCAAGAGTATTTTCTTCAGAGGGTGGTAGCTTCATTCCCACTGATAGGGCTTTAGCGAACCTTTTCCTCGTATTGAATTTGTTTTTATCCTCAGCGGATGACTTTTGATTTGGCGGAAGTGCCTCGACTCTTTGGTCTAGTAGTCGGTGTTTGGCTCCTTCCAGTATGGCCATCTCACGCTCTTGATTGGCTTTAACTTTCAGACGAATCTCATTCAGGAAGGCATCGATCAACTCGTCTGACGGCCGCAGAATTTCTGGTTCAGGGTCCGCCCTCGGTTTCTCAGCGCAAGGAGCCTCTTTATCATCCACCAATGATTGAGAGATCACATGACAACTCGCAACGTAGTCTTCGGATTCATCTGATGAGTCTTCTGCATCATTTTCATCCTCAACAAAAGAACAAGCTACCCCCATTGTGTCCGTCTTCTTTAGAGTGTGCGGTTGTGGTGGGTTTACCTTCCAGTTTTCAGACAGCGCGAACTTGCCCTGTATGTACTGATCCTCGATCCATCCCTTAAAGACGAAACAATCCTCGATCGGGTGACTTACCGTTTGGTGGTAAGGGCAATAATTGGGATTACTGAGATCGCCTGGCTGTGACAGACGTTTTGGACTCGGCAGATTGATGAGTCTGTTGCACACTGCCAGCTCAAACAGTCTTCTCGTTTTATTCTGAGGAAACGAGTAAGGACGTCACAGTCTTTCTTTGAGGGATAGGCGTGGACGCACGTTATTTTGGCAAACAACCGGCATTGAGTTGCTTAGTTGTTGTTGAGCATTAGCGACAACGATCACTTTTCCTTTCCCCTTCTCCTTTCGAGAGTCCGGTTTTAGAGGAGACGGTCCATGACCCATCTGGTCCATTTGGGCTAATTTTTCGATTAAGGCCAGGAAGGTGGTCGGCCTGAAGAATATCATGAATTGCGAGATGGTCGCTTGCGGATCAAGGGTACCCACAAACATGCCTACCGCAGGTGCTTCTTCGATGCGTTGTTCGCATTTCGACCATAGGTTCTGCCATTGTGTTGTGTATTGGACCCACGTTTCGCCTGGTCTTATCCTGGCATTAATCAGTGCTGTTATCGGGGTGCGCCTACTAGCACTCGTGAATCTTTGTGTAAACAGTAGGTCCATCTCCGCAAATGTTTTGACAGAGTCGTTAGGTAGCTCCGAATACCATTCAAAGGCTGTTTCTGCTAAGTGCCAACGAATTGGCGAAGCAACAATTTGTCATCGCCTCCAGTATTGCCGCATAAGGCCCTGAATTGAGCGACATGCTGATGCGGATTCCCTGTCCCTTTATATACGTGGAACTTAGGGATCGTATATCCCGGCGGGTAACTGATTTGGTCATACCAGCTTGGATAGGGTCATCCGGTTCTAACAATTTACGCAGCCGCTTCATTCGCTTAATGAACCCTTATTTGCTGAGCTATATAGTCGTCCAGTGCGGTCTTGGAAATGGTTTCCTCCTTGGCTGCTGACAGAGCCGGTGGAGGATTTGACATTTCTCCCCTGTCGTCTTCAAGGACGATAGGAGGATCTTCAGTAGGAGGATCTTGTTGGATCATCATTCCCACCATGTCCTGGAACAGGAGGGCCATTCACTTTATATTGACTGCCTGTTCAGCAGCCTCTTTATCCTTCTTTTCCAATATCCTGTGAAGGAATTCAGCGTCAGTTTCTTGCTCCTGGCGTTGATCAGAGGACGCTTCGGGGCTTTCTTTTGGCCAAGTGAGTGCGGCCATCGCATTCATCATTTCCTGGAGCTTCTGCTGTTGCTTCTGAGCTTTAGTCACTGACCGTGTAAGCGGTCTATGACTTGTAGATGCACGGCTGTCCTCCTTACCAGATGCCATGTATACCGTGTGTACCATGATGCCCCCGGACTTAGGGCGTTTAGGCTCGCCGCCTTTGGCATTTGCCGCAGGCGTAGGGACCTTCTCCGGCCTTCTTTTCTTGTGGGCCATTGAAGTTGAAGGGGCTGTTGCAGCGGGCACCCTAGTAGCTGTTGCTTTTTGTGGCTTGACGGAGTAATCCTTCTCCTGCCGAACCTTCATCTTTTTCTGTCGGCGGAGATAGTTTTCATCAATCACCGACTCTTGTACCTATCGCCAGACTTTGTAAATTTTAAAAGACAGCCATTGAGGGGGCTGCTCTAGCTTCTTCTCTGGAGTATTCTCCACAGGTGAAGGAGTTCGTTTCAACACCGCAGTAGGAGAGTTTCTGCGCACCTTGTTCAGCAATTCAAAGCTGTTCCCGGTTGGAACAGCAGCATCGATCCCCACCGTTGGAGCTGGTGGAGTAAATCCAGAGGGGGAGTTACCCCCAGCCTTCCTTACTCGGCGCCAGTGGCGACGTCGAGCGTGTATTGCGGATGGAGTTATTTCATCTATAAGAGTGACTTCATCGTGCACCTTGCTTTGAGGAGAGATTGTTACTGGTGTTAGCCTATCGAAGACTGACACCCGTTGAGAAGCAATATCTAATCTGTCAAAGACAGACCTCTGAGCAGGGGAAGTAGCTTTGAGGACCTCGCCTGAAGCAGCAACCGGAATGGCTTGCCTTGTAAAAACTGACTTCTTGGAAGGAAGAGCCTTTCCAATGATTTTGTCAGCTTGAGCCGGGGTGGCTATCCATTTTGGGATGGCAGCTTCGGGTATCGCGGGCTTGCAGACGTTCTGGCCCTGTCTGTTGTGAACTGAGGTATTAGAGTTGGGCGACCCGTTGCGAGGGGCTACGGCAGTGGTAAGTCGATCAAAGACCGACTTCTTTGGGGCTTCTTGCAACGTCATTGTGGCATTGAAGCTCAACGGTGAGAACATGGTCCCTAAGAATAATCCAGTGGTGGCTTGAGTTACTTGCTCCACTGGCATCTTGAAAAGGAAGGCCGCTTGGGGTCCGTAAGTCACTCTTCCAGCAGGGACGGAGCGTAAGTTGCAGTTGCAGGTAGTGCAGTTTGAAGCCATTGATCTTCTGTTTTCTGCACGGAGCAAGACACCAAATCTAAGTACCTTGAATCCACAGGCAACCACAGCAAAACGCGATTTGTTTGTGAACACGACACATGAAGTGTGGAGTGGAAAGAGGAAAAGGTCCCACCGGGCATGCCAAAATCTGTTCCCTCCCGAATGGCTACCAAGACTGAACGTCTAGACTGTGATTCGGGGCAGATGCTATTTGGTTTTATCCGTCCACCTCTCCGAAGATGCCAAGTTGATTTATGGTACCGTGTATCGGAGGTTTAGACGGATGCGGCCGATTCAGCAGATTTCGTCAGATTCCCCCTCGCTTGAGGGGTTTTTGATTGCGGGGACGCTCTTCCCTGCAGACGCAAGCCCCTGCAATTAATTACGCTACCGCATAGCGGTAACAACTTTCTCCTTCTCCAGCTGGTCACTTCTTGTCATGGGTGTTTGTTTTTTTTGTGGTTGCCCGTGGATTGTATACGGAGACTAATTTATGTCGTCGCCCGTAGGACGTGGATTAGTCCAAATTCGTATTTTCTTAGATTTGGGTTTGGGGTTTTGGTTTAAGGATACGTTAGCCATTTTGAGGCTAAGATCAACTTAAACGTTTGTTAAGGATACATTAGTCCAATTTGAGACTAAGATCAACTTAACGGGATCGTTTAGATCCGACAAAAGAGCATTTGGGCTCTATTATTCCAGTTTAGGGACATGGTGGTCCGTAGGTAGTTTAAGAACATTGCGGTCCATTGCCAGTTTAAGGACATAGTGGTCCATTACCAGTTTAGGGACATGGTGGTCCATTGCCAGTTTAGGGACATGGTGGTCCATCGTTCCCGTTTAGGGGACAGATATTAGTTTAAGGACGCATAAATCCATGGGTTTAAGGACCCCATAGTATATATGGATGTGTTTAAGGACGCATTAGTCCGTTAGTTTAAGGAAGCATAAGTCGTGGGTTTAAGGACCCCACAGTCCGTATGGGTGTGTTTAAGGACGCATTAGTCCGTTAGTTTAAGGACGCATAAGTCTATGGGTTTAAGGACCCCACAGTCCGTATTAATGTGTGGTTGTCGGGGCCTGTCACCTCTCTGACGTCGTTGAAGGATTACAACGATAGGTGTCAGAGGAGTTCGGAGATGTACCCTTGAACCGGATGTAAATTGATTTAAGAGAGCAATCTTGCTCAGTCAATTTAGTTTGAGGACTTACGGCCATGATTGGGCTAAGTCCAGTTGAGAATATTCAACATTTTTATCTTTAGCATATTAGGCCTGTGCTAGGGCTTTGCCCATGTTAAATAATGCACTGCATTTTATTATGGCCTGCTAGGCCTTTCTGATTTGGGCTTTGACCCTTTATTTCTAATGCATAGCATCTGTTTTGGTTTGGACTCTGCCCTTTAAAATAATGCATGGTATTTTATTAGGCCTGTTAGCCTTTTTTTAATTGGGCTCAGCCCTTCTTGAAATAATGCAAGGCATTAATGATCTGACAGTGGCCACGTGGCCTGTCAGGCGCTTTGCGCCAATTATTGAGCACAAGCGCATATAGAGGTGACACGTGTCACGCTAGTGCAGTGCGCTGCGCCAGTGCACTGCGCGTTGCGCTGTAACACGTGGCGCGCTCTGATGAGTTCCGCCAATTTCAGAGAGCAATGCTCTATCTTAAAAGCACATAGCGCAAGTGGTCTTGGAGCTAACACGTGGCACTTTCTGGTGGTTTGCGCCAACCCAGGATAGCAACAGTGCAGTTTTTACAAGTGCAAGGCACTGTTTTTATATCTTAATCCAATTTTAGATTCAAGAAAAGAATCTTGAAGATTCCAGAACCAATGGTTCATAAAAAAGGCAATGCCTTTGTCATTATTTATTTTTTTATCGAAGATCATTGATCTTGTTCTTAGATCAATGATCTATTCAGAAGAAATTCTTCTTTTTTAAAGGGTTTTATCTTCTTTTTCCTTCAGAATTTCTTCTCAGAGTTCTTTAGAGTTCTCTCTCTGTTTCTAGAGTTTTTTCTATTCTCTGTGTTGTTTTTTTGTTTTTCCTCCCTTTTGAATTGGGGTCTAGGGGCCTTTATATAGTGCCCATTAATCTGTTAAATTTGTTAAAAAGATCATTCTTTGAGTGATTTGGGGAATTTTCCCCACCGTTAGATCTTTGATCCAAGAGCTTCTGTTTTACAGAAGACAATCTTCTTGTTTTAATAAGAACAGAAAGATCTTACTGGAATTTTAATTCTGTTTGGCGCAAACGCACCAGCGCTTGACACGTGTCGCACACAGCGCAGCGCAACTGCGCTGACACGTGTCGCGCAGCGCAGCGCTTGCGCAACTGAAGCGTTGCTTCCTTTAATTTTTTTTTTAAATAGAGCCTTGCTCTGATTGGGCGCGCTGCCTTGGGCGCTGCGCTGACGTATCAGCTTTTGACACGTGGTGCGTTTCGCGCAGCGCAAGGGCTTTGAAGCGTTGGTTCAATTTTTGAATTTTTTGAAATTTCAAACAGAGCTTTGCTATGATTGGGGGAAACAAGTGAAGAGATAGCTTGGATTAGAGTCTCCTCGACGTAGATCATCTTCGGCCTCGAAGACTTCAAGCATGCTCGTTCATTTCGCTTTATGAAGCCCATCTTGAGTCCGGGAGATCACTACTTGGAGAAAAGGGACTTCTACACGGAGCAGTTGAAGTGAAGGATCGGTCTACAAAGGTTGTATTTCTTGTTCACTTTGTATGTAAATTTGTTTACATTCTAGTTAGCTCTTAAACTCTAGTTGGATCCTAGGTTAGGTTGTTCGGCACACTAGAAATTTTATAATACGGCATGTTTGATACCTTGTAAAACCTTGTGGTCGTGCCAAAGTACCCTACAGTGGTATCAAGGCCAAGCTAGAGCATTAGGAGTTGTCTAGGTGATGTTAGAAATACGAAACTGAAACAACTCCAAAACAGTCGAAGCAAAACCCCATTCTCTGTCGATTTTTTATGAACCTCTAAAATTTTTTTAAGCAATTGCAGAGTGCTCTTTATTGTATTGTATGAACACCAGACGAAAACGAGCCCATTCTATCAGTTTTCACCCGGCGAAAAGCCAATTTTATTCGGCCTGGCCGGTTTTTTGATATGGGAATGGCCTTGGTTTTATTTAGTGCTCTGGTCTCTAGGGTTTGGTGTTTCAGGTGTTACTTGTTTTTACTGATATTGCATGTGATGTTATATTTCTGTAAAGGCAATTCGGGGTGTTTCGTAGTCGTAATTCTAACATCATTTCGGGTTAATTAGACGACGTTAAAAAGTTCGAACGGATATCAATAACCCAATTTTTCTCTCGCTGGAAACTTTCCAAGAGTTGGATTTTTCCAAGTTTGAAATCTTCAGAAAATCATGCTGGTGTTTTCTATATACCTTCTAGAAGAACGAAATCCTAACTCAATTCTGTGACCGTCGGAACCGCCATCAAACCCTAGGGTTTGTGGTAGTTCCGCGGTGTCACAGGTGAGACAAAGGTTGACCTTTCTACGGTTGGTCCATAGGTGTTGTGGCATATTCTGGATACCTTTTAAACTTCGCTCAAGTGTTGAGCTCTTTGGCAAATTTTGGGTGTTTGTTGATTCGATCAAAAAGTTTAAAATCGTCTAACTATCTGTGATTGTGATACAATACTTGGAATCCACAATAATTAGTTTTGTGAAAACTAGTTTGAATTTTATAAATCTAGCAAGTTAGTCTCATTTGATCGGTTGCCACGGAATTTTGATGTGGATAAAAAGTCCGTCGCAATTACGTAGTGTACACGGATACTCGCCGGGTAACCTTACTAGATTTCCACGCCACATACCCCCGACCAAGTAACTGTAGGAGAACCCCATTGCCAAAAGCATCCGTTCTGATCCCCGCGGCTGCGGTGTTCCGCCTAAGTGCACTTCGTCACCGGCATCAGGGGGTGCAGTCGTCTACTAAAGTTTCCGACGAGCATTCGATCAGGGTGTCGGGAATCTTGTTGAATTGTTCGACTTGTTATTGGTAAGTGTTTTCAATATCGAGACTAAAATGCGGGGTTTATAATTGGTAGGCATGTGATGTCTAAAGAATTCATTTGGTTAGGCATGAAATCCGAAGTATGTGATACATTGGGTTTATGATGTCTAAGGCGGTTGCGGATTCCAATTGTTGTAGTTTTTATTTTCTTTTCTGCGACCGTAAGTGTAATATATGGTATATCGCCGGTTTTGTTGCTATATGTCAACGACAATTGGGATTTTCATATTTACTTACGTTGATGACATGTGATGTTATGTGTTGCTATGATATGTTATATTGGATCGTCGTGTTTGAATTGCCGGGGGGGTTTATGTGAGATGAGAGTTTTTCATTTTCATTCATGTAAAAACTTGTATGTAATATTCTTTTATTGGGGCACTTCCGGGTTGAGGATGATGTCACCATTGATGTATATTATTTACTTTTCCGCATTAGGATAGACCCAAGAAGGGGAGCACAAGTAACCGGGTTCTAGGGTCCAGTGGGAGACCATCTCGAGGAGTTGAGACCAGGTCTCCTAACTCTAGAAGTTGTTTGTCGCTCTCGTAGGGGTCTAGGCATGTGGGTTTGGCTATTCATCACGACTGTGGAATCCATGTTTTTTATGGCTTAATTTAAAACACGGAAATCCTAGTATATCCAATATTTCATATGTTATCTTCTGCTGCTGATATTCTGTGATGTGATCACTTGATGTTCTGAGATGAATACTTATATTATATATATGATATATAATAAATATTGATGTTTTCGTTTCTTCCGATGATGCTTAGGAAGCATAAATTGACGGGAATTCATTAATGAGATTAATGATAGAAAATAAAACTAAAAGATGATGTAGAATTGAATTTGAAACTCATTCGGCCTTTTCATGAAAAAGCAAGTTTCAAAATGCGGAGCTTAAGCCACTCCTTTTAAAAACCATTCGATTCTACAACGATATCAAGTTCAAAGCGTTAAAAGGTTTTCTTAAAAACCACCAGCAACCCTCCTTCATTTTAGAAAGTAGAGTACTTAGTATTCGTTCTGTGTATGTTGACCATAGTCAAGGCGTAGTGTACGGTAGCTAAGTGATGTCTTCCTACACAGCATATGATGCGATTAGTTAAGACATTCATGTGATTATGTTGACTATAACCAAGGGTCATATGGGTGGGTCTAATTAATCACGAAATGACGGGTAGAACTTGACTAGGACTTATGATATGTTGACCATAGCCAAGTTCATAAGTACTAGGGGTAAAAACGATTATCGAGAATTTCAAGTGTTGAAATTTGCAATGAGATTGCATACCTTCTATGTGATGGTTAGATCCCGATACCCACTGCGAGTAAGTGTTACTCCTGGGAGAGTTTTACACTTTACAATTAGCTAACCTATTAGGTGTCTAGAAAGGTGTCAACGAGGTTATGCCTCTGGAAAAATGAGGTTTACTTTAATTAGGTCCGTGCGAAAGCACGGGGAACCTCCCTCAAAGTATCAACACTGGCCTGGCTGAATGGTTAGCGAACTTGTAGGGTGTAATTAATCCCGGCTAGTTTTTCCTTTTAGGGTTTGAAGGAAGACTTGATCAAAACAGTGGGAGCCATCCTGATTAGATAAAATTATAACCATTCTAATCTTGCGAAAGAGCGCACGCAGAGTGTTTTCTTCTCTCTCTCTCTCTCTCTCTCTCTTTCCTGATAGCGACCTTGACATGCCTTAATCAAGATAATAATATGGATGCATTGACCTACCCTGCTTATTATACTGAGCTGGGGAACGTTGGTTCCGCTCTATCTTATAATTGTTATAAGTCCAAGCAGGAAATAAGAAAATATCCGGGTTTCCACGCGACCCATTCGAAGAATGAGCATGATGATGCATATTTTTCGGTGTGCTTATACCGAGAACTATTTCTCAGTCTCCTCTACGTCCTAGGTATGAGATACCGGATCAGGATCCCATATATGTAATCTGTTAATGGACTACAGAAAAGTAAAGAACTGGAAATGTGTGATATGTCTCTAAGTATTAGAGAATGGTGCAATTGTTGCAGCCAAGTCTGTTAGCAAATATCAGCTTATATTACCAAATGGTAAATACATTGATTCTGAACAAATATTATTACATACCGAACCTGATATACAACATTACATGAGTTTCTTTTTTAAGTTAAGAAGGATATAATTCTGTATTGAAGGATATGTTGAGAACATTTTCTTGAATCAAGAGTTGATTGGATCAAACACGTTATGTAATATACGTTCTAAATCAAACCACAGTTCAAGGTATATAGAACACACACAAGAGTAGTAGTTCAGAAATGAACGAATCCTTCTTGTGGCATTGTAGACTAGGTCATATCAATGCGACACGACTAGCTAACTTACATAAGGATGAATGTTTGAATCTGTTCAAATTTTCATCTTATGATACTTGCCACTCTTATCTCAAAGGTAAAATGACCAATACTCCGTTTACTGGAAACAGAGAAAGAGTTACTGAACCCTTGGGATTGATACATGATGATGTATTCCGTCCTATGTCTACAAATGTCAGGCTTGGTTCTTCGTACTTCATTATATTCACTGATCATCTCTCAGGATTCGGACATATGTTCCTGTTGAAACACAAGTCTGAAACTTTTGAGAAATTCAAGAAATATAAGCTTAAAGTTAAGAAACAGACGGGCAGAAATATTAGGTCCTTCGATGTGATCGAGAAGGAGAATACTTACGCATGGAGTTCCTGGAGTTTCTAAAAGGAGAATATGATTCTCATCTCAGCTTACTCCTTCGTGTACACCACAGCACAACGGTGTATTGGAGCGGAGGTATCATGCCCTATGAGATATGGAGCGCTCTATGATGAGTACTACTGAGTTGCTTGTTTCCACTTGGAGTTATGCATTTGAGAAGCTGCATACTATTGAATAGGGTTCCGACCAAATCGATGCTACCACTCCATATATGATATGGTATGGGAAGAGACCATGTCTTAAACACGTTAAGATATGGGGTTGTCCGGCCTATGTTGAAAAGAAAAATCCGGACAAACTGGAGGCAAGGTTAGTTCTGTAAGTTTGTTGGATATCCCAAACATTAGCGAGGGTATATCTTCTACCAAACCGAAGAATAAAAGTTGTTTTGTTTCTCAACATGCCACCTTTTTACGAAAGGAATGTCACGACCCAAAAATTTAGCTCGTGACCGGCACTTAAATTACGCAACGTCCAAAGGCATAACGTAAATCAAGTAAGCCGAAGCCCAGAAAAATCTAAACCTTTTTGCGGAAAATAGTGGGGGTGCAGTTTTGAAATAAAGGTATAATGAATCATGTTTTGTCTTTAAAAATTGGGCAGCACCTCTCTTGTATATTTTGATCCAAAAACATATATACAAAAATATATAGGAATCCCCAAGCGGGAGCTAGCTCTTCGCCAACTGGCAGAATCATAACCATGCAATAACATATATACGACGCCCAACAGCGAAGAATCAACCCAGAAAGAACAAATAAAGAAAGAAAGACATCAAAACTCAAGAAAAAAGCGAGCATAACCCATCGCTCTCTGTCTCGCACAACCAAGTCTGACTAGGTCTACCAATAATACAATCTCTAGTCTCTGATCTGATGTGATGTGATAGAGTTTATCTAGATACAATAGAGTAAAACAGTATCAGAGTGGGCACGATCCAACATGTGTCCCACCTACCAAAGCAAACACCGTGGAAGAAGTTGTGTGCTAGCGATACCGCAACTGATCCCAAACGGTCAAACCCGCAAGAACTGTGGCACAATGGGGGTGAGTTTCCAACTCGTGAGTAGAAAATATCAGCAAGTTGAAATCGAATAAAATAACGATTTCCTAGGTCACTATAGCCTGAAGGTAATACTATGATATCTAGGGGGACCAAGTATGCATATATGTCAACAATCGAGTCAATACAATGACATATATAAATAAACATCTGACATCATATACCTGTAATATATGTGGATATCATCCGCGTGTCCATCAACGACACAACTTAATATCATGGAACCTGAGTATCCCACACCGACACTCGAACATCATGAAAACATAAGCCTGTATATATATGAAGATTAAACCACGTGTTTCCATCAACGACACATTAAAATCATGGAACCTGAGTGTCCAACACCGACACTCGAAACATCATGAAAACCCGCGTCCAGCTTCAACATGCAAATCCTCATATCTCTGTCCCTCGGACTCCATCGGTCCGGATCGACCTACGGCTCTCTCAGTCCGGATCGGCCCATATCATCTCACGACTCCGATCGGTATCCTCCAGATATCCGCCGAGTCCAAAACTATCACTGGTAGGTAGTGCTCCCCTGCCAGGCTCATCGTCTACATCTCAAGCTTCTTGCCCCGGGGTACCACACCGGGTCCACCATGTACCCGCAAACAACTTCATCCAGCTCCTCGAATCGGGTATCACATAACTCATAACCGAGAAAACATATGGTTAACGTCTTGAAATATTATATCAAGAGAAACCACGTTTTTAAAACAATACACCATTTCCTTTGAAATTAAAGTGTGATTCTCAAATCCAGAGATCTCACAAAAACAGCATCTCAATGCATATAACCATAAAGTACAATGTATACAACATAGAGTAGTAATATGATCATATCGGTATATCATGTAAGCATATAACTATAAGGTATAATGTATGCAATATAGAGTGGTAATATGAGCATATCGAGTATATCATGCAAGCATGTCAAGTGATAGTACTGAACAATGAATGTACTTTTACTTTTAAGATTAATATCATGATAGGGCAGTTCCCCTGTGTAAATGGCACGACAATTCTACTGTATAGTGACATGGCAATTCTACTGTATAAGTGGCATGGTAATTCTACTGTATAAGTGGCATGGTAATTCTACTGTACAAATGGCATGGCAATTCTACTGTATAAGTGGCATGGCAATTATCGATGAAGAATGTATGCGAGCCGGCGAATCTATGTATGTGTAACATGCGCATCAACGCTAATGGTGTAGGTGTACTAGCAATTTATATCATATAGCATTAAATACCGACACGTGGTATGTACATCACGAGAGGTAATATCCTACACAACATGAACAATAATTGGGTGTATCTATCTACATAAGAATCATACGATCACTTTTTAAACGATACACGTCGTCATTTTGAAAATAGGTATAATGCAGGTGGAAATCTTTATATCGGCGATCCCGCCTCATAACATCCGACATGACAATAATCCTCGATCATCATCCTCAAATCACTAGCGCGGATCAACCATCCGGTACATCTCATTGCGTACGGTAATCCATCATATGGGGTCATCAAACAGAATAGGGTATTTATCAACCTATACAATAATGAGGGTACGGATCTATAGTCTCCTACGCCATATCACTCATTATACTCATAAATACACACACACACACACACACACACACACACACACACACACACACACACATACATATATCTCAAATCACATTTGTATAAACGTCATATCTTATTAATTCTGCCACACCTCTATCTCAATCTCGTGTCGTGCTTATCGATCTCGATTTCATATCATACCATCATCAACTCATACTTGTTCTTTTTCAATTCGTACCTATCATGATTCACTTCTCATTTCATATTCTCATATGTCAATATATTCATTAGTGTCAACTTCTATCATATTATCGTTACTAAATCCTATAATCATGTCCGTAGCATATCCTTTATCAAAATATAATTATCAAACGATCTTTCATATCAATGTTTGCGGGGGTGCTATACGCCATCCACCCGACTTCCCCCGTATATATAATCTACTCACCAGCAATTCTCCTCGTTTAGCCGAAGTCGATGCACTTCGTCGTCTCGGAAGTCCACATGAAGTCCTACAATTCAACACGCAATCGCAATGCAATTAAAACCAATCCGAAAACCGATACGGCACACGGTTCGCTCATAGGTTAAAACCTATAGCTTCGCATGCAATTTCAACCAAATAACCCTCGTCCGTTGACGTATAAACGTCCAATGACGGAATTCAAACTCAAATCTAAAAACCACGTTTTAGAAATCAGAAAACGAAATTCAGCAACAAGGGAAATCACTCCCAGATTTTGACTCGGGTAAAATTAGCCAATTTTGCATATCAGGTTGCTCTAGATATAGGATAAGGAAGCCACTGTATAAAAATCATCACATTTCACCCCAACTTGGCCACAAATTGCGGCCCTAGGAAATTAATCTGCGGCCAGAAAAGACTGGGATGGGCTCAGGTTTCAAGGATAGTTCCTGGTTGCCTGCACGTCTCTCTGTATTCGCTAAATAATTTTTAGGGTACCCGGGTTGTAGCAGATCTCAGAATCCCATCAGAAATCTCACAAAATACGATATCGGCCAAATTCTAACTTCGTGTTTTGGGTTCAAAACTCGATTCCAGGCCATGAAATCAATCCCTAAGGTTTTGTAAACACTCACTACACCTCTTCTTATCATTAATAGCAACTTATAATTTTCTAAGATCACAAACCTAATTAACTCAATTTCTAAACTAAAATACGATATTTAACTAAAATACATAACTAAACATGAAGGGATTACCTCATTGGCCACTTAGGAAATTTCTAGAGTTGCACAAAGTCTTCAAAATCCAAACTTGAATGGTTCAAGGGTTTAGAATGGATGTGTGTATATTTTTAGTGAAAGGTGCATGGGGTTTTGTGAAAGAATTGGAGATGATGCATTGGAGTAGTGGAGTAAATGAAATGAAGAATTGAGTTGAAGAATAATGGGAAGGATGAAGGGGAAGGGGCAGCCAAGTCTTCCTCTCTCTCTCTCTCTTACCCTCACTCTCTTCACAAATATCTTTCCCCTACTCTCACCTCTCACAAAATATCAATCTATTTTGTTTTTCATACATAACTCCATTCACACACACAAGCTCTTTCTTTTCTTTGATTTTCTTTTCCTTTGCTTTTCTTTTCTCATAAATCTCACAAGTCTCAAACCAAACATATGTACAACATGCACATGTCACGGAAAGAAAAAAAAGAATAAAAATACGGATTTTGCCAAAAATCCGTTAAATATCATTAAATAAATAAATTATTTTAATTTCCGATAAATTTCCAAATATTGGTATATACTTATACCATTTTACGAAAAATCCCTATTCGCAAATCGAATAGTTTTCGCGAAATATATTATTTTAATATTAAATTTCCAAAAATAATATTTTATATTTTTGAAATGTTACAAGGAATTTCTTGAAGAAGAAGTTTGTGGTCATGCGGTAGAACCGGAAGAAATTCCAGCAATACAAACTAGGGACTGATGATTTAGTGAAACCAAAGGATTCAATAGTCTCCAATGAATCTCAGCCTCTCCGCAAATCTGGTAGGATTCCTCATCCACCTAAGAGATACTATGGTTTTCTCGGTGACGGTGGGAGCGAGGATTGCATCATGATAGATGATGACCCAGCCAGGTTCAAGCAGGACATCACGAGTGGAAACTCTGTGAAATGTATGGATGCTATGCAATCAAAGATAGAATCCATGTACACCAACAAAGTATGATTTTAGATGTTGCACCTGAAAGGGTAAAACCCATCAGGAGCAAGTGGATCTTGAGAAGATTCTTGGTGTAAATGGAAAAGTTGAGACTTTCAAAACTAGACTTGTAGTAAAAGGTTTTCGTCAATAACCAAGTGTGGATTATGATGAAACCTTTTTTCCAGTGGCTATGCTTAAGTCCATCAGGATTAAAGCAGGCATCATGGAGTTGGAACATCTATTTTGATATAACAGTCAAAGAGTTTGACTTCATCAGAAAGGTAGATGAACCTTGTATATATAAGAAGGTTGTAAAGAGTAAGGATGTCTTCCTCGTATTGTATGGAGATGACATACTCTTGATAGGAAAAGGGTTTCCTATGCTACACTCGGTCAAGCCCCTCTTATCCCGAGGATTCTCCATATAAGACCTGGATGATACCTACTACATCTTAAGATTATGATATATGGTGATAGATCTAAGTGGATGTTGGAAGTGGCCCAAAACCAAGATACATTAACACCATACTAAAGAGGTTTAGTATGGAGAATTCTAAGCGTGGTGGTTCGCCCACTTACTCAGGAATCACTCTCTCCAAAAAGATGTCTCCTGAGACTGATTTGGAGAGAGATCGCATGCAAGGGATACCTTATGCTTCGGTACTAAGCTCTATCATGTATGCGATGTTATGTAGCAGACCAGATGTAGCTGACTCACTAGGTGTAGTAATCAGGACTCAATCGGATCTTGGGAGAATCACTGGACAGCTGTGGAGGACATTCTTAAGTTCTTGAGAAGCACTAAAAGAATGTTCTTGGTTCGAGCTTCCAGAGTGATAACGTCAACTGAAAGTCAGTCTCGGGCTTTGTCTATACCCTCAGTGTAGGGACGGTATATTGGAAGAGTTCCAAACTAGATACCGTGACATACTAGACGATAAAGGCTGAATACATCGCTACCAACGATGCTACCCAAGAGGTTGTCTGGATATTTCTTGTTCATGAGATGAACATGGTTCCTACCATTGAGCGTCCAATAACTGTTATTGTGACAACAATGGAGTTGTGGCTTTGGCCAAGGAACGCAGATCCCATCAGTGTTCCAGACATATTCTGAGACAGTATCACCTGATCAGGGAGATGGTTGATCTCCAAGGGATCGAGTTTAGGAGAGTTGACGCGAAGGATAACACGGTGGATCCACTCACGGAGGCCTTACCCTAGAGAGACTTCTATAAGACGTTGAGTATAAGATACTACAGCAAATGGTCTTAGTGCAAGTGGGAGATTGTTAGTTATATATATACCCTAGAGGCCATTACTGTACATACGATGTATATTGTAGTAGATGCTTGGACATATATAGGGAGGACTTTCTTGCTCGACATGATAGTATGCTATCTGGTTGCATTTTATCTTAACATGTACACTTATTGTCTCTCTATTACATGTTGATAAAGCCCTTAGGATGAGTACTTGACTACCAGGATTATGATGCAGATCATACTAGTAGGTTCTGGGTAGTATGTGAGTACATCCTTCAATTGTTCTTAGTCGTGGGAGTATCGAGATGGGGCATCGGTATTCCAGAGTAGACTAGCGTATACGCTTCTTGACCCATATGATGGGCGATGGATGATCCCATATCCATTTGTGTTTAACATCAGAGAAGGTATATGGGTGCTCAGTGGAGACTGGGTACACTGAACAGAACTCGCCGAGAACTCCTAGATGGTATTATACCTCACGTCAGATAGTAGTTCTCTGGTGACACTGGTACAGGTTAGTCTGTTGACCCGAGATCGTCATAGAGTCTTGTGTGTCTCCCACTGTGCTTTGATTTCCACCCTACCATGGCTCTACTGAGTCGTGCAAATAGGTGGTTTTTGGGCACAGTCACTGGTCACATGGAGGCAATGAGCGATGCGAGGGGATTTTGTCTCTCCCAGTATTGGGGGTTGATGTTGCGCTATGCTCAATTGGCCATAACAGGAAATCCCTGACCAGGGTTGTTGAGATTTACTGGTAAGTGTTATCAATAGTTTCTCAAACCGTTATGGACCTTGCATCAGCATGGCTTATCAGGCTATTGGGTCTGACATTATACCACCCCCAGGCTGTGATATGCGACATATCAGACGAAGAGACCGGACTGTACGATAGTGTTACTTATTGGATTCGCAGGAGTATGAGCAGGCTTGCTTGTTGATCTTCTGATCGCGCAATACCCGGGTGGCCGTTACGTTTAGCAGACCGCTTGCAGCTTGTGGGTGACTGATATGATCACCACCTACTGCTGGCGTATTGACAGTCTTTAGTGTCCTACACAGAGATTTCCAGGCTTAAGCGAAACGAAGTAGGAGCACATATGTGATATGTGTGGGACTGAGATTAATAAGTGTATATGATGTCGTATCCTAATCTCGCGATATGTGATATCGTTCGGTTATATATGATATAGGCGGGTTAACGAATCAAATGTTGATTCGATAAGTTGATACATATGATATTAGTCAGTTATATGTGATATAGCCGGATTATTAAATCAAGTGTTGATTTGATAATTTAATGCATAAATATATATTTGATATATTAACATACATTAACTAATATTAGCTCACTTAAATATTTATTTTTCTCACTTGTGACACATTTAATGTATATGTGATATATGTTATTGTGTCATACTGTTTTATATATGCAATATGGGTGTATGAGACTTACACTATACTTAAGATAATATTAGGGTAATTATTTATTTTAAGCAATTTAAAATTAGTTGGAAATTGTCATGCTTGGAAGCTTGGAGAAGCTTAATGCATTTTTGACCTAGTCCACTAATTTTGTCTCACTTGAGATATTTATTAACCAAACCATTATCTTAAACTATAGTTTAGTCTCTACAAGAGTTAATATAAGATATTATCTCTCCATGGTTGCTATTCTCACATTGATAATCATTCACTATTCTTTCTCCACTTCATCTTCTTCCTCATCTCCAAAAGCTTTCTAGGGTTTGGAAAGATAAAGAAACCATGTGAGAAAAATTAATCTAAAGTGAGCCCAATTCCTACTTCATCATCCTCTACCAGACTAGCCATTTAGTTTAGGGTGTTTGCTTCACTAATCCCTCATTAGTGAAGAGATAGCTTGGGTTAGAGTCTCCTAGACGTAGATCATCTTCAGCCTCGAAGACTTCAAGCATGCGCGTTCATTTCGCTTTGTGAAGCCCATCTTGAGTCTGGGAGATCACTACTTGGAGCAAAGGGACTTCTACACGGTGCTATTGAAGTAAAGGACCGGTCTACAAAGGTTGTATTCCTTGTTCACTTTGTATGTAAAGTTGTTTACATTCTAGTTAGCTCCTAAAACTCTAGTTGGATCCTAGGTTAGGTTGTTTGGCACACTAGAAATTTTATAATACGGCATGTTTGATGCCTTGTGAAACCTTGTGGTCATGCCAAAGAACCATACATGGAGGAGTAAGATGATAGAGAATTCCATTCTCTTTTAGATATTCCAGAAACTCGGCACTTAAGTATTCATCATCCCGATTAGATCGAAGCATCTTGATACTTTTGTCGGTTTGCTTTTCCGCTTCATTCTTATACTCTTGGAATTTCTCAAAGGCCTCAGATTTATGTTTCATTAAGAATACATGTCCATATCTTGAGAAATTATCTGTGAAAGTAATGATGTAGGAACAGTCACTTCTTGCATGCGTAGACATTGGCCCACACACATCGTTGTGTATGAGTCTCAGGAGCTCAGTAGCTCTTTCTCTATGTCCAGTGAATGGATTTTTTGTCATCTTTTCTGTGATACATGATTGACAAGTTGCATATGATTGATACTCAAACGGATCTAAATATCCTTCTTTATATAACTTAGTCAGTCATGTTTCATCGATATGACCAAGTCTACAATGCCATAAGAAAGCTTGGTCTGATTCTGAAGCCTTTCTTTTTAGTGTGTTTTAGACGTTGAAAACTTGATGTTGATTAACAATGTATATTCCGTTATTTAGTGTACCCGACCCAACCATTTCATGATTTAGGTGAATGTTTATGACATTGCTTTCAAGTGCAAAATTATATCCTACATTTGATAACAAATATACTGATATAATATTACACATCATACTGGATACACAAAAGCAGTTACGCAATAATAAAATATGTCCACTTGCCAATTCTAGGTGATATTCTCCTACTACAACAGTATCTACACTGGTTCCGTTGTCAACCCTAAGGGTCATATCACCTTTTCTCAAAACTCTACGGCTTCTCAGCGCCTGCAATGAATCACATCTATCCCGATCCGGTATCCAATACTCCGAAAGTAGAGTTTATAGAGAAACAGTTTTCAATCACAAACACACCTGAAACCGAAACCACAACTTGCTTCATGTCCTGATTCTTAGGCCCCGTCAATCCTTCTTCCAAAGTCCTTTTTTTCCGACAATAGAAGCATTCTTTCTTTGTGGCTGCCCCCATTCTTTTCCTTTCCCTTTCTCTGCACCTTCTGCACACCTCCCCTCGGTTTGGTTGGGACCTTCTTCTTCTTCCCGTTACCCTTAGCCTTGGATTTAGCAGAAGAAGATTCCCCAATAAACAGAGAGGGTGTTTCCTTGGTTTTCTTCAAGGTGCCCTCTTCCACCCTCTGCATGTTGAGGGGCTCAGGAAATGAAACTTCTATCTTTTGCATATTGAAATTCAATATGAATTGGGCATAGGTGGAAGGAAGGGACTGTAAAACCAAGTCGATGTACAACTCATTTTCCAACATAGTTCCAAGATCCGTGAGCTCTTCTATGAGAGAAATCATCTTTAGAACGTGGTCCCCAACAGATGATCCGATAGCCAACCTCGCTTGAAACAATTTCTTCGAGGTCTCATATCTTGCGATACGAGATTTCTCTCCATATAAATCTTTGGTATGGAGGAAGATGGAAGCAAGGTCTATCTTCTCATGCCGCCTCTGATGTTTATTATCCATGAGGCACTTGGCTTTCGCGAAATCAAGATCACGGGTCTTACGGACCTCAATGTCCGCGACCGAGGATTCTGGATAGGGAACAGGGGGAGCATTCGCCGTGAGGACGTATGCGACCTTATCATATGTAATATGGATATTTCTCAGCTAGTTTTATAATTTGACCCAGCGAGTTTATTTTTATCTAGTATTAGCTTAAGTCCCGTCATGATCCCTGCAATTAGGAAAGAAACAAAAGAAACACTCAGCATATGCTCTTGCAAGTTTATATTAGTTATTAGTTTATTTAAAAAGGATGGCTCCCACTGTTTTCTCGAATTCTTCTTCAAATCCTGAAAGAAAAATTAGTCAAGATTATTTGCACCTCATAATTCTTGCTTAACCTTTTAGCCAGGCTAGTGTCGGTACTTCGAGGGAGGTTTTCCAACGCTTTCACGAAGTTCCTTAATTACATAACCACTTTTCCCTGGAGGTGCAGCCCCGCTAACACCGTTCTAGGCACCTATTTGGTTCATAGCATTGATTGTAAAGTGAAAAATTCTCCTAAAGAGTAGCGGATACTCACAGTAGGATCAGGACCCAACTATCATTGTGTGATGATTTTGAAAGAAGCCTACCAAAAAGACCACACTCCAGAAGTTATGCAACACTAGCAAGTTTCTCGTATGTTTGAAACTCCCGATATGATTTTTTCCCCGAGTACTTATAACCTTGATGAAGGTCAAAACATCATAAGTCGCAAGTCAAGTTCAAACCGTCATTGTCCAGATTAACCTAGACCCATTCATACAAGCCCTTGACGAAGGTCAAAACAGCTGTACGCCTGTCCTAGATTAATGTCTCTATCTATGCTAAAGATAAGTACCTACTAACTACCAAACACTATGCCTTGGCGAAGGTCAAAACACGTAGCATGAATACTAGTAGATACCTATCTGAAATGACGGAGGGCTACGGCTGGTTTTGGCGAAAACCGTTAACGTAATGAACTTGATATAGTCGAAGAAACTGAATAGCTTTTGAAAAGGAGTGGTTTAAACTCCACTTTTAAAATTGCTTTTTGAAGAAAACCGAGTGGTTTTGTAATTGTTCCAACGACATCAGATTTTAGGTTTATTACTTTGCATTAATCAATATTAATGTGGTTCCATCAATTAACTTTATCATTGCAGAAAAGAAACGAAAATAGAATGTACGTTTATGCCATCCGCATTCGCCATAGGGCCCCGTCATGCACCGTTAGGTTACTTAACTAATGGCAGAGCGAGGTCTAGACTAGCGCGGGTGCAAAACATAAGCAACGTTTATTATATACCATATATATCTATTCGTCTCACGCAATAATAAGCATTCCAGATCACAGAAACACAGATGAATATATTGGATATATTAGGATTTCCGTGTTTTGTTTTAGCTTATAACAAAACACGGATTCCATGGTTGTGATGAATAGCCAAACCCCACCCTAGACCCCTACAGGTGTGGCAAACTACCCGCCAAATTCCCGAAGTGAAGCAACCTCCCTCAATGAAATGAGTAGGCCACTCGGCACTTCAAGAACCCGGTAGTTTGTGCACCCCACCTTGAGTCTATTCTAGGTGCGAGAAAAATAAATGAAATAAACAACGGTGGCTACAACCTCAACCCGGATGTGCCCCGTAAAAGAATATTACATCAATTTTACAAATATACATGAATGAAAGAAAAGAACACTCTTCTCACATCCCCCGGCTATTCATTCATGATGATCCAATATTTCATATACACAAATCAACAAGATACAGATATGTACAACCCCGACTAATCGACATATAGAAATTAGCAGACGTTTAGCAACACATATACAATCACAGAAATACAGATTAGCCAAGTAACTTAGAATTTTGATTGAAAATAACATTCCGTGTCTACCTCATGCAGAAACCAGTACACAAACAAATTTGGGTAGAAACCAAATATGCCATAAATCATATTTCCAAAGACTAGAACTACAGAAAAAATTTAGAGCGAATCGGCCATGACTCGGCCGCGGATCCGAGTTTAAACTACATGTTTGGCCGTAGTTCCGCGATCATGTTGGTGGATTACAATTTCGAAAATTTTCCTGGTTCTTAGAAAAATCAGTATGTATTTGTAAGGCCACTAAAATAATTTTTTCAAAAGTTTTTAAAATCGGCAGCAAGCATATATATGGAAATGTGATTTCAGGTATTTTTTCGTCGATCGAATTTCTAACTACTTGCTAACTAGTTAGTTAATGTTTAAGTGGCTCTGATACCAGTGTAAGTCGATATCGCACATCTCGTGGGTTTACAAAGAGGCGGAATACACAAAAACGATTTTTTTAGACTTTGCAACATCGACCAAACAGCCAAGATCTTTCAAAAACCCCTAACTAGCTATAGTACAAAGAGATTCTAAACTACTTGTGGAGGAGTTTTATACCTCTAGAGTTCAAGTCCTTCGGGTCTTCCTCTCCTCTTCTTAAGCTCCTAGACGGTTACCAACAAACTCGGTCGTAGGCCTCCTTTGTGTCGAAGATGATCCATCCGAGAGTCTTTGGTCCTAGCTTCAACCTCAAGAATGAGGTAACTAAGGTATCTAGTTTACTAATCTAGATAGCTTAGTAGATGTAAAATGTTAACTAGACTATTTTATCTCAAGAAACCCTAGGATTCACAACACATATGAGGGTTGGGGCTTGAGGAAGAAGGAGGAGAGAAAGAGCAAACACAAATGAGCTAGATTGTGGAGGCAAGTGAAGAATGGCTAAGTCATTCAATAATCAAGCATGCAATATTTTCAATAGAAAATAATCAACCATGCTTGAATAGTAAATTCAAATGAATAAACAAATGAATTAGCCATGCTTGAACCATGTCAAAAATATCTCCATTTTCCACCTCATTAATCTATTTCCAAAAATAGATAAATATAATAATGAGGTGTCCCCTTCTAGAAGCATCCCTTGTAAAATTACAAGAATGCCCTCACCGTATATACATACCCGTATTCGTACTGCAAAAATACGAATACAATGAAATAATAATAATCTAACAATATAATACTAGAATCTGGTTTAAACCAAAGCCCACTAGTATATCCATCTGAACAACATCCGTGCATCTAGTGCACGTATATGATCGGAACCCTGCACGTAAAACCATACGGCCTCTATATCGTTTCTCCTGAACCAGGGAAACCCTCTTTATGGGACTCTAAAGACTTGACAGTATGCTGGCAGTGGGTTTAACTAAAATTCCGTCAGCGGCACTAGCTGTACGTAACGGCTACCCAGATACCTATCGAAAAGAAGGCCGACGAGCGAACTCATCTAAACCTCTACTGAGCCTGTCCATGACAATCTCTGTGCAGTCCGGTTTGTTCATCTGAGAGTATCGCATGCAAGGTATAGGGGGTAGAAAACGTCAGACCCCTAATAACCTAACAAGTCGTGCTGGTGTGGCTCAAGACCATCCGAGAATCTACTGGTCTAACTACCAGTATTTCTCAATCCGCCCTGGCCAAGAACTTATGGTGTTGGCCAACCGATCACAGCGCGACATCGACTCCCTATATCAGGAGAGACGAATCCCCAACAGCCGCTCACTGCCTCCATGTAGCTCAGGACTGTACCCAACTAAAACCTGTTTGCACGACTCAGTAGAGCCGTGGTAGGGTAGTAATCAAAACACAGTGGGAACTCACACGAGACAAATAACGACCTCATGTCGACAGACTATCTGCACTCATGTCACTAAAGAACTGCTATCTGACGCTAGATATAATACCATCTAGCCAGTTTTCAGCGAGTCTGTCCAGTGTACTCACCCCAGTGAGCACCTATATACAATCTTAGGTTCACCTCACCAATAGCTGCGGGACCAATCCATCGCCCCTCGTCGGGGTCTAGATATGTATACACTAGTCTACTCTAGAGTATCGATGCCCAGTCTCGATACTCTTACGACTAGGAACATTTTAAGGATGTGCTTATTGACTACCCAGCTCCCATAAGTATGATGACCTCAGGTCTCCAACCGATCACAGCGCGACATCGACTCCCTATACCGAGAGAGACGAATACCCAACAGTCTCTCACTGCTTCTATGTGGTTCGGGACTGTACCCAAATAAAACATGTTTGCATGACTCAGTAGAGCCGTAGTAAGGTAGTAATCAAAGCACAGTGGGAACTCACACGAGACAAATGACGACCTCAAGTCGACAGACTATCTGCACTCATGTCACCAGAGAACTGCTATCTGACGCTAGGTATAATACCATCTAGTCAGTTCTCGGCGAGTCCTGTCCTGTGTACTCACATCCAGTGAGCACCTGTATACAATCTTAGGTGCACCTCACCAATGGCTGCGGGACCAATCCATCGCCCCTTGTTAGGGTCTAGATATGTATACACTAGTCTACTTTGGAGTAACGATGCCCAGTCTCGATACTCCCATGACTAGAGACACTTTAAGGATGTGCCTATCGACTATCCTGCTCCCACAAGTATGATCGCCATCACAACTGTCACGACCCGAAAGTACGGAACGTGACCGGCACTTAAATTACGAAGCGTCTAGAGGCGCAACGTAATCTAAGTAAGCCGAATCCCAGAAATCTAAACCATATAAAAGAAGAAGTAAAGGAAAACATATAGGAAAACAAGTTTAAAAACAAGATCAAATTTTCTCAAAAATTTCGGCAGAGTCTTCTTTGTAAAAACTGGCCCCAAACGGGTACAAACAAGTATAATATATACAAACGATAAAATGGCATCCCCAAGAGGGAGCTAGCTCTACGCCAACAGGCGGAAACAACCACACCAAGCACAATAATATACAATGCCAAAGAGAGAGGCTCAAAACTCAAAAGAAAACAAATCCATCAAACCATAATAATACATGCGCGACTCTAAGGTCGAAATAAATAACAGGTCCATTAAACTTATCAAGTAATACACGTTTGGTTGATGGAGCTTACTAGATACCAATGAAATAATAAAAATACAACGGCGGTCCTGATACAAGTGAACCAACCTACCGTGCAAATCACCCTGAATGAAATGATGTGCCAGCAAGCTGCTATGGAAACCTGTACATCGAACGTGTAATAAAATTTGGCACAACGGGGGTGAGTTGCCAACTCATGAGTAGAAGACATCTGCGAAAAGAAATCGAATGCACGACGCTGTCTTAGGTCATAATAATATACTAATATATTACTAGTCATCTAGTAATGGCAGGGTAATAAACTACGTGTAGGATCAAAAGCTCTGTGCTCGTGTCAGTGCCTCAAATAGTAGTATGGCATGTGAATGAGTATGCATGCACCATGAAAGTAAAACAATCAATCCTGAAATCTGGATATATCTGTACAAGAAATGTTTACCTTTTATCATGGTAAATTTGTATAGAAACCTGAAATATCATCGATGAAGTCCATGGAAATCCGTGTCAAGTATCGACACAAAACATGTAAATCTCATGTCTCAATATCTCGGGCTTCGTCAGTCCGGATCGGCCCATATCATCAAATCTCACGACAACGGTCGGTATCCTCCGGATATCCGCCACGCCAGACATCACCGGTAGGTAGTCTTCCCCTGCGAGGCTCATCGTCTACAACTCGATCTTCTTTCCCCGGGGTACCATACCGGGCCCACCATGTACCCGAGACGGTTCATCCACTCCTCGAATCGGGTCTCGAAATCCAACAGAAAACATGAAACCTCATGGTGGACGACACATACATCACGAGAAAACCGCAACTTATATTTTAAAAAGAGAGGAGGAGAGAGAGAAGTTTTTATATATATTATTACGGTTTTCCCCAAAATCCAGAAATCTCATAGAAATGCAAAATCCCAAAATCATGAGTAAGTAAATGATAAGTGTCGGCATAAGCCCCACAATACTGCATGATAACATGAAAATGCGAATGCATGAAATGTCTAAGTAATAAATGCCATGTCTAGACTAACACCTGAGAATAATCGCAATATTATATCAATCTAGCTTTTAGCTGATTCTATCAATAAAAGATAATATATTCTAAAGTGTACGTGACATAGCAATTACCGATGATAAAGTGTGTGAACCGGCAAATAAGTGTACGTGGAATATGCGCATCATCGGTAATGGTGCTGGTGTCCTAACAGGCAGAGTTTCATACTGACTAGAAAAATATATGTATGAACATGCAACAAGATGATTACGATCTGAATGTAAAGATGGATGTGTAATAACCACTCATTGTAATATTCATGCCTAACTACTACTATATAACCCGAGCCTAAACTAGTATCTATCTAGCCCCCAAGGGAACTAAACTAAAGGACTAGTCGATAAGAAATAAGGGTTCACCTAAGGTCTGAGTACATATCTCTAATAGTCGGCAATCCAGCCTCAATAGCGTTACGTACATAGTACGACTTCTTCGAATCAAGAGTGCGGATCAATCATCACATATATGCCTCATACGGTAAAATCCATCGTACGGCATCCCAATATCGGGGTACGGGTCAAGTATCACCTACATACAACATCGTTCGTACAATATCATCATCAATTAATGTCATGATCAAGGTACTGTACTGTAATCGCATACATCAATTATATATCATTGCCAGCATAAATATACATCGTCAATTTATCCTCAGAAATTTCATGTCATATATATCATATCTTGATTAAGTCACACTCTTATCATATCGTAATCAAGTCACACTTATATGATATCATAATCAATCACCCATATATCATATCGTGATTCAGTCACAGATTACAGTCCGGGTTCTATTTTAGAGTCTCATGTACCTCAATATCATCACCACCTATTATTTTTTATGTATACATATCCATTATCTCATTTCTAATGATCCGCTAACATCATAACACGACTATATAGCCAAAAGATCACGGCATCAAGCCCAGTTATATTATTTCATCCCCATGTATCATATCGCATCCTTATATCACATATACATGCTGTGTATATATACCTACACATAACCCTATATATATATATATATACACATACACATATACACCAAGTCAAGTTTCTGTGTGTGTATCAACCTGAAACCTACGAACCTCCTCCAAGATATTCATCCTCTGGTAAGGTCTTTCTAAATCCGTCTAGTCCAACCTAAGGTCATTACTAGGATCCTACTCACCAAGAATCTAAGGTCACGTCTGGCTTCCTAATGACAATAAGTAATATTCCTATTCTACGTTTGCGGGGGTGCTAAACGCCATCCACCCGACTTCCCCCATAGATATACATCTACTCACCTGGTCCTTGTCTACCGAAAATGATGTCGCCCTCCTCTTCTTCCTCGTCCGAAATCCACGTGAGGGGTACCTATACGTAAACATATATAATATCGTAAACTGAATCATGGACAAAACCAAAACGACGCACGAAATGCGCATAGGTTAAAACCTATGACCCGCTCATGCAAAATAACCAAATGTCGCTCGATATCCGCATACAAACGCCGATTGATCGAGATAAAACATCAAAAAACAACTCGTAGTTTCAAAACTCATTATTTATAATATAAAATATGGTTTAAATCATCGAAAACTTAAAATCGATCAAATCGTCCGATTTCGTAAAAACCTAGAAAACGTCAATTTACCATTTTACTTCAAAACTTGACATTTAAATGAAATTAATGGTCATAATACTCATTAAATAGCAAAACTAGATTATATAAACCATTACTATATTTTTAACACCCTAATTTGTATTAAATCGAAATTCTAGTTTGCAAACTTGCCCGATTTCGATACTTTTAAGAAAAATTTTACAATTCCACAATTACACTTGATTTTGCACATTTCAAATTGTTAAACCCCCTCCTTGAAAGCTTAAGGATGTGCTAAAACCCTAGCTTTATTTTTAATCCCTCATTTTAAATAAATTTTCAAAACCTAGTTTAATAAAAATAGCAAAATTGTGACAATTTTAAAGTGAAAGCTAGAAATTTGTAATTAGATTATGCTTCACACTCAATTTACCTATTAATCTACCCATTAACACCACAATCTAATAATAAAAACCCTAATTATAATTTTATCTAACCTAATTATATGTTTTGTAAAAATCTATTTTGCAAAAAGAACCTAATTCAAACAATTTAAATGCAACAACTAGCAATTTTGCTACTAAATTAGGTTTAACATTTCCTAATATGTTAAATTACAAATTTAGATCAATACCCAAGAATGAAAACCCTAATTACAACACAAATCCTTTACTAGAATTTCCTAAACAAGAATTCATAACCAAATTACACACTGAAACTTTTTAATCTAGCAAACTAAACTACAATTAAACAACTAGATTAGGATTATACCTTACAAGTGCTGATTCCCTTGCACTAAACCTCCAAAGTGGCCTATTTTCCCCTTGCTTTAGACCAACTAGGGTTTGAGAAGGGAAGGCTTAAAGTTTTGGTTTGAATTTGTGAAGGAAAATTGTGAATTTTTGTGGATTTCGGAGGATTTTTGCAAGAATTTTGATGCAAAAAAAATGGGGAAAAATGAGGGGGGTTTCCTACTGTGAGGCTCGACCATAGGGTAGAGGAGGGATTGGCGAGAGATTTGTGTAGAAATTTCCACACAAAAAGCCTTTTCCAAGCTCATTTAATGTCCAACATATCAAATTTTACATAAAAAAAAACCCTATTTAAATTCATTTTCCAACCCATTTTACCATAAACAACTAAACTTGAAATGTTTTGCTAAAATTTTTGTTACACTTAATTTTAGTTTATAATGGTTCCTAATTATGTAATTTACCCAATTAAATTTGTATTTATCACTAATTAAATATATTTTTAAAAGCTTAAAATAATATTAAAAATAATTAATTAAGGAAAAAAATTTAATTAACTAGAAAATTTTTAGTGACATTTTAGTGACCAATTTATAGTAATATCTTATCTAAATTTTTTATAATTAGGTCTAAAATGAAAAATACCTATTTTGACTTTTTACGGAAAAAACTGCTAATTTTGCCGAAAATCAGAAAATTCACTTAAACGATTTTATTTATTTAATTATTTATTTAATTATTTTTAAAACGTTACAACAACGCTGGTAGTCAGGCAAAAGATCCTATGGGCTTTATCAACATGTATATAACATATGAAATACAAAGTAAAACACATCACATGTTAAGATAATAACAAACTAAATAGCGTACTATCATATTGAGCAAGATTGTCCTGTACATACATATCCCTAGCATCCTATATAATGAAGGCCTTTGGGGCATACATATCCAACACATCCAAGATCTCAGGACCGTTTTCATCAGACTGAGAGAACACGATCTGAAGATGAATCCTCTAAAATACGCCTTTGGCGTGTTATCGGAAAAATTCTTGGGTTTCATAGTCCGACATCGGGGGATCGAAATTGGCCCATCAAAAATAAAGGCCATTATGGAGATACCTTCTCCAAAGAATCTGACACAGCTAAGATCTTTTCAAGGCAAGTTTGCTTACATATGAAGGTTCATCTCGAACCTATCGGGAAGATGCAGGCCCTTCTCGAAGCTCATAAAAAAAGGAGCTCTTTTCATCTGGGATGCCGAATGTTAAGAAATATTTGAAAATATCAAACAGTGCCTAATGTATCCTCCAATACTTGCTGCTCCCATCCTAAATAAACCGTTGATTCTTTATACCGCCGCGCCAGATGAGTCACTCAGTGCGTTCCTTGCCCAGAACAATGAGGAGAGAAAAGAAAACGCCCTCTACTAGCTCAGTCGAATTTTAGTCAGGGTGGAACACAACTATTCCTCGATCGAAAGAAATCCCTGGCTCTGATATTCGCTGTGAAGAAGCCGATGCACTATTTGCTCGCTTATCGGATTTTGCTGATCTCTAAGGTCGACCCGCTCAAACATTTAATGACCAAAGCAAGCCTAGCCAGTAGAATGGCAAGATGGGCTATCATGCTGCTTGAATTTGACATAATATATACTCCTTAGAAAGTAGTAAAAGAGAAAGCCCTCGCCGACTTCTTTACTGCTCATCCCATACTAGAAGGGTCACCGCTCAATTGCGAGTTACCTGATGAACAAGTACTGCATCTCGAGAATGATGAGCCATGTTGGGAGTTCTACTTCGATGGAGCCTCATCAATAAGGACCTTCAGCAAATCAAGCGTCCCAAAGATAAAAGCATGGATAGGATTGGTGCTCGTCACTCTATCAGGAGGACCCTACGACGTTTCTTCGCTCTTACCGAGCCTCACACAAACAACGAGGATGGGTATGAAGCTCTGATAACTGGTCTGGAGCTCGCCATAGAAATGGAAATCCTTCGGGTACGGATTTATGGTGACTCCTACGTTGTCGTCAAACAAGTGAGCGGTGACTACAAGATATATAAGCCCGAGTTAGCTCGATACAGAAGCCGGGTGGTCGAACTCATGAAAAATTTCACTCACATTGAACTAATGAGAGTCCTTAGAGCGTTGAACAGAAAATCTGAAGTACTCGCTCTCCTAGCCAAAGAGCTGGCTGATCCCGACATGGATGAAATTCTGATCACAGTCAGGAGCCGGTAAATTCTGCCCCCAGTTTCTTTACGAGAAGAGGAAAGCGCGGAACAAAAGAGCAATCCAGCCGAAAAAGTTCTGATCATTCAAGACGAGCCCGATTGGAGAGAGCCCTTCATAAAATACATCCGATACGACAAGCTGCCCGAAGAAAAATCGATGAGGGTTCAACTGAAGAAGAGAGCTCTCCGATACCTGTTTGTAAATAATACGCTATATCGCAGATCATATGACCAACTCTGGCTCAGGTGTCTGTCGTCGTCCGAAACCCAAAAAGTCATGAAAGAAGTTCACATGGGCGTCTGCTGAGCTTACCAATCTGGCCCTAAAATACGGCTTCAAATTAAATGACTTGGGTATTACTGGCCTACCATAATAAGGGATTGCGAAGAGCATGCGAAGAGGTGTCATCTCTGCCAAATTCACGGTGACTTCATTCACAAGCATCCCAATCCGCTGCATCCTACGGTGGCATCATGCCCTTCGAAGTTTGGGGCACCGACATAATTGGTCCTATTGATCCTCCGTCATCCAAAAGCCACCGGTTCATATTAGCCACAACTGACTACTTCTCCAGATGGGTTGAAGCTGTCCCGCTAAAAGAAATCAAGACAGAAGATATTCTAGCGTTCTTCCTGCACAATATTCTATACTGCTTCGGTATACCTAGAAGAATCATTTCTGACAACGTGCCTTCTTTCAAGAGCTTCATAGTCTCAAGGTTCGCTACTCAGTACAAGATAGACTGGAGATATTCCTCCATCTATAACCCAAGAGCTAATGGGCTAGCCAAAACCTTCAATAAAATCCTATGCAAGCTCCTGATGAAAAATACTTCAGCCAACAAGAGACAGTCTTGTGCTAGTGGGTTGGTTGGCTGACTTGAGCTAACAAGGGGCTTAACCTTGGCTGGAATCTCAAGCTCTACGAGGCGTTATGGGCATATTGTACCACACACCGCACTCCAACTCAATCCACTCCATACTCATTACTCTTCGGAGTGGAGGCAATCCTCCCCCTCGAAGTCGAAGTTCCAAGCCTATGAATGGCCATCCAGCACGAGTTGACGGAGGAGGAAAACGTCCTCCTTCAGGTCGAAGAGCTCGACGCCCTCGAAGAAAAGAGGCTCGCAGTACAACAAAATCTGGAGCTATACCGAGCCCAAATGTCTTGGGCCTTTGACAAGATGACCCATCTCCATGCTTCCAAGAAAGAAGAATTGGTGTAGGTCCTCAAAAGACCGATCATTCCTAATCGACATGCCAAGGGAAATTTCGACCTAAATTGGAACAGGCCATACGTCATCGAGAAAGTGTTCGACGGAGGATCCTACCAACTAATAAGTGCCGAGGGAGAAAGGCCTATGCCATCCATCAATAGTCGATATCTCAAGAAATATTATGTGTGAATGCTCCAAGTCGCAGACGAATTGAGCACACCGACCCTACGGTCTGAATCATACATCCTGTAAAACCGTATACAATCCACGTGCGTAAATGATCCCTATCTCCCCCAAGCCCTACCGGCGAGACTACATCTGAAGTCCTACTGGCGATGAAGCATAAAAAAAGAGAAAAGGAGGGAAAAAAAAGAAGGAAAAAAAAAGGTATGTCCACAAGCAAAACGGGCACGGATGAAAACCTGTAAGGGCTCCGTGAGTAAAAACAGCGAGTTTGTGAAAACCCGAAAGGGCGCAAAGTCGTGAAAAGAGATGAAATACACTCACAAGTCCTCTCGACCTTGTGAGGAGAAATTCCCTGCGTGAGATCCTTACAACTGACAAAAGAGCAACACAGTCAGGAATCCCCATGATTCCTAAGGAGAAAATACACATGCGAGATCTTGTCGACTCGTAGGGAGAAAATACTTTTATGAGACCCTTACGGCTTATAAAATTGAAAAGCTTTAGGTGATAGGGATCTAAACCTGTCTCCTAAGCCACCGCTCCCCAACGGGCAACGGCAAATGATGAGTCGCTCCTGGCATTACGCTTCAGTGTAAGTGGTGCTGATACCGACCCGAAACCCAAATCCCAAGTCTTCTCAAGGCAAATGATGAGTCGCTCCTGACATCGCTTCAGTGTTAGCGGTGCTGATGCCGACCCAAAACTTAAATCCCAAGTCTTCCCAGGGCAAATGATGAGTCGCTCATGGAATTGCTTCATTGTTAGCGGTGTTGATGCTGACCCAAAACTCAAACCCTAAGTTTTCCCAAAAGCAAATGATGAGTCGTTCCTGGCACTACGCTTTTGTGTTAGCGGTGCTGATGCTGACCCAAAAACCAAATCCCAAGCTCCCAAACAAGGCAGAAATCAAACAGATCAAATAAACGTCCCATCCTGCAGCGCTCCTTAGCTCAAAAGTCCCACTGGACGAGTAAGGAACTCCCAAAAAAAATCAAATTAAACAAGTCAACCAATCACTTCATCGGTGGAGTCAAGCTCCACCTCAGAAACAAATCAATCCAGACACCGCAAAAAGCGGAGCAAGTCAACTTCAATCCCGACACAGCAGAAAGCGGAGCTAGTCAAATAAAATCCTGACACCGCACGAAGCGGAGCAAGTCAAATCAAATCCCGACACCGTAAGAAGCGGAGCAAGTCAACTTTAACCCCGATACCGCAAGAAGCGGAGAAAGCCAAATCAAGTATCCAAGTCGTAAAAATGGCAGCGCCGACCATCCAAGTCGTAAAAATAGCAGCACAACACCAACCGTCCAAGTTGCAAAAATGGCAGCACCGACCGTCCACGTCCTTAAAAGGGCAGCACCGACCGTCCGTCGCTAAAAGGGCAGCACCGACCATCCAAGACGCTAAAATGGCAGCACCGACCGTCCACGTTGTTAAAAGGTCATCACCGACCGTCTACGTCGCTAAAACGGAAGCACCGATCGTCCACATCTCTAATATGGCAGCACCTACCATCCACGTCGCTAAAAGGGCAGCACAAACCGTCCACATCGCTAAAAAGGCAGCATCGACCGTCCGCATCGTTAAAATGGCAGCACCGACCGTCCATGTCATTAAAATGGCGACACCGACCGTTCAAGTCGCTAAAAGGGCAGCGTCGACCATCCACGTCGCTAAAAGGGCAGCATCGATCGTCTAATTCGCTAAAAGGGCAGCACCGATCACCCACGTCGTTAAAAGGGCAACACCGACCATCCAAGTCGCTAAAATGGCAGCATCGACCATCCACGTCACAAAAATGGCAGCGCCGACCCTCCGCAGGGAACCAAACCAAATCAATCCGCATATAGAATAAGATTCATGAATTTCATGCACATAACCCATACACACGTTGCGCATTTATTGATGGGGGGCACTTTGTTAGGGTTAAAATTATACCCCGGTTAACCAAGTCAAAGTCACCCCCAAGCCAAGTGGGCCCAAGCCCGAACCTATATCAAACCAAGTGGGCCCGAGCCTAAGCAAGCGGGCCCGAACCCAAGTCAAGACCGAGCATGGAAAGGGCCGGCTCCATGCCAAAAAGAAAGCGATAAATTAGTTTATGTACATTTTTTAGAATTAAAAATATGAAAAATGGGCAAAAATCCAAAATTTTGTAAACTATATGGCTTATGTGCAAAAAGAAATAATCACATAAGCCATGAGGAGTCACAAATGCCATTTGGAAAAACCCAAGGGGCTATATGTAATGTGTGTAGCCTATAAAGGCAAACATGATGAGAATTCAATAACAACTTTCATTCTCTAAAAAATTCTCTAGGGTTTGTGCCTCATCTTATCTTTTTCAAGTTTATTTTCTCTTTCTCTTCATTTCCAATTAAATCAAGAGCTTAGCTCTCTATTTATCAAAACAAAATAAAGTTTCACCATAAAACCCTCGAAGGGGAGTTCAGATCTCCCATCAAATCCCTAAATAGGAGATTTTTTAACCTCATCACCCTTTTCCCCCAAGATCTGGCAAAAAGAGAGGAGGAGGAAGAAGACCCACATCCAAAAATCCCACTTTGAAAGGATCCAAGGGTCAAGGGAGAAGAAGAGGGTCCCCTTTGATCATCTCCAAAGATCTTTGAGGAGTTCAACTCTAAGATCCAAATTCTTAAAGGAGTTTAACTCCAAATTCAGATCTTTAAGGAGTTTAACTCCAAATCCAAATATTTTGGGAATTTAACTACAAATATACACCCAATTCCTGTTCGGTAGTTCATCTCCAAACCCAAAGGCTTAACCCCTTTTTCCGATGGTGTTTCCAAGGGTCACGTGCCGCGCACGTGGCATGCTTTCACCCAGCGCCCACGCGCAGGGCACGTGGCCCGATGGTGCCCGGTGCCCATGAGCTACGCACGTGGCCTGCTGGCGCCCACGCGCCATGCATGTGGCCTGCTTGCGCCCAGCGGTCACGTGTTGTCTAACGGGTCCTTAGGACGCTCCTTGTAGGGTTCCTAGGCACACTAATGAATTCTTGCAAGTGATCAAACACGGCCAATTTAAATTTTACAAGTGCCGAGAAACCCTAATACGGATCGTTAACTAGATATATAGGCTATGCGATGCAAGTTAACGACTTTTAACTAAAGGAAAGAAGCTACAACCTTTGTAGATCCGGTCCTCCACGTCCTAGGCTCCGTGATGAGGTCCATCCGCTGTCCAAATCAAATCCATGACTCTAGCATCTGCTTCATCGGAGAAATGGGCGGGCTTGGTCGTCGGTTCGATGCCGAAGATGATCTACGTCGAGGCATCACAAGATCAAGCTCCAACTTCACCAAGCCTTGAAAACTTGTGAAGGAAACACCCTATACTACTTGGCAAGAGGTAGAGGATGAAGAAATAGGAGGTGGGTTCACTTTAGAATTGGATTTCTCACTCATTTGCTCAAGTTGCCATTGATGCTATCAAGCTTTTTCTTCAAGAAGAAGAAGAAGAAGATGAAGATGATATATGATAAGTATACTTTAAAATAAAAAACAATATGATACTTATTATAATCTCAACCATGGTTTAGTGTAGAGATTTAACTAAGGTTAGATGAGTGGTTAGGGTTAGAGAAGAGACAAGAATGGTGGACTTGTTCAAAGCATCAAGAAGCTTCAACAAGCAAACAAAACAAGCCACCATTCTCTTTTCTTCTTTTCTAAAATAAATAAATAAATAAATAGATAAAAGAATAAGTAAATGAAATGAAACCCTAACCACTAACTAACTATGGTTTAATTCTTTACACAAACCCAAGCTAGAATGTATCATCAAACATGATACAATCATGTGCACAAAAAAATATATCACATATACAATGTGCATTTCAAGTGAGTAAATCCATTTAAAGTGAACCAATACTAGTTAATGCAAAGTAATATATCAAATATATAATTATACAATAAATCATTAAATCAACACTTGATTCAATGATCCGGTCATGTCGCATATAACCGGCTAGTATCCAATGTATCGGCTTATCGATTCAATCCTTGATTCGATAACTAGGTTATATCGCATACAACCATTCGACACATTCATCGCGAGAATGAAATACGGTATCACATACACGCATTATTCTCGGTCCCGCACATATCTCATATGCGCTCCTATTTCGTTTCGCTTGAGCCAGGAAACCTCTGTGTTGGACTCTAAAGACTCGTCAATACGCCGGCAGCAGATGATGATCATATCAAACACCCACAAGCCGCAAGCGGTCTGCTAAACGTAACGGCCACCCAGGTATTGAGCGATCAGAAGATCGATGAGCAAGCCCGCTCACACTCCTGTGAATCCAACCAGTAACACTTACCGTACAGTCCGGTCTGTTCGTCTGATATGTCGCATATCTCGCCTAGGGATGGTAAACGTCAGACCCCAATAGCTTGATAAGTCATGCCGACGTAGGGTCCATAACTTTCGTGAAACTACTGATAACTCTTACCAGTATATCACAGCAACCCTGGCCAGGGATTTCCTGTTATGGCCAGTCGTGCATTGCGCAACATCAACCCCCAATACCGGGAGAGACGAATCCCCTCCTATCGCTCATTGCCTCCATGTGAATCGGGACTGTACCCAAAAACCACATGTTTGCACGACTCAGTAGAGCCGTGGTAGGATGGAAATCAAAGCACAGTGGGAGACACACAAGACTCTATGACGATCTCGGGTCAACAGACTAAGCTGTACCAGTGTCACCAGAGAACTGCCATCTGACGTGAGGTATAATACCATCTGGGAGTTCTCGGCGAGTCCGTTCAGTGTACCCAGTCTCCACTGAGCACCCGCATACCATCTCCGATGTCAAACACCAATGGATATGGGATCATCCATCGCCCATCACATGAGTCGAGAAGATATACGCTAATCTACTCTGGAATATCGATGCCCCGTCTCGATATTCCCACGACTAGGAACAATGAAGGATGTACTCATTGACTACCCAGGCCCCACTAGTATGATCTTCATCATAGTCCTGGAAGTCGAGTACACATCCTAAGGGCTTTATCAACATGTAATCAGAGAGACAGAAAGTATACATGTTAAGATAAAGAGCAACCAGATAGCATACTATCATGTCGAGCAAGAAAGTCCTACCTATATATATCCCAGTATCCACTACAATATACATCCAATGTACAGTAATGGCCTCTAGGGCATACATATAACTAACAATCTCCCACTTGCACTAGGGCCATCTGTAGCAGTAGTTGTAGTATCCAATACTCAACCATCCCCTAAAAGTCTCTCTTTGGGAAAAGGCCTTTGTGAGTGGATCCGCCGTGTTGTCCTCTGAGTCTACTCTCCTAACCTCGATCATCCTGGAGGACATCTATCTCCATGATCAGGTGATGCTGCCTCAGAATATGTCTGGGTCACTGATGGGACCATGGTTCCTTGGCCAAAGCCACACTTCCATTGTCATACAGTGGTAGGAACCTAGTTCATCTTATGAACCAATATACACCCAAACTTCCTCTTTGGTAGTATCCTTAATAGCGATGTTACCAGCCTTTATCTTCTAGTTTGCCACGGTATCTAGCTTGGAACTCTTCCAACATACCGTCCCTCGATAGAGGGTAAAGACAATGCCTGTTACTGACATTCAGTCGTCTTTATCACCCTGGAACACTTCCAGTGATTCTCCCCAGGATCGATAGATACAATCTCACTATACCTAGTGAGAACCCTAACATCCCTTTAGATCTATCTCATAGATCCAAATCTCAGGATTTAGGAGGTATCATCTTTATCCTATTAGAGAATCCATGTGATAAGAGGAGATCGACCGATCGTAGTATAGGAAACTCTTTTCCTATCAAGAGTATGTTGTCCATGTACAATACGAGGACGGCCACCTTACTCTCTACTACCTTTTTGTATATACAAGGTTCGTCCACCATTTTGATGATGTCAAACTGTTTGACTAACTCATCAAAATAGATGTTCCAACTCCGCGATGCCTGCTTCATTATGTAAAGCAACTTGCACACGTTTCCGCTGCTCCCACTGTTTACGAAGCCCTCTGGCTGTGTTCTTATAGACTCTCTTTTCTAAATCAATATTTAGAAAAGTAGTCATGGCACACAACCACCAGATATCGTAGTCATGGTATGTAGCTGTGGCAAGTAGGATCTAGATGGACTTAAACATAGTCCCTGGAAAAGGTTTCATCATTATCCGTGCCTGGTTGATGACGAAAACCTTTAACAAGTCTAGCTTTGAAAGTCTCAACTTTTCCATCTACACCAAGTAATCTTCTCAAGATATACTTGCTCCTGATGGGGATTTAACCCTTCAGATATAGCAACCAAAGTCCATACTTTGTTGGTGTATATGGATTCCATCTCAGATCGCTAAGCATCCAGCCATTCTTACAGAGTCCCTACTCTTGATGGCCTGCTCGAATCTAGTTGGGTCATCATCTCATGATGCATTCCTTGCTCCCACTGTCATCGAGAAACCGAGGTATCTCTCAGGCAGGCAAGGAACCCTACCAGATCGGCGGAGAGGCTGAGGTTCGTCGGGGACTATAGAATCCTTTGGTTCTGTCAAATCTTCAGCTGCAGTTTCGTATAGCTGGAACCTTTCCAGTTCTACAGAACTGACCTTGCCTCGAGCTTGTCCGGATTTTGCATTTAGACATAGGCCGGATAACCCCAGATCTTAACTTACTTAAGAGATAGGCTCTTCCCATACCATATCTTATATGGAGTGGTAGGCACTAATTTGATTCGAACCTAATTCAATAGGTATGCAGCTTCTCAAGCGCATAACTCCTTAAAAGGAAATAGGTAACTCAGTAATACTCATCATAAAGCACACGATATCTAATATTGTGTGATTGCTCCGCCCTGATACACCGTTGTGCTGTGGTGTATTCAGAGGAGTAATACTGAGAGAGAATCTCATTTTCCTTTAGAATAGTCCAAGGATTCCATGCACAAGTATTCTCCTCCCTGATCTCATCATAGGACATAATACTTATACCCGTATTTTGGTTCTCTACTTCTAACTTATATTCTGTGAATATCTCAAAAGGTTCAGACTTGTGTTTCAACAGGAACATATGTCTGAATCTTGAGAGATTATCAGAGAATATAATGAAGTATAAAGAACCAGTCCTGGCATGTGTAGACAGGAGACTTTACATACATCATCATGTATCAGTCCCAAGAGCTCATTAACTCTTTCTCTGTTTCCTATAAACAGGGCTATGGTCATCTAATCTTTGTGACATGACTTGCAAGTTTCACAAGATGTAAATTCAAACTGATTTAAATATGCATCTAAAATGCAACTTCAGCCAGTCGGGTCGTATTGATATGACCTAGTCTACAATGCCTCAAGAGGGATTCGTTCATTTCTGAACTCTTCCACTTGTGTGTGTTCTGAATACTAAGAACTGTAGTTTGATTTAGAACGTTAATGCTTTTAGATAACGCGCCTAAACCGATCAACTTTTGATATAGGAAATGTTCAAAACATTATCCAACAATACAAAATTTTATCATTTCTTTACTAATAAAAAGACTGATATGATTTTGTATATCAGGTTTGGTATCTAATAGCATTTGTTCAGAATCAATGTATTGGTAATACAGGGTGACAGTGACCAACAGACTTGGCTGCAACACTTGCCCCGTTTTCTGTCTCATGAAACTTATCACCCGTTCTCAGTTTTTCTACCTTTTTGTAGCCCTATGTAACAGCTTACATATCTGGGATCCTGATCCGGTATCATATACCCAGGATGCAGAGGATACTGAGAAACAGTTCTTTATAATGAACACACCCGAAGGAGATGCATCTCATGCACTTTCTTCGTTTGAGCAGCATAGGAATTCTGGTATTCCCCTATTTCCTGCTCTGTCTTATAACAATTATAAGTTGAAGCGGGACCAACGTTCCCCAGCTCAGTATAACAAGCGGGTCCGGTCAATACATCCATTTTATTATCTTGATTAAGGCGTGATATGGTCGCTACCTGGAGAGAGAGAGAAGAAAACACTCTGCGTGCGCTCTTGCAAGATTAGATTGGTTATGTATTTTATCTAATCAGGATGGCTCCCACTGTTTTTATCAAATCTTCCTTCAAACCTTAAAAGGAAAGACTAGCCGGGATTAATTACACTCTATAAGTTCGCCAATCTTTCAGCCAGGCCAGTGTCGGTACTTTGAGGGAGGTTCCCCGTGCTTTCGTACGGACCTAATTACAGTAAACCTCGTTTTCCCAGAGGCGTAACCCCGTTGACACCTTTCTAGACACCTACTTGATCGGCTAATTGCAAAGTGCAAAACTCTCCCAGGAGTAACAATTACTCGCAGTGGGTATCGGGATCCAACTATCACATAGAAGGTATGCAATCTCATTGCAAGTTTCAACACTTGAAACTCCCGATAATGGTTTTTACCCCTAGCACCTATGACCTTGGCTAAGGTCAACAAATCATAGGTACTAGTCAAGTTCTACCCGTCATTTCGTGATTAATTAGACCCACCCACATGACCCTTGGCTAAGGTCAATAAAGCCACATGACTGTCCTAACTAATCGCATCATATGCTGTGTAGGAAGACATCACTTAGCTACCGCACACTATGCCTCGGCTATGGTCGACAAACGTAGCACGAATACTAAGTACTCTACTTCCTAAAATGACGGAGGGTTGCAAATGGTTTTTATGAAAACCTTTAACGCTTTGAACTTGATCTCGTTGCGGAATCAAATGGTTTTTAAATGGAATGTTTTCGAGGCTTTTCTAGTTTTGCTAAAGGGGTCACTCCCGGTGAAGGGATCGTCGGCCCTTTCCTCGTCGAATGAGGTGCAGGATATATCATATATATCACTGTGCATAGCAAAAGCTATAGAAGCAATCAAAAGACAAACCGAGTGTGTAGCATCTGCCAGTTATTGCTAAAGGAGTCACTCCCGGTGAAGGGATCTCGGTCCTTTCCTCATCGAATAAGGTGCAGGATGTTCTACAATGAACACCGCGATGCAAAGCAAGAACTGTAGCTACCTTTTTTTTATTTTGAAATTCGATTCCACAACATCAATTAGGTTTATTTTCTTTCATTAATCTCATTAATGAATATCCCATCATTTAAGTCCACCTAAACATCACAGATAAATATAACGTACGCTTATGCCATCCGCATTCGCCTCGATGTCCCGTCTGCACCGTTAGGTTAGGTAACTAACGGCAGAGCGGGGCAGGGCTAGCGCGGGTGTAAAACATAAGCAACGTCTATATAATATATCATATATACTATATACTATATCTATCACAGAACATCACATGATCACATCACAGATAACGCAGCAGAAAATATCATATGAAATATTGGATATACTAGGACGTCCGTGTTTTCAATACGAGCCAGTATAAAACACGGATTCCACGGTCGTGATGAATAGTCAATCCCACACCCCTAGACCCCTATGAGAGCGGCAAGCAACCCTACCAATTCTAGGGTTAGGAGACCCGGACTCGACTCCTCGAGATGGTCTCCCACTGGACCCTAGAACCCGGTTACTTGTGCCCTCCTCCTTGGGTCTATCCTAGTGCGGAAAAGTAAATAATATACAAAGGGTGACAACTTCCGCAACCTGGAAGCGCCCCAATAAAAGAATATTACATACAAGTTTTTACATGAATGAAAAAGAAAAACACTCATCTCACATAAAAAAAAAACCCGGCTATTCAAACACGACGATCCAATATAACATATCCAGCAACACATAACATCACATGTCATCAACGTAAGTAAATATGCGCATCCCAATTGTCGTTGACATATAGCAACGAAACCGGCGATATCACATATTACACTTACGGTCACAGAAAAGAAAGTGTAAAACTACAACAGTTGGAATCCGCAACCTTCTCAGACATCGCATGCCTGACCAAATGAATTCTTTAGACATCGCATGCCTAACAATTATAAACCCCGCATTTTAGTCTCATTATCGAAAACACTTTTCAATACCAAGTCGGGCAATTCAACAGGATTCCCGACATTTTGATCGAATACTCGTCGCAAACTTTAGTAGGCGGCCGCACCCCTGACGCCGTCGACGAAGTGCACCGAGGCGGAATACCGCTGCCGCGAGCACCCGAACGGATGCTTTCGGCGACGGGGTTCTCCTTCAGTCACTTGGTCGGGGCTATGGGGCGAGGCTATCTATTAAGTTTACCCGGCGAGTATCCGTGTACGCTACGTGATTGCGACGGACTTTTGATCACATCAAAATCCCGTGGCAACCGATCAAATGAGACCAAACCGCTAGATTTATAACATTCATTCAGTTATCTCATAACTATTTGTGAATTCCAATTATTGTATCACATTCCGGATAAATAGAAAATGCTAAACTTTTCGATCGAACAATCGAACACCCAAGTTTTCCCGAAACAGATCAACACATGAAATAAGTTTAAAAACATTCACTTCGTGCCTCAGTACCAACGGTCCAGCCGTAGAAGGGTCAAGCCAACGCCTCACATGTGGCACGCCGTACTGCCCCAAACCCGAAGGTTCAAAGGGCAGTTCAAGACGGTCACATAATCGAGTTAAGGTTTGTTGTCTTCTAGAGGGTCCATCGCGTTACTTGCACTACTTAGAACGTCTTTAAACCCCGGAAAAGTCCAACAATTGGAAATTTCCCAACAGTGGAAAACTTGGGTATTTATATCCGGTCGAACTTTTTAACATATTCTAAAATTATCCGGAAAAGCACACAGACAGAATTAGACAATCCGATCGATACACCGAGTCCCCAATACAACCCAGAAAATTCAACTCTTGAATAAATATTAAAAAAATCCCAGGAAAACCACCAATGGAAACTAAGAATTACTGTGCAAAATTCATTAAACAAGGAGACATTACGGCCGCGGAACCGCTGCATAAGCCATGCTTATGCGGCGGAACCGCGGCGGTTTGATGGATTCAGGAGCTCGAATTTCACAGTAACTCTTAGATATTCCTTCTGATTTTTCTGCATATTTTTAATCTGGAAAAAACCACGATTTTCAAAATTGTCCAGAGAGCATGTTTAGGGTTAGGGTTTCGGTCCGATCGGATTTCTAACTCCGTCTACGCATCGCCTAAAGCTCTAGCTAGGCTCTGATACCACTGTAGGGTTCCTAGGCACACTAATGAAGTCTTGCAAGTGGTCAAACACGGCCAATTTAAATTTTACAAGTGCCGAGAAACCCTAATACGGATCGTTAACTAGATATATAGGCTATGCGATGCAAGTTAACAACTTTTAACTAAAGGAAAGAAGCTACAACCTTTGTAGATCCGGTCCTCCACGTCCTAGGCTCCGTGATGAGGTCCCTCCGCTGTCCAAATCAAATCCATGACTCTAGCATCGGCTTCATCGGAGAAATGGGCGGGCTTGGTCGTCGGTTCGATGCCGAAGATGATCTACGTCGAGGCATCACAAGATCAAGCTCCAACTTCACCAAGCCTTGAAAACTTGTGAAGGAAACACCCTATACTACTTGGCAAGAGGTAGAGGATGAAGAAATAGGAGGTGGGTTCACTTTAGAATTGGATTTCTCACTCATTTGCTCAAGTTGCCATTGATGCTATCAAGCTTTTTCTTCTTGAAGAAGAAGAAGAAGATGAAGATGATATATGATAAGTATACTTTAAAATAAAAAACAATATGATACTTATCATAATCTCAACCATGGTTTAGTGTAGAGATTTAACTAAGGTTAGATGAGTGGTTAGGGTTAGAGAAGAGACAAGAATGGTGGACTTGTTCAAAGCATCAAGAAGCTTCAACAAGCAAACAAAACAAGCCACCATTCTCTTTTCTTCTTTTCTAAAATAAATAAATAAATAAATATATAAAAGAATAAGTAACTGAAATGAAACCCTAACCACTAACTAACTATGGTTTAATTCTTTACACAAACCCAATCTAGAATGTATCATCAAACATGATACAATCATGTGCACAAAAAAATATATCACATATACAATGTGCATTTCAAGTGAGTAAATCCATTTAAAGTGAACCAATACTAGTTAATGCAAAGTAATATATCAAATAAATAATTATACATTAAATCATTAAATCAACACTTGATTCAATGATCCGGTCATGTCGCATATAACCGGCTAGTATCCAATGTATCGGCTTACCGAATCAATCCTTGATTCGATAACTAGGTTATATCGCATACAACCATTCGACACATTCATCGCGAGAATGAAATACGGTATCACATACACGCATTATTCTCGGTCCCGCACATATCTCATATGCGCTCCTATTTCGTTTCGCTTGAGCCAGGAAACCTCTGTGTAGGACTCTAAAGACTCGTCAATACGCCGGCAGCAGATGATGATCATATCAAACACCAACTAGCCGCAAGCGGTCTGCTAAACGTAACGGCCACCCGGGTATTGAGCGATCAGAAGATCGACGAGCAAGCCCGCTCACACTCCTGTGAATCCAACCAGTAACACTTACCGTACAGTCCGGTCTGTTCGTCTGATATGTCGCATATCTCGCCTAGGGGTGGTAAACGTCAGACCCCAATAGCTTGATAAGTCATGCCTACGTAGGGTCCATAACTTTCGTGAAACTACTGATAACTCTTACCAATATATCATAGCAACCCTGGCCAGGGATTTCCTGTTATGGCCAGTCATGCATTGCGCAACATCAACCCCCAATACCGGGAGAGACGAATCCCCTCCTATTGCTCATTGCCTCCATGTGAATCGGGACTGTACCGAAAAAACACCTGTTTGCACGACTCAGTAGAGCCGTGGTAAGGTGGAAATCAAAGCACAGTGGGAGACACACAAGACTCTATGACGATCTCGGGTCAACAGAGTAAGCTGTACCAGTGTCACCAGAGAACTGCCATCTGACGTGAGGTATAATACCATCTGGGAGTTCTCGGCGAGTCCGTTCAGTGTACCCAGTCTCCACTGAGCACCCGCATACCATCTCCGATGTCAAACACCAATGGATATGGGATCATCCATCGCCCATCACATGGGTCGAGAAGATATACGCTAGTCTACTCTGGAATATCGATGCCTCGTCTCGATATTCCCACGACTAGGAACAATGAAGGATGTACTCATTGACTACCCAGGCCCCACTAGTATGATCTTCATCATAGTCCTGGAAGTCGAGTACACATCCTAAGGGCTTTATCAACATGTAATCAGAGAGATAGAAAGTATACATGTTAAGATAATGAGCAACCAGATAGCGTACTATCATGTCGAGCAAGAAAGTCCTACCTATATATGTCCCAGCATCCACTACAATATACATCCAATGTACAGTAATGGCCTCTAGGGCATACATATAACTAACACTCCTTACCCCTCTTTTTCTCACACGCTCCACACTCAAAACACTTCTCTCGTTAGGAAAAATTTCTAACAGGGTATTACCCCGCACCTCGTAAGAGGGCTACTAGCTTCCTTGACCCCCAGCGCGCTATCTGGGTAGCATGACCCCCGTAAACTCTGCGAGGCCCCCGATATGTCCAAAACACAATATACGCACACCGCACTTTGAGTTCGCATGACTAGTTTAACCCGTCAATCGGAGGTTCTCTCGCTCCAAAAGTAAGGGGTAATTAACGGCAGCTTAGTCCGCAGCTGCCGGAGATTCGGATCCCCACAACCGATAAACCCTGGCCTACCCTAGACAGGGAGATCTGTAATACGCCTGACAAGCGACGCGTATTTTCTATCTCAATAGGATGACGAAAAATGCTCTACAGTAGGTTTAGCTTAGTTTGAGCTAGAATAATGTTTGTCATTTTCTTATGAACCTAACTTGATATTTGATGCTAAGATAATTGGCAACAACGTGGATTGGGGCGTTTAAATACGTTATTTGTGATTGTGTGCTAAATCCGTACTTCTCAGCTCTTGTCCTTCTGTTCTTGTCTCTTAACCCTCGCCTCCAGAAAACCAATCACAACCGGTCATAATTAGGAATCACCGCTATCATGGTAGGATATGGTGCCTAATAGAGCGGATTGCGAGTCGTTTGGTCGGTGTTCAAACTACTAGTTATCGGTTTTAAAGGAAGTGAGCAAAACACTTCTCCTAGTCAAACTACCAATCTCCTACCTTTAACAAGTGATTAAACTACTCACGCATATTTGTTAGTCGATGTCACACACTCTACAGGGTTTGTAGAGAGGCGGAATATACAAAAAACAATTTTTTAACAGGCAACATCGACTAATCCTCAAGATCTACCATAAGCCCTACATAACAAAACTTGCATAGGTTGTAATCTACTATGGAAGTAATTATACTTATGTCCTCAAGTCTTTTGGGTCTTCTTATCCTTTCTTAAGCTCCTTGTCCGTCGGGATCGAGCTTGGTCGTCGGCCTCCTTGTGTCAAAGACGATCCACCCGAGAGTCTATAGTTCAAACTCTAACATCAAAAGTGAGGTAACTAAAGCACCTGGTTTGCTAATCTAAGTGGTTTAGTAGATGTAGAGAATGTTTATTAGATTATTTTATCTCATTAACCCTAGGTTTCTCAACTCATGAGAGGGTTAGGGTTTGAGGAAGAAGAAGAGAGCAAAGGAGAAAAGAGAATGGCAAGTGAAGAATGACTAAGTGTGAAACTATCAAGCATATTTTTTACAATAAAAATATTGCAACCATGCATCAATAGTTATCATAAATAAATGAATAAAACAAGAAGACATGCTTCAAACCATGCTTTGATAACACCTCATCCCTCCACCTTATTATTTATTTAAAAAAAGTAAATTTAACACAAATGAGGTGTCTTCTTCTAGAAGCACCCAAGTGAAAATACAAAAATGCCATCACCATATATACATACCCATATTCGCATTACAAAATATACGAATACCAAAAGATAAAAAGTAATCCAGTAATATAATACTAGATCATTATTAAATCAGTACATGATTCAATAATGCAGCTTAATTCTAAGCATGCTAGTATTATCCGTCCTGAACAAAATCCGCATAGCTAGTACATGTATATAATCGGAACCCTGCACGTAAAACCATACGGTCTCTACATCGTTTCTCCTGAACCAGGGAAAGCCTCTGTGTGAGATTCTAAAGACTTGATAGTACGCTGACAATGGGTTTAACCACAATCACGTCAACAGCACGAACTGTACGTAACGGCTATCTAGGTACCTGTCGAAAAGAAGGCCAACGAACAAACTCGTCTGAACTCTTACTGAGCCTATCCTTGACAATCTCTGTACAGTCAGGTCTATTCGTCTAAGAGTATAGCATGCCGGGTCTAGAGGGTAGAAAATATCAGGACCCTAATAACCTGACAAGTCGTGTCAATATGGCTCAAGACTATCCGAGAATCTACTGATCTAACTATCAGTAATTCTCAATCCGCCCTGGCTAGGGATTTATGGTGTTGGCCAACCGAACACATCGCGACATCGACTCCCTATACCAAGAGAGATGAATTCCCAACAATCGCTCACTGCCTCCATGTGGTTCGGGACTGTACCCAACTAAAACCCGTTTGCACGACTCAGTAAAACCGTGGTAGGGTAGTAATCAAAGCACAGTGGGAACTCACACGAGACAAATGACTACCTTAGGTCGACAGACTATCTGTACTAATGTCATCAAAGAACTGCTATCTGACAATAGGTATAATACCATCTAGCCAGTTCTCGGCAAGTCCGTACTGTGTACTCATCCCAGTGAGCACTTGTATAAGATCTTAGGTGCTAAATACCAATGGTTGTGGGACCAACCACCGCCCCTAGTCGGGGTCTAGAAACGTATAGACCAGTCTACTCCAGAGTATCGATGCCCTGTCTCGATACTCCTACGACTAGGGATATTTAAGGATGTGCTTATGGACTATCCAGCCTTTACAAGTATGATTGCCATCATAACGCTGATAGTCAAGCAATAATCTTACAGGCTTTATCAACATGTATTAACGATACGTAATAATAAGTAAAATATATACACATGTTAAGATAAAGACAAACCAAATAGCATACTATCATATCGAGCAAGATTGTCCTGTACATACATATGTCCAAGCATCCACTATTTATAAATATATACAAAATGGCCTCTAGGACATACATATCTAACAATATTCACAAAAACAAAAACAAAAAAGAGAGAGAGAGAAGAGTACATAATGGAAATATCAAGATAAGTAATACAAGAGATAAAGAATATTAGGAAATGATTCTTAGAGTCGAAATACAACTATGAAATCGAACACTAAACTTTAAACTTGCAAGATCAGTTAAGAGGTTGCAAGATCAAAGAAAAACAAAAGATCTCAATGAAATCAAAAGTGATGGCAAGCATGACATCAAATACTAATGGAAATATCAAGATAAGTAATACAAGAGATAAGGAATACTAAGAACCAATATGTGCAAAATGGAGTCTTCAATGATTCTTGAAGTCCAAATACAACTATGAAATCAAACACTAAACTTTAAACTTGCAAGCTCAGTTAAGAGCTTGCAAGATAAAAAAAAAAAAAAGCAAAAATCTCAATGAAATCAAAAGTGATGGTAAGCATGACAAAAGAACTTTGTATTGAATTGTGAATGGAGATACAAACTAATGAGCTCAATAATCTCCTCTAAACTCTGCAAGCTCAAGAACTGAGGTTGCAAGATCGAGGAAGCAAAGAACTCAAAATTAACCAAATGTAAAGTACAAAATAACATCTAACTATAAACTTGGTCTAAAACTTGGACCTTGGCTTGTTCTTTGATCTTCATTTTATAGCCAATCCAAGTATAAAAATAGAGTATACAATTGTGCTGACATGACAAAGTGGGGGCCTCAGAGGAAAAATGAGCCGATTTAGAGATGCTTGGGCCACAAATCGCGGCCGTATTGATTAAATTTGCGGCCATGTTGGGAGTAGTAGGCCCCGTCTGATATCAATAACTCACTTTTTCCGGGTAATTTTTAGAACGTGTTAAAAAGTTCGAACGGATATCAATAACTCACTTTTTCCCCTGCCGAAAAATTTTCAAGCGTTGAATTTTTCCATAGTTTAAGAACGTTCTAAGTCGTGCAAGTAACGTGGTGGACCCTCTAGAAGACAACAAACCTTAACTCGATTATGTGACTGTCTGAACCGCCTCTAAACCTTAGGGTTTGGGGCAGTACGGCGTGCCACATGTGAGGCGTTGGCTTGACCCTTCTACGGCTGGACCATTTGTACTGTGGCATATGATGGATGTTTTTAAACTAATTTCAAGTGTTGAGAACTATTTGGGAAAACTTGGGTGTTTGATTATTCGATCGGAAAGTTTAACATTGTCTATTTATCTGGAATGTGATACAATATTTGGAATCCACAAGTAGTTATGAGATAACTAATTTGAATGTTATAAATCTAGCAGTTCAGTCTCAATTGATCGGTTGCCACGGAATTTTGATGTGATCAAAAGTCCGTCACAATCACGTAGCGTACGCGAATACTCGCCGGGTAAACTTAATAGACAACCACGCCCCATAGCCCCGACCAAGTGACTGTAGGAGAACCCCGTCGCCAAAAGCATCCGTTCGGGTGCTCGCGGCAGCGGTGCTCCGCCTTAGTGCACTTCGTCGACGGCATCGGAGGTGCGGTCGTCTACTAAAGTTTGCGACGAGCGTTCGATCAGGATGTCGGGAAACTTGTTGAATTGCCCGACTTGATATTGAAAAGTGTTTTCGATAATGAGAATAAAATGCGGGGTTTATAATTGTTAGGCATGAGATGTCTAAGGAATTCATATGGTTAGGCATGCGATGCCTAAGGGGGTTGTGGATTCCAACTGTTGTAGTTTTACACTTTCTTTTCTGTGAACGTAAGTGTAGTATGTAGTTGTATCGCCGGTTTTCGTTGCTATATATCGACGACAATCGGTGTATGCATACTTACTTACGTTGATGACATGTGATGTTGTGTGTTACTGTGATATGTTATATTGGATCATCGTATTCTGAATAGCCGGGGGTTTTATGTGAGATGAGAGTTTTTATTTTTATTCATGTAAAATTCATTTGTATGTAATATTCCTTTATTGGGAAACTTCCGGGCTGAGGATGATGTCACCATTGTATATTATTTACTTTTCTGCATTAGGTAGACCCAAGGCGGGGAGCACAAGTAACCGGGTTCTAGGGTCCAGTGGGAGACCATCTCGAGGAGTCGAGACCGGGTCTCCTAACCCTAGAATTGGCAGTGTTGCTTGTCGCTCTCGTAGGGGTCTAGGGATGTGGGTTTGGCTATTCATCGCGACCGTGGAATCCGTGTTTTATACAGGCTCGTATTAAAAACACGGACGTCCTAGTATATCCAATATTTCATATATGTTCTTCTGCTGCAATGTTCTGTGATGAGATCGTATTACTGCCTGAGACGAATGTTTATATTATATATATAAGATATATATTATATATTGTTGATTTCGTTTCATATCTGATGCTTGTGAAGCATAATAAAATGGGACTTCATTAATATGATTAATGAAATAAAAGAAACTTAAGTTAGCTCTAGTTCTTGCTTTGCATAGCGGTGTTCCTTGTAGAACATCCAGCACCTTATTCGATAAGGAAAGAGTCGAGATCTCTTCACCGGGAGTGACCTCTTTAGCGAAACTAGCAGATGCTTCATATTCAGTTTGTCTTTTGATTACTTCTATAGTTTTTGCTTTGCATAGAGGTATTTGTGAAATATCCTGCATCTTATTCGATGAGGAAAGAGCCAACGATCTCTTCACCGGGAGTGACCTCTTTAGCAAAACTAGAAAAAGCCTAAAAAACACTCCATTTAAAAATCACTCGATTCTGCAATGATATCAAGTTCATTACGCAAAGGGTTTTCTTAAAAATCTGTCGTAGCCCTCCATCATTTCAAATAAGTACTACTTAGTATTCGTGCTGCGGTAGTTTGGCCTCCGTCAAGGCGTAGTGTACGGTAGCTAACTAGTGTTTATCTGCTAGCATACGATGCGATTGAATTAGGGTATTCGTACGGCGTAGTTTGGCCTCCGTCAAGGGTCGTGCGGATGGGTTTAATTCAATCAGGAAATGACGGGTTGAACTTGACTAGCGGACTATAGTTTGGCCTCAGTCAAGGTCATAGGACGCTAGGGGTAAAATATTATTGGGAATTTCAAGTGTTGAAATTTGCAATGAGATTGCATACCTTCTATGAGATAGTTGGATCCCGATACCCGCTGCGAGTAAGAGTTACTCCTGGGAGAGTTTTACACATTACAATTAGCCGATCAAGTAGGTGTCTAGAAAGGTGTCAACGGGGTTACGCCTCTGGGAAAATGAGGTTTACTTTAATTAGGTTCGTGCGAAAGCACGGGGAACCTCCCTCAAAGTACCGGCACTGGCCTGGCTGAAAGATTGGCGAACTTGTAGCGTGTAATCAATCCCGGCTAGTCTTTCCTTTTAAGGTTTGAAGGAAGATTTGACTAAAACAGTGGGAGACATCCTGATTAGATATATTAGATAACTAATCTAATCTTGCAAGAGCACGCTGAGTGTTTTCTTCTCTCTCTCTCCAGGTAGCGACCATGTCATGCCTTAATCAAGATAATAAAACGGATGTATTGACCGAACCCGCTTGTTATACTGAGCTGGGGAACGTTGGTCCCGCTCCAACTTATAATTGTTATAAGACAGAGCAGGAAATTGGGGATTACCAGAATTCCCGTGCCGCCCAAACGAAGAAAGTGCATGTTGATGCATCTTCTTCGGGTGTGTTCATTACAAAGAATTGTTTCTCAGTATCCTTTACATCTTGGGTATGAGATACCGGATCAGGATCTTGTAAGTGCACGGCGGCGCCCCGGCCGTCAATCCGACGCCGGAATGCGGAAACGGTGATAAACTTAAAATTTTTGCGGACTTTGCAAACCGGCACCACCGCGCACTAAACTCCGGATCGAACCATTAAACTAGTCTACGCTACTAATAAGAAAGGGAAGAGATGTATACCGACGATCCAAGTCCTCCGGTCTTCATCTCCACTCCGATCTCTTCGCGGGATCTCCGTCCGTCTCCTCCTCGTCGGAAAGGGGCACCACATCGCCTGTAGCTTTTACGGGCTCCCACCTCAATACCGAGGCAACTCGGGCACGAAGCTGGCGAATCGACGCGTCCAAGATTTGCTGTAGGAATATAGTGTAGAGTGTATGTCTCACTTTGGGGTTGGTTGCCATAGATGGAGGAATGGTGTATAGAAAATTGGTGCTTTCAATTTTCTAGCAATGGAATGAGATGAAGAATGATATACACCAAATGAATCACTCACAAAGATGAAGCTCTCTCCTTCTCTTCTCTTCTTCTCACTCAACCATGGAAAAACTTATCAACTTAGAAATGTAGAAGGAAAGAATATGAAGCCTTAAGGGAGGTGAGTGTAGGAGTGAAGAAGAGGTGACCACATCCAAGGGACAAAGAAACATACAACCATGCTTCACCCCTTTTTCAAACCATACCCTTTCATGTCACTCAAATCCAAAGTATGGAGCAAAAGAAATGAAAGCTATCATAATCAATCTTTTACAAGAAACCCCCTCCACAAATGTTATTTGCACAATTGCAAATAACCCCCTCCATCGGAAAAGTCCGGCCGGGAAAGAACAAAGGAAAACCGGCCGGAACGGAATGCAAACTGGCAACTCCAGAAAACTGGTCCCGTAATAAATTACAGGAAAACCCCGATACTGTGCATACACACCCGCATCTGTATTCCGTCCGGATACAAATGCAAAGAGACAAAATCTACACTGTACTAAACTAGGACCGGCTTAAACCAAAGCCGGCTAGTAATATCCGTCCGATCCTGATCCGTGCAATACCGCACGTATCTGATCGAACCCTGCCATATAACCATACGGCTACCAGTACAAACCGTCCGATCCTGATCCGTGCAATACCGCACGTATCTGATCGGACCCTGCCATATCTCCATACGGCCTCTACAGCGTTTCGCCCGAAACTTGAGTAACTGAAAGTGTGGTGGACTCTAAAGACTCATCAATACAATGGCTGTGGATTTAACCACTAGCCCGTCAGAGGTATAAGCCAATACGTGACGGGCCACCAGCTATTGACTAAATGGGACGTCGATGAGGAAGCTCACCCCGACACCCAACTGAGCCTGTCAGTGACAATATCCGTGCAGTCCGGTCCGTTCGTCTATGAGTATCGCATGGCGGGCCTAGGGGGTTGGTAAAAGTCAGACCCCCAAAAGCGGTACAAGTCGTGTCGGAGTGTAGCCCAGAACACCCTGAGATACTACTGGAATACCTACCAGTAAATCTCCTTGCCTTGGCCAAGGACTTTATGTAATGGCTCTCCTAGACACAGCACGACCTCACCCCCAATACCGGGAGAGACGAACCCCTGAAGATACGCTCACTGCCTCCATGTGGTTCGGGACTGTACCCAACTAAAACCTGTTTGCACGACTCCTTTGAGCCGTGGTAGGGTAGTAATCAAAGTACAGTGGGAACTCACACGAGACAAATGACGATCCCCAGGTCGATGAACTAACCTGCACACATGTCACCAGGGAACTGCCATCTGACGTCTGGTATATGACCAACTAGCATGTTCCCGGCGAGTCCTGTCCGGTGTACTCATAACCCAATGAGCACCTGTATACATCTTAGGTGATCCAACTGACACCAGTGGCTTGTGAGACCGGCCACCGCCCCTCGTCGGGGTCTCGACTGTATACACTAGTCTACTAATGGAGTATCGATGCCCGGTCTCGAAACTCCCACGACTAGGGACCTTTTAAGGATATGCTTGTAGACCCCCAGCTCCCACTTATATGATCGCCTTCATACTGCTGGTGGTCAAGCAAGAATCCTAGGGGCTCTATCAACGTGTAATAGCGACATGTCAGGTCACCTAAAACAGTACACGATGATAAAGGTAAACCAGATAGCATACTATCATCTCGAGTAAGACTGTCCTACCGGGATAGGTCCTCCCTCAATCATTACAATCACGTACCTGTGACCTAATAATTGACTCTGAGGGCACTATCTCCAACAATCTCCCACTTGCACTCAAGGCTAATTATTGCGATGTCGCATACTCACAGCCCGTGTGATACCGAACATCCAACTCCTCTACTAGTCAGTCTCACAAAGCTCGTTTGCGGAACTATTGCGTTCGAGGAATAGCCTTAGTGAGTGGATCCGCCTTGACGTTTCTTTCTATGTCTCTCTATATCTCATGTTCGCGGAGAAACCCATCTCCCGAAATGAGCAATACCTGTCTTAGAATGTGTCTGGATGTCTGATGGGACATAGCTCATAAATGAACTCCAAATCCAAACTTCTTAGACTGTATCGTCAACTGAACTTAATCAGTATCCTGCGCGCCATGCCTCCCTCAGTATTGCCTTGGATCACCTGTCCAAAAAACTGCCCCTCGTCAGAGGGAAAACTATAACTCTGACAACCTCCTTGTCGTCCATGTCACCTTGGAAGCCTGGAATGATAACTGTCTCCTGAATGAGGCTGTCGTTATCATATCCCTAGAACATCCACTTATGTTCCAAAACTGCTTCCAACTGTTTTTCCAGGATTGGATTAATGTCAACTTATTGCATCTTGTGCAAGAACAACATCTGGTGTGGTACTTGACATCTCACGATTGACTCAATTGCCTGAGCAAGTGATCTGCCAATCATGCCCGTCCCTCTCCCCTTTAGTCTGTAAGACACCTTTGGAGAGGGTGACTCCATTACCTGCAGGTACACTACCGTGCCAGGAGTCGTCCATCCTAAATACTCTTAGAATGCTGTCAAGTACCCTGATTGGGAAAACACCCAAATCTAGATCTAAAACCATAGATCCAGTAACCAGTATGTCAGATATAAAATCCACTTCTTTTGTGGAGAAACCACTGTGTGACGACCAAAGTATAACCGATCGTAGTATAGGAGTTTCTTTTCCTACTCTGTGTATATCATCCAAATACCAGGATATCACACCCTACTACCTTCTCAACAGATCCATCCCCTTTTCTGATGAAGTCAAACCCATGACTGTCACATCAGAAATAGATGATCTATCTCCGCTACATCTGCTCTAGTCTATAAATAGACATAAGCTCCCTGTCCACCAATGCTTCCGCTGCTCCCTCTGATTACGACAACCCTCTGGCAGAGTCATATAGACGTACACTTCTAAAACTAGTTTAGAACGACGCTATACTCATCCTCCCGCCGGGTCTCGTAACCTGGAACAACAGCAATGGCAATTGTGGGTAAACAAGAACTTCCCTGTCGCCGTCCTTGAGGCTACCGTAGTGCCTCTCGGGTGCCTGAAGTTACCCACCTTATCTGCGGAGTGGCCAATGGAATGTCAATCCAGATTGAATCTTTAGGTTCCTTATCAAATCTTCAGTAATCGTTTGTGGTTCTGGAATCACTTCCAGTTCTACCATACTCCCACTACTGTTTTCTGAAAAAAATCCATTTTTAATAAAACTGTGGCGAGTCTAGAACAATATCGCTATTGTTCATCCAGATGGTAGAAAGTCAACCCTCGTCATAGCCTGGGTCAACCCACAAACAGCCATTACAGAAACGTGCCTTGAGTTGTCCAGTGTCTGGTTTTAATCATAAACCGGACAACTCCCCGTACCTTAACATCGTTAAGATATGAACTGTTCTATATCCAATATAGAACCAGAGGCACTGATTTAATTGAACTAGATTCAAATCATGCAGCTGTCTCCAGTGCATGTCAACTAAATGGAAGAAGGCCGATCAGCGTTACTCAACTTAGGAATGCTTCCAATTATGAGTAACCTGAAAGAGAAGCAATTTCTCTTAATCATTACTATCAACTGAACACCATACACAAGTATCTACATCTTCGATCTCTTTGAAGAATCCCGATACTTGCTATACCTGGTTCTCTACTCTATTCAAATACATATAACTTCTCCAAATTCGGACCCTGTGTTTCCACGAAACACCTGTCTAAAAAATAGAGGAGTCATAAGTAAACCGAATATAGTACGAGGACCATCCCCTCTGTCCTGATGGACCCTGGACAACATACAATACTCTGTAAAAGTCCCTTGAGTCTGATTACTCATTCACTGTGTGTCGTAGGTTGAAAACTGTACTTATGGTTAAGAAGAATTACACCGCTGTTTAATGCTCCTTACCTAACCATCCACTGATATAGGTAAATGTCGTAGACATAATTTCAGAAAGGTATATCTCACTCTATGAAAATAGACGTACAGATATACCAATTTGAAATTGGTGCATAACAGCGGATATTCAAAACCAAATATTTGCCAACCGGCAAACAACCCAGGTGATTTCCTCAAATATCACCGATTACAACGAATCCCGATATAATGAGGATGATCACCCAATTCCTAATAACTTACTCCCACTCATCATCTGTAAAACTATACAGATGTGAGAATCGTACCTGGTAAATACATACCCTGGAGTAAGTATCTAATCGGGAAATCAGTTTTCCTTTAACATTACACAGTGAAACTGAAACATCGAAATGTTCCGATGGGGTATTCTGGTATTCCTAGTAATGCCTCTTCCAGATTCACGACTGTAACCGTATAGTTCTTTGCCACCTCTCCAAATCCCTTCATATGTCTTTAGTCATTACCTTCTGCACACCCATTAGGCCAAATGGTTTTCTTCCTTCCCTACCGTTCGGCACCAGCCTATGGTTTGGAAGAGGACTATCCAATAAGCATAAAGGGTGTACTGTCCTAATCCTAGGAGCACTCGCAACGCGAGAGAAGGTGAAGATAAAAGACACCTGAATGTACTTTATTCCTATTTCTCCTGAACCAGGATCCATCCCCGAACTGGAACAAGTTCCTTTCGAGTTCGTATATAACCATACGATGGATTATCCAATAAAATGGGATCTTCGTAGTGATACGGAGTGTCCTGGAGAAATACAAAGGTGATTTAGGATTGGCGAAGAAATACTTGGTTTGGTCGTGAATAGCAGTCGCAATTTACTTTGCCCTCTTACTAATCCCTTGCTTTGTCTGAACTTAATACCTTCTGTACACCGTTTAAGCTAACTGGTTTTCTTTATTCCCTACCAGTCGGCACCAGCCTATGGTTTGGAAGAAGACTATCCAATTTGCATAATAGGTGTACTACCCCTAAACCAAGGAGTACTCGTAACCTGAGAGAGGGTAAAAGGAAAAGACAACTGAATAATCCTATCCGTTTTCTCCAGAACCGGAAACCATCCTCGAATCCCTTCGAGTTCGTATCTAACCATACGATGGTTTTGTCCAATGGAAGTGGACGTTCGTAGTAAAACGGGGTGTCCTGGAGAAAAGGGTAAAAGTAGGAGTGGCAATGAGGTTTGCAACTCTGACAATCCAAAGGTCGGTGTTTAAGAAGGTTCGGTCAACTTGGTCACTGAGTCAAAGTCTTAGGGTCGGGTCAATGGTCGCTGCCAGAGAGAGAGAGAAAAGAAACACTCAGCGTGCACTCTAACCTAGATCAGAATGGTTACCAATTTATCTAATCTGGAATCCTCCCACTGTACCTCAAATTCTCCTCCAAACCTGAAAGAAGAATTAGTCGGGGTTACCCGAGGAGTAAACCAACTCATCAGCGGGAATCGGGATCCAACTATCATCGCATGATAACGTGACGGAATCCGCTCACGCTATCACACTCCAGAAGGTATGCGCATATCTGGCAAGTTTCAGTACTTTTGAAACTCCCGATGAGATTTTTACCCCATGCTCTTATGACCTTGACTTTGGCCAACAAATCATAAGTCACATGTCAAGTTCTGTCCGTCATTCTCCAGGTTAATTTGAATCCACCCGTACATACCCTTGACTTTGGCCAACAAGGCAGTACGACTGTTCCAAACCAACGCATCTATCTATGCTGCATATGAATAACCAACAGCTACCAAACACTGTGCCTTGACTTTGGCCAACAAACACAGCTTGAATACTATTGACTACCCATATGAAACGACGGAGGGCTACGAATGGTTTCTGGCGAAAACCTTTAACGTAATGAACTTGATATCGTTGAAGGAACTGATAGCTTTTTAAAATATAGTGATGAAAAACCGTTGCTAAAGAGGTCACTCCCGGTGAAGGGATCTCGGCTCTTTCCCCGTAGAATGAGGTGCAGGATATTCCAACTGAATACCACGGTGCAAAGCAAAAGTAATCGGCTATAGTGAAGTTAATGCCCTGACGCAAACTTCTGTCCAAGGGGTCACTCCCGGTGAAGGGATCTCGGCCCTTGCCTCGTCGACTGAGGAGCAGGATATTCCAAATGAATACCACGATGCAAAACAGAAATGAACGTCCTTGCAATAACAGCTTTTTGAAAAGTGTTCCAACAACATCAGAATAGGTTTGTTTAACTTGCATTGATCCGAATCAATGCAGTCCCATCAATTGATCACACCACAAAGAACGAAAATATACTGACGTACGTATATGCCATCCGCATTCGCCACTGGGTCCCGTCATCACCCGTTAGGTTAGCTAACTAACGGCAGAGCGGGGACTGGACTAGCGCGGATGAAAAACATATACAACATCTACTAATATATATACCAATATATAGTATTTCGCTCAAGGCGTGAATAAAATGCAACATCACAGAAATGTACAGCATCACAGAACAATACAGATATCTGGGATCCCCGGGTTTCACAGAGCCACTACTGAAACCCGACGTTCCCCTGGTCGTGTGGATAGCCTGTGCAATGAAATCCTAGACCCCTACGGGCGCGGCAAGTCACCCGCCAAAACCTGAAGCGAGGCAGCCCCCTTCAGCACCGTGAATGGACCACCCAGCACTTCACGGAATCCGGTAACTTGGGCACCCCTCCTGGGTCAAACCTGTACCCCCTACGAGTGCGGCGAATAGCCCGCCAATCCTAGAGTGAAGCCCCCTCCCTCTCAATGCCATAAGATGCGGGCTTGTTGCCCTCTAGAACCCGGCTATCCGTGCACCCCTCCGCGGGGCAATCCTAGTACAGAAAGTAAAATATACATACAACGGGTACATCGACCGCAACCAGGTCGTGCCCCAAAATAATAATACAAACAGGCAGTGACGGCAGTCCACATGTCGGACGCTCGCCCCGCAATATCAAATGTACATAATACAACCACAACTGTACTAGCATTGCATCCAGGCTATCCCCCACGACCGATCCGCAACATCACAGCAAATACATAGAACATCAACGTGAAGGTCACGTTCGCAAATCCGTCTAACCGGGCTATAGCAGTTAGACCGGATTTACCGATCGAGTGACATTCACGGTCGCAGATATAATGTAAATACTGTGAAAAATGTGTTTAAAAAATTTCCGATTGATCAAACAATTAACAAGTGGGCCCCAAAGAAAACTGTAGCACTCACAGAAATAATTGGCCCAACTTTAATATTCCAAAGCCCATATTTTAAGCCCAGAAGGCCTCTGTAAAAAAATGGTGAAGTGATGTGAATAGTGCGCGGCGGAAGGGCCGCACAAAGGTGGTTTTCGCGGCGGTTCCGCGCTCCAACTGTGGAGTTGCTTCGTCAAATTTTTACAGAACTCTTAGATTTTCCAGTACATCAATATTTTACAACCTGAAAAAATTTTCGAGACTGAAAAATTTCAACAGAAACTGTCGTGGGTAAAATGCAGTTTTGGAACTTTTTGATCGATCGGAAATGCAAACACATTACACAAAGTTAGACTAAGTTAATGGCGAGGCTCTGATACCACTGTAAGTGCACGGCGGCGCCCCGGCCGTCAATCCGACGCCGGAATGCGGAAACGGTGATAAACTTAAAATTTTTGCGGACTTTGCAAACCGGCACCACCGCGCACTAAACTCCGGATCGAACCATTAAACTAGTCTACGCTACTAATAAGAAAGGGAAGAGATGTATACCGACGATCCAAGTCCTCCGGTCTTCATCTCCACTCCGATCTCTTCGCGGGATCTCCGTCCGTCTCCTCCTCGTCGGAAAGGGGCACCACATCGCCTGTAGCTTTTACGGGCTCCCACCTCAATACCGAGGCAACTCGGGCACGAAGCTGGCGAATCGACGCGTCCAAGATTTGCTGTAGGAATATAGTGTAGAGTGTATGTCTCACTTTGGGGTTGGTTGCCATAGATGGAGGAATGGTGTATAGAAAATTGGTGCTTTCAATTTTCTAGCAATGGAATGAGATGAAGAATGATATACACCAAATGAATCACTCACAAAGATGAAGCTCTCTCCTTCTCTTCTCTTCTTCTCACTCAACCATGGAAAAACTTATCAACTTAGAAATGTAGAAGGAAAGAATATGAAGCCTTAAGGGAGGTGAGTGTAGGAGTGAAGAAGAGGTGACCACATCCAAGGGACAAAGAAACATACAACCATGCTTCACCCCTTTTTCAAACCATACCCTTTCATGTCACTCAAATCCAAAGTATGGAGCAAAAGAAATGAAAGCTATCATAATCAATCTTTTACAAGAAACCCCCTCCACAAATGTTATTTGCACAATTGCAAATAACCCCCTCCATCGGAAAAGTCCGGCCGGGAAAGAACAAAGGAAAACCGGCCGGAACGGAATGCAAACTGGCAACTCCAGAAAACTGGTCCCGTAATAAATTACAGGAAAACCCCGATACTGTGCATACACACCCGCATCTGTATTCCGTCCGGATACAAATGCAAAGAGACAAAATCTACACTGTACTAAACTAGGACCGGCTTAAACCAAAGCCGGCTAGTAATATCCGTCCGATCCTGATCCGTGCAATACCGCACGTATCTGATCGAACCCTGCCATATAACCATACGGCTACCAGTACAAACCGTCCGATCCTGATCCGTGCAATACCGCACGTATCTGATCGGACCCTGCCATATCTCCATACGGCCTCTACAGCGTTTCGCCCGAAACTTGAGTAACTGAAAGTGTGGTGGACTCTAAAGACTCATCAATACAATGGCTGTGGATTTAACCACTAGCCCGTCAGAGGTATAAGCCAATACGTGACGGGCCACCAGCTATTGACTAAATGGGACGTCGATGAGGAAGCTCACCCCGACACCCAACTGAGCCTGTCAGTGACAATATCCGTGCAGTCCGGTCCGTTCGTCTATGAGTATCGCATGGCGGGCCTAGGGGGTTGGTAAAAGTCAGACCCCCAAAAGCGGTACAAGTCGTGTCGGAGTGTAGCCCAGAACACCTTGAGATACTACTGGAATACCTACCAGTAAATCTCCTTGCCTTGGCCAAGGACTTTGTGTAATGGCTCTCCTAGACACAGCACGACCTCACCCCCAATACCGGGAGAGACGAACCCCTGAAGATACGCTCACTGCCTCCATGTGGTTCGGGACTGTACCCAACTAAAACCTGTTTGCACGACTCCTTTGAGCCGTGGTAGGGTAGTAATCAAAGTACAGTGGGAACTCACACGAGACAAATGACGATCCCCAGGTCGATGAACTAACCTGCACACATGTCACCAGGGAACTGCCATCTGACGTCTGGTATATGACCAACTAGCATGTTCCCGGCGAGTCCTGTCCGGTGTACTCATAACCCAATGAGCACCTGTATACATCTTAGGTGATCCAACTGACACCAGTGGCTTGTGAGACCGGCCACCGCCCCTCGTCGGGGTCTCGACTGTATACACTAGTCTACTAATGGAGTATCGATGCCCGGTCTCGAAACTCCCACGACTAGGGACCTTTTAAGGATATGCTTGTAGACCCCCAGCTCCCACTTATATGATCGCCTTCATACTGCTGGTGGTCAAGCAAGAATCCTAGGGGCTCTATCAACGTGTAATAGCGACATGTCAGGTCACCTAAAACAGTACACGATGATAAAGGTAAACCAGATAGCATACTATCATCTCGAGTAAGACTGTCCTACCGGGATAGGTCCTCCCTCAATCATTACAATCACGTACCTGTGACCTAATAATTGACTCTGAGGGCACTATCTCCAACAGATCTTACATATGAAATTTGTTACATGGGCTACAGATAGGTAGAGAACTGAGAATGGGTGATAAATTTCATGAGATAGAAACGGTGCAAGTATTGCAGCCAAGTCTGTTGTTAGTTATCACCCTGTATTACCAGAATACATTGATTCTGAACGAATGTTATTAGATACCGAACCTGATATACAACATCATATCAGTCTCTTTATTAGTAAAGAAGGATATAATTTTGTATTGTTGGATAATGTTTTGAACATTTCCTATATCAAGAGTTGATCGGTTCAGGCACGTTATGTAAAAGCATAAATGTTCTAAATCAAACTACAGTTCTTATTATACAGAACACACACAAGAGGAAGAGTTCAGAAATGAACGAATCCTTCTTGAGGTTTTGTAGACTAGGTCATATCAATGCAACCCGACTAGCTGAAGTTACATTTAGATGCATATTTAAATCTGTTTGAATTTATATCTTGTGAAACTTGCCAGTCATGTCACAAAGATATGATGATCACAGCTCTGTTTATTGGAAACAGAGAAAGAGTTAGTGAACTCTTGGGATTGATACATGATGATGTATGTAAGGTCCCATGTCTACATATGCCAAGACCGGTTCTTTTTACTTCATTACATTCACTGATTATCTCTCAAGATTCGAACATATGTTCCTGTTGAAACACAAGTCTGAAATTTTTAAGATATTCACAGAATATAAGTTGGAAGTAGAGAATCAAAAACGGGTATAAGTATTATGTCCTTTGATGAGATCAGGGAGGAGAATACTTGAGCACGGAATTCCTGGACTATTCTAAAGAAGAATGAGATTCTCTCTCAGCATTACTCCTCCGTATACACCATAGCAAGATGGTATATCGGGGCGGAGCAATAGCACCCTATGTGATATGGTGTGCTCTATGATGAGTACTACTGAGTTTCCTATTTTCTTTTGGGAGTTATGCACTTGAGAAGCTGCATACCTATTGAATAGTGTTCAAATCAAATCAGTTGCCTACCACTTCATATGTGATATGGAATGGGAAGAGCCCATATTTTAAGTATGTTAAGATTTAGGGTTGTCCGGCCTATGTCTAAAAAGCAAAATCCGGACAAGCTCGAGGCAAAGTCCGATCTGTGGAAGTTTGTTGGATATCCCAAGCATTTGCAAGGGAGTATCTTCTACCAAACCGAGGAACAAAAGATGTTTTGTTTCTCAACATGCCACCTTTGTGAAAGAGAATTTTTTATGGAAAAATTAGCGGTCATGAGGTAGAACTGGAAGGAGTTCCAGCTATACAAACTACAGCAGATGATTTGGTAGAACCAAAGGATTCAATAGTATCTAACGAATCTCAGCCTCTCCGCCGATCTAGTAGGGTTCCTCACCCACCTGAGAGATACTTCGGTTTCTCTATGACAGTGGGAGCGAGGATTGCATCATGAGATGATGACCCAACTAATTTCGAGCTGGCCATCAGGAGTGAGACTCTGTAAGAATGGTTGGATGGTTAGTGATCTGAGATGGAATCCTTATACACCAACAAAGTATAGACTTTGGTTGCTTTATCTGAAGGGTTAAATCCCTATCAGGAGCAAGTATATCTTGAGAAGATTACTTGGTGTACATGGAAAAGTTGAGACTTTCAAACCTATGCTTAAGTCCATCCAGATCCTACTTGCCACGGCTACATACCATGACTACGATAACTGGTGGTTGGGTGTCATGACTGCTTTTCTAAATGATGTTTTAGAAGAGTGCATCTATAAGTACACAGCCAGAGGGCTTCGTAAACAGTGGGAGCAACGGAAACGTGTGCAAGATGTTTTATGTGATAAAGCAGGCATCGCGGAGTTGGAACGTCTGTTTTGATGTGGTAGTCAAAGAGTTTGACTTCATCAAAATGGTAGATGAACCTTGTATATACAAAAAGGTAGTAGGGAGTATGGTAGTGATCCTCGTAGAGTACGTGGATGACATACTCTTGATAGGGAAGGAGTTTCCTATACTACAATCGGTCAATCTCCGCTTATCACAAGGATTCTCCATATAGGATCAAAGTGATACCTCCTAAATCCTGGGTTTTGGATCTATGAGATAGATCTAATTGGATGTTAGGATACTCACTAGTTGTAGTGAGATGGTATCAATTGATCCTGAGGAGAATCACTGGAAAGGTTCCAGAGTGATAAGGACGACTGAATGTCAGTCGCAGGCATTGTCTTTACCCTCAGTGGAGGGACGGTATGTTGGAAGAGTTCCAAGCTAGATACCGTGACATATTAGACGATTAAAGGCAAGATACATCGTTACCAAAGATGCTACCAAAGAGGCAGTCCGGATACATATAAGTTCATGAGTTGAACTTCGTTCCTACCATTGTGTGACAATGGAGTTGTGGCTTATGCCAAGGAACGCCCGTCCCATCAGAAATCCAGATATAATTCTTAGGCAGTATCACCTGATCATGGAGATGGTTGATCTCCAGGGAGATCGAAGTTAGGAGAGTAGACACAGAGGACAACAGCGCAGATCCACTCACAAAGGCCTTTTTTCCAGTACAGACTTTTATGGGATGGTTGAGTATGAGATACTTCAACCACAGCTAATTATTGGGTATGTGATACCACAACAGATGGCCCTAGTGCAAGTGGCAAATTTTTAGTTATATGTATGCTCTAGAGGCCATTACTGTACATACAATGTAGATTATAATGGATGCTTGGACATATATAGGGAGGACTTTCTTGCTCGACATGATAGTATGCTATCTGGTTGTACTTTATCTTAGCATGTACTATGATTGTCTCTATGTTACATGTTGATAAAGCCCTTAGGATATGTACTCGACTACTGGGACTATGATGAGATCATACTAGTAGGGCCACGGTAGTTGACGAGTACATCCAATAACTGTTCCTAGTCGAGGGTGTATCGAGACAAGGCATCGATGCACCAGAGTAGACTAGCGTATACGCATCTTGACCCATATGATGGGCGATGGATGATCCCATATCCATCGGTGTTTGACATCAAGGATGGTGTATGGGTGCTCAGTAGAGACTGGGTACACTGGACGGACTCGCCGAGAACTCCCAGATGGTATTATATCTCACGTCAGATGGCAGTTCTCCGGTGACACTGGAACAGGTTAGTCTGTAGACCCAAGATCGTCATAGAGTCTTGTGTGATTCCCGCTGTGCTTTGATTTCCATCATACCACGTCCAAGAGGGCATGCAAAAAGGTGGCTTTTGGGTACAGTTCCGAATCACATGGAGGCAACGAACGATAGGAGGGGTTTCGTCTCTCCCGGTATAGGGAGTTGATGTTGTGCTGTGTTCGATTGGCTATAACTGGAAATCCCTGGCCAGGGTTGCTGAGATTTACTGGTAAGTGTTATCAGTAGTTTCTCGAACTGTTATAGACCTTATATCGACACGACCTAGCAAGCTACTGGGGTCTGACGTTTACCACCCCTAGACAAGATATGCGACATATCAGACGAAGAGACCGGACTGTACGGGAGTGTTACTGATTGGATTCGTAGGAGAATGTACATGCTTGCTTGTTGATCTTCTGATCGCTCAATACCTGGGTGGCTGTTACGTTTAGTTGACCTCTTACCGCTTGTGGGTGTTTGATATGATCATCACCTACTGCCGGTGTATTGACGATTCTTTAGAGTCCTACACAGAGGTTTCTTGACTTAGGCAAAATGGAGTAGGAGCACATATGTGATATGTGCAGGACCAAGGATAATGCAATATGAGATACCATATTATATTCTCGCGTTATTTTGATATGAGCCAGATCATCGGATCAAGTTTTGATTCGATGAATCGGTAAATGATATATTAGTCGGTTATATGCGATGTAGCCGGATTATCGGATCAAGTGTTGATTCAATAATTTAATGTATAATTATATATTTGATATATTAAATTACATTAACTAATATTAGCTCACTAAAACATTCTTTTTCTCACTCGGGTAATGCATTGATATATATGCGATATATGTTAATTGTATTATTTTATTTTGTTACAATAAATATTATATATGTGATATATAATATTGTAACATGATATGGTTATTAATGCAACATGATTAGTGGAGATTAAACATGGTTATGGTTTGATTTGGGTTAATCTTTTCTAGAAACTTCTAGAAGGTTTTGTTTTGTTTTGTGCAAAGATATTTGTTTTGATATTTTGCATAGATATTTGTTTAACCCAACCCAACCCTTTAACCTTGGTTAAAATCTCTACAAAGGTTATATTGACCATGATTGCATTTCTAACCTCATACTTGACTTTCATTATTCATCACAAAAGGATTACTATTCTTCTTCTTCTTCCTTGAGCTTTTGAAAAGCTTTCTAGGTTTTTCTTATGTGATGAAAATGAGTGAGTTAATGAAAATAAATGAGAGCTAAAATCCTACTTCATCATCCTAATCTATCCTAGCCATTTAGATTAGGGTGTTCACTTCATTTAGTGAGTGAGAGCTTGTGTTAAGGAAACTTCAAGGTAGATCATCTTTGTTATCGAAGATCGGAAGCGAGCATGCATCTTTCTCTTCGTGGAGCCTCTCGAGAGTCCGGAACTTGATGATCGCAGAGAAGGGACCACAACACGGAGCTTATGAAGTGAAGGACCAGACTACAAAGATTGTAATCCCTAACTCTTAGATGTTAAAGTGTTTAACATGCTTTGTTTCGCCTAATCTTTAGTTTAAAGATCTTGGTTAGGATTGTTCGGCATGGCTAAATTTTAAATCGGGTATGGTTGATGCCTTGTAGAACCTTATTAGAGTTCCTAGTAACCCTACACCCGACGCGGTGAGGGTGGCGGGGTGGGAGCCTATTCCCCGGGCTGACGTGTTGCTTTCTGAGCGGGCCCTTAGTTGGGTCGGGCTCTGCCCCGCCCAGTTCGTCGGTAAGTTAAGAGCTCGTAGGCGTTCTGTTGGGCTTGAGTATATTTTTATTCTTGTTTATGTTGCTAACTTCATTGTATCTTGCCTTGTGCAGAACCCATGGACTTGAGTTATCTCCGAGCAGCCATGTGCAAGCCGAAGAAGGGGTCGAAGGCTGTGGGGCTAGCTCTTCTCGTCAGACATCAGTCCTGGCTCCCCAAGCAGTCATTCCGCCCCAGCGCTCGTGCCCTGGGGCCCAGCAAGATGCCGGGCCGAAAGCGGGTTCGGGGGAAGGAGGCCCCGGCTTCGGAAGCAGAGATCAGCCCTCTGCCGCCGGCCCTCAAGAGGTTCCCTCGCACTGTCCCACAGACCCCGGCTTCCCCGATCTTAGTGGACGAGAGGGGACTCCACTTTGAGGTGCCCTCGGGGCTCTCCGTGCAGACAGCCGTGCTGTCTGACATAGAGAGGTCGGTTGGAGGCAAGGTCCCTGGGGGACTTTGAAGGCGCAGATGGCATCCATCACCCAAGAGGTCGTGCAAGTTAGTGCTCATACCTCACTCGATTTTTCACTCAGCGTCTTGCCGTTCGTGAGACTTGGCGCCCCTCTTTCTTTCTGACCCCCTCTGATCTCTGCAGGTCTTCCTACACGTCGCTCTCGTCGTCCGGATGGAAGACGATGAAATAGCCCCGGCGATGTGAGCTCTCCTCGCTAGGGGAGAACTCAAAGCGGGAGCTGGAGGCGGCGAAGGCGAGGGTCGCTGCCTTTGAGGGCGAGGAGGCGGCCTTGAAGCAGGAGGCGGCGGCCACGAAGCAGGAGGCGGCGGCCTCGAAGCAGGAGGTCGCCAAGTTTCTCGAGGCCGTCCAGGCCGCCGAGGCCAAGCTTTAAGACTCCAAGGTGCTTGTCAGCACCATGAAGAAGTCAGTGAGCGCCCACCGGAAGGAGTTAGAGGCTGCGGTAGAGGAGGCGAAGCGAGCCGGCCTCAGAGCTGCGAAGGCGGTGGAGAATTTCCAAAAGTCAGAATAGTTCTACTCCGTCCTAGCCTCGGCCACCACTGCCATCTGGCATGAGGCCCTTGATGCCGTCAAGGCTCGGATGCCGGAGTTCGCTGACGAAGAGCTCCGAGCCGAATATCCCCGAGGGAATGACAAGCAGTGGGACGACCCCGATGGCGATGCTTGTTAGTTGTATGTATGCCGTAGAGGCCAGTATTGTACAGATGATGTATATTATATTGGATGCTTGGACATATATAGAGATGACTTTCTTGCTCGATATGATAGTATGCTATCTGGTTACTCTTTATCTTAACATGTATACTAGTCTCTTTAATCTGTCTTATAGTTACATGTTGGTAAAGCCCTTAGGATGTGTACTTGACTACCTGGACTATGATGCAGATCATACTAGTGGGGACATGGTAGTCCATAAGTACATCCTGCAAGGTCCCTAGTCGTGGGTGTATCGAGACGGGGCATCGATATACCAGTGTAGACTAGCGTATACGCTTCTCGACCCATGAGATGGGCGATGGATGATCCCATATCCATTGGTGTTTGACATCAGAGATGGTATACGGGTGCTCAGTGGAGACTGGGTACACTGGACGGACTCGCCGAGAACTCCCAGATGGTATTATACCTCACGTCAGATGGCAGTTCTCAGGTGACACTTGTGCAGGTTAGTCTGTAGACCCGAGATCGTCATAGAGTCTTGTGTGATTCCCACTGTGCTTTGATCTCCACCTTACCACGTCCTTGAGGGCATGCAAAACGGTGGTCTTTGGGTACAGTCCCGAGTCACATGGAGGCAATGAGCGATAGGAGGGGTTTCGTCTCTCCCGGTATTGGGGATTGATGTTGCGCTGTGCTCGATTGGCCGTAACAGGGAAGTCCCTGGCCAGGGCTGATCAGAGATTTGCTGGTAAGTGTTACCAGTAGTTTCTCGACCCGTTATGAGCCTCACATCGGCACGACTTATCGGTTATTGGGGTCTGACGTTTACCACCCCTAGACTTGATATGCGACATATCAGACGAACAGACCGGACTGTACGGTAAGTGTTACTGGTTGGATTCACAGGAGTGTGAGCGGGCTGGCTCGTCGATCTTCTGATCGCTCAATACCCGGATGGCCGTTACGTTTAGCAAACCGCTTGCGGCTTGTGGGTGCTTGATATGATCATCATCTGCTACCGGCGTATTGACGAGTCTTTAGAGTCCTACACAGAGGTTTCCTGGCTCAAGCGAAATGAAATAGGAGCGCATATGAGATATGTGCAGGACCGAGAATAATGCGTGTATGTGATACCGTATTCCATTCTCGCGATGAATGTTTCGATTGGTTATATGCGATATAACCTAGTTATCGAATCAAACATTGATTCGATAAGTCGATGCATTGTATACTAGTCGGTTATGTGCGACATGACCGGATCATTGAATCAAGTGTTGATTTAATGATTTGATGTATAATTATATATTTGATATATTACTTTGCATTAACTAGTATTGGTTCATTTTAAAAGGATTTTCTCACTTGATGCACATTGTATATGTGATATATTTTTTTGTGCACTTGTTTGTATCATGTTTGATGATACTTGCTCACTTGGGTTTGTGTAAAGATTAAACCATGGTTATATGAATGGTTAGGGTTTTGTTTATTTACTTATTTATTTATTTATTCATTTTGGAAAATAAAAGAGAATGGTGGCTTATTTTGTTTGTATGTTGAAGCTTCTTGAAGCTTTGAACAAGTCCACCATTCTTATCTCATCCTTAACCCTAACCATTCCAACTAACCCTAGTTTACTCTCTACACTTGACTATGGTTAGGATATGATAAGTATTCATATTAGTTTCTTTTTTAAATAAGAAACTTATCATATTCTTCATCTTCTCCTTCTTCTTCTTCAAGAAAAACCTTGACTTCATCAATGGTAACTTGAGCAAACAAGTGAGAAATCCAATTCTAAAGTGAACCCACCTCCTATTTCTTCACCCTCTACCTCTTGTCAAGTAGTATAGGGTGTTTTCTTCATAAGTTTCACAACTTGGTGAAGTTGGAGCTTGAACTTGTGATACCTCGACGTAGATCTTCTTCGGCCCGAAGCCGACGACCTAGTCCACCCATTTCTCCGATGAAGCCGACGATTGAGTCCATGATTTGAGATGGACAGCGAAAGGACGCCTACGTGGAGCTAAGGAAGTGGAGAACCGGATCTACAAAGGTTGTAGCCTCTCTCCTTTAGTTAAGATGTTAATTAGTTTCGTATTTCGCCTAAACTTCTAGTCAACGATCCGTATTAGGGTTTCTCGGCACCCGTAAAATTTGAAATTGGCATGGTTGATGCCTTGTGAGACCTCTTGAGAGTGCCTAGGAACCCTATAGTGGTATCAGAGCCTAGCTAGAGCCTTAGGCGATGCGTAGACGAAGTTTGAAATCCGAACGAACCCGAAACCTTAAAATTTCATGCTCTCTGGACTTTTTCTAAAAACTGGGTTTTTTGAGTATTAAAAATATGCAGAAAAATCAGCAGGATATTCTAAGAATTACTGTGAAGCCCGTACTCCCAAGTCCACCAAAGCGCGGCGGAACCGAGGCATTAGCAAGCTATTGCGGCGGTTCCGCGGCCCTTTAATCTCTTCTTGCATTGAATTTTGCACCGTAACTCCTACTTTACAGTGCTGGTTTTCCTGGGAATTTTTAATATTTATTCAAGAGTTGAATTTTCTGGGGTTGTTTTGGGGATTCGATTATTCGATCGGATTGTCAAACTTTGTCCGTGTGTTTTCCCGGATAATTCAGAATATGTTAAAAAGTTCGACCGGATATAAATACCCACCTTTTCCCCTGTCGGGAAAGTTCCAAGTGTTGGATCTTTCCGTAGTTTAACGACGTTCTAAGTAGTGCAAGTAACGCGATGGACCCTCTAGAAGACAACAAACCTTAACTCGATTATGTGACCGTCTTGAACTGCCCTTTGAACCTTCGGGTTTGGGGCAGTACGGCGTGCCACATGTGAGGCGTTGGCTTGACCCTTCTACGGTTGGACCGTTGGTACTGAGGCACGAAGTGAATGTTGTTAGACTTATTTCATGTGTTGAGCTGTTTCGGGAAAACTTGGGTGTTCGAATGTTCAATCGAAAAGTTTAACATTTTCTATTTATCCGGAATGTGATACAACAATTGGAATTCACAAACAGTTATGAGATAACTGAATGAATGTTATAAATCTAGCGGTTTAGTTTCATTTGATATAGAAAAGAGTTTTCGATAATGAGACTAAAATGCGGGGTTTATAACTGTTAGGCATGTGATGTCTAAGTATTTCATTTGATTAGGCATGTGATGTCTAAAGAGGTTGCGGATTCCAACTGTTGTAGTTTTACACTTTCTTTTCTGTGACCGTAAGTGTAATATGTGATATCGCCGGTTTCGTTGCTATATGTCAACGACAATTGGGATGCGCATATTTACTTATGTTGATGACATGTGATGTTATGTGTTGCTGGATATGTTATATTGGATTGTCGTGTTCGAATAGCCGGGGGTTTTTATGTGAGATGAGTGTTTTTCATTTTCATTCATGTAAAAACTTGTATGTAATATTCTTTTATTTGGGACACTTCCAGGTTGCGGAAGTTGTCACCTTTTGTATATTATTTACTTTTCCGCATTAGGATAGACCCAAGGAGGGGAGCACAAGTAACCGGGTTCTGGGGTCCAGTGGGAGACCAACTCGAGGAGTCGAGTCCGGGTCTCCTAACCCTAGAATTGGTAGGGTTGCTTGCCGCTCTCGTAAGGGCCTAGGGGTGTGGGATTGGCTATTCATCACGACCGTGGAATCCATGTTTTATACTGGCTCGTATTGAAAACACGGACGTCCTAGTATATCCAATGTTTCATATGTTTCTTCTGCTGCGATATCTGTGATGTGATCATGTGATGTTCTGTGATAGATACATTATATAGTATATATGATATATTATATAGACGTTACTTATGTTTTGCACCCGCACTAGCCCTGCCCCGCTCTGCCGTTAGTTACCTAACCTAACGGTGCACGAGGGGACATCGAGGCGAATGCGGATGGCATAAGTGTACGTCGTATTTATCTGTGATGTTTAGGTACTTAAATGATGGGACTTCATTAATGTGATTAATGAAAGATAAGAAACCTAAGATGTTGTAGAATCAAATTTTAAACAAAACAGGTAGCTACAGTTCTTGCTTTGCATAGCGGTATATATGATATACCCTGCACCTTATTCGATGAGGAAAGGACCGAGATCCCTTCACCGGGAGTGACTCCTTTAGCAATAACTGGCAGATGCTACAAACTCGGTTTGTTTTTGATTGCTTTTAAGAGTTTCTGCTTTGCACAGTGATATATATGATATATCCCGCACCTCATTCGACGAGGAAAGGACCGACGATCCCTTCACCGGGAATGACTCCTTTAGCAAAACTAGAAAAGCCTCAAAAACACTCCATTTCAAAATTACATTTTGATTCTACAACGATATCAAGTTCATTACGCTCATGGTTTTTTCTGAAAAAACCCGCGTAGCCCTCCGTCATTTCAGATAGATATTATTTAGTATTCATGCTATGTTTGTTGACTTAGTCAAGGCATAGTGTATGGTAGCTAAATTATGTTTATCTGTTACAACATGAGATGTGATTGGATTGGAGCATTCGCACGGCCTTGTTGACTCAGTCAAGGGTCGTACGGGTGGGTTTAATTCAATCGGGAAATGCACGGGTTGAACTTGACTTGCGATTTATGGTTTGTTGACTTAGTCAAGGTCATAGATCGCTAGGGGCAAAAGCATTATCGGGAATTTCAAGAGTTGAAATTTGCAATGAGATTGCATACCTTCTATAAGATAGTTGGATCCCGATACCCACTGCGAGTAAAAGTTACTCCTGGGAGAGTTTTACACATTACAATTAGCCGATCAAGTAGGTGTCTAGAAAGGTGTTAACGAGGTTACGCCTCTGGGAAAACGAAGTTTACATTAATTAGGTTCGTGCGAAAGCACGGGGGACCTCCCTCAAAGTACCGACACTGGCCTGGCTGAAAGATTGGTGAACTTGTAGTGTGTAATTAATCCCCGCTAGTCTTTCCTTTTAGGGTTTGAAGGAAGATTTGATAAAAAACAGTGGGAGCCATCCTGATTAGATAAGATAATAACCAATCTGATCTTGCACGAGCATACGCTAAAGTGTTTTCTTCTCTCTCTCTCTCCAGGTAGCGACCATTTCATGCCCTAATAAAGATAATAATATGGATGTATTGACCGAACCCGCATGTTATACTGTGCAGGGGAACGTTGGACCCGTTCTATCTTATAAATGTTATAAGACTGAACAGGAAACAGGAGAATATCTATATTCTCTCGCTGCCCAAACGGAGAACGTGCATGATGATGCACCTTCTTCGGGTGTGTTTGTTATTGAGAACTGTTTCTCAGTTCACCCTACGTCCTGGGTATTAGATACTGGATCAGGATCCCACATATGTAAGCAGTTACATGGGCTACGGAAAGGTAGAGAACTGGGAAAAGGTGATCATTCCGTTCAAGTAGGGAATGGGGCAAATGTTGCAGCCAAAGCAGTTGGCATATATCACCTGGTATTACCAAATGGTGATACAGTAGTCCTGAATGAGTGCTATTATATACCGAACATGATGTGCAACATTATATCAGTTTATTTATTAAGTAAAGAAGGATATAATTTTGTAGTAAAGGATAATGTTATGAACATATTCCTAGATCAAAAGTTGATTGCATCAGGCTCGCTACATAATGGCATATTCATTCTCAATCAAAATACAGTCCTCAATATACAAAACACACACAAGAGGAAAAGCTCAGAAATGAACGAATCCTTCTTGTGGCACTGTAGACTTGGCCATATCAATGAGACACGACTAGCTAAGTTGCATAAGAATGGATATTTGAATTCATTCGAATTATCATCTTATGACACTTGCCATTCATGTCTCAAAGGAAAAATGACCAAAACTCCGTTTAAGGGATACGAAGAAAGAGTTACAGAACTTTTAGGACTGGTGCATAGTGATGTATGCGATCATATGTCTACACACGCCAGAAATGGTTCTTCCTACTTCATTACATTCACTGACGATCTCTCTAAATACGGACATGTGTTCCTGTTGAAACACAAGTCTGAAGCTTTTGAGAAATTTAAAGAATATAAGCACGAGGTAGAGAACCAAACGGGCAAAAGTATTAAGATTCTTCGATCTGATCGAGGAGGTGAATACTTAAGCATTGAATTCCTTGATTATCTAAAAGAGAATGGGATTCTCTCTCAGCTTACTCCTCCTTATACACCACAACACAACGGTGTATCGGAACGAAGGAATCGCACCCTATTAGATATGGTGCGTTCAATGATGAGCAATGCTGAGTTACCTATTTCCTTTTGGGGGTATGCGCTTGAGACAGCCATATACCTATTGAATCTGGTTTCGTCTAAATCTGTACCTACCACACCATATGAGATATGGAGTGGGAAGAGACCATATTTTAAACGAATTAAGATATGGGGTTGTCCGGCCTATGTCAAAAAGCAAAATCCGGACAAACTCGAGGCACGATCAGTCCTTTGCAAGTTTGTGGGATATCCAAAGAATTCTCAAGGATATTTTTTCTACCAAGCTGAGGAACAAAGAGTGTTTGTTGCTCAACATGCCACCTTTTTGGAAAGGGAATTTCTTGCAAAAGAAATTAATGGCAATGAGGTAGAGCTGGAAGAGGTTCCAGCACCACAAACTGCAACTAATGATTTAGTAGAACCAGAGGATTCAGTGGTGTCCGACGTACCCCAGCCTCTCCGCCGATCTAGTAGGGTTTCTCGTCCACCTGAGAGATACTACGGTTTTCTCATTGATGGTGGCAGTGAAGATTGCATCATGGAGGATGATGACCCAACTAGCTTCGAGCAGGCCATCACGAGTGGGGACTCAGTGAAATGGCTGGATGCTATGCGATCCGAGATGGAATCCATGTACACCAACAAAGTATGGACTTTGGAAGATGCTCCTGAAGGGGTAAAACCCATTGGGAGCAAGTGGATCTTCAAGAAGAAACTTGGTGTAGATGGGAAAGTGGAGACTTTCAAAGCTAGACTTGTTGCAAAGGGTTTTCGTCAAAGACCAGGTGTGGACTATGACGAAACCTTTTCTCCAGTGGCTATGCTTAAATCCATCCGGATCATTCTTGTCATCGCTGCATATCATGATTACGAAATCTGGCAAATGGATGTTAAGACCGCCTTTCTAAATGGTGATTTAGAAGAGTGCGTGTACATGACTCAGCCAGAGGGCTTCGTAGATAGTGGGAGCAGTGGGAAGGTGTGCAAGCTGCTTAAATCCATTTATGGATTAAAGCAAGCATCGCGGAGTTGGAACATCTGCTTTGACGTCGTTATCAAAGAGTTTGATTTCGTCAAAAACCCAGATGAACCTTGTATCTACAAGAAGGTGGCAGAGAGTAAGGTTGTCTTCCTCGTATTGTACGTGGACGACATACTCTTGATAGGAAATGATATTCCTATGCTGCAATCGGTCAAGCTCTTCTTATCACAAAGATTCTCAATGAAAGATCTTGGTGATGCCTCCTGCATATTGGGAATTAGGATCTATAGAGATAGATCCAAACGGATATTGGGATTGTCCCAATCCAGGTACATTGACACCATACTAAAGAGGTTTAGTATGGAAGAATCCAAGCGTGGGAACTTGCCCACGATCTCTGGAGTCACTCTCTCCAAAGAGATGTCTCCCAAGACTGATTTGGAGAGAGCTCGCATGCAAGGGATACCCTATGCTTCGGCTGTAGGCTCTATCATGTACGCGATGCTATGTACCAGACCCGATGTAGCATACTCACTAAGTGTAGTGAGCAGGTATCAAGCTGATCCTGGAGAGAGTCACTGGACAGCTGTGAAGAGCATTCTCAAGTACTTGCGAAGGACTAAAGAGATACTCTTGGTGTATGGTAACGGAGAACTCCAAGTGGAGTCCTTTACCGATTCGAGCTTCCAGAGTGATAAGGACAACTCTAAGTCGCAGTCGGGATTTGTCTTTACCCTTTACGGAGGGGCGGTTAGCTGGAAGAGTTCCAAGCAGGAAACCGTGGCAGACTCGACGATGGAGGCTGAATACATCGCTGCCAACGATGCTGCCAAAGAGGCTGTCTGGATCAAGAAGTTCATTACTGAACTTGGAGTGGTTCCATCCATTGAGCATCCAATACCTTTGTATTGCGATAACAATGGAGCGGTGGCTTTGGCCAAGGAACCCAGGTCCCATCAGCGATCCAGGCATATTCTGAGGCGGTATCACCTGATCCGGGAGATAGTTGATCACCGGGAGATCGAGGTCAGGAGGGTTGACACGAAGAACAACACCGCGGATCCACTCACGAAGGCCATTCCCCAGATACAGTTTGAGAGACTCTTCGGGATGCTCGGTATGCGATACTACAGCAGCTGGCCCTAGTGCAAGTGGGAGATTGTTAGTTGTATGTATGCCCTAGAGGCCAGTATTGTACAGATGATGTATATTATATTGGATGCTCGGACATATATAGAGATGACTTTCTTGCTCGATATGATAGTATGCTATCTGGTTACTCTTTATCTTAACATGTATACTAGTCTCTTTAATCTGTCTTATAGTTACATGTTGGTAAAGCCCTTAGGATGTGTACTTGACTACCTGGACTATGATGCAGATCATACTAGTGGGGACATGGTAGTCCATAAGTACATCCTTCAAGGTCCCTAGTCGTGGGTGTATCGAGACGGGGCATCGATATACCAGTGTAGACTAGCGTATACACTTCTCGACCCATGAGATGGGCGATGGATGATCCTATATCCATTGGTGTTTGACATCAGAGATGGTATACGGGTGCTCAGTGGAGACTGGGTATACTGGACGGACTCGCCGAGAACTCCCAGATGGTATTATACCTCACTTCAGATGGCAGTTCTCAGGTGACACTTGTGCAGGTTAGTCTGTAGACCCGAGATCGTCATAGAGTCTTGTGTGATTCCCACTGTGCTTTGATCTCCACCTTACCACGTCCTTGAGGGCGTGCAAAACGGTGGTCTTTGGGTACAGTCCCGAGTCACATGGAGGCAATGAACGATAGGAGGGGTTTCGTCTCTCCCGGTATTGGGGGTTGATGTTGCGCTGTGCTCGATTGGCCGTAACAGGGAAGTCCCTGGCCAGGGCTGATCAGAGATTTGCTGGTAAGTGTTACCAGTAGTTTCTCGACCCGTTATGAGCCTCACATCGGCACGACTTATCGGTTATTGGGGTCTGACGTTTATCACCCCTAGACTTGATATGCGACATATCAGACGAACAGACCGGACTGTACGGTAAGTGTTACTGGTTGGATTCACAGGAGTGTGAGCGGGCTGGCTCGTCGATCTTCTGATCGCTCAATACCCGGATGGCCGTTACGTTTAGCAGACCGCTTACGGCTTGTGGGTGCTTGATATGATCATCATCTGCTACCGGCGTATTGACGAGTCTTTAGAGTCCTACACAGAGGTTTCCTGGCTCAAGCGAAACGAAATAGGAGCGCATATGAGATATGTGCAGGACCGAGAATAATGCGTGTATGTGATACCGTATTCCATTCTCGCGATGAATGTTTCGATTGGTTATATGCGATATAACCTAGTTATCGAATCAAACATTGATTCGATAAGTCGATGCATTGTATACTAGTCGGTTATGTGCGACATGACCGGATCATTGAATCAAGTGTTGATTTAATGATTTGATGTATAATTATATATTTGATATATTACTTTGCATTAACTAGTATTGGTTCATTTTAAAAGGATTTTCTCACTTGATGCACATTGTATATGTGATATATTTTTTTGTGCACTTGTTTGTATCATGTTTGATGATACTTGCTCACTTGGGTTTGTGTAAAGATTAAACCATGGTTATATGAATGGTTAGGGTTTTGTTTATTTACTTATTTATTTATTTATTCATTTTGGAAAATAAAAGAGAATGGTGGCTTATTTTGTTTGTATGTTGAAGCTTCTTGAAGCTTTGAACAAGTCCACCATTCTTATCTCATCCTTAACCCTAACCATTCCAACTAACCCTAGTTTACTCTCTACACTTGACTATGGTTAGGATATGATAAGTATTCATATTAGTTTCTTTTTTAAATAAGAAACTTATCATATTCTTCATCTTCTCCTTCTTCTTCTTCAAGAAAAACCTTGACTTCATCAATGGTAACTTGAGCAAACAAGTGAGAAATCCAATTCTAAAGTGAACCCACCTCCTATTTCTTCACCCTCTACCTCTTGCCAAGTAGTATAGGGTGTTTTCTTCACAAGTTTCATAACTTGGTGAAGTTGGAGCTTGAACTTGTGATGCCTCGACGTAGATCTTCTTCGGCACGAAGCCGACGACCTAGTCCGCCCATTTCTCCGATGAAGCCGACGATTGAGTCCATGATTCGAGATGGACAGCGAGAGGACGCCTACGTAGAGCTAAGGAAGTGGAGAACCGGATCTACAAAGGTTGTAGCCTCTCTCCTTTAGTTAAGATGTTAACTAGTTTCGTATTTCGCCTAAACTTCTAGTCAACGATCCGTATTAGGGTTTCTCGGCACCCGTAAAATTTGAAATTGGCATGGTTGATGCCTTGTGAGACCTCTTGAGAGTGCCTAGGAACCCTACAATGTTGTGGAAGTGATTCCCGGTGAGGGCGATGCCGAGGTTGACATGATGGGTGATGAGCCTCCGGACGTCTCCCGAGTCGTGGTGGGCATTGAGTTTCCTGGGGATGCGCTTGGCCCTGAGGCCTGAATCCCCTTGTCTTCTTGTTTTCTTCTTGTCTCGTTGGGTATTTTGTAGGCCTTCGGGCATTTTTGTAAGGCTGGGAAGCCCACAGTACCCTTGTAAAAGCTTTGACTTTGTGAATAAAGATTTTTTTTTTTGCAGTAGTGTTTGTTCTTGTATTTTCCTTTGTCGGTAAACACTCGTATTTGCGCAGTACTGCCTTCGTTTTATGTCGGTTCTTTGTCTAGCGATCGCACATCGAGTTGAATCTGTTCACTTGCCAATTTTGCAAAGATTGGCGGGAAGACGGTACCTCCATGGCCCCGAAGTTGAGGTGGGGATCGCGCAGACGTAGATAGCCCGGATGCCTCTTGGTGAGGTTAGTTCCTTAGTGCGGGATGGGCCGTGAGTGGCCTACTAAGGACGGGGCCGAGCAGGGTAGCTGCTCGGTGCCTCTTGGCGAGGGCTTCGATCCCTAGTTTGTTGGGGTTGTAAGTCCACGTTACCCACCCCGGTGCTTGCGGGGAGGCGGAATAGGTAAAAACGACTTTTTGACGCAAGGTAACATGGACTATAACTAGAGGATCTTTGCTAAACAAAAACTAACAAACTAACTACAAATTTAGCTACTCGGTTAGAAGGTTATACCTAGGTCTTGAACTCCTTCTCTTCTTGCTCTTTGGAGTGGTGTGAACGGCTCCTCCTCGTCGTCTTCTCTTTGCCGAAGAAAGATCCACCCGAAGGCCTCTAGCTTGAGCTCCTACCTCAACCAAGAGGTAACTAAAGTGCTTGGCTTGCTAAACCTAGAACCCTAGAATGAGTAGAGTGAAGTCTTGATAGTTTTATCTCAAGAGCTCATGGTTCTCAACACATGAGAGATGAGAGCTTTGAAAGGAAGAGGGAGAGCTCAAAAACATGAGAGAGAAAGAGCAAGAGAGAATAAGGATCTTTTTTCAACCATACTCTCATATGAGAGAATTATGAAATAATAATAATAATAATTAAAGAAATTGTGATGGTTCATTTGGAATGACCATTATCATTTCACATTAAATGAAATTTGCAAGAATCAAGAAGCATATTTCATATGAAATGATGATGGTCAAAATGTCAATAAAAGTCAATTGGTCAACCAAAGTCAAAAATTCAACAAAAGTCAAATGGTCAACCTAACCATGGCACAATTATCCTTAATTAATATCATTAATCATATCTCTCATTCTCATTAGGGTTTGGAAAAAATCAACGGTCAACAATCCTAATGAGAATCCTCTGCCTCTGTCAACTGTGCATGCATACCCGCATCCGTGTTCCGAGAAACACGAATACAACGAGACAAAACCAATCCCAAAATAAATACTAGGATCTGGCTTAAACCAAAGCCCGCTAGTAATAACTGCCCGGACACCAAACGTGCACAAGTGCGCGGATGTGAACGAACCCCGTCGCAAAACCATGCGACCTCTACTCTGTTTTGCCCAAAAGCGAATAACCCTCTGTGTGGGACTCTAAAGAATCGACACTACGCTAGCAGTGGGTTTAACCACAGGCCGCAAGTGGCACTAGCTTTACGTAACGGTCCCCAGGTAGATGCCGATAAAAAGACTGATGAGGCGAACCCATCCGAACTCTTACTGAGCCTGAATGTGACAATCTCCGTACAGTCCGGTATGTTCGTCTAAGAGTATCACATGGAAGGCCTAGGGGGCGGTAAACGTCAGTCCCCTAATAGCGGTACAAGTCATGTCGGAGTGTAGCCCAGAACACCCTGAGATATCACTGGAAACGCTACCCGTATATCTCGCTTGCCCTGGCCAGGGACTTTGCGTAATGGCTCTACTAGACACAGCGCGATATCAACCCCCAAACCGAGAGAGACAAATCTTGTCTAACCATCACTTCCTCCAAGTGCTTCGGGACTGCATCCAACTACTACCTATTTGCACGACTCATTTGAGCCGTGGTAAGGTAGCAATCTAAGAATAGTGGGAATACATTCTAGGCGAAGTGACAGTGTCAAGTCGACGGACTAAGCTGTACTCCTGTCACCTGGGAACTGATAACTGACGATAGGTATAGTACCAACCAACAGTTCCCGACGAGTCCTATCCAGTGTACTCGTAACCTAACGAGCATCTGCATACTATCTCAAGTACGACATACTAATGGCTGTGGGACAAACCATCTCCCCTGCTGGGATGAGAAGCGCATACGCTAGTCTACTCCGTAGTATCGATGCCCCGTCTCGATAATCTTACGACTAGCGACCTGTATAAGGATGTGCTTGTAGATTACCCGGCCCCCACTAGTGTGACTGCCATCACAACGCTAGTAATCAAGCAAAGATCCTAAGGGCTCCACTAATGTGTATAGGCGATATGCTAAAAGAAACACATGCACACATTAAAGTAGAAACAAACCAAGTAGCATACTACCATTTTGAGCAAGATTGTCTATACAACTTTGAATATCCTGTAATGACCCCAAAATCTTTATACATTTGTATTATCCCTCTTCAAAAATATACCGTATTTATTTGTACTTGGTATTTTCCTCTTTCTATTAAATTTATTATTATTTTATTCCTCAATCTATTATGTATTTTTTTTCTAGGTACAATTTCTTTTTCTTATATTTAAGTTTTTAACTTCTCATTCTTATTTTTTTCCTTTCATAAATATTTAACCCAAATCCATTATTCTTATTCTCCATAGCCCATCTAAAAAGCCCATTTTCTTTTTAAGCAACATCATATATTTAATTCTAATTAAATATATGCATGAACAACTTTATAGCTCATTGGTTAAGTCCTTGCATTATTATTCCATAAGTCGCATGTTCAAATCCCCATTCTTGCAATTATTTTTATCATTTTTTTTATTCTTCTCATAACCTACAAATGAGACCTTTCATTTTCAAAATGAATGGTGACCTTTCATTTCTCTTTTAATTCTTATGTTGAATGCATATATTATTATACATAATTCACCATTACACCACCTTTATTGTTCACCTATATCTTTTCCTTCATCACATTTTCCTATCTCTCATTTCTTCCTCTTCACCTAAAGTCCAAGAAGAAGAACATGAAGAACTCTTCAAGAAGGTCTCGCTAGTAACGCGAGGCTGTCGGCGGATAGACAAGCCCGGTGACAATACCGGCTTGTGTATGTAAGTCCCTTCTCTCCTTCCTTCCCTCCATCTCTTTCTTCTTCTCTTTATATTTCTCTTGTTTTATATTACCATGAAAAACTTCCATTGACATATCATTGTTCCTAAATAATTAATTAAATGGATATATATATAAATAATGAACACACAAACATACACACATATATAGTTTGTATAGTTTGTAAAGTCTTTTTCATTACTCTCAATTCACATGTTAAGATTTCATAGTGACCAATTAGGATTGCATGTTTGTTGTTTTATTTTAAATCACTTTATTTAAAATTTGTATTAAAAAAAAAATGATGAAGTTACGAATAAATACCATGGTTTTCTCATTTCTCACATATGACATATCAATACCTTTAGTTTTAAAATAATTTTTATAAATTAATTTTTAACTATGAAAATTTCAGGAAATTTACATATGATAGAATATATTATTTTGTACACGCTGTAAAAATTTTAGATCGATCCGCATAACGGTTTAGGAATTAAATCGTATTTATTCACTGATCGTAAAACAGAAAACTGCAGCTATCGGTCAATTTCTAGGATACATAACTTGGTATACCAGTATCCAAATTGAGCAAACTCAGGTGTTTTTGATATCTACATCGAATGAAATAGATTTTATTAGTTTTATATTTTTACTGAAAACCGACGTAAAATATAGAAAACTGTGTTACAATATTAAGTGACGGATCTGGACAGAATCTGTTCCGATTCGCACACTGTTTTTAAATTGGACATAACTCGAACACCCGATGTCCGTTTGTGACAAAATTTAGATGTGTAGATGCACCATTGATAGAACTATAATTTTCTGTATATTATATTACTTAGTAATGCATGAAACAACCTGATATAGGCTTTGCAATAGAATATATAGTTGCTGTCCAGAAATCTGAATTTCTGTTTTAAATGCTGATATTAAAATGATCATAACTAGAGCTTCAGAAATCCAAATCATGTGAATCTTGGTGTTTTCGATAAGTACATCGAAATACCTACAATTTTCTAATAATTTTCGTAACCTGACACCTGATACAAATTAACTCAAACTGCGTTTTAAAAATATGTGACGGTGCCGAATAGATTCTGATCTGTTTTGCGCGACGATACGAAAACATATATATCTCTCAAACCGGTAGTCATATTTAGGTAAAACTGGAACTCACGCATGCAAAACATTTAGAGCCATATTTCTGTTTATATTTCGCATTCGTTCAACTTGATTAATTAGTCATACATAATATTTCTTTACAGCATTGTTTATGGTAGTTACTCGAATAATATACTTGACTCATTTCATGTTATTCGAACATGTATACATATTTAGCTTGATCATTAAATTGTTGTATGTACATAAAGACGATAATTAAATACTTGAGTTGTATTTTGAAAAATATACAATAGTATTTTTTACAATAAACCCCCTCAAGTTTTACAAATTACAATAAGGCCCCTAACAATTATTGAACATCAAATTACCTTCTTGTAGTCTGACTCGGGTTAGAGTATGACTATTTCTGACTTGAATGTGATTCAAGTCAATCTATATTCTTTTATATTCCAACTCAAGATGAATACATGAATTCCAGATTCCAGTTAACAATCTATATAACTTGACCGAACCGAACCATGGATATTCCTTTTACATGATTCCCAGTATTCCATTTACACGACTCTATGGTTATAGCCGTTTCCTGATATCATGGTTTCGGTCAGTCAGTTAATCACTCATACAATCAACACAATTTTACAAGATAACAATACAAACAAGACATCGCGGGGTTTAAGGGGTAGACTGGTACGGAATATGTTAAAGGTGGCACGGGGTGGTCACTTAAGACGTAATTACATCCATGCCGTTGTTCCGTGGTATTATCGACGGAGCCTTGTACTACAGGTTACCAAAGTCCCCGGTGTAAGTGGGACTCCCCTCGTATACACTGGCATCTTCTGTACCAGGCTACAAACAACAGCGTTAATACAACATTACAATATTATAATACAACATTAAAAGCTACACTCTCCCTCTCTTACTCTCTGTCTATTCCTCTCTTATCTTTGGGACTTACCGAGCGACCTGTTCGCTGACGACATTCTGTTTCTCTCTTCTTTGAATGTCGTCAGGTGATTTGGACCCGGCCGAGATTGAGCCATCGCAAGAAGACTTGGAGCAGTTTACTGAAGACCCTGCACTGTAGTTTTCATTGTACACTTTTCCTTTCTGTACTTTTCATTTCCTGTTATACCACTGTTTAGGCATCTTTTATTTCAGTTGTATTTCCTTTCATGTATTGTACAAAGAATGTTATTAATAAAAGTTGCTGTTCTTTTTATACTCTTGTCTCTTGTGTAATATTTTATATTGCTTAGCTACGCTTAGCGTATGTACTTCTGAGTACATACGTAGCGGACCTCGTCGCGTCCACTTCGCCGTACACTGGGAAGCGGGGCGTGACATATCCCAAGCTTCCATTAAGTAATATACAAACTAGTATGATACAGTAATGGCCTCTAGGGCATATACACTAACAATCTCCCACTTGCACTAAGGCCATGTACTGGTGTATTGAAGACCTATCATCTCGATCAGCCGCTCGAACTGAGTCTGGGGTATGGCTTCTTGAATGGATCTACAGTGTTATCTTCTATAGCAACCCTCCAAACCTCGATCTCCCGGCGATCCACGATCTCCCTGATCAGGTGATACCGCCTTAAAATGTGTATGGACTTCTGATGGGACTTGGGTTCCTTCGCTAAAGCTATAGCAACGTTGTTGTCACAATACAAAGGTATTGGATCAATAATGGACGGAACCACCTAAAGTTCTGTCAAGAACTTCCTCATCCAGATGGCTTCTTTTGCGGCACCAGATGCAGCGATATATTCCGCTTCCATCGTCGAGTCAGCAGCGGTTTCCTGTTTGGAACTCTTCCAACACACCGCCCCTCCATTAAGGGTAAAGACATAACCTGACATGGATTTGGAGTCATCCTTGTCACTCTGGAAACTGGAGTCAGCAAAGGCCTCTATCTGGAGGTCTTTTCCGCCGTAAACCAAAAACATATCTTAGTCCTTCTCAGGTACTTCAGAATGTTCTTTACCGTTATCCAGTGCTTCTCCCAAGGGTTTGACTGATACCGGCTTACCACACTCAGTGCATAAGCTACATCTGGTCTGGTACACAACATCGCATACATTATAGAGCCTACCGCAGAGGTGTAGGGTATAATAGACATGCGATCCCTTTCTAAATCAGTCTTGGGAGACATCTCTTTGGAGAGGGCGATCCCGTGACAAGCCGGTAAATTACCGCATTTGGAATCTTCCATACTGAATCTTTTCAGTATGGTGTCGATGTACCTAGACTGTGAAAGTCCTAATATCCTCTTGGACCTATCACGATGGATCCGGATCCGCAGAATGTAAGAGGCATCACCCAAGTCTTTCATGGAGAACCTGTGTGACAAGAACCCTTTGACAGATTGTAGCATAGAAATGTCATTTCCTATCATGAGAATGTCATCCACGTATAAAACGAGGAATACGACAGTTCGTGCTACAATTTTACTATAAGTACATGGTTCATCTGGATTTTTGATAAAACCAAATTCTTTGACCGTCTCATCAAAACAGATGTTCCAACCCCGCGATACCTGCTTCAGTCCATAAATGGACTTAAGCAACTTGCACACCTTCCCGCTGCTCCCACTCTGAATGAAAGCCTCTGGCTGGTCCATATAGACACACTCCTCTAAATTTCCATTTAGAAAAGCGGTTTTTACGTCCATTTGCCAAATCTCATAATCGTGGAAGGCAGCAATGGCAAGAAGGATCCGAATGGATTTATGCATAGCCACTGGAGAAAAAGTTTTGTCATAGTCCAAACCAGGTCCTTGACGAAAACCCTTTGCAACAAGACTAGCCTTATAGGTTTCAACCTATCCATCTACACCAATCTTTCTTTTGAAGATCCATTTGCATCCTACAGGTTTTACCCCTTCTAGAGCAACGTCCAAAGTCCATACTTTGTTGGTGTACATGGACTCCATTTCGGTCCGCATTGCATCCATCCATTTTACCGAGTCAGTGCTCTGAACGGCCTGCTGGAAGCTAGTCGGCTCATCATTATCAATGATGCAATCCTCTCTATCCCCGTCTATAAGAAAACCGTAGTATCACTCGAGCGAATGAGACTGCCTACTACTCCTACGGAGCGGCGCAGGAATGTCCTGTTCTTTCGAACCTTCTGGTTCTACTAAGCTTTCAGTAATAGCTTGTGGTTTTGGAATTTCTTCCAGTTCTATTGCGCTCCCACTTATCTGATTTTCCAAAAATTCAGTTTCCAAGAAGCAAGCATAACGAGAAACAAAAACCTTTTGTTCCTCTGCGTAATAGAAGAAATATCCCTTGGAGTTCTTTGGATATCCCACAAACTTGCACTGTACTGAGCATGCCTCGAGTTTGTCCGCATGCTGCTTTTTGACAAAAGATGGACATCCCCATGTCTTAATGTGCTTAAGATAGGGTTTCTTCCCACTCCATATCTGATATAGTGTGATAGGCACTGTCTTAGCCGGAACTCGGTTCAAAAGATATGCAGCTGATTCTAGTGCATATCCCCAGAATGATCGCGGCAACTCAGCGTTACTCATCATGGAACGTACCATATCCAATAGGGTTCGGTTCTTTCTCTTCGATACACCATTATGTTGTGGGGTGTATGGAGGAGTAAGTTGAGAGAGAATTCCATTCTCTTTTAAGTAATCCAGGAACTCGGCACTTAAGTATTCACCACCTCGAGCAGATCTCAGTGTCTTGATACTTTTGCCTTTTGTTTTTCTACTTCATTCTTGTATTCTTGAAATTTTTCAAAGGCTTCAGATTTATGCATCATTAAGAAGACATATCCATACCTCGAAAAATCATCCGTGAAAGTAATGAAGTAAGAATAACCACTTCGCGCATGTATAGACATTGGACCGCATACATCGCTGTGTACGAGTCCCAAGAGCTCGCTCGCTCTTACTCCATGTCCAGTGAACAGAGTCTTTTTCATATTTCCTTTGAGACATGATTGACAAGTTGCATATGATTGATATTCAAACGGATCCAAATATCCTTCTTTATGCAACTTAGTTAACCTTGTCTCATTGATGTGACCCAGTCTACAATGCCATAAGAAAGCATGATTTATTTCTGGAGACTTTCTTTTGTGTGTATTCTGGACAATGAAAATATGTGTTTGGTTCAATACATATATACCGTTGCTTAATGTACCCAACCCAATCAGATGATGATTAAGGTGAATGTTTACAACATCGCTTACAAATGCAAAATCATAACCTTCTTTAGACATTAAAGATACCGATATGATATTACAAGTCGCACTGGGTACAAAATAACAGTCATGCAAAACCAAAACATGTCCATCTGACAATCCCAAGTGATAGTCCCTCATGGACTCAGCATCCATGCCAGCTCCGTTTGCAACTCTGAGGGTCATATCACCTGCCTTCAAAACCCTACGCTTTCTTAGTGCCTGCAAAGAATTACAGATATGAGATCCTGATCCGGTATCCAATACCCAGGAAGTAGAGTTTACTGATAAACAGTTTTCAATAATATATACACATGAAGCCGAAGCCACAACTTGCTTCGGGTCCTAGTTCTTGGCCTTCCAAACCCTGCAATCTTTCTTCCAGTGTCCTTTCTTATGACAATAAAAGCACTCTTCCTTCCCCACAAGGTATCCCGCTACCTTTGCTACCTTTGCCTTTCCCTTGGCTTCAACTTTACTAACACCGCCCCTTGGTTTGGTGGGGGTCTTCTTCTTCTTTCCCTTGGCTTTCGCCTTGGACCTAGAAGAGGAAGGTCCTCCAACAGACAAAGTGGATGTTTCCTTTACTTTCTGTAGGGTGCCCTCTGCACTCCTCAACATGTTGAGGAGTTCCAGAAGTTCAACTTCTTTTCTTTGCATATTGAAGTTCAGGATAAACTGGGCGTAAGTGGAAGGAAGGGACTGGAGAATCAAGTCAGTGTAGAGCTCGTTCTCTAACGTGGTCCCGAGGTCCGTGAGCTCTTCAATGTAGCCAATCATCTTAAGCACGTGTTCCGCTACAGATGATCCGACGGCCAATCTCACCGAAAATAACTTATTCGAGACTTCGTATCTGGCGATACGGGATTGCTCTCCATATAGTTCCTTAGTATGGAGAAATATGGATTCAAGGTCCATATTCTCGTGCCTCCTCTGATGTTCATTGTCCATAGAGGTAAGCACGAGGCACTTGTCCTTCGCGCAATCAATCTCCCAGGTCTTACGAATTTCCTTATCCGCGACGCTGGATTGAGGACCTGGGACAGGGGGAGCTTTGGTGGTAAGGGGATACCCCAACTTGTCATAAGTGATTTCCATTTTGACATTCCTGAGCCAATCTTTGTAATTTGGCCCTGTCAGTATATTTTTATCTAGTAGTAACTTAAGGCCAGTCATGATGTTTGGTCGCTGCAATTAGGAGAGAGAGAAGAAACACTTTAGCATGATGCTCTTGCAAGTTTAGAGTGGTTTTTAGTTTGTCTAAACAGGATGGCTCCCACTGTTTCTCGAATCCTTCCTCAAACCATAAAAGAAGAATTAGTCACGATCAATCTCACCGTACAATACTTGTTTAACCGTTCAGCCAGGCCAGTGTTAGTACTTCGAGGGAGCTTTTACGACGCTTTTGCGAAGTTCCTTAATTAAATAACCTCTTTTCCCTATGGGCGTAGCCCCGCTAACACCTTTCTAGACACCTACTTGGTTTATAGCATTGATCGTTATGTGAGAAAGTTTCCCGAGGAGTAGCATATACTCACAGTAGGATCGGGATCCAAATATCATCGTGTAATAAAACTGAAGGAATCCTACCAGAATCATCACACTCCAAATGGTATGCAGCACTAGCAAGTTTTAGTTTCTTTAGAAACTCCCGATGTGGATTTTTGCCCCATGCTCTTATGACCTTGACTTTGGCCAACAAATCATAAATCACATGTCAAGTTCTACCCGTCATTTTCCAGGTTAATTTGAACCCATCTATACCTACCCTTGACTTTGGCCAACAAGGCAGTACGACTGTCCCAAACCAACGCATCTATCTATGCTACATATGAATATCCAATAGCTACCAATCACTATGCCTTGAGTTTGACCAACAAACATAGCTTGAATACTATTGACTATCCATATGAAATGACGGAGGGCAACGAATGGTTTTGGTGAAACCGTGAACGTAGTAAACTTGATATAATCGAAGGAACGTGATAGCTTTTAAAAGGAGTAGTTTAAGCTCCGCGTTTTTAAAAGTTTTCTATTTTGAAAAGAAACCGAGTGGTTTTGAAATTGTTCAAACGACTTAACTTTGGTTTATTTTCTTGCATTAATTTAATACATCCCATCAATTAATCCTACCATTTGTTAGTGTATATGCCATAGGGGTCATTATTGTATCATACTAGTTTGTATATTACTTAATGGAAGCTTGGGATATTCACATGTATATAACAGTCTTGCTAAACATGGTAGTATGCTACTTTGTTTTTCTATCTTAATATGTGAATATACGTATTGATAGAGCTCTTAGGATCTTGCTTGACTACCAGCGTTGTGATAGCAGTCACACTAGTGGGGGCTGGGTAGTCTACATGCACATCCTTTTTCAGGTCCCTAGTCGTAGGATTATCGAGACAGGGCATCGATACTCCGGAGTAGACTAGTGTGTACGCTTCTTATCCCGGTTGGGAAGATGGTCTGTCCCATAGCCATCAGTACATCGTACTAGAGATAGTATACAGGTGCTCGTTGGGTTACGGGTACACCGGATAGGACTCACGGGGAACTGTTGGTTGGTATTATACCCGTCGTCAGTTAACAGTTCCCAGGTGACATGAGTACAGCATAGTCCGCAGACTTGACACTGCTGCTTCGCTTCGAGTGTGTTCCCACTGTTCTTAGATTGCTACCCTACCACGGCTCAAAGGAGTCATGCAAACAGGTAGCAGTTGGGTGCAGTCCCGAAGCACTTGGAGGCAGTGGCGGTTAGATAGGATTCGTCTCTCCCGGTATTGGGAGTTGATGTCGCGCTGTGTCAGAGAGCCATTACGCAAAGTCCCTGGCCAGGGCAAGCAAGATCTACTGGTAGGTTTTCCAGCAGTTTCTCAAGGTGTAATGGGCTTCGCTCCGACACGACTTATTCCGCTTTTAGGGGACTGACGCTTGCCGCCCCCCTAGGCCGGATATGCGATAGTTTTAGACGAACAGACCGGACTGTACGGAGATTGTCACAGCAGGCTCAGTAGGAGTTCGGATGGGTTTCCTCATCGGCCTTCTTATTGACATCTACCTGGGGGCCATTACGTACAGTTAGTGCCGCTTGCGGTCTGTGGTTAAACCCACTGCCAGCGTAGTAGTCGAGTCTCTAGAGTCCCATACAGAAAGTTTCCTACTCCAGGCGAAACGATATAGAGGTCGTATGGTTTTATGACAAAGGGTTCGGATGCATACGTGTGTTTACACACGTACGTCGTTCGGACAGTTTTTACTAGTCGGCTTTGGTTTAAGCCGGCTACTAGTATCCGGTTATTGGATTAATACAGTCTAAAGTTTTTCCGTGTTTTCACGGATAGGAGGGGCATTCTCGTAATTGCGCGAGAAGCTTCTAGAAGATGGTGACTAAGGAGGTTAAGGTGGCATATACATTGAATGAGATTAGTGAGTCATATGAGTGATTCATCCATGTCATTAATGCATCATAAATGCTTAATGACTCATGGAGATGAATCACTCTCTCATATTTATGAAGCATGATTATTCATCATTTTCTTTTCATTTATTGATAAATGATAATGCTTCATATATATTATGATAACTCATTTTCTCATCTCAATTTTTATGCTCACCTTCTCTCTCCTCAAACTTCCTCTCTTCAAACCCTAATCCTCCCCTCTCATGTGTTGAGTACAAGGATTAGATAGGCTAATTAAACCATAACCCTTACTCTATATCATCTAAGTACTTTGATTAGCACTTAAAGAAACCTAGTTGCCTCAAGTTTAGAGACAAAGCTTGGAGTATAGCTCTCGGGTGGATCGTCTACTACTTGGAGAAGGCCGAGGAGGAGCTAGAGTTCGTAAAGACGAAGGACACGGTTCTTTAGGTATAATCCCTTTTCATAGCAGTTGTTAACTTCTATGATTCTTTGTTAGTTATTGTTTATGCAAAGATTCTCGGTTAGTCGATGTTTAAACATAGAACAAGTTCGTTTTTAAAATTTCCGCCTCCCTACAAGTATTGGGGTGTTGTACATTGACTTACAGTGGTATCAGAGCCTCGCTAAACAATAATTAACTCGGTAGCAAAGTCGTAAGAATTTCGAACGCAAAAAGAACCGGAAACATCATCGCATGATCACAGTTTCTGTCGAATTCAAAACTGGCTCTAAAAATTTTTCAGGGTGCTTTAGAATAACAAGCATAGAATAATAGGGCTACTGAAGAAATTTGGACTCCTAACTCGGCCAACTCATCGCGGAACCGCGGCAGATCCATGCGATCCGCCACGGATCCGCGGCCGAGTTGGGGCCGAGTCGGCCCAAATTTCTTCAGTAACTCTCTTGTGTTAATATTTATGTTTCTGGGATATTTTATTTTCTGTTCAAGTCTCAGGTGCACAGGGAAGTATTGAAGTAGAATCTAAAATGTTTTATTCGATCGAAATTTTATGATGTTTGCTAATATGATTATATCTGTGTTTGTATAATGTGTTCGTAAACCTCCCCTAACTGCTAGTATATCGGTTGGCAGGGGGTTGCACATTTCTGTAATGGATTTTATCTGTTTGTGTATATGAACTGTGTTGGACTGTTGTGATGTTTAGCCGGGATTTAGTGATGGGTTATTATTTAATTCATTCGATGTAAATGTAATATGTTGTAATATTCTTTTGCGGGGCACATCCAGGTTGCGGTTGTAGCCACCGTTGTATTATTTTATTTTACTATTTTTGCTCCTAGGACAGACCCAAGGTGGGGTGTACAAACTACCGGGCGGGTAGTTTGCCGTACCCGTAGGGGTCTTGGGTGGGGTAATGGCTATTCATCACAACTGTGTAATCCGTCTTTCATTGCAGGCTCAAAAGAAATACGGATTGCTTGCAAATCTAATAAAGTTCATCTGTGATCTGGAATGACTATTATTGCGTCTGACGAATGTAAAATATCTATATATATGATAGCTATTTAGACGTCACTTATGTTTTACACCCGCGCTAGCCCAGCCCCTGCTCTGTCGTTAGTTAAGTAACCTAACGGGTGATGACGGGCCCCCGTGGCGAATGCGGATGGCATAAGAGGACGTTATATTTTCGTTGTTTTCTGCAATGATAGGTTAATGATGGAACACATTATAATTAATGCAAAGTAAATAAAACCAAAGTTTAAATCGTTGGAACAATTTAAAAGAAACCACTCGGTTATTTTTAAAACAGATATTTTTTAAATGCAGAGCTTTAACCACTCCTTTTAAAAAGCTATCAGGTTCCTTCGGTTATATCAAGTTCACTACGTTCACAGTTTCGCCAAAACCAGTCGTAGCCTCCGTCATTTCATCTGGGTATTCAGTAGTATTCAAGCTATGTATTTTGACCTAACGCCAAGGCCTAGTGTTTGGTAGCTGCTGGGTATTCATTTGTTGCATAGATAGATGAGTTGGTTTGGGACAGTCGTATTATCATTTTGGCCGAACGTCAAGGATATATACGGATGGGTTCAAATTAACAAGATAATGATGGGTTGAACTTGATATGTGACTTATGACATTTTGACCTAACGCCAAGGTCATAAGAGCATGGGGCAAAAATTATATCGGGAATTTCTAAAGAAACTGAAATTGCAAAGAAATGCATACCATTTGGAGTTTGATGAATGTTGGTAGGATTCCTTCAACATTATCAGACGATGATATTTGGATCCCGATCCTACTGTGAGTATATGCTACTTATCAGGATATTTGTCACTTAACGATCAATGCTATAAACCAAGTAGGTGTCTAGAAAGGTGTCAGCGGGGCTACGCCTCCAGAGAAAAGAGGTTCTTAAATTAAGGAACTTCGCGAAAGCGTTAGAAAACCTCCCTCGAAGTATCGACACTAGCCTGGCTGAACGGTTAAGCAAGTATTGTACAGTGAGAATAGTCTTGGCTAATTCTTCCTTTTTGGTTTGAGGAGGGATTCGAAAAACAGTGGGAGCCATCCAGTTTAGATAAACTAAAAACCACTCTAAACTTGCAAGAGCATCATGCTAAAGTGTTTTCTTCACTCTCTACTAATTGCAGCGATCCTGAAAATGACTGGACTTAAGTTACTTTTAGAGAAAAATATACTGACGGAGCCAAACTATAAAGATTGGCTGCGGAATGTCAAAATGGTTTTGACCTATGACAGATTGGGGTATATCCTCACCGCTAAGGCACCTGCAGTCCCAGGTCCCAAATCCAGTAATGCGGATAAGGAAATCCACAAAACCTGGGAGTTAGATTACGCGAAGGCCAAGTGCATCGTGCTTGCCTCGATGGACAATGAACATTAGAGGAGGCACGAGGATATGGAACTAGATGCCATATTTCTCCATACAAAGGAACTTTATGGAGAGCAATCTCATATAGCAAGATACGAGACCTCGAAGAAACTATTTCAAGCGAGGTTGGCCGTCGGATCATCGGTAGGAGAACATGTCCTAAAGATGATTGGCTATATTGAAGAGCTCGCAGACCTTGGGACGACTTTGGATAATGAGCTCTATACAGACCTTATTCTCCAGTCCCTCCCTTCCACCTACGCCCAGTTTATACTGAACTTCAACATTCAAAGAAAAGAAGTTGAACTTTCAGAACTCCTTAACATGTTGAGGAGTGCAGAGGGCACCTTGCAGAAGGCAAGGGAAACACACACTATGTTTGTTCGCGGTGCTTCTTCTTCTGGGCCTAAGGCTAAGGCCAAAGGAAAGAAGAATAAGGCCGCCACCAAACCTAGAGGAGGTGTTAGTAAGGTGGGAGCGAAGGGAAAGAAAAAGTTGGCAGTGCCAGTAGTGGCTCAGGATGAGTGCTTCCATTGTCATAGGAAAGGGCACTGGAAGAAAGATTGCAGGGCATGGATCGCCAAGAACCAAGGACCGAAGCAAGCTGTGGCTTCGACTTCAGGTGTGTTTGTAATTGAGAATTGTTTGTCAATCAACTCTACTTCCTGGGTATTGGATACCGGATGAGGATCTCATATATGCAATTCATTGCAGGCACTGAGAAACCGTAGAGTGCTGAAGGAAGGTGATATGATCCTCAAGGTTGCTAACGGAGCTAGCGTGGGAGCTGTGTCCGTCGGGGATTATCACCTAGGATTGACCAGCGGACACATTTTGGTTTTACATAACTGTTTTTGTGTACCTAGTTTGACGTGTAATATCATATCTGTTTCCTTGTTATCAAATGAAGGTTATGATTTCACGTTTGTAAGTGATGTTGTTAACATCCACCTTAATCAAAGTTTGATTGGGTCCGGTACACTGGATAACGGTATATATGTCTTAAACCAAATCCAGATTTTCAATGTCCAGAACACACTAAAAAGAAAGTCTCCAGATTTAAATAAGGCTTTCTTATGGCATTGTAGACTAGGTCATATCAATGAGACAAGATTAACTAAGTTACATAAAGAAGGATATTTAGATCCGTTCGAATATCAATCTTATACCACTTGTCAATCATGTCTCAAAGGAAAGATGACAAAGACTCCATTCACTGGACATGGAGAAAGAGCAAAGCGAGTTCTTAGGACTCATACACAGCGATATATGTGGTCCAATGTCTACACATGCAAGAGGTGGTTTTTCATATTTCATTACTTTTACGAATGATTACTCTAGGTACGGATTCGTTTTCTTAATGAAATATAAATCCGAGGATTTTGAGAAATTCCAAGAGTATAAGAATGAAGTAGAAAACCAAACCGGCAAAAGTATCAAGACACTAAGATCTGATCGAGGTGGTGAATACTTAAGTGCCGAGTTCCTAGGTTACCTAAAAGAGAAAGGAATTCTCTCTCAGCTTACTCCTCCATACACTCCACAGCATAACGGTATATCGGAGAGATGGAATCGAACCCTATTGGATATGGTACGATCTATGATGAGTATGCTGAGTTACCGCGATCTTTCTGGGGTTATGCGCTAGAATCAGCGGCATATCTTTTGAACATGGTTCCTACCAAGACTGTGCCTACTACGCCATATCAGATGTGGAGTGGGAAGAAACCCCATCTTAAGTATATAAAGATATGGGGATGTCCAGCTTTTGTTAAAAAGCAGCATGTGGACAAGCTCGAGACACGATCAGTAAAATGTCTGTTTGTGGGGGAGGACTATAATGAGGAGGACGACAGACCAAATCTTATCCAAAGAACTCCAGGGGATATCTATTCTATTACGCAGAGGAACAAAAGGTTTTTGTTTCTCGTAATGCCCATTTTCTAGAACATCAGTTTTTAGAAAAGGAAACAAGTGGGAGCGAAATAGAACTGGAAGAAATCCCAAAACCACAAACTGCTGCTGAAAGTTTGGTAGAACCAGTAGTTCGAGAAGAACAGGACATTCCCGCACCCCTCCGCAAAAGTAGTAGGCCATCTCATCCGCCTGAGAGATACTACGATTTTCTCGTCGATGGGGATGGAGAGGATTGTATCATTGATGATGATGAACCTACTAGCTTCCAGCAGGCCTTCCAGAGCGGCGACTCGGTACGATGGCTAGATGCAATGCGAAACGAAATGGAGTCCATGTACACCAACAAAGTATGGACTTTGGACTTTGCTCCAGGTGGGGTAAAACCCATAGGATGCAAATGGATCTTCAAGAAAAAGATTGGTGTAGATGGGCAGGTGGAAACCTATAAGTCTAGACTTGTTGCAAAGGGTTTTCGTCAAAGACCTGGTTTGGACTATGACGAAACCTTTTCTCCAGTGGCTATGCTCAAATCCATTCGTATCATTCTTGCAATTGCTGCCTTCCATGATTATGAAATCTGGCAGATGGACGTAAAGACGGCTTTTCTGAATGGTAATTTAGAAGAGTGTGTCTATATGGATCAGCCAGAGGGTTTCAATCAGAGTGGGAGCAGCGGGAAAGTATGCAAGTTGCTTAAGTCCATTTATGGACTAAAGCAAGCATCGCGGAGTTGAAACATCTGTTTTGATGAAACAGTCAAAGAATATGACTTTATCAAAAATCCAGATGAACCATGCATATATAGTAAAGTTGTAGCAAGAAGTGTCGTATTTCTCGTATTGTACGTGGACGACATTCTACTGATAGGAAATGATATTTCTATGCTACAATCTATCATAGGATTCTTGTCACACAGGTTCTCCATGAAAGACCTGGGTGATGCCTCTTATATTCTGGGGATCCGGATCTATTGTGATAGATCCAAGAGGATGTTGGGACTTTCGCAGTCCAGGTATATCAATACTATACTGAAAAGATTCGGTATGGAAGATTCTAAGCGTGGTAATCTACCGGCTTGTCACGGAATCACCCTATCCAAAAGATGTCTCCCAAGACTGATTTGGAAAGGGATCGCATGTCTATTATACCCTACGCTTCTGCGGTAGGCTCTATAATGTATGCGATGTTGTGCACCAGACCAGATGTAGCTTACGCACTCGGCGTAGTAAGCAGGTATCAGTCTGACCCAGGGGAGAATCACTGGATAGCAGTAAAGAACATTCTCAAGTACCTGAGAAGGACTAAGGAGATATTATTGGTTTACGGCGGAAAAGACCTCAAGTTAGAGGGCTTTGCCGATTCTGGCTTCCAGAGTGATAAGGACGATTCCAAGTCCATGTTGGGTTATGTCTTTACCCTCAATGGAGAGGCGGTGTGCTGGAAAAGTTCCAAGCAGGACACCGTTGCTGACTCGACTATGGAAGCGGAGTATATTGCTGCTTGCGATGCCGCAAAAGAAGCAGTCTGGATGAAGAAGTTCCTAACAGAACTTCAAGTGGTTCCTACCATAGTTGATCCAATACCTCTGTATTGCGACAACAAAGGAGCTATAGCTTTAGCAAAGGAACCAAGGTCCCATCAGAAATCCAGACACATCTTGAGGCGGTATCACCTGATCAGGGAGATCATTGATCGTCGGGAGATCGAGGTTCGGAGAGTCGCTACTGAAGAGAACATTGTTGATCCATTCACGAAGGCCCTACCTCAGATTCAGTTCGAGAGGCTACTCGAGATCATCGGTCTTCGATATGCCAGTTCATGGCCCTAGTGCAAGTGGGAGATTGTTAGTGTATATGCCCTAGGGGCCATTATTGTATCATACTAGTTTGTATATTACTTAATGGAAGCTTGGGATATTCACATATATATAACAGCCTTGCTAAACATGGTAGTATGCTACTTGGTTTTTCTATCTTAATATGTGAGTATACGTATTGATAGAGCTCTTAGGATCTTGCTTGACTACCAGCGTTGTGATGGCAGTCACACTAGTAGGGGCTGGGTAGTCTACAGGCACATTCTTTTTCAGGTCCCTAGTCGTAGGATTATCGAGACAGGGCATCGATACTCCGGAGTAGACTAGTGTGTACGCTTCTCATCCCAGTTGGGGAGATGGTCTGTCCCACAGCCATCAGTATGTCGTACTAGAGATAGTATACAGGTGCTCGTTGGGTTACGGGTACACCGGACAGGACTCACGGGGAACTGTCGGTTAGTATTATACCCGTCGTCAATTAACAGTTCCCAGGTGACATGAGTACAGCATAGTCCACAAACTTGACACTGCTGCTTCGCCTCGAGTGTGTTCCCACTGTTCTTAGATTGCTACCCTACCACGGCTCAAAGGAGTCATGCAAACAGGTAGCAGTTGGGTGCAGTCCCGAAGCACTTGGAGGAAGTGGCGGTTAGATAGGATTCGTCTCTCCCGGTATTGGGAGTTGATGTCGCGCTGTGTCAGAGAGCCATTACGCAAAGTCCCTGGCCAGGGCAAGCAAGATCTACTGGTAGGTTTTCCAGCAGTTTCTCAAGGTGTAATGGGCTTCGCTCCGACACGACTTATTCCGCTTTTAGGGGACTGACGCTTGTCGCCCCCTAGGCCGGATATGCGATAGTCTTAGACGAACAGACCGGACTGTACAGAGATTGTCACAGCAGGCTCAGTAGGAGTTCGGATGGGTTTCCTCATCGGCCTTCTTATCGACATCTACCTGGGGGCCGTTACGTACAGCTAGTGCCGCTTGCTGTCTATGGTTAAACCCACTGCCAGCGTAGTAGTCGAGTCTCTAGAGTCCCACACAGAGAGTTTCCTACTCCAGGCGAAACGATATAGAGGTCGTATGGTTTTACGATAAAGGGTTCGGACGCATACGTGTGTTTACACACGTACGTCGTTCGGACAGTTTTTACTAGTCGGCTTTGGTTTAAGCCAGTTACTAGTATCCGGTTATTGGATTAATACAGTCTAAAGTTTTTCCGTGTTTTCACGGATAGGAGGGGCATTCTCGTAATTGCGCGAGAAGCTTCTAGAAGATGGTGACTAAGGAGGTTAAGGTGGCATATACATTGATTGAGATTAGTGAGTCATATGAGTGATTCATCCATGTCATTAATGCATCATATGCTTAATGACTCATGGAGATGAATCACTCTCTCATATTTATGAAGCATGATTATTCATCATTTTCTTTTCTTTTATTGATAAATGATAATGCTTCATATATATTATGATAACTTATTTTCTCATCTCAATTTTTATGCTCACCTTCTCTCTCCTCAAGCTTCCTCTCTTCAAACCCTAATCCTCCCCTCTCATGTGTTGAGTACAAGGATTAGATAGGCTAATTAATCCATAACCCTCACTCTATATTATCTAGGTACTTTGATTATCACTTAAAGAAACATAGTTGCCTCAAGTTTAGAGACAAAGCTTGGAGTATAGCTCTCGGGTGGATCGTCTACTACTTGGAGAAGGCCGAGGACGAGGTGGAGTTCGTAAAGACGAAGGACACAGTTCTTTAGGTATAATCCATTTTCATAGTAGTTGTTAACTTCTATGATTCTTTGTTAGTTATTGTTTATGCAAAGATTCTCGGTTAGTCGATGTTTAAACATAGAACAAGTTCGTTTTTAAAATTTCCGCCTCCCCACAAGTATTGGGGTGTTGTACATCGACTTACACCATTGCAGAAAACAACGAAAATATGATGTACGCTTATACCATCCGCATTCGCCACGGGGCTCCGTCATCACCCGTTAGGTTACTTAACTAACGACAGAGCAGGGGCTGGACTAGCGCGGATGCAAAACATAAGCAACGCCTACTAGATACCATATATAGATATATACATTCGTCAGATGCAATGATAGCCATTCCAGATCACAATGAACACATTGGATATGCTAGGAATCCGCATTTCGTTCGAGCCTGCAACGAAAGACGGATTATACGGTCGTGATGAATAACCAAACCCCACCCTAGACCCCTACGGGTGCGGCAAACTACCCGCCAAGTACCCGAAGTGAAACAACCTCTCTCAACAATGTGAGTAAGCCACTCGGCACTTCAAAGTACCCAGTAGTTTGTGCACCCCACCTTGGGTCTATCCTAGGAGCAAAAACAGGAAAAGAAATAATATACAATGGCGGCTACAACCTCATCCCGGATATGCGGCCATAAAAATAATATTACATCAATTTACATATTATATTAAATGAAATATACAGAAAACTCTCTTCTCACAACCCCCAGCCATTCATCCGCGACAATCCAACAAGTTCATATTCACAATCCAACAACATTACAAATCATAGATATGCACAACCCCCACTAATCGACGTATAGCGATTAGTCGACGTTTAGTGCATATATCACATTACAGATATAACCAATTAGCCAAAGTTTGTAGAACTTCGATCAAAACACCAATTTGTAACTACCCCAAACACAACATTGTTCTCTGGATAATCTGGGCAGAAACAAAATATCTTAAAAAACCCAAAACATCATACTGAACAAACTGCAGGAATTCCGAGTCGCAGCCGAGTCAACTCGGCCGCGGAACCGCGGCGAAACGCTTGGTTTCGTCGCGCTTCCGCGGCACTTTGACCAAGTCGTGGGCTCGTTTTTCTTGCTTGTTCCGAAAATACCCAGCACGGATTTTTAAGGTGTGTGAAAATATTTTTAAGGCTGTTTTAAAAATCGGCAGAAAGTATGTGATTTCGGCATGTTTCATGATTTTTTTCCGGATCGAAGTTCTAAACACTTTGCTAACATGCTAGTTGTTGTTTAGCCTGGCTCTGATACTACTGTAAGTCCACGTTACCCACCCCGGTGCTTGCGGAGAAGCGGAATAGGTAAAATCGATTTTTTGACTCAAGGTAAATGGACTATAACTAGAGGATCTTTGCTAAACAAAAACTAATAAACTAACTACAAGTTTAGCTACTCGGTTAGAAGGTTATACCTGGGTCTTGAACTCCTTCTCTTCTTGCTCCTTGGAGTGGTGTGAACGGCTCCTCCTCCTCGTCTTCTCTTTGCCGAAGAAAGATCCACCCGAAGGCCTCTACATTGAGCTCCTACCTCAACCAAGAGGTAAATAAAGTGCTTGGCTTGCTAAACCTAGAACCCTAGAATGAGTAGAGTGAAGTCTTGATGGTTTTATCTCAAGAGCTCATGGTTATCAACACATGAGAGATGAGAGCTTTGAGAGGAAGAGGGAGAGCTCAAAAACATGAGAGAGAAAGTGCAAGAGAGAATAAGGATCTTTTTGCAACCATACTCTCATATGAGAGAATTATGAAATAATAATAATAATTAAAGAAATTGTGATGGTTCATTTGGAATGACCATTACATTTCACATTAAATGAAATTTGCAAGAATCAAGAAGCGTCTTTCATATGAAATGATGATGGTCAAAATGTCAACAAAAGTCAACAGGTCAAAAAGTCAACAAAAGTCAAATGGTCAAGCTAACCATGGCACAATTATCCTTAATTAATATCATTAATCACATCTCTCATTCTCATTAGGGTTTGGAAAAAGTCAACAGTCAACAACCCTAATGAGAATCCTCTGCCTCTGTCAACTGTGCATACACACCCGCATCCGTGTTCCAAGGAACACGAATACAACGAGACAAAATCAATCCCAAAACAAATACTAGAATCTGACTTAAACCAAAGCCCGCTAGTAATAACTGCCCGAACACCAAACGTGCATAAGTGCGCGGATGTGAACGAACCCCGTCGCAAAACCATGCGACCTCTACTCTGTTTTGCCCAAAGGCGAATAACCCTCTGTGTGGGACTCTAAATATTCAACACTACGCTAGTAGTGGGTTTAACCACAGGCCGCAAGCTGTACTAGCTGTACGTAACGGTCCCCAGGTAGATACCGATAAGAAGACTGATGAGGCGAACCCATCTGAACTCCTACTGAGCCTGAATGTGACAATCTCCGTACAGTCCGGTCTGTTCATCTAAGAGTATCGCATGGCAGGCCTAAGGGGGCGGTAAATGTCAGTCCCCTAATAGCGGTACAATTCGTATCGGAGTGTAGCCCAGAACACCCTGAGATAACACTGGAAACGCTACCAGTATATCTCGCTTACCCTAGCCAGGGACTTTGTGTAATGTCTCTCCTAGACACAGCGCGATATCAACCCCCAAACCGGGAGAGACGAATCCTGTCTAACCGTCACTGCCTCCAAGTGCTTCAGGACTGCACCCAACTACTACCTGTTTGCACGACTCATTTGAGCCGTGGTAGGGTAGCAATCTAAGAACAGTGGGAACATACTCGAGGCGAAGTGACAGTGTCAAGTCGACGAACTAAGCTGTACTCCTGTCACCTAGGAACTGATAACTGACGATAGGGATAGTACCAACAAATAGTTCCCGACGAGTCCTGTCCAGTGTACTCGTAACCTAACGAGCACCCGCATACTATCTCAAGTACGACGTACTAATGGCTGTAGGGACAGACCATCTCCCCTGCTGGGATGAGAAGCGTATACGCTAGTCTACTCCGGAGTATCGATGCCCCGTCTCGATAATCCTATGACTAGGGACCTGTATAAAGATGTGCTTGTAGATTACCCGGCCCCCACTAGTGTGACTGCCATCACAATGCTGGTAATCAAGCAAAGATCCTAAGGGCTCCACTAATGTGTATAAGCGATATTCTAAAAGAAACACATGCACACATTAAAGTAGAAACAAACCAAGTAGCATACTACCATTTTGAGCAAGATTGTCTATACATCTGTGAATATTCCAAGCTTCCATTAAGTAATATACAAACTAGTATGATATAGTAATGGTCTCTAGGGCATATACACTAACAGGGTAGGGAGCTACCAGCCAGGGATAGCCGGGCAAGGTCGGGCCCGGCTGCCTCTTGCAAGGGCTTTTGATCCTTAGCGCGGGAGGGGCCATGAGTAGCCTACTAAGGACGGGGCTGAGCAGGGTAGCAGCTCGATGCCTCTAGGCGAGGGCCTTGATCCCTGGTTTGTTGGGGTAGGGAGCTACCAGCCAGGGATAGCCGGGCAAGGTCGGGCCCAGCTGCCTCTTGCGAGGGCTTTTGATCCTTAAGGACTGGCCGAGCAGGGTTACTGCCCGGTGCCTCTTGGTGAGGGCTTTGATCCCTGGTTTCATAGAGAGCTACCAGCCAGGGATAACCGAGCAAGGGCGGGCCCGGTTGCCTCTTGGCGAGGGCTTTGATCCCTGGTTTGTTGGGGTAGGGAGCTACCAGCCAGGGATAACCGAGCAAGGTCGGGTTCGGTTGCCTCTTTCGAGGGCTTTTCATCTTTAGCGCAGGAGGGGCCGTAAGTGGCCTACTAAGGATGGCCGAGCAGGGTTACTGCCCGGTGCCTCTTGGCGAGGGCTTTTTGTCCTTAAGGATGGCCGAGTAGGGTTGCTGCCTGGTGCCTCTTGGCGAGGGCTTAGATCTATGGCGTTGTGGGGCAGGGAAGCTACCGGCCAGGGATAGCCGAGCAGGGTAGCCCCTCGGCTGCCTCTCAGTGAGGGCTTAGATCCCTAGCGTTGAGAGGTAGGGAAGCTACCAGCCAGGGATAGCCGAGAGGGGTAGCCGCTGGGCTGCCTCTTGTTGAGGGCTTAGATCCCTGGCATTGTGGGTAGGGAAACTAGCAGCCAGGGATAGCCGAGCGGGGTAGCCGCTGGGCTATCTCTTGTTGAGGTCTTAGATCCCTGGTGTTGTGGGGTAGGGAAGCTACCGGCCAGGGATAGCCGAGCGGGGTAGTCGCTGGGCTGCCTCTTAGTGAGGGCTTAGATCCCTGGCATTATGGGGTAGAGTAGCTACCAGCCAGGGATAGCCGAGCGAGGTAGCCGCTGGGCCGCCTCTTAGTGACGGCTTAGATCCCTGGCGTTGTGGGTAGGGAAGCTACCGGCCAGGGATAGCCGAGCGGGGTAGCCGCTGGGCTGCCTCTTGTTGAGGGCTTAGATCCCTAGCGTTTGGGGAAGGGAAGCTACCGGCCAAGGATAGCCGAGCGGGGTAGCCGCTGGGCTGCCTCTTAGTGAGGGCTTAGATCCCTGGCGTTGTGGGTAGGGAAACTACCGGCCAGGGATAGCCGAGCGGGGTAGCCGCTGGGCTGCCTCTTGTTAAGGGCTTAGCTCTATGGGGAAGGACTGAGCAATGAAGCTGTTTGGTTGCCTCTTGGCGAGGTTCTGTCCGACCTTCCCAAGGTGAGTACCGAGGAGTGGGACAGTCGTGGGGACACGTGTCGCTAGGGCGCGGTGAAGGTGAAGCGCCGGAATGGCGTCGTTTCGGTTTCGCATGGGGAGGCGCGACGTTTGCTGTGCGGCGCCTGCGTTGCGGGTTAAGCGAGCAACTGTTGGACTCCCAAGTGTCGTTGGCTATGAAATGGAGGGAGTGTTGGTTACTCCTTTCCTCACACCCGAAACGCCATAATAGAGAGGATTTCCCTTTCACCATCCCCGACATCATAACCTTGAGGATGTGTACCTCTACGACCCGTACTGCACTGATGACACGGTGCAGTTGGTTATAGACCGGATTGAGGATCATTTCGGCCGATTGCTCCCCCGGCACTCCTCCCTACTTCAGCTGTTGATGTACTCCATCTGGAGGGCGTCGTCGGGGCTCTACAACCCCTTATTCGAGCTGACGAAAGATGAGGCTGTCAGCAAGCTGAGGTCTCTGAGGCGCTTCGGCCTGATCTTTGCGTGCCGGCTAAACTGCTCGGAGGCGCTTGTCCTTGAGTGCTACCAGTTGAGGCTCGACGCCGAAGCTCGCGGGGGAATCGGAGGCAGAGGTTAAACGCTGTGAGGGCTCGGCTGGAGGAAATATGCTCAGAGTACCACGAGCAGTGCTCTCTGCACCCCATTCCTCCACTGTTGTAATTTTTATTTTATTTTTTTTATTTTTCATGTACGGATGAGGAGCCTATAGTACCTTTTGAATGAACAAGATTCTCTTTCTTTCCTGCAATGCTTTATCGATCCCTTTATTATATAAACAAGATCTCAAGAAAGATGTACATTGCTCTGAAAATAAAATACACGCTAGTAGATGTTCTTATTCGTGTGGCTTGAGCCCCCCGGACGTCTGTTGGTATCCATGCCCGGCATAAGATATTGAGTTTCAGGGGTACCAGACGTATCCTCCGCCGACACTACCATGATCTGGCCGAGGGTCAGCTCGGCGGGAAGGGGGCGCTGCTCCTGCTCACGGTCAGCTTGCCGCTTGTCCGTCAGGTATGCTGTGAAGTGCCCCGAACAGATGAGCTCCTCGATGTAGTCTCGGAGCTGCTTACATCTCTCCGTAAAGTGGCCTAGCGACCTGTGAAAACCACAGTAGGGGCCCCGGGTTCGCTTTGAGGCCATGCGCGGGATTGGGGGAAACTTGAAGAACCCCTCACCTTTGGTCTCTTCCACTAGCACTGTCTGGGAGACGTTGAGCGGGGTATACTCCTGAAACTTCGAGAGATAGGGCTTTGGCCGATCAGGTCCCCTTCTCTCTTCTCTTTCCCTCTTCTTTTGGTCAGCTTGCTCTGCCCGGGGGAGATTTGTGTTCACCTCGGATTCGAGCTGAACCTCATGCTCGGTCTAGGCATTTACCTCGTCCAGGGTCTTAGGTTGCACCAATGCAAATGAGCGTAACCACTCCTTGTGCCTAAGACCAGACCTTAGTGCCGTGATGATCGTCTCGTCCCGGTGCTCTGGGACCTCAAGAAGGGCGTTGTAGAAGCGAGTGACGTATGCTTTGAACGTCTCCTTGTCCCCGCTCTTGATCGTGAAGAGATGGTCAACTGTGCGTTTTTGCCGCCTGTTCCCGACGAAGTGGCCGAAGAATTGGGTGTCCAGCTTGTCGAAAGTGTAAGGTTTGTCTAGCACCCTATGAAGAGTTTTGAAGCATCACATGTCCAAAAGTTTAAATTTTTATGGTGCTAAACGAACATGCAAAGGAATCGATCCTAGAAAATTAGGGTTTCGAAACTATTAAGCTAATAAAGATTAGGGTTTGAAGGCTACAACCTTTGTAGCTCCCCTTTTGCTTGACTCCTTGATCTCTAGGGTGTTGGAAGAAGGTCCAGTTGTAGTCGTCTTTCGTCCACGACGATCCACCCGAAGTTTCCCGTCGAAGCTAGCAACTTTGGAAAAGCAAAGAGAACACTCTAATCAAGTTGGCTAGACTTGAGTAGAATGATGTTGTGGCTATGGATCTCACTTCAAAAACCTTTCTTTAATTGTGTTTAACTCACTAGAAAAAACTAGAGAGGAAAAGGTGAAGGAGGATGAAGATGGTGGCTATTTTTTTTAACTAAAGGTCAAAAATAACAACCCTTAAGTGAAAAGAAATGAAATATAACCTTTTATATTTTATTCCTTCTCACTTTCAACCATGATTCAATGATGGATAGTTAATTTAACTTGGGTTTTAAATGATAAAGAGAAGGATAACCCTAGGTTAGTGGTAGTTGAGCATGGTTAGGTCAAAGGAAGAATGTAGAAGCTAGAATGATTATCCTTTCCTTTTCATTTTCTTTTAAATCCAAAATCAAATAATAATCCATAATTTAATCCATGGTGTGAGTCTTATATTGCCACCATTTCCATATGCTAACAACCATGATGGATGGGTGTATGTATGTATACATGTATGCACATCCACATGTGCATGAAACTAGAATGAAAGAAAGAAACACATGCATGCATGCATACATCCATCAAACCCTATAAAGGTTTCAAGTGAGAAAACTAATCGTTAGATGATAAATCAACACTTAATTTATCAATCCAGTCATATCTCATACGACCCCACCAAAAGCAGGCCACCCGATCAATGTTCGGTATCATATACGCACATTTTAATCGGGTGCATGCGCATATCGCATATGCGCACCACAACGTTTCGCCTGGACTGGGTAACTCATTTGTGGGACTCTAAGACTCGTCAATACGCCGGCAGAGGGTGATGATCATATCAGGTACCCCCAAACTGCAAGCGGTCAGCTAAACGTAACGGCCACCCGGGTATTGAGCGATCAGAAGAAAACAAGCGAACCTGCTACAACTCCCGTCGAGCCATCCGGCAACACTACCGTACAGTCCGGACTCTTCGTCAGATATGCTGCATATCGAGCCTAGGGATGGTCACGTCGACCCTAATAACTCAATAAGTCGTGCCGGTGAATGGTCTATAACAGATCGAGAAACTACCGATAACACTTATCAGCAAATCTCAGCAGCCCTGGCCAGGGACTTACTGATATAACCAGTCGGGCACAGCACAGCATCAACCCCCAATACCGGGAGAGACGAAACCCCTCCTATCGCTCATTGCCTTCGTGTGTCTTGGGACTGTACCCAACGGTCACCTGTTTGCACGACTCAGTAGAGCCGTGGTAGGGTGGCAATCAAAATACAGTGGGAGAGCACACAAGACTCCATGACGATCTCGGGTCTACAGACTAACCTGTACCAGTGTTACCTGAGAACTGCTATCCGACGATAGATATAATTCCATATAGGAGTTCTCGGTGAGTCCGTCCAGTGTACCCAGTCACCACTGAGCACCCGTATATGATCTTGATGTCAAACACTAATGGATATGGGATCATCCATCGCCCATCACATGGGTCTAGTATCATATACGCTAGTCTACTCTGGTATATCAATGCCCCGTCTCGATATACCTACGACTAGGGACTTTCCAGGATATGCTTATAGACTACAGATGTCCCACTAGTATGATCTCCATTATAATCAGAGCAGTCAAGCCAATATCCTCAGGGCTTTATCAGCATGTATGAATGAATAAAAGCATGATCAAATCAACATGTCAGATAAAGAAGAACCAGATAGCATACTATCATGTCGAGCAAGAATGCATACTGAATATATATATACATGTATAGATACATCCACTATCATATAATGGCCTCTAGGGCATACATATATCCAACAATCTCCTACTTGCACTAAGGCCAGTTATTGGCGTATCTCATACCCAACATCTCAAAAAGTCGCTCATGCTGCGGCTGAGGGAGGGCCTTGGTGAATGGATCCGCGGCGTTGTTCTTTGTGTCTACTCTCTTAATCTCGATCTCGCGGCGATCTACAATCTCCCGGATCAAATGAAAGCGCCTCAGGATGTGTCTGAACCGCTGATAGGATCTGGGCTCCTTGGCGAACGCCATCGCCCCATTATTGTCACAATACAAAGGTATTGGATCAATAATGGTTGGAACTACTCCTAGCTCCGAGACGAACTTCTTCATCCAGACGGCTTCCTTGGCGGCATCATTTGCAGCAATGTACTCAGCTTCCATCGTAGAGTCTGCAACGGTATCCTGTTTGGAACTCTTCCAACATACCGTCCCTCCATTGAGGGTAAATACAAACCCTGAGATAGATTTGCTGTCATCCTTATCGCTCTGGAAGCTCGAATCGGTAAAGGCCTCCATTTGGAGATCTGTATTACCATACACCAAGAACAATTCTTTAGTCCTTCGTAAGTACTTAAGAATGTTCTTCACAGCTGTCCAGTGGTTCTCCCCTGGGTTGGATTGATACCTGCTTACAACACTAAGTGCATAAGCTACATCTGGGCGTGTACATAACATCGCATACATTATAGATCCTACTGCCGAAGCATAGGGTATAATACTCATGCGAGCTCTCTCTTCATCGGTCTTTGGACAAGAATCCTTGGAGAGAGTGACCCCATGGCAAGCGGGTAAGGCACCCCGTTTGGAGTCTTCCATACTAAACCTTTTTAGGATGGTGTCAATGTACCTGGTTTGGGACAATCCCAATAACCTTTTGGATCTATCCCTATAGATCCTTATGCCCAGAATGTACGTGGCATCACCCAGGTCCTTCATGGAGAACCTCAGTGATAAGAAAGATTTGACCGACTGTAGCATAGGAATATCATTTCCTATCAGAAGAATGTCGTCCACGTACAATACGAGGAATGTGACAGCTCTCCCTACAGCCTTCTTATAAACACAAGGTTCATCTGGATTTTTGATGAAATCAAACTCTTTGATGACATCATCGAAACAGATGTTCCAACTCCGTGATGCCTGCTTTAACCCATATATGGATTTAAGCAATTTACATGCTTTCCCGCTGCTCCCACTGTCAATGAAACCCTCTGGCTGATCCATATAAACACATTCTTCTAAATTTCCATTTAGAAATGCGGTTTTAACGTCCATCTGCCAGATTTCATAGTCGTAGTGAGCAGCAATAGCAAGTAGGATCCGAATGGATTTAAGCATGGCTACGGGAGAAAAAGTCTCGTCATAGTCCAAACCTGGTCTTTGACGTAAACCCTTCGCCACAAGTCTTGCCTTATAGGTCTCCACCTGCCCATCTACACCAATCTTTCTTTTAAAGATCCATTTGCACCCTACAGGTTTTACCCCAGGGGGTACAACGTCCAAAGTCCACACTTTGTTGGTGTACATAGACTCCATTTCGGATCTCATGGCATCCAGTCACTTCACAGAGTCTTTACTCGTGATAGCTTGCTGAAAACTGGTAGGATCATCATCATCCATGATGCAATCTTCTCCGTTACCATTAATGAGGAAACCGTAGTACCTCTCCGGTGGGCGAGAAGTCCTACCAGACCTACGGAGTAGCCGAGGTTCTTCAGTTTCTGCTGCAACAGCCGGTTCAACCAAATCGTCATTTGTAGTTTGTGTCTTTAGAACCTCTTCTAGATCCACCACCTTGCCATCATCTTTGTCTGTGAAAAACTCTTTTTCCAAGAATGTGGCATGTTGAGAAACGAACACTTTTTGTTCCTCTTTGTGGTAGAATAGATATCCATAAGAATTCTTTGGATATCCCACAAAGTTACACATGACCGACCGTGTCTCGAGTTTGTCCGGATTCTGCTTTTTAACATAGGCCGGGCAACCCCAAATCTTAATTCTCTTAAGAGATGGTCTCTTCCCATGCCATATCTCATATGGTGTGGTGGACACGGCTTTAGTTGGAACCCTGTTCAGTAGAAACGCTGCAGTCTCTAATGCATGCCCCCAAAACGAGACGGGTAACTCAGCGTCACTCATCATGGACCGGACCATATCTAATAGGGTCCTATTCCTTCGTTCTGACACACCGTTGTGCTGTGGTGTGTAAGGAGGAGTGAGCTGAGAGAGAATCCCATTCTCTTTCAAGAAGTTTGCAAATTCTGCACTGAGATACTCACCACCTCGATCTGATCGAAGCATCTTGATACTCAAGCCGGTTTGTTTTTCTACTTCTTGTTTATATTCAATGAATTTCTCAAAAGCTTCGGACTTGTGCTTTAATAAAAATACATGACCGAATCTTGAGAAGTCGTCAGTGAATGTAATGAAGTATGAAAAACCGCCTCTAGCCTGTGTAGACATTGGCCCACATACATCACTATGTATGAGGCCAAGGAGCTGAGTAGCTCTTTCTCCGTGTCCGGTAAACGGAGTTTTGGTCATTTTACCCTTGATACAAGACTGACAAGTCGCATAAGATTTATATTCAAAAGAATTTAAATATCCATCTTTGTGTAACTTGTTTAGTCTTGTTTCGTTAATATGACCAAGTCTACAGTGCCAAAGAAAAGCTTCATTCAATTCTGAAAGTTTTCTTTTATTAGTATGCTGTATATTGAAAACTGTGTGTTGATTTAGGACATATATTCCGTTATTAAGCGTACCATACCCAACCAACATTTGATTCAGGTGAATGTTCATAACATTGTTTTGCAATACAAAATTATATCCTTCATTGTCCAACAAAGAAACGGATATTATATTACATAGCATACTTGGTACAAAATAACATGGATTCAAAATCAAAATACATCCAGATGGCAACCCCAAGTGATACTCTCCCACTGCGACTGTATGTACATTGGAACCATTTCCAACGCGGAGAGTATGGTCACCTGTCTTCAAAACCTTGCTATTTCTCAGCCCCTGCATAGAATTGCAAATGTGAGAACCTGAACCGGTATCCAATACCCAGGAAGCAGAGTTTATAGAAAAACAGTTTTCAGTCACAAACGCACCTGAAGCAGAAGCATCACCATGCTTCTTCTTGAGATTTAAGTACTCCGTGCAATTGCGCTTCCAGTGTCCTGTCTTGTGGCAATGAAAACATTCGCCTTTCCCCGAGTCTCCAGCCTTGGACTTTCCCTTTCCCTTCACCTTTTTAACTCCGCCCTTAGGATTAGTGGGTTTCTTCTTTTTCTTTCCCTTGGCCTTGGCTTTCGGGCGAGAAGAGGAAGACTGTCCAATAGTCATAACGGGAGTTTTTGCTAACTTCATAGTGCTCTCTGCACTCCTTAACATATTAAGGTGTTCAGGGAGGTCCTTCTCCATGCCATGCATGTTGAAGTTCACTATGAACTGAGCAAAGGTGGAGGGGAGGGACTGCAGAATAATATCTATATATTGTTCATTGTCCATCATCCATCCAAGGTCCTCAAGCTCTTCTATAAGAGCTATCATCTTCAGAATATGGTCTCCTACTGGTGTGCCAGGGGCCATTCTCATCTGAAACAATTTCTTTGATGCTTCGTATCGTAATACGCGGGATTGCTCCCCATACAACTCCTTTGTATGGAGCAATATACCGTGAATGTCCATGTCCTCGTGCTGCTTTTGATGTGTGTTATCCATCGATGCAAGTGCGAGGCATGTGGCTGTGGCACAGTCAGCGTCCCATGTCTTGTGAACTTCAATGTCCGCAACTGAGGATTTTGGACCAGGGACGGGCGGGGCTGAAGCCGTGAGGACATATGATACTTTATCATAAGTCAAGGCGATTTTCAGATTCCTCAGCCAGTCTTTATAGTTGGTCCCATTCAGTTTGTTTTTATCTAGTAAAAGCTTGAGTCCAGTCATGGGTATCTGCCATTAAGAGAGAGAAAAGAATACACTCAGCGAAAGCTCTTGCATAGGTTAGATTGGTTTATTATCTTGTCTAATCGATGTTTCCCACTGCTTTTATCGAGTTTTTCTTTCAAACCTTAAAAAGAAAAACTAGCCAGGATTAATTACAGTCTACAACTTCGCTAACCGTTCAGCCAGGCCAGTGTCGGTACTTGAGGGAGGTTCCCCATGCTTTCGCACGGACCTAATTAGAGTAAACCTCGTTTTCCCAGAGGCGGAGCCCCGTTAACACCTTTCTAGACACCTAATGAGTTAGCTAATTGTAAACTGTAAAACTCTCCTAGGAGCAACTATTGCCCACAGTGGGATCGGGATCCAACCATCATATGGAAGGTATGCAATCTTATTGCAAATTTCAACTATTGAAATTCCCGATGTGGTTTTTACCCCTAATACTCATGACCTTGGCTAAGGTCAACAAATCATGAGCACTAGTCAAGCTCAACCCGTCATTTCTTGATTAATTAGACCCGTTCACATGACCCTTGGCTAAGGTCAACAAAGTCATATGCCCGTCCTAATTAATCTGCATCATATGCGTTTGTAGGAAGACATCACTTAGCTACCGTACACTACGCCTTGGCTAAGGTCAACAAACGTAGCACGAATACTAAGTACTCTACTTCCTAAAATGACGGAGGGTTGCGGATGATTTTTAAGAAAATCTTTAACGCTTTGAACTTGATATCGTTGTAGAATCAAACGGTTTCCAAAAGGAGTGGCTTAAGCTCCGCGGTTTTGAAATATAGCTTTTTCATAAATAGCCGAGTGGTTTTCAAATCCGATTCTACAACATCTTTTTAGGTTTATTTTCTTTACATTAATCACATTAATGTAATCCCATCATTTAAGTCCTTAAGCCAATCACAGAAAAGAAACGAAAATAACACGTACGCTTATGCCATCCGCATTCGCCGCAATGTTCCGTTATGCACCGTTAGGTTACTTAACTAATGGCATACCGGGACGGGACTAGCGCGGGTGTAAAACATAAGCAACGTCTACTATATATCATATATATAATATGTCATTCGTCTCAGATATCACAGAACACAGGCAGCAGAAATATAGATATAACGTGGGATATACTAGGACGTCCGTATTTAGTATTTAGCCAGAATAGAAAATACGGATTCCACAGTCGCGATGAATCGCCAAGCCCACACCCTGGACCCCTACGAGAGCGGCAAGTGACCCTGCCAATTCTGGAGTTTAGGAGACCCGGTCTTGACTCCTCGAGATGGCCTCCCACTGAACCCCAGAACCCGGTCACCTGTGCTCTCCTCCTTGGGTCCATCCTAATGCGGAAAAGTAAATAATATACAACACTGGTAACACAACCTCAACCCGGAAGTGTCCCAAATAAAAGAATATTACATTACATTTGAATTTACATGAATGAAAATATAAAACTCTCATCTCACATAAAACCCCCCGGCTATTCAATCGCGACAATCCTGCACATCATATCTTAGCAACACATAATATCTCATATCATCAACGTAAGTAAGTATGCATACCCCAATTGTCGTTGATGTATAGCAACGAAACCGGCGATATCGTACATACTACACTTACGGTCACAGAAAAGAAAGTGTAAAACTGCAATATCTGGAATCCACATTCTCTTTAGACATCGCAAATGCAAAATATCACATATTCCGTATTTCATGTCTAGTAATATGAATTCCACACATTGCATCACATTCCGGATAAACAGACAGTATCGAAGTTTTCGAACGAACGATCAAATACCCAGGATTCACTAAAGCCCAACACTTGAGCAGAGTTCAAACACCTGGAGTGTGACATAGTAGTAGCGGTCCAGCCGTAGAAGGGTCAAGCCAACGCCTCACATGTGGCACGCCGTACTGCCCCAAACCCTAAGGTTCAAAGGGCAGTTCAAGACGGTCACATAATCGAGTTAAGGTTTGTTATCTTCTAGAGGGACCACCACAAAAAGACTTGCACGCATCTCCAAAGTATTTAAAGCCCGTGAATAGTGAGTAAATGATAGTCTTTCAAACACTTCAATACTTTCTAATTTACCCGGAAAAACCACGAAAACAAAATTCCGATCGAATCGACGGGTCCAAAATCATCTCCAGAATTTTTCAAAACTAAATACAGATTAAAAAAAACCCAAAAAATTATACATGCAGATTCCTGAATTACTGTAAAAAAATTATCCATTTATTAATATATATGGCCGCGGAACCGCGGCCTAAGCAAGCTTAGGCCACGTTTCCGCGGCAACAATCACTGTTCATTGAATAATTTTTGTACCGTAATCCTTATTTTTTCCTGCTGTATTTTTTACATATTTTTAATTCTGAAAAATGTCAATTTTTAGAAAATTTCCAGAGAGCACCCTTAAAAACCGTATTTCGGTTCGATCGGAGTTTTAACTTCGTAAAAAGGTCGCCTAATGTTCTAGGTTGGCTCTGATACCAATGTAAGGTTTGTCTAGCACCCTATGAAGAGTTTTGAAGCATCACATATCCAAAAGTTTAAATTTTTATGGTGCTAAACGAACATGCAAAGGAATCGATCCTACAAAATTAGGGTTTCGAAACTATTAAGCTAATAAAGATTAGGGTTTGAAAGCTACAACCTTTGTAGCTCCCCTTTTGCTTGACTCCTTGATCTCTAGGGTGTTGGAAGAAGGTCCACTTGTAGTCCTCTTTCGTCCACGACGATCCACCCGAAGTTTCCCGTCGAAGCTAGCAACTTTGGAAAAGCAAAGAGAACACTCTAATCAAGTTGGCTAGACTTGAGTAGAATGATGTTGTGGCTATGGATCTCACTTCAAAAACCTTTCTTTAATTGTGTTTAACTCACTAGAAAAAACTAGAGAGGAAAAGGTGAAGGAGGATGAAGATGGTGGCTATTTTTTTTAACTAGAGGTGAAAAATAACAACCCTTAAGTGAAAAAAAATGAAATATAACCTTTTATATTTTATTCCTTCTCACTTTCAACCATGATTCAATGATGTATAGTTAATTTAACTTGGGTTTTAAATGATAAAGAGAAGGATAACCCTAGGTTAGTGGTAGTTGAGCATGGTTAGGTCAAAGGAAGAATGTAGAAGCTAGAATGATTATCCTTTCCTTTTCATTTTCTTTTAAATCCAAAATCAAATAATAATCCATAATTTAATCCATGGTGTGAGTCTTATATTGCCACCATTTCCATATGCTAACAACCATGATGGATGGGTGTATGTATGTATACATGTATGCACATCCACATGTGCATGAAACTAGAATGAAAGAAAGAAACACATGCATGCATGCATACATCCATCAAACCCTAGAAAGGTTTCAAGTGAGAAAACTAATGGTTAGATGATAAATCAACACTTAATTTATCAATCCGGTCATATCTCATACGACCCCACCAAAAGCAGGCCACCCGATCAATGTTCGGTATCATATACGCACATTTTAATCGGGTGCATGCGCATATCGCATATGCGCACCACAACGTTTCGCCTGGACTGGGTAACTCCTTTGTGGGACTCTAAGACTCGTCAATACGCCGGCAGAGGATGATGATCATATCAGGTACCCCCAAACCGTAAGCGGTCAGCTAAACGTAACGGCCACCCGGGTATTGAGCGATCAGAAGAAAACAAGCGAACCTGCTACAACTCCCGTCGAGCCATCCGGCAACACTACCGTACAGTCCGGTCTCTTCGTCAGATATGCTGCATATCGAGCCTAGGGATGGTCACGTCGACCCTAATAACTCAATAAGTCGTGCCGGTGAATGGTCTATAACAGATCGAGAAACTACCGATAACACTTATCAGCAAATCTCAGCAGCCCTGGCCAGGGACTTACTGATATAACCAGTCGGGCACAGCACAGCATCAACCCCCAATACCGGGAGAGAAGAAACCCCTCCTATCGCTCATTGCCTTCGTGTGTCTCGGGACTGTACCCAACGGTCACCTGTTTGCACGACTCAGTAGAGTCGTGGTAGGGTGGCAATCAAAGTACAGTGGGAGAGCACACAAGACTCCATGACGATCTCGGGTCTACAGACTAACCTGTACCAGTGTTACCTGAGAACTGCTATCCGACGATAGATATAATTCCATATAGGAGTTCTCGGTGAGTCCGTCCAGTGTACCCAGTCACCACTGAGCACCCGTATATGATCTTGATGTCAAACACCAATAGATATGGGATCATCCATCGCCCATCACATGGGTCTAGTATCATATACGCTAGTCTACTCTGGTATATCAATGCCCCGTCTCGATATACCTACGACTAGGGACTTTCCAGGATATGCTTATAGACTACAGATGTCCCACTAGTATGATCTCCATCATAATCAGAGCAGTCAAGCCAATATCCTCAGGGCTTTATCAGCATGTATGAATGAATAAAAGCATGATCAAATCAACATGTCAGATAAAGAAGAACCAGATAGCATACTATCATATCGAGCAAGAATGCATACTGAATATATATATACATGTATAGATACATCCACTATTATATAATGGCCTCTAGGGCATACATATATCCAACAGAAAGTCGAGATCGAGCGCGGCTCGAGTCCTCGGAACCAGTCTCGTCTCGATCGGATGAGGGTGGTCGGGAAGGCTTGGCACTGGGCGGCATCGGAGTTGTCTTGGAATCTCATTCTTGCGGTGAATGCATCCAAGTGGTCCTTCGGGTCAGATTTGTCGTCGAAGAGGGAGACCTTCGGAGGCTTGTTGCGAGAGGAGACGTGTACGGAGAGCAGCTCCTTGGTAAACGGTTTGGTGAGCGAGTCGGCGGCGTATTTAGCCCCGTCGCTCGAGCGGTGACCTTACCTATGCATACCCTCGATCCTCTTCTCGAGGGCGTCGAGTCGGCCATGGTACCCCGACGATTCGGCGGATTCTGATCCCCGGCCTCTACTGTTGGAGGCCTGCGTCTGGCCGCGGCCCCGGTTCCTCTTAATGAGGTTCCTTAGATCCCCCGGCGAGGTAGTCTTCGAGCTGCCGTGGCGAGTCCCGTCTACGTAACCCCGTCGAGGGAGGGGGTGTCGGTCGTGCGTGGTAACAGGCGAGTTGACCAGCATCTCTTCGGGAGGGACAGGTGCGCGAAGGATCTCGGGGAGGGGTGCTCTAGCGACGGACCTCGGCTTGGAACTGTGGAATGCCCAGCGGGTCTCAGAACGTATTGGCCTGGGAGATCTTTTGCCGTGGGATGTAGCGAGGCGGTTGTCGGCAGTGCCAACGCGAGCAGAGTCTTCCCGAGGTGGAGGAGCAGCGACCTGGGGATTTGGCTCTTCCGTTTGGACGCGGATGAGTGCCTCTACAACAGACACGAGTTGATCTATCCAGCCAGCTAGGGCGTTGATGGCGTTCGGAGTAGGAGATTTGTTCGTGCCTCCGTTGTAGGGGAGGCGGCGGCTAGTGCTTGGATCGTCGTGTTGACCGCTCGCCATTTGGTTGAGATCGGGAGACAAACTTTTGTTTTTGTGGAATCTAGTTTCCCACAGACGGCGCCAGCTGACGGATGTCGGATCACGTCAAGATGTTGCCTCCCGTTGATCTGCTGATGGCAGCGATGGATGGCTGAGATTGGATCTGGAGATTGACTCCTGGAGCTTGTGGATCTCAATGGGTTGAGGTTGTTGTTGTTGCCGGGCTACCTGCAAGGAAGTCCCGGGGTGGATGTACCACCAGAGACCTTCCGACGATGTCATGACCCGAATATTTCGACTCGTGACCAGCACTCAACCACGCAACGTCTACAGGCGTAACGCGACTAAGTAAGCCAAACCCAGAAATCAAAACCATTTAAAAGTAGTGAGTGTTGAAAACATTTAACTAAAACATTTAGAAAACCTTAAATAGTTCAATAAAGTTCTTTTAAAATTAAGTTATCCTTATAATAATTTTTGCAGCATTTCCTTTGTAAAAGTAACCCCCCGAAATCGGGTACAAAACAGGATATAAGTGAAAAGATATATCATGAAATAAAGCATCCCCAAACGGGAGCAATCACGCCCAACGGCGGAAAACAACACCACAAGAGTAATATACGACGCCGTAGAGAAGAATGAGCAATAAATAAAAACATCACAGAATAATAAACTGCATATATACATCATCGTCCTCATACTGTCTCTAAGTCAAGTACATATATGGTAGATGGAGAATACTAGATACAAAAGGTGTACAATAAAATAACCAGATACCACAACCCACCTAACAGCAAAATAGCACTCGCACAAACTGTAGTGGTATCTGTAGCCAAAAGATGTAAGAAAGCAGCCTGCCGCGACTACTCTGATGGGCAACCGCAAATACTGTGGCACAACGGGGGTGAGTTGCCAACTCGTGAATAGAAATAACATTTAAAGGTAATCGCGAGTATGCACGTACTGCGCTACTCTATCATATGCCAGCAGGTAAAATCTATATGCGACAAGTAGTAGGTGCAATAATCATGCAAGTGCTCTGTCAGGTAAAATAACTACAGGATGAGATGCATAAAAATCAATGCTGAGCATGGGATAACAACATCTACACGGAGTATCAACGTGGAAAAATAATCGGTGCCCAACACTGCACCCAAATCCCAAACAACTCAGGCGCCGGCACTCTCCTCGGCCCTCAAATCCTGTAAATCTCTGAGAATCACGAATGCCCATCATCGGCACTCAAAATATCATAAAATACCCGTGTCCAGTATCGACACACAAATCCTCATATATCGGGCTCCGTCAGTCCGGATCAGCCCACGGGCTCCGTCTGCGGAATCGGCTCTCGGCCCCAGCAGTATGGGTTATCCCGTATCCATCTATCAACTCTGGTCAGTATCCTCCGGATAACCGCCAGGTCCAACCAATCACCGGTAGGTACTCGCCCACCTCCAGGCTCAATCGGCAAAATCCATCAATCATCTTGCCGAGGGGAACCATACCGGGCCCACCACGACCCCGCAAACGGATCATCCAACTCCTGGAATCGGGTTTCAAACACACGTCTCAGCACCGAGAAAACGCGTGGTGGACGCACCAAAATATCATATCAAGAGGAACCGGGTTTTCAAATAATGCATCTTTCTAAAACAAAACCCCACGGTCCTCAAAACCAGAAATCTCATGAAATCCAACACCAATGAATAAATCAAATGCGATGTGCTATGTACATTAAACCATAATATAGGTACAAGGGAGAAACCGCTTTTTAAAATAGTTTCAGTTTTTCAAAGACATCATGCGGCTCCCAATTTCTATGAAAATCATATCGAATCATATGTGAAATGAACTACAGAATAATGATCATGACAATTCTACGGTGAGTGTATCATGGCAATTACTAACGGTGTGTGTGTAACATGCAGATTAGTGCTCGTGCATCATGAACCGTTAGTAATAGTGCGGTGTTCTATCAATTCTAAATTTATATACATATGTCAGGGAATGCGGTATGCAACAACAGTATCCATGAAGATAAATGCAATATGTAGCTATAAGGTCCTATCAGCCCTGACGCATAATGCCATGCGGGAGATATCCCCGTAGATGTTAAATCTACTCACCGTAGTCTCTCGCTAGGTATGGCCGACGACTTGTTTCCCCTTCTTCGCGGCGTCCGTCGCACTCGCCTGCGAACCTAGAATTTCACAGAATATCACATATGAGCTCAATTGTACAAAAACACGACATTCAAAGTCACACTAGAAGCCCGTGCCGCAAACCAAGCGCGTGTGTGCACGATACGCTAAAACGTGTGATTACGCGCCTGAAGCTCACCCGACGCGTCGCGATACGCAGGAGCCCCAAACCCACACACACGTATCACGCGTGTCGCGAAAGTTTAAAATACGAGAAAATAGGTATTTAACTCCAGATTTTGATACAGAAAAGATATTATAAAAATATATATACCAATTTACTCCACATAACAGCAGACACCAGTCACCCCAAACCCCAACCCAAAACACCCCCATCTGGCCGCAATTTGCGGCCAGAATGTATATTTTGTAAGTGCACGGCGGCGCCCCGGCCGTCAATCCGACGCCGGAATGCGGAAACGGTGAATAACTTAAATTTTGCGGACTTAGCAAACCGGCACCACCGCGCACTAAACACCCGGATCGAAACCATTAACTAGTCTAAGCTAACTAGAAGATGGGAAAGAGATATACCGACGATCCAAGTCCTCCGGTCTTCATCTCCACTCCGATCTCCTCGCGGGATCTCCGTCCGTCTCCTCCTCGTCGCCGGAAGTGCACCACATCGCCTTCTTCGTTTACGGGCTCCCACCTCAATGCCGAGGCAACTCGGGCACGAAGCCGGCTACTCGACGTGCCCAAGGTTCGTTGTAGAATATGTAGTGAGCAAGTCTCATTTTTGGGGTTTGTGGAATTGCCATTGGTGAAGGAAAAGAGAGCTTGGAGAGAGGTGAGAAAAATGGAGCATACTCAAGAAGGAATGTATCATATTTTTCTCCACACATCAAATGAAAATCAATCCCATTTTCACAAGGAATGGCCGCCGCCCCCCCTTCATGTGTGATTGGAGAGAGAGAGAGAGAGCAAGGTCAAGGGGTGGGTGGAAGCAATGATGCAAGAGGGCATCATGAAAGAATATGATCACAAGCAAAAACCACACACAACCACAACCATCATCAACAACCATGATGCTAACAAAGTCAAGCCATCATGAAGTATGAAGTCAAGCAAGTCAAGGGAGGGTGCTATCATGATACAACAAAATGCAAAGACCCCCTTCCACAAATGCCTATTTGCAACAATGCAAATAAGCCCTCCTCCACCAATCTTCGGCCAATAAACGGAACAATGGAAATCGGCCGAAACGGAAAGCAAACTGGCAACTCCAGAAAAATGGTCCCGTAATAAATTACAGAAAAACCCCGATACTGTGCATACACACCCGCATCTGTATTTCGACCGAAATACAAATGCAATGAGACAAAATCTACACTGTACTATACTAGGATCCGGCTTATACCAAAGCCGGCCAGTAATATCCGTTCGATCCTGATCCGTGCAATACCGCACGTATGTGATCGAACCCTGCCATATAACCATACGGCCTATAGTACAAACTGTCCGATCGTGATCCGTGCAATACCGCACGTATCTGATCGGACCTTGCCATATCTCCATACGGCCTCTACAACCTTTCGCCCGAAAGCTGAGTAACTGAAATGTGGGGGACTCTAAAGACTCGTCAATACTATGGCTGTGGATTTAACCACTAGCACGTCAGAGGTATAAGCCAATACGTGACGGGCTACCAGGTACTGACCAAATGGGACGTCGATGAGGAAACTCACCCCGACACCCAACTGAGCCTGTCAGTGACAATATCCGTGCAGTCCGGTCCGTTCGTCTATGAGTATCGCATGGCGGGCCTAGGGGGTTGGTAAAAGTCAGACCCCCAAAAGCGGTACAAGTCGTGTCGGAGTGTAGCCCAGAACACCCTGAGATACTACTGGAATACCTACCAGTAAATCTCCTTGCCTTGGCCAAGGACTTTGTGTAATGGCTCTCCTAGACACAGCACGACCTCACCCCCAATACCGGGAGAGACGAACCCCTGAAGATACGCTCACTGCCTCCATGTGGCTCGGGACTGTACCCAACTAAAACCTGTTTGCACGACTCCTTTGAGCCGTGGTAGGGTAGTAATCAAAGTACAGTGGGAACTCACACGAGACAAATGACGATCCCCAGGTCGATGAACTAACCTGCACACATGTCACCAGGGAACTGCCATCTGACGTCTGGTATATGACCAACTAGCATGTTCCCGGCGAGTCCTGTCCGGTGTACTCACAACCCAATGAGCACCTGTATACATCTTAGGTGATCCAACTGACACCAGTGGCTTGTGAGACCGGCCACCGCCCCTCGTCGGGGTCTCGACTGTATACACTAGTCTACTAATGGAGTATCGATACCCGGTCTCGAAACTCCCACGACTAGGGACCTTTTAAGGATAAGCTTATAGACCCCCAGCTCCCACTTATATGATCGCCCTCATACTGCTGGTGGTCAAGCAAGAATCCTAGGGGCTCTATCAACGTGTAATAGCGACGTGTCATGTCACCTAAAGCAGTACACGATGATAAAGGTAAACCAGATAGCATACTATCATCTCGAGCAAGACTGTCCTACTGGGATAGGTTCTCCCTCAATCATTACAATCACGTACCTGTGACCTAATAATTGACTCTGAGGGCACTATCTCCAACAATCTCCCACTTGCACTCAAGGCTAATTATTGCGATGTCGCATACTCACAGCCCGTGTGATACCGAACACCCAACTCCTCTACTAGTCAGTCTCACAAAGCTCGTTTGCGAAACTATTGCGTTCGAGGAATAGCCTCAGTGAGTGGATCCGCTTAGTTGTTTCTTTCTATGTCTCTCTATATCTCAAGTTCGCGGAGAAAGCCATCTCCCAAAAAGAGCAATACCTGTCTCAGAATATGTCTGGATGTCTGATGGGACCTAGCTCATAAATGAACTCCAAATCCAAACATCTTAGACTGTATCGTCAACTGAACTTAATCAGTATCCTGCGCGCCATGCCTCCCTCAGTATTGCCTTGGACCACCTGTCCAAAATACTGCCCCTCATCAGAAGGAAAACTATAACTCTGACAACCTTTCTTGTCGTCCATGTCACCTTGGAAGCCTGGAATGATAACTGTCTCCCGAATAAGGCTGTCGTTATCATATCCCTAGAACATCCACTTATGTTCTAAAACTGCTTCCTACCGTTTCTCCAGGATTGGATTAATGTCAACTTATTGCATCTAGTGCAAGAACAACATCTGGTGTGGTACTTGACATCTCACGATTGACTCAATTGCCTGAGCAAGTGATCTGCCAATCATGCCCGTCCCTCTCCCCTTTAGTCTGTAAGACACCTTTGGAGAGGGTGACTCCATTACCTGCAGGTACACTACCGTGCCAGGAGTCGTCCATCCTAAATACTCTTAGAATGCTGTCAAGTACCCTGATTGGGAAACCACCCAAATCTAGATCTAAAACCATAGATCTAGTAACCAGTATGTCTGATATAAAATCCATTTCCTTTGTGGAGAAACCACTGTGTGACGACCAAAGTATAACCGATCGTAGTGTAGGAGTTTCTTTTCCTACTCTGTGTATATCATCCAAATACCAGGATATCACACCCTACTACCTTCTCAACAGATCCATCCCCTATTCTGATGAAGTCAAACCCATGACTGTCACGTCAGAAACAGATGATCTATCTCCGCTACATCTGCTTTAGTCTATAAATAGACATAAGCTACTTGTCCACCAATGCTTCCGCTGCTCCCACTGACTACGACAACCCTCTGGCAGAGTCATATACACGTACACTTCTGAAGCGAGTTCAGAACGACGCTATACTCATCCTCCCGCCGGGTCTCGCAGCCTGGAACAACAGCAATGGTAATTGTGGGTAAACAAGAACTTCCCTGTCACCGTCCTTGAGACTACCGAAGTACCTCTCGGGTGCCTGAAGTTACCCACCTTATCTGCGGAGTGGCCAATGGAATGTCAATCCAGATTGAATCTTTAGGTTCCTTATCAAATCTTCAGTAATCGTTTGTGGTTCTGGAATCACTTCCAGTTCTACCATACTCCCACTTCTGTTTTCTGAAAAAATCCATTTTTTTAATAAAACTGTGGCGAGTCTAGAACAATATCGCTATTGTTCATCCAGATGGTAGAAAGTCAACCCGCGTCATAGCCTGGGTCAACCCACAAACAGCCATTACGGAAACGTGCCTTGAGTTGTCCAGTGTCTGGTTTTAATCATAAACCGGACAACTCCCCGTACCTTAACATCGTTAAGATATGAACTGTTCTATATCCAATATAGAAACAGAGGCACTGATTTAATTGAACTAGATTCAAATCATGCAGCTGTCCCCAGCGCATGTCAACTAAATGGAAGGAGGCCGATCAGCGTTACTCAACTTAGGAATACTTCCAATTATGAGTAACCTGAAAGAGAAGCAAGATCTCTTTATCAGTACTATCAACTGAATACCATACACAAGTATCTACATCTTCGATCTCTTTGAAGAATCCCGATACTTGCTATACCTGGTTCTCTACTCTATTCAAATACCAATAACTTCTCCAAATTCGGACCCTGTGTTTCCACGAAACACCTGTCTAAAAACTAGAGAAGTCATAAGTAAACCGAATATAGTACGAGGACCAACCCCTCTGTCCTGATGGACCCTGGACAACATACAATACTCTGTATAAGTCCCTTGAGTCTAATAACTCATTCACTGTGTGTCGTAGGTTGAAAACTGTACTTATGGTTAAGAAGAATTACACCGCTGTTTAATGCTCCTTACCTAACCATCCACTGATATAGGTAAATGTCGTAGACATAATTTCAGAAAGGTATATCTCACTCTATGAAAATAGACGTACAGATATATCAATTTGAAATTGGTGCATAACAGCGGATATTCAAAACCAAATATTTGCCGACCGGCAAACAGCCCAGGTGACTTCCTCAAATATCACCGATTACAACGAATCCCGATATAATGAGGATAATCACCCAATTCCCAATAACTTACTCCCACTCATCATCTGTAAAACCATACAGATGTGAGAATCGTACCTGGTAAATACATACCCTGGAGCAAGTGTCCAATCGGGAAATCAGTTTTCTTTTAACAGTACACAGCGAACCTGAAACATTGAAATGTTCCGATGGGGTATCCTGGTATTCCTAGTAATGCCTCTTCCAGATTCACGACTGTAACCGTATAGTTCTTTGTCACCTCTCCAAATCCCTTCATATGTCTTTAGTCTTTACCTTCTGCACACCCCTTTAGGCCAAATGGTTTTCTTCCTTCCCTACCGTTCGGCACCAGCCTATGGTTTGGAAGAAGACTATCCAATAAGCATATTGGGTGTACTGTCCCAATCCTAGGAACACTCGCAACACGAGAGAAGGTGAAGATAAAAGACACCTGAATGTACTTTATTCCTATTTCTCCTGAACCAGGATCCATCCCCGAACTAGAACAAGTTCCTTTCGAGTTCGTATATAACCATACGATGGAATATCCAAATAAACTGTGGATCTTCGTAGTGATACGGAGTGTCCTGGAGAAATACAAAGGTGATGTTAGGATTGGCGAAGAGATACTTGGTTTGGTCGTGAATATCTGTTGCAATTTACTTTGCCCTCCTACTAATCCCTTGCTTTGTCTGAACTTAATACCTTCTGCACACCATCGTTATGCTAATTGGTTTTCTTCATTCCCTACCGGTCGGCACCTGCCTATGGTTTGGAAGAAGACGATCCAATTTGCGTAATAGGTGTGCTACCCCTAAACCAAGGAGTACTCGTAACCTGAGAGAGGGTAAAAGGAAAAGACAACTGAATAATCCTATCCGTTTTCTCCAGAACCGGAAACCATCCTCGAATAAATCTGTCGAGTTCGTATCTAACCATACGATGGTTTTGTCCAATGGAAGTGGACGTTCGTAGCAATACGGGGTGTCCCGGAGAAAAGGGTAAAAGTAGGAGTGGCAATGAGGTCTGCAACTCTGACAATCCAAAAGCCAGTGTTTAAGAAGGTTCGGTCAACTTGGTCACTGAGTCATTGTCTTAGGGTCGGGTCAATGGTCGCTGCCAAAGAGAGAGAGAAAAGAAACACTCAGCGTGCACTCTAACCTAGATCAGAATGGTGACAATTTATCTAATCTGGAATCCTCCCACTGTACCTCAAATTCTCCTCCAAACCTGAAAGAAGAATTAGTCGGGGTCACCCGAGGAGTAAACTAACTCATCAGTGGGAATCGGGATCCAACTCTCATCGCATGACAACGTGACGGGATCCGCTCACGGTATCACACTCCAGAAGGTATGCGCATATCTGGCAAGTTTCAGTTCTTTTGAAACTCCCGACGTGATTTCTGCCCCATGCTCTTATGACCTTGGCGTGAGGTCAAAATATCATAAGTCACATGTCAAGTTCTACCCGTCATTATCCAGGTTAATTTGAATCCACCCGTACATACCCTTGACGTAGGCCAAAATAGTAGTACGACTGTCCCAAACCAACGCATCTATCTATGCAACAGATAAATACCCGGCAGCTACCAATCACTATGCCTTGGCGTGAGGTCAAAATACATAGCTTGAATACTACCGAATATTTAACTGAAATGACGGAGGGCTACGAATGGTTTCTGGCGAAAACCTTTAACGTAATGAACTTGATATCGTCGAAGGAACAGATAGCTTTTTAAAATATAGTGACGAAAACCGTTGCTAAAGAGGTCACTCCCGGTGAAGGGATCTCGGCTCTTTCCCCGTAGAATGGGGTGCAGGATATTCCAAATGAATACCACGGTGCAAAGCAAAAGTAATCGGCTATAGTGAAGTTAATGCCCTGACGCAAACTTCTGTCCAAGGGGTCACTCCCGGTGAAGGAATCTCGGCCCTTGCCTCGTCGACTGAGGAGCAGGATATTCCAATGAATACCACGATGCAAAACAAAAGTAAACGTCCTTGCAATAACAGCTTTTTGAAAAAGTGTTCCAACAACATCAGATTAGGTTTGTTTTTAACTTGCATTGATCCGAATCAATGCAGTCCCATCAATTGATCACACCAAAAAGAACGAAAATATACTGATGTACGTATATGCCATCCGCATTCGCCACTGGGTCCCGTCATTACCCGTTAGGTTAGCTTACTAACGACAGAGCGGGGACTGGACTAGCGCGGATGCAAAACATATACAACATCTAATAATATATATACCAATATATTATATTCGCTCAAGGCGTGAATAAAATGCAACATCACAGAGAATGAACAGCATCACAGAAACAATACAGATATCTGGGATCCCCGGGTTTCACAGAGCCACTACTGAAACCCGACGTTCCCCTGGTCGTGTGGATAGCCTGTGCAATGAAAACCTAGACCCCTACGGGCGCGGCAAGTCACCCGCCAAAACCTGAAGCGAGGCAGCCCCCTTCAGCCCCGTGAATGGACCACCCAGCACTTCACGGAATCCGGCAACTTGGGCACCCCTCCTGGGTCAACCTGTACCCCCTACGAGTGCGGCGAATAGCCCGCCAATCCTAGAGTGAAGCCCCTTCCGTCTCAATGCCATGAGATGCGGGCTTGTTGCCCTCCAGAACCCGGCTATCCGTGCACCCCTCCGCGGGGCAATCCTAGTACAGAAAGTAAAATATACATACACCGGGTACATCGACCGCAACCAGGCCGTGCCCCAAAATAATAATACAAACAGGCAGTGACGGCAGTCCACATGTCGGACGCTCGCCCCGCAATATCAAATGTACATAATACAACCACAACTGTACTAGCATTGCATCCAGGCAATCCCCCACGACCGATCCGCAACAACACAGCAAATACATAGAACATCAACGTGAAAGTCACGTTTGCAAATCCGTCTAACCGGGCTATAGCAGTTAGACCGGATTTACCGATCGAGTGACATTCACGGTCGCAGATATAATGTAAATACTGTGAAAAATGTGTTTAAAATATCCGATTGATCAAACTTTAACAAGTGGGCCCACAAAGAATACTGTAGCAGTCACAGAAATAATTGGCCCAATTTTAATATTCCAAAACCCATACTTTAAGCCCAGAAAACTACTGAAGAAATTTGATGCAGGGATCAGAACAGTAAGCGGCGGAAGGGCGGCGCTTAAGGAAGGTCAGGCCGCGCTTCCGCGCTTGTACTGTTGACTGACACTCTCGAATTTTCTCAGTAGCCTTGAAATCTCCAGTACATTAATATTTTACAACCTGAAAAAATTTTCGAGACAAAAAATTTTCAACAGAAAACTGATGCGACAAAATACGGGTTTTTGGACTTTTTGATCGATCGGAAATGCAAACACATTACACAAAGCTAGACTAAGTTAATGGCGAGGCTCTGATACCACTGTAAGTGCACGGCGGCGCCCCGGCCGTCAATCCGACACCGGAATGCGGAAACGGTGAATAACTTAAATTTTGCGGACTTAGCAAACCGGCACCACCGCGCACTAAACACCCGGATCGAAACCATTAACTAGTCTAAGCTAACTAGAAGATGGGAAAGAGATATACCGACGATCCAAGTCCTCCGGTCTTCATCTCCACTCCGATCTCCTCGCGGGATCTCCGTCCGTCTCCTCCTCGTCGCCGGAAGTGCACCACATCGCCTTCTTCGTTTACGGGCTCCCACCTCAATGCCGAGGCAACTCGGGCACGAAGCCGGCTACTCGACGTGCCCAAGGTTCGTTGTAGAATATGTAGTGAGCAAGTCTCATTTTTGGGGTTTGTGGAATTGCCATTGGTGAAGGAAAAGAGAGCTTGGAGAGAGGTGAGAAAAATGGAGCATACTCAAGAAGGAATGTATCATATTTTTCTCCACACATCAAATGAAAATCAATCCCATTTTCACAAGGAATGGCCGCCCCCCCCCCCCTTCATGTGTGATTGGAGAGAGAGAGAGAGAGCAAGGTCAAAGGGTGGGTGGAAGCAATGATGCAAGAGGGCATCATGAAAGAATATGATCACAAGCAAAAACCACACACAACCACAACCATCATCAACAACCATGATGCTAACAAAGTCAAGCCATCATGAAGTATGAAGTCAAGCAAGTCAAGGGAGGGTGCTATCATGATACAACAAAATGCAAAGACCCCCTTCCACAAATGCCTATTTGCAACAATGCAAATAAGCCCTCCTCCACCAATCTTCGGCCAATGAACGGAACAATGGAAATCGGCCGAAACGGAAAGCAAACTGGCAACTCCAGAAAAATGGTCCCGTAATAAATTACAGAAAAACCCCGATACTGTGCATACACACCCGCATCTGTATTTCGACCGAAATACAAATGCAATGAGACAAAATCTACACTGTACTATACTAGGATCCGGCTTATACCAAAGCCGGCCAGTAATATCCGTTCGATCCTGATCCGTGCAATACCGCACGTATGTGATCGAACCCTGCCATATAACCATACGGCCTATAGTACAAACTGTCCGATCGTGATCCGTGCAATACCGCACGTATCTGATCGGACCTTGCCATATCTCCATACGGCCTCTACAACCTTTCGCCCGAAAGCTGAGTAACTGAAATGTGGGGGACTCTAAAGACTCGTCAATACTATGGCTGTGGATTTAACCACTAGCACGTCAGAGGTATAAGCCAATACGTGACGGGCTACCAGGTACTGACCAAATGGGACGTCGATGAGGAAACTCACCCCGACACCCAACTGAGCCTGTCAGTGACAATATCCGTGCAGTCCGGTCCGTTCGTCTATGAGTATCGCATGGCGGGCCTAGGGGGTTGGTAAAAGTCAGACCCCCAAAAGCGGTACAAGTCGTGTCGGAGTGTAGCCCAGAACACCCTGAGATACTACTGGAATACCTACCAGTAAATCTCCTTGCCTTGGCCAAGGACTTTGTGTAATGGCTCTCCTAGACACAGCACGACCTCACCCCCAATACCGGGAGAGACGAACCCCTGAAGATACGCTCACTGCCTCCATGTGGCTCGGGACTGTACCCAACTAAAACCTGTTTGCACGACTCCTTTGAGCCGTGGTAGGGTAGTAATCAAAGTACAGTGGGAACTCACACGAGACAAATGACGATCCCCAGGTCGATGAACTAACCTGCACACATGTCACCAGGGAACTGCCATCTGACGTCTGGTATATGACCAACTAGCATGTTCCCGGCGAGTCCTGTCCGGTGTACTCACAACCCAATGAGCACCTGTATACATCTTAGGTGATCCAACTGACACCAGTGGCTTGTGAGACCGGCCACCGCCCCTCGTCGGGGTCTCGACTGTATACACTAGTCTACTAATGGAGTATCGATGCCCGGTCTCGAAACTCCCATGACTAGGGACCTTTTAAGGATAAGCTTATAGACCCCCAGCTCCCACTTATATGATCGCCCTCATACTGCTGGTGGTCAAGCAAGAATCCTAGGGGCTCTATCAACGTGTAATAGCGACGTGTCATGTCACCTAAAGCAGTACACGATGATAAAGGTAAACCAGATAGCATACTATCATCTCGAGCAAGACTGTCCTACTGGGATAGGTCCTCCCTCAATCATTACAATCACGTACCTGTGACCTAATAATTGACTCTGAGGGCACTATCTCCAACATATTTCAGCGGTCTGGGTAGGGAGAGAAGCTCCCAGGTTTTGTGTGTGTATTCTATACCCCCTATACATGCTACAGTAAATCTAATTTTATTCTGAAACACCCCGGGTAGAAGCAGATTTAACAGAGCCCAAATTCAAGTTAAAAACCACAATTTGCACTAAAAAGATACATTAGGGTATATCTGTGAAATCTGAAACAAAGCCAAGTCTAAAACCACACTAATATCACATTACCAAGCCAATCAAACCATAAAAAGGTTATTTTAACATAAACTTCACTAAAACCCTTCATTAGCACTAAAAAAATGCATTAAAAGGTGATATTTATCAACCAAACACACAAATTATGGAAATAGAGGGTTAGACATGAGTTTATACCTTCTAAAGACCTTAAGAAACACCACAAATCTCAGCCCTAGCCTCAAGTGTGCAGATTTTCTCCCAAACAACTCAAAGGAGCCATTATATCAAGGTTTTGTGATGAAAAAGGGTTGTTTTGTGTAGGGTTTTGTGTTGAGATCAAAGAGAAGTGAAATGAGAAGAAAAGATGAAGAAAAGGCTAGGGTTTCTGCTGGAATTCTGCTGGAAGTGCAGAAAATGAGAGAAGAGAGAGAAAAAAGAGAAGGAATGGTCAATTAAAAGTCAATCTTTCCTACCTAACCACCATGCCTCACTTTCTAATTGGATTTTTGAATTTTAAAAAGGATTTTGACTTGATTTAAAAAGGGTGAGGATAATTATCAACCATGCAAGAAAAGCAAAAGGGTTAACATGATAACACTTTTTAACCCAAGTCACCAAAATGTGCTAAGTGTGCATATATACATTAACACCAAATTTTCCAATTTGGGTAAACACGATATAAATATAATTAATAACCCTATAATTATATATAAATATATATATATATATATATATATAAACACTTCACCACACACTTATCACTAGCCAAGAAGGAAAATAAGATATCTTTTTTTTTTTGAAAAACACGCACACTTGCTAATTAACACGAAAACATCCTAAACGAATTACAAGGCGTTACAATCTACCCCCCTTAAAGAAATTTGGTCCCCGAATTTAAAAATCTAACTACACGTACCTTCGAAAAGATGGGGATATCTCTTCCTCATCTCGCTCTCGGTCTCCCAAGTGACCTCCTCGCTGCTCGGACCACGCCAAAGTTCCTTCACGGACGGTATCTCCTTCGATCTCAATTTCTTCACTTGCCGATCCAAGATAATCACCGGCCGCTCTGCATAGGAAAGGTCACGCTCAAGCTGGATCGTCGGGTGCTGAATCGCATACGAAGGATCATGAAGATACTTGCGGAGCATCGAAACGTGAAATACGGGGTGCACATCTGGAAAACTGGGCGGAAGGGCTAACCGATACGCAACTGCACCAACGCGCTCAAGGATCTCGAAGGGGCCCACATAGCGGGGACTAAGCTTCCCCCTCTTCCCAAATCTCATCACACCTTTCATTGGGGAGACCCTCAAGAAAACATGATCACCAACAGAAAACTCAAGTCTGCGCCGACGACGGTCCGCATAAGATCCCTGCCTACTCTGGGCTGCTCTCATCCTATCGCGAATCAACAGAATCTTCACGGTCGTCTCCTCTACAATCTGTAGCCCTAAGATACTGCTCTCACTGAGCTCTGTCCAACAGATGGGCGATCTGCATCTCCTCCCATAAAGAGCCTCAAACGGTGCCATCTGAATGGTCTCCTGGTAGCTGTTATTGTAGAAGAACTCTACTAAGGGTAAATGATGATCCCAGCTACCTCTAAAGTCTAATACGCACGCTCTGAGCATGTCCTCGAGAGTCTGAATAGTCCGCTCTGGCTGTCCGTCGGTCTGTAGATGAAATGCTGTGCTGAAACTCAAGCGGGTGCCCAACGCCTCCTGAAGCCTCTGCCATGGTCGGATAGTAAACTAGGTGCTTCTGTCGGACACGATACATGTCGGAACTCCGTGCAGTCGTACGATCTCGTCGATATATATCTGGGCATACTGAGCAAATCCGAAAGTCGTCTTCATCGGTAGGAAGTGAGCCGCTTTCGTCAAACGATCCACGATCACCCAGATGGAGTCATACCCTCGACTAGTCCTGGGTAGACCCACAATGAAGTCCATAGATATCTGTTCTCATTTCCACACCAGAATGGGTAACGGCTGTAGCTCTCCCGCGGGCCTCTGGTGTTCAGCCTTGACTTGCTGACAAGTCAGGCATCTCAACACGAAATCTGCGATGTCCCTCTTCATACCGTCCCACCAGTAAACATTTTTCATATCGTGGTATATCTTGGTGGAACCTGGATGAACACTGTACACCGAACGATGTGCCTCCTCAAGAATCCCACGCCGCGGTCCCTCAGCATCTGGTACGCACAGTCTAGTCCCAAATCGTAGTATCCCCTAGTCATCGATCACGAACTCGGAAAATCTGCCATATCCAATCTGTGTCCTGATCTCTGAACATCGGTCATCACTGTGCTATGCCTCATGTATACGGTCAAGCAACTGTGGGCGTGCACGAACATGCGCAATCTGTCCTCCTATCGGCGTAAACTCGAACTGCACCCGGCTGTCGCATAAAATCTGCCAATCTGCCGACGACTGCCTCTGCACTGCGCTCAAACAAGATAGACTACCCCCGGGCCTCCTGCTCAAAGCATCCGCCACTACATTAGCCCTGCCCGGGTGATACAAGATCTCGCAGTCATAGTCCTTCACTAACTCCATCCATCGGCGCTGTCTAAGGTTCAGGTCTCGCTGCTGAAATATATACTTTAAACTCTTGTGATCAGTGAATATCTGGCACAACTCGCCGTATAGGTAATGTCGCCAGACCTTAAGTGCAAAGACCACTGCAGCCATCTCCAAATCGTGAGTGGGGTAGTTCTGTTCATCTTTCTTTAATTGCCGCGAAGCATGATCACCCTGTCATACTGCATCAATACGCACCCTAACCCCATTAGAGAAGCATCACAATATACCACAAATCTGCCTGATTCTGAAGGCAATGATAATACTGGCGCCATAGTCAGTAGAGCCCGTAACTGCTGAAAACTGTGCTCGCACTCCTCCGTCTAAACGAAAGGAACTCCGGGTCAACCCGGTCAACGGTGTAGCAATACGGGAGAAGTCCTGCACGAATCGCCTGTAGTAGCCGGCCGGCCCTAGAAAGCTGCGAATCTCCGTAACTGATGTGGGTCTGGGCCAACTCCGAACGGCCTCGATCTTCCTCGGGTCTACACATATACCGTCTCGTGAAATCACATGCCCCAAGAAGTCTACGCTGTCCAGCTAGAAAGCACACTTGGAGAATTTGGCAAAAAGCTGATGCTCCCTCAAGGTCTGCAGTGTAATTCGCAGATACTGCTCGTGCTCCTCTCTACTCCGAGAATACACCAAAATATCGCCAATGAATACAATGATGAACAGATCAAGATACGGCCTGAAAATACGGTTCATCAAGTCCATAAATGCTGCTGGCGCGTTGGTGAGTCCAAACGACATCACCAAAAACTCATAATGGCCGTAGCGCGTGCGGAAAGCTGTCCTAGGAATATCCTCCTGTCGAACCCGCAGCTGATGGTAGCCTGATCGCAAATCGATCCTCAAAAAGTATCCTGCCCCCTGAAGCTGGTCGAACAAATCGTCGATGCGTGGCAAAGGATACCTGTTCCACACTGTCACCCTGTTCAGCTGGCGGTAGTCGATACACAAACGCATACTGCCGTCCTTCTTCTTGACAAACAGGACTGGAGCACCCCAAGGAGAAACACTGGGTCGAATAAGTCCCTTATCCAGCAAATCTTGCAACTGACCCTTCAATTCTCGAAGTTCCGCCGGGGCCATCCGATAAGGCGGTACAGAAATAGGCCCCGTGCCAGGAACCAAATCAATACAGAAAGAAATATCACGCTCGGGCGGTAACCCAGGAAGCTCGTCAGGGAACACATCAGGGAACTCGCTAACAATCGGAACCTGATCCAACGGAACCTCTGTAGCTCTAGTATCGTAAACATAGGCGAGAAATCCCTGACATCCCTTCCTCAAAAGCTGTCCAGCGCGAAAAGAAGAAATCACACTGTGAGGGGCGGCATCACGGTCCCCCAACACAATAAAAACCGACTCGCCGGGAAAACAAAATCTAACTGTCTTCTCATGGCAGTCCACGGAAGCATAGCACGTGGCTAACCAATCCATGCCCAAAAGAACGTCAAAGTCCAACATCTCAAGAAGGATCAAGTCGACAGGCAACTCTCTCTCGCCAATACAGACGGTACAGGATCGGAACACGTGCCTAGCAACAAACGACTCTCCCATAGGAGTAGTCACAACAAGCGGCTGATCAAGCAACCCGGACTCTCTATCCAAACTCGGCACAAAGTGTGTGGATCCGGGATCGAACAACACGTATGCATCAACAGAACATACTGGAAGGATACCTGAAACCACCGCATTGGACGCCTGCGCGTCCTGATGCGTCAAAGCAAAAACTCGTGCCTGCCCTCCACCTGTGACTGACTGCCTTCTGCCTCGGTCATCCCATCCTCTCTGAGCAACTCCTCCACGCCCACGACCTCTCTGTGTGTGAGTCTGACGCGGAGCAACCATAGGAACAATAGGCAACGCCCTCTGGGATGGTGAAGGTGGTAAGGTAATATGTGGTGCTGCTGTCTCCCTCCGGTGTATCTCAGGACAATCTCTAACAAGGTGAAGTAGACTGCCGCATCTAAAGCAACCCTGCGACGACTGCTGACTCTCCCGTGGATACGAACTAAACATCTGACCTCGTCCCGAATCTCTGCCACTCCCCATACCTGAACGATACCTGTCGCGGCGTCTGAATATCTGTCTCCGTACTGATATACCAGTACGAACTCTCTTCGGCTCTGGAACTACCGAAGTCTCAGCAAGGCGCTCCTCGACTAATAGGGCTGCATCTACCGCTGCTGCATATGTCTCGTAATGCTGCGCGCTGATCGCAAGGAACAGTGGTGTAAGCAAGCCTCGGACAAATCTCTTGACTCGCAACTCCTCAGTAGCCACTAGATACGTGGCATAAACTGATAGCTCTGTAAACAGCACGTCATACTCTGCCACTGATATCTCCGGAGTCTGGCGTAGGGACTCGAATGTGTTGGAGGTAGTGCCCTCAGAGTTAATTATTGGATCACAGGCACGTGATTGCAATGATTGAGGGAGGACCTATCCCGGTAGGACAGTCTTACTCAAGATGATAGTATGCTATCTGATTTATCTTTATCATCGTGTACTGCTTTAGGTGACCTTACAGGTCGCTATTACACGTTGATAGAGCCCCTACGATTCTTGCTTGACTACCAGTAGTATGAGGGCGATCATATACGTGAGAGCTGGAGTCTATAAGCACATTCTTAAAAGGTCCCTAGTCGTGGGAGTTTCGAGACAGGGCATCGATACTCCAGAGTAGACTAGTGTATACAGTCGAGACCCCGACGAGGGGCGGTGGCCGGTCTCACAAGCCACTGGTGTCAGTTGGTTCACCTAAGATGTATACAGGTGCTCATTGGGTTATGAGTACACCGGACAGGACTCGCCGGAAACATGCTAGTTGGTCTTATACCTGACGTCAGATAGCAGTTCCCTGGTGACATGTGTACAGGTTAGTTCATCGACCTGGGGATCGTCATTTGTCTCGTGTGAGTTCCCACTGCACTTTGATTACTACCCTACCACATTCAAAGGAGACGTGCAAACAGGTTTTAGTTGGGTACAGTACCGAGCCACATGGAGGCAGTGAGCGGATCTTCAGGGGTTCGTCTCTCCCGGTATTGGGGGTGAGGTCGCACCGTGTCTAGGAGAGCCCTTACACGAAGTCCTTGGCCAAGGCAGGAGATTTACTGGTAGGTATTCCGGTAGTATCTCAAGGTGTTCTGGGCTACACTCCGACACGACTTGTACCGCTTTTGGGGGTCTGACTTTTACCAACTCCCTAGGCCCGCCATGTGATGCTCATAGACGAACGGACCGGACTGTACGGATATTGTCACTGACAGGCTCAGTAGGGTGTCAGGATGAGTTCGCCCACAGATGTCCCTTTTGGTCAATAGCTGGTGGCCCGTCACGTATGGCTAATACCTCTGACGTGCTAGTGGTTAAATCCACAACCATAGTATTGACGAGTCTTTAGAGTCCCCCACAGACCAGTTGCTTAAGTTTCGGGCGAAACGCTGTAGAGGCCGTATGGAGATATGGCAGGGTTCGATCAGATACGTGCGGTATTGCACGGATCATGATCGGACGGAAAATACTAGCGGGCTTTGGTTTAAACCGGATCCTAGTATTGCACAGTGTAGATTTTGTCTCATTGCATTTGTATTCGGTCGGAATATAAATGCGGGTGTGTATACACAGTATCGGGGTTTTCCTGTAATTTATTACGGGATCAGTTTTTGGAGTTGCCAGTTTGTTTTCCGTTTCGGCCATATTTTTTTGTATCTTTCATTGGCCGAAGTTTGGTGGAGGAGGGCTTATTTGCATTTGTGCAAATAAGCATTTGTGGAGGGTGTTATTTGCATATTGTTGCATCATGATGGTTTTCATGATGGGTGCACCATCCATTGACTTGATTAATCCATCATTGCTTGACTTTCTTTAGTCATCATGGTTTGACTTGTAGTATCATGATGGTTGTGGTGGAGTGTTGGATTTAGCTTGTTATCATGCTTGATCATGATGACTTTTCTCTCTCTCTCTTGTATCATTTGATCCACACCCCCCTTGGTGTTATTCTCTCCCACTCTCCATTATGCATGGCCAGCCAAGCTCATTAGAGGGCTGTCCAAAAATTTGGTGTGGGGATTTTGGTTCTTTTCATGCTAGAAAAATCTCCAAGTTCATCTACAAAAGTTGATATATCATTTCCTCCACTTAAATGGTAACATCCACTACCCCAAATGAGACATAGCTCACTACACTATTCTACAGCAAACCTTGGGCACGTCGACTCGCCAACTTCGTGCCCGAGTTGCCTCGGACCAGAGGCGGGAGCCCGTAAAAGAAGCCGGCGATGTGGTGCCCTTCCGGCGAGGAGATGAAGACCGGAGATTCCGTGGGAGATCGGGACGACAACGAGAAGACCGGAGGACTCGGATCACTCGGTATATCTCACTAACCCCTTCTCTAGTTAGCTAGGACTATGTTAATGGCCCGATCCAGATATTTAGTGCGCGGTGGTGCCGGTTTCAAAAGTTAAAGTAAATCATCGCTTCCGCATTTTGGCCTCGGGATGACGACCGGGGCGCCGCCGTGCACTTACAGAATGCTCTAGCATCTCTGACACTCAGTGGAAGAAAGCGGGCAAGGAATAGCGCCACAAACTCTGTCCAGGTCATAGGAGGAAGACCTGCTGCTCTACCCTTCTCGACTAATTCGCACCATTTCTGCGCAAGACCTTCCAGGCGAAAGCTCGCGAACTCAACCCATCTTGCATCTGCGCATCTGACGAAACGCCATATCCGAGCTATCCTATCAATGAAAGACTGTGGGTCCTCGGCTGTATCGGTGCCTGTGAAGACCGGAGGCTTCAACCTCATAAACTCTGACAGCGATACTGTAATAACCTCTGTAGCTGCAGGGGCAACTGCCTGTACTGTGGGTACCACCGCGGTCTCTGCAACGGGTGGAACTACCTCTGGTCGCTGCGCTCGAAGTGTCTCAACTAGAGATCCCATCATCTGGCGCATATCCTGCATACTGGATCCCAACGTCTGGCGCATCTCCTGCATACCAGCCCCTAACATGGCAATCTGATCTGTCACGGGAGGAACTGCCTGCTCGGGCACAACCGGTGTACTACCCGGATCTTTCCTCGTCTCAGACGAATCAACTCTAATCTCGGCCCTCGCGGCCGCTCTCTGTGCCCTCGTAGTCTTTGGCGGCATAAAGGCTGAAAGGAAAAGTAGGATTCGATAAGGATACAGAAACCGAATCGCAAAAATATATATACTCAAGAAGGAAATTTAAACCAATAAGTTCTAAGGTCGCCTTGGCGGACTACCATGTCATGAGTATGCCGCGGAACATACGCACTCTACGCCACTCTGCTTCAGCTACCTACTCCATCATACCAGGGTCATCCTACACTCCGAAAGGTAAAACCTATGCTCTGATACCAACTTTGTCACGACCCGAATATTTCGACTCGTGACCGGCACTCAACCATGCAACGTCTACAGGCGTAACGCGACTAAGTAAGCCGAAACCAGAAATCAAAACCATGTAAAAGTAGTGAGTGTTGAAAACATTTAATTAAAACATTTAGAAAACCTTAAATAGTTCAATAAATTTCTTTTAAAGTTAAGTTATCCTTATAATAATTTTGGCAACATTTCCTTTATAAAAGTAACCCCGAAATCGGGTACAAAAAAGGATATAAGTGACAAGATATATCATGAAATAAAGCATCCCCAAACGGAAGCAATCACGCCCAACAGCGGAAAACAATACCACAAGAGTAATATACGACGCCGTAGCGAAGAATGAGCAATAAATAAAAACATCACAGAATAATAAACTGCATATATACATCATCGTCCTCATACTGTCTCTAAGTCAAGTACATATATGGTAGATGGAGAATACTAGATACAAAAGGTGTACAATAAAATAACCAGATACCACAACCCACCTAACAGCAAAATAGCACTCGCATCAACTGTAGTGGTATCTGTAGCCAAAAGATGTATGAAAGCAGCCTGCCACGACTACTCTGATGGGCAACCTGCAAATACTGTGGCACAACGAGGGTGAGTTGCCAACTCGTGAATAGAAATAACATTTAAAGGTAATCGCGAGTATGCACGTACTGCGCTACTCTATCATATGCCAGCAGGTAAAATCTATATGCGACAAGTAGTAGGTGCAATAATCATGCAAGTGCTCTGTCAGGTAAAATAACTACAGGATGAGATGCATGAAAATCAATGCTGAGCATGGATAACAACATCTACACGGAGTATCAATGCGGAAAAATAATCGGTGCCCAACACTGCACCCAAATCCCAAACAACTCAGGCGCCGGCACTCTCCTCGGCCCTCAAATCCTGTAAATCTCTGAGAATCATGAATGCCCATCATCGGCACTCAAAATATCATAAAATACCCGTGTCCAGTATCGACACACAAATCCTCATATATCGGGCTCCGTCAGTCCGGATCAGCCCACGGGCTCCGTCTGCGGAATCGGCCCTCGGCCCCAGCAGTATGGGTTATCCCGTATCCATCTATCAACTCTGGTCAGTATCCTCCGGATAACCGCCAGGTCCAACCAATCACCGGTAGGTACTCGCCCACCTCCAGGCTCAATCGGCAAAATCCATCGATCATCTTGCCGAGGGGAACCATACCGGGCCAACCACGAAACCGCAAACGGATCATCCAATTCCTCGAACCGGGTTTCAAACATACGTCTCAGCACCGAGAAAACGCGTGGTGGACGCACCAAAATATCATATCAAGAGGAACCGGGTTTTCAAATAATGCATCTTTCTAAAACAAAACACCACGGTCCTCAAAACCAGAAATCTCATGAAATCCAACACCAATGAATAAATCAAATGCGATGTGCTATGTACATTAAGCCATAATATAGGTACAAGGGAGAAACCGCTTTTTAAAATAGTTTCAGTTTTTCAAAGACATCATGCGGCTCCCAATTTCTATGAAAATCATATCGAATCATATGTGAAATGAACTACAGAATAATGATCATGACAATACTACAGTGAGTGTATCATGGAAATTACTAACGGTGTGTGTGTAACATACAAATTAGTGCTCGTGCATCATGAACCGTTAGTAATAGTGCGGTGTTCTATCAATTCTAAGTTTATATACATATGTCAGGGAATGCGGTATGCAACAACGGTATCCATGAAGATAAATGCAATATGTAGCTATAAGGTCCTATCAGCCCTGACACATAACGCCATGCGGGCGATATCCCCGTAGATGTTAAATCTACTCACCGTAGTCTCTCGCTAGGTATGGCCGACGGCTTGTTTCCCCTTTTTCGCGGCGTCCGTCGCACTCGCCTGCGAACCTAGAATTTCACAGAATATCACACATGAGCTCAATTGTACAAAAACACGACATTCAAAGTCACACTAGAAGCCCGTGCCGCAAACCAAGCGCGCGCGTGCGCGATACGCTAAAACGTGTGATTACGCGCCTGAAGCTCACCCGACGCGTCGCGATACACAGGAACCCCAAACCCACATACGCGTATCACGCATGTCGCGAATGTTTAAAATACGAGAAAATAGGTATTTAACTCCAGATTTTGATACAGAAAAGATATTATAAAAATATATATACCAATTTACACCACATAACAGCAGACACCAGTCACCCCAAACCCCAACCCAAAACACCCCTATTTGGCCGCAATTTGTGGCCAGAATGTATATTTCGGCGGCCTGGGTAGGGAGAGGAGTTCCAGGTTTTGTGTGTGTATTCTATACCCTCTATACATGTTACAGTAAATCCAATTTTATTCTGAAACACCCCGGGTAGAAGCAGATTTAACAGAGCCCAAATTCAAGTTAAAAACCACAATTTGCACTAAAAAGATACATTAGGGTATATCTGTGAAATCTGAAACAAAGCCAAGTCTAAAACCACACTAATATCACATTACCAAGCCAATCAAACCATAAAAAGGTTATTTTAACATAAACTTCACTAAAACCCTTCATTAGCACTAAAAAATGCATAAAAAGGTGATATTTATCAACCAAACACACAAATTATTGAAATAGAGGGTTCGACATGAGTTTATACCTTCTAAAGACCTTAAGAAACACCACAAATCTCAGCCCTAGCCTCAAGTGTGCAGATTTGCTTCCAAACACCTCAAAGGAGCCATTATATCAAGGTTTTGTGATGAAAAAGGATTGTTTTGTGTAGGGTTTTGTGTTGAGATCGAAGAGAAGTGAAAAGGAGAAGAAAAGATGAAGAAAAGGCTAGGGTTTCTACTGGAATTCTGCTGGAAGTGCAGAAAATGAGAGAAGAGAGAGAAAAAAGAGAAGGAATGGTCAATTAAAAGTCAATCTTTCCTACCTAACCACCATGCCTCACTTTCTAATTGGATTTTTGAATTTTAAAAAGGATTTTGACTTGATTTAAAAAGGATGGGGATAATTATCAACCATGCAAGAAAAGCAAAAGGGTTAACATGATAACGCTTTTTAACCCAAGTCACCAAAATGTGCTAAGTGTGCATGTGTACATTAACACCAAATTTTCCAATTTGGGTAAACAAGATATAAATATAATTAATAACCCTATAATTATATATATATATATATATATATATATATATATATATATATATATATATATATATATATAAACACTTCACCACACACTTATCACTAGCCAAGAAGGAAAATAAGATATCTTTTTTTTTTTTTGAAAAACACGCACACTTGCTAATTAACGCGAAAACATCCTAAACGAATTTCAAGGCGTTACAGACGATCATGTTAGAGAGGAAGTCCGAGCAGAGTAACGACTTAGTGGAGTAAAAATGGCTTACTTGAATCGTCTGAAGAAGGGGTTTATATAGCGGTGGCAGTAGGAAGGGCAGGCGCGAGAATCATGCCGGCCGTTACGCTCCCGACGTCACGCCCGCATGATGAGCAGGATCTCCCATTAATGGCGAGACATGCTCGTTAATGGGGATCGTGATGGCGTGGAACGTGGAATGTGGCCGGCGGATATCTCGCGCATGGAGAGATTCGCGGGATGGCGGTTGCGCCTGTGAGCGGTGCCGTTGGCCGGTCGATGAGACCGAGGAAGATGACCTCGGCGGTAGAGCTCGCGAACGAGCGGGAGAGCCGAGATATCTTGGTTCTGCGGTAACCCACACACGAGCTGGGAGGACGAGGAGGCCAATTATGCTGGGGGCTCGGAGGTGAGCCAGCTTTGTCGTAGGATGGGCATGGGAGTGGTCTGATCGGCTACTGTAGGCCCTTTCTTGCATGCTCTGGGACACGTCATCTGCCATATGTCATGATCTGGGAGATCACCGATATTGAGCATCATCAAGAATCAACAGATGGGCTTAGAGTAGCTTATTGGTGGGGCTCGGGATCGAACCCGGGTCTCCCATTTATAAAAGGTGGTTAATTATTCCCGTCTATCATATCTCTAAAAACAAAGAAGCATCAACAAATATTATAAATGTATCTTTTGGTATTAAATCCAACAACACTGTTCAAGACTTCAACAATTATCATAAACATAGACATGTCATTATTATGACCAAAATATGAAAAGTTTGTATCTTTGGACAAGCTAGTTTTGAAAGTCCTCACACGGAACAGGATAAAAGAGCTACTCAATGTGATGGGCAAATGCATAAGATAGACAAACAACATATATATATATATATATATAATTAATTCTGAAAATGACATCCTATATGCGAGTAATGCAAATTAACAAATAAGATGCATGTGTTATAGTTGTATGTATATAAATTGGCCCTGTAGGGCTCTCTGGGGTACAGCCTAAGGAATCACTCATTTTGAACTTCATGAATGTGTTTAGCTCATAAATACATGGGCTTTCATTAATTGCACCGGTATTTATTTATGAGATAACATCATTGATGAAATGCCATATTGACGCCTCCTTAAATTGCATTTTAAGTTGTCGCCTGGAGAATATTTTCCTTGTAAGGTTAATTTATTCTTATGACATAACCAGCTTAGATATGGCCAACATAGATATACACTGTGGATAATTATTCTGTTTGACTTTCATTCATGGATAAAGTAGACATAGTTTTTGACATTTTCAAGGCGAAAGAAAGGATAAATATTTAAATTATGGGAAGTACTTCTATTCTTCATTTCAAACAAACATGCCATTAGTTTAGCTAATAAATTAGGCAAAAGACCAGATTGAAGGAGACCATGCATATTTCACTTTAAATGTTCATATTGTTCGGATAGTTATTGAAGTTTAAATGATGAAGAGTTTAGCTCAATTTTCTTTTTTTGCAAAAAAGGAAGTAGCTAGGAGTTAATCATTCATCAATTACTGATAAAGGTAATTTAGATACCACCACACAAAACAAGAGCTGATTAATTCAAATGAAATGCATACATAAACCGTGGAAATTAAATACATACAAATTGACCTGAATTCTTTAATTAATTCTACTCTCTAGGATTATAGTAAGGAAAGATTGTGAAAAAGGTCTGGAGAACTGTGAGTATGAAGAAAATAACGCTGACCACGCCCGCGAAAACCACCCATGTGTTGCTGCAATAGCTTAGTTTGAACTCTCCCCAACACTTGTTGAATCTATCATCCTTATACTTGTTCACATCCTCAAATAATTTGGCCAGATAAAATCGATCTCGCGCGAAATTGATCCCGGTACAAAGACGGCTAAAGAATTGTGTTATGTCCTGATCTGCGCTCATCCGATTCACAAGAATACCGTTGGAATGCAGCAATCTCACGTCTTTCTCCAAGGTAATGATGCAATCCATGAACAATGCGTAGACGGTGATGTGGAAGTTTGTGTACGGGTAGCACTGCTCGAAAGCGATGAGGTTTCGGAACAGGTTCTTCGACTGGTCGTCGATCAAGAGAGAAGGTATGGTAATCACGGCTCTGGCTCTTCTGGCGTTGAAGTTTATGTCCAAGAAGCTTTTCGCTTGGTCGTTCTCCTTAAAATCAAATCCAAAATCCGTGAGTTCGGTGGCGCATGGGATCCACAGCGGAGCCGATGATGCAGGAGGAGGAGGTGGAGGAGGCGAGGATGAGGATGAGGGATCGTTATTGGGAAGCAGAGACATGTAGAATAGATGGAAGAGATGGAGGATTTGGTCTTTTTCAGATGGCAACAATGAGAAACCTGTCATCCTTGTCGGATGGGCATCTTTGAAATAATCCAAGGCTTTTTCCACGAGGTCTACATTGTCCCTGATCCCAATAACCTCGAGGAGCAGGTAGAGGACGAAGAAAGGGATCTGGTTCTCAACCAGCAAAAGGTCGTACTTGACCAGGGTCCATATCCATATCCTTCCAGCAAGATGCTCGCGCTCTCTGTCCAGCAGGAGGTGAAGGATGAAGAAGCCATCGAGCATCATAAGTGCCGCCAGATCCTCGCTGTCCAAGCTTTCATTGCCTTGGGAGTAATAGCCCCTGACCCGTCTCTCGTGGCCCTTCAACTTCTCAACGCATTGGAAGATGATCTCCACTGGGTCTTCACGAGAGTTGTGGCGTGATAGGAAACGAGAGAGGCAGCGCCATTTCCCCATGTGCATGTACCAATAGTCTTTATTATAGTGATAAGGGCCGATGGAGACAACCTTGGGCTTATAAGCTTCTTGATCAAATTGTGCGATATCGGGAGGGACAGTGTAGATCGAGCATTCACGGGTGGGTTGTGGAGCGCTTTGTGAGCTGTAAATATAAAAGGCCTGCCTGATCCGTTCCCTCAGAATGGTACCATATGGGTCATCGGCTGCAGGTGGTTGCTCCATGGATGGGATCGGCTCGCTGTCTGAGCTCGTCGATGATGCCGGTCGTATGACTGGGAACTCGTTTACCACAGTCATGACCTCTTTTATTCGTCGTCTGACTGGTGGTGATGTGCTCATATCTGGGAACGTTATGTTTGAGACCGACCCTACTGGACGTCCTGTCAGATGTGGGGGTGTGGGGGGGGGGGGGCATTTATACTAATTAAATTTTTTTTCCTAAATAAATAAGCATGATAGACCGCACTTATAAACAATGCAATGAGAAGATACAGGGACAAAAATAAATAATGCAACCATTTTGAACTTGAACAACTTATTTCACAAAATCATATATTTCACACAAAACACACTGAAAGCTACCTCCAATAATCGATCTGATTGTCAATGTCGAGACTTCATCTTCTGAGAATTCTGCAAAATCAGCTTATCATCAATTCTTTAGCTATTCAATTTTCAGAAATTCATATATAAGAGAAATAAAAATTTAAACTCCATTGAATACATCGCTTATACCGACCCATAAAAATCTGTCTACTTAGAGAGAGAGTGAATTCTAAATGCTTGTAACAAAACAAGCAACCATAATCCATCACTCATTAGGTCAAGGACTTTTCACCAAAAAACAAAACCCGTTTCTTATAAGTAATATTTTGTGTCTGAAAATACTACTTCCCCCATAATATACAGACACATCAACATTAGCATTGATATTTTAATAAACCTTTTGAATCAACTAAAATATCTGGCTATAGCATTACTTTTTATTTTTATTTTATTTTTTGAGAAATAAGGAGGGATATATTACCCTCCATCAAAACATGTCATTAAAAAGAAGTTTTTAAATGAACAATTCCTGCAAGTTACATGTTTTTTCTATATACCACCTCCAAAACTTACCTAACTCTAAATATTACCCTCAAAACTTCATATTACCATATATCTCTTCCAAAACCATAATTTTCTCCAAAAAAAAAACACCCTTTTAACCATTTAAATATTTAAAACAAAAAAAAACTAAACTAGTGGTAACCTGACTATTTCTATTCACCTTCCCCACTTTAAATCAATAAACCTAATAAATATCATTTCTACCACTTTACTTCTAATGTTATGAAAATATTGATTGTTTGGAGGAGCTTAAAGGAATAGATGAGATGATTTTTTGATTTATTTGAAGAAGTGATTATGGATATTGTAGAACTAACGTTGGATATAATGAGAGATCGTTGAAAAGTCCATAAATAGTTTAGGGTTGTTAGAATTTAATAAGAATGAAGTTTTTTCTCTTTTTTTGGCTTTGGCTGGTAAGACCTAATCTATGCATACAAACCCCCCAACACATTCACGCACACATCACACATAAACACAATACATACGCAATCAGACAACCTACGATTTTGTCCCGAAAACGTTAATTTGTGGTCACTTCCCCTCCTGGAATTTCTGGGGTTCGAACCCCGCACTCTCCTTAAGAGGGGAAGTACCCATACCAACTGAGTTATTGCTCATTAAAGATATAATAGAGAAATTGTTGGGATCATGAGATTAAAAGAGAATGGGGATGAGATTCTTAGGTTCATAAGATTAGAATGAAAATGATTGAGATGATATTCGTTAACTTTATGGGTTTAGGAGGAATGAAAGAGAAGGAGAGAAAGAGTCAAGCTAAGCCAAGTATAATTTTTAAAAAAAATGATTGAAATGGTAATGAGTGCTTTTTGGAGAACATCATGGTTTTGAGTGAGATATATGGAAATATGAAGTTTTGGAGGTGATATTTAGAATTGGATAAGTTTTGGGAGTGATATATAGGATAAACCCATAAAGGAAAAATTACGTCACATGAAACACCCGCATACAACCACTATGGAATTACAAAATAAGGCAAGACCCAAATCCTACAAGCATAACTCCAACAAGAGCCCCATCCGGAAAGCTTGCATGGATTCTCCATGAGGGTTGAGGCAAGAACTATGAGAGGGCATAAAATAAGAAAAATGATTAACCTATTCATTTGAAATATTTATCAAAACATATCCAATATACAAACAGCATGAACCCACTTAATTAGCACTAGTATCTAGGTGGTGTGTGTTCCACCATTTTGTCTCTTGGATAGATTGTGCAGTTGGATTTCAAGCTGGTAGATAAGTGTTGCTCTAAAATAAGGACGTAGAATACCGGGGCTGGACCGGATTTGGGTTCTTTCCGCCTTTTTTTACTATCTGAGTCCAAACCTGTATACATACAAGTATATAACTTACCTTGGATCCTGATAGGATGGGTGCCTAATCTCATCCAAATAACGATCAGCCTCCTGGATCTTGGATCAACTAAGATGGTGATATTAAATGGATTCTGGATCTATTTGAGAACACTAAAATATTAGCTATGGAAAAATATCGACCAAAAAAATCCAGTAAAGATTAATTTTTTTTCTCTTCTGAATAATCTTTAAGAGGGTGTGTGATGTACCGCTCTACGGAGATTTGTAGGATAATATATATAACATCGGTATAAAATTTCTACACATGTCGGAGTACGCTCCATAGCCAATTTTGATCCAAAAAAAACAGCGTACAAGCCACTCTATATTTAGATTCTATTTGCCATCCTTCTTTCTTTTTAATTTAATTTTTCTTGGAATATAATAAGTTGCAATTCAATACAAGCAGAATTTTAACGACATACATCTTATCCAACTGAAAAGAGATTTTACTGGTAGTCTATTGCTAATGACACTCGCTTTTCCAATGCTATTATACAGTTGCGCCACACATTCACACACTCACAAAGAAAAAAAGAAAAACAGAAAGAAACGGAGAGAAGAAGTAGATCTTGCACGGTAGTAATAAATAATTCTAATTAGAAAGCAACAAGTATTAATTTGCAAACTCACCCATAAATCTCTTAAGCTCTTATACGATATATTTCTGTTAGAACAATGTTTCCAAGCTCTTGTAATGTATATATATATATAATATACCAGAGAGAATCTAGGGATGGCGTATGGTGGGCAACACAAGAGAATATATGCATGGCGTGTTGAAGAGGGCAGAGTGGGCCATATTATTCAGTGGGTATTAGCGTGGGGCCCTTTCTAAACCTCGTTCTAAAATCTACCTCATGTAGCAATTGCTGTTGAATGTTGCTGTTTAATCTCATTTTTAGGAATTGAGTAGAGCCTTGTTACCATGAATCGCTAAACCATTAGCGATTGTGGTCCATTAGCGATTGGGGACTTGGAATGACCGTTCTGTTTGGAAATAAGTCCCGGAGCAAGCGAGAAATAAATGACAATTGAAGCGATAAAACTAAATACGGGCACAACAGATCAAGACACAGAAGATTTGTTTTCGCCGTTCACTCAACACTGCCTATTTCTGCATCGTAAAGGCTTTATATAATATCCACTTTAACTGTTGCTCTGAAGTATTCCCAACTCTCACTATTAGAAATAAGGGTTGCCTCTACGGATACTACCGTAGGGGCAAAAAATTCATCTCTAGGTGCAAAGGCCGTAGGTGCAAATTGAAGCCCTAAACTTGCCCCTACGGTCAAAAACTTGTCCCTACGGAGATCTATGTAGGTACATTTGCACCTACGGATTAGGACGTAGGGGAAAAAAAGTTATTTTATTTACGGTTATTTTAATTATATTAACTGTACCTACGGATATATCCGTAGGGCCAAGTAGTATCCCCTACGAATATATTCGTAGGTACTTATCCGTAGGAATCTTTTGTCAGTCCCTACGGATATGTCCGTAAGGGCAAGACCAACCCCCCTGACACTGAGATCAGGGGGGAAATATCAGTTACTGCTGATATTTTGCCCCTACGGCTTAAACCGTAGGGGCAACATGTGTACCTACGGATTAATCCGTAGGTACACATTATCTGTTTTTTTTATAAAAAGGGCTGTCTTATTTTTTCTCGCCCTGTGCACAATAATATATATATCAATAAAATATAAAATTAATCATCACACAACATACAACATATATCGCAGTATTCATAATCACATCTCACGCATATAATATACAAAAGAAACCCAAATACTGAATATGATATAAATATAAACCAATATCAATATCAATATCGTTTCAAAATGTAGTACAATATGTATGATATAAATAAATACATGTTTCAAAAAATAAGAACCAAAAAGCTACCCTAGTTCGGTCCAGCTCTACCTTTGAATAACGATAGAATAACGCGCGCCTGCTCCTCGGTCAATAAACCTTGCAATTCGGCGCGAGCGGGAGTCTGAGCGTCCTGTGGAGCTGGCGATGTGGTCTGCGCAGCCGCCGTCGAAGGAGTCGCTTACGGAGCCACGACTGCGGGAGTCTGAGCGGGCGGTGGAGCTATAGGAGCTGTCTGCGGAACCGCAGCCGATGTAGTGGCTTGCGGAGCCGCAGCCGAAAGAGATGCATGCCTCTGCCCCTGTCGCGTCTGGACCAAACGTGTGTAAGAAGCGTGTAAGAACTATGTGTTACTCGAATTCGTATCATTATCAAGTTATTTCGAAATCCCATTTGGATATCTAGTTTGGATAACCGTTGTTTATTTTAATTACATATGTATGTATGATTAATCAAACCTAAGTCTAAAACCAAATAAACTCAAGCTACGTACTAATTATGGATATGTTGATATGTATAACATGACATGATATTTTACTATAAAGTAGTATACATACCAGCATCTCCTTCAACTCCTCAACGGTGGCCCTCAAGCTCTCCAGTTCCTGCTGGACACGTCGCTCACTGGAGACGGAGGAAGTAACCGCCGGGGTGGAGTCCAACCTCATATGGGCCCTGCTAAGGCCCAGTCCCCGGCCTCTCTCCCAACCTCCGTGGTGCCCTCCGTGTGCGGCGTCCAGAACTGGGGTAAGCAGCCTCGGATCGTTCTGTCCGGTAAAATCGATCCCCGAGGCCTCGGCCTGCTCAACCACCCGCTCCTACACCCACATTAAGCAGTAAAGTATAAGTATAAAATTTAAACTTGAAGCTTCCAAAACTAAAATTTCTAATCTGGGTAGAATAAATATTTAACACTTACGCAATACTCCTGGGTAGCGACGTCGGAATATCGAAGCTCGCCCGTGGCGGGATCTGTCGAGGTGCCGTGGACGGCAAGATATGCGGACAGCACGCTCGGTGTACCACCTTGCACCACGGTCCGAGCTGTCTGCAATATTAGAAAATAACTCTTAATATTAGAAATATTAGAAAATAACTCTTAATATTGCAGAATTTCAGAAAGGTCGGTCTATTGTAATTTACCGATAACTCCATGGCTCGAGTAATATTCCTCGAGCTACCTGTGTAAGTGGGGCGACCCCTCTTCGCCGACTTCCTGTTCTCTGTATTCTGAGCGGCCTGTTTCTGCACAACGCATTAACATTTAGTTTTCTAATTAAGGAACACAGAAATAAATTATATCATAAACAATGAATTACATTTAAAATACATACCTGTTTGCGTTGGGAGTCGAAATAATCGCACAATAGAGGCCATGTCTCTACGTCGACTCTCGCAAACGCCGGAGTAGATAGGAGGGCCGCTCTCTCTGCCTCGGGGGTCGCCATTCACAGGGAGTAGCAATCGGCCTTCAGCTCATTCCTATTGTATCGGACCTTGGTCTGCATGTTCTTCATCAGGCCATTGTACAGAGCATGAAGGTCGAGCACCCTCCCAGGATGATCAGGGTCGGCTACAGGCTGAAAATCGTAATCCAACTGAAAATACAAAAAAAAAACATTGTTATTAGATTGCAAGTGTTAATAATAAATATATTGGATAAATCAAATGAAAATAGGCCGTTAATACGTACCCGAGCCTGATCAAAGAAGAGGGCGAATGAGCGCCGGTGCTACTCGCCCCACTCAACGTGAAGTGGATAGTTCTTCACGAGCCGGCTCTCATCCCCCATATACCGGCCGAACCTCTCGGCATGAGGACCGGTATAGCGATAGTCAAGGGTAAAAAGGAGGGGGAATGGTGCCTCCCCCCTAGCTCTGTCAGGCCTCAGCCTATGGGACTGATTCGGGCCTCGAGTCCCCCTTTGGGGATAGGGAGGCCCTGCGTCTGTACGAAATATCAAGACAATCAATATTAAGACAAAGTTGTATTAAGAAATCAAGCTTAAGCGAAAATTGAAGTGTGATATATACCTCCGGTGACTATCGCACGAGCCTGGGCCCGGGCAGCAGCACGAGCGGGACGATAGTTCCTCCGGTGAGGAACAACCGGGGTCCCGGATGCGGACGCATCCCTGCAACTAGAAAATAAACATTAACGCTAAATTTCCATGAAGTTCATATTTATTCTATAGAGCATATGTAAAATGAAAAAATATTTTATATTTATTCATACTAACCTGCAGACGATGCGGATGGTATGGAAGCGGCAGGAGTGGCCTCTACGAAAGATGTGGACGCACCACCTATAATTAGACAATTAAAAATAGATTATATAAATAATTGCAAAAAGAATGTGTAGATCAATAATATAACGTTCTAAATCAATATGCATGCACTATAGGATATATAAACATACCCGCAGGTGCGGTGGTGTCACCACCTACCGCTAGACAATAATAAAAATTGTTAAGTAAGAGCAAAAGGAATGTGTGTATATTTATGATATAGCATTCTAAATCAATATACATGCACTATATGATATATAAACATACCTGGAGGAGCGGGAGTGGCCTCTGTCCCAGATGTGGACGCATCACCAACAACTAGACAATCAAACATTGACAATATAAGTAATTTTGACATAAACAGGCATGAATATCTGTAATATTACATTCAAAATGGATATGCTTGCAGTATACCTGGAGGTGTGGCAAAATCCACACGGAAGGAGGCATCCGAAGGGGTCTCCGATCTGGGTGCAAGACCGGCCCTTTGAAGCTCCCTACGAAGCTCTCCGGGCGGCAGAACCGCTCTGCCTCTGCCTCTGCTTCTGCCGCGGCTGGAGCTCCTGCCGCCCCTCGCTGCTCCCGACATCGTCATCAAATCTAGATAAACGGTTCGTGGACGCATTAGACAATCATTAAAAGTATTGACTATATATGTATAGAGCGTAAAATGTGAAGTAATAATATAACATTACTGATAACCTTTTTCGTTTCGTGGGCGCATTATACATATCTACTTGGATTTCATCGTCGATGTCATTTCTAACCCACGTAACTTCATGATCGGTCGAAGACAACCCGTCCTTCGAAACAGACGGTCGGAGCACTTTAAGCCTTCTCTCTTCTTCGTCCTCATCGCTGTCCTCGTATTCTGGGACATCGTAGACATCTCTGGGTTTCCATCGGCATACAACACTCCACCCCGGATGCTTCAAACATTGAGAGTAGTATACTTGGAACGCTTGGTTCGGAAAGATAAACGGATCTTCCTGACAGTAAAATCAAAGTGTGTTCACACTGGTCAATCCATATTCATCTTTCCAAGTCCCAAAATTGCTTCTCCACCTGTCCGTATCGGTTCGCGTATCGTACCAAGTACACTGGAATATATAAAAGGGTTCTGATCGTCCGGGATAGTAGATGCCGAATATACAATTTAAGTACCCATAATAAATCACACCGTCCGATCCTACCGTCGCAATCCCACTATTCTGAGTGGTTCTAGATGTTTCTAATTCCTTAACTTCGAATTTGTATCCAAGGACACCAAATCCTTTGTAATATGCAACCTCCGTACTAGGAAATTAAGCTAAACATCTTGAATCACTCTCAAATGATGCAGACAAGTTCGGATCGTGGATCTAACAAAACAAATTTTATGACAAATACATAACGATACAAGTTTAGATTAAAAATGCTAGCAATAAAATGTTATTCGAATAACTTACATGATCTGTGACCCAATCACAAAAATTATCCTGATGATATTTTTCCAATTGTTCTTCATTCCAATCAGGATGCCCCTCACGTACCTCGTTAAAATGAATTCTGTTTTCGACAAATAATGGTGACATTAATATTATATCATTTTATACACACACAAACACAGATATAACAATTAATCCAAAAAAACTTACTCTCTAATTTGTTCAAGACATTCGCAATTAAGCAAGATAAACCGGTATATCTTGTTGATAAACATAGTGCCTACCCTCTTATACTCAGCTTTACCATATGGTCCGTCTTTAATTCTTCGTGGTCGGTTAAGCCTTGTCTCAATGTTCTCGTCCAGATAGCGGGAACAAAATGTGGTTGCTTCATCAAGAAGATAAGCTTGCATGATAGAACCCTCTGGTCGATTTTTATTGCGTATATACTTCTTAAGAGTGTAGAGTTACCTAATGAAAATATGTTGAATAAATAAATACGGGCATACAGGACAACAATAAATTTTAAAATTGTGCGAAACGAAAAATTACACGTACCTCTCGACGGGATACATCCATCGATATTGTACCGGTCCGGCTAATTTCTTCTCAGTTGCAAGATGAACCGTCAAGTATATTATGATATCGAAGAATGACGTGTTAGTTATATGTATGCCCTAGAGGCCATTACTATACATAGGATGTATATTGTAGTGGATGCTTGGACGTATATAGGGAGGACTTTCTTGCTCGACATGATAGTATGTTATCTGGTTGCTCTTTACCTTAACGTGTACACTGATTGTCTCTCTATTACATGTTGGTAAAGCCCTTAGGATGTGTACTTGACTACCTGGACTATGATGCGGATCATACTAGTGGGGACATGGTAGTCCATAAGTACATCCTTTAAGGTCCCTAGTCGTGGGTGTATCGAGACAGGGCATCGATATACCAGTGTAGACTAGTGTATACCTTCTCGACCCATACAGATGGGCGATGGATGATCTTATATCCATTGGTGTTTGACATCAGAGATGATATACGGGTGCTCAGTGGAGACTGGGTACACTGGACGGACTCACCGAGAACTCCCAGATGGTATTATACCTTACGTCAGATGGCAGTTCTCTGGTGACACTGGTACAGGTTAGTCTGTAGACCCAAGATCGTCATAGAGTCTTGTGTGATTCCCACTGTGCTTTGATTTCCACCTTACCACGTCCAAGAGGGCGTGCAAAACGGTGGCTTTTGGGTACAGTCCCAAATCACATGGAGGCAATGAGCGATAGGTGGGGATTCGTCTCTCCCGGTATAGGGAGTTGATGTTGCGCTGTGTTCGATTGGCTATAACCGGAAATCCCTGGCCAGGGTTGCTGAGATTTACTGGTAAGTGTTACCAGTAGTTTCTCGAACTGTTATAGACCTCATATCGACACGACTTATCGAGCTATTGGGGTCTGACGTTTACCACCCCTAGGCGAGATATGCGACATATCAGACGACGAGACCGGACTGTACGGTAAGTGTTACTGGTTGGATTCACAGGAGTGTGAGTGGGCTTGCTCGTCGATCTTCTGATCGCTCAATACCCGGGTGGCCATTACGTTTAGCAGACCGCTTGCGGCTTGTGGGTACTTGATATGATCATCATCTGCTGCCGGCGTATTGACGAGTCTTTAGAGTCCTACACAGAGGTTTCCTGGCTCAAGCGAAACGAAATAGGAGCGCATATGAGATATGTGCGGGACCGAGAATAATACGTGTATGTGATACCGTATTCTATTCTCGCGATGAATGTATCGAATGGTCATATGCGATATAACCTAGTTATCGAATCAAGGATTGATTCGATAAGTCGATACATTGGATACTAGTCGGTTATATACGACATGACCGGATCATTGAATCAAGTGTTGATTTAATGATTTAATGTATAATTATATATTTGATATATTAATTTGCATTAACTAGTATTGGTTCACTTTAAAAGGATTTTCTCACTTGATGTGCACATTGTATATGTGATATATTTTTGTGTGCACTTGATTGTATCATGTTTGATGATACATGCTAACTTGAGTTTGTGTAAAGATTAAACCATGGTTATATGAATGGTTAGGGTTTTGTTTACTTATTCATTTATTTATTTTGTTTATTTATTTTCGAAAAGATAAATAGAAATGGTGGCTTTCTTTGTTTCTTTCATGAAGCTTCATGAAGAGTTGAAAGTTTGACCATTTTTGTTTGCTTCCCTTGACCTAACCATTCACCTAACCCTAGTTTACTCTCTACACTTGACCATGGTTAGTATATGATAAGTATTCATTTTATTTTCTATTTTTAAAATAACTTATCATATTATTATCATCTTCTTCTTCTTCTTCTTCTTCAAGAAGAAAGCTTGCCACCATTAATGGCATCTTGAGAAAAAGAGTGAGAAATCCAATTCTAAAGTGAACCCACTTCCTATTTCATCATCCTCTACTCTTGCCAAGTAGTATAGGGTGTTTTCTTCACAAGTTTCATGACTTGGTGAAGTGGGAGCTTGATCTTGTGTTGCCTCGACGTAGATCATCTTCGGCATCGAAGTCGACGACCTAGCCCGCCCTTTTCTCCGATGAAGCCGACGCTAGAGCCCGGGATCCGATGATCGCAGCGAGGGGACTTTATCATGGAGCTATGGAGGTGGACGACCGGATCTAGAAAGGTTGTATTTCCGTTTACCCTTTAGTTAAGTTGTTAACTAGCTTCTTGTTTCGCCTAAAGTTCTAGTTAACGATCCGTATTAGGGTTTCTCGGCACTTGTAAAATTTGAAATTGGTATGGTTGATGCCATGTGAGACCTCATTAGTGTGTCTAGGAACCCTACAGTGGTATCAGAGCCTAGCTAGAGCATTAGGCGATGCGTTAACGAAGTTAAAACCCCGATCGAACTCAAATACGACAAAATACACCCCTCTCTGGTCATTTTTTAAAATCTGGGTTTTTCCAGAATTAAAAATACCTGAAAAATTCAGCAGGGAAAGATAAGAATTCTGGTGAAAAACGAACCCCCAATTCCTTCATATGGCCACGGAACCGCGGCGTTGACCCACCATTAGCGGCGGTTCCGCGGCAATCTAAGTGTATTAGGGGCAGTTCTTTGCACAGTAATTCCTTTATCCGTGTTTACTATTTTATGAGTATTTTTAATCTGACACAAGTGTTGTGCATTCTGGGGTTTGTTTTGTAATCGTTGGTTCGATCGGGAATTTTAAATTCGTTATTGTTTTTCCGGGTAAATTTTAGAACATGTTAAAAAGTTTGACCGGATAGAAATACCCATTTTTTCCCCTGCCGGGAAATTTCCAAGTGTTGGATTTTTCCGTGGTTTAAAGACGTTCTAAGTAGTGCAAGTAACGCGATGGACCCTCTAGAAGACAACAAACCTTAACTCGATTATGTGACCGTCTTGAACTGCCCTTTGAACCTTAGGGTTTGGGGCTGTACGGCGTGCCACATGTGAGGCGTTGGCTTGACCCTTCTACGGCTGGACCGTTGGTACTGAGGCATGAATTGGATGTTTTTAAACCAATTTCATGTGTTGAGCTGTTTCGGGAAAACTTGAGTGTTTGATTGTTCGATAGGAAAGTTTAACATTTTCTATTTACCCGGAATGTGATACAATATTTGGAATCCACAAGTAGTTATGTGATAACTGATATGAATGTTATAAACATAGCACTTTAGTCTCACTTGATCGGTTGCCACGGAATTTTGATGCGATCAAAAGTCCGTCGTAATCACGTTGCGTACGCGGATACTCGCTGATAAACTTAATAGACAGCTACACCCCTTAGCCCCGACCAAGTGACTGTAGGAGAACCCCATCGCCGAAAGCATCCGTTCGGGTGCTCGCGGTAGCGGTGTTCCGCCTTGGTGCACTTCGTTGACGGTATCGGGGGTGCGGCCGTCTACTAAAGTTTGCGACGAGTATTCGATAAGGTTGTCGGGAATCTTGCTGAATTGCCCGACTTGATATTGAAAAGTGTTTTCGATTTTGAGACTAAAATGCGGGGTTTATAATTGTTAGGCATGTGATGTCTAAGTAATTCATTTGATTAGGCATGTGATGTCTAAAGAGGTTGCGGATTCCAACTGTTGTAGTTTTACACTTTCTTTTCTGTGACCGTAAGTGTAATATGTGATATCGCCGGTTTCGTTGCTATATGTCAACGACAATTGGGATGCGCATATTTATTTACGTTGATGACAATGGATGTTATGTGTTGCTGGATATGTTATATTGGATCGTCGTGTTTGAATAGCCGGGGATTTTTTTATGTGAGATGAGTGTTTTTCATTTTCATTCATTTAAAAACTTGTATGTAATATTCTTTTATTGGGGAACTTCCAGGTTGCGGAAGATGTCACCCTTTGTATATTATTTACTTTTCCGCACTAGGATAGACCCAAGGAGGAGGGCACAAGTAACCGGGTTTTAGGGTCCAGTGGGAAACCAACTCGAGGAGTCGAGTCCGGGTCTCCTAACCCTAGAATTGGTAGGGTTGCTTGCCGCTCTCGTAGGGGTCTAGGGGTGTGGGATTGGCTATTCATCACGACCGTGGAATCCGTGTTTTATACTGGCTCGTATTGAAAACACGGACGTCCTTGTATATCCAATATTTCATATGTTTCTTCTGCTGCGATATCTGTGATGTGATCATGTGATGTTCTGTGATAGATACAGTATATAGTATATATGATATATTATATAGGCGTTACTTATGTTTTACACCCACGCTAGCCCTGCCCCACTCTGCCGTTAGTTACCTAACCTAACGGTGCACGAGGGGACATCGAGGCGAATGCGGATGGCATAAGTGTACGTCGTATTTATCTGTGATGTTTATGTACTTAAATGATGGGACTTCGTTAATATGATTAATGAAAGGAAAAGAAACCTAAAGATGTTGTGGAATCGAATTTCAAAAATAAAACAGGTAGCTACAGTTCTTGCTTTGCACAGCGGTATATATGATATATCCTACACCTTATTCGATAAGGAAAGGACCGAGATCCCTTCACCGGGAGTGACTCCTTTAGCAATAACTGGCAGATGCTACACACTCGGTTTGTTTTTTGATTGCTTTTAAGAGTTTTTGCTTTGCACAGTGATATATATGATATATCCCGCACCTCATTCGACGAGGAAAGGGCCGATGATCCCTTCACCGGGAGTGACCCCTTTAACAAAAACTAAAAAGGCCTAAAAAACACTCCATTTCAAAATTCATTCGATCCTACAACAATATCAAGTTCATTACGCAATAGATTTTCAGAAAAACCTGTCGTAGCCCTCCGTCATTTCAGATAAGTCCTATTTAGTATTCGTGCTACGTTTGTTGACCTCCGTCAAGGCGTAGTGTGCGGTAGCTAACTAGTATTTATCTGTTTATGCATATGATGCAGATTGGATTAGGGTAGTCGTGCGGCCTTGTTGACCTCCGTCAAGGGTCATGCGGGTGGGTTTAATTCGATCAGGAAATGACGGGTTGAACTTGACTAGTAGCCTATGGTTTGTTGACCTCCGTCAAGGTCATAGGGTGCTAGGGGCAAAATTATCGGGAATTTCAAGTGTTGAAATTTGCAATGAGATTGCATACCTTCTATGAGATAGTTGGATCCTGATACCCACTGCGAGTAAGAGTTACTCCTGGGAGAATTTTATACATTACAATTAGCCGATCAAGTAGGTGTCTAGAAAGGTGTTAATGAGGTTACGCCTCTGGGAAAACGAGGTTTACATTAATTAGGTTCGTGCGAAAGCACGGGGGACCTCCCTCAAAGTACCGACACTGGCCTGGCTGAAAGATTGGCGAACTTGTAGTGTGTAATTAATTCCGACTAGTCTTTCCTTTTAGGGTTTGAAGGAAGATTTGATAAAAACAGTAGGAGCCATCCTGATTAGATAAAACAATAACCAATCTATTCTTGCAAGAGCGCACGCTGAGTGTTTTCTTCTCTCTCTCTCCAGGTAGCGACCATATCACGCCTTAATCAAGATAATAATACGGAATATTGACCGAACCCACTTGTTATACTGAGCTGGGGAACGTTGGTCCCGCTCCAACTTATAATTGTTATAAGACAGAGCAGGAAATTGGGGATTACCAGAATTCCCGTGCCGCCCAAACGAAGAGAATGCATGCTGATGCATCATCTTCAGGTATGTTCATTACAAAGAACTGTTTCTCAGTATCCTCTGCATCCTGGGTATATGATACCGGATCAGGATCTCAGATATGTAATCTGTTACATAGGGCTGCAAAAAGGTAGAAAAACTGAGAACGGGTGATAAGTTTCATGAGACAGAAAACGGGGCAAGTGTTGCAGCCAAGTCTGTTGGTCACTGTCACCCTGTATTACCAATACATTGATTCTGAACGAATGTTATTAGATACCGAACCTGATATACAAAATCATATCAGTCTCTTTATTATTAAAGAAATGATAAAATTTTGTATTGTTGGAAAATGTTTTGAACATTTCCTATATCAAAAGTTGATCGGTTCAGGCACGTTATCTAAAAGCATTGATGTTCTAAATCAAACTACAGTTCTTAGTATACGGAACACACACAAGAGGAAGAGTTCAGAAATGAACGGATCCTTCTTGAGGTATTGTAGACTAGGTCATATCAATGCGACCCGACTAGCTAAGTTGCACATAGATGCATATTTAAATTTGTTTGAATTTACATCTTGTGAAACTTGCCAGTCATGTCACAGAGATAAAATGACCATAGCTCTGTTTACTAGAAATAGAGAAAGAGTTAGTGAACTCTTGGGACTGATACATGATGATGTATGTAAGGTCCCCTGTCTACACATGCCAAGACTGGTTCTTTATACTTTATTACGTTCTCTGATGATCTTTCAAGATTCAGACATATGTTCCTGTTGAAACACAAGTCAGAACCTTTTGAGGTATTCACAGAATATAAGTTAGAAGTAGAGAACCAATATGGGTATAAGTATTATGTCCTTTGATGAGATCAAGGAGGAGAATACTTGTGCATAGAATTCCTGAACTATTCTAAAGGAGAATGAGATTCTCTCTCAGCATTACTCCTCCGTATACACCATAGCACGATGGTATATCGGGGCGGAGCAATAGCACCCTATGTGATATGGTGTGTTCTATGATGAGTACTACTGAGTTTCCTATTTCCTTTTTGGGAGTTATGCACTTATGAAGTTGCATACCTATTGAATAGGGTTCCAATCAAATCAGTTGCCTACCACTTCATATGTGATATGGAAAGGGAATAGCCCATATCTTAAGTTAGTTAAGATTTGGGGTTGTCCGGCCTATGTCTAAAAGCAAAATCCGGACAAGCTCGAGGTAAGGTCTGTTATGTAGAACTGGAAATATTCTAGCTATACAAACTGCAGCTGATGATTTGAAAGAACCAAAGGATTCAATAGTTACCAACGAACCTCAGCCTCTCCGCCGATCTAGTAAGGTTCCTCACCCGCCTGAGAGATACTTCGGTTACTCTGTGACAGTGGGAGCGAGGATTGCATCATGAGATGATGACCCAACTATTTTCGAGCTGGCCATCAGGAGTGAGACTCTGTAAGAATGGCTGGATGCTTAGTGATCTGAGATGGAATCCTTATACACCAACAAAGTATGGACTTTGGTTGCTTTATCTGAAGGGTTAAATCCCCATCATAAGCAAGTATATCTTGAGAAGATTACTTGGTGTACATGGAAAAGTTGAGACTTTCAAAGCTAGACTTGTTAAAAGGTTTGCATCATTGACCAGGTATGGATTATGTTGAAACCTTTTCTAAGGATCTATGCTTAAGTCCATCCAGATCCTACTTGCCACGGCTACATACCATGACTATGATATCTGGTGGTTAGGTGTTATGACTGCTTTTCTAAATGATGTTTTAGAAGAGAACGTCTGTAAGTACACAGCCAGAGGGCTTCGTAGACAGTGGGAGCAGCGGAAACGTGTGCAAGTTACTTTATAGGATAAAGTAGACATCGCGGAGTTGGAACGTCTGTTTTGATGTAGTTGTCAAAAGTTTGACTTCATCAAAATGGTAGATGAACCTTGTATATACAAAAAAGTAGTAGGGAGTATGGTGGCGATGCTCGTAGAGTACGTGGATGACATACTCTTGATAGGGAAGGAGTTTCCTATGCTACGCTCGATCAATCTCCGCTTATCACAATGATTCTCCACATAGGATCAAGATGATACCTACTAAATCCTGGGTTTTGGATCTATGAGATAGATCTAAATGGATGTTAGGATTCTCACTAGTTGAAGTGAGATGGTATCAAAAGATCCTGGGGAGAATCACTGGAAAGGTTCCAGGGTGATAAGGACGACTGAATGTCAGTCACAGGCATTGTCTTTACCCTCAGTGAAGGGACGGTATGTTGGAAGAGTTCCAAGCTAGATACCGTGGCATACTAGACAATAAAGGCTGGATACATCGCTACTTAAGTTGCTACCAAAGAGGCTGTCTGGGTGTATATTTGTTCATGAGATGAACTAAGTTCCTCCCATTGTGTGACAATGGAATTGTGGCTTATGCCAAGGAACGTCCGTCCCATCAGTGATCCAGACACATTCTGAGACAGTGTCACCTGATCATGGAGATGGTTGATCTCCAAGGGATCGAGGTTAGGAGAGTAGACTCAGAGGACAACACGGCGGATCCACTCACAAAGGCCTTTTCCCAGAGAGAGATTTTTATGGGATGGTTGAGTATGAGATACAACAACCACTGCTATCAGATGGCCCTAGTGCAAGTGGGAGATTGTTAGTTATATGTATGCCCTAGAGGCCATTACTATACATAGGATGTATATTGTAGTGGATGCTTGGACGTATATAGGGAGGGCTTTCTTGCTCGACATGATAGTATGCTATCTGGTTGCTCTTTACCTTAACGTGTACACTGATTGTCTCTCTATTACATGTTGGTAAAGCCCTTAGGATGTGTACTTGACTACCTGGACTATGATGCAGATCATACTAGTGGGGACATGGTAGTCCATAAGTACATCCTTCAAGGTCCCTAGTCGTCGGTGTATCGAGACAGGGCATCGATATACCAGTGTAGACTAGCGTATACCTTCTCGACCCATACAGATGGGCGATGGATGATCCTATATCCATTGGTGTTTGACATCAGAGATGATATACGGGTGCTCAGTGGAGACTGGGTACACTGGACGGACTCGCCGAGAACTCCCAGATGGTATTATACCTTACGTCAGATGGCAGTTCTCTGGTGACACTGGTACAGGTTAGTCTGTAGACCCGAGATCGTCATAGAGTCTTGTGTGATTCCCACTGTGCTTTGATTTCCACCTTACCACGTCCAAGAGGGCGTGCAAAACGGTGGCTTTTGGGTACAGTCCCAAATCACATGGTGGCAATGAGCGATAGGATGGGATTCGTCTCTCCCGGTATAGGGAGTTGATGTTGCGCTGTGTTCGATTGGCTATAACCGGAAATCCCTGGCCAGGGTTGCTGAGATTTACTGGTAAGTGTTACTAGTAGTTTCTAGAACTGTTATAGACCTCATATCGACACGACTTATCGAGCTATTGGGGTCTGACGTTTACCACCCCTAGGCGAGATATGCGACATATCAGACGACGAGACCGGACTGTACGGTAAGTGTTACTGGTTGGATTCACAGGAGTGTGAGCGGGCTTGCTCGTCGATCTTCTGATCGCTCAATACCCGGGTGGCCGTTACGTTTAGCAGACCGCTTGCGGCTTGTGAGTGCTTGATATGATCATCATCTGCTGCCGGCGTATTGACGAGTCTTTAGAGTCCTACACAGAGGTTTCCTGGCTCAAGCGAAACGAAATAGGAGTGCATATGAGATATGTGCGGGACCGAGAATAATACGTGTATGTGATACCGTATTCTATTCTCGTGATGAATGTATCGAATGGTCATATGCGATATAACCTAGTTATCGAATCAAGGATTGATTCGATAAGTCGATACATTGGATACTAGTCGGTTATATACGACATGACCGGATCATTGAATCAAGTGTTGATTTAATGATTTAATGTATAATTATATATTTGATATATTACTTTGCATTAACTAGTATTGGTTCACTTTAAAAGGATTTTCTCACTTGATGTGCACATTGTATATGTGATATATTTTTGTGTGCACTTGATTGTATCATGTTTGATGATACATGCTAACTTGAGTTTGTGTAAAGATTAAACCATGGTTATATGAATGGTTAGGGTTTTGTTTACTTATTCATTTATTTATTTTGTTTATTTATTTTGGAAAAGATAAATAGAAATGGTGGCTTTCTTTGTTTCTTTCATGAAGCTTCATGAAGAGTTGAAAGTTTGACCATTTTTGTTTGCTTCTCTTGACCTAACCATTCACCTAACCCTAGTTTACTCTCTACACTTGACCATGGTTAGTGAATGATAAGTCTTCATTTTATTTTCTATTTTTAAAATAACTTATCATATTATTATCATCTTCTTCTTCTTCTTCTTCAAGAAGAAAGCTTGCCACCATTAATGGCATCTTGAGAAAAAGAGTGAGAAATCCAATTCTAAAGTGAACCCACTTCCTATTTCATCATCCTCTACCTCTTGCCAAGTAGTATAGGGTGTTTTCTTCACAAGTTTCATGACTTGGTGAAGTGGGAGCTTGATCTTGTGTTGCCTCGACGTAGATCATCTTCGGCATCGAAGTCGACGACCTAGCCCGCCCTTTTCTCCGATGAAGCCGACGCTAGAGCCCGGGATCCGATGATCGCAGCGAGGGGACTTCATCATGGAGCTATGGAGGTGGACGACCGGATCTAGAAAGGTTGTATTTCCGTTTACCCTTTAGTTAAGTTGTTAACTAGCTTCTTGTTTCGCCTAAAGTTCTAGTTAACGATCCGTATTAGGGTTTCTCGGCACTTGTAAAATTTGAAATTGTCATGGTTGATGCCATGTGAGACCTCATTAGTGTGCCTAGGAACCCTACAGTGGTATCAAAGATTATCTAGAGCATTAGGCGATGCGTTAATGAAGTTAAAACCCCGATCGAACTCAAATACGACAAAATACACCCCTCTCTGGTCATTTTTTAAAATCTGGGTTTTTCCAGAATTAAAAATACCTGAAAAATTCAGCATGGAAAGATAAGAATTCTGGTGGAAAACGAACCCCCAATTCCTTCATATGGCCGCGGAACCGCGGTGTTGACCCACCATTAGCGGCGGTTCCACGGCAATCTAAGCGTATTAGGGGCAGTTCTTTGCACAGTAATTCCTTTATCCGTGTTTACTATTTTATGGGTATTTTTAATCTGACACAAGTGTTGTGCATTCTGGGGTTTGTTTTGTAATCGTTGGTTCGATCGGGAATTTTAAATTCGTTATTGTTTTTCCGGGTAAATTTTAGAACATGTTAAAAAGTTTGACCGGATAGAAATACCCACTTTTTCCCCTGCCGGGAAATTTCCAAGTGTTGGATTTTTCCGTGGTTTAAAGACATTCTAAGTAGTGCAAGTAACGCGATGGACCCTCTAGAAGACAACAAACCTTAACTCGATTATGTGACCGTCTTGAACTGCCCTTTGAACCTTAGGGTTTGGGGCTGTACGGCGTGCCACATGTGAGGCGTTGGCTTGACCCTTCTACGGCTGGACCGTTGGTACTGAGGCATGAACTGGATGTTTTTAAACCTATTTCATGTGTTGAGCTGTTTCGGGAAAACTTGAGTGTTTGATTGTTCGATAGAAAAGTTTAACATTTTCTATTTACCCGGAATGTGATACAATATTTGGAATCCACAAGTAGTTATGTGATAACTGATATGAATGTTATAAACATAACACTTTAGTCTCACTTGATCGGTTGCCACGGAATTTTGATGCGATCAAAATTCCGTCGCAATCACGTAGCGTACGCGGATACTCGCCGATAAACTTAATAGACAACTACACCCCTTAGCCCCGACCAAGTGACTGTAGGAGAACCCCATCGCCGAAAGCATCCGTTCGGGTGCTCGCGGTAGCGGTGTTCCGCCTTGGTGCACTTCGTCGACGGTATCGGGGGTGCGGCCGTCTACTAAAGTTTGCGACGAGTATTCGATAAGGTTGTCGGGAATCTTGTTGAATTGCCCGACTTGATATTGAAAAGTGTTTTCGATTTTGAGACTAAAATGCGGGGTTTATAATTGTTAGGCATGTGATGTCTAAGTAATTCATTTGATTAGGCATGTGATGTCTGAAGAGGTTGCGGATTCCAACTGTTGTAGTTTTACACTTTCTTTTCTGTGACCGTAAGTGTAATATGTGATATCGCCGGTTTCGTTTCTATATGTCAACGACAATTGGGATGCGCATATTTATTTACGTTGATGACAATGGATGTTATGTGTTGCTGGATATGTTATATTGGATCGTCATGTTTGAATAGCCGGGGATTTTTTTATGTGAGATGAGTGTTTTTCATTTTCATTCATGTAAAAACTTGTATGTAATATTCTTTTATTGGGGAACTTCCAGGTTGCGGAAGATGTCACCCTTTGTATATTATTTACTTTGACGTACTCATGGGCCATGTTAGACTGTATAACATATAAATTGTAGGTTATGCTGACTATATTGAGAAATATAAGAACGAGATAGTTACTGACAAAGGAGAAAATCCGTGTATATGCTTTGTGTATGCCTTTGTCGTTGAAAAAAATAAATTATCGCACGTATGTTAACCGATAGACGGGGACTAAGTGGCACTTTTAGTTTCATACATGAGTATCGATGAGAATATGAAGGTTGAATTACAACTCGAATAGTGGTTTTAATCCGAACATCTCGAATCGCTATCTAATTATGCGTTTGTTGTGTATTCTTGTTGTATGTGTGTGTTCCGGCTGTCGGGGGTAGGCTTCTATCCTATTAAGAATGTATAGAGCGAACACCCATCACTTGTGCTTTCAACCGTTTTGAGTAAATTTCGGCAGCACCTCCCCGCTGTTCTCCGAGTACACTGTAATAGAATAGATAATCATTTCAAAGCTGTGAAACAACGTTGAAATGAACATCTAATGTATCTTTGTACACGGAGAACCAGCGGAAAGGTACCGACGAAATATCTCGAAATGGATGAAAACACAAGTGAATGAAGGCGTTTGCTTTATACATTCTTACCTTGTCCACACGGGACAAATCTATGGGTTACCATACGATTGAATTTTCTTGTCGCGTAGACTATACGACGGTTGTTAGTATCGAGCTATACCGTCCGATATTTAACAACCTTCGTATAGTTCTATGTCACGACGAGCATCGCACGTATGTTAACCGATAGACGGGGACTAAATGGCGCTTTTAGTTGCATATATGAGTATCGATGAGAATATGAAGGTTTCATATTATCATATAGTGGTTTTAACCCGAACATCTCGAATCACTCTCTAATTATGCGTTTGTTGTGTATTCTTATTGTATGTGTGTGTTCCGGCTATCGGGGGTAGGCTTCTATCCCATTAAGAATGTATAGAACGAACACCCATCACTTGTGCTTTCAACCGTTTCGAGTAAATTTCGGCAGCACCTCCTCGCTGTTCTCCGAGTACACTGTAATAGAATAGATAATCATTTCAAAGCTGTGAAACAACGTTGAAATGAACATCTAATCTATCTTTGTACACGGAGAACCAGCGGAAAGGTACCGACGAAATATCTCAAAACGGATGAAAACACAAGTGAATGAAGGCCTTTGCTTTATACATTCTTAACTTGTCCACACGGGACAAATCTATGGGTTACCATACGATTGAATTTTCTCGTCGCGTAGACTATACGACGGTTGTTAGTATCGAGCTATACTGTAACACCTGAGATTAGGGTTAGTGGTAATTGAGTATTTATATGTGGTTTTTGGTAAAAGTTTACCAAAACGGGATTCTAGTAATTTATCTGGTTTTATGGTTATTTTTGTAGAATTTTATCTCGACCACACACACTTGTGCACGTTAGCTAGGGTTAAGATTAGGGTTTGCCATACAATTGAGCTTGTGGGTTAACTATGTTTAAGTTAACCATGGTGGGTTAGGTCCTTGGTTAAGTTAATTGGGTTGTTAAAGCTAATTAGTTTAAATTGAGGATGGTTGGCTTTGACCATGAGTATTTAGAGAGTTTTAAGGTTGACTTGAGAGGGATGTAATGTGTCATGATGGCTTTTAAAGGGAGAATGATGGTTTAAGGTTAAATCTCATCACCTCACTTCAAACCTTTTCACCTCTCTCTCACTCATACAACAAAGATCAGCCCATATACCAACAGATCAGCCACCCCAAAACAGCCATATTGCTGCTACAACAGCTGATGATCCATCATCAAGCCATTCTCAGCTCTTTTCCAGCATCAGTTCTTCACAAAGCAACACTTTAACTGCTGCACAAACAGCCACTTCAGCCCCTAACATCATTACAAGCAGCCTCAACCTTACAACTCTCTCTCACACACTCACATCAGCCCACTTCCAGCTCAATTCATCCTACAAATCAGCATCAGCCATTGTATCAGAACATCAGCAGCAGCAGCAGCTACATCAGTCCCAACTCCTTACATAACACCCCCTCCCAACACTCAAGCCTTCCCTCAACTTCACCCCAGCCCCCTGCTGCTGCTACTACTTCAAAACAACAAGCACCCCAAACCTGTTTCAGCTTCAGCAGCAGCATCAGCTGAACCAGTGACATTATCAGTCCCAACACACAAACCAACACCATAGCAACAACCCCACCTTCACAAACAACAGCAACAGCAGCTGCTTCTGCCTCAGAACAGCAAGTGCAGATCAACCCTCTTCTAGCCCAAGTTGCAGCACCAGGAGCTGTAGCAGCAGCACCTACTCCCTCCTTCTTCTCCTTCTCCTTGGTTGCAAGGTTCCTTGAGGGTATAATTCCTAAACTCTCTCCATATTGCTTAGATTTATGTGATTGTTTAACTAGTTTAGTGTTAAATGGAGTTTTAGTGCTAGAATTATGTCGTAATGCTAGATCTAGTTACATTAGAATGCTTGTAGCTTAATGAACCCTTTTAGGTGTTAATTAGTCTGTTTTAGCCTAGTAGTGTCGTTAAATTTAGATGGATAGCCTTAAATTGCTAAAATTATGGTAATCTAGCTTAATTAGTGTTTATTTCATGCTTTAGTAGTGATTTGGGTGATTCAAGGGAATTTTGGCAAAAGTGAAGGTAGTGTTAGTTAGAATAGCCCTTTTAGGTACTGATGAGGCCAGTTAACCAGAGGATTGCCCCAGATTTCACAAAAGACACCCGATTTACCCGACTTGGCGTAATTTGGCAGTTTTATCGACTTTTTGGCCTCTATTGGATCTGCTGTTGACCCGAGCCCTTCAGACTAAAATTGTGAAAACTGTAGCATGGTGAGACTAGTAGAAACACACACACAGAGCACGGGGACCCACCTCCCCCTCTCGGCCGCCGATTTATTCTTTCTGGCCGCAAATTGCGGCCAGAGTGGGGGGTGGGGTGTGGGGGTTTTGGATGTAGGGTCCTTCTGGGTAGGTTAGGCTTCTGGTACCTGCAACTTTTCAAGTTTGGCCCAGAAGCAAAATCTGGAGCTATTTGCGTGTTTCCGATGTTTTTATGTCTCGTGCGACAGGCGCGTGATACGCGTGGTTCTGTGGCGCGCTGCGCGACACAGCGTGTCAGTTTAGGTTTTGGTGGGTTGTGCGCGTCGCGTCGTGTCGTGTGCACGCGCGTTTAGTTTCATGCATGCGTATCCTTTTTATCGATATATCGCGTTTTGCAGGATTTTTCCTTATGTGGTGACTTTTGTAAATTCTAGGTTCGCCGGCGGGGACTTCAAGCGCAGCGGAGAAAGGAAAGCAGGTGGTCGGACACACCTAGCACGGGATCACGGGTGAGTAGATTTAACATCTACGGGGGACGATCGTTTGGATGGCGCGAGTCGCCCGATAGATATAGTAAACTTGATATTACTTGTGATATTATGATAAGAATACTTGCATGATAATTGCTGCAGTTAGGATCTATATGATGTTCCATATACGCAGACTCATTATAGGACACATGCACCATTACCAGGTTTATATGCAGCACGGGCACTATTCATGTGGACACACACACCCTGGTAATTGCCATGTCACGACACTAGATAACCATAAATCTGAAATATGTTAATTGCCTAGAAATGTGATATTGCAATAAGTATTTAAAATGAAATCATAAGAATTACTATCCTCATGCATATGTATCACTATGTCATTTGCTCATGTCTAGTACAAATCATACTTTATAAATTGATACCATATGCATTCATAATCATTGACATATGCATTCATGATGATTTCATGAGATTTATGATATTTCTGGATTTCGGGGGAAAGCCGCAAGATTTCAAACTTATAACCTTTTAAAATATAAAAGTTGCGGTTTTCTAGTGATGTGAAGTGTCGTCCACCATGAGTTTTGCTGTGGTTTTCGAGACCCGTTTCGAGGAGGTGGATGAACCGTCTCGGGTACATGGTGGGCCCGGTACGGTACCCCGGGGCAAGAAGATCGTAGGAGATGGCGTTGAGCCTGGCAGGGGACGGACTACTTACCAGTGACTTCATTTGGCACGGCGGATATCCAGAGGATACCGACTGTGACCGCTGGATTGAGATATTGACATTTGACATGGATCAGCCGGATGGCTGAGGCCAGAGATACTTGACATGGATATATGAGATTTGGACAGTTTTGAGGTGTCGTTGCTAGACACGGATTTCATTGATTTCTTGGATATTATGCTGATGTTAAAAAAGAAGTTTCAAAACAAAGGAAATGACAATTCTTATACCTACATGATAAGATCTTGAGTTGGCTCGTATAGCATACATACATGATAGTACTTTCATGGGGCATACATACCTGTTATTACATCCATGTGACATATATACTTGCTTGTACACTGATGATGCATACATACCTGCTAGTACATGTAGCCATACCTGTTTTAGGGATGCCAGGATACTTGTGTGCATGCATACGATAGCCTTAGTAGATGTTATTTATTACTCACGAGCTGGCAACTCACCCCCGTTGTGCCACAGCTTTTCTGCAGGTCCGTTCCGTCAGCACTGTAGCGGCGGATACTTTTACCTCTTTTGCACTTTTTGCCTGGACTCGAGGCTTTTGCACATAGGTGGGTTATTATCATTTTGTACCACCTTATATATTTATTGTATCTAGAACACTCCATCTACTGCTACTATTATTTCAGCTGTACCTGACTTATTTGGATTACTGTATATTGACTTAGAGACGAGGTTGTGAGACTTGGGGATTTATTTTATGATATATCTGGAGTCGAGCTCACTTGAGTCGATATGTTATTTCTTATACTTCATGCTTATTTATGCACATTGTCATTTTACATTGCTTGGGATTTGTGACCGCCTTGAGGCGAAGAGCTAGCTCCCGCTTGGGGATGCCATATTCATATATTCATTTATATTCTGCTTTGCACCCGTTTGGGGCTTATTTTACAAGGAAATTCTGCATGAATTTTGGGGAAAAGGAAAGTTATTTTAAAAAGGGAATTTGATGTGGTAATGGAGTAAAATGCTTAAATAAATTGGTTTTCCTTCATTCTAAAATTTTAATTGGGTTTGTATTCTGGGCTTCGGCTTACTTAGTTCACGGACGCCTTGAGACGTTTCGTAACCTAAGTGCCGGTCGCGTTCCGTACTTTGCGGGTCGTGACAAATTTGGTATCAGAGCGATAGGTTTCACCTTTCCGAGTGTAAGATGACCCTTAGTAGATGGAGTAAGTGACTTAAGCAGGGTAGCGTAGCGTACGTATGTCCGCGGCATACTTGCGATGCGGTACTCCGCCTAGGTGACTTTAGGATATACTTGCTTGAAATTCCTCCTTCAATTCCATGTATCCTGTGATTCTATTGCACCGTTCTTATTTTCCTGTTTCCTGTACCAGTCACTATGCCTCAGAGGGCTACCAGAGCGCAGAGGGCTGCCGCCCGAGACGAGATTCGAGCTGGCTCGTCCAAGACTAGGACTGAGCAGGGTGGTATGCCTACGCCGCAGGGACAGACCGATCCACCTTCCCCTGGCCGTATGGATAGGCTTGAGACTGGTATGGAGGAGCTGCGACAGATGATGGGGAATATGCAGGAGCTACGTCAGATGGTAGGATCCCTAGTTGCAGCCAGTCGTACACCGAGGCCTGAGGACGCACCTACTACATCCCAGACTACTATGATACCTGCTCCTACTACTACCGCCGTGACCATCCCGTTTTCACTACAGGAGTTCATGAGGCTGAGACCTCCAGTCTTTACGGGTACCGATGCAGCAGAGGACCCGCAGACGTTCCTTGACAGCTTGGCCAGGATCTGCCGTTCGCTGAGATGTTCTGATGATCGCTGGGTAGAGGTTGCGAGTTTCCGATTAGAGGGTCTCGCACAGATATGGTGGGAGTCAGTTTTGAGAGGTCGAGCTGCAGGTCTACCGCCCATGACATGGACCGAGTTCACAGCAGTTTTCCTTGCCCGTTTCCTCCCGGAGAGCGTTCGCGACGCCAGAGCTCGTAGTTTCGAGGCCTTGGTCAAGACACCTGGGATGACGGTGTCTGAGTATGACGTCCATTTTACACAGTTGTCCCGATATGCTCCGTACCTGGTAGATATCGAAGTGAAGAGGGTGAAGAGGTTCATACAGGGACTGGATGCCCAGCTTTATCTTGCCATTGGCGCCCAGCATTTCGATACCTATTCAGCAGCTATGGATACGGCGTTGCGGATGGAGGCACGTATTTCAGCGACTTCGGCCGTTCCCGGGCCGAAGAGGATTCGTACCGGCACACCAGATCAGAGACAGCATGCCAGATTCGTTCCGAGAGATAGGGCCGGCAGAGGGTTCGGACGAGGTCAGCTGTATGGATCGTATACACAGGGACAACAGTCGTCGCCAGGGTGCTTTGGGTGCGGGAGTCTGCACCATCATGTTAGAGATTGTCCAGCGAGACGACAGGGAGCGGCGACAGTTCCACATGTGACTCTACCTCCATCACCGCCCCCTCCTCAGAGAGCTCTACTTCCTGCCGCAGGCGATGCTCCACGCCAGTTAGGTGCACCCAGAGGCCGTGGGCGCGGCGCACCGATCCAGAGAGGACGAGGAGGCAGAGGCCGAGGCCGAGGTCAGAGGAGGTCAGGCCCGAGTTTTTGCATTGACACCCCAGGATGCGCATGCATCTAATGCCGTCGTTACAGGTACCTATCAGTATGCTCTATTGATGCACACGTGTTGTTTGATCCCGGATCCACGCACTCGTACGTTTCCACACACTTCATGCCGAGTCTGGGTAGAGAGTCCGGTTTACTTGATCAGCCGCTTGTTGTGACCACTCCTGTGGGAGAGTCATTTGTTGCTAGGCACGTGTTCCGATCCTGTACCGTTCGGATTGGCGAGCGAGAGCTGCCTGTCGACTTGATCCTTCTAGAGATGTTGGACTTCGACGTTCTTTTGGGCATGGATTGGTTAGCCACGTGCTATGCGTCGGTGGACTGCCGCGAGAAGACAGTTAGATTTTGTTTTCCCGGCGAGTCGGATTTTGTTGTGCAGGGGGACCGTGGTGCCGCCCCTCACATTTTGATTTCTTCTCTCCGCGCTGATCAGCTGTTGAGGAAGGGATGTCGGGGATTTCTAGCCTGTGTATGCGATACTAGAGCTACGGATGTTCCATTGGACCAGGTTCCGATTGCATGCGAGTTCCCCGATGTTTTCCCTGACAAGCTGCCAGGACTGCCACCTGAGCATGATGTCGAGTTCTGTATCGATTTGATTCCCGGCTCGGGGCCTATTTCTATACCACCTTATCGGATAGCCCCGGCGGAGCTTAGAGAGTTGAAGGTTCAGCTGCAAGATTTGTTAGATAAGGGACTTATTCGACCCAGTGTTTCCCCATGGGGTGCTCTGGTCCTGTTTGTCAAGAAGAAGGACGAAAGCTTGCGCTTATGTATCGACTACCGCCAGCTGAACAAGGTTACAGTGCGGAACAGATATCCATTGCCACGCATTGATGATTTGTTCGACCAGCTCCAGGGTGCGAGGTATTTTTCGAGGATCGACTTACGATCAGGATACCACCAGCTGCGAGTCCGACAGGAGGATATACCGAAGACAGCCTTTCGTACACGCTATGGCCACTATGAGTTTCTGGTGATGTCGTTCGGACTCACCAATGCCCCCGCAGCATTTATGGATTTGATGAACCGTACATTCAGGCCGTATCTTGACTTGTTCATCATCGTGTTCATCGACGATATTTTGGTGTATTCCCGGAGCCGAGAGGAGCACGAGCAGCACCTGCAGATTACGTTACAGACTCTGAGGGAGCACCAGCTGTTCGCGAAGTTCTCCAAGTGTGCATTCTGGCTGGACAGCGTCGGATTCTTGGGGCACGTGATTACGAGAGACGGCATATGTATGGACCCGAAGAAGATTGAGGCTGTTCAGCAGTGGCCCCGACCGACGTCGGTTACCGAGATCCGTAGTTTTCTAGGCCTGGCGGGCTACTACAAGCGTTTTGTTCAGGATTTCTCCCGTATAGCTGCACCTTTGACCGGTTTGACCCGGAAGGGAGTTCCTTTCGTTTGGACGGAGGAGTGCGAGCACAGTTTTCAGCAGCTACGGACTTGTTTGACTACGGCGCCGGTATTATCTTTGCCTTTGGGATCAGGCGGATTTATGGTCTACTGTGACGCTTCACGAGTGGGGTTAGGATGCGTATTGATGCAGCATGACCGGGTGATAGCATATGCTTCTTGGCAGTTGAAGAAGCATGAACAGAACTACCCCACTCATGATTTGGAGATGGCTGCTGTGGTCTTCGCACTGAAGATATGGCGACATTACCTATACGGCGAGTCGTGCCAGATATTCACTGACCACAAGAGCTTGAAATATATATTTCAGCAGCGAGACCTGAACCTCAGACAGTGTCGTTGGATGGAGCTGGTAAAGGATTACGACTGTGAGATCTTATACCACCCGGGCAAGGCGAACGTAGTAGCGGATGCTTTGAGCAGGAGGCCCGGGGGTAGTCTATCCTGTTTGCGCGCAGTGCAGAGGCAGTCGTCAGCAGATTGGTAGATTTTATGCGACAGCCGAGTTGAGTTCGATTTCACTCCGACCGGGGGGCAGCTCGCGCATGTTCGTGCACGCCCACAGTTGCTTGACCGTATATATGAGGCACAACGCAGATATGACCGTTGCTCAGAGATCATGGCACAGATGGGACATGGCAGATTTTCCGAGTTCGTGATTGATGATCAGGGGATATTACGATTTGGATCTAGACTGTGCGTACCAGATACTGAGGGATTGCGGCGCGATATTCTTGAGGAGGCACATCGATCGGTGTATAGTGTCCACCCCGGTTCCACCAAGATGTACCATGATATGAGAGAGACCTACTGGTGGGACGGAATGAAGAGGGACATCGCGGAGTTCGTATCAAGATGCCTGACTTGTCAGCAAGTCAAGGCCGAGCACCAGAGGCCCACAGGAGAGCTACAGCCGTTACCCATTCCGGAGTGGAAATGGGAGCAGATTTCGATGGATTTCGTTGTGGGTCTACCCAGGACCAGTCGAGGGTACGACTCCATCTGGGTGATCGTAGATCGATTGACGAAAGCGGCTCACTTCCTGCCAGTGAAGACCACTTTCAGCTTCGCTCAGTATGCCCAGCTTTACATCGACGAGATCGTGCGGTTGCATGGCGTACCGACTTGTATCGTGTCATATCGAGGCACCCAATTTACCAGCCGACTTTGGCAGAGACTTCAGGAGGCTTTGGGCACTCGTTTGAGCTTCAGCACAGCATTTCATCCGCAGACTGACGGACAGTCAGAGCGGACCATTCAGACTCTCGAGGACATGCTCAGAGCGTGCATTTTGGACTTCGGCGGTAGCTGGGATCGTCATTTACCTCTAGTGGAGTTCTCCTACAACAACAGCATCCAGGATACTATTCAGATGGCACCTTTCAAGGCGTTGTATGGGAGGAGATGTAGATCACCCATTTGTTGGACCCAGCTGAGCGAGAGCAGTATTTTCGGGCCGCAGATCGTGCAGGAGACGACCGAGAAGGTGCAGTTGATTCGAGACCGGATGAGGGCAGCTCAGTGCAGGCAGAAATCGTATGCAGACAGGCGCCGTCGCAGATTAGAGTTCGCAGTTGGCGACCATGTTTTTCTGAGAGTCTCTCCGATGAAGGGCGTGATGCGTTTTGGACGAAAGGGGAAGCTTAGCCCTAGATTCGTAGGTCCCTTCGAGATCCTCGAGCGTGTCGGCGCTGTTGCATATCGTTTGGCTCTTCCACCCAGCTTTTTAGATATTCATCCTGTCTTCCACGTATCGATGCTACGCCGTTATCTTCATGACCCTTCCCACACGATTCAGCATCAGACAGTTCAGCTTGAGCCCGACCCTTCATTCACCGTGCGGCCAGTTGAGATATTGGATCGGCAGGTGAAGAAACTTTGATCAAAGGCCCTGCCATCCGTGAAAGTTCTTTGGCATAGCCCAAGCAGCGAGGAGATCACTTGGGAGGCCGAGGGAGAGATGCGGAAGAAATTCCCTCATCTTTTTGGAAGTACGCGTAGTTGCATATTTTAAAATTTGGGGACGAATTTTCTTAAGGGGGGAAGACTGTAACACCTGAGATTAGGGTTAGTGGTAATTGAGTATTTATGTGGGTTTTTTGGTAAAAGTTTACCAAAACGGGATTCTAGTAATTTATCTGGTTTTATGGTTATTTTTGTAGAATTTTATCTCGACCACACACACTTGTACACGTTAGCTAGGGTTAAGATTAGGGTTTGCCATACAATTGAGCTTGTGGGTTAACTATGTTTAAGTTAACCATGGTGGGTTAGGTCCTTGGTTAAGTTAATTGGGTTGTTAAAGCTAATTAGTTTAAATTGAGGATGGTTGGCTTTGACCATGAGTATTTAGAGAGTTTTAAGGTTGACTTGAGAGGGATGTGATGTGTCATGATGGCTTTTAAAGGGAGAATGATGGTTTAAGGTTAAGTCTCATCACCTCACTTCAAACCTTTTTCACCTCTCTCTCACTCATACAACAAAGATCAGCCCATATACCAACAGATCAGCCACCCCAAAACAGCCATATTGCTGCTACAGCAGCTGATGATCCATCATCAAGCCATTCTCAGCTCTTTTCCAGCATCAGTTCTTCACAAAGCAACACTTTAACTGCTGCACAAACAGCCACTTCAGCCCCTAACATCATTACAAGCAGCCCCAACCTTACAACTCTCTCTCACACACTCACATCAGCCCACTTCCAGCTCAATTCAGCCTACAAATCAGCATCAGCGATTGTATCAGAACATCAGCAGCAGCTACATCAGTCCCAACTCCTTACATAACACCCCCTCCCAACACTCAAGCCTTCCCTCAACTTCACCCCAGCCCCCTGCTGCTGCTACTACTTCAAAACAGCAAGCACCCCAAACCTGTTTCAGCTTCAGCAGCAGCATCAGCTGAACCAGTGACATTATCAGTCCCAACACACAAACCAACACCATAGCAACAGCCCCACCTTCACAAACAACAGCAACAGCAGCTGCTTCTGCCTCAGAACAGCAAGTGCATATCAGCCCTCTTCTAGCCCAAGTTGCAGCACCAGGAGCTGTAGCAGCAGCACCTACTCCCTCCTTCTTCTCCTTCTCCTTGGTTGCAAGGTTCCTTGAGGGTATAATTCCTAAACTCTCTCCATATTGCTTAGATTTATGTGATTGTTTAACTAGTTTAGTGTTAAATGGAGTTTTAGTGCTAGAATTATGTCGTAATGCTAGATCTAGTTACATTAGAATGCTTGTAGCTTAATGAACCCTTTTAGGTGTTAATTAGTCTGTTTTAGCCTAGTAGTGTCGTTAAATTTAGATGGATAGCCTTAAATTGCTAAAATTATGGTAATCTAGCTTAATTAGTGTTTATTTCATGCTTTAGTAGTGATTTGGGTGATTCAAGGGAATTTTGGCAAAAGTGAAGGTAGTGTTAGTTAGAATAGCCCTTTTAGGTACTGATGAGGCCAGTTAACCAGAGAATTGCCCCAGATTTCACAAAAGACACCCGATTTACCCGACTTGGCGTAATTTGGCAGTTTTATCGACTTTTTGGCCTCTATTGGATCTGCTGTTGATCCGAGCCCTTCAGACTAAAATTGTGAAAACTGTAGCATGGTGAGACTAGTAGAAACACACACACAGAGCACGGGGACCCACCTCCCCCTCTCGGCCGCCGATTTATTCTTTCTGGCCGCAAATTGCGGCCAGAGTGGGGAGTGGGGTGTGGGGGGTTTTGGGTGTAGGGTCCTTCTGGGTAGGTTAGGCTTCTGGTACCTGCAACTTTTCAAGTTTGGCCCAGAAGCAAAATCTGGAGCTATTTGTGTGTTTCCGATGTTTTTATGTCTCGTGCGACAGGCGCGTGATACGCGTGGTTCTGTGGCGCGCTGCGCGACACAGCGTGTCAGTTTAGGTTCTGGTGGGTTGTGCGCGTCGCGTCGTGTCGTGTGCACGCGCGTTTAGTTTCATGCACGCGTATCCTTTTTATCGATATATCGCGTTTTGCAGGATTTTTCCTTATGTGGTGACTTTTGTAAATTTTAGGTTCGCCGGCGGGGACTTCAAGCGCAGCGGAGAAAGGAAAGCAGGTGGTCGGACACACCTAGCACGGGATCACGGGTGAGTAGATTTAACATCTACGGGGGACGATCGTTTGGATGGCGCGAGTCGCCCGATAGATATAGTAGACTTGATATTACTTGTGATATTATGATAAGAATACTTGCATGATAATTGCTGCAGTTAGGATCTATATGATGTTCCATATACGCAGACTCATTATAGGACACATGCACCATTACCAGGTTTATATGCAGCACGAGCACTATTCATGTGGACACACACACCCTGGTAATTGCCATGTCACGACACTAGATAACCATAAATCTGAAACATGTTAATTGCCTAGAAATGTGATATTGCAATAAGTATTTAAAATGAAATCATAAGAATTAGTATCCTCATGCATATGTATCACTATGTCATTTTCTCATGTCTAGTACAAATCATACTTTATAAATTGATACCATATGCATTCATAATCATTGACATATGCATTCATGATGATTTCATGAGATTTATGATATTTCTGGATTTCGGGGGAAAGCCGCAAGATTTCGGGGGAAAGCCGCAAGATTTCAAACTTATAACCTTTTAAAATATAAAAGTTGCGGTTTTCTAGTGATGTAAAGTGTCGTCCACCATGAGTTTTGCTGTGGTTTTCGAGACCCGTTTCGAGGAGGTAGATGAACCGTCTCGGGTACATGGTGGGCCCGGTACGGTACCCCGGGACAAGAAGATCGTAGGAGATGGCGTTGAGCCTGGCAGGGGACGGACAACTTACCGGTGACTTCATTTGGCACAGCAGATATCCAGAGGATACCGACTGTGACCGCTGGATTGAGATATTGACATTTGACATGGATCAGCCGGATGGCTGAGGCCAGAGATACTTGACATGGATATATGAGATTTGGACAGTTTTGAGGTGTCGTTGCTAGACACGGATTTCATTGATTTCTTGGATATTATGCTGATGTTAAAAAAGAAGTTTCAAAACAAAGGAAAGGACAATTCTTATACCTACATGATGAGATCTTGAGTTGGCTCGTATAGCATACATACATGATAGTACTTTCATGGGGCATACATACCTGTTATTACATCCATGTGACATATATACTTGCTAGTACACTGATGATGCATACATACCTGCTAGTACATGTAGCCATACCTGTTTTAGGAATGCCAGGATACTTGTGTGCATGCATACGATAGCCTTAGTAGATGTTATTTATTACTCACGAGCTGGCAACTCACCCCCGTTGTGCCACAGCTTTTCTGCAGGTCCGTTCCGTCAGCACTGTAGCGGCGGATACTTTTGCCTCTTTTGCACTTTTTTCCTGGACTCGAGGTTTTTGCTCATAGGTGGGTTATTATCATTTTGTACCACCTTATATATTTGTTGTATCTAGAACACTCCATCTACTGTACTATTATTTCAGCTGTACCTGACTTATTTGGATTACTGTATATTGACTTAGAGACGAGGTTGTGAGACTTGGGGATTTATTTTATGATATATCTGGAGTCGAGCTCACTTGAGTCGACATGTTATTTCTTATACTTCATGCTTATTTATGCACATTGTCATTTTACATTGCGTGGGATTTGTGACCGCCTTGAGGCGAAGAGCTAGCTCCCGCTTGGGGATGCCATATTCATATATTCATTTATATTCTGCTTTGCACCCGTCTGGGGCTTATTTTACAAGGAAATTCTGCATGAATTTTGGGGAAAAGGAAAGTTATTTTATAAAGGGAATTTGATGTGGTAATGGAGTAAAATGCTTAAATAAATTGGTTTTCCTTCACTCTAAAATTTTAATTGGGTTTGTATTCTGGGCTTCGGCTTACTTAGTTCACGGACGCTTTGAGACGTTTCGTAACCTAAGTGCCGGTCGCGTTCCGTACTTTGCGGGTCGTGATATATACCGTCCGATATTTAACAACCTTCGTATAGTTCTATGTCACGACGAGCATCACACGTATGTTAACCGATAGACGGGGACTAAGTGGCGCTTTTAGTTTCATATATGAGTATCGATGAGAATATGAAGCTTTCATATTATCATATAGTGGTTTTAACCCGAACATCTCGAATCGCTCTCTAATTATGTGTTTGTTGTGTATTCTTGTTGTATGTGTGTGTTCCGGCTGTCAGGGGTAGGCTTCTATCCCATTAAGAATGTATAGAGCGAACACCCATCACTTGTGCTTTCAACCGTTTCGAGTATATTTCGGCAGCACCTCCCCGCTGTTCTCCGAGTACACTGTAATAGAATAGATAATCATTTCAAAGCTGTGAAACAACGTTGAAATGAACATCTAATCTATCTTTGTACACGGAGAACCAGCGGAAAGGTACCGACGAAATATCTCGAAACGGATGAAAACACAAGTGAATGAAGGCGTTTGCTTTATACATTCTTAACTTGTCCACATGGGACAAATCTATGGGTTACCATACGATTGAATTTTCTCGTCGCGTAGACTATACGACGGTTGTTAGTATCGAGCTATACTGTCCGATATTTAACAACCTTCGTATAGTTCTATGTCACGACGAGCATCGCACGTATGTTAACCGATAGACGGGGTCTAAATGGCGCTTTTAGTTTCATATATGAGTATCGATAGGAATACGAAGGTTTCATATTATCATCGAGTATCATATATTGGTTTTAACCTGAACATCTCGAATCGCTCTCTACTTATGCGTTTGTTGTGCATTCGTGTTGTATGTGTAACATGATTTTAAACCATTGAGATCAAGATTGATAGAACTGATCATCCTACATTGCAATAGCATTCATCAACCAAAAACTATTATTGCAATGGCATTCATCTATAACAATCAACAATTAAAACTACAAATGTAGGATACTGATATCATAAAGCGTTATACGCAACATATGAATTCACATGACTGAAACATGCATCAAAAAAACATGTTCATCTAAAAGAAAGGCCACTGTCAACAAATATAGACAAATACGTTATAAAAACAGTAACTAATTAACAAGTTGATTAGTATCTAGATCAAGAAAATGATAGGAAAAACAATTGACTATGATCTATAATGACAAGTCTATTACCATGACTCTCGACTAACAAAGGTGGCTTTTCGTCCTCGGTAGCTTGATAATTGGGATTTCATGGCGAATAAAAATATGCATATGCCGTTTGACCGGGAACTTCAATAGGAAACTCAATAAGGTCGGGTGTACTGAAGTACGCTTTGTATTTCGCTATATCAGGTGATGAAGCCCAAGCCCTAGCTAGCCCAGCCCCACCCCAACCGAACCCTATCGAAGGTAAAGAACGTCCTTACACTTTCATATTTCTATTAATGATGCAAGTCTCCACCAAGTCAAATTCTTGCAACACGGTGGCGGTGGCCGGGATAGCGGAGGAGGAATAATTTTTAAAAGTGAAGTAGGAGAGTTGCAAGAGTAAGTTATAAGTATAGGGGGTTACAGGTAAATACTAATTATGAGAGAGGAGAGAAAAATATTGAAGTAGGGGGGCAGAGAAAAACCCTATTTGATTATCAAATACATGGGTTTGTATGATTTATATGTATGTATTTGAGTGCTGCAATTCCGAAATTTGCTTTAACTTGTACGTTGCTTTATGTTGTTAATTTGATCATTTTTAAAATTGTAATTGGTTCTACACATAATTATTTCGTTATTGTAACAGAAAATTTTGTTTCTTTCGATCTGAAAGAGATACGATACACGATATGATAAATAAAAAAACGAAACACAAACCGTATCAAGATTTAACAACTTTGATTATGTCATATACGCGGGCCGATATTTTCATATTAGCCAATAGGCAAAAATAGATTGCGGTCTGGATATGGCATATTGGCAGATGTTACCTATATTTGATTTAATGCTTCAAACCCTTCGAGCATGTGTAAAAACATATTTGTATGCTGTTATGTAGCTATAGTGAAAGTTATTTACTGTAATCTAAAATTAATATATTGGATTATAAAAATATAGAAAATGTTACTCTACTGATAATTGTCACAAAAGCGCGCTCTTCAAAGAAAATAAATAAATAAATAAAATAATTCCTGATACTCAATTACTCAGTTTTTAAATTAAAAAAAAGAAGAAGAAAGAACAAAAAGAAATTCATACATGCATGTTGTCTCCCCATTTTTTCATAAATTAAACCAACTTTTCTATACATGCTAGTAATTACTGGATACATTCAGGTTAAATGCATAGAGCTAGCCGTAATTTCCTCTACGGTAAACTTTCATCAATGCAACACTTTGGTTCGCCTAACTAGATCGCCATTCACGAACACAATGTATTTATATGGCATGATTTTATACACTTAATTTTACCACATTTAATGAAAATGAATCATTCATGATATGATACATGTATATACATCGATACCCAACCCCAACCTAACCCTAGCCCCAGCCCCAGCCCAGCCCCAGCCCAGCCCCGCCCCAACCTAACCCTAACCCCAGCCCCAGCTAAACCCCAACCCCAACCCTAAGCCAAACCCTAACCCCAGCCCCAGCCCCAGCCGCAGCCGAACCCCAACCCTAACCCTAACCCCAACCCCAACCCTAACCCCAACCCCGACCACAACCCCTGCCGAACCCCAACTCCAACCGCAACCCCAGCCCCAGCCATGAACCGTAGCCCTAAATAATCAAAAATTTCTTTAATTTAGTTGAAGATTTACTAACCTGAACGGCGGTGGCGACGACGAGAACGGTGGTGGCGACGACGAGAACGGCGGTGGCGACGAGAACGGCGGTGTCGATGACGAGAACGGCGGTGGCGATTTGGGGATTTTGTTTCGCGCGCGATCGAGAGAGGAAGAAAGAGATAACGGGCGTAGGCGATCGATCTGTGCCTTTATTAAATCGCTATTTAGTTTCCCCTACGGATTTGTCCGTAGATCCTTGGTTTGCGGCTCCGTAGGGGCAAACACCAAATTAAGAATTAATATTTTTATTCTTGAACGTCTTGGCCCGTAGGGGCAACCTTCTAGCCCTACGGATTAATCCGTAGGGCCAACATAAATCTGTCCCTACGGATTTCAATATCCGTAGGGGCAACCCCCTATTTTAGTAGTGTCTTGCTTCTCACAAAATTCTACTATGAGATCTTGCAACTACAACATCTCCTTAGACGCTTTTGTTATTGCTGTATACTGACTCTGTAATAGATGTTGCGACAATTGATTGGAGTTTTGATAAACAACTTACCGTTGTTCCTCCAATAGTGGATACATAGCCGGTTGTACTTCTACATGTATCTCGATCTCCCGCTAGATCAATATCTACATAACCATTCACCACAAGTGAATCTCTTATATAACATAAAGAATAATTAGAAGTACCGGTTAAATATTGAAAAATCTATTTTACTGCTTTCCAATGTGTTTTACCTAAATTTTGCATATAGCGGCTTACTACTCCTACTGCTTGAGCAAAATATGGTCTTGTGCAAACCATAGTATACATTAAACTACCCACCGCCGACGTATATATAAGGAATTTTCTGCATCATATCAATCCCACCTTGCGTCTCAAGACTGTGCTCCTTTGATAGTTTAAAGTGACTTGCAAGAGAGGCCATCACTGGTTTTGCTTGCTCCATATTGAATCGCTTTAACACCTTCTTGATATAGTCTTTTTGATAAAACCACAACTTCCTCTCTTTTCTATCTCTGGTGATCTTCATGCCGAGAATTTACTTTGCCATACTCAAATCTTTCATAGAAAATTGTGACACTAAAACACGCTTCACCACATTGATTTTCTCCATACTCTGACATGCCAAAAGCATATCATCAACATATAGAGATAGATATATAATATCGCCTTCATTGAATTTCTTCATATAGACACAATGATCCGACTCGCAATGTGTAAATCCTTTTTCCCTCATGAATCTATCAAACTTGAGATACCATTGACGAGGAGCTTGTTTCAAACGATACAAGCTCTCACTTAATCTGCATACCATATCTTCGTTTCCTTTAGCTTCAAAACCTTTAGGTTGCACTATATATAATTCTTCTTCGAGATCACCATGTAAAAACGCTGTTTTCATATCTAGTTGCTCAAGATGAAGATTTTGTTATGCTATTATACTTAGCAAAATTCTTATAGAAGTCATTTTCACAACTGGGAAAATATTTCATTGTAGTCAATTCCATCCTTTTGAGAATAGCCTTTGACAACAAGCCTCGCCTTGTGTCGCTTTGTTTCAACTGGCTGATCTTTAACTCGGTATACCCATTTATTCAGCAAGACTTTCTTTCCTGCGGGTAAGTTGGTTAACTCTTAAGTTTTGTTGAGCATCAGCGAATTCATTTCTTCCTTCAAGGCATGCTCCTACTCACTGGGAGCATCATCTCGCAATACTTCTTCTAGAGTCTTCGGCTCATCCGAAGCTATATAAAAGATGTGATGATAAACATTATTCGTCGATGGATCAAAAATGGCTTTGGGACTTCTCACGCAGGTACTTCTTCTCAACTTTGGAATCTTTGCAGGTGTAAGTTCTGAAATCACCGGTTCACTGACCGGTTCAGGATCACAAATCTCTGTGGGAACTTCCACATCATCAACAGTAGCAGGTTCTTTATGAACCTCCTCATGCTCTTGCGGCAATAGCGTATTCTGTACTGGCTCAGTGTCTAACTCCACCATATCAGACTTAGTTGTTGGCTCTTCAACTTGCTTTCGGTCCTTGTACATCTCATTCTCGTTGAACACCATATTCCGAACTCGAATAATTTTATTGAACTCATAATCCCAAACGCGGTACCCATACTCGTCACCGCCATAACCATGGAACACACACTTGTGTGATTTTGTATCAAGCTTCTTTCTAGAGTCACCGTCAATGTCACGACCCAAAAATTGGCCCGTGACGGCCCTAGTACTACGCAACGCCCTAAGTTGTAACGTAGTAAAAGAAAGCCAAAACCCAGAAATCTAAACCATAAAAATACGGAAAAGATAATATAAGTTTTTGAAACATTTGAAATCGTAACCCAAATTCTTTAAAAGTTCTACTTTATTTCTTTAAAATTTTGGCAACACCCCTTTTTGTAAAAACTAACCCAAGATAAATACAACACCAAAAATATGACGCCGTAGCGAAGAATAAAGACAATAGAGAGAAAGCTGTATATAAAAGACAACAACCCACAAATAATATACAGTAACGTCCTCACCAAGTCTCTAAGTCAACAACATAATAGTAGATGGAGAGTACAAGATACAACGAATGTGCAATACAAAATACAGATAACCACCAAAACCCACCTAAGCAAAATAGTACTGTGAGCTGATGCGGTATCTGTAGCAAAAAAAGATAGCTGAATAGCGGAATAGCCTGCCTCGACTACTCTGGGGAACAACCTGAAACACCTGTGGCACAACGGGGGTGAGTTGCCAACTCGTGAATAGCAGATAACATATGCAGGTAATCGCAGGAATGCACGTACAGCAAGAATCTAAGATATGCGATTACAGTAATAACATGTCATGCAAATGCTGAATAAAGGAAAGTACACTAACAGGTACAATCAATATATGAAGCAATAGTAACATGACAATAATATACAATAACCATGCAATAGGGATATGAGAATGTAAATATGCAACTATCATAAGGGTACACTAACAGGTACTACCAATATATGAATCTGTGCATAGAATAGATAAGTGTGAGGTATGGGGTAAAATATGTCATTCCACGGAAACCTGACATCGTGGTAGAATCACAATCCATCAAGACACTCAAATCCCAATTCCTCAAATCAGCCCCCACATTGGGCACTCACATCATATAAGTCTCACCTCTCCTCAATGTACAATATCGAGTAATCTCCTATATCCCGAATGTACAATCAACAATCTCTTTCATATCCAATATCCAATCTCAATGAATCACCTATATCTCAAGTCGAATCTCAAGTAAGTTTCTAACATCCTAAAGGTATATATATTTGCAGAAATAAATATGATGGGGCAATACACATATATTAGCGTCCCATTCCACTAATATTGGTGTAAGGGTATATATAACAACGGCTAATCCCCTGTTATATATACAAAGGTGTTTAAAAAAAATATCATGAAAAAAATGTGCCAAGCATCGACACAGAAATCCTGATAGGTACGTATCATACGCTGTCCCGAAAGCACGAGTGCCTAGCTCTGACCCTCGCCTTTCGACGTATGCATACGTGCATGACTCCCAACGGTGTCTCCATGACCCCCGCCGAGTCATCAGTACTGTCACCGGTAGGTACTAGCCCGCCTCCGGGCTCAATCGAAAAAATCCATCGATCTTCTTGCCGAGGGGAACCATACCGGGCCCCACCATGTACCCTCTACGGCCTCGACGCCTCCTCATAGGGGTATATATAAATCAGAACCGATAAAGCTCATGGTGGATGCGCAAATATCATATCAAGGAAACCGGGTTTTTCAATGTATGCATAATTTCATGAACCCCCGCGGTTCCCAAATCCAGAAAAACATCATGTAAAATCCAAATAAACAATGCACAAATCAGGAATAAATGTATGCGATATATCTGAAATGCAAGGATATGAATGAGAATATGTAGCTGAAACTAGATGTATGCGAAACCAATAAGGTACAGCTAAGTAACATCAGTAAAGGTAAATGTGTAACAGCAACGGAATATGTGTGTAACATACAGGTATAGCAATGTATAGGTATCTACCTATAAGAACTGATGTCGTATACCCCCCTGGGTATAAGAAAATATGAGTAAGGTATACCTGTAGATGTATCGTAAAGGGTATGTGTACCTATCACTAATGGTACGATACTCTATAGGTATATAGGTATGGTAATGTCATAAGTGATAAGCAGTACGAGTCAATGTCACAAGGTCCCTAACCAAGCAATATAATGTCTATAATGGTTTGTGTGTGACATGGCAATTAGTGACGGTGTGTGTGTAGCATACAATCCGTGCTCGTGCAACATGAACCGTCAATAATATGTGCAGTGTCCTACGACTGCTAGTCACAGTATAACTATATCAAGGGAATAAAGTAAAGGCGCAATTCTAACAATGACGTAGAATATGCGACAAGTATTAGAATCCTAGCCCAGACGCATAATGCCATGCGGGCGATTCCCCTGTAGATGTTAAATCTACTCACCTACACTCCACGCTAGGTGAATCCTACCATCTGCTCCCCCCTGTAGTAGTGTCCATAGTCCCTGCCTGCAAGCCTGCAAATAAGACCCGGAAATCATATATAAGCCAAAAATTCCACGAAACGCGATATCGAACCAAAACGAGAAACTCGCGTCGCGAACTAAACGCGCGTGTGCACGATACGCTGAAACGTGTGTGTACACGTCTAAAACCATCGCGACACGCCGCGATACGCTGGATCACAGAACCCTCTCACGTATCGCGCGTATCGCGCAAACACAACGAACACCAAATACGATATATAGTCCCAGATTTTCCTACAGGTAAAATATTACAAAACTAGACATTCCAAAGCCCTAGACAACACAGAAGAGAGCCCTACACAAAACACTAACACCCAACCCCTCTTCCTGGCCGCAATTTGCGGCCAGATTGAATAAATCTGCGGCCAAGTTTTGGGATGGGTGGCTTGTGTTCTGGTGGTGGTATCTAGACCTAGTGTACATGCTCCAGTCTTCTCAATTTTATCCTGTAGGGTCCGGGTCAATAGCAGATTTCAGAAGTCACAAACATCGCTTTAAAAACGCCAAATTGCACAATTAAGAAACCCTATGGTATTTTAGTGAAATCTGGGGTTAAACTCAGTTCAACTGACCCTAATAACACTTAAATATGTAGGGTTAACCAACACAATCACCACTTAACCAACATTCCACACAAATTACCTTAATTAGCACTAACTAGCTACTTTAACACTAGTCGAAGCTGACAACCACACAAGCTAAGCAACTAGGGAAAAGGATTCAGAAAATATACCCAAAGAACCCTAGAGAACCCTAAGAAGCAGGTGAAGAAGTGTGTGAGGGGTTGCTACTGCTGCTGGGGCTCCTGTTGCTGCGGAGGCTGATGCTGTTGATGTTACAGCTGCTTGCTGCTGATGCTGATGCTTCTCTGCTACTGCTTCTTGTTAGTTGTATGTATGCCCTAGAGGCCAGTATTGTATAGATGATGTATATTATATTGGATGCTTGGATATATATAGAGATGACTTTCTTGCTCGATATGATAGTATGCTATCTGGTTGCTCTTTATCATAACATGTACACTAGTATCTTTAAACTATCTTATAATTACATGTTGGTAAAGCCCTTAGGATATGTACTTGACTACCTGGACTATGATGCAGATCATACTAGTGGAGACATGGTAGTCCATAAGTACATCCTTCAAGGTCCCTAGTCGTGGGTGTATCGAGACGGGGCATCGATATACCAGTGTAGACTAGCGTATACGCTTCTCGACCCATGAGATGGGCGATGGATGATCCCATATCCATTGGTGTTTGACATCAGAGATGGTATACGGGTGCTCAGTGGAGACTGAGTACACTGGACGGACTCGCCGAGAACTCCCAGATGGTATTATACCTCACGTCAGATGGCAGTTCTCAGGTGACACTTGTGCAGGTTAGTCTGTAGACCCGAGATCGTCATAGAGTCTTGTGTGATTCCCTCTGTGATTTGATCTCCACCTTACCACGTCCATGAGGGCGTGCAAAACGGTGGTTTTTGGGCACAGTCCCGAGTCACATGGAGGCAATGAGCGATAGGAGGGGTTTCGTCTCTCCCGGTATTGGGGGTTGATGTTGCGCTGTGCTCGATTGGCCGTAACAGGGAAGTCCCTGGCCAGGGCTGATCAGAGATTTGCTGGTAAGTGTTACCAGTAGTTTCTCGACCCGTTATGAGCCTCACATCGGCACGACTTATCGGTTATTGGGGTCTGACGTATACCACCCCAAGACTTGATATGCGACATATCAGACGAACAGACCGGACTGTACGTTAAGTGTTACTGGTTGGATTCATAGGAGTGTGAGCGGGCTTGCTCGTCGATCTTCTGATCGCTCAATACCAAGGTGGCCGTTACGTTTAGCAGACCGCTTGCGGCTTGTGGGTGCTTGATATGATCATCATCTGCTGCCGGCGTATTGACGAGTCTTTAGAGTCCTACACAGAGGTTTCCTGGCTCAAGCGAAACGAAATAGGAGCGCATATGAGATATGTGCAGGACCGAGAATAATGCGTGTATGTGATACCGTATTTCATTCTCGCGATGAATGTTTCGACTGGTTGTATGCGATATAACCTAGTTATCGAATCGAAGATTGATTCGATAAGTCGATACATTGTATACTAGTCGGTTATGTGCGACATGACCGGATCATTGAATCAAGTGTTGATTTAATGATTTAATGTATAATTATATATTTGATATATTACTTTGTATTAACTAGTATTGGTTCATTTTTAAAGGATTTTCTCACTTGAAGTGCACATTGTATATGTGATATATTTTTGTGTGCGCTTGATTGTATCATGTTTGATGATACATGCTTACTTGAGTTTGTGTGAAGATTAAACCATGGTTATGTAATGGTTAGGGTTTTTATTTTTCTTACTTATTTATTTATTTTGGAAAAGATATAAGAGAAAATGGTGGCTTTCTTTGTTTGTTGTTGAAGCTTCATGAAGCTTTGACTAAAGTGACCATTTTGTCTTCATGCTTAACCCTAACCATTCAAACTAACCATGGTCTATTCTCTACACCTAACCAAGGTTAGGATATGATAAGTATTCATATTATTTTTCTTTTTAAGAAGTACTCATCATATTCTTTCTTCTTCTTCATCATCTTTAACAAGAAGAAAAGCTTACTAGCTTCAATGGCAACTTGTGAAAAAGAGTGAGAAATCCAATTCTAAAGTGAACCCACCTCCTATTTCTTCATCCTCTACCTCTTGCCAAGTAGTATAGGGTGTTTTCTTCACAAGTTTCACAACTTGGTGAAGTTGGAGCTTGATCTTGAGTTGCCTCGACGTAGATCTTCTTCGGCATCGAAGTCGACAAGCTAGTCCGCACATTTCTCCGATGAAGCCGATGCCAGAGTCCGAGATCCGATATGGACAGCGAGGGGACGTCTACGTGGAGCTAAGGAAGAGGAGAACCGGATCTACAAAGGTTGTAGCCTCTTTCTTTTAGTTAAATTGTTAACTAGTTTCACTTTTCGCCTAAACTCTAGTCAACGAATCCGTATTAGGGTTTCTCGGCACTTGTAAAATTTGAAATTGGCATGGTTGATGCCTTGTGAGACCTCTTTAGCATGCCTAGGAACCCTACAGTGGTATCAGAGCCTAGCTAGAGCCTTAGGCGAAGTCTAGACGACGTTTGAAATTCGAACGAACATCGAAACCCTATTTTTTCATGATCTCTGGACTTTTTTCAAAAACTGGGTTTTTTCCAGATTAAAAATGCTTAAAAAATTCAGCAGGGAATTCTAAGAATTACGGTGCAAAAATTACTTCATAATATGTCTAAAGCGCGGCGGAACAGCGGCAGAAGCCTGGCTTCTGCGGCGGTTCCGCGGCCAATTAATGAGATTAGCCTCCAAATTTTGCACAGTGATTCATGTTCTCAGGTGCTGAGTTTTCTGGGAATTTTTAATTTGCACTCAAGAGTTGAGTTTTCTGGGGTGTTTTGGGGCGTAGATGATTCGATCGGATTATCAGATTTTGTCTATGTGGCTTTCCGGATATTTTAGAATATGTTAAAAAGTTCGACCGGATATAAATACCCACCTTTTCCCCTGCCGGAAAATTTCCAAGTGTTGGATTTTTCTATGGTTTAAGGACGTTCTGAGTAGTGCAAGTAACGCGATGGTCCCTCTAGAAGACAACAAACCTTAACTCGATTATGTGACCGTCTTGAACTGCCCTTTGAACCTTCGGGTTTGGGGCAGTACGGCGTGCCACATGTGAGGCGTTGGCTTGACCCTTCTACGGCTGGACCGTTGGTACTGAGACATGAAGTGAATGTCTTTGAACCTATTTCATGCGTTGAACGGTTTCGGGAAAACTTGGGTGTTCGAATGTTCGATCGGAAAGTTTAATATTTTCTATTTATCCGGAATGGGATACAATAATTGGAATTCACAAACTGTTATGAGATAACAGAATGAATGTTATAAATCTAGCGGTTTAGTCTCACTTAATATTGAAAAGTGTTTTCGATAATGAGACTAAAATGCGGGGTTTATAATTGTTAGGCATGCGATGTCTAAGTATTTCATTTGATTAGGCATGTGATGTCTAAAGAGGTTGCGGATTCCAACTGTTGTAGTTTTACACTTTCTTTTCTGTGACCGTAAGTGTAATATGTGATATCGCCGGTTTCGTTGCTATATGTCAACGACAATTGGGATGCGCATATTTACTTACGTTGATGATATATGATGTTATGAGTTGCTGGATATGTTATATTGGATCGTCGTGTTTGAATAGCCGGTTTTTTTTATGTGAGATGAGTGCTTTTCATTTTCATTCATGTAAAAACTTGTATGTAATATTCTTTTTTTTGGGGCACTTCCAGGTTGCGGAAGATGTCACCTTTTGTATATTATTTACTTTTCCGCATTAGGATAGACCCAAGGAGGGGAGCACAAGTAACCGGGTTCTAGGGTCCAGTGGGAGACCATCTCGAGGAGTCGAGTCCGGGTCTTCTAACCCTAGAATTGGTAGGGTTGCTTGCCGCTCTTGTAGGGGTCTAGGGGTGTGGGCTTGGCTATTCGTCACGACCGTGGAATCCGTGTTTTATACTGGCTCGTATTGAAAACACGGACGTCCTAGTATATCCAATATTTCATATGATATTTTCTGCTGCGATATCTGTGATGTGATCATTTGATATGTTCTGATGGATACAGTATATAGTATATATGATATATTATATAGACGTTACTTATGTTTTGCACCCGCACTAGCCCTGCCCTGCTCTGTCGTTAGTTACCTAACCTAACGGTGCACGAGGGGACATCGAGGCGAATGCGGATGGCATAAGTGTACGTCGTATTTATCTGTGATGTTTAGGTGACTTAAATGACGGGACTTCATTAATGTGATTAATGAAAGAAAAGAAACCTAAAAGATGTTGTAGAATCAAATTTTAAATAAAAAGGGTAGCTACAGTTCTTGCTTTGCATAGCGGTATATATGATATACCCTGCACCTTATTCGATGAGGAAAGGGCCGAGATCCCTTCACCGGGAGTGACCCCTTTAGCAATAACTGGTAGATGCTACACACTCGGTTTGCTTTTGATTGTTTTTTGGAGTTTTGCTTTGCACAGCTATATATATGATATATCCCGCACCTCATTCGACGAGGAAAGGGCCGACGATCCCTTCACCGGGAGTGACCCCTTTAGCAAAACTAGAAAAGCCTCAAAACCACTCCATTTCAAAACTTCATTCGATTCTACAACGATATCAAGTTCATTACGCAATAGGTTTTCAGATAAACCTGTCGTAGCCCTCCGTCATTTCAGATAAATCCTACTTAGTATTCGTACTACGTTTGTTGGCCTGCGTCAAGGCGTAGTGTGCGGTAGCTAACTAGTATTTATTTGTTAATGCATGTGATGCAGATTGGATTAGGGTAGTCGTGCGACTTTGTTGGCCTGCGTCAAGGGTCGTACGGGTGGGTTTAATTCAATCAAGAAATGACGGGTTGAACTTGACTAGCGCACTATGGTTTGTTGGCCTGCGTCAAGGTCATAGCACGCTAGGGGAAAAATATTATCGGGAATTTCAAGTGTTGAAATTTGCAATGAGATTGCATACCTTCTATGAGATAGTTGGATCCCGATACCCACTGCGAGTAAGTGTTACTCCTGGGAGAGTTTTACACATTACAATTAGCCAATCAAGTAGGTGTCTAGAAAGGTGTCAACGGGGTTACGCCTCTGGGAAAACGAGGTTTACTTTAATTAGGTCCGTGCGAAAGCACGGGGAACCTCCCTCAAAGTACAGACACTGGCCTGGCTGAAAGATTGGCGAAGTTGTAGGGTGTAATTAATCCCGGCTAGTCTTTCCTTTTAGGGTTTGAAGGAAGATTTGATAAAAACCAGTGGGAGCCATCCTGATTAGATAAGATAATAACCAATCTGATCTTGCAAGAGCATACGCTAAAGTGTTTTCTTCTCTCTCTCTCCAGGTAGCGACCATTTCATGCTCTAATAAAGATAATAATATGGATGTATTGACCGAACCCGCATATTATACTGTGCTGGGGAACGTTGGTTCTGTTCTTTCTTATAAGAGTTATAGGAATGAACAGGACATAGGGGAATACCAGGATTCCCAAGCCACCCGAATGAAGAAAGTACATGATGATGCATTTTCTTCGGGTGTGTTCGTTACAGAGAATTGTTTCTCCATTTGCTCTACGTCCTGGGTATTAGATACCGGGTCAGGATCCCATATATGTAATCAGTTACATGGGCTAAGGAAAGGTAGAGAACTTGGAGAAGGTTATAAAGACATAAGAGTTGGAAATGGTGCAATAGTTGCAGCTAAGACTGTCGGGGAATATCACCTTGCATTACCAAATGGTAATACATTGGTTCTGAACGAATGCTATTACATGCCGAACCTGATATGCAACATTATATCGGTTTCTTTGTTGAGTAAAGAGGGATATAATTTTGTATTACAGGATAATGTTATGAACATTTTCCGTAACCAAAAGTTGGTTGGATCAGGAACGTTGTGCAATGGCATTTATGTTCTAAATCAATCAACAGTTCTGAGCATAACAAACACACACAAGAGGAAGAGTTCTGAACTGAACGAATCCTTCTTGTGGCATTGTAGACTGGGTCACATCAATGCGACACGACTGGCTAAGTTACATAAGGATGGATATTTGAAACCATTCGAATTTTCATCCTATGACACTTGCCAGTCATGTCTCAAAGGCAAGATGACCAAAACTCCGTTTACGGGACACGGAGAAAGAGTTACTGAACTCTTAGGACTGATACATAGTGATGTATGCGTTCCTATGTCTACACATGCCAGGGATGGTTCTTCATACTTCATTACATTCACTGACGATCTCTCTAGGTTCGGGTATGTGTTCCTGATGAAACACAAATCAGAAGCTTTTGAGAAATTTAGAGAATATAAACAAGAAGTTGAGAACCAAACCGGAAAAAGTATTAAAATCCTACAATCTGATCGAGGAGGTGAATACTTGAGCAATGAATTCCTGGACTTCCTAAAAGAGAATGGGATTCTCTCTCAGCTGACTCCTCCATATACACCACAGCATAACGGTGTATCAGAACGGAGGAACCGCACCCTATTAGATATGGTGCGCTCTATGATGAGCACAGCCGAGTTACCTATTTCCTTATGGGGATATGCACTGGAAACAGCTGCAGACCTATTGAATATGGTTCCCACCAAAACCGTGCCAACCACTCCATATGAGATATGGAAAGGAAAGAGACCATGTCTTAATTATGTTAAGATATGGGGTTGTCCGGCATATGTAAAAACGCAAAATCCGGACAAACTCGCGGCAAGGTCCATTCTGTGTAAGTTTATTGGATATCCCAAACATTCGCGCGGGTATATCTTCTACCACACCGAGGAACAAAAGGTGTTTGTTTCTCGACATGCCACCTTTTTAGAAAAGGAATTTCTTGATAAAGAGATTAGTGGCAAGGAGGTAGAACTGGAAGAGGTTCCAGAAATACAGACTACGACAGAAGACTTGGTTGAACCAGAGGATTCAGTAATTCCTGATGAACCTCAGCCTCTCCGCCGATCTAGTAGGGTTCCTCGCCAACCTGTGAGATACTACGGTTTTCTCATGGATGGTGGCAGCGAGGATTGCATCATGGAGGATGATGACCCAACTAGCTTCGAGCAGGCCATCACGAGTGGGGACTCAGTGAAATGGCTGGATGCTATGCGGTCCGAGATGGAATCCATGTACACCAACAAAGTGTGGACTTTGGAAGTTGCTCCTGAAGGGGTAAAACCCATCGGGAGCAAGTGGATCTTCAAGAAAAAACTTGGTGTAGATGGGAAAGTGGAGACTTTCAAAGCTAGACTTGTTGCAAAAGGTTTTCGTCAAAGACCAGGTGTAGACTATGACGAAACCTTTTCTCCAGTGGCTATGCTTAAATCCATCCGGATCATGCTTGCCATCGCTGCATATCATGACTACGAAATCTGGCAAATGGATGTTAAGACCGCCTTTCTAAATGGTGATTTAGAAGAGTGCGTATACATGACTCAGCCAGAGGGCTTCGTAGACAGTGGGAGCAGCGGGAAGATGTGCAAGCTGCTTAAATCCATTTATGGATTAAAGCAAGCATCGCGGAGTTGGAACATCTGCTTTGACGTCGTTATCAAAGAGTTTGATTTCGTCAAAAACCCAGATGAACCTTGTATCTACAAGAAGGTGGCAGAGAGTAAGGTTGTCTTCCTCGTATTGTACGTGGACGACATACTCTTGATAGGAAATGATATTCCTATGATGCAATCGGTCAAGCTCTTCTTATCACAAAGATTCTCAATGAAAGATCTTGGTGATGCCTCCTGCATATTGGGAATTAGGATCTATAGGGATAGATCCAAACGGATATTGGGATTGTCCCAATCCAGGTACATTGACACCATACTAAAGAGGTTTAGTATGGACGAATCCAAGCGTGGGAACTTGCCCACGATCTCTGGAGTCACTCTCTCCAAAGAGATGTCTCCCAAGACTGATTTGGAGAGAGCTCGCATGCAAGGGATACCCTATGCTTCGGCTGTAGGCTCTATCATGTACGCGATGCTATGTACCAGACCTGATGTAGCATACTCACTAAGTGTAGTGAGCAGGTATCAAGCTGATCCTGGAGAGAGTCACTGGACAGCTGTGAAGAGCATTCTCAAGTACTTGCGAAGGACTAAAGAGATGCTCTTGGTGTATGGTAACGGAGAACTCCAAGTGGAGTCCTTTACCGATTCGAGCTTACAGAGTGATAAGGACGACTCTAAGTCGCAGTCGGGATTTGTCTTTACCCTTTACGGAGGGGCGGTTAGCTGGAAGTGTTCCAAGCAGGAAACCGTGGCAGACTCGACGATGGAGGCTGAATACATCGCTGCCAACGATGCTGCTAAAGAGGCTGTCTGGATCAAGAAGTTCATTACTGAACTTGGTGTGGTTCCATCCATTGAGCATCCAATACCTTTGTATTGCGATAACAATGGAGCGGTGGCTCTGGCCAAGGAACCCAGGTCCCATCAGCGATCCAGGCATATTCTGAGGCGGTATCACCTGATCCGGGAGATAGTTGATCGCCGGGAGATCGAGGTCAGGAGGGTTGACACGAAGAACAACACAGCGGATCCACTCACGAAGGCCATTCCCCAGATACAGTTTGAGAGACTCTTCGGGATGCTCGGTATGCGATACTACAGCAGCTGGCCCTAGTGCAAGTGGGAGATTGTTAGTTGTATGTATGCCCTAGAGGCCAGTATTGTACAGATGATGTATATTATATTGGATTCTTGGACATATATAGAGATGACTTTCTTGCTCGATATGATAGTATGCTATCTGGTTGCTCTTTATCTTAACATGTACACTAGTCTCTTTAAACTGTCTTATAATTACATGTTGGTAAAGCCCTTAGGATGTGTACTTGACTACCTGGACTATGATGCAGATCATACTAGTGGGGACATGGTAGTCCATAAGTACATCCTTCAAGGTCTCTAGTCGTGGGTGTATCGAGACGGGGCATCGATATACCAGTGTAGACTAGCGTATACGCTTCTCGACCCATGAGATGGGCGATGGATGATCCCATATCCATTGGTGTTTGACATCAGAGATGGTATACGGGTGCTCAGTGGAGACTGAGTACACTGGACGGACTCGCCGAGAACTCCCAGATGGTATTATACCTCACGTCAGATGGCAGTTCTCAGGTGACACTTGTGCAGGTTAGTCTGTAGACCCGAGATCGTCATAGAGTCTTGTGTGATTCCCTCTGTGCTTTGATCTCCACCTTACCACGTCCATGAGGGCGTGCAAAACGGTGGTTTTTGGGCACAGTCCCGAGTCACATGGAGGCAATGAGCGATAGGAGGGGTTTCGTCTCTCCCGGTATTGGGGGTTGATGTTGCGCTGTGCTCGATTGGCCGTAACAGGGAAGTCCCTGGCCAGGGCTGATCAGAGATTTGCTGGTAAGTGTTACCAGTAGTTTCTCGACCCGTTATGAGCCTCACATCGGCACGACTTATCGGTTATTGGGGTCTGACGTATACCACCCCTAGACTTGATATGCGACATATCAGACGAACAGACCGGACTGTACGTTAAGTGTTACTGGTTGGATTCACAGGAGTGTGAGAGGGCTTGCTCGTCGATCTTCTGATCACTCAATACCCGGGTGGCCGTTACGTTTAGCAGACCGCTTGCGGCTTGTGGGTGCTTGATATGATCATCATCTGCTGCCGGCGTATTGACGAGTCTTTAGAGTCCTACACAGAGGTTTCCTGGCTCAAGCGAAACGAAATAGGAGCGCATATGAGATATGTGCAGGACCGAGAATAATGCGTGTATGTGATACCGTATTTCATTCTCGCGATGAATGTTTCGACTGGTTGTATGCGATATAACCTAGTTATCGAATCGAAGATTGATTCGATAAGTCGATACATTGTATACTAGTCGGTTATGTGCGACATGACCGGATCATTGAATCAAGTGTTGATTTAATGATTTAATGTATAATTATATATTTAATATATTACTTTGCATTAACTAGTATTGGTTCATTTTTAAAGGATTTTCTCACTTGAAGTGCACATTGTATATGTGATATATTTTTGTGTGCGCTTGATTGTATCATGTTTGATGATACATGCTTACTTGAGTTTGTGTGAAGATTAAACCATGGTTATGTAATGGTTAGGGTTTTTATTTTTCTTACTTATTTATTTATTTTGGAAAAGATATAAGAGAAAATGGTGGCTTTCTTTGTTTGTTGTTGAAGCTTCATGAAGCTTTGACTAAAGTGACCATTTTGTCTTCATGCTTAACCCTAACCATTCAAACTAACCATGGTCTATTCTCTACACCTAACCAAGGTTAGGATATGATAAGTATTCATATTATTTTTCTTTTTAAGAAGTACTCATCATATTCTTTCTTCTTCTTCATCATCTTTAACAAGAAGAAAAGCTTACTAGCTTCAATGGCAACTTGTGAAAAAGAGTGAGAAATCCAATTCTAAAGTGAACCACCTTCTATTTCTTCATCCTCTACCTCTTGCCAAGTAGTATAGGGTGTTTTCTTCACAAGTTTCACAACTTGGTGAAGTTGGAGCTTGATCTTGAGTTGCCTCGACGTAGATCTTCTTCGGCATCGAAGTCGACAAGCTAGTCCGCACATTTCTCCGATGAAGTCGATGCCAGAGTCCGAGATCCGATATGGACAGCGAGGGGACGTCTACGTGGAGCTAAGGAAGCGGAGAACCGGATCTACAAAGGTTGTAGCCTCTTTCTTTTAGTTAAATTGTTAACTAGTTTCACTTTTCGCCTAAACTCTAGTCAACGAATCCGTATTAGGGTTTCTCGGCACTTGTAAAATTTGAAATTGACATGGTTGATGCCTTGTGAGACCTATTTAGCGTGCCTAGGAACCCTACACTTCTGGTGTTGCTGCTGCTTCTGCTGCTGCTTCTCCTTGTGCTGGGGCTGCTGCTGCTGCTGCTGCTGTTGTTATTGTTGTTGTTGTCACTGCTGTTGTTGTTGCTGTCTTCTGCTGCCGCTTCTGGTGTGTGTGTGTGTGTGTGAGAGTGAAAGAATGAGAGATATGAGAGTGAGAAGTGAGAATGAGAGAAAAACCAAAAACCCCTCCCATTCTCTTTCTCTTTCATCATAATGAGGCATGGCTCACACCATCAAGCCCATGCTTCTCTCTCTCTCAAAGTCAACACTTCAAACCAAAATAACAAAAACCCTTTTAAATTCATTTTATTTAAGAACAACCATACACATTATTAAACCCAAAACTCCTAAACAATTAATAAAACAAGCTTGAAGGAAAATGGTTAGCTAACCATGATTGCTAATCATGATTAACCTCCCAATTAGCACCCTAGTTATCATGCACAAGTGTGTGTGCCTAGAAAAATTCTAATAAAATACTCATTAAATAGGGTAAAATATTTGAAACTTAATTTGGTAAACTTTTTATTAAAATCCATACATTAAAATATAATTAGCTACAAAACACATTCTAAGATGTTACAATCTCCCCCCTTAAAAGAAATTCGTCCCCGAATTTTTAAAAATATACCGATACGCGTACCTTCAAAGAGAAGATTAAAATCCTCAAATCTCGCTCGCAGCCTCCCAAGTGGCTATCTCACTATACGGCTACGTCCAAGAAAACACTCCACAGATAGCAAGACCCTTGACCGATGTTCCTCTACCTGTCGAGCCATTAACACAATTGGCTGCTGGTGAACGAAAGATCGCGTCCAAGCTAAGTGGTCTGGTGCCAAATCATGTGAGAAAGGTCATGAAGGTAATTGTAAAGTATCATCACAAGGAATACGGGGTGGAAACTCAATAATCTGGGCGGAAGTGCCAAATTAAAGGCAACGAAACTAACTCGCTTATAGGATCTCAGAAGGACCTAAATCCTGGGACAAGGTTCCTAAAATCCAACACGTCATTCATCAGAAAGTTCGTAGGAATACATGATCTGTCCCTGCGAACTCGAGTCTATGACCAACACAGTCGGCACAAGACCTCAGTTCGCAATGGACAATTCCCATCTGACCTAACACAACTGGACTATCTCCGAAGTCTCTAGACTAGCTGGGGTTCAAGGTCCTACTTACGCAGAGTCAGAAAACAACAGACTGGTGATTGACACGACCTAACCCCTAAGCCTAAAGGTGGCCAATTGGAGTGTCTCCTGATAATGGCTATCGAAGGAGAACCCTAACGATGGCGAGTGACGATCCCCAACTGCCGACAACAATTAACACAAACACACAACTTAACAAGAAACAACTGAGCACATTGAGTATAACCGGACGACAAGAATCCGAATGGAGTCACACCCTGACTAAACTTGAGTAGAAACCATAAAGAAATTCGTGGAGATCTGCTCCTACTCCTACTTCGTTACGGTAAAAGATTGCAACTCTCTAGCCAGCCTCAGATGCTCGACCCAAGCACACAACAAGACAGACACCTTGAAACGAAACCTGAAACTTCTCTTTACATCCCTGTCAACTCGTAACTATCTCACAAGTCACGCTAAATGTTGGTGGAACTTGAATGCATATAGAGAGTTGACAGATGTGCATGTTCTAGGATTACACGTCTCTACCCGATGATACCAGGTACACAAACGCGTCCCTAACTTAGCACACCATTGTCACAAATCAAGGTCTTCGAATCATTACCCAGCCGAGTATGCTCAAGTATCACTGACGAACGAGTATCGGCGGGCAGTGTCTCGCGAAAACGATTTAAGGAAAGTGGTCGGGCACGGACATGAGCAAGCTGTCCCCTCCGTAGAGACGAACTAAAGCTGTACTCGACGATCACACAAGAACTGTAAATCTGCAGAAGACTAACACAACAATCAAAATCCGCTGCAGGAAGATGTACATTAAGCTCTAGTGGTCCATGAAAAATCTGGCACGACTCTCAAACAAGTAGTGTCCCCAAATCTCCAACGCAAAACCACCGCGGCCATCTCCAGATCATGAGTGGAATATCCTTCTCGTACTTCCTCCAAATGTAGGGAAGCAAAAGCGATGACTCTGTAGTGCCACATCAGTACACACTCGAGCCCACTCAAGAAACATTACAGTTAAACAACAAGGTCGCCCGAACCAAAAGCAAAGAAAGAACTGATGCAGTTGTTTAACAGAATCTTCAACTGTCGAAAACTCCGTACACATGCCTCAGTCCACAGAAAAGAAACCTCCCTTCCAGTCCATTCAGTCGACGGTGCAGCACTACTCTAGCAATCCTGCATGAAGCGGCGGTAAAAACCTGCTAAGCCCAACAATCTGTAGATCTCCGTCCTGCACACAAGTCTGGGCCTAAGCTATACGGCCACGATCTTCCTCGGAACCATACGAAACCGTCTCCCGTGACTATAAGACCTAGGAGTCAACACAAAACAAGCCTGAAGAAACACTCCGAGAATTTAGCAAACTGCTGGTGCTCTCCCAGTATCTGCATAACAAATCCTCAAGTGCTGCTCCTGTTCCTCAAGACACATTAGATAGACCAGAAGGTCGTAAATAACACAACAATAACTGGTCGAGGAACGGCCTGAAAAAATCTGGTTCATCATATCTACGAATGCTGCTAGGGCATCAGTGAATCCAATGACTCACAAAAACACACAAAGCCCGTAGCACGCACAAGGCATTCTTCGGAATGCCGTCACTCCGAACCGTAACAATGATGACCTGATCCCAAGCAAACTTAGAAGATGTCTCGCACTCTGGAGCTGATCGAAGAAATCGTCACGGCGAGGTAAAGGATACCTATCCGCACCGTAAGCCGGTTCAATTAACGATCCGTCGATACACAACCCTAAACTGCCGTCTTCCTCCTCGACGAGCAGAAATAGGAGCTTCCGAAAGCGAAACACTCAGACGCACAAACTCCCGAAACTATAACTCTGCAGCTGATCCTTTAGCTCCCAAGCTTCGCCGGCTCATCCGGAACAACGTCGGAAAAACTCTAGTATGAAAGGAACCCGGTCCAACAATCCTACCGTGGCTCCGGTATCATGAATGAACGCCAAGAATCCACGACATCTCCTCAGTAGCTGACTAGCGAAAAAAGCTGAATTTAAGTTGTGAGAGGCGGCACAACTATCCACCTGCACAACAAGAACTGACTTGCCGGAGAAAACAAACTTGACTGTTTCCTCACGGTAGTCCACAGACGCCTAGCACGTAGTTAACCAGTCCGTGCCCTGGAGAACGTCAAATCCAACATCTCTAGAAGGATCGAAACGATGGACGAATCTCTATCTCCTATCCGATTGGCACACAACTGAATACGTGTCGCGCAACAAAAGAATCGCTGACAGAATTTAGCACAACTGCGACTAATCTACCCAACCACGGCACAAGCATGAAAAACAAACGAATACATGAAAAGAACATATAAATCTAGGGTACCTGAAAACTCCACATTGGACGTCTGCGCGTCCCGATGAGTAGAAGCAAACTCCTGTGTCTGCCCTCTACCCGCAGCTGGATGAACTCCTCTGGTAGACTGAGCCCTCTGAGCAAATCTTCCACGTCCACGGCCTCTCTGAGTACGATCCTGATGCCGTGCTGAGGAACAATCCCTGATGAAGTGCTGAAGGCTTCCGCATCGAAAACATCCACACGCTGACTGCTGACCATCCTGGGATGAGAGCTGAACGACTGTCCTCGTCCTAAGCCTCTGCTATTCCCGCGACGGCCACGAAATCTGTCTCGATGACCAAATCTCTGTCTCTGGGCTGGTACACTGGTACGCGTCCTCCACTGTCCTGGAACTCTCTGAGCCTCTGGAATATGCGCCACATCAACTGGAGCTGCAACCACTGGTGCTATGTAGGTGACGGACTGCTGCATGCTGATCGCAAGTGACAACTGAGTAACAGGGGTGACAACCTCCTATCGTAGCTCCCGAACGACATCAACCAATGAACTCATAGTCTGGCGGAAGTCCTGCATCTCTACCAAAAGTCTATTAATAGTATAGGTCGTAGGCTGATCCGTCTGCACCTGTGCAGCTAGAGTGCCATCCTGGTCAGTACTCGTCTCACCCGAGCCAACTCTGACCTCGGCCCTCGCTGCATCACTCTGAGTCCCCATAGTCATCGGCGGCAAGGCTATAAATAGATATAACATTCGATGAGAATACGGAATCGAATCTCAAGGATATGAATCATCAAGGAAGGAATTTCAAGCAAATTGTACTTAGGTTACTTAATGCAAAGTACCGCATCATGGGTATGCTGCAGACATACACACACTACGTTACTCTGCTTAAGCTACCTACTCCATTATACTAAGGTCATCCTATACTCCGAAAGGTAAAACCTAGCGCTCTGATACCAACTTTGTCACGACCCAAAAATTGGCCCGTGACCGCCCCAGTACTACGCAACGCCCTAAGACGTAACGTAGTAAAAGAAAACCAAAACCCAGAAATCTAAACCATAAAAATACGGAAAAGATAATATAAGTTTTTGAAACATTTGAAATCGCAACCCAAATTCTTTAAAAGTTCTACTTTATTTCTTTAAAATTTTGGCAACACCCCTTTTTGTAAAAACTAACCCAAGATAAATACAACACCAAAAATATGACGCCGTAGCGAAGAATAAAGACAATAGAGAGAAAGCTGTATATAAAAGACAACAACCCACAAATAATATACAGTAACGTCCTCACCAAGTCTCTAAGTCAACAACATACTAGTAGATGGAGAGTACAAGATACAACGAATGTACAATACAAAATACAGATAACCACCAAAACCCACCTAAGCAAAATAGTACTGTGAGCTGATGCGGTATCTGTAGCAAAATATGATAGCTGAATAGCGGAATAGCCTGCCTCGACTACTCTGGGGAACAACCTGAAACATCTGTGGCACAACGGGGGTGAGTTGCCAACTCGTGAATAGCAGATAACATATGCAGGTAATCGCAGGAATGCACGTACATCATGAATCTAAGATATGCGATTACAGTAATAACATGTCATGCAAATGCTGAATAAAGGAAAGTACACTAGCAGGTACAATCAATATGTGAAGCAATAGTAACATGACAATAATATGCAATAACCATGCAATAGGGATATGAGAATGTAAATATGCAACTATCATAAGGGTACACTAACAGGTACTACCAATATATGAATCTGTGCATAGAATAGATAAGTGTGAGGTATGGGGTAAAATATGTCATTCCACGGAAACCTGACATCGTGGTAGGATCATAATCCATCAAGACACTCAAATCCCAATTCCTCAAATCAGCCCCCACATTGGGCACTCACATCATATAAGTCTCACCTCTCCTCAATGTACAATATCGAGTAATCTCCTATATCCCGAATGTACAATCAACAATCTCTTTCATATCCAATATCCAATCTCAATGAATCACCTATATCTCAAGTCGAATCTCAAGTAAGTTTCTAACATCCTAAAGGTATATATATTTGCAGAAATAAATATGATGGGGGCAATACACATATATTAGTGTCTCATTCCACTAATATTGGTGTAAGGGTATATATAACAACGGCTAATCCCCTGTTATATATACAAAGGTGTTTAAAAGAAATATCATGAAAACAATGTGCCAAGCATCGACACAGAAATCCTGATAGGTATGTATCATACGCTGTCCCGAAAGCACGAGTGCCTAGCTCTGACCCTCGCCTTTCGACGTATGCATACGTGCATGACTCCCAACGGTGTCTCCATGACCCCCGCCGAGTCATCAGTACTGTCACCGGTAGGTATTAGCTCGCCTCCAGGCTCAATTGGCAAAATCCATCGATCTTCTTGCCTAGGGGAACCATACCGGGCCCCACCATGTACCCTCTACGGCCTCGACGCCTCCTCGTAGGGGTATATATAAATCAGAACCGATAAAGCTCATGGTGGATGCGCAAATATCATATCAAGGAAACCGGGTTTTTCAATGTATGTATAATTTCATGAACTCCCGCGGTTCCCAAATCCAGAAAAACATCATGTAAAATCCAAATAAACAATGCGCAAATCAGGAATAAATGTATGCGATATATCTGAAATGCAAGCATATGAATGAGAATATGTAGCTGAAACCAGATGTATTCGAAACCAATAAGGTACAGCTAAGTAACATCAGTAAAGGTAAATGTGTAACAGCAACGGAATATGTGTGTAACATACAGGTGTAGCAATGTATAGGTATCTACCTATAAGAACTGATGTCGTATACCCCCCTGAGTATAAGAAAATATGAGTAAGGTATACCTGTAGATGTATCGTAAAGGGTATGTGTACCTATCACTAATGGTACGATACTCTATAGATATATAGGTATGGTAATGTCATAAGTGATAAGCAGTACGAGTCAATGTCACAAGGTCCCTAACCAAGCAATATAATGTCTATAATGGTTTGTGTGTGACATGGCAATTAGTGACGGTGTGTGTGTAGCATACAATCCGTGCTCGTGCAACATGAACCGTCAATAATATGTGCAGTGTCCTACGGCTGCTAGTCACAGTATAACTATATCAAGGGAATAAGGTAAAGGCGCAATTCTAACAATGACGTAGAATATGCGACAAGTATTAGAATCCTAGCCCAGACGCATAACGCCATGCGGGCGATTCCCCTGTAGATGTTAAATCTACTCACCTACACTCCACGCTAGGTGAATCCTACCATCTGCTCCCCCCTGTAGTAGTGTCCGTAGTCCCTGCCTGCAAACCTGAAAATAAGACCCGGAAATCATATATAAGCCAAAAATTCCGCGAAACGCGATATCGAACCAAAACGAGAAACTCGCGTTGCGAACTAAACGCGCGTGTGCACGATACGCTGAAACGTGTGTGTACGCGTCTAAAACCATCGCGACACGCTGGATCATGGAACCCTCTCACGTATCGCGCGTATCGCGCAAACACAACGAACACCAAATACGATATATAAACCCAGATTTTCCTACAGGTAAAATATTACAAAATTAGACATTCTAAAGCCCTAGACAACACAGAAGAGAGCCCTACACAAAACCCCAACACCCAACCCCTCTTCCTGGCCGCAATTTGCGGCCAGATTGAATAAATCTGCGGCCAAGTTTTGAGATGGGTGGCTCGTGTTCTGGTGGTGGTATCTAGACCTACTGTACATGCTCCAGTCTTCTCAATTTTATCCTGTAGGGTCCGGGTCAATAGCAGATCTCAGAAGTCACAAATATCGCTTTAAAAATGCCAAATTGCACAATTAAGAAACCCTATGGTATTTTAGTGAAATCTGGGGTTAAACTCAATTCAACTGACCCTAATAACACTTAAATATGTAGGGTTAACCAACACAATCACCACTTAACCACTATTCCACACAAATTACCTTAATTAGCACTAACTAGCTAATTTAACACTAGTCGAAGCTAACAACCACACAAGCTAAGCAACTAGGGAAAAGGGTTCAGAAAATATACCCAAAGAACCCTAGAGAACCCTAAGAAGCAGGTGAAGAAGTGTGTGAGGGGTTGCTACTGCTGCTGGGGCTCCTGTTGCTGCTGAGGCTGATGCTATTGCTGTTACAGCTGCTTGCTGCTGATGCTGATGTTGCTCTGCTGCTGCTTCTACTGCTGCTGCTGCTTCTACTGCTGCTTCTCCTTGTGCTGGGGCTGCTGCTGCTGCTGCTGCTGCTGCTGCTGCTGTTGTTGTTGTTATTGTTGTTGTTGTCACTGCTGTTGTTGTTGCTGTTGTTGTTGCTGTCTTCTGCTGCTGTTTCTGGTGTGAGTGTGTGTGTGTGAGAGTGAAAGAATGAGAGATATGAGAGTGAGAAGTGAGAATGAGAGAAAAACCAACAACCCTTCCCATTCTCTTTCTCTTTCATCATAATGAGGCATGGCTCACACCATCATGCCCATGCTTCTCTCTCTCTCAAAGTCAACACTTCAAACCAAAATAAAAAAAACCCTTTTAAATTCATTTTATTTAAGAACAACCATACACATTATTAAACCCAAAACTCCTAAACAATTAATAAAACAAGCTTAAAGGAAAATGGTTAGCTAACCATGATTGCTAATCATGATTAACCTCCCAATTAGCACCCTAGTTATCATGCACAAGTGTGTGTGTGCCTAGAAAAATTCTAATAAAATACTCATTAAATAGGGTAAAATATTTGAAACTTAATTTGGTAAACTTTTTATTAAAATCCATACATTAAAATAGAATTAGCTACAAAACACATTCTAAGGTGTTACAGTCAAGTAAGTAATATACCAAACAACCGAATATTCTTAAATACGAGTAATTAATCGGTTTTCCTGACCATATTTCTCCTGTAATCTTTTCATCCAATACATTAGATAGGCTGCGATTGATCAAGAAAATGTCCGTGTTGACTATTTCAGCCTAAAGGTAAATAGGGAGGCCTGCTTGTAGCCTCATGCTTCTTGCACGCTCCAAGATGGTCTGGTTCATCCTCTCGGCAACACCGTATTCTTATGGAGTTCTTGGAACGGTTCTCACTCCATGAATACCTTCTTCTCTTGAACTTAGCGAATGCCAAACTTGTATATTTACCACCATTGTCAGATTTTAATGCTCTGACATTGCAACCTGTATCATACTCCACCATAGTCTTTCAATGTATGAATGTCTCAAAAATATCAGACTTCTCTTTAATAGGAAACACCTAAGTCTTTCTCGTAGAATTATCAATAAAAGTTATAGAGTATTTATTTCCTCCTATTGAAACTTGTTGAGCTGTGCCCCAGACATTTATGTGCACCATCTCCAAACGCTCTAGTTTGTGTTTTACACCATCAATCCGAAAACTAACCGTATTTTGCTTTCCAAGAACACAATCTTCAAAAAAATCAATCTCGAAGATTTTTAAATTAGGCAGTAACTCTCAACGATGTAACTCCTTCACACCTTTCTTACCAAGATGTCCCAATCGGTAATACCAGAGAGTAGCATCACTGCATGTGGAAGAAGTGGAAGCCGCCAAGTACTACGAGCTTGCGTCTTTGAGCATATAAAGCGTTCCAGCACGCTTTCTTTGAGCAACAACTCATGACCCAGAAGCAATCATCCATTCTTCATTACAAAAAGAGGTAACATATATCTCTCGGTCCAACACCTTACTTGAGATAAGATTTTTCTTCAGCTTCGGAATATGTCGCATCTCACGCAACACTAGACAAGCACCGCCATTAGTTTTCACCTTCACAACTCTTTTTCCTTCTACTGGACATTGCTCACCGTTACCGACGGTCACGTGACCAAAATTACCGCTCTCGTACTCAAGAAATTCACAGTCTAGTTGTGCAATGAAAAGAAGCGCCAGAATCCAGAACCAATCTATAGAATCTACGGCCTCGCGAGTAGACAAGCACAAATTGTTGAGCTGCTCTGTTCCCGCCAATTTTTTTTGGCTCAGAGCTTGCTGTTCCCTTATAAAAATAAAAGGAAACGTCCACATATTAAACACGTGTATCCATATGCAAAGCATGTAAATATCACCTCAGATAGGATTAAATCCTTAAGCGCCTCACATGTTTCCTACGTGAGCGCCAGTACTAGCCTCTGTTAGGATTAAATCCTATAGTGACGCCTTACGTGGAACACATATGAGCGCCGGCATGCAAAGCACGTGAGTGAATATTTATAAAAGAATTTGATTCTTTGGCGGCGCCCACGTGCATAGCACGCGAGCGTTAGCGCCTAAATTAAAGAGAGTAGAATTAAATTCTGCATGGGAAACATTTTCCTAAAAACTGAGATATTCTCTGTTAAACAAAACCGTTGGATAAAAAATCCAATGGTGATAATAAATCATCAAATGATAAATTCTATTTAGGAAATATTTTTCTTGATCTTTCTAATATGGGAAGATCTTTTCTAACAGAGAATCTTGGATTTAAAATCCAATGGAGATAAAATCATTTAAACCATATGATAAAATTAAATTCTATGTAATAGAATTAAATTCTATCTTAAGAAAATATCTTCCTAATCTAGTTAAACTAACAAGATATCCATATAATAGAATTAAATTCTATGTTAGGAAAATATCTTCCTAATCTTGTTAAACTAACAAGATATCCATATAATATAATTAAAATTCTATGTTAGGAAAATATCTTTCTAATCTTGTTAAACTAACAAGATATTCATATGATAGAATAAAATTCTAATCTTGTTAAACTAACAAGATATTCATATGATTGAATAAAATTCTATCTTAGGAAAATATTTCCTAATTTTGTTAAAAAAAAAGATTTTCTCTGTTAAATAGAGAGCCTTCAGATTAAAAATCCAACGGTGAATAAAATTCACTGATTGATCTAAAAGATCATTTTGATTGATTATGAAATCAATCATGATCTCTGTAACGATCCTAAAATTCCTATACTTTCACGTATCATTTCTTTAATAAAATATTGTGATTATTTATTTTTGGTATTTTTTTTTCTAATAAATATATTATTTTATCACTTCATCTATTTTATCCATTGTTCCCGCCAAAAATTTCTGCGCAAAAGAGCCCAAGGTATCAAATTGCAGTGATACGCTTAAGAAAATGCAAACTAGTATTTTCTGCGCTGTATTTTGACAAACTCCTGAATGAGAATCAACTAAGTTCTGATGATATCAAAATCGTCTCGAAAAATCCTTCGATTTGATATATTATGGGCCTCATAATTCATCCGGGATAAAAAATTATGAGCAAATGTGCTATGCACGTATAATCTAAGTAATGCTCTACCATATGGAGGATACATTTTTAATCCCACATCGGGTAAAAGAGAGATCCCTTCTCTATCACTCCCATATAAATAAGAAGGGACACCACTTAGAAAAAAATAAGAATTCAATTCTCAAAAGAGTTTAGTTCTCCATAAGAGCTTATTTCTCCAAACTAGGGCCTTAGTTGTCCCCCCCATAATACGCATATAGGGAAGCTCCATGTGCGCTACGTCCAACGCACGTGCGTCCGCCACATGCGCACCACATGCGAGAATTCAATTCTCAAAGGAGCTTAGTTCTCCATAGGAGCTTAGTTATCCAAGTTAGGGCCATAGCTGTCCCCCTATAATGCGCATATGTGCAAGCGCCATGTGCGCTACGTGCAACGCACGTGCGCCCGCCACATGCGCACCATGTGCAATGCACGTGCACCCGCTACGTGCGCACCATGTAGGAGGATTCAATTCTCAAAAGGAGTTTAGATCTCCAAGTTAGGGCCTTAGCCGTCCCCCCATAATGCGCATATGCACAAGCGCCGCATGTGCGCTCGCCACATGCGCACCACGTGCGAGAATTCAATCTTCAAAGGAGCTTAGTTCTTCAAGTTAGGGCCTTAGCTGCCCCCCATGATGCGCAAGCGCCACGTGCGACGCACGTGCGCTCATCGCGTGCATACCATGTGCAACGCACGTGCGCCCACCAAGTGCGCAGCACGTGCGACTCTCATGTGCCCATGCCGTGCGCAACACATGCAACGCATGTGCGCCCAACACAAAGAAGCCTTTTCAGCAGCGAGAAGTTTAAGCTCCAACATGTTCTCCCCCTTGATGAGTGGGACATGGTTTAAAGGGTATATCCATCCACACCTTCGATATATGGCGCTGTAATCTCTCAATGTCGTCGGAGAGATGGTGGGTCCCAATGACTAATGGTCTTTCTTTCCAAAAAGGAGGAAAATATAGAGGAAGAACCTCCCATAAGCTTCAGTAAGAAGAAAGAATTAAATTCTCGAAGAAGAACTTTCTTCTTAAAAAATTAGGTAAGCTCAGTGCCCAGCGCCCCACGTACCTCTCACGTGGGCGCTACAAAATAAATTAGTGCCTAACACTCAGTGACTGGCGCTCAGCACCCAGCGCCCCACGTGCCCCTCACGTGGGCACTGTAAGTCTATGTTACCCACCCCGGTACTTTCGGGGAGGCGGAATAGGTAAAAATCGAATTTTTCTTTGAAGAAAACATAGACTAACCATGAAGGGTCTTTGCTAAACAAAAACTAACAAAGAAACATGGAGCTTTAACTACTAGGTTAAGAGATTATACTAAAAGCTTGAACTCCTTCTCTTCTTGTGTTTCTTCCCCTTGTTGTGAGCTCCTTGGAGTGGTGTAGATGGCTCCTCCTCACCGTCTACTCTTTGCCAAAGAAAGATCCACCTGAAGGACTCTACCTTGAGTTCCAACCTCTATCTTGAAGTAACTAAGATTCTTAGTGTGCTAGACTTAGAACTCTAGAGTGAGTAGAGAAGTATTTTGGTGGTTTAGTCTCAAAAGCTTTTGATTTTCAACTCATGAAATATTAAAACTTTGAGGGAGGAAGAGGAGAGAGCAAACCATGAGAGAGAAATGTTATGTGAGAATGAGAGGATAAACTCTCATATGAGGAAATATGATAATAATAATATTAATTAAGATAATTGTGATGGTATGTTGACTTGACCATTATCATATCACATTTAATGCTAAGCATGCTCACTAAAAATATCTCAAGCTTAACAAAAAAAATATCTAAGTCAACATGGGTCAACTTGGTCAAATGGTCAAACCAACATTAGCCATGACACAATTAACTCTAATTAAAACTATTAATTAATTTCCTCCTTCTCATTATGGTTTTGATCAAGTCAATGGTCAAAACCCTAATGAGGTGTCTCCTCCCCTGCCTCTGTCAACTGTATGTAAATACCTGTATCCGTGTTCCGAGAAACACGAATACCATGAGACTAAACCAATCCAAAATGCAATACTAGGATCTGGCTTAAACCAAAGCCCACCAGTATCTACTTTCCGAACACCGAACACGCACAAGTGCACGTATGTGAACGAACCCTGTCGTAAAACCATACGACATCTACTCATATCGCCCAAAGGTGAACAACCCTCTGTGTGGGACTCTAAAGACTCGACACTACGCTGGCAGTGGTTTTAACCACAGGCCGCAAGCGGTACTAGCTGTACGTAACGGTCCTTAGGTAGATGCCAATAAGAAGGCCGATGAGGAAAAACCCATCCGAACTTCTACTGAGCCTGAATATGACAATCTCTGTACAGTCCGGTCTGTTCGTCTAAGAGCATCGCATGTCGGGCCTAGGGGGCGGTAAACGTCAGACCCCTAATAGCGGTACAAGTCGTGTCGGAGTGTAGCCTAGAACATCCTGAGAAACTACTGGAAACACTACCAGTAAATCTCACTTGCCCTAACCAGGGACTTTGTGTAATGGCTCTCCAGACACAGCGATATCACCCCCAATACCGAGAGAGATGAATCCTATCTAACCGCCACTGCCTCCAAGTGCTTCGGGACTGCATCCAACTACTACCTGTTTGCACGACTCAATAGAGTCGTGGTAGGGTAGTAATCTAAAAACAGTTGGAACACACTCGAGGCGAAGCAGCAGTGTCAAGTCAATGGACTAAGCTGTACTCATGTCATGTGGGAACTGATAACTGACGATAGGTATAATACCAACCAACAGTTCCCCGTGAGTCCTGTCCAGTGTACTCGTAACCTAACGAGTACCTGCATACTATCTCCAGTACGACGTACTAATGGCTGTGGGACAGACCATTTCCCTAGCTGGGACGAGAAGCGTACACACTAGTCTACTCTGGAGTATCGATGCCCAGTCTTAATAATCCTTCGACTAGGGACCTGTATAAGGATGTGCTTGTAGACTACCCAACCCGCACAAGTGTGACTGCCATCACAACGCTGGTATTCAAGTAAAGATCCTAAGGGCTCTATCAATATGTATCAGCGATACGTTAAAAGAAACATATACACATATTAAGATAGATACAAACCAAGTAGCATACTACCATATTGAGCAAGACTGTCATAATACTGTGTATATATCCCAAGCTTCCAAAATGTAATATACAAACTAGTACTATACAATAATGGCCTCTAGGGCATATCACACTAACAATCTCCCACTTGCACTAAGGCCATGTGCTAGCATATCGCAGATCTATCATCTCGAATAGCTTCTCGAACTGCGTCTGAGGAATGGCCTTTGTGAATGGATTTGCAGTGTTATCTTCTATAGCAACCCTCCGAACCTCGATCTCCCAGCGATCCACGATCTCCCTGATCAGGTGATACCGCCTCAAGATGTGTCTGGACTTCTGATGGGACCTGGGTTCCTTTGCTAAAGCTATAGCCCCGTTGTTGTCACAATACAGAGGTATTGGATCAACAATGGATGGAACCACCTGAAGTTCTGTTAAGAACTTTCTCATCCAGACTTCTTCTTTTGCGGCATCAGAAACTGCGATATACTCCGCTTCCATCGTTGAGTCAGCAACGGTTTCCTGTTTTGAACTCTTCCAACAGACCGCCCCTCTATTGAGGGTAAAGACATAACCCGACATGGATTTGGAGTCATCCTTGTCACTCTGGAAGCTGGAGTCAGCAAAGGCCTCGATCTGGAGGTCTTTTCCGCCGTAAACCAAAAACATATCCTTAGTCCTTCTCAGGTACTTTAGAATGTTCTTTACCGCTATCCAGTCCTTCTCCCCAGGGTTTGACTGATACCGGCTTACCACACTAAGTGCATAAGCTATATCTGGTCTGGTACACAACATCGCATATATTATAGAGCCTACCGCAGAAGTATAGGGTATAATAGACATGCGATCCCTTTCCAAGTCAGTCTTAGGTTACATCTCTTTGGAGAGGGTGATCCCGTGACAAGACGGTAAATTACCGCGCTTGGAATCTTCCATACTGAATCTTTTCAGTACGGTGTTGATGTACCTGGACTGCGAGAGTCCTAATATCTTTTTTGATCTATCACGATAAATCCGGATCCCCAGAATGTAAAAGGCATCACCCAGGTCTTTCATGGAGAACCTGTGTGACAAGAACCCTTTGACAGATTGTAGCATAGGAATTTCATTTCCTATCAAGAGAATGTCATCCACGTACAAGACTAGGAATACAACAGTTCGTGCTACAATTTTACTATAAATGCATGGTTCATCTGGATTTTTGATAAAGTCAAATTCTTTGACCGTCTCATCAAAACAGATGTTCTAACTCCGCGATACCTGCTTTACTCCATAAATGGACTTAAGCAACTTGCACACTTTCCCGCTGCTCCCACTATGAATGAAACCCTCTGGCTGGTCCATATAGCACACTCCTCTAAATTACCATTTAGAAAAGCGGTTTTTACGTCCATCTGCCAAATCTCATAATCATGGAAGGCAGCAATGGCAAGAAGGATCAGAATGGATTTGAGCATAGCCACTGGAGAAAAGGTTTCGTCATAGTCCAAACCAGGTCTTTGACGAAAACCTTTTGCAACAAGTCTAGCCTTATAGGTCTCAACCTGTCCATTTACACCAATCTTCCTTTTGAAGATCCATTTGCAGCCTACGGGTTTTACCCCTTCTGGAGCAATGTCCAAAGTCCATACTTTGTTGGTGTACATGGACTCCATCTCAGTCCGCATTGCATCCAGCCATTTTACCGAGCCAGTGCTCTGAATGGCCTTCTGGAAGTTAGTCGGCTTATCATTATCAATGATGTAATCCTCTCTATCCCCGTCTATGAGAAAACCGTAGTATCTCTCAGGTGGATGAAAAAGCCTACTACTCCTGCGGAGCGGTGCGGGAATGTCCTATTCTTTTGAACCTTCTGGTTCTACTAAGCTTTCAGTAATAGCTTGTAGTTCTGGAATTTCTTCCAGTTCTATTGCGCTCCCACTTATCTGATTTTCTAAAAATTCAGTTTCCAAGAAGCAGGCATGACGAGAAACAAATACCTTTTGTTCCTCTGCGTAATAGAAGAAATATCCCTTAGAGTTCTTTGGATATCCCACAAACTTGCACTGTACTGAGTGTGCCTCGAGTTTGTCCGTAGGCTGCTTTTTGACAAAAGCTGGACCTCCCCATGTCTTAATGTATTTAAGATAGGGTTTCTTTTCACTCCACATCTGATATGGTGTTGTAGGAACTGATTTAGTTGGAACCCGGTTCAGAAGATATGCAGCTGATTCTAGTGCATAACCTCAGAAAGATCGCGGTAACTCAGCGTTACTCATCATGGATCATACCATATCCAATAGGGTTCGGTTCCGTCTCTCCGATACACCATTGTGTTGTGGTGTGTATGGAGGAGTAAGTTGAGAGAGAATTCCATTCTCTTTTAGGTAATACAGGAACTCGGCACTCAAGTATTCACCATCTCGATCAGATCTCAGTATCTTGATACTCTTGCCTGTTTGTTTTTCTACTTCATTCTTGTATTCCTGGAATATTTCAAAGGCTTCAGATTTATGCTTCATTAAGAAGACATGTCCGTACCTTGAAAAATCATCCGTAAAAGTAATGAAGTAAGAATGACCATTTAGCGCATGTGTAGACATTGGACCACATACATCGCTGTGTATGAGTCCCAAGAGCTAGCTCGCTCTTACTCCGTGTCCAGTGAACGGAGTCTTTGTCATCTTTCCCATGAGACAAGATTGACAAGTTGCATAATACTGGTATTCGAACATCCAAATATCCCTCTTTATGTAATTTAGTCAATCGTGTTTCATTGATGTGACCCAGTCTACAATGCCATAAGAAAGCATGATTTAATTCTGGAGACTTTCTTCTGTGTGTATTTTGGATATTGAAAATCTGCGGTTGGTTTAATACGTATATTCCGTTGCTTAATGTACCCGACCCAATCAAAACATGATTAATGTAACACCTTAGATTGTGATTAGTGGCTAATTATACTATAATGTGTGGTTTTTAGTAAAAAGTTTACCAAAACGTTTTTCAAATATTTTATCAAAATTAATGAATATTTTATTAGAATTTATTTAGGCTTGCATACACATGTGCATGTAAACTAGGGTTAGGTTAGGGTTAAACCATGTTTAGTAACCATGGTGGACTAACCCACTTTTTTTTTGCTAATTTGAAATTTATTAAGTGTTTTAGTTATTCTTTTAAAATAAAAATGAATTTAGCTTATGGGTTGATTTAGAGAGAGAGAGAGAGAGAGAGAGAGAGAGCATGATGGCTTGTGCCATGCTTGCATTTAATGAGGTGAGAGAGAGGGGGGTTTGACTCTCTCATAGCTCTCATTTTTTTTTTCTTTTGCAACACTCTTTTCCTTACATCTCTCCCTCTCATTCACACACACACCCCATACCACCAGCAGCAGCAGCAGCAGAAGCCGCAGCAGCAGCAGCAGAAGCTACAGCAGCAGTAGCAACATAAGCAACAGCAATAGCAGAAGCAGCAGCAGCAGCAGCCAGCAACAACAACAATAGCAATGCAGCAACAGCAATAGGCAGCAGCAGCACAGCACACAGCAGCAACAACAGCTCCTCCTCCTCTTCTTCTTCTCCTTCTCCTTGCACCTAGGGTCAAGTGAGGTATAACTTCTTAGACCTAACTTCTTTGCTTGCTAATCTTATGTGTTATTTAGCTTCGGTTAGTGTTTAATATGAGTTTTAGTACTAGAAATGGTGATTTGAGTGGATATTTGGCCAAGTAGTGATTTTTATGGTTAGTTTAGCTTAACTAAGTGTTAAAAGGCCCTTTAAACTGAGATTTAAAACCAGATTTCACTAAAATACCATAGGGTTTCAATTTATTGTAAATAAACGTTTTGATGTAAATTTCAGGCCTTTTTGAAATCTGCTGTTGACCCGGTTGCTTCAGGCAAAAACTGAGATTACTGGGGCATGCACACCAGACCTAGACCACACACACGAAGCACGAGCCCCTATTTCCTAACCTGGGCCACAATTTTATTCGTTCTGGCTGCAAATTGCGGCCAGAGAGGGGAGTTAGGTGCCGGGGTTTGGTCTGGGGTAGTATGTTGTATATTTGAGTGTTTTGGTATATGCAACTTTTTCCTTTTTCATTCGAGTCAAAATCTGGAGCTAATTACCGTTTTTACAATACGTTTAACTTGCGCGACACGTGTGATACATGAGTGGGTTTAGTGTTCCTGCGTGTCGCGACGTGTCGGGGTAGTTTCAGATGCGTATACACACGTTTCAGCGTATCGGATACACACGCGTTTAGTTCGCGACGCGAGTTTCTCGTTTGGTTTTGATATCGCATTTTTGCAGGGTTTTAGCTTATGTGTATTCTTTGTGTAAATTCTAGGTTCGTAGGCGGGTACGTCGGATGCCGCAAAGAAGGGGAAGCAAGTAGTCAGCTACACTTAGCACGAGACCAGGTGAGTAGATTTAACATCTACGGGGAAATCTCCCGTATAGCGTTAAGCGTCAAGGCGTGATAGGATATTGTAGTCGCATACATATCTATATGTATATTGCTCGTGCATATATACTATTGTAGCGTACTCATCTTTGTTGCATATAGAAATATTAGTTATGTAACACCACACTGTCACTAACGGTTCAAGTTGCACGAGCACTATTTGTATGTTACACTCACACCGTTAGTGATTGCCATGACACCCACACTATAGGATTGCTACGCACCATACATTATTTTGATTACCATGTCATTGATGATTAGACATATTTCTGCCTCATATTGCGCACATACACATGGTATACCCATATTGGTGCACACATACATTGATATATCTATACTTGCGCACATACACATTGTATACCCATATTGGTGCACACATATATTGATATATCTATACTTGCGGACATACACATTGTATACCCATATTGGTACACGCATACACCGATATATCTATATTGCGCACATACATGCTGTGTATCTATATTAGTGCACATATATATTGGTACACTCATATTTGCGTATATATCCACATGCACATCCATACCTATATACATACATATGTCACATACATGGATGATATTGGCTTTAATTTGTAGAAAATAGGGACCGTATGAGATATTTTCAAAACTGGATCCATTTGAAAGAGCGGTTTTTCCTTCTTACTCTTAGTGTCATACGACACATTGCATGGATTTACGCATTGAGTTTTGGATTCATGTAATTTCTGGATTTGAGAACCGTGGTATTATTTTAAGAAAATATGCACTGTTTTGAAAACCCGATTTCTCTTGATTTGATATTTCAGTGCGTCCACCATGCGTTTTTTCGGTTCTAAGACATGTAACATGTGAACCCGAATCGAGGAGCTGGATGAGGCCGATTGCGGGTACATGGTGGACCCGGTATGGTATCCCGGGACGAGAACGGATCGCTGTGCAGTAGACGGTGAGCGTGGCAAAGGGACTACTACCTACCGGTGATTGGTTGGACCTGGCGGTTATCCGGAGGATATTGACCAGAGTCGAGAGATGGATACGGGATGACCCATACTGCCGGGGCCGAGGGCCGATTCCGCAGACGGAGCCCGTGGGCCGATCCGGACTGACGGAGCCCGATACTTGAGGATTTGTGTATCGATGCTGGACACGATGATTTCATGATATTTTCGAGTGCCGATATTGGGCACTCACGATTTCATGAGATTTACAGGATTTGAGGGCTGATTAGAGTGGCGGCGCTTGAGTTTTACTGGGGTTTGGGTGCATTGATGGACACCGGGTATTTCCACGTTGATATTCTGTGTAGATGATATTTTATCCCCTGCTCAGCATTCATTGTTATGCATCTCATCCTGTAGTCGTAGTACCTGATACAGTACTTTGGCATGATTATTGCATACCCTGCTCATCATATATAGATGTTATTAGATTGCACTTGTTTGCATGATTATTGCATACCCTGCTTATCATATATAGATGTTATTAGATTGCACTTGTTTGCATGATTATTGCGTACCCAGCTCATCATATAGATGTTATCTGTTGGCATATGTTAGAGTATCGCAGTACGTGCATACTCGCGATTACCTTTATATGTTATCTACTATTCACAAGTTGGCAACTCACCTCCGTTGTGCCACAGTGTTTGCAGGTTGCCCCTCAGAGTAGTTGCGGCAGGGCTACTTTCTTGCATCTTTTGCTACGGATACCACTGCAGTTGGTGTGTGAGCCCTTTTGCTGATAGGTGGGTTTTTGCGGTATCCGTTTATTTTCCAGTTGTACACACTATTGTATCTAGTACTCTCCATCTACTATTCATGTATTGACTTAGAGACCAGTTGTGAGGACGATGTATATTATTTTGTATTCTGGATGTCGAGCTCGTGTGAGCTGGCTTTATTCATGCAGTTTTATCTCTTATGCTGTTTTTCACTATTTTTGCTCATTCTTCGCTACGGCGTCGTATATTATTATTGTGGTGGTTGTTTCCGCCGTAGGGCATGATTGCTCCCGTCTGGGGATGCTTTATTCTTATTGCATGTCATTTTTCTTATATCATGTCTTGTACCCGATTTCGGGTCTAGTTTTTACAAAGGAGGTGCTGCCGAAATTTTGAATAAAATAATTTAAACTTGAAAGGCTTTTACCTGAGATTTCCAAATGTTTTAACAAATGTTTTCATCAAATGTTTTCAAAACTCACTACTTTTAATGGTTTTGATTTCTGGGTTTCGGCTTACTTAGTCGCGTTATGCCTGTAGACGTTACGTGGTTAAGTGCCGGTCGTGGGCCGAACTTTGAATCGTGACAAAGTTGGTATCAGAGCGTAGATTTTACCTTTCGGAGTGTAGGATGACCCTGGTATGATGGAGTAGGTAGCTGAAGCAGAGTGGTGTAGCGTGTGTATGTTCCGCGGCATACTCACGACACTGTACTCCGCCTAAGTAACCTTAGGACTTATTGATTGAATTCTTTCATGATTATATACATTCTTGCGATTCGATTTCTGTATCCTTATCGAATCCAAAGACTACGAGGGCGCAGAGAGCGGCCGCGAGAGCCGAGATTAGAGTTGACTCGTCTGAGACGAGGACTGACCCGGGCAGTACACCCATTGTACCAGAGTAGACTGTTCCTCCTTCGACAGATCAGATCGCCATGCTAGGGTCCGGTATGCAGGAGATGTGCCAGATGATAGGGTCGTTAGTTGAGACGCTTCGAGCGCAGCGACCAGAGGTAGTTCAACCCGTTGTGGGGACCGCGATGGTACCTACAGTACAGGCAGTTGCCGCTACTGCTACAGAGGTTATTACTGTATCACTATCAGAGTTTATGAGTGTAACAACCGAGTTTAGTTATACCAATTTCTGTTCCTGTATGTGTTGTTTGTGGTGTTTATTTCATTTACTGTGTTTGGATGCGAATGGTAGTTTACTTTACGTTCGACCCGCTTGCTTGAGCTTGTTGTTTCATAGTTATAGAATACCCTAACATCACGTATTTTGCATATAACAATTTAAGTCACGTAAAATAATTCAAAAATACATGACATGGCCTGCTTGATACCCCTAACCCTGTGGTAGCGTCCTTGCATTGTGTTCTCGTCCCGTTCAGTGAAACGGACGTGTTTGGAAGGCTACACGCACGTACGTGCGTCCATTCTTGGGGGTATGCATTTCTGTTACAAAATTCTTCATCTTAATTTTTAGAACTTACAAATAATTTTCGTATTTCAAATCCAAAATTTTGGACCCAACCCAGGTGCAATTCTGAAATATTTTGTATCCCGCCAAATTCTATTTATTTTAAATTTCTTTAATCCGTTTAAAAATATTTTAACAGCGTACAAGATTTTACAGCTAACGAAATTATTCTTTAAACTATTAAATCTTTTATAATTTTTCCAAAAACTAATTTCCTAATCCCACGAGCCAATCATTTTTCTCCTTTATTTGGGCCGGGCCTACACCTCTCTCTCTATCTCTCTCCCCTTCGCTGTCTCTCTCTCTCACTCTTCTCTTTCTCTCTTTCTCTCTCTGCATAAAAATCCAAAAGTCTCTCTCCTCACTGTTCCTCCCTCTCTCTCACTCTTCTCGATCTCCTCTCCCTCTCCTCTCGATTCTCTCTCTCTCTCTTCCGTATCTCTCTCTTTCTCTCTCCCCTCTATATATTTCTTCTTCATTTTTTTTCTTTCAACGAAACCCACACGTAACCCTAGCTGCCGTCGTCCCCTCGCCTACCATGACACCGCCGACGCCACCATCGCCGATTCATCGCCGCCTACTCATCCTCATCACTTTCACCTCCACTCTCTCCTCCTCGAGCACCCTGCACGCACAGCCCGAGCACCCTGCCGCTTACACTACCGGAGACGATCGCCGCCGGTGACTTGTCCCCGTGTCCCTGACCCCGTGCACCCCCCGGTGAGCCTTGCTCCCTCTCTTCTCCTTCTTTCTTCTTCTTTTCCTTTCTTTTCTGTTCTTGTTCAGTTTTCTTTAATCACCGGAGGCCTCTGCAGGTATCTCGCCGGAGCTCCGTCGACGCCGTTGACACCTCACGGCCATCTTCGCTAACCACAGTGAGTTTCCTTCTCCCCTTCCTCTTTCCCTTCTTCTCTTCTCCATTTCTTTATACATTCTTACTTGTATTGCTTACTGTTTCTTGTGTTCGCCGGAATCCGGTCGCGCCGTCGACAATCCCGACGACCCAGCGAGGATATCGGACCCGTGTGATCCCATCGTGCGTTGTTTGGACGCTTTCCGTGTACCGTGCGTGCATCGCGACTTTTCCCCGCCGACGTGTGACGTTCCGTATACCGCTTCGCGATCCGTCGAGGCAAGTAAAACTTGCTACATGCTATCAATACGATTTTATAACTATTTATTTGAATATTAAACTTATAGATCGAATCTAAAGTCACCTGTTTCAATTTAACAGTTCGATGTTCCGTTTATATCTTTTAGATTCAGAACTTGAAACATACCCGTTGCATTTTAGTTCACTATACCTAGTAACCACATCTGTATTTTAAATCACATAAAAACTATTTGCATAGTCTATGGTACTCTTTTATAGTTTTACCCTATTGGACACCCGTGTGCATCTTTAACCTGTTTTAGATACATGTGCATCCCTAGATCTTTTAACCCATAATAACGAGATTTTAACAATCCATATTTGTTTAAGTGTATGATACTTATTGTTGAAACTATCCCTTAAACCCAAACTGATAACCGTGCATCCATATAGTTTAATCTGTACCTATTTGCATATCATATTACATGTTCCAGTTTATTGTGCTATTAGTACCCATGCTTGTTTTGTATACCCATGCTTATGCTAGTTGATTATGAGCACCCACATGATATCTTGTACACCCTGACATGACTTGTTACACCTATTACTTGACACGACATGGTACCGTGCAACTCTTGACATGACATGACACCTTTATATATTACCTGGCTTGACCTGATATACCATGGTCTTACCTGTTACCTGATCTTGTGTCTAATGCCAACAAACCTGACCTGTTGTCCTTGCGGACCGTTCCTGTTGTCTATCCAGACAAACCTGTACCTGCTTGATCCTATGTTGGCATTAGCTCTAGATTATTTAATACCTGACTTGAATACATGTAACCTGGGGTATGGGGAAATCAATGATGAAACCTGACTTGTAACTCGACGGTTCGTTACGTTTACCGATCAGTTTTAGAGGCTGGGCCAGCCTTGGGATGATGCTGCTGACATCATCCATCGTTATCCACTACTTTTTAGAGGCCAGCCCAGCCTTGGGATGATGCTGCAGACATCATTCATCATTACCCTTTTCCTTTAGTGCCTAGCGGCATGTCTCGGTTTCAGCCCGAGAATCTTCCCCGTGATCCCGGGCACGCACGGGATACTATTGAGTTACATCGATGATTCATCAAATTGATTTCAAAGACTTGAGAGTAGTTAACCCAATAGACCAGTTTAGATTACTCACGATACAATATATTTCACTGCCCTGATTTATATTGCTGTTACACCTGCTTTACCATTTATGATTATACTTGCATGTCTTGCTACCCTGTTTATATATTATTGCTTGATGTTATGACGCGCTGACGTCTGGGTTTTGCATGGCCCAGATTCCGTACCTTTGCTACAGTCTGAGCAGGAGTACTTCAGTCAGCAGGCTGAGCAGTGAGGACTCTTTAGTAGTTAGTTCTTTTACTTTTCCAGTATTTATTCCTGATGTGAGCCCGCATTATGGGACATACATTCCAGTTATTCTTGTATTGGATCTTTTGCTTCCGCATTATTTATTCTTGACTCATTTTATTTTGGCTTATGGACATGTTCTAGATAGTTTTATTATTGTTCTTGATATCTCTACAGCCGTAATGTGACTGTAGAAGGATAATCCCTATCCACAGGTAGCATGGTTGGCTATGTCACGTGCCTACCTTAGCGTACTCTGGGAAGCGGGGCGTGACATGGTTTTTTTGGTATCAGAACCATAGGTTAATCGGGTTTGATTTTTTTGTAGTTGGATATTGGACCCAATACACGAATCAGAATACTCGTGATCAGGAAACATGTCCTGCCACCTTACCGTCTTAACATTCTTGAATCTAAATTCCTCCTGATTATACTTTTACGATATGCAAACCTCCTTTGCATATCGACTCGAAACCTAGTTCCTTGTTATCTCTAGAACTTAGGCGACTTGGGTGGAGTTATGTAATTGTAGCTATGATACCGCGGTATAGTTACAATACGGTACTCTATTTAAGTAACTCGGAGTTCTAGCCTTTGTAAGTCCGCGGCGGCGCCCCGGCCGTTGATCCGACGCCAGAAACGCGGAAACAAAAACTTTCAAAAACTATTGAACGGGCACCACCGCGCACTTTTCACCCGAATCGGGCCATTAACCTAGCTACTAGCAAACTAGAAAAGAGTAGAGAAGCTATACCAAGCGATCCGTGTCCTTCGGTCTTCGTCTCCACTCCAATCTCCCGCGGAATCTCCGTCCGTCAACTCCTCGTCGGAAAGGGCACCACGTAGCCGGAATCTTTTACAGGCTCCCACCTCTTGACCGAGGCAACTCGGGCGCGAAGTTGGCTAGCCGACGCGTCCAAGATTTACTGTAGAATAGTGTAGAAGCTTGTCTCTTTTGGGTTATGAGGTTGCCATGATTTGGTGGAGGTGAAGAAAGCAACTATGGAAATGAGCTTAGGAATTTGGTAGCATGAAAAATGAGATGAATACATTTTTTTCCTCACTAAAATGAAACCTCTCCCTTCTCCTAGTGTGGCCGGCCCCCCTTCTCCATGGTGGAGATAATGGAATGAAATTTATCAAAGAGAAAAGAAAAGATAAATGCAAGGAAAAAGGTCACACCCACTTCTCATCTCATCAAATCACTAAACCATCACAATGAAAGCAAGTGAGTTGATTAAAAAGGAATCTCATCATGAAAGAACACTCATGATGCCTCACAAATTCAAGAAAGCCCTCCACAAAATGTTATTTGCAAATGTGCAAATAACACCCTCCAACGGAAAGTCCGGCCGTGAAGGAAAAAAAGAAAACCGGCCGGAACGGAATGCAAACTGGAAACTTCAGAAAACTGATCCCGTAATAAATTACAGGAAAACCCCACTACTGCAAATACATGCCCGCATTTGTATTCCCACTGAACGCAAATGCAAAGAGACAAAACCACACTATCTAATACTAGGATCCGGCTTAAGCCAAAGCCGGCTAGTAAAAAACGTCCGATCATGAGCCGTGCAATACCGCACGTATCTGATCGAACCCTGCCATATCTCCATACGGCCTCTACAGCGTTTCGCCCGAAACTTGAGTAACTGTGTGTGGTGGACTCTAAAGACTCGTCAATACTATGGTTGTGGATTTAACCACTAGCACGTCAGAGGTATCAGCCATACGTGACGGGCTACCAGCTATTGACCAAAAGGGACCTTGATGAGCGAACTCATCCTGACACCCTACTGAGCCTGTCAGTGACAATATCTGTACAGTCCGGTCCGTTCGTCTATGAGCATCGCATGGCAGGCCTAGGTGGTTGGTAAAAGTCAGACCCCCAATAGCGGTACAAGTCGTGTCGGAGTGTAGCCCAGAACACCCTGAGATACTACTGGAATACCTACCAGTAAATCTCCTGCCTTGGCCAAGGACTTTTCATGTTCTGGCTCTCCTAGACACAGCGCGACCTCACCCCCAATACCGGGAGAGACGAACCCCTACATATCCGCTCACTGCCTCCATGTGGCTCGGGACTGTACCCAACTAAAACCTGTTTGCACGACTTCTTTGAGCCGTGGTAGGGTAGTAATCAAAGCACAGTGGGAACTCACACGATACAAATGACGATCTCAGGTCGATGAACTAACCTGTACACATGTCACCAGGGAACTGCTATCTGACGTCAGGTATAATACCAACTAGCAGGCTCCCGGCGAGTCCTGTCCGGTGTACTCATAACCCAATGAGCACCTGTATACATCTTAGGTGAACCAACTGACACCAGTGGCTTGTGAGACCGGCCACCGCCCCTCGTCAGGGTCTCGACTGTATACACTAGTCTACTCCGGAGTATCGATGCCCTGTCTCGAAACTCCCACGACTAGGGACCTTTTAAGGATGTGCTTATAGACTCCAGCTCTCACGTATATGATCGCCCTCATACTGCTGGTAGTCAAGCAAGAATCCTAGGGGCTTTATCAACGTGTAATAGCGACTCGTAAGGTCACTTAAAGCAGTACACGATGATAAAGATAAACCAGATAGCATACTATCATCTCGAGTAAGACTGTCCTACCGGCATATGTCCTCCTCAATCATTGCAATCACGTGCCTGTGATCCAATAATTGACTCTGAGGGCACTATATCCAACAGCCTTGATCTATATTTTGAATCTGTTATCATGCTAATCCTTGGGTGTTTTGATTTCAGGAATATGACAGACAAGAATCTGAAGACGTACCAAAGGCGTGTTGACGAAGCCGCTATACTTGGAGTAATACGTGGGATGTTGGAAAACCAAAGGCGGCGGACCGAGCTGAACCAGCAGCAAGCTTACTCCTTACAGGAAGTTTAACGGACCATTCAGCAGTCCGTGAACAATGTTGTGGCCAGACCAGTGGATCGTGTAGGAACCGTAGCGGATTTCAGAAGACTGGGTCCGTCTGTCTTTACTGGTTTGGAGGAACCGTTGCCAGCGGAGCAGTGGCGGGTTGACACGGAGAATTTACTTATTGCGGCGCAGATCCCCGAAGATAAGAGAGTGGATATGGTACGCATCCAGTTGGTGGATTACGCCCGTGAATGGTGGCTTGTGGAAGAGACCCGCTTGCCCAAGCCGATCAAGTGGGCGGATTTTTGAAAGAGTTTCCTGGAGAAGTTCTTCCCACGGACTGCACGGGAGGAAATGGAAGAGAAGTTCATCAGTCTAAGGCAGAACGGTGCACCTGTAGATGTACATGCAACTGTGTGGACGCGGCTCAGTAGATTCGCTGGACCTTTAGTTGCCAACGATGCGGATAGGGCAAGGAGGTTCATGCGTAGTTTGGATTTGGATATCCAGAGGCAGATTGTCTCCCTGGGTTTGACCACTTTCTCACAGGTACTTACGGCGGCCCGTGAACAACAGAGCTTATTTGGGAAGACTGGGAGTGCACAGCAGAAAGCAATCATAGTATGGAAGCCGGCTTTTGCACCGAACCGAGCATATGGACACAGAGGTATTCCAGTGAATCGTCGTGGCGTAATACCTATGAAGAGGCCTGCTGTCGTTGATCAGAGAAAGAGCGTGATTTGTAACTACTGCCATTTACCCGGACATGTGCAAAGAGATTGTCGAAGGAGGAAATGACTTTTTTTGGTTTGTAGATCGGCGGATCATACTATTAACTCTTATCCATCGAAGCTTCGCACAAAGGATGATCCTCAGAAGCCGCCGCAGAAACTGTTTCCGGGACAGAAGCAGCTGACTCAAGGACTTAATCAGGCTCGAGCTTTTACCCTGACGGCCGAGGAAGCTAAAGCTTCAGGAGAAGTGGTTTCAGGTATTCTACTTGTTCATGGTTTTCCCGCATTAGCGTTATTTGATTCTAATGCATCCCACTGTTTTATGCCGTCCAAGTTTATTTCTACACACTCGATCATTTGGACGGCCCTGTCTAGTTTTTGGGACATACACACTGGGAATGGGAAAATCATATTTAGTAGAGAGTGTAAGGATTATGCGGTTGTTGTTTGCGGACGGGAGCTTTTTGCAGATTTCTTGGTGATTGATACGGGCAGCTCTGAAGTCGTCTTGGGAATGGATTTCCTCGGCACTTTCCATGATCACATTGATTGTAGGGCAAAGAAAGTAATTTTCAAGATTCCCGGACATCCCGAGTTTACCTTTACTGGAGGAAGCAGATCTGTCGGGCCAGTCGAGTTTAGGGCTAGGCCGACAACTAGTGTTCTTTCGTCGTTGGAGGTTGATAAAGATGAAGCGCCAGCTGTTGTTCGAGATTTCATGGACGTATTCGAAGACATATCTGGATTACCGCCGAAGCGAGACGTAGAGTTCGCGATTGATCTTATTCCTGGTGCAGCGCCAGTTTCTAAAGCGTATTATCCAATGGCACCAGTGGAGTTGGAAGAAGTTAAGAAGCAGGTTACTGAATTACTTGAGAAGGGTTGGATTCGAAGCAGTAACTCACCTTGGAGAGCTCCAGTTCTTCTAGTTAAGAAGAAAGATGGCACAAGGAGAATGTGCATCGATTATCGAGAATTAAACCGGGTGACTATTAAGAACAAGTACCCGATCCCTCGCATTGGCGAATTATTTGAGCAGCTTAGTGGCGCGAGGGTATTCTCGAAACTGGATTTGCGATCCGGATATCTTCAGGTCCGAGTGAAAGCAGAAGATATTTGCAAGACGGCATTTCGAACTTGGTATGGACATTACGAGTACTTAGTGATGCCCTTCGGAGTAACGAATGCACCGGCGATATTCATGGACTTGATGAACCGAATCTTTTCACCATTCTTGGACCAGTTTATTGTGGTATTCATTGATGATATTCTGGTCTACTCGAAGAGTATTGAAGAGCATGCAGAACATTTGAAGATCGCACTGCAGACGTTGAGACAAGAAAAATTATATGCAAAGATGAGCAAGTGCGAGTTTTGGCTGGAAGAAGTAAAGTTTTTGGGGCATGTCGTGTCAGGCGACGGAATCGCTGTTGATCCCGAAAAGATTGCAGCAGTTCGAGATTGGCCGATTCCGAAGAATGTTGCGGAGATAAGAAGCTTTCATAGACTCGCCGGGTATTACAGAAGATTTGTGGAGAGCTTTGCTCGTCTGGCGGAGCCGTTGACTAAGCTTACGCGCAAGGAGGTACCTTTTGTGTGGACGGATAGGTGTGCGTCAGCTTTTGAGGCGTTGAAGAAGAAATTGATAACCGTTCCTATTCTGACCGTGCCAGACAGTTCCGGAGGATTGGTGATTTACAGCGACGCATCTGGGAAAGGATTGGGAGGTGTTTTGTTGCAGCATGGGAAGGTTGTAGCGTACGCATCGAGACAGTTGAAGACCCATGAGAAGAATTACCCAACTCATGACTTGGAGCTTGCGGCTGTGATCTTCGCTTTGAAGATTTGGAGACACTACCTTTTGGGCGAAAGGGTCGAGGTTTTCACCGATCATAAAATCTTGAAGTATGTGTTCACGCAGAAGGAACTTAATATGAGGCAACGTAGATGGTTGGAGCTGATGGCTGACTACGATCTTGATCTTAAGTACCATCCGGAGAAGGTTAATGTCGTGCCGGATGCGCTCAGTCAGTTACCAGCAATTCAGATGTTGACTACACAGAAGGAACTCGTTGAAGACTTTCGAAGATTTGATTTGGAGGTTGTGCTACCGTATTCTTCGGGACAGTTGATGCAGCTGCAGGTATATTCATCGTTGATCAAGAATATTAAAGCAGCGCAGTCGCAGGACCCTAGATTGTAAAAGTTTCGAGAACTGGTTGAAGCTGGACTTCGAACTGACTTACTGATCCATGAAGATGGTTCGTTGAGATATGGTAGCCGTTTGTGTGCGCCAAAGGGAGATACTCACGAAGAGCTTATGAAGGAGGCGCACAGTTCAACAAATTCCGTACATCCAGGAGGCACGAAGATGTACCAAGACATACGACAGCATTTCTGGTGGGAAGGCATGAAGCGGGAGATTGCCCGCTTTGTGGCAAAATGCTTGGTGTGTCAGCAAGTTAAGGCTGAACATCAAAGGGTTGCTGGTTTATTGCAACCACTTCCGATTCCTCAATGGAAGTGGGAACATATAACCATGGATTTCGTGACAGCTCTACCGCGGAGTCCAAAAGGCAACAATACAGTTTGGGTGATTCTTGATCGTTTGACCAAGGCAGCTCACTTCATTCCTTTTCGGGTTGGTCAATCAACAGAAACTTTGGCTGAACGGTACATGCAGGAGATTGTAAGATTACATGGAGTACTGGTGAGCATCGTGTCTGACCATGACACTCGGTTCTTATCACACTTCTGGAGGAGCTTACAGAAAAGTTTGGGGACTCGATTGAAGTTTAGCACAGCTTATCATCCTCAAACAGATGGCCAGTCGGAGAGAACGATCCAAACTCTTGAAGATATGTTGAGAGCTTGCATGTTGGACTTCAAGGGTTCATGGGAGGTCAACTACATTTGGTGGAGTTTTCTTACAACAACAGTTTCCAGGCAACTATTCAGATGGCTCCATTCGAAGCTTTATATGGTCGCAAATGTCGTTCACCTGTTTGTTGGGACGATGTCTGTGAACGAAGATTATTGGGACCAGATTTGGTTATGCAGACAGTTGAGAAAGTTAACGCTATCAGGAATCATATGAAAGCAGCACAAGACCGACAGAAAAGTTGGGCAGATACGTCGAGAAGACCTCTAGAGTTCGCCATGGGTGATTTGGTATTCTTGAAGATATCACCGACTAGAGGGGTGATTCGTTACGGGAGTCGAAGAAAGCTTAGTCCTCGCTTCGTTGGACCCTTTGAGGTTTTGGAGCGTGTTGGGGAAGTAGCGTATCGATTGGCGTTACCGCAATCATTGGCGAATGTTCATGATGAGTTTCACGTATCTGAACTCTGTAGGTATGTTCGAGACGAAACACATGTGTTTGATCATTCGGAGCTGACTGCACGAGAAGATTTGACTTTCGAGGAGCGATCGATGTCGATTTTGGATCGAAGGGAAAAGGTTCTTAAGACTAAAGTTATCCCTCTTGTACTTGTTTCTTGGGGTAATCGCTCACATGGAGAGTCAACTTGGGAATGAGAAGATGAAATCCGGCAGAAGTTTCCGCATCTATTCTTGTAGTTTGATTGATTGTTTATCCTTTCTTGTTTTGGAATTTCGAGGACAAAATTCTTTTTGTAGTTGGGTATAATGTAACAACCGAGTTCAGTTATACCAATTTCTGTTGCCGTATGTGTTGTTTGTGGTGTTTATTTCATTTACCGTGTTCGGATGCGAATGGTAGTTTACTTTACGTTCGACCCGCTTGCTTGAGCTTGTTGTTTCATAGTTATAGAATACCCTAGCATCACGTATTTTGCATATAACAATTTAAGTCATGTAAAATAATTCAAAAATACATGACATGGTCTGATTGATACCCCTAACCCTGTGGTAGCGTCCTTGCATCGTGTTCTCGTCCCGTTCAGTGAAACGGACGTGTTTGGATGGCTACGCGCACGTACGTGTGTCCGTTCTTGGGGGTATGCATTTCTGTTATAAAATCCTTCATTTTAATTTTTGGAACTTACAAATAATTTTCGTATTTCAAATCCAAAATTTTGGACCTGACCCGGGCGCAATTCTGAAATATTTTGTATCCCTCCAAATTCTATTTATTTTAAATTTCTTTAATCCGTTTAAAAATATTTTAACAGCGTACAAGATTTTACAGCTAACGAAATTATTCTTTAAACTATTAAATTTTTTATAATTTTTCCAAAAACCAATTTCCTAATCCCACGAGCCCATCATCTTTCTCCTTTATTTGTGCCGGGCCCACACCTCTCTCTCTATCTCTCTCCCCTTCGCTGTCTTTCTCTCTCTCACTCTTCTCTTTCTCTCTCTCCTTCTTCTTTATTCTCTCTCTGCATAAAAATCCAAAAGTCTCTCTCCTCACTGTTCCTCCCTCTCTCTCACACTCCTCTCGATTCTCTCTCTCTTTCTTCCGTATCTCTCTCGCTCTCTCCCCTCTATATATTTCTTCTTCATTTTCTTTCTTTCAATGAAACCCATACGTAACCCTAGCTGCCGTCGTCCCCTTGCCTACCGTGACGTCGCCGATGCCACCATCGCCGATTCGTCGCCGCCTACTCATCCTCATCGCTTTGACCTCCACTCTCTCCTCCCCGAGCACCCTGCACGCATAGCCCGAGCACCCTACCGCTTACACCACCGGAGCCGATCGCCGCCGGTGACTTGTCCCCGTGTCCCTGACCCCGTGTACCCCCCAGTGAGCCTTGCTCCCTCTCCTCTCCTTCTTTCTTCTTCTTTTCCTTTCTTTTCTGTTCTTGTTCAGTTTTCTTTAACCGCCGGAGGCCTCTGCAGGTATCTCGCCGGAGCTCCGTTGACACCTCACGGCCATCATCGCTAACCACAGTGAGTTTCCTTCTCCCCTTCCTCTTTCCCTTCTTCTTTTCTTCATTTCTTTATACATTCTTTCTTGTATTGCTTACTGTTTCTTGTGTTCGCCGGAATCCGGTCGCGCCGTCGACAATCCCGACGACCCAGCGAGGATATCTGACCCGTGTGATCCCATCGTGCGTTTTTTGGACTCTTTCCGTGTACCATGCGCGCGTCGCTACTTTTCCCCGCCGACGCGTGACGTTCCGTATACCGCTTCGCGATCCGTCGAGGCAAGTGAAACTTGCTACATGCTATCTATATGATTTTATAACTATTTATTTGAATATTAAACTTATAGATCGAATCTAAAGTCACCTGTTCCAATTTAACAGTTCGATATTCCGTTTATATCTTTTAGATTCAGAACTTGAAACATGCCCGTTGCATTTTAGTTCATTATACCTAGTAACCGCATCTGTATTTTAAATCACATAATAACTATTTGCATAGTCTATGGTACTCTTTTATAGTTTTACCCTATTGGACACCCGTGTGCATCTTTAACCTGTTTTAGATACATGTGCATCCCTAGATCTTTTAACCTATAATAACGAGATTTTAACAATCCATATTTGTTTAAGTGTATGATACTTATTGTTGAAACTATCCCTTAAGCCCAAACTGATAACCGTGCATCCATATAGTTTAATCTGTACCTATTTGCATATCATATTACATGTTCCAGTTTATTGTGCTATTAGTACCCATGCTTGTTTTGTATCCCATGCTTATGCTAGTTGATTATGAGCACCCACATGATATCTTGTACACCCTGACATGACTTGTTACACCTATTACTTGACACGACATGGTACCGTGCAACTCTTGACATGACATGACACCTTTATACATTACCTGGCTTGACCTAATGTACTATGGTCTTACCTGTTACCTGATCTTGTGTCTAATGCCAACAAACCTGACCTGTTGTTCTTACGGACCGTTCCTGTTGTCTATCCAGACAAACCTGTACTTGCCTGATTCTGTGTTGGCATTAGCTCTAGATTATTTAATACCTGACTTGAATACATATAACCTGGGGTATGGGGAAATCAATGATGAAACCTGACTTGTAACTCGACGGTTCGTTACGTTTACCGATCAGTTTTAGAGGCTGGGCCAGCCTTGGGATGATGCTGCTGACATCATCCATCGTTATCCACTACCTTTTAGAGGCCAGGCCAGCCTTGGGATGATACTGCAGACATCATTCATTATTACCCTTTTCCTTTAGTGCCTAGCGGCATGTCTCGGTTTCAGCCCGAGAATCTTCACTGTGATCCCGGGCACGCATGGGATACTATTGAGTTACATCGATGATTCATCAAATTGATTTCAAAGACTTGAGAGTAGTTAACCGAATAGACCAGTTTAGATTACTCACTGTACATTATATTTCACTGCCCTGATTTATATTGCTGTTACACCTGCTTTACCATTTATGATTATACTTGCATGTCTTGCTACCCTGTTTATATATTATTGCTTGATGTTATGACGCGCTGACGTCTGGGTTTTGCATGGCCCAGATTCCGTACCTTTGCTACAGTCTGAGCAGGAGTACTTCAGTCAGCAGGCTGAGCAGTGAGGACTCTTTAGTAGTTAGTTCTTTTACTTTTCCAGTATTTATTCCTGATGTGAGCCCGCATTATGGGACATACATTCCAGTTATTCTTGTATTGGATCTTTTGCTTCCGCATTATTTATTCTTGACTCATTTTATTTTGGCTTATGGATATGTGCTAGATAGTTTTATTATTGTTCTTGATATCTCTACAGCCGTAATGTGACTGTGGAAGGATAATCCCTATCCACAGGTAGCATGGTTGGCTATATCACGTGCCTACCTTAGCGTACTCTGGGAAGAGGGACATGACATGGTTCTTTTGGTATCAGAGCCTTAGGTTAATCCGGTTTGATTTTTTTGTAGTCTGGTATTGGACCCAATACACGAATCAGAATACTCGTGATTAGGAAACATGTCCTGCCACCTTACCGTCTTACCATTCTTGAATCTAACCTCTTCCTGATTATACTTTTATGATATGCAAACCTCCATTGCATATCGACTCGAAACCTGGTTCCTTTTTATCTCTAGAACTTAGGCGACTTGGGTGGAGTTATGTAATTGTAGCTATGATACCGCGGCATAGTTACAATGCAGTACTCTATTTAAGTAACTCGGAGTTCTAGCCTTGATCTACATTTTGAATCTGTTATCATGCTAATCCTTGGGTGTTTTGATTTCAGGAATATGGAAGACAAGAATCTGAAGACGTACCAAAGGCGTGTTGACGAAGCCGCTATACTTAGAGTAATACGTGGGATGTTGGAAAACCAAAGGCGGCAGACCGAGCTGAACCGGCAGCAAGCTTACTCCTTACAGGAAGGTTTACGGACCGTTCAGCAGTCCGTGAACAATGTTGTGGCCAGACTAGTGGATCCTGTGGTAACCATAGCGGATTTCAGAAGACTGGGTCCGTCTGTCTTTACTGGTTTGGAGGAACCGTTGCCAGCGGAGCAGTTGCTGGTTGACACGGAGAATTTACTCATTGCGGCGTAGATTCCCGAAGATAAGAGAGTAGTTGTGGTATGCATCCAGTTGGTGGATTACGCCCGTGAATGGTGGCGGATTTTTTAAACAGTTTCCTGGAGAAGTTATTCCCGCGGACTGCACGGGACGAAATGGAAGAGAAGTTCATCAGTCTAAGACAGAACTGTGCACCTGTAGATGTACATGCAGTTGAGTGGACGCAGCTCAGTAGATTCGTTGGACCTTTAGTTGCCAACGATGCAGATAGGGCAAGAGGTTCATGCGTAGTTTGGATGTGGATATCCAGAGGCAGATTGTCTCCCTGGGTTTGACCACTTTCTCACAGGTACTTACGGCGGCCCGTGAACAGCAGAGCTTATTTGGGAAGACTGGGAGTGCACAGCAGACAGCAATCACAGTACGGAAGCCATCTTTTGTACTGAACCGAGCACATGGACACAGAGGTATTCCAGTGAATCGTCGTGGCGTAACACCTATGAAGAGGCCTGCTGTCGTTGATCAGAGAAAGAGCATGATTTGTAACTTCTGTCATTTACTCGGACATGTGCAAAGAGATTGTCGAAGGAGTCAGGGACTTTGTTTGGTTTGTGGATCGGCGGATCATACTATTAAATCTTGTCCGTCGAAGCTTCGCACAAAGGATGATCCTCAGAAGCCGCCGTAGAAACCGTTTCCGGGACAGAAGCAGCTGACTCAAGGACCTAATCAGGCTCGAGCTTTTACCCTGACGGTTGAGGATGCTAAGGCTTCAGGAGAAGTTGTTTCAGGTATTCTACTTGTTCATGGTTTTCCCGCATTAGCGTTATTTGATTCTAGTGCATCCCACTGTTTTATGTCGTCCAAGTTTATTTCTACACACTCGATCATTTGCACGACCCTTTCTAGTTTTTGGGACATACACACCGGGAATGGGAAAATCATATCTAGTAGAGAGTGTAAGGATTGTACGGTTGTTGTTTGCGGACGGGAGCTTTTTGCAGATTTTTGGTGATTGATACGGGCAGCTCTGAAGTCGTCTTGGGAATGGATTTCCTCGGCACTTTCCATGCTCACATTGATTGTAGGGCAAAGAAAGTAATTTTCCAGATTCCCGGACATCCCAAGTTTATCTTTACTGGAGGAAGCAGATCTGTTGGGCCAGTCGAGTTTAGGGCTAGGCCGACAACTAGTGTTCATTCTTCGTTGGAGGTTGATAAAGATGAAGCGCCAGCTGTTGTTCGATTTCATGGACGTATTCGAAGACATATCTGGATTACCGTCGAAGCGAGACGTAGAGTTCGCGATTGATTTTATTCCTGGTGCAGCGCCAGTTTGTAAAGCGCATTATCCAATGGCACCAGTGGAGTTGGAAGAAGTTAAGAAGCAGGTTACTGAATTACTTGAGAAGGGTTGGATTCGAAGCAGTAACTCGCCTTGGGGAGCTCCAGTTCTTCTAGTTAAGAAGAAAGATGGCACTAAGAGAATGTGAATCGATTATCGAGAATTAAACCGGGTGACTATTAAGAACAAGTACCCGATCTCTCGCATTGGCGAATTATTTGAGCAGCTTAGTGACGCGAGAGTATTCTCGAAACTGGATTTGCGATCCGGATATCATCAGGTCCGAGTGAAAACAGAAGATATTTGCAAGACGGCATTTCAAACTCGGTATGGACATTACGAGTACTTAGTGATGCCCTTCGGAGTAACGAATGCACCGACGATATTCATGGACTTGATGAATCGAATCTTTTCACCATTCTTAGACCAGTTTATTGTGGTATTCATTGATGATATTCTGGTCTACTTGAAGAGTATTGAAGAGCATGCGGAACATTTGAAGATCGCACTGCAGACGTTGAGACAAGAAAAATTATATGAAAGATGAGCAAGTGCGAGTTTTGGCTGGAAGAAGTAAATTTTTTGGGGCATGTCGTGTCAGGCGACGGAATCGCTGTTGATCCCCAAAAGATTGCAGCAGTTCGAGATTGGCCGATTCCGAAGAATGTTGCGGAGATAAGAAGCTTTCTTGGACTCGCCGGGTATTACAGAAAATTTATGGAGAACTTTGCTCGTCTGGCGGAGCCGTTGACTAAGCTTACGTGCAAGGAGGTACCTTTTGTGTGGACGGATAGGTGTGCGTCAGCTTTTGAGGCGTTGAAGCAGAAATTGATAACTGCTCCTTTTCTGACAGTGCCAGACAGTTCCGGAGGATTGGTGATTCACAGTGATGCATCTGGAAAAGGATTGGGATGTGTTTTGTGTAGGGTTCCTAGGCACACCCATGAGGTTCTACAACTGATCAACCATGCCAAAATCAAAAATTTCCATGTGCCAAAGAACCCTATACTAGATCGTTAACTAGAGGTAAGGCGAAAGTAAATGCAAGCAAACAATTTTGCTACTAAGTGAAAAAGACTACAACCTTTGTAGATCCAGTTCTCCACTTCTCTAGCTCCGTGTTGATGTCCCTCCGCTGCGATCATCGGAATCCCGGACTCTAGCATCGGTTTCATCGGAGAAATGGGCGGGCTAGGTCGTTGACTACGATGCCGAAGATGATCTACGTCGAGGCGACTCTAACTCAAGCTCCATCTTCACTAGGTCATGAAACTTGTGAAGATAACACACTCTACTACATGGAAAGTTGTAGAGAATGAAGAAATAGGAAGTGGGTTCACATTAGAATTGGATTTCTCACTCTTAATCTCATGGCACCATTAGAGGTAGCAAGCTTTCTTGAAGCTTGATGAAGATGAAGAAGAAGAAAAGAATAAAAAGATAATCAAATAAGAATGAAACTTATCCTTTTAATTTTGTTACCATGGTTAAGTTAAGCCCTCATGCTTAACTTGTGTAGAGAATTAACCAAAGACTTGGGTTAAGGGCTGGGTTAAAGAATTATCAAAAGAAATGACAAAAGAGTGGACTTTGTCAAGGTTTCTCCAAGCTTCTTCAAGCTTGACCACTTTGACCAAGTTCATTTCTTTTGTTAATTCTCTTGATAAAACAATACCCTAATCTTAAACTTAATCTTGATATAATTCTCATACACACAAATTGTATGTATCATCAAACATGATACAAACATATGTACATAAATATATATCATATATACACTTATGCACAAACTAGTGAGAAAACAAATCTTAAGTGAACCAATACTAGTTAATGTAAAGTAATATATCAAATATATAATTATACATTAAATCATTAAATCAACACTTGATTTAATGATCCGGTCATACTGCATATAACCGACTAATATTAAGTGTATCAATGTATCGAATCAACATTTGATTCGGTAACCCGGCTATATCTTATATAACCGTCCGATGATACAAATCGCGAGAATAGAATTTAGTATCACATACTGGTATTATTCTCGGTCCCGCACATATCTCATATGCGCTCCTATTTCATTTCGCTTGAGCCAGGAAACCTCTGTGTAGGACTCTAAAGACTCGTCAATACGCCGGCAGTAGGTGATGATCATATCAAACACCCACAAGCCCCAAGCGGTCTGCTAAACGTAACGGCCACCCGGGTATTGAGCGATCAGAAGATCAACGAGCAAGCCCGCTCACACTCCTGTGAATCCAACCAGCAACACTTACCGTACAGTCCGGTTTGTTCGTCTGATATGTCGCATATCTCGCCTAGGGGTGGTGAACGTCAGACCCCGGTAGCTTGATAAGTCATGCCGACGTAAGGTCCATAACAAGTGTGAAACTAATAATAACTGTTACCAGTATATCACAGCAACCCTGGCCAGGGATTTCCAGTTATGGCCAGTCGAGCATAGCGCAATATCAACCCCCAATACCGGGAGAGACGAATCCCTTCCTATCGCTCATTGCCTCCATGTGAATCGGGACTGTACCAAAAAACAACCTGTTTGCACGACTCAGTAGAGCCGTGGTAGGGTGGAAATCAAAGCACAGTGGGAGACACAAAAGAATCTATGACGATCTCGGGTCAACAGACTAAGCTGTACCAGTGTCACCAGAGAACTGCCATCTGACGTAAGGTATAATACCATCTGGGAGTTCTCGGCGAGTCCATTAAGTGTACCCAGTCATCACTGAGCACCCGCATACCATCTCTGATGTCAAACACCAATGGATATGGGATCATCCATCGCCCATCACATGGGTCGAGAAGATATACGCTAGTCTACTCTGGAATATCGATTCCCCGTCTCGATATTCCCATGACTAGGAACATTGAAGGATGTACTCATGGACTACCCAGGCCCCACTAGTATGATCTACATCATAGTCCTGGAAGTCGAGCACACATCCTAAGGGCTTTATCAACATGTAATAGAGAGACTGAAAGTATACATGTTAAGATAAAGAGCAACCAGATAGCGTACTATCATGTCGAGCAAGAAAGTCCTACCTATATATGTCCCAGCATCCACTACAATATACATCCTATGTACAGTAATGGCCTATAGGGCATACATATAACTAACAATCTCCCACTTGCACTAGGGCCATCTGTAGCAGTGGTTGCAGTATCTAATTCTCAACCATCCCATAAAAGTCTCTCTTTGGGAAAAGGCCTTTGTGAGTGGATCCGCCGTGTTGTCCTCTGAGTCTACTCTCCTAACCTCGATCACCCTGGAGATCAACTATCTCCATGATCAGGTGATGTTGCCTCAGAATATGTCTGAGTCACTGATGGGACTGGGGTTCCTGGGCCAAAGCCACACTTCCATTGTCACACAATGGTAGGAACCTTGTTCATCTCATGAACCAATATACACCCAAACTGCCTCTTTTGTAGTATTTTTAATAGCGATGTTACCATCCTTTATCATCTAGTTTGCCTCGGTATCCAGCTTGGAACTCTTCCAACATACCGTTCCTTCACTGAGGGTAAAGGCAATGCCTGCGACTGACATTCAGTCGTCCTTATCACCCTGGAACCTTTCTAATGATTCTCCCCAGGATCGATTGATACCATCTCACTAAACCTAGTGAGAAGCCTAACATCCATTTAGATCTATCTCATAGATCCAAATCCCAGGATTTAGGAGGTATCACCTTTATCCTATTGGAGAATCCTTATGATAAGAGGAGATTGACCGTGCGTAGCATAGGAAACTCTTTTCCTATTTCGAGTATGTTATCCACGTACTCTACGAGGATCACCACCTTTACTCTTTACTACCTATTTGTATACACAAGGTTCATCTACAATTTTGATGAAGTCAAACTCTTTGATTATCGCATCAAAACAGACGTTCCAACTCTGCAATGCCTGCTTTAATCCTGTAAAGCACCTTGTACACGTTTTCGCTGCTCCCACTGTCTACGAAGCCCTCTGGCTGTGTACTTATAGACGCTCTCTTCTAAATCAATATTTTGAAAAGTAGTCATGGCACCCAACCACCAGATATCGTAGTCATGGTATGTAGCAATGGAAAGTAGGATCTGGATGGACTTAAGCATCGTCCCTGGAAAAGGTTTCATCATTATCCACGCCTGGTCGATGACGAAAATTTTTAATAAGTCTAGCTTTGAAAGTCTCAACTTTTCTATCTACACCAAGTAATCTTCTCAAGATATACTTGCTCTTGATGGGGATTTAACCCTTCAGATATAGCAACCAAAGTCCATACTTTGTTGGTGTACATGGATTCCATTTCAGATCGCTAAGCATCCAGCCATTCTTACAGAGTCCCTACTCTTGATGGACTGCTCGAAACTAGTTGGGTCATCATCTCATGATGCATTCCTCGCTCCCACTGTCATCGAGAAACCGAAGTATCTCTCAGGCGGATGAGGAACCCTACCAGATCGGTGGAGAGGCTGAGGTTCGTCGGGGACTATAGAATCCTTTTGTCCTGTCAAATCAGTTGCAGTTTTGTATAGCTGGAACCTTTCCAGTTCTACAGAACTGACCTTGCCTTGATCTTGTCCGGATTTTGCTTTTGATATAGGCCGGACAATCCCAAATCTTAACTTACTTAAGAGATAGGTTCTTCCCATACCATATCTTATATGGAGTGGTAGGCACTGATTTGATTCGAACCCAATTCAATAGGTATGCAGCTTCTCAAGTGCACAACCTCAAAAGGAAATAGGTAACTTAGTAGTACTCATCATAGAGCACAACATATCTAATATGGTGCGATTGCTTCGCCCCGATACACCGTTGTGCTGTGGTGCATTCAGAGGAGTAACACCGAAAGAGAATCTCATTCTCCTTTAGAATAGTCCAAGAATTCCATGCACAAGTATTCTCTTCCCTGATCTTATCATAGGATATAATACTTATACCCGGTATTTGGTTCTCTACTTCTAACTTATATTCTGTGAATATATCAAAAACTTCGGACTTATGTTTCAACAGGAACATATGGCTGAATCTTGAGAGATCATCAGAGAATGTAATGAAGTACAAAGAACCGGTCCTGGCATGTGTAGACAGGGGACCTTGCATACATCACTATGTATCAGTCCCAAGAGTTCACTAACTCTTTCTCTGTTTCCAATAAACAGAGTTATGGTCATCTAATCCTTGTGACATGACTGGCAAGTTTCATAAGATGTAAATTCAAACTAATTTAAATATGCATCTAAATGTAACTTCAGCCAGTCGGGTCGCATTGATATGACCTAGTCTATAATGCCTCAAGAAGGATTCGTTCATTTCTGAACTCTTCCTCTTGTGTGTGTTCCGTATATTAGGAACTGTAGTTTGATTTAGAACGTCAATGCTTTTAGATAACGTGCCTGAACCGATCAACTTTTGAAATGTTCAAAACAATATTCAACAATACAAAATTATATCTTTCTTTAATAAATAAAGAGATTGATATGATTTTGTATATCAGGTTCGGTATCTAATAGCAATTGTTCAGAATCAATGTATTGGTAATACAGCGTGACAGTAACCAACAGACTTGGCTGCAACACTTGCACCGTTTTCTGTCTCATGAAACTTATCACCCGTTCTCAGTTCTCTGCCTTTCTGTAACCCTATGTAACAGATTACATATCTGGGATCCTGATCCGGTATCAGATACCCAGGAAGCAGAGGATACTGAGAAACAGTTCTTTATAATGAACACACCCGAAGGAGAAGCATCATATGCACTTTCTTCGTTAGGGCGGCATAGGAATCTTGGTATTCCCCTATTTCCTGCTCTGTCTTATAACAATTATAAGTTGGAGCGGGACCAACGTTCCCCAGCTCAGTATAACAAACGGGTTCGGTCAATACATCCATATTATTATCTTGATTAAGGCGTGATATGGTCGCTACCTGGAGAGAGAGAAAAGAAAACACTTTGCGTGCGCTCTTGCAAAATTAGATTGGTTATTTATTTTATCTAATCAGGATGGCTCCCACTGTTTTTATCAAATCTTCCTTCAAATCTTAAAAGGAAAGACTAGCCGGGATTAATTACACTCTACAAGTTCGCCAATCTTTCAGCCAGGCCAGTGTCGGTACTTTGAGGGAGGTTCCCTGTGCTTTCGCACGGACCTAATTAAAGTAAATCTCGTTTTCCCAGAGGCGTAACCCCGTTGACACCTTTCTAGACACCTACTTGATCGGCTAATTGCAAAGTGCAAAACTCTCGCAGGAGTAACAATTACTCACAGTGGGTATCAGGATCCAACTATCATATAGAAGGTATGCAATCTCATTGCAAATTTCAACACTTGAAACTCCCGATAATGGTTTTTACCCCTAGCACCTATGACCTTGGCTAAGGTCAACAAATCATAAGCACTAGTCAAGATCTACCCGTCATTTCGTGATTAATTAGACCCACCCACATGACCCTTGGCTAAGGTCAACAAAGCCACATGACTGTCCTAACTAATCGCATCATATGCGGTGTAGGAAGGCATCACTTAGCTACCGTACACTGTGCCTTGACTATGGTCAACAAACACAGCACAAATACTAAGTACTCTACTTCCTAAAATGACGGAGGGTTGCGAATGGTTTTCAATAAAACCTTTAACGCTTTGAACTTGATCTCGTTGCGGAATCAAATGGTTTTTAAATGGAGTGTTTTTGAGGCCTTTCTAGTTTTGCTAAAGGGGTCACTCCCGGTGAAGGGATCGTCGGCCCTTTCCTCATCGAATAAGGTGCAGGATATATCATATATACCACTGTGCAAAGCAAAAACTATAGAAGCAATCAAAAGACAAACCGAGGGTTGTAGCATTTGCCAGTTATTGCTAAAGGAGTCACTCCCGGTGAAGGGATCTCGGTCCTTTCCTTATCGAATAAGGTGCATGATGTTCTACAAGGAACACCGTGATGCAAAGCAAGAACTGTAGCTACCTGTTTTTATTTTTGAAATTCGATTCCACAACATCTTTTAAGTTTATTTTCTTTCATTAATCACATTAATGAATGTCCCATCATTTAAGTCCACCTAAACATCACAGATAAATATAACGTACGCTTATGCCATCCGCATTCGCCTCGATGTCCCGTCTGCACTGTTAGGTTAGGTAACTAATGCCAGAGCGAGGCAGGGCTAGCACGGGTGTAAAACATAAGCAACGTCTATATAATATATCATATATACTATATATAATATCTATCTGAACAAATCACATGATCACATCACAGATAACGCAGCAGAAAATATCATATGAAATATTGGATATACTAGGACGTCCGTGTTTTTAATACGAGCAAGTATAAAACACGGATTCCACGGTCGCGATGAATAGCCAAACCCACACCCCTAGACCCATACGAGAGCGGCAAGCAACCCTACCAATTCTAGGGTTAGGAGACCCGGACACGACTCCTCGAGATGGTCTCCCACTGGATCCTAGAACCCGGTTACTTGTGCTCCCCTCCTTGGGTCTATCCTAATGCGGAAAAGTAAATAATATACATCAACGGTGACATCTTCCGCAACCTGGAAGTGCCCCAATAAAAGAATATACATACAAGTTTTTACATGAATGAAAATGAAAAACACTCATCTCACATAAAACCCCCCCGGCTTTTCAAACACGACGATCCAATATAACATATCCAGCAACACATAACATCACATGTCATCAACGTAAGTAAATATGCCCATCTCAATTGTCGTTGACATATAGCAACGAAACCGGCGATATCACATATTACACTTACGGTCGCAGAAAAGAAAGTGTAAAACTACAACAGTTGGAATCCGCAAACTCTTTAGACATCACATGCCTAACCAATTATAAACCCCGCATTTTAGTCTCAAAATCGAAAACTCTTTTTAATATCAAGCCAGGCAATTCAACAAGATTCCCGGCATCCAGAACGAATGCTCGTCGCAAACTTTAGTAGACGGCCGCACCCCCGATACCGTCGACGAAGTGCACTAAGGCGGAACACCGCTGTCGCGAGCACCCGAACGGATGCTTTCGGCAACGGGGTTCTCCTACAGTCACTTGGTCGGGGCTATGGGGAGTAGCTGTCTATTAAGTTTACCCGGCGAGTATCCGCGTATGTTACGTGATTGCGACGGACTTTTGATCGCATCAAAATTCCGTGGCAACCGATCAAGTGAGACTAAACTGCTAGATTTATAATATTCAAATCAGTTATCTCATAACTACTTGTGGATTCCAAATATTGTACCACATTCCAGATAAATAGAAAATGTTAAACTTTCCGATCGAACAATCAAACAACCAAGTTTTCCCGAAACAGCTCAACTCTTGAAATAAGTTTAAAAACATCCATTTCATGCCACAGTACCAACGGTCCAGCCGTAGAAGGGTCAAGCCAACGCCTCACATGTGGCACGCCGTACTGCCCCAAACCCTAAGGTTTAAAGGGCAGTTCAAGACTGTCACATAATCGAGTTAAGGCTTGTTGTCTTCTAGAGGGTCCATCGCGTTACTTGCACTACTTAGAACGTTCTTAAACTACGGAAAAATCCAACACTTGGAAATTTCCCGGCAGGGGAAAAAATGGGTATTTATATCCGGTCGAACTTTTTAACAGTTTCTAAAATATCCGGAAAAACATAAACGAAGTTAAATTATCCGATCGAATTAACGAGTCCCCAATAAAACCCTAGAAAACTCAACACTTGAGTGGAATTAAAAAATTCTCAGAAAAAATGACAAGAAAGGACCTAAGAATAAATATGTGAAGTTTGAGGGACTAAATCACAATTTTGGCCGCGGAACCGCGGCCAAACCAGGCCGCGGTTCCGCGGTCAAATTTTTGAGTTAGAGGGCCGTACTTCACAGTAATTCTTAGATTTTCCTGCTAATTTTCTGAGCATTTTTAATTCAGAAAAATCCACAGTTTGAAAAAATGTACAGAGAAGGGTTTTGATCGGGGTTTTGGGGTTCGATCGGATCTCTAACTTCGTCTACACTTCGCCTAAAGCTCTAGCTAGGCTCTGATACCACTGTAGGGTTTCTAGGCACACCCATGAGGTTCTACAACTACTCAACCATGCCAAAATCAAAAATTTCCATGTGCCAAAGAACCCTATACTAGATCGTTAACTAGAGGTAAGGCGAAAGTAAATGCAAGCTAACAATTTTGCTACTAAGTGAAAAAGACTACAACCTCTGTAGATCCGGTTCTCCACTTCTCTAGCTCCATGTTAACGTCCCTCCGCTGCGATCATCGGAATCCCGGACTCTAGCGTCGGTTTCATCGGAGAAATGGGCGGGTTAGGTCGTTGACTACGATCCCGAAGATGATATACGTCGAGGCGACTCTAACTCAAGCTCCATCTTCACTAGGTCATGAAACTTATGAAGATAACACACTCTACTACATGAAAAGTGGTAGAGAATGAAGAAATAGGAAGTGAGTTCACTTTAGAATTTGATTTCTCACTCTTAATCTCATGGCACCATTGGAGGTAGCAAGCTTTCTTGAAGCTTGATGAAGATGAAGAAGAAGAAAAGAATAAAAAGATAATCAAATAAGAATGAAACTTATCCTTTTAATTATGGTACCATGGTTAAGTTAAGCCCTCATGCTTAACTTGTGTAGAGAATTAACCAAAGACTTGGGTTAAGGGTTGGGTTAAAGAATTATCAAAAGAAATGACAAAAGAGTGAACTTTGTCAAGGTTTCTCCAAGCTTCTTCAATCATTACAACTTTGACCAAGTTCATTTCTTTTGTTAATTCTCTTGATAAAACAATACCCTAATCTTAAACTTAATCTTGATATAATTCTCATACACACAACTTGTATGTATCATCAAACATGATACAAACATATGTACACAAATATATATCATATATACACTTATGTACAAACTAGTGAGAAAACAAATCTTAAGTGAACCAATACTAGTTAATGTAAACTAATATATCAAATATATAATTATACATTAAATCATTAAATCAACACTTGATTTAATGATCCGGTCATACTGCATATAACCGACTAATATCAAGTGTATCAATGTATCGAATCAACATTTGATTCGGTAACCCGGCTATATCTTATATAACCGTACGATAATACAAATCGCGAGAATAGAATTTAGTATCACATACTGGTATTATTCTCGGTCCCGCACATATCTCATATGCGCTCCTATTTCGTTTCGCTTGATCCAGGAAACCTTTGTGTAGGACTCTAAAGACTCGTCAATACGCCGGCAGTAGGTAATGATCATATCAAACACCCACAAGCCGCAAGCGGTCTGCTAAACGTAACGGCCACCCGGGTATTGAGCGATCAGAAGATCAACGAGCAAGCCCGCTCACACTCCTGTGAATCCAACCAGCAACACTTACCGTACAGTCCGGTCTGTTCGTCTGATATGTCGCATATCTCGCATAGGGGTGGTGAACGTTAGACCCCAGTAGCTTGATAAGTCATGCCGACGTAAGGTCCATAACAAGAGTGAAACTACTGATAACTCTTACCAGTATATCACAGCAACCCTGGCCAGGGATTCCAGTTATGGCCAGTCGAGCATAGCGCAACATCAACCCCCAATACCGGGAGAGACGAATCCCCTCCTATCGCTCATTGCCTCCATGTGAATCGGGACTGTACCCAAAAACCAACTGTTTGCATGACTCAGTAGAGCCGTGGTAGGGTGGAAATCAAAGCACAGTGGGAGATACACAAGACTCTATGACGATCTCGGGTCAATAGACTAAGCTGTACCAGTGTCACCAGAGAACTGCCATCTGACGTAAGGTATAATACCATCTGGGAGTTCTCGGCGAGTCCGTTCAGTGTACCCAATCATCACTGAGCACCCGCATACCATCTCTGATGTCAAACACCAATGGATATGGGATCATCCATCGCCCATCACATGGGTCGAGAAGATATACGCTAGTCTACTCTAGAATATCGATGCCCCGTCTCGATATTCCCACGACTTGAAACATTGAAGGATGTACTCATGGACTACCCAGGCCCCACTAGTATGATCTACATCATAGTCCTGGAAGTCGAGCACACATCCTAAGGGCTTTATCAACATGTAATAGAGAGACTGAAAGTATACATGTTAAGATAAAGAGCAACCAGATAGCGTACTATCATGTCGAGCAAGAAAGTCCTATCTATATATGTCCCAGCATCCACTACAATATACATCCTATGTATAGTAATAGCCTCTAGGGCATACATATAACTAACATTTTGATGCCGCATGGGAAGGTTGTAGCGTACGCATCGAGACAGTTGAAGACCCATGAGAAGAATTACCCAACTCATGACTTGAAGCTTGCGGCTGTGATCTTCGCTTTGAAGATTTGGAGACACTACCTTTTGGGCGAAAGGGTCGAGGTTTTCACCGATCATAAAAGCTTGAAGTATGTGTTCACGCAGAAGGAACTTAATATGAGGCAACGTAGATGGTTGGAGCTGATGGCTGACTACGATCTTGATCTTAAGTACCATCCGGGGAAGTTTAATGTCGTGCCAGATGCGCTCAGTCGGTTACCAGCAATTTAGATGTTGACTACACAGAAGGAACTCGTTGAAGACTTTCGAAGATTTGATTTAGAGGTTGTGCTACTGCATTCTTCGAGATAGTTGATGCAGTTGCAGGTACATTCATCGTTGATCGAGAATATTAAAGCAGCGCAGTCACAGGACCCTAGATTGTAAAAGTTTCGAGAACAGGTTGAAGCTGGACTTCGAACTGACTTACTGATCCATGAAGATGGTTCGTTGAGATATGGTAGCCGTTTGTGTATGCCAAAGGGAGATACTCGCGAAGTGCTTATGAAGGAGGCGTACAGTTCAGCATATTCCGTACATCCAGGAGGCACGAAGATGTACCGAGACATACGACAGCATTTCTGGTGGGAAGGCATGAAGCGGGAGATTGCCCGCTTTGTGGAAAAATGCTTGGTGTGTCAGCAAGTTAAGGTTGAACATCAAAGGGTTGCTGGTTTATTGCAACCACTTCCGATTCCTCAATGGAAGTGGGAGCATATAACCATGGATTTCGTGACAGCTCTACCGCGGAGTCCAAAGGGCAACAATGCAGTTTGGGTGATTATTGATCGTTTGACCAAGACAGCTCACTTCATTCTTTTTCGGGTCGGTCAATCAACAGAAACTTTGGCTGAACGGTACATGCAGGAGATTGTAAGATTGCATGGAGTACCGGTGAGCATCGTGTCCGACCGTGACACTCGGTTCTTATCACACTTCTGGAGGAGCTTACAGGAAAGTTTAGGGACTCGATTGAAGTTTAGCACAGCTTATCATTCTCAAACAGATGGCCAGTCGGAGAGAACGATCCAAATTCTTGAAGATATGTTGAGAGCTTGCATGTTGGACTTCAAGGGTTCATGGGAGGATCATCTATATTTGGTGGAGTTTTCTTATAACAACAGTTTCCAGGCAACTATTCAGATGGCTCCATTCGAAGCTTTATATGGTCGCAAATGTCGTTCACCTGTTTGTTGGGACGATGTCGGTGAACGAAAATTGTTGGGACCAGATTTGGTTGTGCAGACAGTTGAGAAAGTTAACGCTATCAGGAATCATATGAAAGCAACACAAGACCGACAGAAGAGTTGGGCAGATACGTCGAGAAGACCTCTAGAGTTTGCCATGGGTGATTTGGTATTCTTGAAGATATCACCGACTAGAGGGGTGATTCGTTTCGGGAGTCGAGGAAAGCTTAGTCCTCGCTTCGTTGGACCCTTTGTGATTTTGGAGCGTGTTGGGGAAATAGCGTATCGATTTGCGTTACCTCACTCATTGGCGAATGTTCATGATGTGTTTCACGTATCTCAACTCCGTAGGTATGTTCGAGACGAAACACATGTGTTGGATCATTCAGAGCTGACTGCACGAGAAGATTTGACTTTCGAGGAGCGACCGATGTCGATTTTGGATCGAAGGGAAAAGGTTCTTAAGAATAAAGTTATCCCTCTTGTACTTGTTTCTTGGAGTAATCGCTCACATGGAGAGTCAACTTGGGAACGAGAAGATGAAATCCGGCAGAAGTTTCCGCATCTATTCTTGTAGTTTGATTGATTGCTTATCCTTTCTTGTTTTGGAATTTCGAGGACGAAATTCTTTTTGTAGTTGGGTATAATGTAACAACCGAGTTCAGTTATACCAATTTCTGTTGCTGTATGTGTTGTTTGTGTAAGTGCACGGCGGCGCCCCGGCCGTCAATCCGACGCCGGAATGCGGAAGCGATGATTTACTTTAACTTTTCAAACCGGCACCACCACGCAGTATAAACCCGGATCGGGCCATTAATCTAGTCCTAGCTAAACTAGAGAAGGGGGAAGAGAGATATACCGAGCGATCCGTGTCCTCCGGTCTTCTCGTCGTCGTCCCGATCTCCCGCGGAGTGTCCGGTCTCCACATCCTCTACTGAAGGGCACCACGTCGCCGGCTTCTTTTACGGGCTCCCGCCTCTGGTCCGAGGCAACTCGGGCACGAAGTTGGCGAGTCGACGTGCCTAAGATTTGCTGTAGAATGTAGTGTGGAACTTGTGTCTCATTTGGGGTTATGGAGTTGCCTTTGGTGGAGGAAAGGAACTAAGACTTTTTGGAGATGAAACTTTGGGAATTTTGTAGCATGAAAAGAGCAAAATTCCCACACCCAAAATATTGGGCAGCCCCTCTTTGGCCGGCCATGCATTGTGGTGGGGTGAGAATGGAGTGAAGTCAAGGAAAGTCAAGGGAGAGGGGAAGCTATCATGCAAGCATGAAGAAGGAGTGATGATTAAAAACAATATCATCACAAACAAAAACCAACACTCCAAATCAACCATCATGAACCCAAAGTCAATCAATGATAAAGTAAGCAAGTCAATGCATGGTGGAACCATCATGCCACAACAATGTGCAAAGAACACACTCCACAAATGCTTATTTGCACAAATGCAAATAAGCCCTGCTCCACCAATCTTCGGCCAATGAAAGATACAAATGAAAATGGCCGAAACGGAAAACAAACTGGCAACTCCAAAAACTGATCCCGTAATAAATTACAGGAAAACCCCGATGCTGTGTATACACACCCGCATTTGTATTCCGACCGAATACAAATGCAGTGAGACAAAATCTACACTGTACTATACTAGGATCCGGCTTAAACCAAAGCCCGCTAGTATAAACCGTCCGATCCTGATCTGTGCAATACCGCACGTATCTGATCGAACCCTGCCATATCTCCATACGGCCTCTACAGCGTTTCGCCCGAAAACTTGAGCAACTGAATGTGGGGGACTCTAAAGACTCGTCAATACTATGGCTGTGGATTTAACCACTAGCACGTCAGAGGTATTAGCCATACGTGACGGGCTACCAGCTATTGACCAAAAGGGACATCGATGAGCGAACTCATCCTGACACCCTACTGAGCCTGTCAGTGACAATATCCGTACAGTCCGGTCCGTTCGTCTATGAGCATCACATGGCGGGCCTAGGGGGTTGGTAAAAGTCAGACCCCCAAAAGCGGTACAAGTCATGTCAGAGATCAGCCCAGAACTCCCTGAGATACTACTGGAATACCTACCAGTAAATCTCCTGCCTTGGCCAAGGACGTTTCACGTACTGGCTCTCCTAGACACAGCGCGACCTCACCCCCAATACCGGGAGAGACGAACTCCTGAAGATCCGCTCACTGCCTCCATGTGGCTCGGGACTGTACCCAACTAAAACCTGTTTGCACGTCTCCTTTGAGCGTGGTAGGGTAGTAATCAAAGTACAGTGGGAACTCACAGGAGACAAATGACGATCCCCAGGTCGATGAACTAACCTATACACATGTCACCAGGGAACTGCTATCTGACGTCGGTATAAGACCAACTAGCATGTTTCCGGCGAGTCCTGTCCGGTGTACCCATAACCCAATGAGCACCTGTATACATTTTAGGTGAACCAACTGACACCAGTGGCTTGTGAGACCGGCCACCGCCCCTCGTCGGGGTCTCGACTGTATACACTAGTCTACTCTGGAGTATCGATGCCCTATCTCGAAACTCCCACGACTAGGGACCTTTTAAGGATGTGCTTATAGACCACCAGCTCTCACGTATATGATCGCCCTCATACTGCTGGCAGTCAAGCAAGAATCCTAGGGGCTCTATCAACGTGTAATGGCAACCTGTCAGGTCACCTAAAGCAGTATACGATGATAAAGGTAAACCAGATACCATATTATCATCTCGAGTAAGACTGTCCTACCGGGATAGGTCCTCCCTCAATCATTGCAATCACGTGCCTGTGATCTAATAATTGACTCTGAGGGAACTATCTCCAACAATCTCCCACTTGCACTCAAGGCTAATTATTGCGATGTCGCATACTCACCACCCGTGTGATACCGAACACCCAACTCCTCTGCTAGTCAGTCTCACAAAGCTCGTTTGCGAAACTATTGCATTCGAGGAATAGCCTCAGTGAGTGGATCCGCTTTGATGTTTCTTTCTATGTCTCTCTATATCTCAAGTTCGCGGAGAATGCCATCTCCCGAAATGAGCAATACCTGTCTTAGAATGTGTCTGGATGTCTGATGGGACCTAGCTCATAAATGAACTCCAAATCCAAACTTCTCAGACTGTATCGTTAACTGAACTCAATCAGTATCCTGCGCCATGCCTCCCTCAGTATCCCCTTGGACCACCTGTCCAAATACTGCCCCTCGTCAGAAGGAAAACTATAACTCTGACAACCTCCTTGTCGTCTAGGTCACCTTGGAAGCCTGGAACGATAACTGTCTCTCGAATGAGGCTGTCGTTATCATATCCCTAGAACATCGACTTATGTTCTAAAACTGCTTCCGACTGTTTCTCCAGGATTGGATCAATGTCAACTTATTGCATCTACTGCAAAAACGACATCTGGTGTGGTACTTGACATCTCATGATTGACTCAATTGCCTGAGCAAGTGATCTGCCAATCATGCGCATCCCTCTCTACTTTAGTCTGCAAGACACCTTTAGAGAGGGTGACTCCATTACCTGCAGGTACACTACCGTGCCAGGAGTCGTCCATTCTAAATACTCTTAGAATGCTGTCTAAGTACCCTTAATTGGGAAACCACCCAAATCTAGATCTAAAACCATAGATCTAGTAACCAGTATGTCAGATATAATGTCCAAGTCCCATATGGAGAAACTACTGTGTGACGACCAAAGTATAACCGATCGTAGTATAGGAATATCACTTCCTACTCTGTGTATATCATCCAAATACCAGGACATCACACGCTACTACCTTCTTAACAGATCCATCCCCTATTCTGATGAAGTCAAACCTATGACTGTCACATCAGAAATTGATGATCTATCTCCGCTATATCTGCTTTAGTCTATAAATAGACATAAGCCACCTGTCCGCCAAAGCTTCTGCTGCTCCCACTGACTACGACAACCCTCTGGCAGAGTCATATAGACGTACATTTCTAAAGCTAGTTCAGAACGACGCTATACTCATCCTCCTGCCGGGTCTCACAGTCTGGAACAACAGCAATGACAAGTCTGGGTAAACAAGAACTTCCCTGTCACCGTCCTTGAGGCTACCGGAGCACCTCTCGGGTGCCTGAAGTTACCCACCTTATCTGCGGAGTGGCCAATGGAATGTCAAACCAGATTGAATCTTTAGGTTCCTATCAAATCTTCAGTAGTCGTTTGTGGTTTTGGAATCACTTCCAGTTCTACCATACTCCCATTATTGTTTTCTGAAAAAATCCATTTTTATTAAAAATGTGGCGAGTCAAGAACAATATCACTAATGATCTTCCAGATGGTAGAAAGTCAACCCTCGTCATAGCCTGGGTCAACCCACAAACAGCCATTACAGAAACGTGCCTTGAGTTATCCAGAGTCTAGTTTTAATCATAAGCCAGACAACTCCCCGTACCTTAACAATGTTAAGATATGAACTGTACTATATCCAATATAGAAGCAGAGGCACTGATTTAATTAAACCAGATTCAAATCATGCAGCTGTCTCCAGTGCATGTCAACTAAATGGAAGGAGGCCGATCAGCGTTACTCAACTTAGGAGTGCTTCCAATTATGAGTAACCTGAAAGAGAAGCAAGTTCTCTTAATCATTACTATCAACTGAATACCCTACACAAGTATCTACATCTTCGATCACCTTGAAGAATCCCGATACTTGCAACACCTGGTTCTCTATTTTATTCAAATACCTATAACTTCTCAAAATTCGGACCTTGCATTTCTACGAAATACCTGTCTAAAAACTTGAGAAATCATAAGTAAACCGAATATAGTACGGGAACCAACCCCTTTGTCCTCAATGGACACTGGACAATATAGAATACTCTGTACAAGTCCCTTGAGTCTAAAAACTCACTCCCTGTGTGTTGTAGGTTGAAAACTGTACTTATGGTTAAGAAGAATTACACCGCTGTTTAATGCTCCTTACCTAACCATCAACTGATATAGGTAAATGTCATCGACATAATTTCAAAAAGGTATATCTCATTCTATGAAAATAGACGTACAGATATATCAATTTGAAATTGGTGCATAACCGTGGATATTCAAAACCAAATATTTGCCGTCTGGCAAACAACCCAGGTGACTTCCTCAAATATCACCGATTACAACGAATCCCGATATAATGAGGATGATCACCCAATTCCCAATAACTTACTCCCACTCATCATCTGTAAAACCATACAGATGTGAGAATCATACCTGGTAAATACATACCCTGGAGTAAGTATCTAATCGGGAAATCAGTTTTCCTTTAACAGTACACAGTGAAGCTGAAACATTGAAATGTTTCGTAGGGGTATCCTGGTATTCCTGGTAATGCCTCTTCCAGATTCACAACTATAACCGTATAAATGTCTGCCACCTCTCCAAATCCCTTCATATGTCTTTAGTCATTACCTTCTGCACACCCCTTTAGGCCAAATGGTTTTCTTCCTTCCCTACCGTTCGGCACCAGCCTATGGTTTGGAAGAAGACTATCCAATAAGCATAATGGGTGTACTGTCCTAATCCTAGGAACACTCGCAATGCGAGAGAAGGTGAAGATAAAAGACAACCGAATAAACCTTATTCCTATTTCTCCTGAACCTAAATCAATCCCCGAACTGGAACAAGTTCCTTTCGAGTTCGTATATAACCATAAGATAGAGTATCCAATAAACTGTGGATCTTCGTAGTGATACGGAGTGTCCTGGAGAAATACAAAGGTGAAGTGGGAGTGGTAATGAAATACTTGGTTTGGTCGTGAATAGCAGTCGCAATTTACTCTGCCCTCCTTCTAATCCCTTTCTTTGTCTTTACATAATACCTTCTGTACACCATCGTTAGGCTAATTGGTTTTCTTCATTCCCTACCGGTCGGCACCAGCCTAAGCTTTGGAAGAAGACTATCCAATTTGCGTAATAGGTGTACTATCTCCTAAACCAAGGAGTACTCGCAACCTGAGAGAAGGTAAAAAGGAAAAGACAACTGAATAGACCTATCCGTTTTCTCCAGAACCGGAAACCATCCTCGAATAAATCCCTTCGAGTTCGTATCTAACCATACGATGGTTTTGTCCAATGGAAGTGGACGTTCGTAGTAATACGGGGTGTCCTGGAGAAAAGGGTAAAAGTAGGAGTGGCAATGAGGTTTGCAACTCTGACAATCCAAAAGCCAGTATTTAAGAAGGTTCGGTTAATTTTGGTTACCGAGTCATAGTCTTAGGGTCGGGTCAATGGTCGCTGCCAAAGAGAGAGAGAAAAGAAACACTCAGCGTGCACTCTAACCTAGATCAGAATGGTTACTAATTTATCTAATCTGGAAACCTCCCACTGTACCGTCAAATTCTCCTCCAAACCTAAAAGAAGAATTAGTCGGGATGTCCCGAGGAGTAAACCAACTCATCAGTGGGAATCGGGATCCAACTATCATCGCATGATAACGTGACGGAATCCGCTCACGTCATCACACTCCAGAAGGTATGCGCATATCTGGCAAGTTTCAGTTTCTTTAGAAACTCCCGATGTGATTTTTGCCCCATGCTCTTATGACCTTGACTTCGGCCAACATATCATAAATCACATGTCAAGTTTTACCCGTCATTCTCCAGGTTAATTTGAGCCCACCCGTACATACCCTTGACTTTGGCCAAAATAGTAGTACGACTGCCCCAAACCAACGCATCTATCTATGCTGCATATGAATACCCAATAGCTACCAATCACTGTGCCTTGACTTTGGCCAACATACACAGCTTGAATACTATTGACCACCCATATGAAACGACGGAGGGCTACGAATGGTTTCTGGCGAAAACCTTTAACGTAATGAACTTGATATCGTTGAAGGAACGGATAGCTTTTTTTAAAATATAGTGACGAAAACCTTTGCTAAAGAGGTCACTCCCGGTGAAGGGATCTCGGCTCTTTCCCCGTAGAATGAGGTGCAGGATATTCCAACTGAATACCACGATGCAAAGGAAAAGTAATCGGCTATAGTGAAGTTATTGCCCTGACGCAAACTTTTGTCCAAGGGGTCACTCCCGGTGAAGGGATCTCGGCCCTTGCCTCGTCGACTGAGGAGCAGGATATTCCAACTGAATACCACTGTGCAAAACAAAAGTGAACGTCCTTGCAATTAACAGCTTTTTGAAAAATGTTCCAACAACATCAGATTAAGTTTGTTTAACTTGCATTGATCCGAATCAACGCAGTCCCATCAATTGATCACACCACAAAGAACGAAAATATACTGATGTACGTATATGCCATCCGCATTCGCCACTGGGTCCCGTCATTACCCGTTAGGTTAGCTAACTAACGACAGAGCGGGGACTGGACTACCGCGGATGCAAAACATATACAACATCTACTAGTATATATATATATATATATCAATATATAATATTTCGCTCAAGGCGTGACAAAATGCAAGATCACAGAAATGTACAGCATCACAGAACAATACAGATATCTGGGATCCCCGGGTTTCACAGAGCCGCTACTGAAACCCGACGTTCCCCTGGTCGTGTGGATAGCCTGTGCAATGAAATCCTAGACCCCTACGGGCACGGCAAGTTACCCGCCAAAACCTGAAGCGAGGCAGCCCCCTTCAGCAACGTGAATGGACCACCCAGCACTTCACGGAATCCGGTAACTTGGGCACCGCTCCTGGGTCAACCTGTACCCCCTACGAGTGCAGCGAATAGCCCGCCAATTCTAGAGTGAAGCCCCCTCCGTCTCAATGCCATGAGATGCGGGCCCGTTGCCCTCTAGAACCCGGCTATCCGTGCACCCCTCCTTAGGGTAATCCTAGTACAGAAAGTAAAATATACATACAACGGGTACAACGACCGCAACCTGGTCGTGCCCCAAAAGAATAATATACAAACAGGCAGTGACGACAGTCCACATGTCGGACGCTCGTCCCGCAATATCAAATGTACATAATACAACAAAAACTGTACTAGCATTGCATCCAGGCTATCCCCCACGACCAATCCGCAACATCACAGCACAACCACAAAACATCAACGTGAATGTCACGTTCGCAAATCCGTCTAACCGGGTTATAGTAGTTAGACAGGATTTACCGATCAAGTGACATTCACGGTCGCAGATATAATGTAAATACTGTGAACTAATGTGTTTAAAATATCCGATCGATAAAAACTGTACTAGCACTACTGTAGCACATAAAGAAATTCTGGGCCCAAAAAATAATATTCCAAAACCCCTATTTTCATCCCAGAGATCCTCTGTAAAAAGTTGATGCACTGAACAGTATATATTGCGGCGGAACTGCGGCCCAAGCATGGGTTTGGCTGCGGTTCCGCGGTGGTTTAGTGGGTTCGTGCAACCAAATTTTTACAGAGGGCTTATAATTCCCTGTACATCTTTCTGCAACAACCTGAAAAATTTTTGGAGCTAAAAAAATTTCGACAGAAACTGATTGTGCATGAAAACACGGTTTTGGGATTTTTGTTCGATCGGAAACGTAAAACACATTAGACCAAGCTAGACTATGCTAATGGCGAGGCTCTGATACCACTGAAAATGCACGGCGGCGCCCCGGCCGTCAATCCGACGCCGGAATGCGGAAGCGACGATTAACTTTAACTTTTCAAACCGGCACCACCGCGCACTATAAACCCGGATCGGGCCATTAATCTAGTCCTAGCTAAACTAGAGAAGGGGGAAGAGAGATATACCGAGCGATCCGTGTCCTCCGGTCTTCTCGTCGTCGTCCCGATCTCCCGCGGAGTGTCCGGTCTCCACCTCCTCTACTGAAGGGCACCACGTCCCCGGCTTCTTTTACGGGCTCCCGCCTCTGGTCCGAGGCAACTCGGGCATGAAGTTGGCGAGTCGACGTGCCCAAGATTTGCTGTAGAATGTAGTGTGGAACTTGTGTCTCATTTAGGGTTATGGAGTTGCCTTTGGTAGAGGAAAGGAACTAAGACTTTTTAGAGATGAAACTTTGGGAATTTTGTAGCATGAAAAGAGCAAAATTCCCACACCCAAAATATTGGGCACCCCCTCCTTGGCCGGCCATGCATTGTGGTGGGGTGAGAATGGAGTGAAGTCAAGGAAAGTCAAGGGAGAGGGGAAGCTATCATGCAAGCATGAAGAAGGAGTGATGATTAAAAACAATATCATCACAAACAAAAACCAACACTCCAAATCAACCATCATGAACCCAAAGTCAATCAATGATGAAGTAAACAAGTCAATGCATGGTGGAACCATCATGACACAACAATGTGCAAAGAACACCCTCCACAAATGCTTATTTGCACAAATGCAAATAAGCCCTCCTCCACCAATCTTCGGCCAATGAAAGATACAAATGAAAATGGCCGAAACGGAAAACAAACTGGCAACTCCAAAAACTGATCCCGTAATAAATTACAGGAAAACCCCGATGCTGTGTATACACACCCGCATTTGTATTCCGACCGAATACAAATGCAGTGAGACAAAATCTACACTGTACTATACTAGGATCCGGCTTAAACCAAAGCCCGCTAGTATAAACCGTCCGATCCTGATCTGTGCAATACCGCACGTATCTGATCGAACCCTGCCATATCTCCATACGGCCTCTACAGCGTTTCGCCCGAAAACTTGAGCAACTGAATGTGGGGGACTCTAAAGACTCGTCAATACTATGGCTGTGGATTTAACCACTAGCACGTCAGAGGTATTAGCCATACGTGACGGGCTACTAGCTATTGACCAAAAGGGACATCGATGAGAGAACTCATCCTGACACCCTACTGAGCCTGTCAGTGACAATATCCGTACAGTCCGGTCCGTTCGTCTATGAGCATCACATGGCGGGCCTAGGGGGTTGGTAAAAGTCAGACCCCCAAAAGCGGTACAAGTCATGTCAGAGATCAGCCCAGAACACCCTGAGATACTACTGGAATACCTACCAGTAAATCTCCTGCCTTGGCCAAGGACGTTTCACGTACTGGCTCTCCTAGACACAGCGCGACCTCACCCCCAATACCGGGAGAGACGAACCCATGAAGATCCGCTCACTGCCTCCATGTGGCTCGGGACTGTACCCAACTAAAACCTGTTTGCACGTCTCTTTTGAGCGTGGTAGGGTAGTAATCAAAGTACAGTGGGAACTCACACGAGACAAATGACGATCCCCAGGTCGATGAACTAACCTGTAAACATGTCACCAGGGAACTGCTATCTGACGTCAGGTATAAGACCAACAAGCATGTTCCCGGCGAGTCCTGTCCGGTGTACTCATAACCCAATGAGCACCTGTATACATCTTAGGTGAACCAACTGACACCAGTGGCTTGTGAGACCGGCCACCGCCTCTCGTCGGGGTCTCGACTGTATACACTAGTCTACTCTGGAGTATCGATGCCCTATCTCGAAACTCCCACGACTAGGGACCTTTTAAGGATGTGCTTATAGACCACAAGCTCTCATGTATATGATCGCCCTCATACTGCTGGCAGTCAAGCAAGAATCCTAGGGGCTCTATCAACGTGTAATGGCGACCTGTCAGGTCACCTAAAGCAGTATACGATGAGAAAGGTAAACCAGATAGCATACTATCATCTCGAGTAAGACTGTCCTACCGGGATAGGTCCTCCCTCAATCATTGCAATCACGTGCCTGTGATCCAATAATTCACTCTGAGGGCACTATCTCCAACAGTTTGTGGTGTTTATTTCATTTACCGTGTTTGGATGCGAATAGTAGTTTACTTTACGTTCGACCCGCTTGCTTGACCTTGTTGTTTCATAGTTATAGAATACCCTAGTATCACGTATTTTGCATATAACAATTTAAGTCACGTAAAATAATTAAAAAATACATGACATGGCCTGCTTGATACCCCTAACCCTGTGGTAGCGTCCTTGCATCGTGTTCTCGTCTCGTTCAGTGAAACGGACGTGTTTGGATGGCTACGCGCACATACGTACGTCCGTTCTTGGGGGTATGCATTTCTGTTACAAAATCCTTCATTTTAATTTTTGGAACTTACAGATAATTTTCGTATTTCAAATCCAAAATTTTGGACCCGACCAGGGTGCAATTTTGAAATATTTTGTATCCCGCCAAATTCTATTTATTTTAAATTTCTTTAATCCGTTTAAAAATATTTTAACAGCGTACAAGATTTTACAGCTAACGAAATTATTCTTTAAAATATTAAATCTTTTATAATTTTTCCAAAAACCAATTTCCTAATCCCACGAGCCAATCATCTTTCTCCATTATTTGTGCCGGGCCCACACCTCTCTCTCTATCTCTCTCCCTCACTCTTCTCTTTCTCTCTCTCTCTCCTCTCTATTCTTTCCTTCTCTCTCTGCATAAAAATCTAAAAGTCTCTCTCCTCACCGTTCCTCCCTCTCTCTCTCACTCCTCTCGATCTCCTCTCTCTCCCCTCTCGATTCTCTCTCTCTCTCTTCCGTATCTCTCTCTTTCTCTCTCCCCTCTATATATTTCTTCTTTATTTTTTTTCTTTCAACGAAACCCATACGTAACCCTAGCTGCCATCGTCCCCTCGCCTACCGTGACGCTGCCGATGCCACCATCGCCGATTCGTCGCCGCCTACTCATCCTCATCACTTTCACCTCCACTCTCTCCTCCCTGAGCACCTAGCACGCACAGCCCGAGCACCCTGCCGCTTACACCACCGGAGCCGATTGCCGCGGTGACTTTTCCCCGTGTCCCTGACCCCGTGCACCCCCCAGTGAGCCTTGCTCCCTCTCCTCTCCTTCTTTCTTCTTCTTTTCCTTTCTTTTCTGTTCTTTTTCAGTTTTCTTTAATTGTCGGAGGCCTCTGCAGGTATCTCGCCGGAGCTCCGTCGACGTCGTCGACACCTCACGGCCATCTTCGCTAACCACAGTGAGTTTCCTTCTCCCCTTCCTCTTTCCCTTCTTCTCTTCTTCATTTCTTTATACATTCTTTCTTGTAATGCTTACTGTTTCTTGTGTTCACCGGAATCCGGTCGCGCCGTCGACAATCCCGACGACCCAGCGAGGATATCTGACCCGTGTGATCCCATCGTGCGTTGTTTGGACTCTTTCCGTGTACCGTGCGCGCATCGTGACTTTTCCCCACCGACGCGTGACGTTCCGTATACCGCTTCGCGATCCGTCGAGGCAAGTAAAACTTGCTACATGCTATCTATATGATTTTATAACTATTTATTTGAATTTTAAACTTATAGATCGAATCTAAAGTCACCTGTTCCAATTTAACAGTTCGATGTTCCGTTTATATCTTTTAGATTCAGAACTTGAAACATACCCGTTGCATTTTAGTTCACTATACCTAGTAACCGCATCTGTATTTTAAATCACATAATAACTATTTGCATAGTCTATGGTACTCTTTTATAGTTTTACCCTATTGGACACCCGTGTGCATCTTTAACCTGTTTTAGATACAGGTGCATCCCTATATCTTTTAACCCATAATAACGAGATTTTAACAATCCATATTTGTTTAACTGTATGATACTTATTGTTGAAACTATCCCTTAAACCCAAACTGATAACCGTGCATCCATATAATTTAATCTGTACTTATTTGAATATCATATTACATGTTCCAGTTTATTGTGCTATTAGTACCCATGCTTGTTTTGTATACCCATGCTTATGCTAGTTGATTATGAGCACCCACATGATATCTTGTACACCCTGACATGACTTGTTACACCTATTACTTGACACGACATGGTACCGTGCAACTCTTGACATCACATGACACCTTTATATATTACCTGGCTTGACCTGATGTACCATGGTCTTACCTGTTACCTGATCTTGTGTCTAATGCCAACAAACCTGACCTGTTGTCTATCCAGACAAACCTATACCTGCTGTCTATCCAGACAAACCTGTACCTGCCTGATCCTGTGTTGGCATTAGCTCTAGATTATTTAATACCTGACTTGAATACATATAACCTGGGGTATGGGGAAATCAATGATGAAACCTGACTTGTAACTCGACGATTCATTACCTTTACCGATTAGTTTTAGAGGCTGGGCTAGCCTTGGGATGATGCTGCTGACATCATCCATCGTTATCTACTACCTTTTAGAGGCCAGGCCAGCCTTGGGATGCTGCTGCAGACATCATTCATCATTACCCTTTTCCTTTAGTGCCTAGCGGCATGTCTCGGTTTCAGCCCGAGAATCTTCACCGTGATCCCGAGCACGCACGGGATACTATTGAGTTACATCGATGATTCATCAAATTGATTTCAAAGACTTGAGAGTAGTTAACCCAATAGACCAGTTTAGATTACTCACGGTACATTATATTTCACTGCCCTGATTTATATTGCTGTTACACCTGCTTTACCATTTATGATTATACTTGCATGTCTTGCTACCCTGTTTATATATTATTGCTTGATGTTATGACGCGCTGACGTCTGGGTTTTGCATGGCCCAGATTCCGTACCTTTGCTACAGTCCGAGCAGGAGTACTTCAGTCAGCAGGCTGAGCAGTGAGGACTCTTTAGTAGTTAGTTCTTTTACTTTTCCAGTATTTATTCCTGATGTGAGCCCGCATTATGGGACATACATTCCAGTTATTCTTGTATTGGATCTTTTGCTTCTGCATTATTTATTCTTGACTCATTTTATTTTAGCTTATGGATATGTGCTAGATAGTTTTATTATTGTTCTTGATATCTCTACAGCCGTAATGTGACTCTGGAAGGATAATCCCTATCCACAGGTAGCATGGTTGGCTATATCACGTGCCTACCTTAGCGTACTCTGGGAAGCGGGACGTGACATGGTTCTTTTGGTATCAGAGCCATAGGTTAATCCGGTTTGATTCTTTTGTTGTTTGGTATTGGACCCAATACATGAATCAGAATACTCGTGATTAGGAAACATGTCCTGCCACCTTACCGTCTTACCATTCTTGAATCTAACCTCTTCCTGATTATACTTTTACGATATGCTAACCTCCTTTGCATATCGACTCGAAAACTGGTTCCTTTTTATCTCTAGAACTTAGGCGACTTGGGTGGAGTTATGTAATTGTAGTTATGATACCGCGGCATAGTTACAATGCGGTACTCTATTTAAGTAACTCGGAGTTCTAGCCTTGATCTACATTTTGAATCTGTTATCATGCTAATCCTTGGGTGTTTTGATTTTAGGAATATGGCAGAAAAGAATCTGAAGACGTACCAAAGGCGTGTTGACGAAGCCGCTATACTTGGAGTAATACGTGGGATGTTGGAAAACCAAAAGCGGCAGACCGAGCTGAACCAGCAGCAAGCTTACTCCTTACAGGAAGTTTTACGGACCGTTCAGCAGTCCGTGAACAATGTTGTGGCCAGACCAGTGGATCGTGTGGGAACCATAGCGGATTTCAGAAGACTGGGTCCGTCTGTCTTTACTGGTTTGGAGGAACCGTTGCCAGTGGAGCAGTGGCTGGTTGACATGGAGAATTTACTCATTGGGGCGTAGATTCCCGAAGATAAGAGAGTAGTTGTGGTACGCATCCAGTTGGTGGATTACGCCCGTGAATGGTGGCTTGTGGAAGAGACCCGCTTGCCCAAGCCGATCAAGTGGGCGGATTTTTCAAAGAGTTTCCTGGAGAAGTTATTCCCGCGGACTGCACGGGAGGAAATGCAAGAGAAGTTCATCAGTCTAAGGCAGAACGGTACACCTGTAGATGTACATGCAGCTGAGTGGACGTGGCTCAGTAGATTCGCTGGACCATTAGTTGCCAACGATGCGGATAGGGCAAGGAGGTTCATGTGTAGTTTGGATGTGGATATCCATAGTCAGATTGTCTCCCTGCGTTTGACCACTTTCTCACAGGTACTTACGGTGGCCCGTGAACAGCAGAGCTTATTTGGGAAGACTGGGAGTGCACAGCAGACAACAATCACAGTACGGAAGCCATCTTTTGTACTGAACCGAGCACATGGACACAGAGGTATTCCAGTGAATCGTCGTGGCGTAACACCTATGAAGAGGCCTGCTGTCGTTGATCAGAGAAAGAGCATGATTTATAACTACTGCCATTTACTCGGACATGTACAAAGATATTATCGAAGGAGTCAGGGACTTTGTTTGGTTTGTGGATCGGCGGATCATACTATTAACTCTTGTCCGTCGAAGCTTCGCACAAAGGATGATCCTCAGAAGCCGCTGCAGAAACCGTTTCCGGGACAGAAGCAGCTGACTCAAGGACCTAATCAGGCTCGAGCTTTTACCCTGACGGCTGAGGATGCTAAGGCTTCAGGAGAAGTTGTTTCAGGTATTATACTTGTTCATGGTTTTCCCGCATTAGCGTTATTTGATTCTAGTGCATCCCACTGTTTTATGTCGTCCAAGTTTATTTCTACACACTCGATCATTTGCACGACCCTGTCTAGTTTTTGGGACATACACACCGGGAATGGGAAAATCTTATCTAGTAGAGAGTGTAAGGATTGTACGGTTGTTGTTTGCGGACGGGAGCTTTTTGCAGATTTCTTGGTGATTGATACGGGCAGCTCTGAAGTCGTCTTGGGAATGGATTTCCTCGGCACTTTCCATGCTCACATTGATTGTAGGGAAAAGAAAGTAATTTTCCAGATTCCCGGACATCCCAAGTTTATCTTTACTGGAGGAAGCAGATCTGTTGGGCCAGTCGAGTTTAGGGCTAGGCCGACAACTAGTTTTCATTCGTCGTTGGAGGTTGATAAAGATGAAGCGCCGGCTGTTGTTCGATTTCATGGACGTATTCGAAGACATATCTGGATTACCGCCGAAGCGAGACGTAGAGTTCACGATTGATTTTATTCCTGGTGCAGTGCCAGTTTCTAAAGCGTATTATCCAATGGCACTAGTGGAGTTGAAAGAAGTTAAGAAGCAGGTTACTGAATTACTTGAGAAGGGTTGGATTCGAAACAGTAACTCGCCTTGGGGAGCTCCAGTTCTTATAGTTAAGAAGAAAGATGGCACTAGGAGAATGTGCATCGATTATCGAGAATTAAACCGGGTGACTATTAAGAACAAGTACCCGATCTCTCGCATTGGCGAATTATTTGAGCAGCTAAGTGGCGCGAGGGTATTCTCGAAACTGGATTTGCGATCCGAATATCATCAGGTCCGAGTGAAAACAGAAGATATTTGCAAGACGGCATTTCGAACTCGGTATGGACATTACGAGTACTTAGTGATGCCCTTCGGAGTAACGAATGCACCGACGATATTCATGGACTTGATGAATCGAATCTTTTCACCATTCTTGGACCAGTTTATTGTGGTATTCATTGATGATATTCTGGTCTACTCGTAGAGTATTGAAGAGCATGCGGAACATTTGAAGATCGCACTGCAGACGTTGAGACGAGAATAATTATATGCAAAGATGAGCAAGTGCGAGTTTTGGCTAGAAGAAGGAAAGTTTTTGGGGCATGTCGTGTCAGGCGACGGAATCGCTGTAGATCCCGAAAAGATTGCAGCAGTTCGAGATTGGCCGATTCCGAAGAATGTTGCGGAGATAAGAAGCTTTCTTGGACTCGCCGGGTATTACAGAAGATTTGTGGAGAACTTTGCTCGTCTGGCGGAGCCGTTGACTAAGCTTACATGCAAGGAGGTACCTTTTGTGTGGACGGATAGGTGTGCGTCAGCTTTTGAGGCGTTGAAGAAGAAATTGATAACCGCTCCTATTCTGACCGTGCCAGACAGTTCCGGAGGATTGGTGATTCACAGCGATGCATCTGGGAAAGGATTGGGATGTGTTTTGTGTAGGGTTCCTAGGCACACCCATGAGGTTTTACAACTGATCAACCATGCCAAAATTAAAAATTTTCCATGTGCCGAAGAACCCTATACTAGATCGTTAACTAGAGGTAAGGCGAAAGTAAATGCAAGCAAATAATTTTGCTGCTAAGTGAAAGAGACTACAACCTTTGTAGATCCGGTTCTCCACTTCTCTAGCTCCGTGTTGACGTCCCTCCACTGAGATCATCGGAATCCCGGACTTTAGCGTCGGTTTCATCGGAGAAATGGGCGGGCTAGGTCATTGACTACGATGCCGAAGATGATCTACGTCGAGGCGACTCTAACTCAAGCTCCATCTTCACTAGGTCATGAAACTTGTGAAGATAACACACTCTACTACATGGCAAGTGGTAGAGAATGAAGAAATAGGAAGTGGGTTCACTTTAGAATTGGATTTCTCACTCTTAATCTCATGGCATCATTAGAGGTAGCAAGCTTTCTTGAAGCTTGATGAAGATGAAGAAGAAGAAAAGAATAAAAAGATAATCAAATAAGAATGAAACTTATCCTTTTAATTATGGTACCATGGTTAAGTTAAGCCCTCATGCTTAACTTGTGTAGAGAATTAACCAAGGACTTGGGTTAAGGGTTAAGTTAAAGAATTATCAAAAGAAATGACAAAAGAGTAGACTTTGTCAAGGTTTCTCCAAGCTTCTTCAAGCTTGACAACTTTGACCAAGTTCATTTCTTTTGTTAATTCTCTTGATAAAACAATACCCTAATCTTAAACTTAATCTTGATATAATTCTCATACACACAACTTGTATGTATCATCAAACACGATACAAACATATGTACACAAATATATATCATATATACAGTTATGCACAAACTAGTGAGAAAACAAATCTTGAGTGAACCAATACTAGTTAATGTAAAGTAATATATCAAATATATAATTATACATTAAATCATTAAATCAACACTTGATTTAATGATCCGGTCATACTGCATATAACCGACTAATATCAAGTGTATCAATGTATCGAATCAACATTTGATTCGGTAACCCGGCTATATCTTATATAACCGTCCGATGATGCAAATCACGAGAATAGAATTTAGTATCACATACTGGTATTATTCTCGGTCCCGCACATATCTCATATGCTCTCCTATTTCGTTTCGCTTGAGCCAGGAAACCTCTGTGTAGGACTCTAAAGACTCGTCAATACGCCGGCAGTAGGTGATGATCATATCAAACACCCACAAGCCGCAAGCGGTCTGCTAAACGTAACGGCCACCCGGGTATTGAGCGATCAGAAGATCAACGAGCAAGCCCTCTCACACTCCTGTGAATCCAACCAGCAACACTTATCGTACAGTCCGGTCTGTTCGTCTGATATGTCGCATATCTCGCCTAGGGGTGGTGAACGTCAGACCCCAGTAGCTTGATAAGTCATGCCGACGTAAGGTCCATAACAAGTGTGAAACTACTGATAACTCTTACCAGTATATCACAGCAACCCTGGCCAGGGATTTCCAGTTATGGCCAGTCGAGCATAGCGCAACATCAACCCCCAATACCGGGAGAGACGAATCCCCTCCTATCGCTCATTGCCTCCATGTGAATCGGGACTGTACCCAAAAACCACCCGTTTGCACAACTCAGTAGAGCCGTGGTAGGGTGGAAATCAAAGCACAGTGGGAGACACACAAGACTCTATGACGATCTCGGGTCAACAGACTAAGCTGTACCAGTGTCACCAGAGAACTGCCATCTGACGTAAGGTATAATACCATCTGGGAGTTCTCGGCGAGTCCGTTCAGTGTACCCAGTCATCACTGAGCACCCGCATACCATCTCTGATGTCAAATACCAATGGATATGGGATCATCCATCGCCCATCACATGGGTCGAGAAGATATACGCTAGTCTACTCTGGAATATCGATGCCCCGTCTCGATATTCCCACGACTAGGAACATTGAAGGATGTACTCATGGACTACCCAGGCCCCACCAGTATGATCTACATCATAGTCCTGGAAGTCGAGCACACATCCTAAGGGATTTATCAACATGTAATAGAGAGACTGAAAGTATACATGTTAAGATAAAGAACAACCAGATAGCCTACTATCATGTCGAGCAAGAAAGTCCTACCTATATATGTCCCAGCATCCACTACAATATACATCCTATGTACAGTAATGGCCTCTAGGGCATACATATAACTAACAATCTCCTACTTGCACTAGGGCCATCTGTAGCAGTCGTTGCAGTATCTAATACTCAACCATCCCATAAAAGTCTCTCTTTGGGAAAAGGCCTTTGTGAGTGGATCCGCCGTGTTGTCCTCTGAGTCTACTCTCCTAACCTCGATCACCCTGGTGATTAACTATCTCCATGATCAGGTGATGCTGCCTCAGAATATGTCTGGGTCACTGATGGGACTGGGGTTCCTGGGCCAAAGCTACACTTCCATTGTCACACAATGGTAGGAACCTAGTTCATCTCATGAACCAATATACACCCAAACTGCCTCTTTGGTAGTATTTTTAATAGCGATGTTACCAGCCTTTATCGTCTAGTTTGCCACGGTATCCAGCTTGGAACTCTTCCAACATACCGTCCCTTCACTGAGGGTAAAGGCAATGCCTGCGACTGACATTCAGTCATCCTTATCACCCTGGAACCTTTCCAGTGATTCTCCCCAGGATCGATTGATACCATCTCACTAAACCTAGTGAGAAGCCTAACATCCATTTAGATCTATCTCATAGATCCAAATCCCAGGATTTAGGAGGTATCACCATTATCCTATTGGAGAATCCTTATGATAAGAGGAGATTGACCGTGCATAGCATAGGAAACTCTTTTCCTATTTCGAGTATGTTATCCACGTACTCTACGAGGATCACCACCTTTACTCTCTACTACCTTTTTGTATACACAAGGTTCATCTACCATTTTGATGAAGTCAAACTCTTTGACTATCGCATCAAAACAGACGTTCCAACTCCGCGATGCCTGCTTTAATCCTGTAAAGCACCTTGTACACGTTTTCGCTGCTCCCATTGTCTACGAAGCCCTCTGGCTGTGTACTTATAGACGCTCTCTTCTAAATCAATATTTAGAAAAGTAGTCATGGCACCCAACCACCAGATATCGTAGTCATGGTATGTAGCAATGGAAAGTAGGATCTGGATGGACTTAAGTATCGTCCCTCGAAAATATTTCATCATTATTCACGCCTGGTCGATGACGAAAAACTTGAACAAGTCTAGCTTTGAAAGTCTCAACTTTTCCATCTACACCAAGTAATCTTCTCAAGATATACTTGCTCCTGATGGGGATTTAACCCTTCAGACATAGCAACCAAAGTCCATACTTTGTTGGTGTACATGGATTCCATTTCAGATCGCTAAGCATCCAGCCATTCTTACAGAGTCCCTACTCTTGATGGCCTGCTCGAAACTAGTTGGGTCATCATCTCATGATGCATTCCTCGCTCCCACTGTCATCGAGAAACCGAAGTATCTCTCAGGCGGATGAGGAACCCTACCAGATCGGCTGAGAGGCTGAGGTTCGTCGGGGACTATAAAATCCTTTTGTCCTGTCAAATCAGCTGCAGTTTTGTATAGCTGGAACATTTCCAGTTCCACAGAACTGACCTTGCCTTGATCTTGTCCGGATTTTGCTTTTGACATAGGCCGGACAATCCCAAATTTTAACTTACTTAAGAAATAGGTTCTTCCCATACCATATCTTATATGGAGTGGTAGGCACTGATTTGATTCGAACCCAATTCAATAGGTATGCAGCTTCTCAAGTGCATAACCTCAAAAGGAAATAGGTAACTCAGTAGTACTCATCATAGAGCACACCATATCTAATATGGTGCGATTGCTCCGCCCCGATACACCGTTGTGCTGTGGTGCATTCAGAGGAGTAACACCGAGAGAGAATCTCATTCTCTTTTAGAATAGTCCAAGAATTCCATGCACAAGTATTCTCCTCCCTGATCTTATCATAGGACATAATACTTATACCCGGTTTTTGGTTCTCTACTTCTAACTTATATTTTGTGAATATCTCAAAAACTTCGGACTTATGTTTCAACAGGAACATATGGCTGAATCTTGAGAGATCATCAGAGAATGTAATGAAGTACAAAGAACCGGTCCTGGCATGTGTAGACAGGGGACCTTGCATACATCACTATGTATCAGTCCCAAGAGTTCACTAACTCTTTCTCTGTTTCCAATAAACAGAGCTATGGTCATCTAATCTTTGTGACATGACTGGCAAGTTTCATAAGATGTAAATTCAAACTAATTTAAATATGCATCTAAATGTAACTTCAGCCAGTCGGGTCGCATTGATATGACCTAGTCTACAATGCCTCAAGAAGGATTCGTTCATTTCTGAACTCTTCCTCTTGTGTGTGTTCCGTATATTAGGAACTGTTGTTTGATTTAGAACGTCAATGCTTTTAGATAACGTGCCTGAACCGATCAACTTTTGAAATGTTCAAAACAATATTCAACAATACAAAATTATATCTTTCTTTAATAAATAAAGAGATTGATATAATTTTGTATATCAGGTTCGGTATCTAATAGCATTTGTTCAGAATCAATGTATTGGTAATACAGGGTGACAGTGACCAACAGACTTGGCTGCAACACTTGCACCGTTTTCTGTCTCATGAAACTTTTCACCCGTTCTCAGTTCTCTGCCTTTCTGTAGCCTTATGTAACAGATTACATATCTGGGATCCTGATCCGGTATCAGATACCCAGGACACAGAGGATACTGAGAAACAGTTCTTTATAATGAACACACCCGAAGGAGATGCATCATATGCACTTTATTCGTTTGGGCGGCATAGGAATCTTGGTATTCCCCTATTTCCTGCTCTGTCTTATAACAATTATAAGTTGGAGCGGGACCAACGTTCCCCAGCTCAGTATAACAAGCTGGTTCGGTCAATACATCCATATTATTATCTTGATTAAGGCGTGATATGGTCGCTACCTGGAGAGAGAGAAAAGAAAACACTCTGCGTGCGCTCTTGCAAGATTAGATTGGTTATTTATTTTATCTAATCAGGATGGCTCCCACTGTTTTTATCAAATCTTCCTTCAAACCTTAAAAGGAAAGACTTGCCGGGATTAATTACACTCTACAAGTTCGCCAATCTTTCAGCCAGGCCAGTGTCGGTACTTTGAGGGAGGTTCCCCGTGCTTTCGCACGGACCTAATTAAAGTAAACCTCGTTTTCCTAGAGGCGCAACCCCGTTGACACATTTCTAGACACCTACTTGATCGGCTAATTGCAAAGTGCAATATTCTCCTAGGAGTAACAATTACTCGCAGTGGGTATCAGGATCCAACTATCATATAGAAGGTATGCAATCTCATTGCAAATTTCAACACTTGAAACTCCCGATAATGGTTTTTACCCCTAGCACCTATGACCTTGGCTAAGGTCAACAAATCATAAGCACTAGTAATGTTCTACCCGTCATTTCGTGATTAATTAGACCCACCCACATGACCCTTGGTTAAGGTCAACAAAGCCACATGACTGTCCTAACTAATCGCATCATATGCGGTGTAGGAAGACATCACTTAGCTACCGTACACTGTGCCTTGACTATGGTCAACAAACACAGCACGAATATAAGTACTCTACTTTCTAAAATGACGGAGGGTTGTGAATGGTTTTTAATAAAACCTTTAACGCTTTGAACTTGAACTCGTTGCGGAATCAAATGGTTTTTAAATGGAGTGTTTTTAAGGCCTTTCTAGTTTTGCTAAAGGGGTCACTCCCGGTGAAGGGATCGTCGGCCCTTTCCTCATCGAATAAGGTGCAGGATATATCATATATACCGCTGTGCAAAGCAAAAACTATAGAAACAATCAAAAGACAAACCGAGGGTTTTAGCATTTGCCAGTTATTGCTAAAGGTGTCACTCACGGTGAAGGGATCTCGGTCCTTTCCTTATCGAATAAGGTGCAGGATGTTCTACAAGGAACACCGCGTTGCAAAGCAAGAACTGTAGCTACCTGTTTTTATTTTTGAAATTCGATTCCACAACCTCTTTTAGGTTTATTTTCTTTCATTAATCACATTAATGAATGTCCCATCATTTAAGTCCACCTAAACATCACAGATAAATATAACGTACGCTTATGCCATCCGCATTCGCCTCGATGTCCCGTCTGCACCGTTAGGTTTGGTAACTAACGCCAGAGCGAGGCAGGGCTAGCGCGGGTGTAAAACATAAGCAACGTCTATATAATATATCATATATACTATATATAATATCTATCTGAACAAATCATATGATCACATCACAGATAACGCAGCAGAAAATATCATATGAAATATTGGATATACTAGGACGTCCGTGTTTTTAATACGAGCCAGTATAAAACACGGATTCCACGGTCGCGATGAATAGACAAACCCACACTCCTAGACCCCTACGAGAGCGGCAAGCAACCCTACCAATTCTAGGGTTAGGAGACCCGGACTCGACTCCTCGAGATGGTCTCCCACTGGACCCTAAAACCCGGTTACTTGTGCTCCCCTCCTTGGGTCTATCCTAATGCGGAAAAGTAAATAATATACATCAACAGTGATATCTTCCGCAACCTGGAAGTGCCCCAATAAAAGAATATTACATACAAGTTTTTACATGAATGAAAATGAAAAACACTCATCTCATATAAAACCCCCCCGGCTATTCAAACACGACGATCCAATATAACATATCCAGCAACACATAACATCACATGTCATCAACGTAAGTAAATATGCCCATCCCAATTGTCGTTGACATATAGCAACGAAACCGGCGATATCACATATTACACTTACGGTCGCAGAAAAGAAAGTGTAAAACTACAACAGTTGGAATCCGCAAACTCTTTAGACATGACATGCCTAACCAATTATAAACCCCGCATTTTAGTCTCAAAATTGAAAACTCTTTTCAATATCAAGCCGGGCAATTCAACAAGATTCCTGGCATCTAGAACGAATGCTCGTCGCAAACTTTAGTAGACGGCCGCACCCCCGATACCGTCGACGAAGTGCACTAAGGCGGAACACCGCTGCCGTGAGCACCCGAACGGATGCTTTCGGCAACGGGGTTCTCCTACAGTCACTTGGTCGGGGCTATGGGGAGTAGCTGTCTATTAAGTTTACCCGGCGAGTATCCGCGTACGCTACGTGATTGCGACGGACTTTTGATCGCATCAAAATTCCGTGGCAACCGATCAAGTGAGACTAAACTACTAGATTTATAATATTCAAATCAGTTATCTCATAACTACTTGTGGATTCCAAATATTGTACCACATTCCAGATAAATAGAAAATGTTAAACTTTCCGATCGAACAATCAAACACCCAAGTTTTCCCGAAACAGCTCAACACTTGAAATAAGTTTAGAAACATCCATTTCATGCCACAGTATCAACGGTCCAGCCGTAGAAGGGTCAAGCCAACGCCTCACATGTGGCACGCCGTACTGCCCCAAACCCTAAGGTTCAAAGGGCAGTTCAAGACGGTCACATAATCGAGTTAACGTTTGTTGTCTTCTAGAGGGTCCATCGCGTTACTTGCACTACTTAGAATGTTCTTAAACTACGGAAAAATCCAACACTTGGAAATTTCCCGGCAGGGGAAAAAATGGGTATTTATATCCGGTCGAACTTTTTAACAGTTTCTAAAATATCCGGAAAAACATAAACGAAGTTAAATTATCCGATCGAATTAATGAGTTCCCAATAAAACCATAGAAAACTCAACACTTGAGTGGAATTAAAAAATTCTCAGAAAAAAATGACAAGAAAGGACCTAAGAATAAATATGTGAAGTTTGACGGACTAATTCACAATTTTGGCCGCGGAACCGCCGCCAAACCCTTGGTTTGGCCGCGGTTCCGCGGTCAAATTTTTGAGTTAGAGGTCCGTACTTCACAGTAATTCTTAAATTTTCCTGCTTAATTTTCTGAGCATTTTTAATTCAGAAAAATCCACAGTTTGAAAAAATGTACAGAGAAGGGTTTTGATCGGGGTTTCGGGGTTCGATCGGATCTCTAACTTCGTCTACACTTCTCCTAAAACTCTAGCTAGGCTCTGATACCACTGTAGGGTTCCTAGGCACACCCATGAGGTTCTACAACTGATCAACCATGCCAAAATCAAAAATTTCCATGTGCCAAAGAACCCTATACTAGATCGTTAACTAGAGGTAAGGCGAAAGTAAATGCAAGCAAACAATTTTGCTACTAAGTGAAAGAGACTGCAGCCTTTGTAGATCCGGTTCTCCACTTCTCTAGCTCCGTGTTGACGTCCCTCCACTGCGATCATCGGAATCCCGGACTCTAGCGTCGGTTTCATCGGAGAAATAGGCGGGCTAGGTCGTTGACTACGATGCCGAAGATGATCTACGTCGAGGCGACTCTAACTCAAGCTCCATCTTCACTAGGTCATGAAACTTGTGAAGATAACACACTCTACTACATGGCAAGTGGTAGAGATTGAAGAAAAAGGAAGTGGGTTTACTTTAGAATTGGATTTCTCACTCTTAATCTCATGGCACCATTGGAGGTAGCAAGCTTTCTTGAAGCTTGATGAAGATGAAGAAGAAGAAAAGAATAAAAAGATAATCAAATAAGAATGAAACTTATCCTTTTAATTATGGTACCATGGTTAAGTTAAGCCCTCATGCTTAACTTGTGTAGAGAATTAACCAAAGACTTGGGTTAAGGGTTGGGTTAAAGAATTATCAAAAGAAATGACAAAAGAGTGGACTTTGTCAAGGTTTCTCCAAGCTTCTTCAATCTTGACAACTTTGACCAAGTTCATTTCTTTTGTTAATTCTCTTGATAAAACAATACCCTAATCTTACACGCAACTTGTATGTATCATCAAACATGATACAAACATATGTACACAAATATATATCATATATACACTTATGCACAAACTAGTGAGAAAACAAATCTTAAGTGAACCAATACTAGTTAATGTAAAGTAATATATCAAATATATAATTATACATTAAATCATTAAATCAACACTTGATTTAATGATCCGGTCATACTGCATATAACGGACTAATATCAAGTGTATCAATGTATCGAATCAACATTTGATTCGGTAACCCGGCTATATCTTATATAACCGTCCGATGATACAAATCGCGATAATAGAATTTAGTATCACATAATGGTATTATTCTCGGTCCCGTACATTGTTGGAGATATTGCCCTCAGAGTCAATTATTGGATCACAGGCACGTGATTGCAATGATTGAGGGAGGACCTATCCCGGTAGGACAGTCTTACTCGAGATGATAGTATGCTATCTGGTTTATCTTTATCATCGTGTACTGCTTTAGGTGACCTGACATGTCGCTATTACACGTTGATAGAGCCCCTAGGATTCTTGCTTGACTGCCAGCAGTATGATGGCGATCATATACGTGGGAGCTGGTGGTCTATAAGCACATCCTTAAAAGGTCCCTAGTCGTAGGAGTTTCGAGACAGGGCATCGATACTCCGTTAGTAGACTAGTGTATACAGTCGAGACCCCGACGAGGGGCGGTGGCCGGTCTCACAATCCACTGGTGTCAGTTGGTTCACCTAAGATGTATACAGGTGCTCATTGGGTTATGAGTACACCGGACATGACTCGCCGGGAACCTGCTAGTTGGTCTTATACCAGATGTCAGATAGCAGTTCCCTGGTGACATGTGTACAGGTTAGTTCATCGACCTGAGATCGTCATTTGTCTCGTGTGAGTTCCCACTGTGCTTTGATTACTACCCTACCACGGCTCAAAGGAGTCGTGCAAACAGGTTTTAGTTGGGTACAGTCCCGAGCCACATGGAGGCAGTGAGCGGATCTGCAGGGGTTCGTCTCTCCCGGTATTGGGGGTGAGGTCGCGCTGTGTCTAGGAGAGCCATTACACAAAGCCCTCGGCCGAGGCAGGAGATTTACTGGTAGGTATTCCAGTAGTATCTCAGGGTGTTCTGGGCTACGCTCCGACACGACTTGTACCGCTTTTGGGGGTCTGACTTTTACCAACCCCCTAGGCCCGCCATGCGATACTCATAGACGAACGGACCGGACTGTACGGATATTGTCACTGACAGGCTCAGTAGGGTGTCGGGGTGAGCTTCCTCATCGACGTCCCTTTTGGTCAATAGCTGGTGGCCCGTCACGTATTGGCTTATACCTCTGACGTGCCAGTGGTTAAATCCACAGCCATAGTATTGACGAGTCTTTAGAGTCCACCACACTTTCAGTTACTCAAGTTTCGGGCGAAACGCTGTAGAGGCCGTATGGAGATATGGCAGGGTTCGATCAGATACGTGCGGTATTGCACGGATCGTTGATCGGACGGTTTTTACTAGCCGGCTTTGGCTTAAGCCGGATTCTAGTATTTGATAGTGTAGTTTTGTCTCTTTGCATTTGTGTTCAGTGGGAATACAAATGCGGGCATGTATTTGCAGCAGTGGGGTTTTCCTGTAATTTATTACGGGATCGGTTTTCTGAAGTTGCCAGTTTGCATTCCGTTCCGGCCGGTTTTCCTTCATTCCTTCTCGGTCGGACTTTCTTGTTGGAAGGGGGTTATTTGCAGTTTGCAAATAACTCTTTTGTGGAGGGTCTTGTTGCTTATGTGCCTTTGTCATGATGAGATTCCTTTTTAATCTCATCACTTGCTTTTCATTTGATGGTTGGTGGAAAGGATTTAGATAAGAAATGAGAGTGACCTTCTTCTTTAATTATCTTTTCCTTTTCTTATTTGATGAATTCCTTTTTTCTCTCTCCAATCTCATTCTTGAGATGGAGGGCCGGCCACTATTCCAAGGGAGAAGAGGGGATTTCATTTTGTGTGAGGAAAAAGATTCATATCATTTTTCATGCTACCAAAATTCCAAAGCACATTTTCTTTAGTTGCTTTCTTCTCCTCCTCACATCCTTCCATCAAGGCAACCTCATAACCCCAAGAGACAAGTTCACTACACTATTCTATAGCAAGCCTTGGACGCGTCGGCTAGCCAACTTCGCGCCCGAGTTGCCTCGGTCAAGAGGCGGGAGCCCGTAAAAGATTCCGGCCACGTGGTGCCCTTTCCGACGAGCGAGGAGGTGACGGAGATTCCGCGGGAGATCGGAGTGGAGACGAAGACCGAAGGACACGGATCGCTCGGTATACTTCTCACCCTATCTCTTTATTGCTAGCATTAGGTTAATGGTTACGATCCGGGTTTTCTTTGTCCGCGGTAGCGCCGGTTTCCGGGTAAGGAAAAATTTTGATTCCGCATTTTGGCCTCGAGTACAAGGTCGGGGCGCTGCCGTGGCGCAACATGGTATCAGAGCCACGCCATTAACCTTACCTAGCTTGTTCTAATGTGTTTTGCATTTCCGTTCGACCGAAATCCCAAAAACCACATTTTCCTTTGCATCAGTTTTCTGTTGGAATTTTTTGGTGTCAGAAAATTTTTCAGATTGTCGAAAACTACTGCACAAGACATTATAAGACCACTGTAAAATTTCGACAGTGTAATTCGTACAGTGGAGCGCGGAAGGGCGGCCAAACCCACCTTCGGGCCGCGCTTCCGCCGCGGTCTCCTGTGCTCAACTTGTCAAAATTTTACAGTGGGCTTTTGGGCTTATTTTGTGGGTTTTGGGATATTAAATTTGGGCCCAGGTTTTCTGTAACTGCTACAGTATTGGTTGGGGGCCCACTAGTTAATTTTTGGTCAATCGGAAAATTTTAAACACATTATTTCACAGTATTTACATTATATCTGCGACCGTGAATGTCACTCGATCGGTAAATCCGGTCTAACTGCTATAGCCCGGTTAGACGGATTTGCGAACGTGACTTTCACGTTGATGTTCTATGTTTATGCTGTGATGTTGCGGATCGGTCGTGGGGGATAGCCTGGATGCAATGCTAGTACAGTGCTGTTGTATTATGTACATTTGATATTGCGGGGCGAGCGTCCGACATGTGGACTGCCGTCACTGCCTGTTTGTATTATTCTTTTGGGGCACGGCCTGGTTGCGGTCGATGTACCCGGTGTATGTATATTTTACTTTCTGTACTAGGATTGCCCCGCGGTGGGGTGCACGGATAGCCGGGTTCTGGAGGGCAACAAGCCCGCATCTCATGGCATTGGGACGGAGGGGGCTTCACTCCAGGATTGGCGGGCTATTCGCCGCACTCGTAGGGGGTACAGGTTGACCCAGGAGGGGTGCCCAAGTTACCGGATTCCGTGAAGTGCTGGGTGGTCCATTCACGGTGCTGAAGGGGGCTGCCTCGCTTCAGGTTTTGGCGGGTGACTTGCCGCACCCGTAGGGGTCTAGGTTTTCATTGCACAGGCTATCCACACGACCAGGGGAACGTCGGATTTCAGCAGCGGCTCTGTGAAACCCGGGGCTTCCAGATATCTGTATTGTTCTGTGATGCTGTACATTTCTGTGATGTTGCATTTTATTCACGCCTTGAGCGAGATACTATATATTGGTATATATATTAGTAGATGTTGTATATGTTTTTCATCCGCGCTAGTCCAGTCCCCGCTCTGCCGTTAGTTAGCTAACCTAACGGGTGATGACGGGACCCAGTGGCGAATGCGGATGGCATATACGTACGTCAGTATATTTTTTCGTTCTTTGTGGTGTGATCAATTGATGGGACTGCATTGATTCGGATCAATGCAAGATAAACAAACCTAATCTGATGTTGTTGGAACACTTTTCAAAAAGCTGTTATTGCAAGGACGTTCAGTTTTGTTTTGCATCGTGGTATTCATTTGGAATATCCTGCTCCTCAGTCGACGAGGCAAGGGCCGAGATCCCTTCACCGGGAGTGACCCCTTGGACAGAAGTTTGCGTCAGGGCAATAACTTCACTATAGCCGATTACTTTTTCTTTGCATCGTGGTACTCAGTTGGAATATCCTGCACCTCATTCTACGGGGAAAGAGCCGAGATCCCTTCACCGGGAGTGACCTCTTTAGCAAAGTTTTCGTCACTATATTTTTATAAAAAGTTGTGCAGTTCCTTCAACGATATCAAGTTCTTTACGTTAAAGGTTTTTCGCCAAAAACCATTCGTAGCCCTCCGTCATTTCTTATGAGTATTATTTAGTATTCGTGCTGCGTTTGTTGACTCCGTCAAGGCGTAGTGTACGGTAGCTAAGTGGTGCTTGTTTGTTGCATAAATGGGATTGGTTAGGACAGTCGTGCGGCCTTGTTGACTCCGTCAAGGGCACGTACGGGTGGGTTTAATGCAATCCAGATAATGACGGGATGAACTTGACTAGGACTCTTTGATTTGTTGACTCCGTCAAGGTCACTTGAGTCCTAGGGGTAAAAACACACATCGGGAGTTTCAAAAGAACTGAAACTTGCCAGACATGCGCATACCTTCTGGAGTGTGGTGACGTGAGTGGATTCCGTCACGTTATCATGCGGTGATAGTTGGATCCCGATTCCCACTGATGAGTTAGTTTACTCCTCGGGTGACCCCGACTAATTCTTCTTTTAGGTTTGGAGGAGAATTTGAGATACAGTGGGAGGTTTCCAGATTAGACAAAGTGATAACCATTCTGATCTAGGTTAGAGTGCACGCTGAGTGTTTCTTTTCTCTCTCTCTTTGGCAGCGACCATTGACCCGACCCTTGACTATGACTCAGTGACCAAGTTGACCGAACCTTCTTAACACTGGCTTTTGGATTGTCAGAGTTGCAGACCTCATTGCCACTCCTACTTTTACCCTTTTCTCCAGGACACCCCGTATTACTACGAACGTCCACTTCCATTGGACAAAACCATCGTATGGTTATATACGAACTCGAAGGACTTCGAGGATGGTTTCTGGTTTTGGAGAAAACGGATAGGATTATTCAGCTGTCTTTTCTTTTCACCTTCTCTCAGGTTGCGAGTACTCCTTGGTTTAGGAGTAGTACACCTATTACGCAAATTGGATAGTCTTCTTCCAAACCATAGGCTGGTGCCGACCGGTAAGGAATGAAGAAAACCAGTTAGCCTAAACGGTGTACAGAAGGTATTAAGTTAAGACAAAGCAAGGGATTAGTAAGAGGGCAAAGTAAGTTGCGACTGCTATTCACGACCAAACCAAGTATTTCTTCGCCAATCCTAAATCACCTTTGTATTTCTCCAGGACACTCCGTATCACTACGAAGATCCCATTTTATTGGATAATCCATCGTATGGTTATATACGAACTCGAAAGGAACTTGTTCCAGTTCGGGGATGGATCCTGGTTCAGGAGAAATAGGAATAAAGTACATTCAGGTATCTTTTATCTTCACCTTCTCTCGCATTGCGAGTGCTCCTAGGATTAGGACAGTACACCCTTTATGCTTTTTGGATAGTCTTCTTCCAAACCATAGGCTGGTGCCGAACGGTAGGGAAGGAAGAAAACCATTTGGCTTATAGGGGTGTACAGAAGGTAATGACTAAAGACATATAAAGGGATTTGGAGAGGTGGCAAAGAATTATACGGTTATAGTTGTGAATCTGGATAATGGAAGAGGCATTACTATGAATACCAGGATACCCCGACGAAACATTTCAATGTTTCAGTTTCACTGTGTACTGTTAATAGAAAACTGATTTCCCGATTAGACACTTACTCCAGGGTATGTATTTACCAGGTATGATTCTCACATCTGTATGGTTTTACAGATGATGAGTGGGAGTAAGTTATTGGGAATTGGGTGATCATCCTCATTATATCGGGATTCGTTGTAATCAGTGATATTTTGAGGAAGTCACCTGGGTTGTTTGCCGGACGGCAAATATTTGGTTTTGAATATCCGCTGTTATGCACCAATTTCAAATTGATATATCTGTACGTCTATTTTCATAGAGTGAGATATACCTTTTGATATTATGTCGATGACATTTACCTATATCAGTGGATGGTTAGGTAAGGAGCATTAAATAGCGGTGTAATTCTTCTTAACCATAAGTACAGTTTTCAACCTACGACACACAGTGAAAGAGTTGTTAGACTCAGTGGACTTATACAGAGTATTGTATGTTGTCCAAGGTCCATTAGGACGGAGGGGTAGGTCCTCGTACTATATTCGGTTTACTTATGACTTCTCTAGTTCTTAGACATGTGTTTCGTGGAAACACAGGGTCTAAGTTTTGAGGAGTTATAGGTATTTGAATACAGTAGAGAACCAGGTATAGCAAGTATCGGGATTCTTCAAAGTGATCGAAGATGTGGATACTTGTGTATGGTATTCAGTTGATAGTAATGTTTAAGAGAACTAGCTTCTCTTTCAGGTTACTCATAATTGGAAGCATTCCTAAGTTGAGTAACGCTGATCGGCCTCCTTCCATTTAGTTTACATGCACTGGAGATAGCTGCATGATTTGAATCTGGTTCAATTGAATCAGTGCCTCTGGTTCTATATTGGATATAGAACATTTCATATCTTAACGATGTTAAGGTACGGGGAGTTGTCCGGCTTATGCTTAAAACCAGACACTGGACAACTCAAGGCACGTTTCTGTAATGGCTGTTTGTGGGTTGACCCAGGTTATGACGAGGGTTGACTTTCTACCATCTGGATGAACAATAGCAATATTGTTCTAGACTCGCCACAGTTTTAATAAAAATGGATTTTTCAGAAAAAGTAGTGGGAGTATGGTAGAACTGGAAGTGATTCCAGAACCACAAACGATTACTGAAGATTTGATAAGGAACCTAAAGATTCAATCTGGTTTGACATTCCATTAGCCACTCCGCAGATAAGGTGGGTAACTTCAGGCACCCGAGAGGTACTACGGTAGCCTCAAGGACAGTGACAGGGAAGTTCTTGTTTACCCACACTTGACATTGCTGTTGCTCCAGGCTGCGAGACCCGGCAGGAGGATGAGTATAGCGTCTTTCTAAACTAACTTTAGAAGTGCACGTCTATATGACTCTGCCAGAAGGTTGTCGTAGTCAGTGGGAGCAGCGGAAGCATTGGTGGTCATCGGGCTTATGTCTATTTATAGACTAAAGCAGATATAGCGGAGATAGATCATCTACTTCTGACATGACAGTCATAGGTTTGACTTCATCAGAATAGGGGATGGATCTGTTGAGAAGGTAGTAGGGTGTGATGTCATGGTATTTAGATGACATACACAGAGTAGGAAAAGAAACTCCTATACTACGATCGGTTATACTTTGGTCGTCACACAGTGTTTTCTCCACAAAGGACTTGGATATTATATCAGACATTCTGGTTACTAGATCTATGGTTTTAGATTTAGATTTGGGTGGTTTCCCAATCTGGGTACCTTGACAGCATTCTATGAGTATTTAGAATGGACGACTCCTGGCACGGTAGTGTACCTGCAGGTGATGGAGTCACCCTCTCTAAAGGTGTCTTACAGACTAAAGAGGAGAGGGATACGCATGATTGACAAATCACTTGCTTAGGCAATTGAGTCAATCATGAGATGTCAAGTACCACACCAGATGTTGTTCTTGCAGTAGATGCAATAAGTTGATATTAATCCAATCCTGGAGAAACAGTCGGAAGCAGTTTTAGAACATAAGTGGATGTTCTAGGGATATGATAACGACAGCCTTATTTGGGAGACAGTTATCATTCCAGGCTTCCAAGGTGACATTGACGACAAGGAGGTTGTCAGAGTTATAGTTTTCCTTCTGACGAGGGGCAGTATTTTGGACAGGTGGTCCAAGGCAATACTGAGGGAAGGCTTGGCGCAGGATACTGATTAAGTTCGGTTGACGATACAGTCTAAGAAGTTTGGATTTGGAGTTCATTTATGAGCTAGGTCCCATCAGACATCCAGACATTCTAAGACAGGTATTGCTCTTTTCGGGAGATGGCTTTCTCCACGAACTTGAGATATAGAGAGACATGAAAAGAAACATCTGAGCGGATCCACTCACTGAGGCTATTCCTCGAACGCAATAGTTTCGCAAACGAGCTTTGTGAGACTGGCTAGTAGAGGAGTTGGGTGTTCGGTATCACACGGGCTGTGAGTATGCGGCATCGCAATAATTAGCCTTGAGTGCAAGTGGGAGATTGTTGGAGATATTGCCCTCAGAGTCAATTATTGGATCACAGGCACGTGATTGCAATGATTGAGGGAGGACCTATCCCGGTAGGACAGTCTTACTCGAGATGATAGTATGCTATCTGGTTTATCTTTATCATCGTGTACTGCTTTAGGTGACCTGACATGTCGCTATTACACGTTGATAGAGCCCCTAGGATTCTTGCTTGACTGCCAGCAGTATGATGGCGATCATATACGTGGGAGCTGGTGGTCTATAAGCACATCCTTAAAAGGTCCCTAGTCGTAGGAGTTTCGAGACAGGGCATCGATACTCCGTTAGTAGACTAGTGTATACAGTCGAGACCCCGACGAGGGGCGGTGGCCGGTCTCACAAGCCACTGGTGTCAGTTGGTTCACCTAAGATGTATACAGGTGCTCATTGGGTTATGAGTACACCGGACAGGACTCGCCGGGAACCTGCTAGTTGGTCTTATACCAGATGTCAGATAGCAGTTCCCTGGTGACATGTGTACAGGTTAGTTCATCGACCTGAGATCGTCATTTGTCTCGTGTGAGTTCCCACTGTGCTTTGATTACTACCCTACCACGGCTCAAAGGAGTCGTGCAAACAGGTTTTAGTTGGGTACAGTCCCGAGCCACATGGAGGCAGTGAGCGGATCTGCAGGGGTTCGTCTCTCCCGGTATTGGGGGTGAGGTCGCGCTGTGTCTAGGAGAGCCATTACACAAAGCCCTCGGCCGAGGCAGGAGATTTACTGGTAGGTATTCCAGTAGTATCTCAGGGTGTTCTGGGCTACGCTCCGACACGACTTGTACCGCTTTTGGGGGTCTGACTTTTACCAACCCCCTAGGCCCGCCATGCGATACTCATAGACGAACGGACCGGACTGTACGGATATTGTCACTGACAGGCTCAGTAGGGTGTCGGGGTGAGCTTCCTCATCGACGTCCCTTTTGGTCAATAGCTGGTGGCCCGTCACGTATTGGCTTATACCTCTGACGTGCCAGTGGTTAAATCCACAGCCATAGTATTGACGAGTCTTTAGAGTCCACCACACTTTCAGTTACTCAAGTTTCGGGCGAAACGCTGTAGAGGCCGTATGGAGATATGGCAGGGTTCGATCAGATACGTGCGGTATTGCACGGATCGTTGATCGGACGGTTTTTACTAGCCGGCTTTGGCTTAAGCCGGATTCTAGTATTTGATAGTGTAGTTTTGTCTCTTTGCATTTGTGTTCAGTGGGAATACAAATGCGGGCATGTATTTGCAGCAGTGGGGTTTTCCTGTAATTTATTACGGGATCGGTTTTCTGAAGTTGCCAGTTTGCATTCCGTTCCGGCCGGTTTTCCTTCATTCCTTCTCGGTCGGACTTTCTTGTTGGAAGGGGGTTATTTGCAGTTTGCAAATAACTCTTTTGTGGAGGGTCTTGTTGCTTATGTGCCTTTGTCATGATGAGATTCCTTTTTAATCTCATCACTTGCTTTTCATTTGATGGTTGGTGGAAAGGATTTAGATAAGAAATGAGAGTGACCTTCTTCTTTAATTATCTTTTCCTTTTCTTATTTGATGAATTCCTTTTTTCTCTCTCCAATCTCATTCTTGAGATGGAGGGCCGGCCACTATTCCAAGGGAGAAGAGGGGATTTCATTTTGTGTGAGGAAAAAGATTCATATCATTTTTCATGCTACCAAAATTCCAAAGCACATTTTCTTTAGTTGCTTTCTTCTCCTCCTCACATCCTTCCATCAAGGCAACCTCATAACCCCAAGAGACAAGTTCACTACACTATTCTATAGCAAGCCTTGGACGCGTCGGCTAGCCAACTTCGCGCCCGAGTTGCCTCGGTCAAGAGGCGGGAGCCCGTAAAAGATTCCGGCCACGTGGTGCCCTTTCCGACGAGCGAGGAGGTGACGGAGATTCCGCGGGAGATCGGAGTGGAGACGAAGACCGAAGGACACGGATCGCTCGGTATACTTCTCACCCTATCTCTTTATTGCTAGCATTAGGTTAATGGTTACGATCCGGGTTTTCTTTGTCCGCGGTAGCGCCGGTTTCCGGGTAAGGAAAAATTTTGATTCCGCATTTTGGCCTCGAGTACGAGGTCGGGGCGCTGCCGTGGCGCAACATACATATCTCATATGCGCTCCTATTTCGTTTCGCTTGAGCCAGGAAACCTCTGTGTAGGACTCTAAAAACTCGTCAATACACCGACAGTAGGTGATGATCATATCAAACAACCACAAGCCGCAAGCGGTCTGCTAAACGTAACGGCCACCCGGGTATTGAGCGATCAGAAGATCAACGAGCAAGCCCGCTCACACTCCTGTGAATCCAACCAGCAATACTTATCGTACAGTCCGGGCTGTTCGTCTGATATGTCGCATGTCTCGCCTAGGGGTGGTGAACGTCAGACACCAGTAGCTTGATAAGTCATGCCGACGTAAGGTCCATAACAAGTGTGAAACTACTAATAACTCTTACCAGTATATCACAGCAACCCTGGCCAGGGATTCCATTTATGGCCAGTCGAGCATAGCGCAACATCAACCCCCAATACCGGGAGAGACGAATCCCCTCCTATCGCTCATTGCCTCCATGTGAATCGGGACTGTACCCAAAAACCACCTATTTGCACGACTCAGTAGAGCTGTGGTAGGGTGGAAATCAAAGCACAGTGGAGACACACAAGTCTCTATGACGATCTCAGGTCAACAGACTAAGCTGTACCAGTGTCACCAGAGAACTGCCATCTGACGTAAGGTATAATACCATCTGGGAGTTCTCGGCGAGTCCGTTTAGTGTATCCAGTCATCACTGAGCACCCGCATACCATCTCTGATGTCAAAAACCAATGGATATGGGATCATCTATCGCCCATCACATGGGTCGAGAAGATATACGCTAGTCTACTCTGGAATATCGATGCCCCGTCTCGATATTCCCACGACTAGGAACATTGAAGGATGTACTCATGGACTACCCAGGCCCCACTAGTATGATCTACATCATAGTCCTGGAAGTCGAGCACACATCCTAAGGGCTTTATCAATATGTAATAGAGAGACTGAAAGTATACATGTTAAGATAAAGCGCAACCAGATAGCGTACTATCATGTCGAGCAAGAAAGTCCTACCTATATATGTCCCAGCATCCATTACAATATACATCCTATGTACAGTAATGGCCTCTAGGGCATACATATAACTAACATTTTGATGCCGCATGGGAAGGTTGTAGCGTACGCATCGAGACAGTTGAAGACCCATGAGAAGAATTACCCAACTCATGACTTGGAGCTTGCGGCTGTGATCTTCGCTTTGAAGATTTGGAGACACTACCTTTTGGGCGAAAGGGTCGAGGTTTTCACCGATCATACAATCTTGAACTATGTGTTCACGCAGAAGGAACTTAATATGAGGCAACATAGATTGTTGGAGCTGATGGCTGACTACTATCTTGATCTTAAGTACCATCCGGGGAAGTTTAATGTCGTGCCAGATGCGCTCAGTCGGTTACCAGCAATTCAGATGTTGACTACACAGAAGGAACTCGTTGAAGACTTTCGAAGATTTGATTTGGAGGTTGTGCTACTGCATTCTTCGAGACAGTTGATGCAGTTGCAGGTACATTCATCGTTGATCTAGAATATTAAAGCAGCGCAGTTACAGGACCCTAGATTGTAAAAGTTTCGAGAACAGGTTGAAGCTGGACTTCGAACTGACTTACTGATCCATGAAGATGGTTCATTGAGATATGGTAGCCGTTTGTGTATGCCAAAAGGAGATACTCGCGAAGTGCTTATGAAGGAGGCGCACAGTTCAGCATATTCCGTACATCCAGGAGGCACGAAGATGTACCGAGACATACGACATCATTTCTGGTGGGAAGGCATGAAGTGGGAGATTGCCCGCTTTGTGGCAAAATGCTTGGTGTGTCAGCAAGTTAAGGCTGAACATCAAAGGGTTGCTGGTTTATTGCAACCACTTCCGATTCCTCAATGGAAGTGGGAACATATAACCATGGATTTCGTGACAGCTCTACCACGGAGTCCTAAGGGCAACAATGCAGTTTGGGTGATTGTTGATCGTTTGACCAAGACAACTCACTTCATTCCTTTTCAGGTTGGTCAATCAACAGAAACTTTGGTTGAACGGTACATCCAGGAGATTGTAAGATTGCATGGAGTACCGGTGAGCATCGTGTCTGACCGTGACACTCGGTTCTTATCACACTTCTGGAGGAGCTTACAGGAAAGTTTAGGGACTCGATTGAAGTTTAGCACAGCTTATCATTCTCAAATAGATGGCCAGTCGGAGAGAACGATCCAAACTCTTGAAGATATGTTGAGAGCTTGCATGTTGGACTTCAAGGGTTCATGGGAGGATCATCTATATTAGGTGGAGTTTTCTTACAACAACAGTTTCCAGGCAACAATTCAGATGGCTCCATTCGAAGCTTTATATGGTCGCAAATGTCGTTCACCTGTTTGTTGGGACGATGTCGGTGAACGAAGATTGTCGGGACCAGATTTGGTTGTGCAGACATTTGAGAAAGTTAACGCTATCAGGAATCATATGAAAGCAACACAAGACCGACAGAAGAGTTGGGCAGATACGTCGAGAAGACCTCTAGAGTTTGCCATGGATGATTTGGTATTCTTGAAGATATCACCGACTAGAGGAGTGATTCGTTTCGGGAGTCGAGGAAAACTTAGTCCTCGCTTCGTTGGACCCTTTGAGATTTTGGAGCGTGTTGGGGAAATAACGTATCGATTTGCGTTACCGCACTCATTGGCGAATGTTCATGATGTGTTTTACGTATCTCAACTCCGTAGGTATGTTCGAGACGAAACACATGTGTTGGATCATTCGAAGCTGACTGCACGAGAAGATTTGACTTTCGAGGAGCGACCGATGTCGATTTTGGATCGAAGGGAAAAGGTTCTTAAGAATAAAGTTATCCCTCTTGTACTTGTTTCTTAGAGTAATCGCTCACATGGAGAGTCAACTTGGGAACGAGAAGATGAAATCCGGCAGAAGTTTCCGCATCTATTTTTGTAGTTTGATTGATTGTTTATCCTTTCTTGTTTTGGAATTTCGAGGACGAAATTCTTTTTGAAGTTGGGTATAATGTAACAACCGAGTTCAGTTATACCAATTTCTGTTGCTGTATGTGTTGTTTGTGGTGTTTATTTCATTTACCGTGTTTGGATGCGAATGGTAGTTTACTTTACGTTCGACCCGCTTGCTTAAGCTTGTTGTTTCATAGTTATAGAATACCCTAGCATCACGTATTTTGCATATAACAATTTAAGTCACGTAAAATAATTCAAAAATACATGACATGGCCTGCTTGATACCCCTAACCCTGTGGTAGCGTCCTTGCATCGTGTTCTCGTCCCGTTCAGTGAAACGGACGTGTTTGGATGGCTACGCGCACGTACGTGCGTCCGTTCTTGGGGGTATGCATTTCTGTTACAAAATCCTTCATTTTAATTTTTGGAACATACAAATAATTTTCGTATTTCAAATCCAAAATTTTGGACCCGACCAGGGCACAATTTTGAAATATTTTGTATCCCGCCAAATTCTATTTATTTTAAATTTCTTTAATCCGTTTAAAAATATTTTAACAGCGTACAAGATTTTATAGCTAACGAAATTATTCTTTAAAATATTAAATCTTTTATAATTTTTCCAAAAACCAATTTCCTAATCCCACGAGCCAATCATCTTTCTCCATTATTTGTGCCGGGCCCACACCTCTCTCTCTATCTCTCTCCCTCACTCTTCTCTTTCTCTCTCTCTCCTCTCTATTCTCTCCTTCTCTCTCTGCATAAAAATCCAAAAGTATCTCTCCTCACCGTTCCTCCCTCTCACTCTCACTCCTCTCGATCTCCTCTCTCTCTCCTCTCGATTCTCTCTCTCTCTTCCGTATCTCTCTCTTTCTCTCTCCCCTCTATATATTTCTTCTTTATTTTTTTTCTTTCAACAAAACACGTACGTAACCCTAGCTGCCGTCGTCCCCTCGCTTACCGTGACGCCGCCGACGCCACCATCGCCGATTCGTCGCCGCCTACTCATCATCATCACTTTCACCTCCACTCTCTCCTCCCTGAGCACCCTGCACGCACAGCCCGAGCACCCTGCCACTTACACCACCGGAGCCGATCGCCGCCGGTGACTTGTTCCCGTTTCCCTGACCCCGTGCACCCCCTAGTGAGCCTTGCTCCCTCTCCTCTCCTTCTTTCTTCTTCTTTTCCTTTCTTTTCTGTTCTTGTTCAATTTTCTTTAATTGCCGGAGGCCTCTGCAGGTATCTCGCTGGAGCTCCGTCGACGCCGTCGACACCTCACGGCCATCTTCGCTAACCACAGTGAGTTTCCTTCTCCCCTTCCTCTTTCCCTTCTTCACTTCTTCATTTCTTTATACATTCTTTCTTGTAATGCTTACTGTTTCTTATGTTCGCCGGAATCCGGTCGTGCCGTCGACAATCCCGACGACCCAGCGAGGATATCTGACCCGTGTGATCCCATCGTGCGTTGTTTGGACTCTTTCCGTGTACCGTGCATGCGTCGTGACTTTTCCCCACCGACGCGTGACGTTCCGTATACCGCTTCGCGATCCGTCGAGCCAAGTAAAACTTGCTACATGCTATCTATATGATTTTATAACTATTTATTTGAATATTAAACTTATAGATCGAATCTAAAGTCACCTGTTCCAATTTAACAGTTCGATGTTCCGTTTATATCTTTTAGATTCAGAACTTGAAACATACCCGTTGCATTTTAGTTCACTATACCTAGTAACCGCATCTGTATTTTAAATCACATAATAACTATTTGCATAATCTATGGTACTCTTTTATAGTTTTACCCTATTGGACACCCGTGTGCATCTTTAACCTATTTTAGATACATGTGCATCCCTAGATCTTTTAACCCATAATAACGAGATTTTAACAATCCATATTTGTTTAAATGTATGATACTTATTGTTGAAACTATTCCTTAAACCCAAACTGATAACCGTGCATCCATATAATTTAATCTGTACCTATTTGCATATCATATTACATGTTCCAGTTTATTGTGCTATTAGTACCCATGCTTGTTTTGTATACCCATGCTTATGCTAGTTGATTATGAGCACCCACATGATATCTTGTACACCCTGACATGACTTGTTACACCTATTACTTGACACGACATGTTACCGTGCAACTCTTGACATGACATGACACCTTTATATATTACCTGGCTTGACCTGATGTACCATGGTCTTACCTGTTACCTGATCTTGTGTCTAATGCCAACAAACATGACCTTTTGTCTATCCAGACAAACCTGTACCTGCTGTCTATCCAGACAAACCTGTACCTGCCTGATCCTGTGTTGGCATTAGCTCTAGATTATTTAATACCTGACTTGAATACATATAACCTGGGGTATGGGGAAATCAATGATGAAACCTGACTTGTAACTCGACGGTTCATTACCTTTACCGATCAGTTTTAGAGGCTGGGCCAGCCTTGGGATGATGCTGCTGTCATCATCCATCGTTATCTACTACCTTTTAGAGGCCAGGCCAGCCTTGGGATGCTGCTGCAGACATCATTCATCATTACCCTTTTCCTTTAGTGCCTAGCGGCATGTCTCGGTTTCAGCCCGAGAATCTTCACCGTGATCCCGGGCACGCACGGGATACTATTGAGTTACATCGATGATTCATCAAATTGATTTCAAAGACTTGAGAGTAGTTAACCCAATAGACCAGTTTAGATTACTCACGGTACATTATATTTCACTGCCCTGATTTATATTGCTGTTACACCTGCTTTGCTATTTATGATTATACTTGCATGTCTTGCTACCCTGTTTATATATTATTGCTTGATGTTATGACGCGCTGACGTCTGGGTTTTGCATGGCCCAGATTCCGTACCTTTGCTACAGTCCGAGCAGGAGTACTTCAGTCAGCAGGCTGAGCAGTGAGGACTCTTTAGTAGTTAGTTCTTTTACTTTTCCAGTATTTATTCCTGATGTGAGCCCGCATTATGGGACATACATTCCAGTTATTCTTGTATTTGATCTTTTGCTTCTGCATTATTTATTCTTGACTCATTTTATTTTGTCTTATGGACATGTGCTAGATTGTTTTATTATTGTTCTTGATATCTCTACAGCCGTAATGTGACTGTGGAAGGATAATCCCTATCCACAGGTAGCATGGTTGGCTATGTCACGTGCCTACCTTAGCGTACTCTGGGAAGCGGGGCGTGACAATGAGGCTGAAGCCTTCGGTCTTCACAGGCACCGATGCAACCGATGACCCATATTCATTTATCTATAGGATGGCCCGGATATGTCGTTTACTCAGAATCTCAGATGCGAGATGGGTAGAGTTCGCGAGCTTTCGCCTGGAAGGTCTTGCGCAGAAATGGTGTGAGTCGGTAGAAAAGGGCAGAGCAGCAGGTCTTCTTCCTATGACCTTTACTGAGTTCGTGACAGTGTTCCCGCCCGATTCCTTCCACAGAGTGTCAAAGATTCTAGAGCGCGCAGGTTCGAGTCTTTACGTCAGACTCCGGAGATGACAGTGTCAGAGTACAACGTACTGTTTACCGAGCTATCTGTTTATGCCCCATATTTAGTGGCTACTGAGGAGATGCGAGTCAAGAGGTTCGTTCGAGGCTTGCTTACCCCATTGTTTCTTGCGACCAGCGCACAGCATTGCGAGACCTATGCGGCAGCTGTAGATGCAGCCTTATTAGTCGAGGAGCGCCTTGCTGAGACTTCGGTACTTCCAGAGCCGAAGAGAGTTCTTACTGGTACACCGGCATAGAGACGACCATTTAGGCGCCGCGACAGACACCTTGCAGGTGGCAGAGACTTAGGACGAGGTCGGTTGTTCAGCTCTTATCCCTAAAAGGGTCAGCCAGCACCATCTAGATGTTTTCGATGCGGGAGTACTTATCATCGTGTTCGAGATTTCCCGGAGCCACACGAGGGCGAGACAGCCGTACCACATGTCACACTTCCACCTTTTCCACCTCAGAGGGCGTTGCCTATTGTACCTACTGTTGCTCCGCGTCAGACTCATGCACAGAGAGGTCGTAGTCACGGAAGATTTGCTCATAGAGGCCGAGGTGGCCGAGGCAGAGGACAGCCAGCTGCTAGCAGAGGACAGCCAGTTGCTAGCAGAGGACAGCCAGTTGCTAGTAGGGGACAACCAGTCGCAGGTGGAGGACAGGCACGGGTTTTCGCTTTGACGCATCAGGACGCACATGCGTCCAATGCAGTGGTCTCAGGTACCCTTTCAGTATGTTCTGTTGACGCACACGTGTTGTTTGATCTGGGATCCACGCACTCGTACGTTTCCACACACTTCGTACCGAGTTTGGGTAGAGTGTCTGGTTTGCTTGATCAGCCGCTTGTTGTGACCACTCCCGTGGGCGATTCGTTTGTTGTTAGACACGTGTTCCGATCGTGTGTTGTCCTTATTGGCGAGAGAGAGTTGCCTGTCGATTTGATCCTTCTTGAGATGTTGGACTTCGACGTTCTTCTGGGCATGGACCGGTTAGCCACGTGTTATGCGTCTGTGGACTGCCGCGAGAAGACAGTTAGGTATTATTTTCCCGGCGAGTCGGCTTTTGTTGTGCAGGGGGACCGTGGTGCCGCCCCTCACAGTTTGATTTCTTCTCTTCACGCTGGACAGCTTTTGAGGAAGGGATGTCAGGGATTTCTAGCTTATGTTTGCGATACTAGAGCTACAGAGGTTCCGTTGGACCAGGTTCCGATTGTTCGTGAGTTCCCTGATATTTTCCCTGACGAGCTTCCTGGGCTACTACCTGAGCGCGATATTGTTTTCTGCATTGACTTGATTCCCGGTACGGGGCCTATTTCCTTACCACCTTATCGGATGGCCCCGGCAGAGCTTAGAGAGTTGAAAGGTCAGTTGAAAGATTAGCTGGATAAGGAGCTTATTCGACCCAGTATGTCTCTTTGGGGTGCTCCGGTACTGTTTGTCAAGAAGAAGGACGGCAGTTTGCGTTTGTGTATCGACTACCGCCAGCTGAACAGGGTTACCGTGCAGAACAAATATCCTTTACTACGCATCGACGACTTGTTCGACTAGCTTCAGGGTGCAGGATACTTTTCGAGGATCGACTTGCGATTAGGCTACCATCAGTTGCGGGTTCGACAGGAGGATATCCTGAGGACGGCTTTCCGCACGCGTTACGGCCATTATGAGTTTTTGGTGATGTCCTTCGGACTCACCAATGCCCCAACAGCATTTATGGACTTGATGAACCGTATTTTCAGGCCGTATCTTGATTCGTTCATCATCGTATTCATTGACGATATGTTGGTGTATTCCCGGAGCCGAGAGGAGCACGAGCAGCACCTGCGGATCACACTGCAGACTTTGAGGGAGCACCGGCTATTCGCAAAATTCTCCAAGTGCACGTTTTGGCTTGATAGCGTAGACTTCTTGGGTCACGTGATTACACGAGATGGTATATGTGTGGACCCGAAGAAGATTGAGGCCGTTCAACGTTGGCCCAGACCCGCATCAGTTACAGAGATCCGCAGTTTTCTAGGACTGGCCAGCTACTACAGACGATTTGTACAGGACTTCTCCTGCATTGCTGCACCGTTGACCGGGTTGACCCGGAAGGGAGTTCCTTTTGATTAGACGGAGGAGTGCGTGCATAGCTTTCAGCAGTTACGGACTCTTTTGACTACGACGCCGGTGTTATTATTGCCTTCGGGATCGGGCGGATTTGTGGTCTATTGTGACGCTTCTTGAGTGGGGCTAGGGTGCGTATTGATACAGCACGACAGGGTGATCGCGTATGCTTCTCGGCAGCTAAAGAAACACGAACAGAACTACCCCACTCACGATTTAGAGATGGCTGCAGTGGTATTTGCACTGAAGATCTGGCGACATTACCTATACGGCGAGTCGTGCCAGATATTCACTGATCACAAGAGCTTGAAGTATATATTTCAGCAGTGAGACCTGAATCTTAGACAACGCCGTTGGATGGAACTAGTAAAGGACTACGATTGCGAGATCTTGTGTCACCCGCGAAAGGCAAATATAGTGGCGGATGCTTTGAGTAGGAGGCCCGGGGGTAGTCTATCTTGTTTGAGCACGGTGCAGAGGCAGTCGTCGGCAGATTGGCAGATTTTATGCGACAGCCGAGTGCAGTTCGAGTTCACTCCGATCGGGGGACAGCTTGCGCATGTTCGTTCACGCCCACAGTTGCTTGACCGTATACATGAGGCACAGTACAGTGATGACCGTTGTTCGGAGATCATGGCACAGAATGGACAGGGCAGATTTTCCAAGTTCGTGATTGATGATCAGGGGATACTGCGATTTGGGACCGGACGTTGCGTACCAGATGCTGAGGGACTGCGGCATGAGATTCTTGAGGAGGCACATCGATCAGTGTACAGTGTTCATCTGGGTTCCACCAAGATGTACCATGATATGAGAGATGTCTACTGGTGGGACGGGATGAAGAGGGACGTCACAGACTTCGTGTCTAGATGCCTGACTTGTCAGCAAGTCAAGGCCGAGCACCAGAGGCCAGCGAGAGAGCTACAGCCGTTGCCTATTCCGGAGTGGAAATGGGAGCAGATTTCTATGGACTTTATTGTGGGTCTACCCAGGACTAGTCGAGGGTATGACTCTATTTGGGTGATCGTGGATCGATTGACGAAAGAGGCTCACTTCCTGCCGGTGAAGACCACTTTTGGATTTGCTCAGTATGCCCAGATATACATCGACGAGATCGTACGACTGCATGGAGTCCCGACATGTATCGTGTCCGACAGAGGCACCCAGTTTACCAGCCGACTATGGCAGAGGCTTCAGGAGGCTTTGGGCACCCGCTTGAGTTTCAACACAACATTTCATCCGCAGACCAACGGCCAGTCAGACTGGACTATTCAGACTCTCGAGGACATGCTCCAAGTGTGCGTTTTAGACTTTGGTGGTAGCTGGGATCATCATTTACCCTTGGTGGAGTTCTCCTACAACAATAGTTTCCAGGATACTATCCAGATGGCACCTTTCGAGGCCTTATATGGGAGGAGATGTAGATCGCCCGTCTGTTGGACATAGCTCAGTGAGAGCAGTATTTTGGGGCAGCAGATCGTACAGGAGATGACCGAGAAGATACAGTTGATTCGAGATAGGATGAGGACAGCTCAGAGCAGCCAGAAATCGTATGCTGACAGACGCCGCCACAGATTAGAGTTCGCAGTTGGCGATCACGTTTTTCTGAGGGTTTCTCCGATGAAGGGAGTGATGAGATTTGGATGGAAGGAGAAGCTTAGCCCCAGATTTATAGGTCCCTTCGAGATCCTCGAGCGTGTAGGCGCAGCAGCATATCGTTTGGCTCTTCCACCGGACTTCCCAGATGTTCACCCCGTATTCCACGTGTCGATGCTTCGTAGATACCTGCATGACCCTTCTCACATGATTCAGCATCAAACCGTTCAGCTCGAGCACGATCTTTCGTTCACCGAGCAGCCAGTAGTGATATTGGACCGGCAGGTGAAGAAACTTCGATCGAAGCTCTTGCCATCTGTGAAGGTGCTTTGGAGCAGACCTAGTGGTGAAGAGATCATTTGGGAGGCCGAGGGCGAGATGCGGAAGAAATTCCCTCATCTCTTTGAAGGTACGTGTAGCAATATTTTTAAATTCGGGGACGAATTTCTTTAAGGGGGGAAAATTGTAACACCTTAGATTGTGATTAGTGGCTAATTATACTATAATGTGTGGTTTTTAGTAAAAAGTTTACCAAAACGATTTTCAAATATTTTATCAAAATTAATGAATATTTTATATTAGAATTTATTTAGGCTTGCACACACATGTGCATGTAAACTAGGGTTAGGTTATGGTTAAACCATGTTTAGTAACCATGGTGGACTAACCCACTATTTTTTTGCTAATTTGAAATTTATTAAGTGTTTTAATTATTCTTTTAAAATAAAAATGAATTTAGCTTATGGGTTGACTTGGAGAGAGAGAGAGAGTGCATGATGGCTTGTGCCATGCTTGCATTTAATGAGGTGAGAGAGAGGGGGGTTTGACTATCTCATAGCTCTCATTTCTTTTTCTTTTGCAACACTCTTTTCCTCACATCTCTCCCTCTCATTCACACACATACCCCATACCAGCAGCAGCAGCAGCAGAAGCCACAGCAGCAGCAGCTACATAAGCAGCAGCAGCAGCAGAAGCAGTAACAGCAGCAGCCAGCAACAACAACAACAACAACAATGCAGCAACAGCAACAGGCAGCAGCAGCAGCACACAGCAGCAGCACCAGCTCCTCCTCTTCTTCTTCTCTTTCTCCTTGCACCTAGAGTCAAGTGAGGTATAACTTCTTAGACCTAACTTGTTTGCTTACTAAAATTATGTGTTATTTAGTTTCGGTTAGTGTTTAATATGAGTTTTAGTGCTAGAAATGGTGATTTGAGTGGATATTTGGCCAAGTAGTGATTTTTATGGTCAGTTTAGCTTAACTAAGTGTTAAAAGGCCCTTTAAACTGAGATTTAAAACCATATTTCACTAAAATACCATAGGGTTTCAATTTAGTGTAAATAAACGTTTTAATGTAAATTTCAGGCTTTTTTGAAATCTGCTGTTGACCCGGTTGCTTCAGGCAAAAACTGAGATTACTGGGGCATGCATACTAGACCTAGACCATACACACGAAGCACGAACCCCTATTTCCCAACCTGGGCCGCAATTTTATTCGTTCTGGTCGCAAATTGCGGCCAGAGAGGGGAGTTGGGTGCTGGGGTTTGGTCTGGGGTAGTCTGCTGTATATTTTAGTGTTTTGGTCTATGAAACTTTTTCCTTTTTCATTCGAGTCAAAATCTGGAGCTAATTACCGTTTTTCCAATACGTTTAGCTTGCGCGACACGTGTGATACGTGAGTGGGTTTAGTGTTCTTGCGTGTCGCGACGTGTCGCGGTAGTTTCAGACGCGTATACACACGTTTCAGCGTATCGGATACACACACGTTTAGTTCGCGACGCGAGTTTCTCGTTTGGTTTTGATATCGCGTTTTTGCAGGATTTTAGCTTATGTGTGTAGGGTTCCTAGGCACTCTCAAGAGGTCTCACAAGGCATCAACCATGCCAATTTCAAATTTTAACGGTGCCGAGAAATCCTAATACGGATCGTTGGCTAGAAATCTAGGCGAAAATGAAACTAGTTAACAACTTAACTAAAGTGAACGGAAATACAACCTTTGTAGATCCGGTTCTCCACCTCCATAGCTCCGCAATGAGGTCTCCTCGCTGTCCAAGTCGAACCCCGGGCTCTAGCGTCGGCTTCATCGGAGAATGGACGGGCTAGGTCATCGACGACGATGCCGAAGATGATCTACGTCGAGGCATCGCTAGATCAAGCTCCAACTTCACCAAGTCCAAAAACTTGTGAAGAGAACACACTCTACTACTTGGCAAGAGGTAGAGGATGAAGAAATAGGAAGTGGGTAGACTTTAGAATTGGATTTCTCACTTGTTTCATCAATCCACCATTGATGAAGTAAGGTTTCTTCATCAAGAAGAAGAAGAGGAAGAAGATGATAAGTTATGATGATTATTAAAGAATAGAAAAGAATAATCATCCTTATCATAATCAAACCATAGTTAGGTGTAGAGAATTAACAAGGGTTAGTGAATGGTTGGGTTAAGACATGAAGACAAAATGGTCACTTAGGTCAAACCTTCATGAAGGTTCATAAACAAACAAAGAAAGCCACCATTATCTCTTCATTATTTTCTTTTGCTAAAATAAACAAAATGGATAAATAAATGAATAAATGAAGCAAAAGAAACCCTAACCATTGACCAACCATGGTTTAATCCATACACCAAACTATCATGTATCATCAAACATGATACAATCAAATGTACAAATGTATATCACATATACAATGTGCACAATCCAAGTGAGAAAATCCATTTAAAGTGAACCAATACTAGTTAATGCAAAGTAATATATCAAATATATAATTATGCATTAAATCATTAAATCAACACTTGATTCAATGATCCGGTCATGTCGCACACAACCGACTAGTATTCAATGTATCGGCTTATCGATTCAACGCTTGAATCGATAACTAGGTTATATCGCATACAACCATCCGACACATTGATCGCGAGAATGAAATACGGTATCACATACTTGCATTATTCTCGGTCCCGCACATATCTCATATGCGCTCCTATTTCGTTTCGCTTGAGCCAGGAAACCTCTGTGTAGGACTCTAAAGACTCGTCAATACGCCGGCAGCAGATGATGATCATATCAAACACCCACAAGCCGCAAGCGGTCTGCCAAACGTAACGGCCACCCGGGTATTGAGCGATCTGAAGATCGACGAGCAAGCCCGCTCACACTCCAGTGAATCCAACCAGTAACACTACCGTACAGTCCGGTCTGATCGTCTGATATGTCGCATATCTCGCCTAGGGGTGGTAAACGTCAGACCCCAATAGCTTGATAAGTCGTGTCGATACGAGGTCTATAACAATTCGAGAAACTACTGGTAACACTTACCAGTAAATCTCAGCAACCCTGGCCAGGGATTTCCTGTTATAGCCAATCGAACACAGCGCAACATCAACTCCTTATATCGGGAGAGACGAATCCCTTCCTATCGCTCATTGCCTCCATGTGACTCGGGACTGTACCCAAAAACCACCGTTTTGCACGCCCTCTTGGACGTGGTAAGATGGAAATCAAAGCACAGTGGGAACCACACAAGACTCTATGACGATCTCGGGTCAACAGACTACTCTGTACCAGTGTCACCAGAGAACTGCCATCTGACGTAAGGTATAATACCATCTGGGAGTTCTCGGCGAGTCCGTCCAGTGTACCCAGTCTCTACTGAGCACCCGTATACCATCTCTGATGTCAAACACCGATGGATATGGGATCATCCATCGCCCATCTATATGGGTCGAGAAGGTACACGCTAGTCTACTCTGGTATATCGATGCCCCATCTCGATACACCCACGACTAGGGACTTTCAAGGATGTACTTATGGACTACCTTGTCCCCACTAGTATGATCCGCATCATAGTCCAGGTAGTCAAGTACAGATCCTAAGGGCTTTACCAACATGTAACAGAGAGACAATCAATATACACGTTAAGGTAAAGAGCAACCAGATAGCATACTATCATGTCGAGCAAGAAAGTCCTCCCTATATATGTCCAAGCATCCACTACAATATACATCCTATGTACAGTAATGGCCTCTAGGGCATACATATAACTAACAATCTCCTACTTGCACTAGGGCCATCTGTAGCACTGGTTGCAGTATCTCATACTCAACCATCCCATAAAAATCTCTCTCTGGGAATAGGCCTTCGTGAGTGGATCCGCTGTGTTGTCCTCAGAATCTACTCTCCTTACCTCGATCACCCTGGAGATCAACTATCTCCATGATCAGGTGATGCTGCCTCAGAATACGCCTGGGTCACTGATGGGACGGGCGTTCCTTGGCATAAGCCACAACTCCATTGTCTCACAATGGTAGGAACGAAGTTCATCTCATGAACTATTATACACCCAGACTGCCTCTATGGTAGCATCTTAAGTAGCGATGTATTCAGCCTTTATCGTCTAGTATGTCACGGTATCTAGCTTGGAACTCTTCCAACATACCGTCCCTTTACTGAGGGTAAAGACAATGCCTGCGACTGACATTCAGTCGTCTTTATCACCCTGGAACCCTTCCAGTGATTCTTCCCAGGATCGATTGATACCATCTCACTACAACTAGTGAGTTTGCTAATATCCAATTAGATCTATCTCATAGATCCAAATACCAGGATTTAGGAGGTATCACTTTGATCCTATATGGAGAATCATTGTGATAAGCGGAGATTGACCGAGCGTAGCATAGGAAACTCTTTCCCTATCAAGAGTATGTCATCCACGTACTCTACGAGGATCATTACCATACTCCCTACTACCTTTTTGTTTATACAAGGTTCATCTACCATTTTGATGATGTCAAACTCTTTGACTAATTCATCAAAACAGATGTTCCAACTCCGCGATGCCTGCTTTATCCTATAAAGCATCTTGCACACATTTCCGCTGCTCCCACTGTCTACGAAACCCTCTGGCTGTGTACTTATAGACGCTCTTTTTCAAAATATCATTTAGAAAAGCAGTCATGACACCCAACCACCAGATATCGTAGTCATGGTATGTAGCCGTGACAAGTAGGATCTGGATTGACTTAAGCATAGCTACTTGAAAAGGATTTATCATTATCCACACCTGGTCAATGATGCAAACTTTTAACAAGTCTAGCTTTGAAAGTCTCAACTTTTCCATCTACACCAAGTAATCTTCTCAAGATATACTTGCTCCTGATGGGGATTTAACCCTTCAGATATAGCAACCAAAGTCCATACTTTGTTGGTGTACATGGATTCTATCTCAGATCACTAAGCATCCAGCCATTCTTACAGAGTCTTACTCTCGATGGCCTGCTCGAAGCTAGTTGGGTCATCATCTCATGATGCAATCCTCGCACCCACTATCATAGAGGAACCGAAGTATCTCTCAGGTGGGTGAGGAACCCTACTAGATCGGCGGAGAGGCCGAGGTTCGTTGGTAACTATTGAATCCTTTGGTTCCATCAAATCATCTTCTGTAGTTTGCATAGCTGGAACCATTCCAGTTCTACATAACTAACCTTGCCTCGAGTTTGTTCGGATTTTGCTTTTAGACATAGGCCGGACAACCCCAAATCTTAACTAACTTAAGACATGGGCTCTTCCCTTTCCATATCACATATGAAGTGGTAGGCAACTGATTTGATTTGAACCCTATTCAATAGGTATGCAGCTTCTCAAGTGCATAACTTCCAAAAGGAAAAAGGTAACTCAGCAGTACTCATCATAGAGCACACCATATCATATAGGGTGTATTTGCTCCGCCCCGACATACCATCATGCAATGGTGTATACGGAGGAGTAATGCTGAGAGAGAATCTCATTCTCCTTTAGAATAGTCCAGTATTTCCGTGCTCAAGTATTCTCCTCCTTGATCTCATCATAGGACATAATACTTATACCCGTATTCTGATTCTCTACTTCTCGCTTATATTCTGTGAATATCTCAAAAGGCTCGGACTCATGTTTCAACAGGAACATATGTTTGAATCATGAGAGATTATCAGAGAATGTAATGAAGTACAAAGAACCTGTCCTGGCATGTGTAGACAGGGGACCTTACATACATCAACATGTATCATCCCAAGAGTTTACTAACTCTTTCTCTGTTTCCAATAAACAGAGCTCTGGTCATCTTATCTTTGTGACATGACTGGCGAGTTTCACAAGATGTAAATTCAAACTAATTTAAATATGCATCTAAATGTAACTTCAGCCAGTCGGGTCGCATAGATATGACCTAGTCTACAATGCCTCAAGAAGGATTCGTTCATTTCTGAACTTTTCTTCTTGTGTGTGTTCCGTATACTAAGAACTGTAGTTTGATTTAGAACATTAATGCTTTTAGATAACGTGCCTGAACCGATCAACTTTTGATATAGGAAATGTTCAAAACATTGTCCAGCAATACAAAATTTTATCATTTCTTTACTAATAAAGAGAGTGATATGATTTTGTATATCAGGTTCGGTATCTAATAACATTCGTTCAGAATCAATGTATAGATAATACAGGGTGACAGTGACCGACAGACTTGGCTGCAACACTTGCCCCGTTTTCTGCCTCATGAAACTTATCACCTGTTCTCAGTTTTTCTACCTAGCTGTAGCCCTATGTAACAGATTACATATCTGGGATCCTGATCTGGTATCACATACCCAGGACGTAGAGGATACTGAGAAACAGTTCTTTGTAATGAACACACCCGAAGGAGATGCATCATATGCACTTTCTTCGTTTGGGCGGCACGGGAAATCTGGTATTCCCCAATTTCCTGCTCTGTCTTATAACAATTATAAGTTGGAGCGGGACCAACGTTCCCCAGCTCAGTATAACAAGCGGGTTCGGTCAATATTCCGTATTATTATCTTGATTAAGGCGTGATATGGTCGCTACCAGGAGAGAGAGAGAAGAAAACACTCAGCGTGCGCTCTTGCAAGAATAGATTGGTTATTATTTTATCTAATCAGGATGGCTCCCACTGCTTTTTATCAAATCTTCCTTCAAACCCTAAAAGGAAAGACTAGCCGGGATTAATTACACACTACAAGTTCGCCAATCTTTCAGCCAGGCCAGTGTCGGTACTTTGAGGGAGGTCCCCCGTGCTCTCGCACGAACCTAATTAATGTAAACCTCGTTTTCCCAGAGGCGTAACTTCGTTAACACCTTTCTAGACACCTACTTGATCGGCTAATTGTAATATGTAAAACTCTCCCAGGAGTAACAATTACTCGCAGCGGGTATCGGGATCCGACTATCTCATAGAAGGTATGCAATCTCATTGCAAATTTCAACACTTGAAATTCCCGATAATATTTTGCCCCTAGTGTTCTATGACCTTGACGAATGCCAAACAACCCATAGTCCACTAGTCAAGTTCAACCCGTACATTTCTTGATCGAATTAAACCCACCCGCACGACCCTTGACGAATGCCAAACAACGCCGTACGAATACCCTAATCCAATCTGCATCATATGCATAAGCAGATAAATACTAGTTAGCTACCGCACACTACGCCTTGACGAATGCCAAACTACCGCAACACGAATACTAACTAGTACATATCTGAAATGACGGAGGGCTACGACAGGTTTTTCTGAAAACCTATTGCGTAATGAACTTGATATCGTTGTAGAATCAAATAATTTTAAAATGGAGTGTTTTTGAGGCTTTTCTAGTTTTGCTAAAGGAGTCACTCCCGGTGAAGAGATCGTCGGTCCTTTCCTCGTCGAATGAGGTGCGGGATATATCATATATATCACTGTGCAAAGCAAAAACACTTAAAAGCAATCAAAAGACAAACCGAGTGTGTAGCATCTGCCAGTTATTGCTAAAGGAGTCACTCCCGGTGAAGGGATCTCGGTCCTTTCCTCATCGAATAAGGTGCAGGATATATCACATATACCGCTGTGCAAAGCAAGAACTGTAGCTACCTGTTTTATTTTGAAATTCGATTCTACAACATCTTAGGTTTCTTTTATTTCATTAATCACATTAATGAAGTCCCATCATTTAAGTCACCTAAACATCACAGATAAATACGACGTACACTTATGCCATCTGCATTCGCCTCGATGTCCCCTCGTGCACCGTTAGGTTAGGTAACTAACGGAAGAGCGGGGCAGGGCTAGCGCGGGTGTAAAACATAAGTAACGTCTATATAATATATCATATATACTATATACTGTATCTATCACATCACAGATATCGCAGCAGAAGAAACATATGAAATATCGGATATACTAGGACGTCCGTGTTTTCAATACGAGCCAGTATAAAACACGGATTCCACGGTCGCGATGAATAGCCAAACCCACACCCCTAGACCCCTACGAGAGCGGCAAGCAACCCTACCAATTCTAGAGTTAGGAGACCTGGACTCGACTCCTCGAGTTGGTCTCCCACTGGACTCCAGAACCTGGTTACTTGTGCTCCCCTCCTTGGGTCTATCCTAGTGCGGAAAAGTAAATAATATACAAACGGTGACAACTTCCGCAACCTGGAAGTGCCCCAATAAAAGAATATTACATACAAGTTTTTACATGAATGAAAATGAAAAACACTCATCTCACATAAAAACCCCCGGCTATTCAAACACGACGATCCAATATAACATATCCAGCAACACATAACATCACATGTCATCAACGTAAGTAAACATGCGTATCCCAATTGTCGTTGACATATAGCAACGAAACCGGCGATATCACATATTACACTTACGGTCACAGAAAAGAAAATGTAAAACTACAACAGTTGGAATCCGCAACCTGCATAGACATCGCATGCCTAATCAAATGAAATAATTAGACATCACATGCCTAACAATTATAAACCCCGCATTTTAGTCTCAAAATCGAAAACTCTTTTCAATATCAAGTCGGGCAATTCAACAAGATTCCCGACATCCTGATCGAATGCTCGTCGCAAACTTTAGTAGGCGGCTGCACCCCCGATACCGTCGACGAAGTGCACCAAGGCGGAACACCGCTATCGCGAGCACCCGAACGGATGCTTTCGGCGACGGGGTTCTCCTACAGTCACTTGGTCGGGGCTATGGGGTGAGGCTGTCTATTAAGTTTAACCGGCGAGTATCCGCGTACGCTACGTGATTGCGACGGACTTTTGATCACATCAAAATTCCGTGGCAACCGATCAAGTGAGACTAAACTGCTACGTTTATAATATTCATTCCGTTATCTCATAACTATTTGTGAATTCTAATTATTGTATCACATTCCAGATAAACAGAAAATGTTAAACTTTCCGATCGAACAATCGAACACCCAAGTTTTCCCGATACAATCCAACACATGAAATAAGTCTAACAACATTCAGTTCGTGCCTCAGTACCAACGGTCCAGCCGTAGAAGGGTCAAGCCAACGCCTCACATGTGGCACGCCGTACTGCCCCAAACCCGAAGGTTCAAAGGGAAGTTCAAGACGGTCACATAATCGAGTTAAGGTTTGTTGTCTTCTAGAGGGTCCATCGCGTTACTTGCACTACTTAGAACGTCGTTAAACTACGGAAAAATCCAACACTTGGAAATTTCCCGACAGGGGAAAAATTGGGTATTTATATCCGGTCGAACTTTTTAACATATTCTAAAATTTATCCGGAAAGCCACATAGACAAAATCTGATACTCCGATCGAAACACCGAATCCCCAAAACAACCCCAGAAAATTCAACTCTTGAATAAATATTAAAAATTCCCAGAAGATCCAGCATAATAAAATAGGAGTTACTGTGCAAACAGGAATTGATGATGTCACCTTTCTGCCGCGGAACCGCCGCAGAAGCCAAGCTTCTGCCGCGGTTCCGCCGCAAGTTGTACTGTTCATCAGAAACTTTTTGCGCCGTAATTCTTATATTTCCCTGATGAATTTTTTAAGCATTTTTAATGTTGAAAAAACCACGTTTTTGAAAAAAGGACAGAGAGCATGGAAATTTTGGGGTTTCGGTTCGTTCGGACTTCAAATTGCGTCTAGACTTCGCCTAAGGCTCTAGCTAGGCTCGGATACCACTGTAGGGTTCCTAAGCACTCTCAAGAGGTCTCACAAGGCATCAACCATGCCAATTTCAAATTTTAACGGTGCCGAGAAATCCTAATACGGATCGTTGGCTAGAAATCTAGGCGAAAATGAAACTAGTTAACAACTTAACTAAAGTGAACGGAAATACAACCTTTGTAGATCCGGTTCTCCACCTCCATAGCTCCGCAATGAGGTCTCCTCGCTGTCCAAGTCGAACCCCGGGCTCTAGCGTCGGCTTCATCGGAGAATGGACGGGCTAGGTCATCGACGACGATGCCGAAGATGATCTACGTCGAGGCATCGCTAGATCAAGCTCCAACTTCACCAAGTCCAAAAACTTGTGAAGAGAACACACTCTACTACTTGGCAAGAGGTAGAGGATGAAGAAATAGGAAGTGGGTAGACTTTAGAATTGGATTTCTCACTTGTTTCATCAATCCACCATTGATGAAGTAAGGTTTCTTCATCAAGAAGAAGAAGAGGAAGAAGATGATAAGTTATGATGATTATTAAAGAATAGAAAAGAATAATCATCCTTATCATAATCAAACCATAGTTAGGTGTAGAGAATTAACAAGGGTTAGTGAATGGTTGGGTTAAGACATGAAGACAAAATGGTCACTTAGGTCAAACCTTCATGAAGGTTCATAAACAAACAAAGAAAGCCACCATTATCTCTTCATTATTTTCTTTTGCTAAAATAAACAAAATGGATAAATAAATGAATAAATGAAGCAAAAGAAACCCTAACCATTGACCAACCATGGTTTAATCCATACACCAAACTATCATGTATCATCAAACATGATACAATCAAATGTACAAATGTATATCACATATACAATGTGCACAATCCAAGTGAGAAAATCCATTTAAAGTGAACCAATACTAGTTAATGCAAAGTAATATATCAAATATATAATTATGCATTAAATCATTAAATCAACACTTGATTCAATGATCCGGTCATGTCGCACACAACCGACTAGTATTCAATGTATCGGCTTATCGATTCAACGCTTGAATCGATAACTAGGTTATATCGCATACAACCATCCGACACATTGATCGCGAGAATGAAATACGGTATCACATACACGCATTATTCTCGGTCCCGAACATATCTCATATGCGCTCCTATTTCGTTTCGCTTGAGCCAGGAAACCTCTGTGTAGGACTCTAAAGACTCGTCAATACGCCGGCAGCAGATGATGATCATATCAAACACCCACAAGCCGCAAGCGGTCTGCCAAACGTAACGGCCACCCGGGTATTGAGCGATCTGAAGATCGACGAGCAAGCCCGCTCACACTCCAGTGAATCCAACCAGTAACACTACCGTACAGTCCGGTCTGATCGTCTGATATGTCGCATATCTCGCCTAGGGGTGGTAAACGTCAGACCCCAATAGCTTGATAAGTTGTGTCGATACGAGGTCTATAACAATTCGAGAAACTACTGGTAAGACTTACCAGTAAATCTCAGCAACCCTGGCCAGGGATTTCCTGTTATAGCCAATCGAACACAGCGCAACATCAACTCCCTATACCGGGAGAGACGAATCCCCTCCTATCGCTCATTGCCTCCATGTGACTCGGGACTGTACCCAAAAACCACCGTTTTGCACGCCCTCTTGGACGTGGTAAGATGGAAATCAAAGCACAGTGGGAACCACACAAGACTCTATGACGATCTCGGGTCAACAGACTACTCTGTACCAGTGTCACCAGAGAACTGCCATCTGACCTAAGGTATAATACCATCTGGGAGTTCTCGGCGAGTCCGTCCAGTGTACCCAGTCTCTACTGAGCACCCGTATACCATCTCTGATGTCAAACACCGATGGATATGGGATCATCCATCGCCCATCTGTATGGGTCGAGAAGGTACACGCTAGTCTACTCTGGTATATCGATGCCCCATCTCGATACACCTACGACTAGGGACTTTCAAGGATGTACTTATGGACTACCTTGTCCCCACTAGTATGATCCGCATCATAGTCCAGGTAGTCAAGTACAGATCCTAAGGGCTTTACCAACATGTAACAGAGAGACAATCAATATACACGTTAAGGTAAAGAGCAACCAGATAGCATACTATCATGTCGAGCAAGAAAGTCCTCTCTATATATGTCCAAGCATCCACTACAATATACATCCTATGTACAGTAATGGCCTCTAGGGCATACATATAACTAACAATGTGTATTCTTTGTGTAAATTCTAGGTTCGCAGGCGGGTACGTCGGAAGCCGTAAAGAAGGGGAAGCAAGTAGTCGGCTACACTTAGTACGAGACCAGGTGAGTAGATTTAACATCTACGGGGAAATCGCCCGTATGGCGTTAAGCGTCAGGGCGTGATAGGATATTGTAGTCGCATACATATCTATATGTATATTGCTCATGCATATATACTATTGTAGCGTACTTATCTTTGTTGCATATAGAAACAGTAGTTATGTAACACCACACTGTCATTAACGGTTCAAGCTGCACGAGCACTATTTGTATGTTACACTCACACCGTTAGTGATTGTTATGACACTCGCACTATAGGATTGCTATGCACCATACATCATTTTGATTACTGCATCATTGATGATTAGACATGTTTCTGCCGCATATTGCGCACATACACATTGTATACCCATATTGGTGCATACATACATTGATATATCTATACTTGCGCACATACACATTGTATACCCATATTGGTGCACACATACACCGATATATCTATATTGCGCACATACACGCTGTGTATCTATATTAGTGCACATATACATTGGTACACTCATATTTGCGTATATATCCACATGCACATCCATACCTATATACATACGTATGTCACATACATGGATGATATTGGCTTTGATTTCTAGAAAATAGGGACCGCATGAGATATTTTCAAAACTGCATCCATTTAAAAGAGCGGTTTTCCCTTTTTACTCTTAGTGTCATACGACACATTGCATGGATTTACGCATTGAGTTTTGGATTCATGTGATTTCTGGATTTGAGAACCGTGGTATTATTTTAAGAAAATATGCACTGTTTTGAAAACCCGGTTTCTCTTGATATGATATTTCAGTGCGTCCACCATGCGTTTTCTCGGTTCTGAGACGTGTGACACGTGAACCCGAATCGAGGAGCTGGATGAGGCCGATTGCGAGTACATGGTGGACCCGGTATGGTACCCCGGGGCGAGAACGGATCACTGTGCAGTAGACGGTGAGCCTGGCAGAGGGACTACTACCTATCGGTGATTGGTTGGACCTGGCGGTTATCCGGAGGATACTGACCAGAGTCGAGAGATGGATACGGGATGACCCGTACTGCCGGGGCGGAGGGCCGATTCCGCAGACGGAGCCCGTGGGCCGATCCGGACCGACGGAGCCTGATACTTGAGGATTTGCGTGCCGATGCTGGACACGATGATTTCATGATATTTTCGAGTGCCGATGCTGGACACGATGATTTCATGATATTTTCGAGTGCCGATGCTGGGCACTCACGATTCCATGAGATTTATAGGATTTGAGGGCCGATTAGAGTGGCGGCGCCTGAGTTTTACTGGGGTTTGGGTGCATTTATGGACACCGGGTATTTTTCCACGTTGATATTCCGTGTAGATGATATTTTATCCCCTGCTCAGCATTCATTGTTATGCATCTCATCCTGTAGTCGTAGTACCTGATATAGTACTTTGGCATGATTATTGCATACCCTGCTCATCATATATAGATGTTATTAGATTGCACTTGTTTGCATGATTATTGCATACCCTGCTCATCATATATAGATGTTATTAGATTGCACTTGTTTGCATGATTATTGCGTACCCAGCTCATCATATAGATGTTATCTGTTGGCATATGTTAGAGTATCGCAGTACGTACATACTCGCGATTATCTTTATATGTTATCTACTATTCACGAGTTGGTAACTCATCCGCGTTGTGCTACAGTGTTTGCAGGTTGCCCCTCAGGGTAGTTGCGGCAGGGATACTTTCTTGCATCTTTTGCTACGGATACCACTGCAGTTGGCGTGTGAGCCTTTTTGCTGATAGGTGGGTTTTTGCGGTATCCGTTTATTTTCCAGTTGTACACACTATTGTATCTAGTACTCTCCATCTACTATTCATGTATTGACTTAGAGACCAGTTGTGAGGACGATATATATTATTTTGTATTCTGGATGTCGAGCTCGTGTGAGCCGGCTTTATTCATGCAGTTTTATCTCTTATGCTATTTTTTACTATTTTTTTCTCATTCTTCGCTATGGCGTCGTATATTATTATTGTGGTGATTGTTTCCGCTGTTGGGTGTGATTGCTCCCGTTTGGGGATGCTTTATTCTTATTTCATGTCATTTTTCTTATATCATGTCTTGTACCCGATTTCGGTGCTAGTTTTTACAAAGGAGGTGCAGCCGAAATTTTGAATATAATAATTTAAACTTGAAAGGATTTTACCTGAGATTTCCAAATGTTTTAACAAATGTTTTCATCAAATGTTTTCAACACTAACTACTTTTAATGGTTTTGATTTCTGGGTTTCGGCTTACTCAGTCGCGTTACGCCTGTAGACGTTACGTGGTTAAGTGCCGGTCGCGGGCCGAACTTTGGGTCGTGACAATTAAGGTGAATGTTTATAACATTGCTTCAAAATGCAAAATCATAACCTTCTTTCGACATTAAAGATACAGATATGATATTACAAGTCGAACTTGTTGGATATAGTGCCCTCAGAGTCAATTATTGGATCACAGGCACGTGGTTGCAATGATTGAGGGAGGACCTATGCCGGTAGGACAGTCTTACTCAAGATGATAGTATGCTATCGGGTTTATCTTTATCATCGTGTACTGCTTTAGGTGACATTACAGATCACTATTGCACGTTGATAGAGCCCCTAAGATTCTTGCTTGACTGCCAGCAGTATAATGGCGATCATATACGTGGGAGCTAGGGTCTATAAGCACATCCTTAAAAGGTCCCTAGTCGTGGAAGTTTTCGAGACAGGGCATCGATACTCCAGAGTAGACTAGTGTATACAGTCGAGACCCCGACGAGGGGCGGTGGCCGGTCTCACAAGCCACTGGTGTCAGTTGGTTCACCTAAGATGTATACAGGTGCTCATTAGGTTATGAGTACACCGGACAGGACTCGCCGGGAACATGCTAGTTGGTCTTATACCTGACGTCAGATAGCAGTTCCCTGGTGACATGTGTACAGGCTAGTTCATCGACCTAGGATCGTCATTTGTCTCGTATGAGTTCCCACTATACTTTGATTACTACCCTACCACAGCTCAAAGGAGTCATGCAAACAGGTTTTAGTTGGGTACAGTCCCGAGCCACATGGAGGCAGTGAGCGGATCTGCTGGGGTTCGTCTCTCCCGGTATTGGGGGTGAGGTCACGCTGTGTCTAGGAGAGCCATTACACAAAGCCCTCGACCGAGGCAGGAGATTTACTGGTAGGTATTCCATTAGTATCTCAGGGTGTTCTGGGATACACTCCGACACAACTTGTACCGCTTTTGGGGGTCTGACTTTTACCAACCCCTAGGCCCGCCATGCGATACTCATAGACGAATGGACCGGACTGTACGGATATTGTCACTGACAGGCTCAGTAGGGTGTCAGGATGAGTTCGCTCATCGACGTCCTTTTTGGTCAATACCTGGTAGCCCGTTACGTATGGCTAATACCTCTGACATGCTAGTGGTTAAATCCATAGCCAAAGTATTGACGGGTCTTTAGAGTCCCCCACAGACCGTTTTCTCAAGTTTAAGGTAAAACGCTGTAGAGGCCGTATGGAGATATGGCAGGGTTCGATCATGTACGTGCGGTATTGCACGGATCATGATCGGACGGATAATACTAGCGGGCTTTGGTTTAAGCCGGATCCTAGTATTGTATAGTGTAGATTTTGTCTCATTGCATTTGTATTCGGTCGGAATACAAATGCGGGTATGTATATACAGTCGCGGGGTTTTCCTGTAATTTATTACGGGATCAGTTTTCTGAAGTTGGCAGTTTGCTTTCCGTTTCGGCCATTTTCCTTTGTTTCTTTCCTGGGCTGAAAAATGGTGGAGGAGGGCTAATTTGCAAATGTGCAAATTAGCAATTTGGAGGGTTGTTTTTGCAAGTAGTTGCATCATGATGGTTTCATGATGGTGCACCATCCATTGACTTCATTTAGTTGATCATTGCTTGACTTTTGGAGATATGATGGTTGATGGAGTGGGTTGACATAATGGTTGAGGTGACTTTCTTCATGACGATGATCATTCCTTTTTGCTTGCATTATTGCTTCCCCACCTCTTGACTTTTCTCTCTCCCCCTTCACCACATGAGGCCGGCCATTATATGGGAGGGGGCTGTCCCAATTTTTGGGGGGTGGAAATACTCTCATATGCTTGCTAAAAATCCCCTTGGTTCATCTAAGAAAAGGATATCTCATTCCTCCACCAATACAAGGCAACTTCTAGTAACCCCTGTAGGGTTGCTAGGCACGCGCACAAGGGTCTACAAGGCATCAACCATGCCCGATTAAAATTTTAGCCGTGCCGAACAACCCGAAGCCGGATCTTTAAACTAGGGTTTAGGCGAAAACGAGCATGTTAAACACTTTAACACTAAGTGAGAGGGATTACAACCTTTGTAGATCCGGTCCTTCACTTCTTAAGCTCCATGTTGAGGTCCCTTCGCTGCGATCATCGTGTTGAATGATGCAACCTTTGCTTCCGATCTTCGATACAAAGATGATCTACCTTGAAGTTTCGTTAACACAAGCTAACACTCATAATATGAAGTGAACACCCTCATCTAAATGGCAAGGGAAGATGAGGATGATGAAGTAGGATTTTTTCCCTCTTTTATAATCTTTTTCTCACTCATTTATCATCACTTAGAAAAAGCTAGAAAGTTTTGTCAATGAATAACTCAAGGAAGAAGATGATAGAATTTATTTGTGATGAACAATAAAAAGTTATCATAATCATTTATGCAACCATGGTTGCAGTAACCAATGTAGAGAGTTTACTAGGGTTAGGGTTTGGGTTGGGTTAAAGGGTGAATCACAAAGAAATATCTATCATAATATCTTAGCAAATGACAAAGTAAAACCATCTAGAAACATCTAGAATACATTAACCCAAATCAAACCCTAATCTTGTTTAAACTCGCTTAAACATGTTGCATTAATAATTATAACATGTTACAATATTATATATCACATATACAATATTTATTGTAACAAAATAAAATAATACATTTAACATATATCGCATATATATCAATGTATTACCCGAGTGAGAAAAATAATCTTTTAGTGAGCAAATATTAGTTAATGTAATTTAATATATCATATATATTATTATACATTAAATTATCGAATCAACACTTGATCCAACAATCCGGCTATATCGCATATAACCGACTAATATTTATCCGTACCGATTCACCGAATCAACACTTGATCCGATGACGCAGCTGATATCAAATATCGCGAGAATAGAATTCGGTATCTCATATCATATTATCCTCAGTCCCGCACATATCACATATGTGCTCCTACTCCGTTTTGCTTGAGCCAAGAAATCTCTGTGTAGGACTCTAAAGAATCGTCAATACGCCGGCAGTAGGTGATGATCATATCAAACACCCACAAGCTGCAAGCGGTCAGCTAAACGTAACAGCTACCCAGGTATTGATCGCTCAGAAGATCTACAAGCAAGCCTGTACATTTTCCTGTGAATCCAAACAGTAACACTCCCGTACAGTCTGGTCTCGTCGTCTGATATGTCGCATATCTCGCCTAAGGGTGGTAAACATCAGACCCCAGTAGCTTGATAAGTCGTGTCGATATGAGATCTATAGCAGTTCGAGAAACTACTGATAACACTTACCAGTAAATCTCAGCAACCCTGGCCAGGGATTTCTGGTTATAGCCAATCGAACACAGCGCAACATCAACTCCCTATACTGGGAGAGACGAATCCCCTCCTATCGCTCATTGCCTCCATGTGATTCGGGACTGTACCCAAAAGCCACCTTTTTGCACGCCCTCTTGGACATGGTATGATGGAAATCAAAGTACAGTGGGAATCACACAAGACTCTATGACGATCTCAGGTCAACAGACTACTCTGTACTAGTGTCACCGGAGAACTGCCATCTGACGTAATGTACAATACCATCTAGGAGTTCTCGGCGAGTCCGTCCAGTGTACCCAGTCTCCACTGAGCACCCGTACACCATCCTTGATGTCAAACACCGATGGATATGGGATCATCCATCGCCCATCATATGGGTCAAGATGCGTAAACGCTAGTCTACTCTGGTGTATCGATGCCCTTTCTCGATACACCCTCGACTAGGAACAGTTATAGGATGTACTCGTCGACTACCACGACCCCACTAGTATGATCTCATCATAGTCCCAGTAGTCGAGTACATATCCTAAGGGCTTTATCAACATGTAACATAGAGACAAACAGAGTACATGTTAAGATAAAGTACAACCAGATAGCATACTATCATGTCGAGCAAGAAAGTCCTCCCTATATATGTCTTAGCATCTACTACAATATACATCGTATGTACAGTAATGGCCTCTAGGGCATACATATAACTAACAATCTCCCACTTGCACTAGGGCCGTCTGTTGTGGTATCACATACCCAACAATTAGCTGCGGTTGAAGTATCTCATACTCAACCATCCCATAAAAGTCTCTACTGGGAAAAAGGCCTTTGTGAGTGGATCCGCGCTGTCGTCCTCTGTGTCTACTCTCCTAACCTCGATCTCCCTGGAGATCAACCATCTCCATGATTAGGTGATTCTGCCTAAGAATTATATCTGGATTTCTGATAGGACGGGGGTTCCTTGGCATAAGCCACAACTCCATTGTCACACAATGGTAGGAACAAAGTTCATCTTATGAACTAATATGTATCCAGACAGCCTCTTTGGTAACGATGTATCTTGCCTTTAATCATCTAGTAAGTCACGGTATCTAGCTTGGAACTCTTCCAACATACCGTCCCTCCACTGAGGGTAAAGACAATGCCTGTGACTGACATTCAGTCGTTCTTACCACCCTTGAACCTTTCCAGTGATTCTCCCCAGGATCGATTGATACCATCTCACTACAACTAGTGAGTATCCTAACATCCAATTAGATCTATCTCATTAATCCAAAATCCAGGATTCAGGAGGTATCACTATGATCCTATATGTAGAATCCTTGTGATAAGCGGAGATTGACCGAGCGTAGCATAGGAAACTCCTTCCCTATCAAAAGTATGTCATCCACGTACTCTACGAGGATCATCACCATACTCTCTACTACCATTTTGTATATACAAGGTTCATCTACCATTTTGATGAAGTCAAACTCTTTGACTACCACATCAAAACAGATGTTCCAACTCCGCGATGCCTGCTTTATCCAATAAAGTATCTTGCACACGTTTCCGCTGCTCCCACTGTCTACGAAGCCCTCTGGCTGTGTACTTATAGACGCTTTCTTCCAAATCATCATTTAGAAAAGCAGTCATGACACCCAACCACCAGATATCGTAGTTATGGTATGTATCCATGGCAAGTAGGATCTGGATGGACTTAAGCATAGCTTTGAAAGTCTCAACTTTTCCATGTACACCAAGTAATCTTCTCAAGATATACTTGCTCCTGATGGGGATTTAACCCTTCAGATAAAGCAACCAAAGTCCATATTTTGTTGGTGTATAAGGATTCCATCATAGATCTCTAAGCATCCAGCCATTCTTACAGAGTCCCACTCCTGATGGCCTGCTCGAAACTAGTTTGGTCATCATCTCATGATACAATCCTCGCTCCCACTGTCATAGAGAAAACCGAAGTATCTCTCATGTGGGTGAGGAACCCTACTAGATCGGCGGTGAGGATGAGGTTCGTTGGTTACTATTGAATCCTTTGGTTCTACCAAATCATCTGCTATAGTTTGTATAGCTGGAACATTTCCAGTTCTACATAACCGACCTTGCCTCGAGCTTGTCCGGATTTTTCTTTTAGACATAGGCGGGATAACCCCAAATCTTAACAAACTTAAGATATGGGCTATTCCCTTTCCATATCACATATGAAGTGGTAGGCAACTGATTTGATTTGAACCCTATTCAATAGGTATGCTGCTTCTCAAGCGCATAACTCCCAAAAGGAAATAGGAAACTTAGTAGTACTCATCATAGAGCACACCATATCACATAGGGTGCTATTGCTCCGCCCCGATATACCATCGTGCTATGGTGTATACGAAGGAGTAATGCTGAGAGAGAATCTCATTCTCCTTTAGAATAGTCCAGGAATTCCGTGCTCAAGTATTCTCCTCCTTGATCTCATCAAAGGACATAATACTTATACCCGTATTTTGGTTCTCTACTTCTAACTTATATTCTGTGAATATCTCAAAAGCTTCGGACTTATGTTTCAACTGGAACACATGTCTGAATCTTGAGAGATTATCAGAGAATGTAATGAAGTACAAAGAACCGGTCTTGGCATGTGTAGACTGGAGACTTTCATACATCAGCATGTATCAATCCCAAGAGTTCACTAACTCTTTCTCTGTTTCCAATAAACAGAGCTATGGTCATCTTATCTTTGTGACATGACCGGCAAGTTTCATAATATGTAAATTCAAACAGATTTAAATATGCATCTAAATGTAACTTAGCTACTCGGGTCGCATTGATATGACCTATTCTACAATGCCTCAAGAAAGATTCGTTCATTTCTGAACTCTTCCTCTTGTGTGTGTTCTGTATACTAAGAACTGTAGTTTGATTTAGAACGTCAATGCTTTTAGATAACGTGCCTGAAGCGATCAACTCTTGATATAGGAAATGTTCAAAACATTATCCAACAATACAAAATTATATCCTTTCTCTAATAACATTCGTTCAGAATCAATGTATTCTAGTAATACAGGGTGACAGTGACCAACAGACTTGGCTGCAACACTTGCACCGTTTTCTATCTCAAGAAACTTATCACCCGTTCTCAGTTCTCTACCTATCTATAGCCCATGTAACAGATTACATATGCGGGATCCTGATCCGGTATCACATACCCAGGACGTAAAGGATACTGAGAAACAGTTCTCTGTAATGGACACACCCGAAGATGATGCATCAACATGCACTTTCTTCGTTTGGGCGGCACGGGAAATCTGGTATTCCCCAATTTCCTGCTCTGTCTTATAACAATTATAAGTTGGAGCGGGACCAACGTTCCCCAGCTCAGTATAACAAGTGGGTTCGGTCAATTCATCCGTATTATTATCTTGATTAAGGCGTGATATGGTCGCTGCCAGGAGAGAGAGAGAAGAAAACACTCAGCGTATGCTCTTGCAAGATTAGATTGGTTATCTAATATATCTAATCAGGATGTCTCCCACTGTTTTAATCAAATCTTCCTTCAAACCCTAAAAGGAAAGACTAGCCGGGATTAATTACACGCTACAAGTTCGCCAATCTTTCAGCCAGGCCAGTGTCGGTACTTAGAGGGAGGTCCCCCGTGCTTTCGCACGAACCTAATTAAAGTAAACCTCGTTTTCCCAGGGGCGTAACCCCGTTAACACCTTTCTAGACACCTACTTGATCGGCAAATTGTTGTAGGGTTACTAGGCACACTCAAGAGGTTCCACAAGGCATCTATCATGCCAAATTCAAATTTTTAGGTGCCGAGAAACCCTAATATAGATCGTTAACTAGAGGATAGGCGAAACAATAAGCTAGCAAACAACTTTACTAGTAAGTGAAAGGGATTACAACCTTTGTAGATCCGGTCCTCCACTTTTTTAGCTCCGTGTTGACGTCCCTCCGCTGCGATCATCGGAATCCGGGACTCTAGTGATGGTTTCGTCGGAGAAATAATCGGGCTAGGTCGTTAACTTCGAGGCCGAAGATGATCTACGTCGGGGAGACTCAAACTCAAGCTATTCCTTCACTTGGTCAAAAACTTTGTGAAGAGAACACCATATACTACATGGAAAGTAGTAGAGGATGAAGAAATAGGAAGTGGGTTCACCTTAGAATTGGATTTCTCACTCTTTTTCTCATGGCACCATTGGAGGTAGCAAGCTTTCTTGAAGCTTGATGAAGATGAAGAAGAAGAAAGAATAAAAATAGATAATCAATCAAAATGAAACATATCCTTTTAATTATGGCACCATGGTTGAGTTAAGCTCTCATGCTTAACTCAGGTAGAGAATTAACCAAAGCATTAGGTTAAGGGTTGGGTTAACAAATATCCCATACAAATGACAAAAGGGTTGACATTGTCAATGTTTATCAAGCTTCATGAACCTTAATAACTTTGACCAAAGTCTCACTACATTTGTTATTTGCTAGGAAAATATTAAACCCTAATTTAACCTTGATTTAGTTTAGTTCTCATGCACACAACTTGTATGTATCATCAAGCATGATACAAACATGTACACTTGCATATATCACATATAAACAATGTGCACATTCAAGTGAGAAAATCAATCTTAAGTGAACCAATACTAGTTAATGTAAAGTAATATATCAAATATATAATTATACATTAAATCATTAAATCAACACTTGATTTAACGATCCGGTCATATTACATATAACCGACTAATATCAATAGTAACAACTTATCGAATCCACACTTGATCCGATAACCCGGCTATATCGCATACAACCGATTAATATCACAAATCGCGAGAATAGAATACAGTATCACATACTGGTATTATTCTCGGTCCCGCACATATCTTATATGCGCTCCTATTTCGTTTCGCTTGAGCCAGGAAACCCCTGTGTACGACTCTAAAGGCTCGTCAATACGCCGGCAGTAGGTGATGATCATATCAAACACCCACAAGCCGCAAGCGGTCTGCTAAACGTAACGGCCACCCGGGTATTGAGCGATCAGAAGATCAACGAGCAAGCCCGCTCACACTCCTGTGAATCCAACCAGTAACACTTACCGTACAGTCCGGTCTGTTCGTCTGATATGTCGCACATCTCGTCTAGGTGTGGTAAACGTCAGACCCCAATAACTCGATAAGTCGTGTCGATATGAGGCTCATAACGGGTCAAGAAACTACTGGTAACACTCACCAGTAAATCCCTAATGCAACCTTGGCCAAGGACTTCCTGTTATAGCCAATCGAACACAGCGCAACATCAACTCCCTATACCGGGAGAGACGAAACCCCTCCTATCGCTCATTGCCTCCATGTGACTCGGGACTGTACCCAAAAACCACCGTTTTGCACACCCTCTTGGACGTGGTAAGGTGGAAATCAAAGCACAGTGGGAATCACACAACACTCTATGACGATCTCGGGTATACAGACTAACATGTACCAGTGTCACCACAGAACTGCCATCTGACGTAAGGTATAATACCATCTGGGAGTTCTCGGTGAGTCCGTCCAGTGTACCCAGTCTCCACTGAGCACCCGTATATCATCTATGATGTCAAACACCAATGGATATGGGATCATCCATCGCCCATCTATATGGGTCAAGAAGCTACTCGCTAGTCTACTCTGGTATATCGATGCCCCGTCTCGATACACCCATGACTAGGGACTTTGAAGGATGTACTTATGGACAACCATGTCCCCACTAGTATGATCCGCATCATAGTCCAGGTAGTCAAGTACTCATCCTAAAGGCTTTACCAACATGTAACAGAGAGACAATCAGTGTACACGTTAAGGTAAAGAGCAACCAGATAGCATACTATCATGTCGAGCAAGAAAGTCCTCCCTATATATGTCCAAGCATCCACTACAATATACATCCTATGTATAGTAATGGCCTCTAGGGCATACAATAACTAACAATCTCCTACTTGCACTAGGGCCATCTGATAGCAGTGGTTGTAGTATCTCATACTCAACTATCCCATAAAAGTCTCTCTCTGGGAAAAGGCCTTTGTGAGTGGATCCGTCGTGTTTTCCTCTGAGTCTTTTCTCCTAACCTCGATCCCCTGGAGATCAACCATCTCCACGATCAGGTGACACTGACTTAGAATATGTCTGGATCACTGATGGGACGGGCGTTCCTTGGCATAAGCCACTACTCCATTGTCACACAATGGGAGGAACGAAGTTCATCTCATGAACTAATATACACCCAGACTGCCTCTTTGGTAGCATCTTTGGTAGCGATGTATCCAGCCTTTATCGTCTAGTATGCTACGGTATCCAGCTTGGAACTCTTCCAACATACCGTTCCTTTACTGAGGGTAAAGAAAATGCCTGCGACTGACATTCAGTCGTCCTTATCACTCTGGAACCTTTCCAGTGATTCTCCCCAGGATCAATTGATATCATCTCACTACAACTAGTGAGTATCCTAACATCCAATTAGATCTATCTCATAGATCCAAAACCCAGGATTTAGTAGGTATCATTTTGATCCTATATGGAGAATCCTTGTGATAAGCGGAGATTGACCGAGCGTAGCATAAGAAACTCGTTCCCTATCAAGAGTATGTCATCTACGTACTCTACGAGGATCACCAGCATACTCCCTACTACCTTTTTTGTATATACAAGGTTCATCTACCATTTTGATGATGTCAAACTCTTTGACTAACTCATCAAAACAGATGTTCCAACTCCGCGATACCTGCTTTATCACATAAAATATCTTGCACACGTTTCCGCTGCTCCCTCTGTCTACGAAGCCCTCTGACTGTGTACTTACAGACTATCTCTTCTAAAACACCATTTAGAAAAGCAGTCATGACACCCAACCGCCAGATATCGTAGTCATGGTATGTAGCCGTGGCAAGTAGGATATGGATGGACTTAAGCATAGTTACTTAGAAAAGGTTTCATTATAATCCATACCTGGTCAATGATGCAAACCTTTAACAAGTCTAGCTTTGAAAGTCTCAACTTTTTCATGTACACCAAGTAATCTTCTCAAGATATACTTGCTCCTGATGGGGATTTAACCCTTCAGATAAAGCAACCAAAGTCCATACTTTGTTGGTGTATAAGGATTCCATCTCAGATCGATTAGCATCCATCCATTCTTACAGAGTCCTACTCCTGATGGCCAACCCGAAACTAGTTGGGTCATCATCTCATGATGCAATCCTTGCTCCCACTGTCATAGAGAAACCAAAGTATCTCTCAGGTGGGTGAGGAAACCTACTAGATCGGCGGAGAGGCTGAGATTCGTTGGTTGCTATTGAATCCTTTGGTTCTACCAAATCATCAGCTGTAGTTTGTATAGCTGGAACACTTTCCAGTTCTACCTCATGACCACTAATTTCTTCATAAGAAATTCCCTTTCACAAAGGTGGCATGCTGAGTAACAAAACATCTTTTGTTCCTCGGTTAGGTAGAAGATATTCCCTTGCGTATGCCTGGGATATCTAACAAACTTCTACAGATCTGACTTTGCCTCGAGCTTTTCCGGATTATGCATTTTAGACATAGGCCGGACAATCCCAAATCTTAACTGTCTTAAGAGATGGGCTCTTCCCTTTCCATATCTCATATGAAGTGGTAGGCGGCTGATTTGATCGGAACCCTATTCAATAGGTATGCAACTTCATAAGTGCATAACTCCCTAAAAGGAAATAGGAAACTCAGTAGTACTCATCATAGAGCACACCATATCACATAGGGTGGTATTGCTCCGCCCCGAAATACCATCGTGCTATGGTGAATACGGAGGAGTAATGCTGAGAGAGAATCTTATTCTTAGAATAGTCCAGGAATCCTGTGCTTAAGTATTCTCCTCCCTGATCACATCAAAGGACATAATACTTATACCCGTTGTTGGTTCTCTACTTCTAACTTATATTCTGTGAATATCTCAAAAGGTTTGGACTTGTGTTTCAACAGGAACATATGTCTGAATCTTGAGAGATCATCAGAGAAGGTAATGAAGTACAAAGAACCGGTCTAGGCATGTGTAGACAGGGGACCTTCATACATCAATATTTATCATCCCAAGAGATCACTAACTCTTTCTCTGCTTCCAATAAACAGAGCTATGGTCATCTTATCTCTGTGACATGACTGGCAAGTTTCACAAGATGTAAATTCAAACTAATTTAAATATGCATCTTAATGTAACTTCAGCTAGTCGGGTCGCATTGATATAACCTAGTCTACAATGCCTCAAGAAGGATTCGTTCATTTCTGAACTCCTCTTCTTGTGTGTGTTCTGTATACTAAGAACCGTGGTTTGATTTAGAACGTCAATGCTTTTAGATAACGGGCCTGAACCGATCAACTCTTGATATAGGAAATGTTCAAAACATTATCCAATCAATACAAAATTATATCCTTCTTTATCTAAATAAAGAGACTGATATGATTTTGTATATCAGGTTCGGTATCTAATAACATTTGTTCAGAATCAATGTATTCTGGTAATAAAGGGTGACAGTGACCAACAGACTTGGCTGCAACACTTGCACCATTTTCTGCCTCATGAAACTTATCACCCGTTCTCAGTTCCCTACCTTTCTGTAGACCTATGTAATAGATTACATATCTGGGATCCTGATCCGGTATCAGATACCCAGGACGCAGATGATACTGAGAAACAGTTCTTTGTAATGAACACACCCGAAGGAGATGCATCTCATGCACTTTCTTCGTTTGGGCGGCATGGGAATCCTGATATTCCCCTAATTCCTGCTCTGTCTTATAACAATTATAAGTTGTAGCGGGACCAACGTTCCCCGGCTCAGTATAACAAGCGGGTTGGGTCAATTCATCCGTATTATTATCTTGATTAAGGCGTGATATGGTCGCTACTTGGAGAGAGAGAGAAGAAAACACTCTGCGTGCGCTCTTGCAAGATCAGATTGGTTATTATTTTATCTAATCAGGATGGCTCCCACTGTTTTTTATCAAATCTTCCTTCAAACCCTAAAAGGAAAGACTAGCCGGGATTAATTACACGCTACAAGTTTGCCAATCTTTCAGCCAGGCCAGTGTCGGTACTTTGAGGGAGGTTCCCCGTGCTTTCGCACGGACCTAATTAAAGTAAACCTCGTTTTCCCAGAGGCGTAACCCCGTTGACACCTTTCTAGACACCTACTTGATCGGCAAATTGTAATGTGTAAAACTCTCCCAGGAGTAACTCTTACTCGCAGCGGGTATCGGGATCCAACTATCTCATAGAAGGTATGCAATCTTATTGTAAATTTCAACACTTGAAATTCCCGATAATATTTTACCCCTAGCGTCCTATGACCTTGACGGAGGCTAAACTACCCATAGTCCGCTAGTCAAGTTCAACCCGTCATTTCTTGATTGAATTAAACCTACCCGTACGACCCTTGACGGAGGCCAAAAAACGCCGTACGAATACCCTAATCCAATTGCATCGTATGCTAGCAGATAAGCACTAGTTAGCTACCGTACACTACTCCTTGACGGAGGCCAAACTACCGTAGCATGAATACTAACTAGTACTTATCTGAAATGACGGAGGGCTACGACAGGTTTTTCTGAAAACCTATTGCGTAATGAACTTGATATCGTTGTAGAATTAAATGATTTTGAAATGGAGTGTTTTTTAGGCTTTTCTAGTTTTGCTAAAGGGGTCACTCCCGGTGAAGGGATCGTCGGCCCTTTCCTCGTCGAATGAGGTGCAGGATATATCATATATATCACTGTGCAAAGAAAAAACTCCAAAAGCAATCAAAAGACAAACCGAGTGTTGTAGCATCTGCCAGTTATTGCTAAAGGGGTCACTCCCGGTGAAGGGATCTCGGCTCTTTCCTCATTGAATAAGGTGCAGGATGTTCTACAAGGAACACCGCGATGCAAAGCAAGAACTGTAGCTACCTGTTTTTGAAAATTCGATTCCACAACATCTTAGGTTTCTTTTTCTTTCATTAATCATATTAATGAAGTCCCATCATTTAAGAACCTAAACATCACAGATAAATACGACGTACACTTATACCATCCGCATTCGCCTCGATGTCCCCTCGTGCACCGTTAGGTTAGGTAACTAACGGCAGAGCGGGGCAGGGCTAGCACGGGTGCAAAACATAAGTAACGTCTATATAATATATCATATATACTATATACAGTATCCATCACAACATATCAAATGATCACATCACAGATATCGTAGCAGAAGAAACATATGAAACATTGGATATACTAGGACGTCCGTGTTTTCAATACGAGCCTGTATAAAACACGGATTCCACGATCACGATGAATAGCCAAACCCACACCCCTAGACCCCTACGAGAGCGGCAAGAAACCCTACCAATTCTGGAGTTAGGAGACCCGGACTCGACTCCTCGAGTTGGTCTCCCTCTGGACTCCAGAACCGGGTTACTTGTGCTCTCCTCCTTGGGTCTTTCCTAGTGCGGAAAAGTAAATAATATATAAATGGTGACAGCAACCTCAACCCGGTAGTGCCCCAATAAAAGAATATTACATACAATTAATTTTACATGAATGAAAATAAAAACTCTCATCTCACATAAAACCCCCCGGCTATTCAAAACGCGACGATCCAATACAACATATGCAGCAACACATAACATCACATGTCATCAACGTAAGTAAATGTGCGCATCCCAATTGTCGTTGACATATAGTAACGAAACCGGCGATATCACATATTACACTTACGGTCGCAGAAAAGAAAGTATAAAACTACAACAGTTGGAATCCGCAACCTCCTTAGACATCGCATGTCTAACAATTATAAACTCCGCATTTTAGTCTCTATATCGAAAACACTTTTCAATATCTAGTCGGGCAATTCAACAAGATTCCCGATAAACTGATCGAATGCTTGTCGCAAACTTTAGTAGACGGCCGCACCCCCGGATGCCGTCGACGAAGTGCACTAAGGCGGAACACCGTTGCCGCGAGCACCCGAACGGATGCTTTTGGCGACAGGGTTGTCTACAGTCACTTGGTCGGGGCTATGGGGCATGGCTGTCTATTAAGTTTACCCGGCGAGTATCCTCGTACGCTACGTGATTGCGACGGACTTTTGATCGCATCAAAATTCCGTGGCAACCGATCAATCGAGACTAAAGTGCTATGTTTATAACATCCAAATCAGTTATCTCATAACTACTTGTGGATTCCAAATATTGTATCACATTCCAGATAAATAGAAAATGTTAAACTTTCCGATCGAACAATCAAACACCTAAGTTTTCCCGAAACAACTCAACACATGAAATAAGTTTAAAAACATTCACTTCATGCCTCAGTACCAACGGTCCAGCCGTAGAAGGGTCAAGCCAATGCCTCACATGTGGCACGCCGTACTGCCCCAAACCTTAAGCTTCAAAGGGCAGTTCAAGACGGTCACATAATCGAGTTAAGATTTGTTGTCTTCTAGAGGGTCCATCGCGTTATTTGCACTACTTAGAACGTTCTTAAACCACGGAAAAATCCAACACTTGGAAATTTCCCGGCAGGGGAAAAAGTGGGTATTTACATCCGGTCGAACTTTTTAACATGTTCTAAAATTACCCGGAAAAACACATAGACAAAATTAAACAATCCGATCGAATCATCGAGTCCCCAAAACAACCCAGAAAAACTCAACTGTTGAGTATCAATTAAAAATTCCCATAAAATACAGCATGTATAGACGGACATTACTGTTGAAAGCACGTGGCATAATTCACCACTATGGCCGCGGAACCGCCGCCCATGCCAGGGTGGGGCCGCGGTTCTGCTGCGAAATAGTCGATTTGGGATAACGTGCTTCACAGTAACTCTTACAAATTCCTGCTGAATTTTTTGACAATTTTTAATTAGGAAAAAACCACTGTTTCAGAAAATGTACAGAGAGGGTTAAAAGTTAGGGTTTCGGGGTTCGATCGGATTTCTAACATCGTCTACTGTTCGCCTAAAGCTCTAGCTAGGCTCTGATACTACTGTAGGGTTCCTAGGCACACTCAAGAGGTTCCACAAGGCATCTATCATGCCAAATTCAAATTTTTAGGTGCCGAGAAACCCTAATATAGATCGTTAACTAGAGAATAGGCGAAACAATAAGCTAGCAAATAACTTTACTAGTAAGTGAAAGGGATTACAACCTTTGTAGATCCGGTCCTCCACTTCTTTAGCTCCATGTTGACGTCCCTCCGCTGCGATCATCGGAATCCTGGACTCTAGTGATGGTTTCGTCGGAGAAATAATCGGGCTAGGTCGTTAACTTCGAGGCCGAAGATGATCTACGTCGGGGAGACTCAAACTCAAGCTATTCCTTCACTTGGTCAAAAACTTTATGAAGAGAACACCCTATACTACATGGCAAGTAGTAGAGGATGAAGAAATAGGAAGTGGGTTCACTTTAGAATTGGATTTCTCACTCTTTTTCTCATGGCACCATTGGAGGTAGCAAGCTTTCTTGAAGCTTGATGAAGATGAAGAAGAAGAAAGAATAAAAAATAGATAATCAATCAAAATGAAACTTATCCTTTTAATTATGGCACCATGGTTGAGTTAAGCTCTCATGCTTAACTCATCTAGAGAATTAACCAAAGCATTAGGTTAAGGGTTGGGTTAACAAATATCCTATATAAATGACAAAAGGGTTGACTTTGTCAATGTTTATCAAGCTTCATGAACCTTGATAACTTTGACCAAAGTCTCACTACTTTTGTTATTTGCTAGGAAAATATTAAACCCTAATTTAACCTTGATTTGGTTTAGTTCTCATACACACAACTTGTATGTATCATCAAGCATGATACAAACATGTACACTTGCATATATCACATCTAAACAATGTGCACATTCAAGTGAGAAAATCAATCTTAAGTGAACCAATACTAGTTAATGTAAAGTAATATATCAAATATATAATTATACATTAAATCATTAAATCAACATTTGATTTAACGATACGGTCATATTGCATATAACCGACTAATATCAATAGTAACAACTTATCGAATCAACACTTGATCCGATAACCCGGTTATATCGCATACAACCGATTAATGTCACAAATCGCGAGAATAGAATACAGTATCACATACTGGTATTATTCTCGGTCCCGCACATATCTCATATGCGCTCCTATTTCGTTTTGCTTGAGCCAGGAAACCCCTGTGTAGGACTCTAAAGACTCGTCAATACGCCGGCAGTAGGTGATGATCATATCAAACACCCACAAGCCGTAAGCGGTCTGCTAAACGTAACGGCCACCCGGGTATTGAGCGATCAGAAGATCAACGAGCAAGCCCGCTCACACTTCTGTGAATCCAACCAGTAACACTTACCGTACAGTCCGGTCTGTTCGTCTGATATGTCGCATATCTCGTCTAGGTGTGGTAAACGTCAGACCCCAATAACTCGATAAGTCGTGTCGATATGAGGCTCATAAAGGGTCGAGAAACTACTGGTAACACTTACCAGTAAATCCCTAATGCAGCCTTGGCCAAGGACTTCCTGTTATAGCCAATCGAACACAGCGCAACATCAACTCCCTACACCGGGAGAGATGAAACCCCTCCTATCGCTCATTGCCTCCATGTGACTCGGGACTGTACCCAAAAACCACCATTTTGCACGCCTTCTTGGACGTGGTAAGGTGGAAATCAAAGCACTGTGGGAATCACACAAGACTCTATGACGATCTCGGGTATACAGACTAACCTGTACCAGTATCACCAGAGAACTGCCATCTGACGTAAGGTATAATACCATCTGGGAGTTCTCGGCGAGTCCGTCCGGTGTACCCAGTCTCCACTGAGCACCCATATATCATCTCTGATGTCAAACACCAATGGATATGGGATCATCCATCGCCCATCTATATGGGTCGAGAAGCTACACGCTAGTCTACTCTGGTATATCGATGCCCCGTCTCGATACACCCACGACTAGGGACTTTGAAGGATGTACTTATGGACTACCATGTCCCCACTAGTATGATCCGCATCATAGCCTAGGTAGTCAAGTACACATCCTAAGGGCTTTACCAACATGTAACAGAGAGACAATCAGTGTACACGTTAAGGTAAAGAGTAACCAGATAGCATACTATCATATCGAGCAAGAAAGTCATCCCTATATATGTCCAAGCATCCACTACAATATACATCCTATGTATAGTAATGGCCTCTAGAGCATACATATAACTAACAATTGTAATGTGTCAAACTCTCCCAGGAGTAACTCTTATTCGCAGCGGGTATCGGGATCCAACTATCTCATAGAAGGTATGCAATCTCATTGCAAATTTCAACACTTGAAATTCCCGATAATTTCGCCCCTAGCATCTTATGACCTTAGCTAAGGTCAACAAATCATAAGTGCTAGCCAAGTTCAACCCGTCATTTCCCGATTGAATTAAACCCACCCGCACGACCCTTGGCTAAGGTCAACAAAGTCGCACGACTACCTTAACTCAATCGCATCATATGCTTATACAGATAAGCACTAATCAGCTACCGCACACTACGCCTTGGCTAAGGTCAACAAACACAGCACGAATACTAACCAGTACTTATCTGAAATGACGGAGGGCTACGACAGGTTTTTAAGAAAACCCTTTGCGTAATGAACTTGATATCGTTGTAGAATCGAGTGATTTTAAATGGAGTGTTTTTGAGGCTTTTCTAGTTTTGTTAAATGGGTCACTCCCGGTGAAGGGATCGTCGGCCCTTTCCTCATCGAATAAGGTGCAGGATATTTCACAAATATCACTTTGCAAAGCAAAAACTATAGAAACAATCAAAAGACAAACCGAGTTTGTAGCATCTACCAGTTTCACTAAAGAGGTCACTCCCGGTGAAGGGATCTCGGCTCTTTCCTTATCGAATAAGGTGCTGGATGTTCTACAAGGAACACCGCTATGCAAAGCAAGAACTAGAGCTACCAGTTTTTAAACAAGTTTCTACAACATCTTTAGGTTTCTTTTAGTTTCATTAATCTCATTAATGAAGTCCCATTTTATTATGCTTCGCAAGCATCACATTTGAAAACGAAATCTGCAATATAACATATATCTCATATATATAATATAAACATTCATCTCAGGCAGTAATATGATCTCATCACAGAACATTGCAGCAGAAGAACATATATGAAATATTGGATATACTAGGACGCCCGTGTTTTAGTACGAGCCTGTATAAAACACGGATTCCACTGTCGCGATGAATAGCCAAACCTACATCCCTAGACCCCTACGAGAGTGGCAAGTAACACTGCCAATTCTAGGGTTAGGAGACCCGGTCTCGACTCCTCGAGATGGTCTCCCACTAGACCCTAGAACCCGGTTACTTGTGTTCCCCGCCTTGGGTCTACCTAATGCGGAAAAGTAAATAATATACAACGGTGACATCATCCTCAGCCCGGAAATGCCCCAATAAAAGAATATTACATACAAATGAATTTTACATGAATGAAAAAGAAAAACTCTCATCTCACATAAAACCCCGGCTATTCAAAACACGACGATCCAATATAACATATCACAGCAACACATAATATCTCATATCATCAACGTAAGCAAGTATGCGTATCCCGATTGTCGTTGATGTACAGCAACGAAGCCGGCGATACACCACATACTACGCTTACGGTCATAGAAAAGAAAGTGTAAAACTACAACAGTTGGAATCCACAACCTTCTTAGACATCGCATGCCTAACCAAATGAATTCTTTAGACATCTCATGCCTAACAATTATAAACCCCGCATTTTAGTCTCAGTATCGAAAACTCTTTTCAATATCAAGTCGGGCAATTCAACAAGATTCCCGACATACTGATCGAATGCTCGTCGCAAACTTTAGTAGACGGCCGCACCCCCGGATGTCGTCGACGAAGTGCACTAAGGCGGAACACCGCTGCCGCGAGCACCTGAACGGATGCTTTTGGCGACGGGGTTCTCCTACAGTCACTTGGTCGGGGCTATGGAGCATGGCTGTCTATTAAGTTTACCCGGCGAGTATTCGCGTACGCTACGTGATTGCGACGGACTTTAGATCACATCAAAATTCCGTGGCAACCGATCATCTGAGACTAAACTGCTATGTTTATAATATTCAAATTAGTTATCTCATAACTACATGTGGATTCCAAATATTGTATCACATTCCAGATAAATAGACAATGTTAAACTTTCCGATCGAATAATCAAACACCCAAGATTTCCCCAATATATCTTAACACTTGAAATCAGTTTAAAAACATCCATCACATGCCACAGTACCAATGGTCCAGCCGTAGAAGGGTCAAGCCAACGCCTCACATGTGGCACGCCGTACTGCCACAAACCCTAAGGTTGAGAGGCAGTTCAAGACGGTCACATAATCGAGTTAAGGTTTGTTGTCTTCTAGAGGGTCCACCGCGTTACTTGCACGACTTAGAACGTTCTTAAACTCGAGAAAAAATCCAACTTTTGAAAAATTTTCCGACAGGGGAAAAGGTGAGTTATTGATATCCGTTCGAACTTTTTAACAGTTTCTAAAAATTATCCGGAAAAACAAAAACAAAGTTAAATTATCCGATCGAATCAACGAGTCCCCAATACACCCCAGAAAACTCAACACTTGAGCAGAAATAAAAATACCCAGAAGAATCAGGAAGTACAGACGGATCAACTGTAGCAAAAACTAACTTTTAATCCCCAAGTTCTGCAGCGGAACCGCCGCCAATACCCTAGTTTGGCCGCGGTTCCGCGGTGCTTTGAACGATTCAAAGTGTCGTTTTGCACACGTGTCCATAGAATTCCCTGTTGATTTTTTTAAAGTATTTTTAATATGAAAAAAATCACAGTTTTGAAAAATTTCCAGAGAAGGGGTCGGATTAGGGTTTCGAGTTTTGATCGGACTTTAAACTTCGCTCAGACTTCGCCTAAAGCTCTATCTTGGCTCTGATACCACTGTAGGGTTGCTAGGCACGCGTACAAGGGTCTACGAGGCATCAACCATGCCCGATTAAAATTTTAGCCGTGCCGAACAGCCCGAAGCCGGATCTTTAAACTAGGGTTTAGGTGAAAACGAGCATGTTAAACACTTTAACACTAAGTGAGAGGGATTACAACCTTTGTAGATCCGGTCCTTCACTTCTTAAGCTCCATGTTGAGGTCCCTTCGCTGCGATCATCGTGTTCTGGACTCTCAAGAGGCTTCACGAAGTGAATGATGCAACCTTTGCTTCCGATCTTCGATACAAAGATGATCTACCTTGAAGTTTCGTTAACACAAGCTAACACTCATAATATGAAGTGAACACCCTCATCTAAATGGCAAGGGAAGATGAGGATGATGAAGTAGGATTTTTGCTCTCTTTTATAATCTTTTTCTCACTCATTTATCATCACTTAGAAAAAGTTAGAAAGCTTTTTCAATGAATAACTCAAGGAAGAAGACGCTAGAATTTATTTGTGATGAACAATAAAAAGTTATCATAATCATTTATGCAACCATGGTTGTAGTAACCAATGTAGAGAGTTTACTAGGGTTAGGGTTTGGATTGGGTTAAAGGGCGAGTCACAAAGAAATATCTATCATAATATCTTAGCAAATGACAAAGTAAAACCATCCAGAAACATCTAGAATACATTAACCCAAATCAAACCCTAATCTTGTTTAAACTCCCTTAAACATGTTGCATTAATAATTATAACATGTTACAATATTATATATCACATATACAATATTTATTGTAACAAAATAAAATAATACATTTAACATATATCGCATACATATCAATGTATTACCTGAGTGAGAAAAATAATCTTTTAGTGAGCAAATATTAGTTAATGTAATTTAATATATCATATATATTATTATACAATAAATTATCGAATCAACACTTGATCCGACAATCCGGCTATATCGCATATAACTGACTAATATTTATCCGTACCGATTCATCGAATCAACACTTGATCCGATGACGCGGCTGATATCAAATATCACGAGAATAGAATACGGTATCTCATATCGTATTATCCTCGGTCCCGCACATATCACATATGTGCTCCTACTCCGTTTTGCCTGAGCCAAGAAACCTCTGTGTTTCGGGAGTAGGTGATGATCATATAAAACACCCACAAGCTACAAGCGGTCAGCTAAACGTAACAGCCACCCAGGTATTGAGTGCTCAGAAGATCAACAAGCAAGCCTGTACATTCTCCTGTGAATCCAAACAGTAACACTCTCATACAGTCCGGTCTCGTCGTCTGATATGTCGCATATCTCGCCTAGGGGTGGTAAACGTCAGACCCCAGTAGCTTGATAAGTCGTGTCGATATGAGGTCTATAACAGTTAGAGAAACTACTGATAACACTTACCAGTAAATCTCAGCAATCCTGGCCAGGGATTTCCGGTTATAGCCAATCGAACACAGCGCAACATCAACTCCCTATACCGGGAGAGACGAATCCCCTTCTATCGCTCATTGCCTCTATGTGATTCGGGACTGTACCCAAAAGCTACCTTTTTACACGCCCTCTTGGACGTGGTATGATGGGAATCAAAGTACAGTGAGAATCACACAAGACTCTATGACGATCTCGGGTCAACAGACTACTCTGTACCAGTGTCACCGGAGAACTGCCATCTGACGTAAGGTATAATACCATCTAGGAGTTCTCGGCGAGTCCGTCCAGTGTACCTAGTCTCCACTGAGCACCCGTACACCATCCTTGATGTTAAACACCGATGGATATGGGATCATCCATCGCCCATCATATGGGTCAAGATGCGTATACGCTAGTCTACTCTGGTGTATCGATGCCCTGTCTCAATACACCCTCGACTAGGAACAGTTATAGGATGTACTCGTCGACTACCATGGCCCCACTAGTATGGTCTCATCATAGTCCCAGTAGTCGAGTACATATCCTAAGGGCTTTATCAACATGTAATATAGAGACAAACAGAGTACATGTTAAGATAAAGCACAACCAGATACCATACTATCATGTCAAGCAAGAAAGTCCTCCCTATATATGTCCTAGCATCTACTACAATATACATCGTATGTACAGTAATGGCCTCTAGGGCATACATATAACTAACAACCCCATCAAGACAAAAGAGTTCTACACTTCATCTACAGTATCCTTGGGCACGTCGACTCGCCAACTTCATGCCCGAGTTGCCTCGGTCCAGAGGTGGGAGCCCGTAAAAGAACCCGGCGATGTGGTGCCCTTCCGACGAGGAGATGAAGACCGGAGATTCCGCGGGGAGATCGGGACGGCGACGAGAAGACCGAAGGAAACGGATCGCTCGGTATATCTCTCTACCCCTTCTCTAGTTAGCTAGGATTAGGTTAATGGCCCGATCCGGGTTTATAGTCCGCGGTGGCGCCGGTTTCTTGTTAAGAAAAGTTTTGATTCCACATTTTGGCCTCAGAAAGATGGCCGGGGCGCCGCCATGCACCAACATGGTATCAGAGCCACGCCATTAACCCAGTCTAGCTTGCTCTAGCGTGTTTAAAATTTCGATCGAACAAAATTCCAAAACCGCGTTTCCATTTGCATCAGTTTCTGTCGATTTTTTGCAGTGGTCAAATTTTTTTTCAGTGTATTGCAGAAATTCAGGCAGGGTATTTTATGAGTTCTGTAAAAATTTGGTCGCCTAATGTCACCTTTCCATTGCGGAACCGCGGCCAAACCCATGAATTGGCCGCGGTTCCGTGGACATTCTATGTCCTTGCTGCACCAAATTTGTACAGAGGCTCTCTGGCAGGGAAATTGGGGTTTTGGAATGTTCTGTTTGGGCCGAGATATATTTTGAGTGCTACAGTAGTGCTTGGGGACCACTTCGGTAAATTTGATCGATCGAAAATTTTAAACATGTTAGTTCACAGTATTTACATTATATCTGCGACCGTGAATGTCACTTGATCGGTAAATCCTATCTAACTGCTATAGCCCTTTTAGACGGATTTGCGAACGTGACATTCACATTGATGTTCTGTGTTGTGCTGTGATGTTGCGGATTGTCGTGGTGGATAGCCTGGATGCAATGTTAGTACAGTTTGGTTGTATTATGTACATTTGATATTGCGAGGCGAGCGTCCGACATGTGGACTGCCGTCACTGCCTGTTTGTATATTATTCTTTTAGGGCACGACCGGGCTAAGGTCGATGTACCCGTTGTATGTATATTTTACTTTCTGTACTAGGATTACCCCACGGTGGGGTGCCCGGATAGCCGGGTTCTAGAGGGCAACGGGCCCGCATCTCATGGCGTTGAGACGGAGGGGGCTTCACTCTAGAATTGGCGGGCTATTCGCCGCACTCGTAGGGGGTACAGGTTGACCCAAGGAGGGGTGCCCAAGTTACCGGAATCCGTGAAGTGCTGGGTGGTCCATTCACGTTGCTGAAGGGGGCTGCCTCGCTTCAGGTTTTGGCGGGTAACTTTCCGCGCCTGTAGGGGTCTAGGATTTCATTGCACAGGCTATCCACACGACCAGGGGAACGTCGGGTTTCAGTAGCGGCTCTATGAAACCCGGGGATCCCAGATATCTGTATTGTTCTGTGATGCTTATTACATTTCTATGATGTTGCATTTTATCACGCCTTGAGCGAATATTATATAATTATATATATATACTAGTAGATGTTGTATATGTTTTGCATCCGCGCTAGTCCAGTCCCCGCTCTGTCGTTAGTTAAGTAACCTAACGGGTAATGACGGGACCCTGTGGCGAATGCGGATGGCATATACGTACATCATTATTTTCATTCTTTATTGGTGTGATCAATTGATGGGACTGCATTGATTCGGATCAATGCAAGCTAAAACAAACCTGTTCTGATGTTGTTGGAACACTTTTCAAAAAGCTGTTATTTCAAGGACGTTCTCTTTTGTTTTGCACAGTGGTATTCGATTATGAATTTCCAGCACCTTAGTCGACGAGGCAAGGGCCGGGATCCCTTCGCCGGGAGTGACCCCTTGGACAGAAGTTTGCGTCAGGGTAATAACTTCACTATAGCCGATTAATTTTGCTTTGCATCGTGGTATTCAGTTGGAATATCCTGCACCTCATTCTACGGGGAAAGGGCCGAGATCCCTTCACCGGGAGTGACCTCTTTAGAAAAGGTTTTCGCCACTATATTTTTTATAAAATGCTATCCAGTTCCTTCAATGATATCAAGTTCATCACGTTAATGGTTTTTCGTCAAAAACCAGCCGTAGCCCTCCGTCATTTCAGATTAGTATTGCTTAGTATTCGTGCTACGTATGTCGTGCATTGCCGAGGCGTAGTGTTCGGTAGCTCTGTAATGCTTTTCTGTCGCATGGATATGTGGATTGGTTAGGACAGTCGTACGGTTATGTTGGTATTGTCAAGGACTCGTAAGGGTGGGTTTAACGCAATCAAGATAATGACGGGTTGAACTTGACTAGGACTCTTTGATATGTTGGCATTGTCAAGGTCACTTGGGTCCTAGGGGTAAAAAAAAATCACATCGGGAGTTTCTAAAGAAACTGAAACTTTCCAGGAATGCGCATACCTTCTGGAGTGTGATAACGTGAGTGGATTCCGTCACATTATCATGCGATGATAGTTGGATCCCGATTCCCACTGATGAGTTGGTTTACTCCTCGGGTGATCCCGACTAATTCTTCTTTCAGGTTTGGAGGAGAATTTGAGGTTACAGTGGGAGGTTTCCTGATTAGATAAAGTGATAACTATTCTGATCTAGGTTAGAGTGCACGCTGAGTGTTTCTTTTCTCTCTCTCTTTGGCAGCGACCATGGCCCGACCCTTGACTATGACTCAGTGACCAAGTTGACTGAACCTTCTTAAAACAGTGACTTTTGGATTGTCAGAGTTGGATGCCTCATTGCCACTCCTAATTTTACCCTTTTCTCCAGAACACCCCGTATTACTACGAACGTCCACTTCCATTGGATAAAACCATCGTATGGTTATATACGAACTCGAAAGAATTTATTCGAGGATGGTTTCCGGTTCTGGAGAAAACGGATAGGACTATTCAGTTGTCTTTTCTTTTTTCCGTCTCTTAGGTTGCGAGTGCTCCTTGGATTAGGGGATAGTACACCTGTTATGCTTATTGAATAGTCTTCTTCCAAACCATAGGCAGGTGCCGAACGGTAGGGAATAAAGAAAACCAATTAGCCTAACAATGGTGTACAGAAGGTATTATGTAAAGACAAATAAAGGGATTAGTAAGAGGGCAAAGTAAATTGCGACTGCTATTCACGACCAAACCAAGTATTTCTTCGCCAATCCTACATCACCTTTGTATTTCTCCAGAACACTCCTTATCAATACGAAGATCCACATTTTATAGGATATTCCATCGTATGGTTATATACGAACTCGAAAGGAACTTGTTCCAGTTCGGGGATAGATTCTGGTTCAGGAGAAATAGGAATAAGGTTTTATTCTGTTGTCTTTTATCTTTACCTTCTCTCGCATTGCGAGTGCTCCTAGGATTAGGACAGTACACCCATTATGCTTATAGGATAGTCTTCTTCCAATCCATAGGCTGGTGCCGAACGGTAGGGAAGGAAGAAAACCATTTAGCCTAAGAGGGTGTACAGAAGGTAATGACTAAAGACATATAAAGGGATTTGGAGAGATGGCAAAGAAATATACAGTTACAGTTGTGAATCTGATAATGGAAGAGACATTACTAGGAATACCCGGATACCCCTTCGAAACATTTACATGTTTCAGTTTCACTGTGTATTGTTAAAAGAAAACTGATTTCCCAATTAGTCCTTACTCCAGGGTATGTATTTACCAGGTTTGATTCTCACGTCTGTATGGTTTTACAGATGATGAGTAGGAGTAAGTTATTGGGAATTGGGTGATTATCCTTATTATATCGGGATTCGTTGTAATTGGTGATATTTGAGGAAATCGCCTGGGTTGTTTGCCGGACGGCAAATATTTGGTTTTGAATATCCGTTGTAATGCACCAATTTTAAATTGATATATCTGTACGTTTATTTTCATAAAGTGAGATATATAACTTTTTGAAATTATGTCGGTGACATTTACCTATATCAGTGGATGGTTAGGTAAGGAGCATTAAACAGCGGTGTAATTCTTCTTAACCATAAGTACAGTTTTCAACTTACGACACACAGGAAATGAGTTATTAGACTCAAGGGACATATACAGAGTATTGTATATTGTCCAGTGTCCATTAGGACTGAGGGGTTGGTCCTCGTACTATATTCGGTTTACTTGTGACTTCTCTAGTTCTTAGACATGTGTTTCGTACAAATGCAAGGTCCAAGTTTGAGAAGTTATAGGTATATGAATAAAGTAGAGAACCAAGTATTGCAAGTATCAGGATTCTTCAAGGTGATCGAAGATGTAGATAATTGTGTATGGTATTCAGTTAATAGTAATGATTAAGAGAACTTGCTTCTCTTTCAGGTTACTCATATCTGGATGTATTCCTAAGTTGAGTAATGCTGATCGGCCTCTCTACATTTAGTTGACATGCACTGGAGACAGCTGCATGATTTGAATCTGGTTCCAATTAAATCAGTGCCTCTGTTTCTATATTGGATATAGAATAGTTCATATCTTAACAATGTTAAGGTACGGGGAGTTGTCCGTCTTATGCTTAAAAACAGACTTTGGATAACTCAAGGCAAGTTTCTGTAATGGCTGTTTGTGGGTTGACCCGGGCTATGACGAGGGTTAACTATTCTACCATCTGGAAGATCAATAGTGATATTGTTCTTGACTCGCCACAGTTTTAATAAAAATGGATTTTTTCAGAAAACAGTAGTGGAAGTATGGTAGAACTGGAAGTGATTCCAGAACCGCAAACGATTACTGAAAGTTTGATAAGGACCTAAAGATTCAATCTGGATTGACATTCCATTGGCCACTCCGCAGATATGGTGGGTAACCTCAAGCACCCGAGAGGTACTCCGGTAGCCTCAAGGACGGTGATAGGGAGGTTCTTGTTTACCCAGACTTGCCAATGCTGTTGTTCCAGACTGTGAGACCCAGCAGGAGGATGAGTATAGCGTCGTTCTAAACTAGCTTTAGAAGTGTATGTGTATATGACTCTGCCAGAGGGTTGTCGTAGTCAGTGGGAGCAGCGGAAGCATAGTGGACAAGTGGCTTATGTCTATTTATAGACTAAAGCAGATATAGCGGAGATAGATCATTTATTTCTGATGTGACAGTCATAGGTTTGACTTCATCATAATAGGCGATGGATCTGTTAAGAAGGTAGTAGGGTGTGATGCCCTGGTATTTGGATGACATACACAGAGTAGGAAGTGAAATTCCTATACTACGATCGGTTATACTTTGGTCGTCACACAATGGTTTCTCCACATAGGTGTTGGATATTATATCAGACATTCTGGTTACTAGATCTATGGTTTTAGATCTAGATTTAGGAAGTTTCCCAATCTGGGTAATTAGACAGCATTCTAAAGGTGTTTTAGAATAGACGACTCCTGGCACGGTAGTGTACCTGCAGGTGATGGAGGCACCCTCTCTAAAGGTGTCTTACAGTCTAAAGGGAGGAGGGATGTGCATGATTGGCAGATCACTTGCTTAGACAATTGAGTCAATCATGAGATGTCAAGTACCACACCAGATGTTGTTTTTGCAGTAGATGGAATAAGAAGATATTGATCCAATCCTGGAGAAACATTCGGAAGCAGTTTTAGAACATAAGTGGATGTTCTAGGGATATGATAACGACAGCCTCATTAAGGAGACAGTTATCATTCCAGGCTTCCAAGGTGACCTGGACGACAGGGTGGCCGTCAGAGTTATAGTTTTCTCTCTGACGAGGGGCAGTGTTTTGGACAGGTGATCTAAGCGGACACTGAGGGAGGCATGGCGCAGGGTACTGATTAAGTTCAGTTGACGATACAGTCTAAGAAGTTTGGATTTGGAGTTCATTTGCGAACTAGGTCCCATCAGACATACGAACATATTCTAAGACAGGTATTGCTCTTTTCGGGAGATGGCTTTCTCCGCGAACTTGAGATATAGAGAGACATAGAAAGAAACATCAAAGCGGATCCACTCACTGAGACTATTCCTCGAACGCAATAGTTTCGCAAACAGGTTTTGTGAGACTGATTAGTAGAGGAGTTGGGTGTTCGGTATCACACGGGCTGTGAGTATGCGACATCGCAATAATTAGCCTTGAGTGCAAGTGGGAGATTGTTGGATATAGTGCCCTCAGAGTCAATTATTGGATCACAGGCACGTGGTTGCAATGATTGAGGGAGGACCTATGCCGGTAGGACAGTCTTACTCAAGATGATAGTATGCTATCTGGTTTATCTTTATCATCGTGTACTGCTTTAGGTGACATTACTGATCACTATTGCACGTTGATAGAGCCCCTAGGATTCTTGCTTGACTGCCAGCAGTATTATGGCGATCATATACGTGGGAGCTGGGGTCTATAAGCACATCCTTAAAAGGTCCCTAGTCGTGGGAGTTTTCGAGACAGGGCATCGATACTCCAGAGTAGACTAGTGTATACAGTTGAGACCTCGACGAGGGGCGGTGGCCGGTCTCACAAGCCACTGGTGTCAGTTGATTCACCTAAGATGTATACAGGTGCTCATTAGGTTATGAGTACACCGGACAGGACTCGCCGGGAACATGCTAGTTGGTCTTTTACCTGACGTCATATAGCAGTTCCCTGGTGACATGCGTACAGGTTAGTTCATCGACCTGGGATCGTCATTTGTCTCGTGTGAGTTCCCACTGTACTTTGATTACTACCCTACCACGGCTCAAAGGAGACATGCAAACAGGTTTTAGTTGGATACAGTTCCGAGCCACATGGAGGCAGTGAGCGGATCTGTAAGGGTTCGTCTCTCCCGGTATTGGAGGTGAGGTCGCGCTGTGTCTAAGAGAGCCATTACACAAAGCCGTCGGCCGAGGTAGGAGATTTACTGGTAGGTATTCCAGTAGTATCTCAGGGTGTTCTGGGCTACACTCCGACACGACTTGTACCGCTTTTAGGGGTCTGACTTTTACAAACCCCCTACGCCCGCCATGCAATACTCATAGACGAACGAACTTGACTGTACGGATATTGTCACTGACAGGCTCAGTAGGGTGTCAGGATGAGTTCGCTCATCGACGTCCCTTTTGGTCAATACCTGGTAGCCCGTTACGTATGGCTAATACCTCTGACATGCTAGTGGTTAAATCCACAGCCAAAGTATTGACGAGTCTTTAGAGTCCCCCATAGACCGTTTTCTCAAGTTTTGGGCGAAACGCTGTAGAGGCCGTATGGAGATATGGCAGGGTTCGATCATGTACGTGCGGTATTGCATGGATCATGATCGGACGGATAATACTAGCGGGCTTTGGTTTAAGCCGGATCCTAGTATTGTATAGTGTAGATTTTGTCTCATTGCATTTGTATTCGGTCGGAATACAAATGCGGGTATGTATATACAGTCGCGGGGTTTTCCTGTAATTTATTACGGGATTAGTTTTCTGAAGTTGCCAGTTTGCTTTCCATTTCGGCCATTTTCCTTTGTTTCTTTTCTTGGCTGAAAAATGGTGGAGGAGGACTAATTTGTAAATGTGCAAATTAGCAATTTGGAGGGTTGTTTTTGCAAGTAGTTGCATCATGACGGTTTCATGATGGTGCACCATCCATTGACTTCATTTTGTTGATCATTGCTTGACTTTTGGAGATATGATGGTTGATGGAGTGGGTTGACATAATGGTTGAGGTGACTTTCTTCATGATGATGATCATTCCTTTTTGCTTGCATTATTGCTTCCCCACCTCTTGAATTTTCTCTCTCCCCTTCACGACTTGAGGCCGGCCACTATATGGGAGGGGGCTGTCCCAATTTTTGGGGGGTGGAAATACTCTCATATACTTGCTAAAAATCCCCTTGGTTCATCTAAAAAAAGGATACTCATTCCTCCACCAATACAAGGCAACTTCTAGTAACCCCATCGAGACAAAAGAGTTCTACACTTCATCTACAGTATCCTTGGGCACATCGACTCGCCAACTTCGTGCCCGAGTTGCCTCGGTCCAGAGGTGGGAGCCCGTAAAAGACCCCGGCGATGTAGTGCCCTTCCGACGAGGAGATGAAGACCGGAGATTCCGCGGGGAGATCGGGACGACGACGAGAAGACCGAAGGACACGGATCGCTCGGTATATCTCTCTACCCCTTCTCTAGTTAGCTAGGATTAGGTTAATAGCCCGATCCGGGTTTATGGTCCGCGGTGGCGCCGGTTTCTTGTTAAGAAAAGTTTTGATTCCGCATTTTGGCCTCAGAAAGATGGCCGGGGCGCCGCCGTGCACCGACATGGTATCAGAGCCACGCCATTAACCTAGTCTAGCTTGCTTTAGCGTGTTTAAAAGTTCGATCGAACAAAATTCCAAAACCGCGTTTCCATTTGCATCAGTTTCTGTCGATTTTTTGCAGTGGTCAAAAATTTTTTCAGTGTATTGCAGAAATTCAGGCAGGGTATTTTATGAGTTCTGTAAAAATTTGGTCGCCTAATGTCACCTTTCCACCGTGGAACCGCGGCCAAACCCATGAATTGGCCGCGGTTCCGCGGCCATTCTATGTCCTTGCTGCACCAAATTTGTACAGAGGCTCTCTGGCAGGGAAATTGGGGTTTTGGAATGTTCTGTTTGGGCCCAGATATATTTTAAGTGCTACAGTAGTGCTTGGGGCCCATTTCGGTAAATTTGATCGATCGAAAATTTTAAACATGTTAGTTCACAGTATTTACATTATATCTGCGACCGTGAATGTCACTTGATCGGTAAATCCTGTGTAACTGCTATAGCCCTTTCAGACGGATTTGCGAACATGACATTCACGTTGATGTCCTGTGTTGTTGCGGATTGTCGTGGTGGATAGACTGGATGCAATGTTAGTACAGTTTGGTTGTATTATGTACATTTGATATTGCGGGGCGAGCGTCCGACATGTGGACTGCCGTCACTGCCTGTTTGTATATTATTCTTTTGGGGCACGACCGGGCTGAGGTCGATGTACCCGTTGTATGTATATTTTACTTTCTGTACTAGGATTACCCCGCGGTGGGGTGCACAGATAGCCGGGTTCTAGAGGGCAACAGGCCCGCATCTCATGGCGTTGAGACGGAGGGGGCTTCACTCTAGAATTGGCGGGCTATTCGCCGCACTCGTAGGGGGTATAGGTTGACCCAAGGAGGGGTGCCCAAGTTACCGGATTCCATGAAGTGCTGGGTGGTCCATTCACGTTGCTGAAGGGGGCTGCCTCGCTTCAGGTTTTGGCGGGTAACTTGCCGCGCCCGTAAGGGTCTAGGATTTCATTGCACAGGCTATCCACACGACCAGAGGAGCGTCGGGTTTCAGTAGCGGCTCTATGAAACCCAGGGATCCCAGATATCTGTATTGTTCTGTGATGCTTATTACATTTCTGTGATGTTGCATTTTATCACGCCTTGAGCGAATATTATATATTGATATATATATACTAGTAGATGTTGTATATGTTTTGCATCCGCGCTAGTCCAGTCCCCGCTCTGTCGTTAGTTAAGTAACCTAACGGGTAATGTCGGGACCCAGTGGCGAATGCGGATGGCATATACGTATATCATTATTTTCGTTCTTTATTGGTGTGATCAATTGATGGGACTGCATTGATTCGGATCAATGCAAGCTAAAACAAACCTGTTTTGATATTGTTGGAACACTTTTCAAAAAGCTGTTATTGCAAGGACGTTCTCTTTTGTTTTGCACAGTGGTATTTGGTTATGAATATCCAGCACCTCAGTCGACGAGGCAAGGGCCGAGATCCCTTCGCCGGGAGTGACCCCTTGGACAAAAGTTTGTGTCAGGGTAATAACTTCACTATAGCCGATTACTTTTGCTTTGCATCATGGTATTCAGTTGGAATATCCAGCACCTCATTCTACGGGGAAAGAGCTGAGATCCCTTCACCGGGAGTGACCTCTTTAGCAAAGGTTTTCGCCACTATATTTTTTATAAAATGATATCCAGTTCCTTCAACGATATCAAGTTCATTACGTTAATGGTTTTTCGCCAAAAACCATCCGTAGCCCTCCGTCATTTCAGATTAGTATTGCTTAGTATTCGTGCTACGTATGTTGTGCATTGTCGAGGCGTAGTGTTCGGTAGCTCTGTAATGCTTTTCTGTCGCATGGATATGTGGATTGGTTAGGACAGTCGTACGGTTATGTTGGCATTGTCAAGGACTCGCACGGGTGGGTTTAACGCAATCAAGATAATGACGGGTTGAACTTGATTAGGACTCTTTGATATGTTGGCATTGTCAAGGTCACTTGGGTCCTAGGGGTAAAAAAAAATCATATCGGGAGTTTCTAAAGAAATTGAAACTTTCCAGGCATGCGCATACCTTCTGGAGTGTGATAACGTGAGTGGATTCCGTCACATTATCATGCGATGATAGTTGGATCCCGATTCCCACTGATGAGTTGGTTTACTCCTCGGGTGATCCCGACTAATTCTTCTTTCAGGTTTGGAGGAGAATTTGAGGTTACAGTGGGAGGTTTCCTGATTAGATAAAGTGATAACTATTTTGATCTAGGTTAGAGTACACGCTGAGTGTTTCTTTTCTCTCTCTCTTTGGCAGCGACCATGGCCCGACCCTTGACTATGACTCAGTGACCAAGTTGATCGAACCTTTTTAAACAGTGGATTTTGGATTGTCAGAGTTGCATGCCTCATTGCCATTCCTACTTTTACCCTTTTCTCCAGAACACCCCGTATTACTACGAACGTCCACTTCCATTGGATAAAACTATCGTATGGTTATATACGAACTCGAAGGAATTTATTCGAGGATGGTTTACGGTTCTGGAGAAAAAGGATAGGACTACTCAGTTGTCTTTTCCTTTTACCTTCTCTCAGGTTGCGAGTGCTCCTTGGATTAGAGGATAGTACACCTGTTACGCTTATTGGATAGTCTTCTTCCAAACCATAGGCAGGTGCCGAACGGTAGGGAATGAAGAAAACCAATTAGCCTAACAATGGTGTACAGAAGGTATTATGTAAAGACAAATAAAGGGATTAGTAAGAGGGCAAAGTAAATTGCGACTGCTATTCACGACCAAACCAAGTATTTCTACGCCAATCCTACATCACCTTTGTATTTCTCTAGAACACTCCGTATCAATACGAAGATCCACAGTTTATTGGATATTCCATCGTATGGTTATTTACGAACTCGAAAGGAACTTGTTCCAGTTCGGGGATGGATTTAGCAACTTGTTCCAGTTCGGGGATGGATTCTGGTTCAGGAGAAATAGGAATAAGGTTTTATTCAGTTGTCTTTTATCTTTACCTTCTCTCGCATTGCGAGTGCTCCTAGGATTAGGACAGTACACCCATTATGCTTATTGGATAGTCTTCTTCCAAACCATAGGCTGGTGCCGAACTGTAGGGAAAAAAAGAAAACCATTTAGCCTAAGAGGGTGTACACTAGGTAATGACTAAAGACATATAAAGGGATTTAGAGAGATGGCAAAGAAATATACGGTTACAGTTGTGAATCTGATAATGGAAGAGGCATTACTAGGAATACCCGGATACCCCTTCGAAACATTTACATGTTTCAGTTTCACTGTGTATTGTTAAAAGAAAACTGATTTCCCAATAAGTCCTTACTCCAGGGTATGTATTTACCAGGTTTGATTCTCACGTCTGTATGGTTTTACAGAGGATGAGTGGGAGTAAGTTATTGGGAATTGGGTTATTATCCTTATTATATCGGGATTCGTTGTAATTGGTGATATTTGAGGAAATCGCCTGGGTTGTTTGCCGGACGGCAAATATTTGGTTTTGAATATCCGTTGTAATGCACCAATTTCAAATTGATATATCTGTACGTTTATTTTCATAAAATGAGATATAACTTTTTGAAATTATGTCGGTGACATTTACCTATATCAGTGGATGGTTAGGTAAGGAGCATTAAACAGCGGTGTAATTCTTCTTAACCATAAGTACAGTTTTCAACCTACGACACACAGGGAATGAGTTATTAGACTTAAGGGACTTATACAGAGTATTGTATATTGTCCAGTGTCCATTAGGACAGAGGGGTTGGTCCTCGTACTATATTCGGTTTACTTGTGACTTCTCTAGTTCTTAGACATGTGTTTCGTACAAATTCAAGGTCCAAGTTTGTGAAGTTATAGGTATATGAATAAAGTAGAGAACCAAGTATTGCAAGTATCAGGATTCTTCAAGGTGATCAAAGATGTAGATACTTGTGTATGGTATTCAGTTAATAGTAATGATTAAGAGAACTTGCTTCTCTTTCAGGTTACTCATATCTGGATGTATTTCTAAGTTGAGTAATGCTGATCGGCCTCTCTCCATTTAGTTGACATGCACTGGAGACAGCTGCATGATTTGAATCTGGTTCCAATTAAATCAGTGCCTCTGTTTCTATATTGGATATAGAATAGTTCATATCTTAACAATGTTAAGGTACGGGGAATTGTCCGGCTTATGCTTAAAATCAGACTCTGGATAACTCAAGGCACGTTTCTGTAATGGCTGTTTGTGGGTTGACCCGGGTTATGACGAGGGTTAACTATTCTACCATCTGGAAGATCAATAGTGATATTGTTCTTGACTCGCCACAGTTTTAATAAAAATGGATTTTTTCAGAAAACAGTAGTGGGAGTATGGTAGAACTGGAAGTGATTCCAGAACCGCAAACGATTACTGAAAATTTGATAAGGACCTAAAGATTCAATCTGGATTGACATTCCATTGGCCAGTCCGCAGATATGGTGGGTAACCTCAGGCACCCGAGTGGTACTCCGGTAGCCTCAAGGACGGTGATAGGGAGGTTCTTGTTTACCCAGACTTGCCATTGCTGTTGTTCCAGACTGTGAGACCCGGTAGGAGGATGAGTATAGCGTCGTTCTAAACTAGCTTTAGAAGTGTACGTGTATATGACTCTGCCAGAGGGTTGTCGTAGTCAGTGAGAGCAGCGGAAGCATAGTGGACAAGTGGCTTATGTCTATTTATAGACTAAAGCACATATAGCGGAGATAGGTCATCTATTTCTGATGTGACAGTCATAGGTTTGACTTCATCAGAATAGGGGATGGATCTGTTAAGAAGGTAGTAGGGTGTGATGCCCTGGTATTTGGATGACATACACAGAGTAGAAATTGAAATTCCTATACTACGATCGGTTATACTTTGGTCATCACACAGTGGTTTCTCCACATAGGAGTTGAATATTATATCAGACATTCTGGTTACTAGATCTATGGTTTTAGATCTAGATTTGGGTAGTTTCCCAATCTGGGTACTTAGACAGCATTCTAAAGGTGTTTTAGAATGGATGACTCCTGGCACGGTAGTGTACCTGCAGGTGATGGAGCCACCCTCTCTAAAGGTGTCTTACAGACTAAAGGGGAGAGGGATGTGCATGATTGGCAGATCACTTGCTTAGACAGTTGAGTCAATCAGGATATGTCAAGTACCACACCAGATGTTGTTTTTACAGTAGATGGAATAAGAAGATATTGATCCAATCCTGGAGAAACATTCGGAAGCAGTTTTAGAACATAAGTGGATGTTCTAGGGATATGATAACGACAGCCTCATTAAGGAGACAGTTATCATTCCAGGCTTCCAAGGTGACCTGGACGACAGGGTGGCCGTCAGAGTTATAGTTTTCCCTCTGACGATGGGCAGTGTTTTGGACAGGCGATCCAAGCGGACACTGAGGAAGGCATGGCGCAGGATACTGATTAAGTTCAGTTGACGATACAGTCTAAGAAGTTTGGATTTGGAGTTCATTTGCGAACTAGGTCCCATAAGACATCCGGACATATTCTAAGATAGGTGTTGCTCTTTTCGGGAGATGGCTTTCTCCGCGAATTTGAGATATAGAGAGACATAGAAAGAAACATCAAAGCGGATCCACTCACTGAGGCTATTCCTCGAACGCAATAGTTTCGCAAACAGGTTTTGTGAGACAGATTAATAGAGAAGTTGGGTGTTCGGTATCACACGGGCTGTGAGTATGCGACATCGCAATAATTAGCCTTGAGTGCAAGTGGGAGATTGTTGGATATAGTGCCCTCAGAGTCAATTATTGGATCACAGGCACGTGGTTGCAATGATTGAGGGAGGACCTATGCCGGTAGGACAGTCTTACTCAAGATGATAGTATGCTATCTGGTTTATCTTTATCATCGTGTACTGCTTTAGGTGACATTACTGATCACTTTTGCACGTTGATAGAGCCCCTAGGATTCTTGCTTGACTGCCAGCAGTATGATGGCGATCATATACGTGGGAGCTGGGGTCTATAAGCACATCCTTAAAAGGTCCCTAGTCGTGGGAGTTTTCGAGACAGGGCATCGATACTCCAGAGTAGACTAGTATATACAGTCGAGACCCCAACGAGGGGCGGTGGCCGGTCTCACAAGCTACTGGTGTCAGTTGGTTCACCTAAGATGTATACAGGTACTCATTAGGTTATGAGTACACCGGACATGACTCGCCGGGAACATGCTAGTTGGTCTTATACCTGACGTCAGATAGCAGTTCCCTGGTGACATGTGTACAGGTTAGTTCATCGACCTGGGATCATCATTTGTCTTGTGTGAGTTCCCATTGTACTTTGTTTACTATCCTACCACGGCTCAAAGGAGTCGTGCAAACAGGTTTTAGTTGGATACAGTCCCGAGCCACATGGAGGCAGTGAGCGGATCTGCAGGGGTTCGTCTCTCCCGGTATTGGGGGTGAGGTCGCGTTGTGTCTAGGAGAGCCATTACACAAAGCCCTCGGCCGAGGCAGGAGATTTACTGGTAGGTATTCCAGTAGTATCTCAGGGTGTTCTGGGCTATACTCCGACACGACTTGTACCGCTTTTGGGGGTCTGACTTTTACCAATCCCCTAGGCCCGCCGTGCGATACTCATAGACGAATAGACCGGACTGTACGGATATTGTCACTGACAGGCTCAGTAGGGTGTCAGGATGAGTTCGCTCATCGACGTCCCTTTTGGTCAATACCTGGTAGCCCGTTACGCATGGCTAATACCTCTGACGCGCTAGTGGTTAAATCCACAGCCAAAATATTGACGAGTCTTTAGAGTCCCCCACAGACCATTTTCTCAAGTTTCGGGCGAAACGCTGTAGAGGCCGTATGGAGATATGGCAGGGTTCGATCATGTATGTGCGGTATTGCACGGATCATGATCGGACGGATAATACTAGCGGGCTTTGGTCTATGTCGGATCCTAGTATTATATAGTGTAGATTTTGTCTCATTGCATTTGTATTCGGTCGGAATACAAATGCGGGTATGTATATACAGTCGCGGGGTTTTCCTGTAATTTATTACGGGATCAGTTTTCTGAAGTTGCCAGTTTGCTTTCCGTTTCGGCCATTTTCCTTTGTTTCTTTCCTTGGCTGAAAAATGGTGGAGGAGGGCTAATTTGCAAATGTGCAAATTAGCAATTTGGAGGGTTGTTTTTGCAAGTAGTTGCATCATGATGGTTTCATGATGGTGCACCATCCATTGACTTCATTTAGTTGATCATTGCTTGACTTATGGAGATATGATGGTTGATGGAGTGGGTTGACATAATGGTTGAGGTGATTTTCTTCATGATGATGATCATTCCTTTTTGCTTGCATTATTGCTTCCCCACCTCTTGACTTTTCTCTCTCCCCCTTCACCACATGAGGCCGGCCACTATATGGGAGGGGGCTGTCCCAATTTTTGGGGGGTGGAAATACTCTCATATGCTTGCTAAAAATCCCCTTGGTTCATCTAAAAAAAGGATATCTCATTCCTCCACCAATACAAGGCAACTTCTAGTAACCCCATCAAGACAAAAGAGTTCTACACTTGATCTACAGTATCCTTGGGCACGTCGACTCGCCAACTTTATGCCCGAGTTGCCTCGGTCCAGAGGTGGGAGCCCGTAAAAGAACCTGGTGATGTGGTGCCCTTCCGACGAGGAGATGAAGACCGGAGATTCCGCGGGGAGATCGGGACGACGACGAGAAGACCGAAGGACACGGATCGCTCGGTATATCTCTCTACCCTTTCTCTAGTTAGCTTGGATTAGGTTAATGGCCCGATCCGGGTTTATGGTCCGCGGTGGCGCCGGTTTCTTGTTAAGAAAAGTTTTGATTCCGCATTTTGGCCTCAGAAAGATGGCCGGGGCGCCGCCGTGCACCAACAGAACTTGGTACAAAATAACAGTTGCGCAAAACCAAAACATGTCCATTTGTCAATCCTAAGTGATAGTCCCCCACGGACTCAGCATCCATTCTTGCTCCGTTTACAACTCTGAGAGTCATATCACCAGCTTTCAAAACTCTACGCCTTCTCAGTGCCTGCAAAGAATTACAGATATGAGATCCTTATCCGGTATCCAATACCCAGGAAGTAGAGTTGATTGACAGACAGTTTTCAATAACATACACACCTGAATCCGAAGCCACAACTTGCTTCGGGTCCTAGTTCTTGGCCTTCCAAGACCTGCAATCTTTCTTCCAGTATCCTTTCTTGTGACAATAAAGGCATTCTTCCTTTCCCACAGTCTGTCCCGCTACCTTTGCTTTTCCCTTAGCTTCCACTTTACTAACACCGCCCCTTGGTTTGGTGGGGGCCTTCTTCTTCTTTCCTTTGGTTTTCGCCTTGGACCTAGAAGAGGAAGTTCCTCCAACAAACAAAGCGGTTGTTTCCCTGACTTTCTGCAGGGTGCCCACTTCACTCCTCAACATGTTGAGGAGTTCCGGAAGTTCAACTTCTTTTCTTCGCATGTTGAAATTCAGGATAAACTGGGCATAGGTGGAAGGGAAGGACTGGAGAATCAAGTCAGTGTACAGCTCATTCTCTAACGTGGTCCCGAGGTCCGCGAGCTCCTCAATGTAGCCAATCATCTTCAGGACGTGTTCCCCTACAGATGATCCGACGGCCAACCTTGCTTGAAACAGCTTTTTCGAGGTTTCGTATCTTGCGATACGGGATTGCTCTCCATATAGTTCTATAGTATGGAGAAATATGGATTCAAGGTCCATATTCTCGTGCCTCCTCTGATGTTCATTGTCCATAGAGGCAAGCACGATACACTTGGCCTTCGTGCAGTCAATCTCCCAGGTCTTGTGGATTTCCTTATCCGCGACGCTGGATTCTGGACCTGGGACGACGGGGGCCTTAGTGGTAAGGAGATACCCCAACTTGTCATAAGTGATTGCCATTTTGACATTCCTGAACCAATCTTTGTAGTTTGGCCCTGTCAATATATTTTTATCTAATAGTAACTTAAGCCCCGTTATGATGTTTGGTTGCTACAGTTAGGAGAGAGAGAAGAAACACTTTAGCATGATGATCTTGCAAGTTTAGATTGGTTTTTAGTTTGTCTAAACAGAATGGCTCTCACTGTTTCTCGAATCCTTTCTCAAACAATAAAAGAAGAACTAGTCGGGATTGATCTCACCATACAATACTTGCTTAACCGTTTAGCCAGGCCAGTGTCGGTACTTCGAGGGAGGTTTTACGACGCTTTCGCGAAGTTCCTTAATTAAATAACCTCTTTTCCCTGTGGGCGTAGCCCCGCTAACACCTTTCCAGACACCTACTTGGTTTGTAGTATTGATCGTTAAGTGAAAAAATCTCCCGAGGAGTAGCATATACTCACAGTAGGATCGGGATCCAAATATCATCGTGTGATAAAGCAGAAGGAATCCTACCAAAATCATCACACTCTAAATGGTATGCAACGCTAGCAAGTTTCAGATTCTTTAGAAACTCCCGATTTGGATTTTTGCCCCATGCTCTTATGTCCTTGACTTTGGCCAACAAATCACAAGTCACATGTCAAGTTCCACCCGTCATTTTCCAGGTTAATTTGAACCCACCCGTACATAATCTTGACTTTGGCCAACAAAGCAGTACGACTGTCCCAAACCAATGCATCTATCTATGCTTCATATGAATATCCAACAGCTACCAATCACTATGCCTTGACTTTAGCCAACAAACACAGCTTGAATACTATTGACTATTCATATGAAATGATGGAGGGCTACGAATGGTTTTGGGGAAACCGTGAACGTAGTGAACTTGATATTGTAGGGATCCTAGGCACAGTCAAGAGGTTCCACAAGGCATCAACCATGCCATATTCAAAAAATTCATGTGCCGAGAAACCCTAAACTAGATCGATAACTAGAGGTAAAGGCGAAACAACAACAAGTTAACAGCTTAACTACTAAGTGAATGGAAATACAACCTTTGTAGATCCGGTCCACCACTTCTTTAGCTCCGTGATGACGTCCCTTCGCTGCGATCACCGGGGTCCCGGACTCTAGCGATGGTTTCGTCGGGGAAATGAGCGGGCTAGGTCATTGACTTCGATGCCGAAGATGATCTACGTCGAGGCAACTCTAACTCAAGCTCCATCTTCACTAGGTCATGAAACTTGTGAAGAAAAAACCCAATACAACATGGCAAGTGGTAGAGGATGAAGAAATAGGAAGTGGGTTCACTTTGGATTTGGGTTTCTCACTTGATTTCATCACTTGACAATTTTCAAGAAAGCTTTGCTTTTTCTTCATGAAGAAGATGAAGAAGAAGAAAGAAAAAGAATTATCAATTATTTCAAAAAGAAAATCAAGTGATGGTTATCATTTAGCAACCATGGGTTAGTAAACTCATGTAGAGAATAAACTAGGGTTTAGGTAATGGTTAGGTTTAGGATAAAAACAAAATGGTAGACTTTCAAAGCTTCATGAAGCTTCAAAGGTAAAATAAAATAAGCCTCCATTTTATTTTTGCCAAAATGAATAAAGAAAATAAATAAAACAAATAAATCAAACCCTAACCATTAACCTAATCATAGTTTAAAGCAAACATACACCCAAGTTTGCATGTATCATCAAACATGATACAATCAAGTGCACAAAAATATATCACATATACTACTTGTGCACATCAAGTGAGAAAATCAATCTTAAGTGAACAAATACTAGTTAGTGTAAAGTAATATATCAAATATATAATTATACATTAAATCATTAAATCAACACTTGATTTAACGATCCGGTCATATTGCATATAACCGACTAATATCAATAGTAACAACTCATCGAATCAACACTTGATCCGATAACCCGGCTATATCGCATATAACTGATCAATGTCACTAATCGCGAGAATAGAATTCAGTATCACATACTGGTATTATTCTCGGTCCCGCACATATCTCATATGAGCTCCTATTTCGTTTCGCTTGAGCCAGGAAACCTCTGTGTAGGACTCTAAAGACTCGTCAATACGCCGGCAGCAGGTGATGATCATATCAAACACCCACAAGCCGCAAGCGGTCTGCTAAACGTAACGGCCACCCGGGTATTGAGCGATCAGAAGATCAACGAGCAAGCCCGTTCACACTCCTGTGAATCTAACCAGTAACACTTACCGTACAGTCCGGTCTCGTCGTCTGATATGTCGCATATCTCGCCTAGGGGTGGTAAATGTCAGACCCCAATAGCTCGATAAGTCGTGTCGATATGAGGTTTATAACAGTTCGAGAAACTACTGGTAACACTTACCAGTAAATCTCAGCAACCCTGGCCAGGGATTTCCGGTTATAGCCAATCAAACACAGCGCAACATCAACTCCCTATACCGGGAGAAACGAATCCCTCCTATCGCTCATTGCCTCCATGTGATTCGGGACTGTACCCAAAAACCACCGTTATGCATGCTCTCTTGGACGTGGTAAGGTGGAAATCAAAGCACAGTGGGAATCATACAAGACTCTATGACGATCTCGGGTTTACAGACTAACCTGTACCAGTGTCCCCAGAAAACTGCCATCTGACGTAAGGTATAATACCATCTGGGAGTTCTCGGCGAGTCCGTACAGTGTACCCAGTCTCCACTGAGCACCCGTATATCATCTCTGATGTCAAACACCAATGGATATGGGATCATCCATCGCCCATCTGTATGGGTCGAGAAGGTATACGCTAGTCTACTCTGGTATATCGATGCCCCGTCTCGATACACCCACGACTAGGGACCTTGAAGGATGTACTTATGGACTACCATGTCCCCACTAGTATGATCCGCATCATAGTCCAGGTAGTCGAGTACACATCCTAAAGGCTTTACCAACATGTAACAGAGAGACAATCAGTGTACACGTTAAGGTAAAGAGCAACCAGATAGCATACTATCATGTCGAGCAAGAAAGTCCTCCCTATATATGTCCAAGCATCCACTACAATATACATCCTATGTACAGTAATGGTCTCTAGGGCATACATATAACTAACAGATATATTCGAAGGAACGTGATAGCTTTTAAAAGGAGTGGTTTAAGCTCCGCATTTAAAAGTTTTGTTGTTTTTGAAAAATCGAGTGGTTTTGAAATTGTTCCAACGATTCAACTTTGGTTTGTTTTCTTTGCATTAATATAATGCGTCCCATCAATTAATCATACCATTGCAGAAAACAACAAAAATATAACGTACGCTTATGCCATCCGCATTCGCTACTGGGCCCCGTCATCACCCGTTAGGTTACTTAACTAACGACAAAGCGGGGGCTGGACTAGGGCAGATGCAAAACATAAGCAACGTCTACTAGATATCATATATAGATATATACATTCGTCAGACGCAATGATAGTCATTCCAGGACACAGATGAACACATTGGATATGCTAGGAATCCGCGTTTCATTCCAGCCTGTAATGAAAGACGGATTACACGGTCATGTTGAATAGCCAAAACCCTACCCTAGACCCCTACGGGTGCGGCAAACTACCCGCCAAATACCCGAAGTAGAGCAGCCTCTCTCAACAAAGTGAGTAGGCCACTCGGCACTTCAAAGTACCCGGTAGTCTGTGCACCCCACCTTGGGTCTATCCTAGGAGCAGAAAACAGTAAAAGAAATAATATACAAAGGCGGCTACATCCTCAACCCGGATGTGCGACCCAAAAATAATATTACATCAATTTAAAATTTACATCAAATGAAAGATAAATAAACACTCATCTCACATCCCCGGCTATTCATCCACGACAATCCAACAAGTTCATATACACAATCCAATATCACAGATCACAGATATGTACAACCCCCACTAATCGACGTATAGCGATTAGTAGACGTTCAGTACATATATCACATTACAGATATAATCCAATTAGCTAAAATTTATAGAATTTTGATCAAAAACTGTATTTGAATCTACCCCAAGTAAAATCCAGTACTCTGATAAATCTGGGCAGAAACAAAACTTCCCAGAATACACAAAACCAACACAGAGAACCCCAGAAGAATTTTGGTGCGCGGCCGAGTTGACTCGGCCGCGAATTCGCTGCGGATCGCTTGGATCGGCCGTGGATCCACGGTCTTATGAGCGATTCAGGCGCCCAAAATTCTACAGTTTTCTCTAAAAAGCCTGCTTGTATTTTTCATGTCACTGAAAATATTTTTAGGCCAGTTTTAAAAATCGACAGAAAATACAAGTTTTGGTGTGTTTTCAGGATTTTTTTCCGTGATCGAAATTATAACGACTTTGCTAACATGTTAGTTGTTGTTTAGCTAGGCTCTGATACCACTGTAAGTCTATGTTGCCCACCCCAGTACTTTCGAGGAGGAGGAATAGGCAAAAATCGAATTTTTCTTTGAAGGAAACATAGACTAACCATGAAGGATCTTTGCTAAACAAAAACTAACAAACAAACATGGAGCTTTAACTACTAGGTTAAGAGATTATACCAAAAGCTTGAACTCCTTCTCTTCTTGTGTTGCTTCCCCTTGTTGTGAGCTCCTTGAAGTAACTAAGGTGCTTAGTGTGCTAGACTTAGAACCCTAGAGTGAGTAGAGAAGTATTTTGGTTGTTTAGTCTCAAAAGCTTTTGATTTTCAACTCATGAAAGATTAAAGCTTTGAGAGAGGAAGAGGAGAGAGCAAACCATGAAAGAGAAAGGTTATGTGAGAATGAGAGGATAAACTCTCATATGAGGAAATATGATAATAATAATATTAATTAAGATAATTGTGATGGTGTGTTGATTTGACCATTATTATATCACATTTAATGCTAAGCATGCTCACTAAAAATATCTCAAGCTTAACAAAAAAAAAAAATCTAAGTCAACATGGGTCAACATGGTCAAATGGTCAAACCAACATTAGCCATGACACAATTAACTCTAATTAAAACTATTAATTAATTTCCTCCTTCTCATTATGGTTTTGATCAAGTCAATGGTCAAAACCTTAATGAGCTATCTCCTCCCTTGCCTCTGTACTGTATGTAAATACCCGTATCCGTGTTCCGAGAAACACGAATACCATGAGACTAAACCAATCTAAAATGCAATACTAGGATCTGGCTTAAACCAAAACCCACTAGTATCTACTGCCCGAACACCGAACACGCACAAGTGCGCGTATATGAACGAACCCTGTCGTAAAACCATACGACATCTACTCATATCGCCCAAAGGTGAACAACCCTCTGTGTGGGACTCTAAAGACTCAACACTACGCTGGCAGTGGTTTTAACCACAGGCCGCAAGCGGTACTAACTGTACGTAACGGTCCCCAGGTAGATGCCGATAAGAAGGCCGATGAGGAAAACCCCATCCGAACTCCTACTGAGCCTGAATGTGACAATCTCTGTACAGTCCGGTCTGTTCGTCTAAGAGCATCGCATGTCGGGCCTAGGGGCGGTAAACGTTAGACCCCTAATAGCGGTATAAGTCGTGTCGGAGTGTAGCCCGGAACACCCTGAGAAACAACTGGAAACACTACCAGTAAATATTGCTTGCCCTGGCCAGGGACTTTGTGTAATGGCTCTTCAGACATAGCGCGATATCACCCCCAATACCGGGAGAGACGAATCCTATCTAACCGCCACTGCCTCCAAGTGCTTCGGGACTGCACCCAACTACTACCTGTTTGCATGACTCAATAGAGCCGTGGTAGGGTAGTAATATAAGAACAGTGGGAACACACTCGAGGCGAAGCAGCAGTGTCAAGTCAACGGACTAACTCATGTCACCTGGGAACTAATAACTGAAAATAGGTATAATACCAACCAACAGTTCGTGTGAGTCCTTTCCAGTGTACTCGTAACCTAACGAGCACCTGCATACTATCTCTAGTATGACGTACTGATGGCTGTGGGACAGACCATCTCCCTTGCTGGAACGAGAAGCGTACACACTAGTCTACTCTAGAGTATCGATGCCCAGTCTTAATAATCCATCGACTAGGGACCTGTATAAGGATGTGCTTATAGACTACCAAACCCCTACAAGTGTGACTGCCATCACAACGCTGGTAGTCAAGCAAAGATCATAAGGGCTCTATCAATATGTATCAGCGATACGTTAAAAGAAACATATACACATATTAAGATAGATACAAACCAAGTAGCATACTACTATATTGAGCAATACTGTCATAATACTGTGTATATATCCTAAGCTTCCAAAATGTAATATACAAACTAGTACTATACAATAATGGACTCTAGGGCATATCACACTAACAGGCGCCACTTAATAAGGAGTGTTTAGCACTTAGTGATTGGCGCTCAGCGCCAAGCGCCCCACGCACCCCTCACGTGGGCTCCACAAAATAAAGGAGTGCTTACCACTCAGTGACTGGCTTTCAGCGTCCAGCGCCCCATGTGCCTCTCACGTGGGCGCTACAAAATAAAGAAGTTCTTAGCACTCAGTGGTTGGCGTCCAGCTCCCCACGTGCCCCTCACGTTGGTGCTACTCAATAAGAAGTGTTTAGCACTCAGTGGTTGGCGCTCAGTGCCCAGCGCCCCACGTGTCTCTCATATGGGTGCTATAAGATAAAGGAGCGCTTAACACTCAGTGAGCTACGCCTAGCGCTCACCGCCCAGCATCTCACATGACTCACGCGGGCGTTGCAGAACATAAAAGTGCTTGGTACTCATCAGGCAGCGCTTAGCACCTCACGTGCTTTGCACGTAGGCGCCATAAAGAGTGCCTAGCACTCCATAAAAAGATAAAAAGGGGGTAAAGTGAACACTTACTGGGCAATTCCCATGACCGAGAACCCCACATGGCTATATGTAAGCGTCAGAATATACATAAGTGCTCAGCACTTTTCATATAAAAAGAGGGACTGAGCCCAAAGAAGTGCTTAGCACTTCTTTCCAAATAAAAAGAAAACTGAGTGGACTAAGTCCAAGTTGGGAAGATCCCTAATTCAGATCAACTAAGCCCATGGGTTCACCACTTCCCAATCATGATCGATGACCCTTCGACTGATGATATCCAAAATGATGTCCATCCCACATCTCTTAAGTTAATCTTAGCCTTCTAAAAATGGCTAATGATTCTTAGATGGTCAACCATGATCTTTTCCCTCAGACACGGGAATTGGTTCAAGGGTACATCTCTCCACACCTCTGATACACATCGTTGTAGTTCCTCAACGTCTTCAGAGAGGTGGCGGGTCCTGACAACCAACTGCTTTTAGGTGCACTTCCCAAGCCGACGTGCATACCTTAAACCAAATCACTCCCCAAATGCGTGTATCCCACATCATCGCCGCACATTTCGTCACGTAACAAATATACGTACACGCAGGATGATCTACGGACCGAAACGTTCTTAAACTAACCGCGGGCCGAAACGTGCTTAAACTAAACCCTCACCTCAAAAATGGTGATCTACGGACCGAAACATCTTCAAACTAAACCTTCACCTCAAAAATGGTGATCTGCGGACCGAAACATCCTTAAACTAACTACGGACCGTAACGTCCTTAAACTAAACCCTCACCTCAAAAAGGGTGATTTGCGGACCGTAATGTCCTTAAACTAACAACGGACTGAAACGTGCTTAAACTAAAACAATAGAGCCCTAATGCTCTTCGTTGGATCTGAATGATCCTAAAATCCCCGTTAAGTAGATCTTAGTCTCAAATTGGACTAACGTATCCTTAAAAAACATTTAAGTTGATCTTAATCTCAAACGAGATTAACGATCCTTCAATCAAACCAAAACCAAATCTAAGAATATACGGATTTAGACTAATCCACTCCCTATGGGTGATAACATAAATTAGTCTCCGTATACAATCCACGGGCAACTAAAAATAAAACAAACACACACGACACAAAGTGAACATCTGGAGCAGGAGAAAGTGGTTATCGCAATGCGGTAATGTAATTAACTGCAGGGGCTTGCGCCTGCAGAGAAGAGCGTCTCCACAATCAAAAACCCTTTGCAAACGAGGGGGAATCTGACGAAATCTCCTACAACGGCCGCATCCGTCCAAACCTCCGATATACGGTGTCATAAATCAACTTGGCATCTTCGGAGAGGTGGACGGATAAGTCCAAATAGCATTTGCCCCCAGAATTCTGGCCAGACGTACAACGTCTCGGTCACGTCTTCCGGCTGAGAACAGATTCTGGCATGCCCAGTAGGACCTTTTCCTCTTTCCACTCCACACTTCGTGTGTCGTGTTCACGAATAAAATCGCGGTTTGCTATGGTTGCCCTTGGATTCGAGGAACTGAGATTTGGTGTCTTGCTCCTATGCAGAAGAGAAGAGAAATCAATGGTTTCCAGCTGCACCAACTGCAACAGTAACTCTCGCTCCACCCTAAACGGAGGAGTGACTTATGGGCCACATGCGGCCTCCATCTTTGCAATTCCAATAGAGAAGGTGACTCAAGCCTCCACTGGATTGTTCTTCGGGACCATGATCCTGCCAGCAAGCTTCAGTTCCCCAGTGCCGCCACAAGAACCTCCCAAGAAGTCGGTCTTCGATCGACTTGCAACCTTTACGGCCCCTTTCAACGGGTCATCCAATTCTGACACCTCGGTCTTCAACAGGCTGAACCATAGCTCAAGTAGTCCTGCAAAGAGGCTCGCAATACCTGAAGGGGTTATCCCAAAATGGATAGTCGTTCCAGCTCCAGTAGGAGAAGTCGTCACAAGGGTTTCCCCTACCAGAAAGTCGGCCTTCGACAGATTGGTCGTTCCCTCTCAACTGGTGTCAGTCTTCGACAGGCTGGCACCGGCAGTAGCCCTTCACCAAAGCAGGGGGAATAACGAAGCCGCTTCCATAACTGAAGTGGTCTCATCTAAAAGACATGCTCGACGTCTCCACTGGCGCCGAGTGAGGAAAGCTGGGGGCAGTTTCCCCTCTGGACTTACCCCACCAGCTCTATTGGTGGAAATTGACGTTGTTGTTCCAACTGGGAACAGTTTCGATCCGCTTAGGAGGGTGCGAAAGAACTCTCCAACCGCTGTATTGAAGAAGTCTCCCCCGACTGCTGAAAACATGATGCAGGCAAAGCCGGAGCAGCCCCCTCAGCGGCTGTCCTCCAAAATCCACAGAGTCTGGCGGAAAGTCCAAGATTCTATGATCAGTAAAGACTACCCTTGCCGACTGGAGAAAAAGAAGGCTCGGCAAGAAGAGGACCATCCCTCCGCCATACCATGGAAGGAATCGTCCATACCGGTGCCTGTTACAACAGCCCCTCCAACTTCGAATTCCGAGAAGGCCGGAGAAGATCCCGATGCCAGTGGCAAATTCCATAGGCGATAGACCCAAGCGCCCAAGTCTGGGGGCATGATCGTGCATGCTGTCTACATGGCTTCCGGAAAAGTGGAAAGCCATGCTTCTGTCGGTCATCGACCACTCACTCGGTCGTTGATGAAAGCTCAGGAGCAACAACAAAAGCTCCAGAAGACAGTGATCAAAATGTTAGCACTCGCCGGGCAAAAGGAAAGCCTGGGATCAACGTCTGAGCAGCGCCAAGAACAGGAGACCGACACCGAGTTCCTGTGAAGGGTCCTTGAAAGGTAGGATAAGGAGGCCGCGGAACAGGCTGCTAATATAAAGCAGATGGCACTTTTATTCCAAGACAAGGTGGGGATGATGATCCAGCTGGATCCTCCAGCTAAAGACCCGCCAATAATCATTGAGGACGACAGGGTGGAAACATCAAACCCCCTTCCGGCTTTATCAACGGCTAAGGAGGAAACCATCTCCAAGGCTTCCCTTGATAATTACATAACTTAGCAAATACGAGCTCATCAAGCGAGTGAAGCGGCTGGTCAAGTCGTTAGAACTGGGCGACCGTACCCAGGCTGGTATGATCAAATCAAATACCTGCCGGGATATACGATCCCTAAGTTCCACATGTATAAGGGGACAAGCAACCCGCACCGGCATGTCTCTCAGGTCAGAGCTTTATGCGGCAATACTGGAAGCGACGACAAACTGCTACTTCGCCAGTTTTTCGGCAGCTTGTCGGAGACGACATTTGAATGGTACTCAGAGCTCCCAAATGACTCCGTCAAAACATTTACGGAGATGGAATTGCTGTTCACACAGCGGTTCGCCAACGCAAGAGAACGCACCCCGATCACGGCATTAATAAATGCCAGGGCAAAATCAGGAGAGACCTGGGTTCAATACGCGATCCGTTGGCGGAATTGTAAGTCCATGTCACGCACCCCACGAACTTGCGGGGAGGCGGAATATATGAAAAACGATTATCAAAGCTTCGTAACACGGACTTGAGCGCATGAATCGAATCTAAACCATTGCTAACAAACTACTAGAGGTTTAACTACTCGGATACGAAGTTATACCTCACGTTACTTGTCCTTCGGGTCTTCATCGCGGTCCTCCACTCCTCGTAGGCTCCTTGGAAAATCGGCACCTCAACGGCCTCCTCGAATCAAAGACGATCCACCCGAAAGCTCCTACGCCAAGCTTGATCTCAAACTTGAGATAACTAGGTTGCTTAAAGTGCTAATCTAAGCTACCTAGGGGATATAGAGTGAGATTATGGATGTATTAGTCTAGCTAACCTTTGATCTCAACACATGAGAGGTTAGGGTTAGGGTTTGAAGAGAGAGTGAGCTTGAGGAGAGAGAAGGTGATGATGAGAATGAGAATGAATAATGAGCTCATGTGAATTTAACAACCATAACAATTTATCAAATAAATAAATATAAATGATTAATAATCATGGTTGATTCATTCACCTAGTGTGATTCATCATATGACTCACTAACTAATTAATGCATCATTTAAAACAAAGGATGAATCACACAAATGAGTCATTAAACATTAAATGCTTATGCCACCCTAACCCCTTAGTCACCACTCTTCTAGAAGCTTCCCGACAAATTACGAGAACGCCCCTCCAATCCGTGAAAACACGGAAAAACTTTAGACTGTATAAATCCAATAACCCGATACTAGAATCTGGCTTAAACCAAAGCCGGCTAGTAAAAACTGTCCGAAAAGTCGTACGTGCGTAAACACACGTATGCGTCCGAACCCTTGTCGTAAAACCATACGACCTCTATATCGTTTCGCTTGGAGCAGGGAAACTCTCTGTGTGGGACTCTAAAGACTCGACACTATGCTGGCAGTGGGTTTAACCATAGACCGCAAGCCGCACTAGCTGTACGTAACGGTCCCCAGGTAGATGTCGATAAGAAGGCCGATGAGGAAAACCATTCGAACCCCTACTGAGCCTGATGTGACAATCTCCATACAGTCCGGTCTGTTCATCTAAGACTATCGCATATTGAGCCTAGGGGGCGGCAAGCGTCAGTTCCCTAATAGCTGTATAAGTCATGTCGGAGCGTAGCCCATTACACCCTGAGAAATCTATTGGAACCTACCAGTAAATCTCGCTTGCCCTGGCCAGGGACTTTGCGTAATGGCTCTCTGACACAGCGCGATATCATCTCCCAATACCGGGAGAGACGAATCCTGTCTAACCACTACTGCCTCCAAGTGCTCGGGACTGCACCCAACTGCTACCTGTTTGCATGACTCCTTTGAGCCGTGGTAGGGTAGCAATCTAAGAACAGTGGGACACACTCGAGGCGAAGCAGCAGTGTCAAGTCTGCGGACTATGCTGTACTCATGTTACCTGGGAACTGTTAACTGACGACGGGTATAATACCAAACAATCAGTTCCCCTGCGAGTCCTGTCCGGTGTACCCGTAACCTAACGAGCACCTGTATACTATCTCCAGTACAACATACTGATGGCTGTTGGACAAACCATCTCCCTAACTGGGATGAGAAGCGTACACACTTAGTCTACTCCGGAATATCGATTCCCTATCTCGATAATCCAACGACCAGGGACCTGTATAGGATGTTGCTTACAGACTACCCAGTCCCCACTCGTGTGACTGCCATCACAACGCTGGTAATCAAGCAAAAGATCCTATGGGCTCTACTAATATGTATAAGTGATACGTTAGAAGAAACATATGCACATATTAAAGTAGACACAAACCAAGTAGCATACTACCATTTTTAGCAAGACTGTATATACAACTGTGAATATCCCAAGCTTCCATTAAGTAATATACATACAAGTATTATACAATAATGGCCCCTAGGGCATATACACTAACAATCTCCCACTTGCACTAGGACCATGAGCTGGCATATCGTAGACCTATCATCTCGAATAGCCTCTCGAACTGCGTCTGAGGAATGGCCTTCGTGAATGGATCAGCAATGTTATTCTCTGTCTCTACTTTTTTCACCTCGATCTCCCGGCGATCTACGATCTCCCTGATCAAGGGATACCGCCTTAAGATGTGTCTGGATTTCTGATGGGACCTGGGTTCCTTCGCTAAATCTATAGCGCCGTTGTTGTCACAATACAGAGGTATTGGACCAACACTAGAAGGAACCACCTGAAGTTCTGTGAGGAACTTCTTCATCCAGACAGCTTCTTTTGCGGCATCGCAAGCTGCTATGTACTCCGCTTCCATCATTGAGTCAGCAACGGTCTCCTGCTTGGAACTCTTCCAACAGACCGCCCCTCCATTGAGGGTAAAGACATAACCCGACATGGATTTGGAGTCATCCTTGTCACTCTGGAAGCCGGAGTCGGCAAAGGCCTCCATTTGGAGGTCTTTTCCACCATATACCAAGAACATCTCCTTAGTCCTCCTCAGGTACTTGAGAATGTTCTTTACTGCTATCCAGTGCTTCTCCCCTGGGTTTTCCTGATACCTGCTTACAACGCTCAATGCGTATACTACATCTGGTCTGGTATATAACATCGCATACATTATAGAGCCTACCGCAGAAGCATAGGGTAAAATCGATATGCGATCCCTTTCCAAATCAGTCTTGGGAGACATCTCTTTGGAGAGGGTGATTCCGTGACAAGCCGGTAAGTTACCGCGCTTAGAATCATCCATACTGAATTTCTTCACTATTGTGTCTATGCACCTGGACTGTGAAAGTCCCAACATCCTCTTTGATCTATTACGATAGATCCGGATCCCCAGAATGTAGGTGGCATCACCCAGGTCTTTCATGGAGAATTTATGTGACAAGAATCTTTTGACTGATTGTAACATAGGAATATCATTTCCTATTAGGAGAATGTCATCCACGTACAAGACGAGGAATACTACAGCTCTCCCTACAATCTTACTGTATATGCATGGTTCATCTGGATTTTTGATAAAATCAAATTCTTTGACTGCATCATCAAAACAGATGTTCCAACTCCGCGATGCCTGCTTTAGTCCATAAATGGACTTAAGCAGCTTGCATACTTTACCGCTGCTCCCACTCTGAATGAATCCCTCTGGCTGATCCATATAGACGCTCTCTTCCAAATTTCCATTTAGAAAAGCTGTTTTTACGTCCATCTGCCAGATCTCATAATCGTGGAAGGCAGCAATAGCAAGAAGGACCCGAATGGATTTCAGCATAGCCACTGGAGAAAAGGTTTCGTCATAGTCCAAACCGGGTCTTTGACGGAAACCCTTTGCAACAAGTCTAGCCTTATAAGTTTCAACCTGTCTATCTACACCAATCTTCTTTTTGAAGATCCATTTGCATCCTACGGGTTTTACCCTATCTGGAGTAAAGTCCAAAGTCCATACTTTGTTAGTCTACATGGACTCCATTTCGGCCCGCATTGCATCCAGCCATTTTACTGAGTCACCGCTCTGAATGGCTTGCTGGAAGCTAGTAGGCTCATCATAGTCAATAGTGCAATCCTCTCTATCCCCGTCTATGAGAAAACCGTAGTATCTCTCGGGTGGATGAGATTGCCTACTACTCCTGCGGTGTGGCGTTGGGATGTCCTGTTCTCCTGAACCTTCTTGTTCCACCAAGGTTTCAGTAATAGCTTGTGGTTCTGGAATTTCTTCCAGTTCTATTGCGCTCCCACTCTTCTGATTTTCCAAAAATTCAGTTTCTAAGAAGCAGGCATGAAGAGAAACAAAGACCTTTTGTTCCTCTGTGTAATAGAAATAATATCCCTTGGAGTTCTTTGGATATCCCACAAATATGCATTTTACTGAGCATGCCTCGAGCTTGTCCGCATGCTGCTTTTTTACAAAAGCTGGACATCCCCATGTCTTAAGATACTTAAGACAGGGTTTCTTCCCACTCCAAATTTGATATGGTGTGGTAGGCACAGTCTTGGTTGGAACTCGGTTCAAAAGGTCTGCAGCTGATTCTAGTGCATATCCTTAGAATGATCGCGGCAACTCAGCGTTACTCATCATGGAATGAACCATATCCAATAGGGTTTGGTTCTATCTCTCCGATACACCGTTATGTTGTGGTGTGTATGGAGGAGTAAGCTGAGAGAGAATTCCATTCTCTTTTAAGTAACCTAAGAACTCGGCACTTAAGTATTCACCACCTCGATCAGATCTCAGTGTCTTGATACTTTTGCCGGTTTGTTTTTCCACTTCATTTTTGTATTCTTGGAATTTCTCAAAGGCCTCGGATTTATGCTTCATCAAGAAGACATATCCATACCTAGAGAAATCATCCGTAAAAGTAATGAAGTAAGAATAACCGCTTCGCACATGTGTAGACATTGGACCGCACACGTCACTGTGTACGAGTCCTAAGAGCTCACTTGCTCTTTCTCCGTGTCCAGTGAACGGAGTCTTTGTCATCTTTCCCATGAGACAAGATTCACAAGTGGCATAAGATTGATATTCGAACGGATTCAAATATCCTTCTCTATGTAACTTAGTCAACCTTCTTTCATTGATGTGACCTAGTCTACAATGCCATAAGAAAGCCTGATTTAATTCCGGAGACTTTCTTTTAAGTGTGTTCTGGACATTGAAAATCTGAGCTTGATTTAATACGTATATCCCGTTTTCTAATGTACCTGACCCAATCAAAAATTGATTTAGGTAGATGTGAACTACATCACCTACGAATGTAAAATCATATCCTTCTTTAGAAAGTAAGGATACAGATATGATATTACAAGTCGTACCTGGTACATAAAAACAGTTACACAGAATCAATATCTGCCCAGTTGTCAGTCCAAGATGATATTCCCCTATGGATTCAGCATTCATGCTCATTCCGTTAGCAACCGTGAGGGTCATGTCACGTATCCTGATAACCCTACGGTTTCTCAGAGCCTGTAAAGAATTACAGATGTGAGTTCCTGACCCGGTATCTAATACCCAGGAAGTAGGGTTAACTGACATACAGTTCTCTATTACAAACACACCCGAAGCCGAAGCCACAACATGCTTCGAATCCTGGCTACTGGCTTCCAAAGCCCTGCAATCATTCTGCCTATGCCCAATCCCATAACAATAGGAACGTCCCTCTTTTACTATTTTATGTCCCGAAACTTTTGCCCTTCTCTTTCCTTCTCCTTCCCTGGTTTCCTTCAGGGTAGGAGGCAGAGACTGTAGAACCAAGTCAGTATTTGACTCGTTTCCCAACGCGGTCTCCAGGTCCTGGAGCTCATCAATACAGCTAGTCATTGTAAGGACGTTGTCCCCTACAGATGACCCATCAGCCAACCTCGCTTGAATTAATTCGTTCGAGGTTTCATATCTAGTGATATGAGATTGCTCTCCATATAAATCTTTATTATGGAGAAAGATGGAAACTAAGTCCATCTTCTCGTGCTGCTTCTGGTATACACCATCAACTGAAGCTAACACGAGGCACTTAGCTTTTGCTTTATCTTTTTCCCTTGTCTGACGGATATCCATATCCGCGACAGTGGAAACTGGACCTGGGACGGTAGGATCTTGAGTAGTAATAGGGTGGTCCAGCTTGTCATAGCCAATGGACATCTGGACAAACCTTTGCCAGTCATATAAGTCAGATTCAGTCAATTTTTTATCTAGATGTAACCTATGTGTGGTCACAAGGTCGCTGCAATTAAGAGAGAGAGAAGAAAATATTTTAGCATGATGCTGTTGCAAGTTTAGATTGGTTTTAAGTTTATCTAAACAGGATGGCTCCCACCGTTTCTCGAATCCCTCTTTAAACCATAAAAGAAGAATTAGCCAGGACTATTCTCACCGTACAATACTTGCTTAACCGTTCAGCCAGGCCAGTGTCGATACTTCGAGGGAGGTTTTCCAACGCTTTCGCGAAGTTCCTTAATTAAATAACCTCTTTTCTCTGGGGGCGTAGCCCCGCTGACACCTTTCTAGGCACCTACTTGGTTTATAGCATTGATCGTTAAGTGACGAATCTCCTGATAAGTAGTATATACTCACAGAAGGATCGGGATCCAAAATATCATCGTATGATAATGTTGAAGGAATCCTACCAACATTCATCAAACTTCAAAATGGTATGCTATCTCTGCAAATTTCAGTTTCTTTAGAAATTCCCGATATGAATTTTTGCCCCATGCTCTTATGACCTTGACTTTGGCCAACAAATCATAAGTCACATGTCAAGTTCTACCCGTCAATATCCAGGTTAATTTGAACCCATCCGTACATACGCTTGACTTTGGCCAACAAAGCAGTACGACTGTCCCAAACCAACGCATCTATCTATGCTGCATATGAATATTCAACAGCTACCAAACACTGTGCCTTGACTTTGGCCAACAAACACAGCTTGAATACTATTGACTATCTATATGAAATGACGGAGGGCTACGACTGGTTTTGGCAAAACCGTGAACGTAGTGAACTTGATATAATCGAAGGAACCTGATACATTTTAAAAGAAGTGGTTAAAGCTCCGCAATTAAAAAATCTGATCTTTTAAAATAACCGAATGGTTTCTTTTAAATTTGTTCCAACGATTGAACTTTGGTTTATTTTCTTTGCATTATAATAATGCGTCCCATCATTTATCCTGTCATTGCAGAAAACAACGAAAATACCACGTCCTCTTATGCCATCAACATTTGCCACTGGGTCCCGTCATCACCCGTTAGGTTACTTAACTAACGACAGAGCGGGGGCTGGGCTAGCGCAGGTGTAAAACATAAGTGACGTCTAATAGCTATCATATATAGATATTGTACATTCGTCAGACGCAATAATAAGCATTCCAGATCACAGATAAACTTTATTGGATTTACTAGCAATCCATATCTACTTTGAGCCTGCATAAAAGACGGATTACACAGTTGTGATGAATAGCCATTACCCTACCCTAGACCCCTACGGGTACGGCAAACTACCCGCCAAGTACCCGAAGTGAAGCGGTCTCCCTCAACAAAGTGAGTAGGCCACTAAACACTTCAAAGTACCCGGTAGTTTGTGCACCCCACCTTGGGTCTATCCTAGGAGCAAAAACAGTAAAAAGAAATAATACAACGGTGGCTACAACCGCAACCTGGATGTGCCCCACAAAAGAATATTACATCAAATTACATTTACATTGAATGAATGAATATTAAACACATCTCAAACCCCGGCTAATCATCACAACAGTCCAACACAATTCATATACACAAACAGTAAACATTACAGAAATGTGCAACCCCCTGCCAACCGACATACTAGCAGTTAGGGGAGGTTTACGAACACATTAAACATTACAGATAAAAACCCAATAAGTAAATATCTTAGAACATCGATCGATTATCATATTCCGTGTTTAACCCAAAAGCAAAGCAGCACTGAAGTAACCTGGGTATAAACAGAACAAACAGAGAACCAAAACACCAAAAAACAAGAATTACAGAGCAAATCCGAGTCAACTCGGAGTTGACTCGGCGGCGGATCCGCGGCACAAGCACTCTATTGCCACGGATCCGCGGCCGTTTTGCCGAGTTGCTGGCTCGTATTTTCCCAGTATTCTTAAAATACCCTGCTGTGAATTTTAAGATATGTCAAAAAAATTTTGTGACATGTTTAAAATTAACAGAAACTGTTAAGGGGTTAGGGTTTTGTTTTCGTGTTTTCCATCGATCGAACTTCTAATTAGTTGCTAACAAGCTAGTAATGCTTTAGTTGGCTCTGATACCACTGTAAGACCATGTCACGCACCCCACGAATTTGCGGGGAGGAGGAATATATGAAAAACTATTATCAAAGCTTCGTAACACGGACTTGAGCGCATGAATCGAATCTAAACCATTGCTAACAAACTACTAGAAGTTTAACTACTCGGATACGGAGTTATACCTCACGTTACTTGTCCTTCGGGTCTTCATCGCGGTCCTCCACTCCTCGTAGGCTCCTTGGAACATCGGCACCTCAACGGCCTCCTCGAATCAAAGACGATCCACCCGAAAGCTCCTACGCCAAGCCTGATCTCAAACTTGAGATAACTAGGTTGCTTAAAGTGCTAACCTAAGCTACCTAGGGGATATAGAGTGAGGTTATGGATGTATTAGTCTAGCTAACTCTTGATCTCAATACATGAGAGGTTAGGGTTAGGGTTTGAAGAGAGAGTAAGCTTGAGGAGAGAGAAGGTGAAGATGAGAATGAGAATGAATAATAAGCTCATGTGAATTTAACAACCATAAAAATTTATCAAATAAATAAATATAAATGATTAATCATCATGGTTGATTCATTCACCTAGTGTGATTCATCATATGACTCACTAACTAATTAATGCATCATTTAATACAAAAGATGAATCACACAAATGAGTCATTAAGCATTAAATGCTTATGCCACCCTAACCGCTTAGTCACCACTCTTCTAGAAGCTTCCCAAAAAATTACGAGAACGCCCCTCCAATCCGTGAAAACACGGAAAAACTTTAGACTGTATAAATCCAATAACCCGATACTAGAATCTGGCTTAAACCAAAGCCGGCTAGTAAAAACTGTCCGAAAAGTCGTACGTGCGTAAACACACGTATGCGTCCGAACCCTTGTCGTAAAACCATACGACCTCTATATCGTTTCGCCTGGAGCAGGGAAACTCTCTGTGTGGGACTCTAAAGACTCGACACTACGCTGGCAGTGGGTTTAACCACAGACCGCAAGCGGCACTAGCTGTACGTAACGGTCCCCAGGTAGATGTCGATAAGAAGGCCGATGAGGAAAACCATCCGAACCCCTACTGAGCCTGATGTGACAATCTCCATACAGTTCGGTCTGTTCGTCTAAGACTATCACATATCGAGCCTAGGGGGCGGCAAGCGTCAGTACCCTAATAGCTGTATAAGTCATGTCGGAGCGTAGCCCATTACACCCTGAGAAAACTACTGGAACCTACCAGTAAATCTCGCTTTCCCTGACCAGGGACTTTGCGTAATGGCTCTCTGACACAGCGTGATATCATCTCCCAATACCGGGAGAGACGAATCCTGTCTAACCACTACTGCCTCCAAGTGCTCGGGACTGCACCCAACTGCAACCTGTTTGCACGACTTCTTTGAGCCGTGGTAGGGTAGCAATCTAAGAACAGTGAGACACACTCGAGGCGAAGTAGAAGTGTCAAGTCTGCGGACTATGCTGTACTCATGTTACCTGGGAACTATTAACTGACGACGAGTATAATACCAACCAATCAGTTCCCCTGCGAGTCCTGTCCGGTGTACCCGTAACCTAACGAGCACCTGTATACTATCTCCAGTACGACGTACTGATGGCTGTGGGGCAGACCATCTCCCCAACTGGGATGAGAAGCGTACACACTTAGTCTACTCCGGAATATCGATGCCCTATCTCGATAATCCAACGACCAGGGACCTGTATAGGATGTTGCTTACAGACTACCCAGCCCCCACTGGTGTGACTGCCATCACAACGCTGGTAATCAAGCAAAAGATCCTATGGGCTCTACTAATATGTATAAGTGGTACGTTACAAGAAACATATGCACATATTAAAGTAGACACAAACCAAGTAGCATAGTACCATTTTTAGCAAGACTGTATATACAACTGTGAATATCCCAAGCTTCCATTAAGTAATATACATACAAGTATGATACAATAATGGCCCCTAGGGCATATACACTAACAGGAATCTATGGTCAAAATGCGAACAACGCATCGAAAAAGCTCCGGCCGTGGGCATGTTCATAGAGACACTCGACCCTCAGGCGACCGTGTCCCAGTTCATGATGTTTTTCAAGACGACAACCTTCCAGGATTTGATCGACAAGCTGACCCAAATGGACCAGACGGGCCATGGGCCTCCCTTTTCAACAATGGACCCTCGTAATCCAAAGGGTAAAGAGAAAGCTGCCTTCGTTGACAACACTCAACAACAACCGAGTGACCCGAAACTGGTCGCTCGCCAAAGCAACACACGCCCACGCCAATCCCTCGAAGAGAAGTTATGACGTCCTTACTTGTTTCCTCGTGATAAAACGAGGAGACTGTTTGAACGGCAGTGCGCAATAGACTCATCACTCTACCGGATCCGAGACGTCTACTGCAGCCTGGTGATGTCAACAGTCCTAACTACTGCTCCTACCATAGAGTAGTGGGCCACCCAATTAAGGATTCCTATGTTTTCAAAAACTGGGTCAAGGACCAGTATCAACAAGGGAAGTTTGCACTGTCCGAAAATTGGAGGGTGAACCCTCCACAAAGGCACGCTCCTAAAAAAGTGGATACGCCGGGGGCATCATGTTCGTTTGTAGAAGAAGCTCCTTGGGAAGTGTTCCTTTTAGCTAAAACTAAAAGAATGTTGAAGGATCTTCAAGCATGTCTGACGATCAAATGGAAAAGCCCACTGGAGCCCGAAATCATTGAGGGGATGCTTAAACCGTGTCCCACACCGAAAACTGCTAACGATGGGCAAAACACCTAGGTCAAGCCTTCAAAGTCTTCGAAGGGAAGAAGAAGACCAAGAAGCCTGTGCAGCCTGACGACAAGCGCACGGACCTGTAAAAGTACATCGACGCGCTGGAGGAGTACAACCAGAAGGCGTGGACCCCGGTCACTCTCGAAGAGTTTCTCAACCATATCCTTGAGAACGGAGATAGTGACGATGATGAGAGAAATAAATCATCAGGAGGAACCTAAGACTATGTAGCAAGTTGCCACATGGTCTCTCATTTGTCGTTAAATGACGATGAAACTCTCTCGGCGTCAGAAAGCAACGCAGAGGAACCGGGGGAAAGGTCATAGCCAATCTCTCCGGAAAATGCCGCCCCTACAATCATCTAAAGAAGAAGGGGACCCCGTTCGTCTGGGATCGTAAATGCCAAAGTGCGCTAGACGAAATCAAACAATACCTGCAGAATCCGCCGGTACTGACTGCTCCGGTTAAGGGAAAACCCCTCATCCTGTATACAACAACCCTTGAAGGTTCTTTAGGTGCGTTATGGACACAGGAGAATGACCAAGGGAAGGAGAGAGCTCTCCACTATTTGAGTCGAGTTCTCCTAGGGGCAGAAAACAACTACTCCCCCATCGAAAAGCATTGCTTGGCGCTGATCTTCACGATAACGATGCTCATACATTATGCCTTGGCGCATGAAGTCCATCTCATATCAAAGGTGGATCATCTCAAATACTTGATGTCAAGAGCTATACTAACAGGAAGGCTCGCTAAATAGGCCCTCCTCTTAATGTAATTCTCGATAACATATCGACCCCTCAGGGTAGTGAAAGGCCAGGCCATCGCCGACTTACTCGCTCAGCATCCGATACCAGCCGACTCTCCCTTAAATTGTGAATTAACGGACGGACATGCATTCGACACAAAGGATAAAGAAAATGACTCTCGATGGGAACCTTACTTCGATGGGACATCTTCCATGAAGAAGCGAAAGCACAACACCCCCATAATCAAAGCTGGGGTAGGCCTTATTTTCGTGACTCCACAAGGAGGGATAATGCATTTTTCCCTTTCCTTAACGGAGCCGAGAATAAACAACGAAGCGGAATATGAAGCTTTGATAGCAGGTCTCGAGATCGCTGTCGACATGGGAATCAAAAACCTCCTCATACACCAACTGGTCGTTAGTCAACTTAATAGCAACTATCAGACATGCAAACCAGAGCTAATAAGAGATGGCGAGAGAGTGCAGCAATTGCTGAAACAAATCCCCTCCTATATCCTGGAAGGCATACCGCATGCGGAAAATAGCAAGGCGAATGCATTAGCCAAGCTTGCTAAGAAATTGGCTGACGAAAACGTTGATGATGTAAGGATCGTTGTGCAAAGCCTCCGGGTTCTCGCGCCCGTAGAAATATCTTTGGAAGATTTAACAGAGTCATCTGAAGGAACGGAAGCAACCAAACAAGCAGCCTTCCAAATAGAAGACGGAGAAAATGCTAAGGATTGGAGAGAAGTCTTTATAAACTACTTCAAATCCCATCGCACACCCAAAGATGCGTTATCAAGATATCAGCTCATGAAATGAGCTCTGTCCTTCACATTCGTCAATGGTACTCTATATAAGAGATCGTTCGACAGTTTGTGGCTAAGATGCTTAGGACCGGAGGAAGCAAAGAGAGTCGTCCAAGAAACTCACGATGGACTCTACGGTTCTCATCAAGTCGGGCCAAAGATGAACCTAAAGATTAATAGAATGGGTTATTATAGGCCCACAATGATTTAGGACTTCCTTGAATATGCAAAGCAGTATCACTCGTGCCAGATTCACGGGGACTTCATCCACTAGCATCCAAATCCGCTACACCCAACAGTGGACAGTTGGCCGTTCGAAATGTGGGGAACCGATATAATTGTCCCCATTGAACCGACGTCATCCAAAGAACATCGGTTCATACTGGAAGCAACCGATTACTTCTCTAAGTGGGCAAAAGTAGTACCGCTAAGGGAAGTGAAGACAGACAACATCCTCCATTTCTTCAAGACATGTCGTCTTCCGGTTTGGCACTCCGCGGCGGATAATCTCGGATAATGGGCCAGCCTACAGAAGCCATAAGATCAGCCGCTTCTTACAGCAGTATAATATAGATTGGAGGTACTCTTCAGTCTATAATCCTCGAGCTAACGGTCTAGCTGAAGCTTTCAATAAGACCTTGACGAAGATTATAAAGAAAACGATGTTCAGAAACAAAAAGGACTGGCATGAGAGACGACATGAAGCTCTCTGGGCGTATCAAACCACGTTTAAGACGACCACGAATACAACTCCATACGCGTTGGTATTCGGTATGGAAGCGGTACTCCCTTTAGAGATAGAGCTGCCCTCTCTACGAGTGGCGATTCGTTATGAGCTGATGGATGAAGAAAATGCTCATCTTCGGCTTGAGGAGCTCGATGCCATCGACGAAACTCGTCTTATGGCACAGCAAAACCTGGAAGATTACAAAGCAAGGGTGACGCGCTCATATGAAAGGTTGACCAGGCCAAGAACATTCCGCCAAGGCGAACTCGTGCTAGTTGTCAAACGACCAATGATCCCCAATCGTGCCAAACGGGGGAAATTCGAGCCAAACTATGAGGGCTCCTACATCATAGACAAGGTCTACCAAGGTGGGGCCTACTTGCTCATGGACATGCATGGCGAAAGACCCTTCCGGCCAATAAACGGCCGATTCCTTAAGAAATACCACGCCTGACGAGTCACGACTCAGATCAATGATAGATGACGACGCTTGTGTCCGCTTGCTATCTTCTTGAGTCAAAACTCTAAAAGTAGTATCCAACAGAATCTCCGTCCCAAACACAGAAACAACGGACCGCGACGTCCCTAAACTAACGGCGAATCGTAATGTCCTTAAACTAAAACTTCGCTTCCAAAACGGCGATCATGGACCGAAATTTCCCTAAACTAGTACTCCGCCTCAAACATGGCGATATATTTTCCTGGGATCTGTATTGCAATCAAAGCTCCCATGGCAAAGACTGCATTTAAAAAAAACGGCATGTCCACAAGCAAAATGGGCACGGATGAAAACCCAAAAGGGCGCCGTGAGTAAAAACAGTAGGGCTACCGGCGAGTTTGTGAAAACCCGAAAAGGGCGCTAACTCGTAAAAAAAAACCTCATATACACTCGTAAGGTCCTCTCGACTTTGTGAGGAGAAAATACCTGCGTGAGATCCTTACGACTCACAAAGGAGCAACGCACTTAGGAATCTCCATCATTCCTAAGGAGAATTACACTTGCGGGATCCTCATGACTCATAAGGAGAATTTCACCCTGTGAGACCCTCACGGCTCACAGGATTCAAAAGTCTTAAGATACAGGGACCTGCACCTATTCTTAAGCCATCACATTCCCCAAATTGCTATACAGGCGGTCAATATTGACCCTTGTATACCATCCACGAGCATAAATAAACGTCCCATCGCCCAGTTGCACCAATGGCGTGAAATTTCCCCATTCGGTGAACAACACTTATAGGTCCTCTCGACTTGGAAGGAGAAAACACTTTTGTGAGATCCTTACGACTTACGAGAGGAAATATCACTTAGGAATCCCCACGATTCCTAGGAAGAAAATACACATACAAGATCCTCACGACTCATAGGGAGAAAACCCCTTTATGAGACCCCTATGGCTCATAAAGTCAAAAGATTTGGTCGACATGATCCTAACCCTATCTACTAAGCCACCTTTGTTCAAACCAGCAAAGGCACATGATGATTCGCTCCTGGCAATATTCCAGTGGTAGTGATGCTGATGCCTAAATTGGTAGCAAATTCCAAGTCCTCTCAAGGAAAATGATGATTCGCTCCTAGCCATATTCCAGTCGCAGCAATGTTAATGCTAAGATCGGTATCAGATCTCAAGTTCCATACTCACAACAAAAAATCAACGAGCAGAAAATGCATATGAAATAGCCGAAATGATGAGGCAACTCGCAATAAAAATCAGCGAGCAAAATGTATGCATATAAAAACAGCCGAAATGTTTGGGCAATTCGCAATAAAAATCAGCGAGTAAAAAGAAAAATAGTCGAAATGATTGAGCACCACGAAAGATAGCCGAAATGATTGGTCAGTCGTGACTTTCGCGATATAAAAAGCTGAAATGATAGAGCATCATGGAAAGAAATAAAAAAATGATGAAATTTTTGCCCTGCAGGTGAGTCCATACTGACCCCTGTATAGAATCCATGGGCACAAATGAAAAGGGAAACAATGTTTTCCCACAAGGCTCCGTTAACGGGAGAGCTAGATCTCGACGGTGACATCTACAGTCTAAAAATCGGCACGACGTTTCTTCTCACTCCAACAGGATGCAGACGTTGTTAGTGTATATGCCTTAGGGGCCATTATTGTATCATACTAGTTTGTATATTACTTAATGGAAGCTTGGGATATTCACAGTTATATAACAGTCTTGCTAAATATGGTAGTATGCTACTTGGGTTTATCTATCTTAATATGTATGTTCGTATTGATAAAGCCCTTAGGATCTTGCTTAACTACCAGTGTTGTGATGGAAGTCACAGTAGTGGGGGCTGGGTAGTCTACAAGCACATCCATTTCCATGTCCCTAGTCATAGGATTATCAAGACAGGGCATCGATACTCCGGAGTAGACTAGTGTGTACGCTTCTCATCCCAGTTGGGGAGATGGTCTGTCACACAGCCATCAGTACGCCGTACTGGAGATAGTATACAGGTGCTCGTTGGGTTACGGGTACATCGGACAGGACTCGCAGGGAACTGTTGGTTGGTATTATACCCGTCGTCAGTTAACAGTTCCCAGGTGACATGAGTACAGCATAGTCCGCAGACTTGACACTGCTACTTCGCCTCGAGTGTGTCCCACTGTTCTTAGATTGCTACCCTACCACGGCTCAAAGGAGTCGTGCAAACAGGTATCAGTTGGGTGCAGTCCCGAGCACTTGGAGGCAGTGGCGGTTAGACAGGATCCGTCTCTCCCGGTATTGGGAGTTGATATCGCGCTGTGTCAGAGAGCCATTACGCAAAGTCCCTGGCCAGGGCAACCGAGATTTACTGGTAGGTTCCAGTAGTTTCTCAAGGTGTAATGGGCTATGCTCCGACACGACTTATACCGCTATTGGGGGACTGACGCTAGCCGCCCCCCTAGGCCCGATATGCGATAGTCTTAGACAAACAGACCAGACTGTATGGAGATTGTCACATCAGGCTCAGTAGGAGTTCGGATGGGTTTCCTCATCGGCCTTCTTATCGACATCTACCTGGGGATCGTTACGTACAGCTAGTGCCGCTTGCGGTCTGTAGTTAAACCCACTACCAGCGTAGTAGTCGAGTTTTTAGAGTCCCACACAGAGAGTTTCCGTGCTCAAGACGAAACAATATAGAGGTCGTATGGTTTTACGACAAGGGTTTGGACGCATACGTGTGTTTACGCACGTACGACATTCGGACAGTTTTTACTAGCCGGCTTTGGTTTAAGACAGATTCTAGTATCGGGTTATTGGATTTATACAGTCTAAAGTTTTTCCGTGTTTTCACGGATAGCAGGGGCGTTCTCGTAATTTCACGAGAAGCTTCTAGAAGGATGGTGACTTGGGGGTTTAGGTGGCATTTGCATTTATTGTTTTAATGACTCATTTATGTGATTCATCCATGGAGTTAATGCTTCATTAATTGTTCTAATGACTCATGAAATGAATCACTCATGTGAATAAATGAAGCATGGTTGTTAAATCATTTATTTATTTATTTGATAAAAGATAATGCTTTATATATATTCAAATGAGTTCATTATCTCTTCTCATTCTCATGCTCAACTTCTCTCTCCTCAAGCTCTCTCTCTTCAAACCCTAATCCTCCCCTCTCATGTGTTGAGATCAAGGATTAGATAGACTAATTAATCCATAACCTCACTCTATATCACCTAGGTGCCTTTGATTAGCAACTAAAGAAACCTAGTTACCTCAAGTTTAGAGGTGAAGCTTGGAATAGAAGCTCTCGGGTGGATCGTCTATTATATAGAAGAGGCCGAGGAGGAGGTGGAGAACGAAAAGACGAAGGACTAGGTTCACTAGGTATAATCTCTTTTCATAGTAGTTAAGAACTCTTATGCATGTGTTAGTTATAGTTTAGCAAAGATTCTTCGGTTAGTCGATGTTAACTCAAAGAACAAGATCGTTTTTCATATTTCCGCCTCCCCGCAACTCGTGGGGTGTTGTACATCGACTTACAGACATGACATCAACAAACGACCTTGGGGTCAAAACTAGCGGAGCCATGACTAAGTCCCAAGTTCCAGGCCCCGACGGTTCACAAACAACCCGGATACCACCTCGACACTCGTCTCGGTGCCGCAGACACGGTGTCAACAAACGACCCCAGGGTCAAAACAAGCGGAGCCATGGCTAAGTCCCTAGTTCCAGGCCTCGACGGTTCACAAACAACCCAGAGACCACCTCGGCACTCGTCTTGGTCCAGCAGACACAGTGTCAACAGACGACCCCAGGGTCAAAACAAGCGGAGCCATGGCTAAGTCCTTAGTTCCAGGCCTCGACGGTTCACAAACAACCCAGAGACCACATCGGCACTCGTCTCGGTGTAGCAGACGCAGTGTCGATAATGGTGCTTCTTCTCACTCCAGCACGATGCAGACGCGGCGTCGACAATCGACCCCAGGGTCAAAAAAGGCAGAGCCATGGCTAAGTCCCTAGTTCCTGGCCTCGATGGTTCATACATAACCCAGAGACCACCTCGGCACTCGTCTCGGTGCAGCAGACTCAGTGTCGATAACGACGCTTCTTCTCACTCCAGCACGATGCAGACGCGGCGTCGACAAACGACCCCAGGGTCAAAACTGTTAGTTATATGTATGCCCTAGAGGCCATTACTGTATATGTGATGTATAATGTAGTGGATGCTTGGACATATATAGGGAGCACTTTCTCGCTCGACATGATAGTATGCTATCTGGTTGCTCTTTATCTTAACATGTATACTTATTGTCTTTCTCTTACATGTTGATAAAGCCCTTAGGATGAGTACTTGACTACTGGGATTATGATGCGGATCATACTAGTGGGGCAGAGATAGTCGGCAAGTACATCCTTCAAATGTTCCTAGTCGTGGGAGTATCGAGACAGGGCATCGATACTCCAGAGTAGACTAACGTATACGCATCTCGACCCATATGATGGGCGATGGATGATCCTATATCCATTAGTGTTTGACATCAGAGAAGGTATATGGATGCTCAGTGGAGACTGGGTACACTGGACGGACTCGCCGAGAACTCCTAGATGGTATTATACCTATCGTCGGATAGCCGTTCTCTGATGACACTGGTACAGGTTAGTCTGTCGACCCAAGATTGTCATAGAGTCTTGTGTGATTCCCATTGTGCTTTGATTTCCATCATACCACGGTCAAGAGATCATGCAAAAAGGTGGTTTTTGGGTACAGTCCCGAGTCACATGGAGGCAATGAGCGATAGGAGGGGATCCGTCACTCCCGGTATTAGGAGTTGATGTTGCGCTATGCTCGATTGGCCATAACATGAAATCATTGGTCAGGGTTGCTGAGATTTACTGGTAAGTGTTATCAGTAGTTTCTTGAACCGTTATGGACCTTACATCGGCATGAATTATCAGGCTACTGGGGTCTGACGTTATACCACCCCAGGCTATGATATGCGACATATCAGACGAAGAGACCGGACAGTACGGTAGTGTTACTGATTGGATTCGCAGGAGTTTGAGCAGGCTTTCTTGTTGACCTTCTGATCGCTCAATACCCGGGTGGCCGTTACTTTTAGCAGACCGGTTGCGGCTTATGGGTGTTTGATATGATCATTACCTACTGTCGGCGTATTGACGAGTCTTTAGAGTCCTACACAGAGGTTTCCTGGTTCATGTGAAATGGAGTAGGAGCACATATGTGATATGTGCGGGACCGAGATTAATGCGCGTATGTGATACCGTATTCTATTCTCGCGATATGAGATATCGGTCAGTTATATGTGATATAGCCGGGTTATCGGATCAAGTGTTGATTCGATAAGTTGATTCATATGATATTAGTCGGTTGTATGTGTATAGCCGGATTATTAAATCAAGTGTTTATTTGATAATTTAATATATAATTATATATTTGATATATTAACTTACATTAACTAATATTTGCTCACTAAGTATTCTTTTTCTCACTTGTGTGCATATTGTATATATGTGATATATATTAATGTACATTTTATTGTTTCATGTTTGATGATACATGAAACATGGGTGTATGAGACTTACACTATAGTTAGGATAATCCAAGGGTTTTTATTTATCAAGGTAATTCTAAAATGGTGGAATTTTGTCATGGTAGAAGCTTTGAGAAAGCTTTAGATAACTATTGACCAAGTCCACTCATTTGTTTTCCTTGAGATATTTATTAACCCAACCTTTATCCTTATCCTAGTTAAGTCTCTACATGAGTTAGTGTATGACATTAATTCACCCATGGTTTATATTCTCACCTCATGAGTTCATTCTCTCCTTCTTCTTCACTTGAGCTTCTTCTTCCTCATGAAAAGCTTACTAGCTTTTGAAAATGGTGAGAAAAGATTGTGAGAAAAAGAAAATTAAAGAGAGCCCATTTCCTACTTCATCATCCTCTACTATTAGCCATTTAGTTTAGGGTGTTTGCTTCATTAAACCCTAATTTAGTGAAGAGGTAGTATGAGCTTGAGTCTCCTCGACGTAGATCATCTTTGGCCTCGAAGACTTCGAGCAAGTTTGCATCTTTCACCTTGTGGAGCCTCTCAAAAGTTCGGGAGATCATACTCTCAGCGAAGGGACATCTACACGGAGCATTTGAAGTGAATGACCGGTCTACAAAGGTTGTATTCCTCATTCACTTAGTATGTAAAGATGTATGCATGCTTATTGTTTAAATCTTTAGTTAAGATTCTAGGGTTAGAGTTATTTAGAACGGAAAAAATTTGAAAACGGCATGGTCGATGCGTTCCGAAACCTTGTTGCCGCGCTAGGTAACCCTACAGTGGTATTAGAGCCAAGCTAGAGATTTAAACGATGTTTGTTAGATTACGAAACCGAAATGACTCCGAAACTTGAAACACGATAACCTAGTTTTTGTCGAATTTTTAAAGGGCTCTAAATTTTTTTTAAACAAGTGCAGAATGTTGTATGAGATATGACATGAACACCATGAAAATTTAAGGGGGTTTTATACAAATTTGGCCAGCCACATAGGGCTAAAAACCGGCGAGCTCGTCCCGTTTTGGGAGTTCAGGCTTCAAATTTTCAGGGTTTTCTAGTCTCTGGGTTTTGGTGTTTCAGGTGTTGTTTGTTTTTACTAAATTTGCATGTGATGTTAACTTTCTGCAAAGACGACTCGGAGTGTTTCGCAGTCGTAATTCTAACATGTATTCGGGTTATTTAGACGATGTTAAAAAGTTCGAACGGATATCAATAACCCAATTTTTCCCCGCTGGAAATTTTTCAAGAGTTGGATTTTTTCCGAGTTTAAAATCTTCAGAAAATCTTGCAAGCAATTATGTGGAACCTTTAGAAGAACGATACCCAAACTCGACCTCTTGGATCGCGGAACCGCGGTGATACCCTAGGGTTTGCCGCAGTTCCATGGCGACATGAGTGAGGCATGGGTCGGCCCTTCTACGGATGGTTCAAAGGAGTTGTGGCAGTTTCTGGGTACTTTTTGAACTCCGCTCAAGTGTTGAGATTGTTGGGAAATTTTGGGTGCTTGTTTATTCGATCGAAAAGTTTAACTTCGTCTAGGTATCTGTGATTGTGATACAATATTTGGAATCCACATAATTAGTTATGAGATAACTATTTTGAATGTTATAAATCTAGCAGTTTAGTCTCATTTGATCGGTTTCCACGGGATTTTGATATGATCAAAAGTCCGTCGCAATTACGTAGTGTACGCGGATACTCGCCGGGTAACCTTACTAGATAGCCACGCCCCATAGCCCCGACCAAGTGACTGTAGGAGAACCCCGTCGCCAAAAGCATCCGTTCGGGTGCTCACGGCAGCGGTGTTCCGCTTTAATGCACTTCGTCGACGGCATCGGGGGTGTGGCCGTCTACTAAAGTTTCCGACGAGCATTCGATCAGGTTATCGGGAATCTTGTTGAATTACCCGTTAGGATATTGGAAAGTGTTTTCAATATCGAGACTAAAATGCGGGGTTTATAACTGTTAGGCATGTGATGTCTAAGGAATTCATTTTGTTGGGCATGAAATCCAAAGTATGTGATACATTGGGTTTATGATGTCTAAGGTGGTTACGGATTCCAACTGTTGTAGTTTTTCACTTTCTTTTCTGCGACCGTAAGTGTAATATGTGGTGTACCGCCGGTTTCGTTGCTATACGTCAACGACAATTGGGATACGCTTATTTACTTACGTTGATGACATATGATGTTATGTGTTATATTGGATCATCGTGTTTTGAATAGCCGGGGTTTTATGTGAGATGAGAGTTTTTTCATTTTCATTCATGTAAAAGCTTGTATGTAATATTCTTTTATTGGGGTACTTCCGGGTTGAGGATGATGTCACCATTGATGTATATTATTTACTTTTCCACATTAGGATTGTCACGACCCGAAATAGCACGTGACTGGCACTTGAATCATGTGAAGTCTATAGGACCCCGCCTAATTCAAGTAAGCCCAAAGCCCAGAAATCTAAACCATTTTAAATAAGAAGTAAAGGAAAAATTGTTTAAAGTAAGTGGTTTAAATAAAATAAATGGCGTTAAACATTTAAAAAAAACATCATATTTTCCCAAAAATTTCGGCAGAGTCTCCTTTGTAAATACTGGCCCCAAACGGGTATAAACATGAATAATATACATATATGAATAAAGGCATCCCCAAGCGGGAGCTAGCTCTTCGCCAAATGGCGGACACAACCACGCAAGCAATATAGTATACAACGTCGAAGGGCGAGGATCAAAACTCAGAAGAAAACCAATATCCACCAGAAAACCATAATAATACAAGCGCGACTCTAAGGTCGAAAGAATAAACACTGGTCTTCTAAGTCTATCAAATATTACAAGTCTGGTTGATAGAGTTTACTAGATAGCACAAAATGCAAATAAAGTACAATGGTGGCCACGATGCGAGTGAATCCACCTACCAAAGCAATCACCCGGAAAGAAGCAGTGTGCCAGCAAAACTGCCAAGGAAACCTGTACGGCAAAACCTGTAAGAAACTGTGTCACAACGGGGGTGAGTTGCCAACTCGTGAGTAGAAAATATCACCGAGCAGAAATCGCATGTATGACCCAATCCTAGGTCATACAGTAAAAATATATCCTCAATATAATATCCTGAACCATCTACACATAAGTGTAATACCACGTGCTCGTGCCAGTGCCTCAGATAGCAGCACATCATATATGCGATGTATGAATGCATGAAAACAGAATACATCTAAATGAAAAACAGTTTTCATAATTTAGTGAGATTTCTGTATGTAAAAATCGAGGTATCATCAACAAAATCAACATAGAATCCGTGTCAAGCATCGACGCAAAACATATATCCAAATATCCAATATCTCGGGCTCCGGCTATCCGGATTGGTCCATATCATATAATCTCAATACCTCAAAGTCTCAATATTTCGGGCTCTGGCTATCCGGACTGGCCCCTCATCAAAACCTCACGACTACGTCGGATCCTTCGGATATCCACCGTGTCACAAATAACCGGTCGTTAGTGCTCCCCTGCCAGGCTTAATGCCATCATCTGTGACCATCTTGTCCCGGGCTACCGCACTGGGTCCACCATGCACCCACAGACGGTTCCTCCTCCTCCTCGAATCGGGTGTATGATATCGTTCAAGAGCCGAGAAAACTCATGGTGGACGTATCTCACATCATATCACGAGAAAACCGCACTTTTTATTTTTTTGAAAATAATAAATGAGATTATAAAATCTTGCGGTTTCTCCAAATCTAGAAATCTCATGGAAAATCCGAAATCCAAAATGAAAAGTCAATAATAGTGAATACCGGGCTCCGGCAATCCGGACTGGCCCTATAATATTGCATAACAAATGAATATATAAACATGCATGTGTATCTAAGTAAAGGATGCAATATCTAAATTAGCACAAAAATGATATATTGGAACTTTCAGCTAGCAAGCGATATCAAAGAAGTAATATTTCTAAAGTGTACGTGTCATGGCAGTTACCGATGATGATGTGTGTGAGCCGGCAAGCAAGTGTACGTGGAGCATACGCATCATCGGTAATGGTGCTAGTGTCCTGACAACATGGGTTCAATATAAACAAGTATCACAAGTATAAGCATGCAATGCGATAATAACAACATGAATATATGGAAATTGAAAAGTGAACGCAACAATAAAGGATATACATTTATATGCACGAGTCATACAGTTTTGTTATTTGAAATCGCACGAATCGTGGTGTTTAGAAAATAGGGGCTACGGCGTTTTTAAGAAAAGGCACGTTCTTTGAAATATCCGTAGTATCCCTTGGCCTGTCTTTTAAATACTCATGATTCGTTAGTTTTGGAAATGAGTATGACCCGCGCCTAACTCTAACATCTACTAAGTAAACTACAGGACAAGCTAAGAGACTAACAAAGGGTAATAAAATCCACCTAAGTTCGAGTCGATCTATATATCTAGTAGTCGGTGATTCCGCCTCAATAGCGACACATACGATAACATAAATATAATACGACATCCTCAAATCATGAGTGGGGATCAATCATCATATTTATATCTCGTACGGTAAATCCACCGTACGGCATCTCAAAATCGGGGTACGGGTTGCCTATGACATATACATCAATATCCGTATGGTATCATTATCAATATATCATGAATATGGTACAGATCTAAGTCTAGTACATACCGATACCATCAACATATATCCGCGTGTGTATGAAAATACATCGCCCTCCGATCCGCTATAATAACATGTCGTATCACACGACCCAATCACATCACCGATCTCACGGCATCCTGCCCAATCACATCGACTCGTCTCCATGTATCATATACTATCCTCATCATCCGTGTATATGTATGTATGTGTGTGTGTATACACACACACACACACACACATACATACATACATACATACATACTCACATACATACATATATACCCATATACGCACAAGAAGAACAAATGTATGCGTGTATGTGCACGTGTGAATATCTTATTCTAGGATTCACGACTAGGAAACTAATTAAAATCACAATCTTTCAATTATACTAAAACTAACCCAAGTCTTCTAAAGTCTTTCTTGCTACGTATTTATATCTCACACATACGTAATATATATATATATATATATATATATATATATATCATATCGTACGAAAATGCGGTGGTGCTATACGCCATCCACTCGACTTCCCCCATAGATGTATATCTACTCACCTGGACGCCTCGGCTAAACTGCTCCGATTTCAGCTTTGTCCTTTTCGCGCCACAGCCGACGCCTCTGCACCCGATCTTAGAAATGTACACAAGGAAATAAAGGTGTAAATATATATATTCGCGGACACAAACAAATACAAGTCCACCACGCGCACTAACTAAACGCGCGCACACTTGATGCACGAAACTCGCCGCGACAATGTCACAATTCACCACTAGGGCCGCAATACGTGAAAATCACTAATTCCAGTACCCACTCGTACCAATTGCACATTCACAATACTCTAAAAATTATATGGAAAAGGTTGTATATCACCAAAAGCTCAAAATAAATCAAATCGTTTTACCTCCAAAAACCTAGTAAGCCACAAATTCCCGTTTTAGCACAAATCTAAATGTTTTAACAATTTTAGTGGCCACAATACTCACAAAATATCTTAATTTAGTCACACAAACCATAATTAAATTTTTAATCTCACTTATTTTCATTCACCCAAAATTCTAGTTTGCAATTTAGCTTAATTAGTAAAATTTTAAAATAACAATTTGCAAACTAGCTACTAGGTTAGATTTTACATGCCTTAATATGTTAAATTACACACTTAAACTATGTTCAAATGATATAAAACCCTAACTTGATCCATACCCAAATCTTGAATTTCCAAACTTGAAATTAAAACCTAATTGACACTTAATTGATTTTGATTTAAACTAATTATACAACAATTTACCATTGGGGTAGGATCATACCTCAAAATCATGAGATCCAACATGCAACTTTGCCTCCAAAGATGGTCTCTTGCTCTAAGATTTAAGCTAATTTGGGCTCAAGCGTATAGGGTAAAGGTTAATTAAAGAATTAGTGAAGCTTTGCATGATTTTTGTTGGATTTCATTAGGATTTAAGAGGTGAAATGGGATGGGGAAGTTTGGGCTACTGAAGGGGAAAGGGCTCGACCATAATTGGAGGGGGAGAGAGAGAATGATTGTGTTGTGTGTGTAAAAAAAATCACAAGTCAACAATACCCCCATACCTCCTTTAAATAACACTTTCCATATTCTTCTTTTCTTTTCTTTTCTAAAACTTTTCGAGTGGGGAAAAGTGGGGAGAGGGCAGCATGTAGGCTCGGCCAAGCATGGAAGTGGGGTGTATGTGTATTTGTGAAGAAGTTTCCAAGTCAAATTAACCCCCTAATCCTCATTAAAACACCTCACATCAATTTCTATTTTTATTTTATTTAATCTAGCATTCTAAAAACATCCAGAACCATGAGGAAAATTTTAGAAGAAGGAATATGTTACAAACTAGATTCTAGGTTGTCATGGTTCACAGAATTTGTATTAACCCATTCCAATTTGTAATTATCACTAATTAAATGTATTAGTGAACGCTTAAAATAATATTAAAAATAATTAATTACGGAAAATATTTAAGAAAACTAGAATTTACAATTGACCAATTAAATATCAAATACTAGCAATTACATAGCTAGAATAGGTATAATTAATTCTATGTTGGAAATAATTATATTTTGGGTTTTACGGAAAACACCCGTTATTTTACCGATTATCGGAAATTTCACTTAAACGATTTTCAAAACGTTATAATCTTCCCCCCTAAAAGAAATTCGGTCCCCAAATTTAAATTAAAATTTCCCCAAATACTAAAATATTTCAGCAAAACACTCAGGTCGTCGGGGATCCGAAATCATCAATACTTAAAACACATTTTAGCGCAATGCACGCGCATGAAAACGAGCATATAGCTCAAAATCAAAACTCCGTCAAGCATCACGCAATCATCGGAGTCATGGAGAAGGTACCAATGTCAAAGTCCAATAAGAAAACCAACATGATATACATCAAAACCATAACATGCACATAGTACGCATCGTTGTAAACTTATCAAAACAACTGAAGGAAATGCATGCCAAACCCTTTTTTTTTCAAACCACTGTGCGATGCGCATATCACAGCACAAGTAGTGGACGTTTATTGTAAAAAAATAACTATATATAGATATACATCCTTTGTTTAACATACACGTCCCGCCTTTTTGGTAAATAATTTAGAAGGGATCCCTTTGTAAAAAGTTTCGTGTTATCTCGGACACGTAGGTAAATACCGAGACTATAACTCCTTTTTGGAAATCCCTTCGGTAACTATCGATGCATGCAAACACATATTCAGGTACTGTCCTTAGACTAGTCCTGCTCAGCTATTATACCAAATAGTAAATATCATAAAAACATATTGCTCAAACGAAACCGTACTCAATAGTATATGTACTAATGCCACGTGCGTCTGGTGCGCACAGAAATCGAAATCAATGAATGTGCCATACATGTGCACAGAAACAAAAATCTAAGTGCAATGGGTGTGCACGAAAACACTTGTCAAGGGTAACGGGTGTGCCTGACAATAATATCAGGTGCATCTGATATGCACAAAAAATCCCTATTTAGCGCATCTGGTGTGCACCAAAATCGCATCAAGCGCGCCAAGTATGCGCAAGAATCCAAATCAAGTGCACAAGGTGCACGGAAACAAATATCGAATATCATAGTCGAAATCGACGGTATACAACATACATCAATCCAAATCAGGTATACCATGATATAATCTCACAACCATGTGCATCAGCGTGCACAAAATCGAATCAAAATACTAAAGTGCATGAAAACTACACCGAAGGCACAAGTCAAATCACATGCATACCATATGCATGAAATCAAAATCAACATCTCGAAGGACATCAAATCGAAGTCGTGTGCAACTGTGGTGCACAATATCTCAATCATGCAAATAATTCGCCCAAAATACCGAAATCCAAAATGATGGATATAGTCCCGCTCTGGCACATCCTCTAAAGATCTCTGGCTAACTATCATGGTCACTCATAACATGTCTCGTCGACAATGCTGAACTCTGGCCTACTTGGTGTGCACAATACAATTGATCCTGGGTCCAAATCTTCTCGTGTAGTACTCCAGAAGATTCTCGTTAGGGTCTCTCCCAATCTCGTTTCTGCCGAACTGCCCGGAAGTTATCGCCCTTTACTAAATTCATTTCTTGTTTCGGAACGGCTGCATACTTATCACGACTCTTTCTGGAAGATATACCCATATTCACGCCTCTGCATGTGTATCACATCTCTGATGTCAACGGAGTGAAACGTCACCTCATCAAAATATCATACGAACCGCTTACTCCACTTTTCTCTAATGTTGATTGATTCGGACTCGTCTCTTCGTAGCTGTATGTACTGCGCTACAACGGCTATACTCATATCTGGAGTCTCCCAAGTAATGTATCCCGTCATATGATATCAGGACAACGCCAAACTTTTCGATCGATTCGTCAAAGTTCCATAATCCCCTAAGAGCTCAACTCTTGAGTACAGTTTAATAATATTCAGTACATGCCACAGTACCTATGGACCAGCCGTAGAAGGGAAAACCCAAGCCTCATTAATGGCACCACGGAATTGCCACAAACCCTAAGGTTTAAAAGCGTTCCCATGGTCATTATATTAAGTTAGGGTTTCATTCTTCTAAGGTCCACAGAATTACTTGCATGTTTTTTCGAATACCTTAAACTTGGAAAATGGGTTTCTGACATTCGATCGTTTTCTATCGACTCTCAACGTACCGGCATGAAGTCTTCTCAAGCTGGAATCAATCAATCTGATGACCTCGCATCGGGGTATGCAAAAGAACCACATGTCCTAGTCATTCATCCTTGGGTGACTAGCGATCCACTATCACATCTCTAAGTACAACTCGTACTACAATAGCTTCAAACATCTGGGGCGTTATCTTGTTAGTTGCAGCAACGACTGGCTCATTCGTCCGCACATTGAACAATGCCTCAATCCTCAAGTATAGACGATATATTAATGGTCATCACATTCTAGCCGGCCTCTAGCAGTGGCCCAATCCTTTGGTGCTGATCTGCACGTTCGAGAAATTTTAGTAAAAACAATCCATCAAACGCTCATGGCATGAAAAACACAATAAAACGACACATCTATGCAATCGTGTGTCATCGGAATTACGCCCTGATCAGTCCTCATTCAAGACGAGTTCATGCTGACCGCAACTCTAGCCACAGCTGTCTCTGCCTATGCAATCATGGTAACAAAAACCACCAACTGATACCGATGAGGATGGATCATAGCAATGAATATAATACTGTGCAAAGAAATGTACATCCTAAGGCTTCTTAAGCGGAGTAGCGTATCGTAAGTATGCTACGGAACATACACACGGTACGTCATTCTACTTAAGTCACCTACTCTATCAACCAAGGTCAACCTATGTGACGAAAGTTCGGGTGTAATACCCCCTCGACTAAGTCTAAGTTCCGTAAGGTCAAGCCTAGGTTCCGAATATATATATATATATATATATAGACACACACACACACACACGCCCTAGACTCAGCATAGTCAAACATAGACTCGAACCAAGGTTAAACCTAGCGCTCTGATACCAACTTTGTCACGACCCGAAATAGCACGCGACTGGCACTTGAATCATGTGAAGTCTATAGGACCCCGCCCAATTCAAGTAGGCCATAAGCCCAAAAATCTAAACCATTTTAAATAAGAAGTAAAGGAAAACTTGTTTAAAGCAAGTGGTTTAAATAAAATAAATAGCGTTAAACATTTAAAAGCAACATCATATTTTCCTGAAATTTTCGGCAGAGTCTCCTTTGTAAATACTGGCCCCAAACGAGTACAAACATGAATAATATACATATATGAATAAAGTCATCCCCAAGCGGGAGCTAGCTCTTCGCCAAATGGCGGACACAACCACACAAGCAATATAGCATACAACGCCGAAGGGCGAGGATCAAAACTCAGAAGAAAACCAATATCCACCAGAAAACCATAATAATACAAGTGCGACTTTAAGGTCGAAAGAATAAACACTGGTCTTCTAAGTCTATCAAATAATACAAGTCTGGTTGATGGAGTCTACTAAATACCAAAGATTGTAAATAAAGTACAATGGTGGTCACGATGCGAGTGAACCCACCTACCAAAGAAATCACCCAGAAAGAAACAGTGTGCCAACAAGCCACTAAGGAAACCTGTACGGCAAAACCTGCAAGAAACTGTGGCACAACGGGGGTGAGTTGCCAACTCGTGAGTAGAAAACATCACCGAGCAGAAATCGCATGTATGACTCAATCCTAAGTTATACGGTAAAAATATATCCTCAATATAATATCCTGAACCATCTACACATAAGTGTAATACCACGTGCTCATGCTAGTGCCTCAGATAGCAACACATCATATATGCGATGTATGAATGCATGAAAATAGAATCCATCTAAATAAGAAAACTGTTTTCATAATTTAGTGAGATTTCTGTATATAAAAATCGAGGTGTCATCAATGAAATCAACATAAAATTCGTGTCAAGCCTCGATACAAAACATATATCCAAATATCCAATATCTCGGGCTCCGGCTATTCGGATTGGCCCATATCATATAATCTCAATACCTCAAAGTCTCAATATCTCGGGCTCCGGCTATCCGGACCGGCCCCTGGGCTATGGCTATCCGGACTGGCCCCTCATCAAAATCTCACGACTATGTCGGTATCCTCCGGATATCCGCCGCGTCATAAATAACCGGTTGGTAGTGCTCCCCTCCCAGGCTCAATGCCATCATCTGCGACCATCTTGTCCCCGGGTACCGCACCGGGTCCACCATGCACCCACAGACGGTTCCTCCTCCTCCTCGAATCGGGTGTATGATATCGCTCAAGAGCCGAGAAAACTCATGGTGGACGTATCTCACATCATATCACGAGAAAACCGCACTTTTTATTTTTTTGAAGATGATAAATGAGTTTATAAAATCTTGCGGTTTCTCCAAATCCAGAAATCTCATGGAAAATCCGAAATCCAAAATGAAGAGTCAATAATAGTGAATTCCGGGCTCCGGCAATCCGGACTGGCCCTATAATATTGCATGACAAATGAATATATAAACATGCATGGGTATCTAAGTAAAGGATGCAATATCTAAACCAGCACAGAAATGATATATCGGAACTATTAGCTAGCAAGCGATATCAAAGAAGTAATATTTCTAAAGTGTACGTGTCATGGCAGTTACCGATGATGATGTGTGTGAGCCGGCAAGCAAGTGTACGTGGAGCATACGCATCATCGGTAATGGTGCTAGTGTCCTGATAGCATGGGTTCAATATAAACAAGCATCACAAGTATAAGCACGGAATGCGATAATAACAACATGAATATATGGAAATTGAAAAGTGAACGCAACAATAAAGGATATACATTTCTATGCACGAGTCATACAGTTTTGTTATCTGAAATCGCACGAATCGTGGTGTTTAGAAAATAGGGGCTACGTTGTTTTTAAGAAAAGGTACGTCCTTTGAAATATCTGTAGTATCGCTTGGCCTGTCTTTTAAATACTCATGATTCGTTAGGTTTGGAAATGAGTATGACCCGTGCCCAACTCTAACATCTACTAAGTAAACTATAGGACAAGCTAAGAGACTAACAAAGGGTAAGCAAATCCACCTATGTCCGAGTCGATCTATATATCTAGTAGTAGGTGATCTTGCCTCAATAGCGTCACATACGATAACATATATATAATATGATATCCTCAAATCATGAGTGCGGATCAATCATCATATTTATATCTCGTACGGTAAATTCACCGTACGGCCTCTCAAAATTGGGGTACGGGTCGCTTATCACATATACATCAATATCTGTATGGTATCATTATCAATATATCATGAATAGGGTACTGATCTAAGTCTAGTACATACCGATACCATCAACATATATCCGCGTGTGTATGAAAACACATCGTCAAATGATCTTCTATAATAACATGTCATATCATATAACACGACCCAATCACATCACCGATCTCACGGCATTCTGCCCAATCACATCGACTCGTCTCCAAGTATCATATACTATCCTCATCATCTGTGTATATGTACACACACACACACACAAAGATACACACACACACACACACGCACAAGAAGAACAAATGTATGCGCGCGCGCGTGTGAATACCTTATTCTAGGATTCGCGACTAGGAAACTAATTAAAATCATAATCTTTCAATTATACTAAAACTAACCCAAGTCTCCTAAAGTCTTTCTTGCTACGTATTTATATCTCACACATACGTAATACATACATACATACATACATACACACACACACACACACACAGATATATATATATAAATATATATATATATATATCATATCCTACGAAAATGCTGGGGTGGTATACGCCATCCACCCGACTTCCCCGTAGATGTATATCTACTCTCCTGGACGCCTCGGCTAAACTGCTCCGATTTCAACTCTGTCCTTTCCGCGCCACAGCCGACGCCTCTACACCGGATCCTAGAAACGTACACAAGGAAATAAGGGTGTAAATATATATATTCGCAGACACAAACAAATACAAGTCCACCACGCGCACTAACTAAATGCGCGCGCACTTGGTGCACGAAACGCGCCGCGACAACGTCACAATTCACCACTAAGGTCGCAATACGTGAAAATCACTAATTCTAGTACCCACTCGTACCAATTGGACATTCACAATACTCTAAAAATTATATGGAAAAGGTTGTAAACCACCAAAAGCTCAAAATAAATCAAATCGTTTTACCTCCAAAAACCTAGTAAGCCACAAATTCCCGTTTTAGCACAAATCTAAATATTTTAATAATTTTAGTGGCCACAACGCTCACTAAATATCTTAATTTAGTCACACAAACCATAATTAAATTTTTAATCACTTATTTTCATTCACCCAAAATTCTAGTTTGCAATTTTGCTTAATTAGTAAAATTTTAAAATAACAATTTGCAAACTAGCTACTAGGTTAGATTTTACACGCCTTAATATATTAAATTACACACTTAAACTATGTTCAAATGATATAAAACCCTAACATGATCCATACCCAAATCTTGAATTTCCAAACTTGAAATTAAAACCTAATTGACACTTAATTGAGTTTGATTTAAAGTAATTATACAACAATTTATCATTGGGTTAGGATTATACCTCAAAATCATGAGATCCAACATGCAACCTTGCCTCCAAAGATGGTCTCTTTCTCCAAGATTTAAGCTAATTTGGTCTCAAGGGTATAGGGTAAAGGTTAATCAAAGAATTAGTGAAGCTTTGCGTGATTTTTGATGGATTTCATTAGGATTTAAGAGGTGAAATTGTAGCGTTTTGAAAATCGTTTCGGTGAAATTTCGGAAAATCGGTAAAATAAGGGGTTTTTCTGTAAAAAGTCAAAATACAAATATCTTTATTATAAAATTAAATATACATATTCTAGCTATGTAATTGCTAGTATTTGGTGTTTATTGACCCACTGGTGAAATTTCAAATTTTCTGAAAAATTTTCCGAAATTAATTATTTTAATATTATTTTAAGCCGTCACTAATATATTTAATTAGGGAAAATTACAAATTGGAATGAGTTGAAACAAATTTTGTGCATCATAAAATATTAAATAAAATTTTATCATGTAGTTTTTGAAACGAAATCGTTTGCCAAAACGGTTTAGAAAATATCGAAGAAAAAGGTTTTTTTCGGTGAAATTAGTGTTAAATAGAATTGAGGTTTGGTATTTATCTTCTTGTGTGTGCTCCCACTCACTCACCTATACTCACACACCCCACAAATTTCATTTGGCCAAACCCATGGCTGCCCCACACACACACACCTCACATGTAATGATAAAAAGAAAGAAAACAAAAGGAAAATGAGAAGGAAATAAAACTATAATTAAAGGAGGTATGGTAGTGGTTGACTTGTGGGTTTTTTTTCCAACACAACCCAATCCCTCATCCTCATTCTCCCCACCTGCACATTGGCCGAGAGCCCCCCATTTTTCAGCCCCCCTTCATTTCTTCATCTCAAATTCACTTCAAAATTCTTCTAAAATGCTTCAAATCTACACAAAAACCTCATTAATCTCCTAATTTAAATCCTACCCATTTTTCCTTGGCCAATCTTGAATGGATCTTAGAGCAAGGAAGCAACTATGGAGGTCAATATTCCATATGTGATCTCATGTTTTGGAGGTATAATCCTAAGACCTTGGTTTGATTTCTAGTTAATTACTTTAATTTAGCTATTAAGTGTTTAATTAAGTTTTGATTGTGTGTTTGAAAATTCAAGAGAGTGGGTTGTGATCAAGTTAGGGTTTGTAGTGTTTGATCATGGTTTTAATGGGTAGATTAGCATGTTAATTGAATGCAAAACCCAAATTGGTTGCTAGTTGCTATTTGTTAGTCTAAAATTTTGCTAATTGTGTTAATTTGGTTAACTAGGTTTTGGGAATTTAATTAATCAATTGGGATAAAAATCTAATTAGGGTATGCATGGTATTATTAACATTTTAAATTGTATTTTAATATTTTAGATCATGCAAATCCAAACTAAATTGTTGTTTATGCATTTTTGCTAAAATGGTTGAAATTTGGGTAAAAATTGCAAACTAGTTTTTTTTTTGAACGTATATAGTTTGATGAGATTAAATTGTGGTTATGGGTTATATGACTCATTTAAGTTATTTAATAAGTATTATGGCCGCTCGAATTGTTTAAACGTCGAGTTTTGTACTAAAACGGGTAATTTTGCTTGCTAGTTTTTCGGAAAAACGGCTTTTAAAGTGAATTTGGGGTTTTTGTGAGTTTTAACCTATTTTATATTAAAATTAGTGTTCGTGAATGTGCAAATGAGTGTGATTGGATTTTTCTCAATGGTTTGATGTTTGTACATCGACATCGAGGGTAGGTTGGCTATTCTTGCATGCGTAGGCGATAGGTTTTGACCTATGCGTGATACGCGTGCCGATTTGATTTTCGTGTGCCGTTTCGATTTTGAATTTGGTTTTAATGCGATACGATGCGTTGTGATATGTAGGTACCCCCATGTGGATTTCGAGACGACAAGCAAGTGCGTGGCGACGTCGGCACCGGCAAGCGAGGACCAGGTGAGTAGATTTATATCTACGGGGAGAAGTCGGGTGGATGGCGTATAGTACCCCCGCAGTCCGTGGTGGTGTATACGGATGCGTATACACACCAACAATTATTATATGTTATTTGGGATTAATAACGATGTTTAGGATGGATATTGGGGTGTTGGATTATTTTAGTGTTGCGAACCCTAGGGTAGTGTTGCACTACACATACATACTTGCATACATTCCTATTTATATGTGCTCATGGGATTCTTTATAGTTATGTGTTCACATGGGTATGGGACTATGTGTTCACATACGGATTTGAGGATGATACTTGGGATTGAGCTGAGTCGATGAGATTTGTTTTGTGGTTGAGATATTGATGATATGGCAGGATTCGTACTTGAGGTACGTCCTGGTGTTATAGCGGATCTTGGGACGACGATACGGGTGAATAGTGTTATTAATAAAATGGTCGACATGTGATCGTGATATGAGATATGATATGCTAGGATATTGATACTAGGCCGTATTGGGCGATGTATACCCCTTGATGATGATATGTGCTGATGATATCGGTTTGTACGAGATTGTCGATCAGTAGTCAGATCATGAGTATATTGAGAATATTAGTATTGTACTAGACATAGGTCAGTACCCTAGACTATGATCTTGGATAAAGAGGATACCAGAGGAATAGTGTGATGAATATGATATTGACCCGTAACCAGATTTGGGGATGCTGTACGACGGATTTACGTACGAGCTATATTGATGATTGATCCGCACTCTTGACTTGGGATGCCTGATTATAGATATGGTATCGGATGTGATATTATTGAGGCAGGATCACCGACTATACATATACAGGTATGTATATGTATCGACTCAGTTGATAGGCGGTTTCCTTACCTGTAGTCTAGCTTGTAGCTTAGCCCTTTAGTTTAGTTAGTTGTTAGATTAGATTCGGTTCCTACCTATTTCAAAGCTTACGAATCGTGCGTATTTTAAAAGACAAGTCAAGGGATTCTACGGATATTTCAAAAAACGTATCTTTTCTTAAAAATACCGTAGCCCCTATTTTCAAAACCTCACGATTCGTGTTATTTCAAATGGCACCATTGTTTAATATTTAGCTCCCGCTCATTATGGTTGCTCGCTCCGCATCGCATACTTACATTGTTATTTCATATTGCATTATTGATATTATGTTGTTAGGACACCAGCACCATTACCGATGATGCGTATGTACCACGTACACTTACTTGCCGGCTCACACACATCTTCATCGGTAATTGCCATGTCACGCACACCCTAGAAAATATTATTGCTTAACTTCGCTTGATAGCTAGTAGTTTGACATGATATTAGTGTACTTACCTTATATGACAGCTTAGATATTGTAGTTATTACTGCCGCTTCATGCATACCATTATTCATTGTTATGCCGCATTCATGAATTCTCATGCATATATTCACTTTTTACGTGCTATTGAGGTTTTGGATTCGGACTTCCATGAGATTTCTGGATTTGGGGAAAACCGCAAAACATATACAAACTTCTTCTTTCTCTTTTTAAATGAAAAGCGCGGTTTTTTTCCCATGATGTATGAGTCGTCCACCATGAGTTTGCTGACGGATTTCGAGACCCGATTCGAGGAGTTGGATGAACCGTTTTGGGTACATGGTGGACCCGGTAAGGTACCCCGGGGCAAGAAGCTCGTGGTGATGATGATGAGCCTGGCAGGGGGAGACTACCTACCGGTGATTTTACCCGACGCGTCGGATATCCGGAGGATACCGTCATGGTCTTGAGATGGATGGTAAGGGCCGGTCTGGACTGACGGCGTCCTAAATATTGTGATTGAGACATTGAGATTTCGAGATATTGAGGTACAGAGACTGTGATACAGAGATATCGAGATATTGGGATTACGTTTTGTGCCGATGCTTGATTTGTCCAAAAAATTGTGTTTACCGTAATCAGAAACGGCGTCACTTTGCAGCTAGCCGGTGAATACGGGTCGATCCGCAGAGATGTGTAAATTTCTGTTTTTGTGTTTTCACGAGTTGATTCCGTTGGTTGTTTGGTTTTTGTCGATTGATTTAAAAAAAAACTAATTTATATGATATGAAAGAACTCGTTAGGGTTAGGTCTAAGGTAGGGTTGATGAGATCCATATTGTCACCTCTTTCAATGCCGTTTGATTAAAGCTTTTCAGAAAATCACAACAATTATTAGCAAAGGGGATTAGGATGATCGGGAAGAAACGAAGTTTCTTCCTCTAGATCCTTGTCCGTCCTTTCCTATTAATTGCTGCAATCTTCATGGACGTCATGTATGTCCAGTCTTTTATACTACGGTTCACAGTTACCTCGTAGGTAGGGTGCCGTAAGGGACGGATCATACATGCGTGCATGAAGTTCTTGTTTTGAAAATATGTTGGCATTGAAGGAGGTGAGAGATATCCATCTCTCACTCCCTCCCTTATTCCTAACCCTAACGAGCGAGGATTTTACTCGCTCATTAGGGAATTATCTAAAAACGACATTTTGTTGTTAAGTTTTAAAGTGTTTGTTCAGATCTTGTGTTATAACTTACTGCAGATTAAAAATAGCTAAACTAGTTAACTAGGGCAAGTAATATAATTAGAATTAAGGCAGGAATAAAAAGAATTAAAACTTACAAGAAAGTGATGCTCTAGATCTCCCAACAAATCTGATTTTTATTGATTGAAAAGAGGCATACATTTTACAGATTTTGAGTACAATTTATAAGCAAACAGTGAAGCTAGGGTTACAAACTCTCGTAGATATGAAATTACAGTTTTGCCCCCAAAAAATCCCAACATCTGCACCGACACACCGACAGGGAAAATTTCCACCGACACGGGCCTAATATGGCCGCGGAACCGCGGCAATGGAGAGCTTGGGCCGCGTTTCCGCGGCCCTTTGGTGGGATTGGCTCACCATCTTTCTGGGCTTGGTTTGGCTTTTCTTGGGCTTCCTATTTTCATACTTCTTTTCTCTGTTGGGCTTCTTAGTCTTCTCCAGATCCTCAGTGAAAACTTGTAAGGATCTTTTGACCGTTTCACTTTCGTCTTTTGGATCTTGCACTGTTCTTCGTCTCGGCTTGAGTAAGATCCGTCTGCTTGTTGGTCAAAAGTCTCTTTTCTGTAGCATCTTTCGTCTTTTTCACTGTATTTGCTCCAAGAGCCTATATCCTGTAACATGCAACAAACGAGCGTCAAAAGTACCTGTTTACTTATAAAATGCATAAAAGTGGGGCGTATGAATTGCAATATTATGATAAGAACAAATACCCCCAAACTTATCTTTTGCTCGTCCTCGAGCAAACTTATTAATCTATTCTAACCTAGCCGCACTTTCGCAGGGAAACGCGATTGCACTGAGCACGTGCAACAAGCCGTTAAACCTCTAGGTGTCCCTAGTAGGAGGAGTGTTGTCTCCTGATGGTTTTCAGCGGATTACACCCACAAAATCCTATCAACTTGGTTTTTCGACTTTTGTTTTCCAATTAGGTTTTCTAACAAGGAATTCTATTATCGTCGCCCCGCAAATTATCCACCCATATTCTTCACACTTCCTTATTATGTAACTTAAGATTGTACATATTCTATAAAATTACTTAGAATTCAGCATTTCTTAAGTTTTTCTTCTAGAGTTTCATCTCCACTTAGGAATTTCTATCAACTCTATTAAAGATACAAGTTTTATTTTTCATTCCTTTCTCTTATCTAAACTCTAATCACATATCCCCACGTGTGTGTAATTTTTACCCCTACACTTGGAAATTCAAATCAAGCAATCGTACTCTCGTCTATTGTCCAAAGCACTTATTAATTTGTGAATTTTTCTTAACTTTCGCTTACACATCCTTCATGCGACCGTTAATACTTCTTGAGGTACCAACAGCCGATTACAAGATGCGTTAGCCCTTTAAAGCGTATTTCCTAGTTTTGCAACACCCAAGGCTTTTAGCAGTGACTCCCAAACCAGTTGGTCTAAGGCACTAGGTGATGAAGCACCCTCGCTAATTAATTTTCTAGCCCTAAGTAATCACAAAAACCAGTGTCCATTTTTTTATTCACTTTTTTTTTTCCATTGTGCTAAGGACTTTAGACAAGAGTAATTCAAGGTCTCTTCTACTAATCCAAGTTTCAAGTTGCGTGATTGTGCATTTTGTAGGGTACATGTTTTTAGAATCTAAACTTAAGCTAGGAACTATCTTTCAAACTTATACTCTAATAAGAACATTAATACTCTTCCCTCGTTTTGGCTTAACCCACGAAGTGAACCTAAAATTTGCCTATTCCTAAATAACCTATAAAGACATATATTCTCTACCGTTAAACTTTAAGGAATATTTATTTTTAGGGTTTTTAATTTGCTAAGTCTAAGATCTAGTTTTTCCTAGCCAGTTAACATTTTTATCAAACTCAAGTTAATTAACCAAAATTGAATACAATAATTTTTATAATTTTTGAATTTTTTCAATTTTTTATGGGTTTTTCAGTTTCCTAAATTTTTTTTATTTTTCAAATTTTAAAATTTTTATTAATTTTTTATATAAAGATGCAATGCAGAAATTAAATATGCAAAAGGAAAAGAAAATATATACAATATGCAATGCAAAAGATAACTATATACATTACCCTCTCCCCCAAACTTGAGCAAAGCAGTGCCCTTACTGCCCGGCCCCACGTCGCGCTCGTGAGCATGAACGTGATCGTTCCCCTCTAGCCAAAAGTGTTTGGATTCCCCTCTCAATTTCCGTCAACCGATGGTCGTGATCTCGTACAGTTGCCCGAAACTCATCTCTCAAAGAATCGATTCTCCTCACTGTTCTCCTCACTAATCGCGCATGCTCCTGGGGAGTTAGTTCTTCCCCGCTCGAAGTCGAGCTCGAGCTAGGGGTGTGTGCAGGTACATTTTTTGCCGGTTCGGTTCGTGTCCAAATATCCGTGAGTCTAGAGTAGGACGACGAGATGCCCTCTACAAGTGGTCGAACCGGAACACCGTCTATCATGTATGCGTCAAATTCCTCGATGGGGAGGAAATATCGGCAGATTTGTGTAACAAGCATGGGACATGGGTATACGGAACCTCGTTTCCCCGTACCTATGGATTGGAGCAAAACCGTGCACATGTCGAACCTAGGATTCTTCATCATCAGTGTGTGTACGACATGTAAAGAAGGGATGAAAAAAGTCGTGTTGTGGGAACTACCAAAGATATTGTTTTGTGCCCACCGGCACACAGTTAAAACGTTCACGAAAAGGGTCCGTGCTTGGATGCCCTTACGCGGTTCTCGTGCACAGTCATTACCCATCAAGGGCATATAATCTTCAAAGCGCAATGGGTGCTCATGTGCAGGTACACGTGGTATGAGTGTAACCTCGTGTATCAAGTCCCTATCGATGTGAATTTCCCGATTTCCCCAATTTAGTTTAATGTAACCTAAGTTGTCAAGGCTATTATCTTCCATGGATTCGTAAAATAGGGCAACTAGGTTAGGTAGGGCAAATGCAGATGAGTGATTATAGAGCAGGAAATTCCAGCCCCGTTGTGCGATTTCATGTGCGAAATATCTACCGTATACCTCGTGTGCGAAAACAGGGGAAAAATCCCGTTCAAACTGCATTTTGTGTGCCATTTAGATGTTTCCAGTAAAAATATATGCAGTAACAGAGAGGGAATTAACAAAGTTACCTCCCCTGAAAATTTTAGGGGGTGACGACACCAGGAGGCGGCGGATGCGCGGCGCGAGGCGGCAACGGCGGCGGATGCACGGCACTCTGGTGGAATTACGGCGAGATTTTTCTAGAGAGGGTAGGGGGCGGCGGCTAGGGTTTTTTTTAGAGAGAAAAAATTTAGGGTTATGAACACAGGGGGGTCGGGTTCCTTTAAATAGGGGATGGGAGGGTGATTTGCATAAAACACCCTCTAAAACGAGGGTTTTATTTGTAAAATCAGCTCTTAATCTGTAAATTTGCAATTAGGTCCAAAAATTATTATTTTTTTATATGACAAATTTTTATTTTTTTATTATTATTAATTTTTTTTATATATATACAAACAATATACACACCCCCAAACTTATTTGAAATAATGTTTTAGGAAAAGCAATTTGGGGGTGAAAGTGGAGGAATATCATTCAGTGTAGATCGGCTCCTGCAAGAGCAGGAGCTCCTCCGTAGGGTCTGCTGTGAAGAACGGTTTCAGTCGATGCCCATTCACCTTGAATAAGGTACCGTCTTCAGGGTTCTCAAGATCAACCGCACCGTGCGGATAAATGGTGCGGACTACAAAAGGTCCTCTCCATCTGGACCGGAGCTTGCCGGGATGAAAATGTAACCGAGTGTCATAAAGTAGAACCTGTTGACCAGGTTCGAAAGTTTTTTGCAAAAGGTGTTTATCGTGGAACACCTTGGCTCGGTTTTTAGCAGTTATGGCATTATCATATGCCTCATCCCTCAGCTCCTCCAACTCATTCAATTGCAGCTTCCGATTGCTGCCCGCATCTCCTAAAGATAGATTCAGCTCTTTGATAGCCCAGAATGCTTTATGCTCAATCTCTACTGGGAGGTGGAAAGCCTTCCCGTACACAAGCCGGTATGGAGACATACCAAGATCGGTCTTATATGCAGTACGGAAAGCCCATAGTGCATCGATCAGTTTAAGTGACCAATCCTTACGGTTTTTGGAAACCGTTTTCTCCATGATTTGCTTTATTTGCCGATTTGAAACCTCGGCTTGCCCACATGTTTGAGGGTGATATGGCGTTGACAACTTGTGGGTGATAGAGTATTTGCGCATCAAGGACTCGAAAGTCCTATTGCAGAAGTGAGAACCATTATCACTTATTATCGCCCGAGGGTGCCCAAATCGAGAAAATATGTGTTCTTTAAGAAACCGAACGACAACTTTATTATCGTTCGTTCGGCTGGGCACAGCCTCGACCCACTTTGAAACATAGTCAACCGCCAAAAGAATATACACATTTCCAAAAGAGTTAGGAAATGGTCCCATGAAATCTATACCCCAAACATCAAAAATGTCCACAACCAAAATAGGTTGGAGCGGCATTTCGTTTCTCCGCGAAATCCGGCCCAAGTGTTGGCACCAGGAGCAAGTTTTGCAGTATTCAAATGCATCCTTGAAGAGTCGTGGCCAATAGAAACCACACTTCAAAACTTTTTCGGCTGTCTTCTTTGGGCCAAAGTGCCCGCCACATGCTTGATCGTGGCAAAAAGACAGCACACTCTTGACCTCACTTTCAGGCACACACCGACGAATGATTTGGTCGGAACAGTATTTAAAAAGATAGGGTTCATCCCAGTAAAAATGCTTTACTTGGGATAAAAATCGAAGTTTATCCTGTTTCGACCAATCATTAGGTATCAGGCCGGTGGCTAAGTAATTCACAATATCGGCGAACAATGGTTCGCAAGAAACAGTCAAGAGTTGCTCGTCGGGAAAAACATCAGTGATTGGATGATCGAGCATGGGCGAAGAAGGAAGTCGTGATAGGTGATCAGCTACTACGTTTTCACATCCTTTTTTGTCCTTAATGACAAGGTCAAACTCTTGTAATAAAAGGATCCAACGTATTAGCCTTGACTTAGCATCTTTCTTCGCAAAAAGGTGGCGAAGAGCTGAATGATCTGTATATACAACGACTGGAGAGCCGATTAAATAAGGCCGAAATTTTTCGAGTGCAAACACAACAGCTAAAAACTCTTTTTCTGTTGTTGTGTAGTTGAGTTGGGCCTCATTTAGTGTTCCGCTAGCATAATAAATCACGTGCGGCATTTTATTAATGTGCTGTCCAAGAACAGCGCCAATAGCAAAGTCTGATGCGTCGCACATGATTTCAAAAGGGTGCGTCCAGTCGGGAGATGAGAGGATGGGCGCAGTGATGAGGGAATGCTTCAAGGACTCGAATGCTTCAATGCAAGTGGAGTCAAAAGAAAAAGTTGTGTCCATGGCCAGTAAGAGAGTCAAGGGTCTAGCAATCTTGCTAAAGTCCTTGATGAACCGTCTGTAAAAACCGGCGTGGCCAAGGAAGGCTCTAATATCTTTGACGCATTTTGGGGGAGGGAGGTTAGAAATCACTTCGATTTTTGCTCTATCTACCTCGATGCCGTTTTGCGAGATGACATGTCCTAAGACAATGCCCTCTCGCACCATGAAATGGCACTTCTCCCAATTCAATGTTAGGTTCTTATCCCTGCAGCGGGTAAGAACAGCGTCAAGATGGCGTAAACACTCGTCGAAAGAGTCGCCAAAGATGGAGAAATCATCCATAAAGATCTTCAAGAACTTTTCAACCATGTCTGAAAAGATCCCCATCATACACCGCTGAAATGTCGCTGGTGCATTGCATAACCCAAAGGGCATGCGACGATAAGCAAACGTGCCAAAGGGACAAGTGAATGTTGTCTTGTCTTGATCCTCTTTGACGATGGGGACTTGGTTGTAACCGGAATAGCCATCGAGAAAGCAATAGAACTCGTGCCCTGCCAATCGCTCGAGCATTTGGTCAATGAAAGGTAAAGGAAAGTGGTCTTTCCTTATTACGGCATTGAGTTTCCTATAGTCTATGCAGACTCGCCACCCAGTTTGGGTGCGAGTGGGAATCAACTCATTTGCCTCATTGGTAATGACCGTAATGCCCGATTTCTTTGGCACGACGTGGATTGGGCTAACCCATTGGCTATCCGAGATAGGGTAAATGATACCGCTATCCAGACACTTGACAATTTCCTTCTTAACAGCCTCTTTCATGATGGGGTTGAGGCGCCTTTGTGGATCCCATGCTGGCTTGGAATCATCCATTAAGTGTATATGATGTTCGACTATGAGGGGACTAATCCCCTTAATGTCCACCATAGACCAGCCGAAAGCTTGCCGATTATTATGTAAGACCATCAAAAGAGCCTTCTCTTGCTCAAGAGCTAGAGAGGCTGATATAATGACAGGTAAGGTCTCATTATCACCTAGATAAGCATATTTTAGGTGTGTCGGCAAAAGCTTTAATTCGAGTTTAGGAGGTGAAACAATAGATGGTAACAATGGGGTAGTTGTTTCAAACTCGAATGATTCCATCAAAGGTTCGAACCAAGTGTACGCAACAGTGTCGGATGGTTCAACTAACTCATCCGAAAAAGCAAAAGACTCCAATTCAGGTGATGAGTCTTCAAAGTCATCAACGAAGGTAAAGCACTCAAAATCATTATCCGCTGTGAAAGCTGCATCGGATTCTAGGAGGAACGCACTAGTGGCGTTAACATTGCTGTGATCGAACAAAAAATTCTCGAATTCACAGTCCTCCTCCGCGATCTCATTGATCGAGCAAACATCGAGTATACTAGCATTAGGCTCAGCCGGCTGACTTCCCAACTTGAAAATATTGAGCTCAATTGTCATATTGCCGAAAGATAGGTTCATTGAACCGTTACGACAATTGATCACTGCGTTGGAAGTAGCCAGAAATGGTCGACCAAGTATTACCGGAATTTGGTTCCGGGGGTTAGCAACAGGTTGTGTATCCATCACTATAAAGTCAACGGGGAAAATGAAATCCCCTACTCTAATCAACACATCCTCCAGCTCTCCCCTAGGATGGGTTATTGACCGGTCGACCATTTGGAGAGTACAGTGAGTGGGCTTAAGCTCTCCAACGCCCAATTGCTCGTACACAGAATAGGATAGCAAATTGACACTCGCACCAAGATCTAGTAGTGCTCTATTTATGTTCTTGTCCCCAATTGTTATCGAAATGGTGGGACACCCGGGGTCCTTTTGCTTTGGGGGTAAGGAATTTACAAGAGCATCGCTAATAGCACTAGCCACAAAAACTTTCTTTGGCACTTGCGACTTCCTCTTTTTGGTGCATAAGTCCTTTAAAATTTTTGCATATGAAGGAACTTGCTGAATTGCATCCAAAAGAGGGATATTTATGCTAACCTGTTTGAACAACTCGACAATCTTCTCCATCTGAGGAGTTGGTTTATTGGATCTCAACCTATTAGGGAAAGGAACATTTTGAAAGCTGGTTGAGTCCAATTTTTGCGGATCAGATTGTCGAGTTGGAACGGCACCCCGTGTAGATGTGTTCGTGTTGTTAGAAATGGGTCCGTTCGAGCTAGAAGAGGTAGAGCCATGTGAAGGGTGGAGAATAGGCTCTGAAGAAGAAGAAGAAGGTGAAGAAGATCTACCGGCAGGAGTGTCATTGTTCGTGCCCATATTTTTCTGCAACACTTTTCCCAATCTCAACGTGGTCACAGCATTTACGTTATGATTCTGCTGCTGGTAGGCAGCATGTGCGTGACCGGGGTTGGGCAGTGGTTGAGACTGGAGTTTTCTTTTTTCGCGCTCGCTCAAAGCTGCATTGAGTTGTGCAATTTATGCCTCAATAGATTTGATGCTTTGATCGTGTGAGGCACTATTTTGCACTAAAGATTGAATAGAAGTCTCAAGTCTTGCTGTAGACTGTGTAGATTGCTTAAGGAACGCATCTAGACTTCTTTCGAGCGAGCTAACCTTATCATTATTAGGTTGAACATAATTATTTGGCTGGTAAGCATTGTTAGGCACAAAATTGTTCACCTGATTAGGGTAAGGTTGTTGTTGAAATTGTTGCGGTTGAAATTGAGTTTGTGAAGGTGCTTGTTGTTGTTGTTGTGGAGGAGGAGGTCTTTGAAAATTGTTATTTCCTTGGAATTGTTGATTTTGGTTCCAAACGAAATTTGGGTGACTCCTCCACCCCGGATTATATGTCGAAGAGTACGGATCGTTTCTTTGTCGTTGCTGAAATGCAGCATTGACTTGATCCTGTCCTTGAGTGGATGCATTATAAGGACACTCTTCGGTTAGGTGCGATGGATCCGCACAACAAGCACAGACAGTTCATGGGGGCATAGCAGGGGCAGGAGAAGGCGATGAGATTTTGGTCTCAATCGCTTCTAGCTTTTTCGTAAGAGCGGCCATCTCGGCCTTCATGGCAATCGACATCTCTACTTGATGTATGCCTGCCCTAGATTGACCACTAGAAGATGATGTGGTCTTGGTACTCTCCCACTGTATTGTTTGCTCACTAAGATCCTCAAGAAACTGCCATGCTTCATCACTAGACTTAGAGAGAAAATGACCTTGACAGATGGTTTCTAGCAACTGCTTCGTTGCCGAGTTCAATCCCTCGTATAATGTTTGGCAAAGTTGCCAACTTTCGATCCCATGATGAGGGCATTGAACTAGTAGGTCCTTAAATCTCTCGAAGCACTTCCAAAATGGTTCGGAAGGAAGTTGTGAGAATTGAATTATTTCATTGCGGATTCTGGCAGTTTTGTGATGAGGATAGAACTTTTTCAGAAAAGCCTTCACAAACTCGTCCCAATTTCTTATGGAATGTGTTGCGGTGCTATATAGCCACTTCTCGGCTAGGTCACATAAGGTGAAAGGAATGACCCTTAGCCTTATAGCGTCATCACTCAATTGGGTTGTTTTCATCATAGCGCACACATTTTGGAATTTATTAATAAAGATATATGCATCTTCAGATTCCAAACCATGAAATTTTGGCAGCATATTGATGAAATGTGGTTTTATTTCAAAATTGTCCCCATTTGCCGGTGGGGGTGAAAGACAAGTAGGTAAAGAAGTGCGGATGGGGTAAAAGAGATCCTGGAGCGCAACTCGTGCGGGCGCTTCAACAGGCGGCTGATTCGGGTTATTCGCACCTAACGGAGGTGGAATCCTTCCCGTCGGTAAGGTATTGTTGGGGTCGAATCCCGACATGCCTTCGGTGAGAGAATTTGAAGTTGAGGGTAAGAAAGTGGACGGAGCGTCGACTTTAGTGTCGAATGGTTCGTCGGTCGGTACCAACGAAACACGGATTAATCGGGCGTTAGTATCCCCAGTCCAAAGTGACATACACTAAAGGGTAGTGCAGTCAGAAAAAAGAAAAAGACAGAATGTGGAGGTAAGATAACGTCAGTGAGGGAAAGTGGTGGAAGTGAGTTGCAAGTTTTCTTAGCGGCAAGTTGCAAGTTTTGAAAAGATTTTTCTTTTTTTTTTATGTGAGAGTTTTGCAAAAAGGTTTTTCAAAAGGGACTTGTGACACAAATGTATCAACCACACATGCACAATCAGGCCTAGATCTAGGGTCGCCTAAGTATGCTAGACAGCTCCTAACTAGGGCTAGAAATAGGACCTCAAACCGCCTCTTCACGGACAAGTACGGCCAGGTAAGTGGGAAGGAACCACCACTACAGTGGGCCTAATTAATAACCACTAGCCTAGACACCGCAATGTCGGTTAGGATAAACGGCCGATGCCTATACTAGTCCTTTTCCTATTGAGCTCGATGTCCTTAGGTCTGAGTCTAATCTTTTTTAATTAATTGTGGTCAATGCACATGCTTTAGGTGTTTTCTGGGGTCCTGGGAAGGGTGATGAAATCCCCACCCAATCTGAGTTTGGTCAATTAGCCCCTTAAAGTCCGATTAAATTATGCAAAACAGTAAAATTCACTTGCAATCAATTTTTAGCGCGGCGCAAAGAAACCTGCAGAAAATCTGTTATTTAAAAGGGGGAGAAAGAATTTTTAGCGCAAAGAATTCCTGCAGAAAATTTTTTACAGTGGAGATATGGAGGTTGCAGAGGGGAGAATGAGGGATCAAACCATGCAATTTTTAGGTGCTGACGAAGCAGGAGGAGCGCGGAACCGCGGCGGGAAGCCTATTTGTGCGGCGGAAGCGCGGCGCCTTGGTGGGTTCAGCCTCTGAAAAATTTTGTGCTGCTCTGTACTTGTGATTCCTCTCTGTTCTTATGTACCAGCTTCTGTTTTGCCCTCTGTAAATTTCCAGATTCGCAATCCTTCGTTGTTCCTGCAAGATTCAAATAACAAACCCTTCAAACAGATAAAAATTGATAAAATGTTTTTTTTAAAATTTTTCTATTTTCTGATTTTTATGATTTTTCACAATTTATATCAACCCGAAATCATACAAAACAAAAAATTACGCCATCCCCGGCAACGGCGCCATTTGATTTGTCCAAAAAATTGTGTTTACCGTAATCAGAAACGGCGTCGCTTTGCAGCTAGCCGGTGAATACGGGTCGATCCGCAGAGATGTGTAAATTTCTGTTTTTGTGTTTTCACGAGTTAATTCCGTTGGTTGTTTGGTTTTTGTCGATTGATTTTAAAAAAAAAACTAATTTATATGATATGAAAGAACTCGTTAGGGTTAGGTCTAAGGTAGGGTTGATGAGATCCATATTGTCACCTCTTTCAATGCCGTTTGATTAAAGATTTTCAGAAAATCACAACAACTATTAGCAAAGGGGATTAGGATGATCGGGAAGAAACGAAGTTTCTTCCTCTAGATCCTTGTCCGTCCTTTCCTATTAATTGCTGCAATCTTCATGGACGTCATGTATGTCCGGTCTTTTATACTACGGTTCACAGTTACCTCGTAGGTAGGGTGCCGTAGGGGGCGGATCATACATGCGTGCATGAAGTTCTTGTTTTGAAAATATGTTGGCATTGAAGGAGGTGAGAGATATCCATCTCTCACTCCCTCCCTTATTCCTAACCCTAACGAGCGAGGATTTTACTCGCTCATTAGGGAATTATCTAAAAACGACATTTTGTTGTTAAGTTTTAAAGTGTTTGTTCAGATCTTTTGTTATAACTTACTGCAGATTAAAAATAGCTAAACTAGTTAACTAGGGCAAGTAATAAAATTAGAACTAAGGCAGGAATAAAAAGAATTAAAACTTACAAGAAAGTGATGCTCTAGATCTCCCAACAAATCTGATTTTTATTGATTGAAAAGAGGCATACATTTTACAGATTTTGAGTACAATTTATAAGCAAACAGTGAAGCTAGGGTTACAGACTCTCGTAGATATGAAATTACAGATTTGCCCCCTAAAAATCCCAACATCTGCACCGACACACCGACAGGGAAAATTTCCACCGACACGGGCCTAATATAGCCGCGGAACCGCGGCAATGGAGAGCTTGGGCCGCGTTTCCGCGGCCCTTTGGTGGGATTGGCTCACCATCTTTCTGGGCTTGGTTTGGCTTTTCTTGGGCTTCCTATTTTCATACTTCTTTTCTCTGTTGGGCTTCTTAGTCTTCTCCAGATCCTCAGTGAAAACTTGTAAGGATCTTTTGACCGTTTCACTTTCGTCTTTTGGATCTTGCACTGTTCTTCGTCTCGGCTTGAGTAAGATCCGTCTGCTTGTTGGTCAAAAGTCCCTTTTCTGTAGCATCTTTCGTCTTTTTCACTGTATTTGCTCCAAGAGCCTGTATCCTGTAACATGCAACAAACGAGCGTCAAAAGTACCTGTTTACTTATAAAATGCATAAAAGTGGGGCGTATGAATTGCAATATTATGATAAGAACAATTCTAGGCACTGTTTTATGCTGATTTCATTATGATACCTCATTTTAAAAATACAAAGGAAATCTCACTAATTTATGAAAACAGTTTCTTCATTTACATGTACTCTGTTTTCATGCATTCATACCTCATTCATATGATATATTGCTACCTGAGGCACTGACACGGGCACATGAGATCACACTTGGGTTAGATATTACCCTAGCCATTGTTATAGGCTACATGTTATTCATATATTTAAGGATATATTATGATCATTGACCTAGGTTGCGTTATTTATGCGATTTCTGTGCGTCGATATTTTTTCTATTCACGAGTTGGCAACTCACCCCCGTTGTGCCCCAGTTTCTTGCAGGTTTGCCGTACAGGTTTCGTTACGGCTTGCGGGCATAGTTTCCTTCGGATGATTTGCTAGTAGGTGGGTTTACTTGTATCGTACCCCCATTTTATATCTTGTATATTATTATTCTGTTGTATCTAGAAGTTCCATCAACCAAACATGTATTTATTTATGAGATAGAGACCAGTGATGTTATTCTTTCGACCTTAGAGTCGCGCGTTATATTTCTGTGGATTTCTTGTGGTTTTGAGTTTTGATCCGCGCCGTTGGCGTTGTATATTACATTGCTTGTGTGGTTGTGACCGTCAATTGACGAAGAGCTTGCTCCCGCTTGGGGATGCCTTTTATTGATTTCGTATACTATTCATGTTGTATCCCGTTTGGGAGCCAGTATTTACAAAGGAGACTCTGCCGAAATTTTCAGGAAATTCTTGATGTTTTTAAAACGCATAATTCGGCTTATACTATTAAAACTACTTGTTTTAAATTGGTTTTCCTTCACTCTACTACTTTTCTTGGTTTGGATTTCTGGGTTTTCGGTTTACTTAGATTACGTACGCCTTGAGACGTTCGTAGTTTAAGTGCCGGTCTTGTTCCGTACTTTCGGGACATGACAGAAATGGGATGGGGATGTTTGGGCTGCTGAAGGGGAAGGGGCTCGGCCATAATTGGAGGGGAGAGAGTGAGAGAATGATTGTGTTGTGTGTGGAAAAAAAATCACAAGTCAACAATAGCCCCATACCTCCTTTAAATAATACTTTCCTAATTCTTCTTTTCTTTTCTTTTCTAAAACTTTTCAAATGGGGAAAAGTGGGGAAAGGGCAGCATGCAGGCTTGGCCAAGCATGGAAGTGGGGAATGTGTGTATTTGTGAAGAAGTTTCCAAGTCAAATTAACCCCTTATGCCACATTAAAACCCCTCACATCAATTTCTATTTTTATTTTATTTAATCTAGCATTCTAAAAACATCTAGAACTATGAGGAAAATTTTGGAAGAAAGAATATGTTACAAACTTGATTCTAGGTTGTCATAGTTCACAGAATTTGTATTAACCCATTCCAATTTATAATTATCACTAATTAAATGTATTAGTGAACACTTAAAATAATATTAAAAATAATTAATTACGGAAAATATTTAAGAAAACTAGAATTTACATGTGACCAATTAAATACCAAATACTAGCAATTACATACCTAGAATAGGTATAATTAATTCTATGTTGGAAAATAATTATATTTTGGTTTTTACGGAAAACACCAGTTATTTTACCGATTATCGGAAATTTCACCTAAATGATTTTCAAAACGTTATAAGGATAGACCCAAGGAGGGGAGCACAAGTAACCGGGTTCTACGGTCCAGTGGAAGACCATCTCGAGGAGTCGAGACCTGGTCTCCTAACTCTAGAATTGGTAGGGTTGCTTGCCGCTCTCGTCGGGGTCTAGGGATGAGGGTTTGGCTATTCATCGCGACCGTGGAATCCGTGTTTTATACGGGCTTAATTTAAAACACGGAATTCCTAGTATATCCAATATTTCATATGTTATCTTCTGCTGCTGATATTTTGTGATGTGATCACTTGATATGTTCTGAGACAAATGCCTATATTATATATATGATATATAATAACTATTGATGCTTTCATTTTTTCTGTGATGCTTGTGAAGTATAATTTGATGGGACTTCATTAATGAGATTAATGAAATAAAAGAAACCTAAAAATGTTGTAGAAACTTGTTTACAAACCGGTAGCTCTAGTTCTTTATTTGCATAGCGGTATTCCTTGTAGAATATCCAGCACGTTATTCGAAAAGGAAAGAGCCGAGATCCCTTCACCGGGAGTGACCTCTTTAGCGAAACAAGCAGATGCTACAAACTCGGTTTGTCTTTTGATTGCTTCTATAGTTTTTTCTTTGCATAGTGGTATTTATGAAATATCCTGCACCTTATTCGATAAGGAAAGAGCCGAGATCCCTTCACCGGGAGTGACCACTTTAGCGAAATTAGTAAAAGCCTAAAAAACACTCCTTTTCAAAATCACTCGATTCTACAACGATATCAAGTTTATTACGCAAAAGGTTTTCATAAAAACTCGTCGTAGCCCTCCGTCATTTCAGATAAGTAGTATTTAGTATTCGTGCTGCGTTTGTTGACCTTGTCAAGGCGTAGTGTGCGGTAGTTGATTAGTGCTTATCTGCTAGCATATGATGCGATTGGATTAGAGTAGTCGTGCGGCCTTGTTGACCTTGTTAAGGGTCGTGCGGGTGGATTTAATTCAATCAGGAAATGACGGGTTGAACTTGACATGCGGTCTATGGTTTGATGCCTTTGTCAAGGTCATAGATCGCTTGGGGAAAAATATTATCGGGAATTTCAAGTGTTGAAATTTGCAATGAGATTGCATACCTTCTATGAGATAGTTGGATCCCGATACCCATTGCGAGTAAGAGATACTCCTGGGAGAGTTTTGCACATTATAATTAGCCGATCAAGTAGGTGTCTAAAAACGTGTTAACGGGGTTACGCCCTTGGGAAAATGAGGTTTATTTTAATTAGGTCCGTGCGAAAGCACGGAGAACCTCCCTCAAAGTACCGACACCGGCCTGGCCGAAAGATTAGCGAACTTGTAGGGTGTAATTAATCCCGGCTAGTCTTACCTTTTAGGGTTTGAAGGAAGATTTGACTAAAACAGTGGGAGCCATCCTGATTAGATAAATTAATAACCAATCTGATCTCACAAGAGCGCACACAGAGTGTTTTTTTCTCTCTCTCTCCTGGTAGCGACCATGTCACGCCTTAATCAAGATAATAATATGGATGCATTGACCGAACCTTCTTATTATACTATTCTAGGGAACGTTGGTTCCGTTATTTCTTATAATTGTTATAAGTCTGTGCAGGAAATAAGGGAATACCTGGGTCCCATGCACCCAATCGAAGAAAGTGCATATTGATGCATCTTCTTCGGGTGTGTTCATTACCGAGAACTATTTTTCAGTATCCTTTACGTCCTGGGTATGTGTTACCAGATCAGGATCCCGGATATGTAATATGTTACATGGGCTATGATAGGTAGAGAACTGAGAATGGGTGATATGTCTCTAAGTGTTAGAGAATGGTGCAATTGTTGCAGCCAAGTCAGTTGGCAAATATCACTTTGTATTAATACATTGATTCTGAACAAATGTTATTAGATACCGAACCTGATATACAACATTACATCAGTTTCTTTATTAAGTTAAAGAAGGATATAATTCTGTATTGGAGGATAATGTTGTGAACATTTTCCTGAATCAAGAGTAGATTCGATCAGGCACGTTATATAATAGTATATATAGTCTAAATCAAACCACAGTTCAAAGTATACCAAACACACATAAGAGGAATAGTTCAGAAATGAACGAATCCTTCTTGTGGTATTGTAGACTAGGTCATATCAATGCGACACGACCAGCTAAGTTACATAAGAATGAATATGAGAATCTGTTCGAATTTTCATCTTATGATACTTGCCAATCTTGTCTCAAAGGTAAAATGACCAATACTCCGTTTACTGGAAACAGAGAAAGAGTTACTGAACTCTTGGGACGCATGCATGATGATGTATATGGTCATATGTCTACGAATGCCAAGGCTGGTTCTTTGTACTTCATTATATTTACTGATCATCTCTCAGGATTCAGACATATGTTCCTATTGAAACACAAGTCTAAAACTTTTGAGAAAGTCAACGAATATAAGCTTGAAGTTAAAGAACCAAACGGGTAGAAGTATTAAGTCCTTCGATGTGATCGAGGAGGAGAATACTTGCGCAAAGAGTTCCTGGAGTTTCTAAAAGGAGAATGTGATTCTCTCTCAGCTTACTCCTTCGAGTACACCACTGCACAACGGTGTATCGGGGCGGAGGTATCGCACCCTATAAGATATGGTGCACTCTATGATGAGTATTGCTGAGTTACCTGTTTCCTTTTGGAGTTATGCACTTGAGAAGCTGCATACCTATTGAATGGGGTTCCATCCAAATCAGTGCCTACCACTCCATATGAGATATGGAATGGGAAAAGACCATGTCTTAAACGAGTTAAGATATGGGGTTGTCCGGCCTATGTTAAAAAGCAAAATCCGGACAAGCTCGGGGCAAGGTCAGTTCTGTATAAGTTTGTTAGGATATCCTAAACATTTGTGAGGGAATATCTTCTACCACTCTGAGGAGCAAAAGGTGTTTTGTTTCTCAGCATGCCACCTTTTTAGAAAATGAATTTTGTGTGAAGAAATTAGTTGTCATGAGATAGAACTGGAAGAAGTTCCAGCTAGACAAACTAACAGCTGATGATTTGGTGAAACCAAAGGATTCAATAGTCTCCAACGAAGCTCAGCCTCTCCGCGAATCTGGTAGAGTTCCTCATCCACTTGAGAGATACTACGGTATTCTCGGTGACAGTGGGAGTGAGGATTGCATCATTATAGATGATGGCCGAACTTGGTTCAGGCAGGCCATCACGAGTGGCAACTCTGTGAAAAGGCTGGATGCTATGGATCAAAGATGGAATCCATGTACACCAACAAAGTATGACTTTGCATGTTGCACCTGAAGGGGTAAAACCCATTGGAAGCAAATGGATCTTGAGAAGATTCTTGGTGTAGATGGAAAAGTTGAGACTTTTAAAACTATGCTTAAATCTATCAGGATCAATGCAAGCATCGCGGAGTTGGAACATCTGTTTTGATGTAGCAGTCAAAGAGTTTGACTTCATCAAAATGGTAGATGAACCTTGTATATACAAAGAGGTTGTAGAGAGTAAGGTTGTCTTCCACGTATTGTACGTAGATGACATACTCTTGATAGGAAATGGTTTCCTTTGCTACACTCGGTCAAGCTTCTCTTATCACGATGATTCTCCATAGAAGATATGGATGATACCTACTACATCTTGTGGATTATGTGTTAGTTGTATGTATGCCCTAGAGGCTATTATTGTACATGAGATGTATATTATAGTGGATGCTGGGACATATATAGGGAGGACTTTCTTGCTCGACAAGATAGTACACTATTTGGTTGCTCTTTATCTTAACATGTACACTTACTGTCTCTCTATTACATGTTGATAAAGCCCTTAGGATGTGTACTTGACTTCCAGGATTATGATGCAGATCATACTAGTGGGGCCTGTGTAGTCCATAAGTTCATCCTTCAATGGTCCTAGTCGTGTGAATATCGAGACGGGGATCGATATTCCAGAGTAGACTAGTGTATATCTTCTAGACCCATGTGATGGGCGATGGATGATTCCATATCCATTGGTGTTTGACATCAGAGATGGTATACCGGTGCTCAGTGGAGAGTGGGTACACTGAGCGGACTCGCCGAGAACTCCTAGATGGTATTATACCTCACGTCAGATAGCAGTTCTCTGGTAACACTAGTACAGGTTAGTCTGTCGACCCGAGATCGTCACAGAGTCTTGTGTGTCTCCCACTGTGCTTTGATTTCCACCTTACCACGGCTCTACTGAGTCATGCAAACAGGTGGTTTTTGGGTACAGTCCCGAGTCACATGGAGGCAATGAGCGATAGGAGGGGATTCGTCTCTCCCGGTATTGGGGGTTAATGTTGCGCTATGCTCGATTGGTCATAACTTAAATCCCTGGCCAGGGTAGATGTGATTTACTGGTAAGTGTTATCAGTAGTTTCACGCCCGTTATGGACCTTACATCAGCATGACTTATCAAGCTACCGGGGTCTGACGTTTACCGCACCTAGGCGAGATATACGACATATCAGACGAACAGACCGGACTGTGCGGTAGTGTAACTGATTGGATTCACAGGAGTGTGAGCAGGCTTGCTTGTTGATATTCTGATCACTCAATACCCGGGTGGCCGTTACGTTTAGCAGACCGCTTGCGGCTTGTGGGTGACTGATATGATCACCACTTACTGCTGGTGTATTGACGAGTCTTTAGAGTCCTACACAGAGGTTTCCTGGCTCAAGAGAAACGGAGTAGGAGCACATATGAGATATGTGCGGGACCGAGAATAATGCGAGTATGTGATACCGTATTCTATTCTCACGATTTGTGACATTGGACGGTTATATGAGATATAGCCGGGTTATCGGATCAAGTATTGATTCGATAATTTGTTACATTCGATATTAGTCGGTTATATGTGATATAGCAGGATTATTAAATCAAGAGTTGATTTGATAATCTAATGTATAATTATATATTTGATATATTGAATTACATTAACTAGTATTAGCTCACTTAAGATTTCTTTTCTCACTTGATGTGCACAATGTATATATGTGATATGTATGTTTGTGTACATATTTGTGTCATGCTAGATTACACATGCAACAAGGGTGTATGAGACTTATACCATGCAAGGGTTAATTAGGGTTTTATATTTATTATTAAGTTAAACAAATTAGTGAGAATTTGTCATGGCTTAAGCTTGGATGAAGCTTATGGATAAACATTGGCAAAGTCCACTCTTTTGTCTAACTTAAGATATTTATTAACCCAAACCTTAACCCCATGCTATGGTTTATTCTCTACATGAGTTAGCCATGATATTATTTCACCATGGTTGCATTTCTAACCTCATGAAATTATTCATTCACCTTGGTTTATTTTCTTGAGTTGCTTTCTTCATCTTCTTCCTCTTGCTCTCTAGCTGCATGGAAAATGATAAAATCAAGGGGGAAAATAAAATCTAAAGTGAGCCTACTTCCTATTTCGTCATCCTCTACTACTTGCCACTTAATTTAGGGTGTTCTCTTCACAAAGTTCATTACCTAGTGAAGGGTTACCTTGAGTTTGAGACTCCTCGACGTAGATCATCTTCGGCCTCGAAGACTAGGAGAAAGCTTGTTTATTTCTCCGAGGGAATCCATACTAGAGTTCGGGAGATCGATGATCGCAGCGAAGGGACGTCAACACAGAGCTTTAGAAGTGAAGGACCGGGTCTACAAAGGTTGTATTCTTGTTCGTTTCTTATGTAATGTTAGATTACATTGTTATGTTACCCTAGTTTTCTAGTACGATTCTTTAGATGTTTGCTTAGAACCCCCTATTTTTTTTGTTGTGGCATGCTTGATGCTACCAAACCCTAGGCTAGGTGCTGAGGAAATCCCAACATGGTATCAGAGCCTAACTAGAAACTTAGATGATGTTAGATTTATACGAAACCGAAACAACTCCGAAATATGATTTCTGAAACCCTGCAGTTTTTGCTCTCTGTCGATTTTGAAAAAGTCTTTAATAATTATGCAAACAACTGCAGAGTGATGTATGTGATACATATAGTGCACAGAAAAAATTTGAGAGCATTTACTCGGAAATGACCCGAGATCACACCCCTAGTGGCCGGCCACTTTTTGCCTAAAATGCCTCATTTTTGTTCTGTGCATTGTACTGTAGATTATGGGGTTTCAGGTATTGTTTGTTTAGTCCAAAATCGTATGTGATGAAAATTTTGATATAAGACTAAAACGGAGTGTTTCATAGTCGTATAATTTAACATTGTAATTGTAACTTAGGCCATGTTTAACAGTTCGAACGAACTTCAAACATCACCCCATGACCCCCACTGAAATTTTCAAGAGTTGGAATTTTCTTAAGTTAATTATATTCAATAGTCGTGCAAGTAACTCTATAGAACCTCTAGAAGAACAAAAACCTTAACTCGATTCTATGCCTAAGGAACTGCGATCGAACCCTAGGGTTTGCCTTAGTTCCGTGGTGTCATAGGTGAGGCGTTGGGTTGACCCTTCTACGGCTGGATCATAGGTACTGTGGCACGTTTTGGATACTTTAACTTTGATCAAGTGTTGAGCTTTTTGGGAGTTGTGGGGATTTGTTGATTCGATCGAAATGTTTACCATCGTCTAGTTGTTTGTGATACAATACTTGGAATCCACAATAATTAGTTATGAGATAACTAGTTTGAATTTTATAAATCTAGCAGTTTAGTCTCGTTTGATCGGTTGCCACAGGATTTTGATGTGATCAAAAGTCCGTTGCAATCACGTAGCATATGCGGATACTCGCCGGGTAACATTATTAGATAGCCATACCCCATAGCCCCTACCAAGTGACTGTAGGAGAACCCCGTCGCCAAAACATCCATTCGGGTGCTCGCGGCAGCGGTGTTCCGCCTTAGTGCACTTCGTCGACGGCATCGGAGGGTGTGGCTGTCTACTAAAGTTTCCGACGAGCATTCGATCAGGATGTCGAGAATCTTGTTGAATTGCCCGACTTGATATTGAAAAGTGTTTTCGAGATTGAGACTAAAATGCGGGGTTTATAATTGTTAGGCATGCGATGTATAAGGAATTCATTTGGTTAGGCATGTGATGTCTAAGGTGGTTGCGGATTCCAACTGTTGTAGTTTTCACTTTCTTTTCTGCGACCGTAAGTATAATATATGGGGTATCGCCGGTTTTGTTGCTATACGTCAATGAAAATTGGGATACGCATATTTACTTACGTTGATGACATGTGATGTTATGTGTTGCTGTGATATGTTATATTGGATCGTCGTGTTAGAATAGCCGGGGGTTTTATGTGAGATGAGAGTTTTTCCTTTTTCATTCATGTAAAAACTTATATGTAATATTCTTTTATTGGGGCACTTCCGGGTTGAGGAAGATGTCACCGTTGATGTATATTATTTACTTTTCCGCATTAGGATAGACCCAAGGAGGGGAGCACAAGTAACGGGGTTCTGGGTCCAGTGGGAGACCATCTCGAGGAGTCGATACCGGGTCTCCTAACTTTAGAATTGGTAGGTTGCTTGCCGCTCTCGTAGGGGACTAGGGATGTGGGTTTGGCTATTCATCACGACCATGGAATCCGTGTTTTATACAGGATTAATATAAAACCCGGAAATCTTAGTATATCCAATATTTCATATGTTATTTTCTGCTGCGATATCTGTGATATAATCATTTGATATGTTGAGATAGATACTGTATATAGTTTATATGATATATTATATAGACGTTGCTTATGTTTTATACCCGCGCTAGCCCTGCCCCGCTCTGCTGTTAATTACCTAACCTAACGGTGTATGACGGGACATCGAGGCGAATGCGGATGGCATAAGCGTACGTTTTATTTATCTGTGATGTTTAGATAACTTTAAATGACGGGACTTCATTAATGAGATTAATGAAAGAAAATAAACCTAAAGATGTTGTGGAATCGAATTTTCAAAAACAGGTAGCTCTAGTTGTTGCTTTGCATAGCGGTGTTCCTTGTAGAACATCCTGCACCTTTTTCGATAAGGAAAGAGCCAAGATCTCTTCACCGGGAGTGACCTCTTTAGCAATAACTAGCAGATGCTACAACCCTCGGTTTTGTATTTTGATTGCTTTTCTAGTTCTTGCTCTGCATAGTGGTATTGTGAATATCCTGTACCTCATTCAACGAGGAAAGAGCCGAGATCCCTTCACCGGGAGTCACCTCTTTAGCGAAACTAGCAAAGGACTCAAAAACACTCCATTTTAAACCATTTGATTCTACAACGAGATCAAGTTCAAAGCGTTAAAGGTTTTCTTAAAAACCATCCGCAACCCTCCGTCATTTTAAAAAGTAGAGTACTTAGTATTCGGGCTGTGTTTGTTGATTATAGTTAAGGCTCAATGCACGGTAGCTAAGTGATGTCTTATTACACCGCATATGATGCGATTAATTAGGACAACCATGCGACTTTGTTAACCATAGTTAAAGGTCATGTGGGTGGGTTTAATTAATCACGAAATGACGGGTAGAACTTGACTAGTACTTATGATTTGTTGACCATAGTTAAGGTCATAAGCCACCAGGGGTAAAAACCATTATCGGGAGTTTCAAGTGTTGAAATTTGCAATGAGATTGCATACCTTCTATGAGATTGTTGGATCCTGATACCCACTGCGAGTAATAGTTACTCCTGGGAGAGTTTTGCACTTTACAATTAGCCGATCAAGTAGGTGTCTAGAAAGGTGTCAACGGGGTTACGCCCCTGGGAAAACGAGGTTTATTTTAATTAGGTCCGTGCGAAAGCACGAGGAACCTCCTTCAAAGTACCGGCACTGGCCTGGCTGAAAGATTGGCGAACTTGTAGGGTGTAATTAATCCTGGCTAGTCTTTCCTTTTAAGGTTTGAAGGAAGATTTGATAAAAACAGTGAGAGCCATCCTGATTAGATAAAATATAACCAATCTAATCTTGTAAGAGCGCACGCAGTGTGTTTTTCTCTCTCCCTCTCCTGGTAGCGACCATGTCAAGCCTTAATCAGGATAATAATATGGATGTATTGACCGAACCCGCTTATTATACTGAGCCGGGGAACGTTGGTCCCGCTCCAACTTATAATTGTTATAAGACCGAGTAGGAAAATAGGGGAATACCAGGATTCCCATGCCGCCCAAACGAAGAAAGTGCATGCTGATGCATCTTCTTCGGGTGTGTTCATTACAAAGAACTGTTTCTCAGTATCCTCTACGTCCTGAGTATTTGATACCGGATCAGGATCCCGTATGTAATTTGTTACATGGGCTACAGATAAGTAGAGAACTGGGATTGGGTGATATGTCTCTAAGTGTAGAGAATGGTACAATTGTTGCAGCCAAATTAGTTGGCAGTTATTACCCTGTATTAACAAATACATTGATTCTGAACGAATGTTATTAGATACCGAACCTGATATGAAACATTATATCAGTCTCTTTATTTACTAAAGAAGGATATAATTTTGTATTGTTGGATAATGTTTTGAACATTTCCTATATCAAAGTGTTGATCGGTTCAGGCACGTTATCTAAAAGCATATACGTTCTAATTCCAACCACAGTTCTTAACCTATGGAACACACACAAGAGGATGCGTTCAGAAATGAACGAATCCTTCTTGAAGCATTGTAGACTAGGTCATATAAATGCGACCCGACTAGCTAAGTTACATTTAGATGCATATTTAAATTAGTTTGAATTTACATCTTGTGAAACTTGCCAGTCATGTCAAAAAGATAAAATGACCATAGCTCCGTTTATTAGAAACAGAGAAAGAGTTAGTGAACTCTTGGGACTGATACATAGTGATGTATGTAGGTCCCCTATCTACACATACCAAGACTGGTTCTTTATACTTCATTACATTCATTGATGATCTCCTAAGATTCGGACATGTGTTCCTGTTGAAACGTAAGTCTGAAGCTTTTAAGAAATTCATATAATATAAGTCAGAAGTAGAGAACTAAAACCGGGTATAAGTATTATGTCCTTTGATGTGATCAGATAGGAGAATACTTGTGAATGGAATTATTAGACTATTCTATAGGAGAATGAGATTCTTTCTCAGCATTACTCCTCTGTATACACCACAACACAACGGTGTATCGGGGCGGAGCAATCGCACCTTATTTGATATGGTGCGCTCTATGATGAGTACTACTGAGTTACCTGTTTTCTTTGGAAGTTATGCACTTGAGAAGCTGCATACCTATTGAATTGAGTTCCAACCAAATCAGTGCTTACCACTCCATATGAGATATGGTATGGGAAGAGCCCATGTCTTAAGCAAGTTGAGATTTGGGGTTGTCCGGCCTATGTCAAAAGCAAAATCCAGACAAGCTCGAGGCAAGGTCAGTTCTATAGAACTGGAAGGAGTTCCAGCTATACAAACTACAGCTGATGATTTAGTAGAACCAGAAGATTCAATAGTTCCTAACGAACCTCATCCTCTCCGCCGATCTGGTAGGGTTCCTCATCCACCTGAGAGATACTTAGGTTTCTCGATGACAGTGGGAGCGAGGATTGCATCATGGAGATGATGACCCAACTAGTTTCGAGCAGGCCATCAAGAGTGGCGACTCTGTAAGAATGGCTGGATGCTTAGCGATCTGAGATGGAATCTATGTACACCAACAAAGTATGGACTTTGGTTGCTATATCTGAAGGGTTAAATCCCCATCAGGAGAAAGTATATCTTGAGAAGATTACTTTGTGTAGATAGAAAAGTTGAGACTTTCAAAGCTAGACTTGTTGCAAAAGGTTCTCGTCATTGACCAGGTGTGATTTTTGATGAAACATTTTCTCCAGTACCTATGCTTAAGTCCATCCAGATCCTACTTACCATTGCTGCATACCATGACTACGATATCTGGCGGTTGGGTGTCATGACTGCTCTTTCTAAATAATGATTTAGAAGAGAGCGTCTATAAGTACACAGCCAGAGGACTTCGTAAACAGTGGGAGCAGCGGAAACATGTGCAAGTTTCTTTACGGGTTAAAGAAGGCATCGTGGAGTTGGAACATCTGTTTTGATGTGATAGTCAAAGCGTTTGACTTCATCAAAATAGTAGATGAACCTTGTATATACAAAAGGGTAGTAGAGAGTAAAGTGGTCTTCCTCGTAAAGTACGTGGATGCTATACTCTTGATAGGGAAGGATTTTTCCTATTCTACACTCGGTCAATCTCCTCTTATCACATTGATTCTCCATATAGGATCAAGAAGATACCTCCTAAATCCTGGGTTTTGGATCTATGAGATAGATCTAAGTGGATGTTAGGATTCTCACTAGGTGTAGTGAGATGATATCAATCGATCCTGGTGAAAATCACTGGATAGCTTCCAGGGTGGTAAGGTCGACTGAATGTCAGTCACAGGCATTGTCTTTACCCTCAGTGGAGGGACGGTATGTTGGAAGAGTTCTAAGCTAGATACCGTGGTAAACTAGACGATAAAGGCTGGATACATCGCTACCAAATATGCTACTAAAGAGGAAGTCTGGGTGTATATTAGTTCATGAGATAAACTTTGTTCCTACCATTGTGTGAAAATGGAGTTGTGGCTTAGGCCTAGGAACCCCCGTCCCATCAGTGATCCAGACATATTCTAAGGCAGTATCACCTGATCATGGAGATAGTTAATCTTCAAGGGATCGAGGTTAGGAGAGTAGACTCAGAGGTTAACACGGCGGATCCACTCATAAAGGCCTTTCCTGCGAGAGACTTTTATAGGACGTTGGGTATGAGATACTACAACAACTGGCCTTAGTGCAAGTGGGAGATTGTTAGTTGTATGCATGACCCAGAGGCCATTATTGTACATGAGATGTATATTATAGTGGATGCTGGGACATATATAGGGAGGACTTTCTTGCTCGACATGATAGTACGCTATGCTCTTTATCTTAACATGTACACTTACTGTCTCTCTGTTACATGTTGATAAAGCCCTTAGGATGTGTACTTGACTTCCAGGATTATGATGCAGATCATACTAGTGGGGCCTGGGTAGTCCATAAGTTCATCCTTCAATGTTCCTAGTCGTGGGAATATCGAGATGGGGTATCGATATTCCAGAGTAGACTAGCGTATATCTTCTCGACCTATGTGATGGGTGATGGATGATCCCATATCCATTGGTGTTTGACATCAGAGATAGTATACGAGTGCTCAGTGGAGACTGGGTACACTGAACGGACTCGCCAAGAACTCCTAGATAGTATTATACCTCACGTCAGATAGCAGTTCCCTGGTGAAACTAGTACAGGTTAGTCTGTCGACCCGAGATCGTCATAGAGTCTTGTGTGTCTCCCACTGTACTTTGATTTCCACCCTACCACGGCTCTACTGAGTCGTGCAAACAGGTGGTTTTTGGGTACAGTCCCGAGTCACATGGATGCAATGAGCGATAGGAGGGGATTCGTCTTTCCCGGTATTAGGGGTTAATGTTGCGCTATGCTCGATTGGTCATAACTGAAATCCCTGGCCAGGGTAGATGTAATTTACTGGTAAGTGTTATCAGTAGTTACACACCCGTTATGGACCTTACATCGGCATGACTTATCAAGCTACTGGGGTCTGACGTTTACCACCCCTAGGCGAGATATGAGACATATCAGATGAACAGACCGGACTGTGCGGTAGTGTAACTGATTGGATTCGTAGGAGTGTGAGCAGTCTTGCTTGTTGATCTTCTGATCGCTCATTACCCGGGTGGCCGTTTCATTTAGCAGACCGCTTGCGGCTTGTGGGTGACTGATATGATCACCAACTACTGCCGGCGTATTGACGAGTCTTTAGAGTCCTACATAGAGCTTTCCTGGCTCAAGCGAAACGGAGTAGGAGCACATATGAGATATGTGCGGGACCGAGAATAATGCGAGTATGTGATACCGTATTCTATTCTCGCGATTTGTGACATTGGATGGTTATATGAGATATAGCTGGGTTATCAGATCAAGTGATGATTAGATAAGTTGTTACATTTGATATTAGTTGATTATATGTGATATAGCCGGATTATTAAATCAAGAGTTGATTTGATAATCTAATGTATAATTATATATTTGATATATTACATTACATTAACTAGTATTAGCTCACTTAAGATTTCTTTTCTCACTTGATGTATATATGTGATATGTATGTTTGTGTACATGTTTGTGTCATGCTAGGTTACACATGCAACAAGGGTTTATGAGACTTATACCATGCTAGGGTTAATTAGGGTTTCATATTTATTATTAAGTTAAACAAATTAGTGAGAATTTGTCATGGCTTAAGCTTGGATGAAGCTTATGGATAAACATTGGCAAAGTCCACTCTTTTGTCTAACTTAAGATATTTATTAACCCAAACCTTAACCCTATGCTATGGTTTATTCTCTACATGAGTTAGCCATGATATTATTTCACCATGGTTGCATTTCTAACCTCATGACATTATTCATTCACCTTGGTTTATTTTCTTGAGTTGCTTTCTTCATCGTCTTCCTCTTGCTCTCTAGCTCCATGGAAAATGATAAAATCAAGCGAGAAAATAAAATCTAAAGTGAGCCTACTTCCTATTTCCTCATCCTCTACTACTTTTCATTTAGTTTAGGGTGTTCTCTTCACAAAGTTCATTACCTAGTGAAAGGTTAGCTTGAGTTTGAGTCGCCTCGACGTAAATCATCTTCGGCTTCGAAGACTACGAGAAAGCTTGTTCATTTCTTTGAGGGAATCCATACTAGAGTTCGGGAGATCGATGATCGCAGCGAAGGGATGTCAACACAAAACTTTAGAAGTGAGGGACCAGGTCTACAAAGGTTGTATTCTAGTTCACTTCTTATGTAATGTTAGATTACATTGTTATGTTACCCTAGTTTTCTAGTACGATTCTTTGGATGTTTGCTTAGCACCCCCTATTTTTTTGTTGTGGCATGCTTGATGCTACCAAACCCTAGGCTAGGTGCCGATGAAATCCCAACATTATGATCTATGATGATAGATCTAAGTGGATGTTGGGAGTATCCCAAATCCAGGTACATTAACACCATACTAAAGGGGTTTAGTATGGAGGATTCTAAGCGTGGTGGTTCGCCCACTTACTCATGGACCACCCATGTGCAAGGGATACCCTATGCTTCGGTAGTAGGCTCTATCATGTATGCGATGTTATGTACCAAACCAGATGTAGATGACTCACTAGGTGTAGTGACCAGGAATCAATCGGATCTTGGGGAAATCACTGGACAGCTGTGGAGGACCTTCTTAAGTACTTGAGAAGCACTGAATGAAAGTTCTTGGTTCCAGCTTCCAGAGTGATAAGTTCGACTGAGAGTTAGTCACAGGAATTGTCTTTACCCTCAGTGGAGGGACGGTATGTTGGAAGAGTTCCAAGCTAGATATCGAGGCATACTAGACGATAAAGGCTGAATACATTGCTACCAACGATGCTGCCAAAGTGGCTATTTGGGCATTTCTTGTTCATGAGATGAACATGGTTCCTACCATTGAGCGTCCAATAATTGTTATTGTGACAACAATGGAGTTGTGGCTTTGGCCTAGGAATACCGGTCCCATCAGCGTCCAGACATATTCTGAGGACAGTATCACCTGATCATGGAGATGGTTGATCTCCAAGGGATCGAGGTATGGTGAGTAGATTTTGAGGTTAACACGGCAGATCCACTCACCAAGGCCTGCTTCCCAAAATACTATTTGAGATATTTTGCGATGGTTGAGTATGGGATACTACAACCACTGCTATATTGTTGGGTATTGGATACTACAACAGATGACCTTAGTGCAAGTGGGAGATTGTTAGTTATATGTATACCCTAGAGGCCATTACTGTACATCTGATGTATAATGTAGTGGATGCTTGGACATATATAGGGAGGACTTTCTCGTTCGACATGATAGTATTCTGGTTGCTCTTTATCTTAACATGTATACTTATTGCCACTCTCTTACATGTTGATAAAGCCCTTATGATGAGTACTTGACTACCAGGATTATGATGCAGATCATACTAGTGGGGCAGAGGTAGTCGGCAAGTACATCCTTCAAATGCTCCTACTCGTGGGAATATCGAGACAGGGCATTGATACTCCAGAGTAGACTAGCATATACGCTTCTCGATCCATATGATGGGCGATGGATGATCCTATATCCATTAGTGTTTGACATCAGAGAAGGCATACGGGTGCTCAGTGGAGACTGGGTACGCTGGACAGACTCGCCGAGAACTCCTAGATGGTATTATACCTATCGTCGGATAGCAGTTCTCTGGTAACACTGGTACAGGTTAGTCTGTTGACCCGAGATCGTCATAGAGTCTTGTGTGATTCCCACTATGCTTTGATTTCCACCATACCACGGTCAAGAGATCGTGCAAAAATGGTGGTTTTTGGGTACAGTCCCGAGTCACATGGAGGCAATGAGCGATAGGAGGGGATTCGTCTCTCCCGGTATTGGGAGTTGATGTTGTGCTATGCTCGATTGGATATAACATGAAATCCCTGGCCAGGGTTGCTGAGATTTACTGGTAAATGTTATCAGTAGTTTCTCGAACCGTTATGGACCTTGCATCGGCATGACTTATCAGGCTATTGGGGTCTGACGTTATACTACCCCCAGGCTATGATATGCGACATATCAGACGAAAAGACCGGACTGTACGGTAGTGTTACTGATTGGATTCGCAGGAGTTTGAGTATGCTTGCTTGTTGATCTTCTGATCACTCAATACACGGGTGGCCGTTACGTTTAGTAGACCGCTTGCGTCTTGTGGGTGCTTGATATGATTATCACCTACTGCAAGCGTATTGACGAGTCTTTAGAGTCCTACACAGAGATTTCCTGGTTCATGCGAAATGGAGTAGGAGCACATATGCGATATGCACGGGACCGAGATTAATGCGCGTATGTAATATCGTATTCTATTCTCGCGATATGAGATATCGGTTAGTTATATATGATATAGCTGGGTTATCGGATCAAGTGTTGATTCGATAAGTTGATCCATATGATATTAGTCGGTTGTATGTGATATAGCCGGATTATTAAATCAAGTGTTGATTTGATAATTTAATGTATAATTATATATTTGATATATTAACTTACATTAACTAATATTTGCTCACTAAGTATTCTTTTTCTCACTTGTGTGCATATTGTATATATGTGATATATATTAATGTATATTTTATTGTGTCATGTTTGATGATACATGAAACATGGATGTATGAGACTTACACTATAGTTAGGATAATCCTGGGGTTTTTATTTATCAAGGTAATTCTAAAATGGTGGAATTTTGTCATGGTAGAAGCTTTGAAAAATCTTTGGATAACCATTGACCAAGTCCACTCTTTTGTTTTCCTTGAGATATTTATTAACCCAGTCTTTATCCTTACCCTAACTAAGTCTCTACATGAGTTAGTGAAAGACACTAACTCACCCATGGTTTATATTCTCACCTCATGAGTTCATTCTCTCCTTCTTCTTCACTTGAGTTTCTTCTTCCTCATGAAAAGCTTACTAGCTTTTGAAAATATTGAGAAAACATTGTGAGAAAAAGAAAACTAAAGAGAGCCCATTTCTTACTTCATCATTCTCTACTATTAGCCATTTAGTTTAGGGTGTTTGATTCACTAAACCCTAATTTAGTGAAGAGGTAGCATGAGCTTGAGTCTCCTCGACGTAGATCATTTTCGGCCTCGAAGACTTCGAGCAAGTTTGCATCTTTCACCTTGTAGAGCCTCTCATGAGTTTGGGAGATCATACCCGCAGCGAAGGGACATCTACACGGAGCATTTGAAGTGAAGGACCGGTCTACAAAGGTTGTATTCCTCATTCACTTAGTATGTAAAGTTGTTTGTACGCTTATTGTTTAAATGTTTAGTTAAGATTCTAGGGTTAGTATTATTTAGAACGGCAAAAATTTGAAAACGGTATGGTCGATGCCTTCCGAAACCTTGCTTCCGCGCTAGGTAAGACTACAAAAACAAAATAGAGCCATGGCTAAGTCCCTAGTTCCAGGCCTCGACGGTTCACAAATAACCCAGAGACCACCTAGACATTTGTCTCATTACAGCAGACGCAGTGTCGACAAAGGAAGCGAATGCCAAATTCCTAGCTTCAGGGTCTTGACGGCAATTCAAATAAAACCTAAAAGACTATCGGAGATCATCTCATACCAGCGCGGAGTGGTTATGACTCATCAAGGCTCCCAATCTAAGCCTAACCTCAAGTAAAAAGTGTTATGGAAAATTCCTAACGTTTGCTCTTCCGACGGTAATATGACCTAAGGAGATTACTTGAAGACGTCTTGTCCAGCCCTCGAAGGGATCAGAGACACGACAGTCGCGGGGTTACTCGAACAGCAGTGTAAAAACTGCATATCGGAGAATGCATCAGCCAACGCGACGGTACGACAGACAAAACCCTAGTACCACAAAACATAACGGACCTCTGTTACAAAGAGCAGGGGTTATCCATGCGTTAGGACAAGTTTGCCTACAAACCCAAGTAAGATAAACTACAAGATCCGAAATGAGTTCATAAAGTAGAGACTCCAGGATGAGTGAATAAACTACAAACTTCGAAATGAGTCCATAAACCAGAGACTCCGGAATGAGTAAATAAACTAAAAACTCCGAAATGAGTATATAAACTACTTCACGCCTGATTAAGACATAAAGATACAGAAGGGTACAGCTCATGGGCTTCAGGGTTTGGAACTATATCCCTTAAGAGTTGGGATTTGAGTCAATGATAGATGGCGACGCTTGTGTCCGCTCGCTATCTTCTCAGATCGAGATTCTGAAAGTTATATACCAGCCTAAAACCGGTCATACGCTATGTATTACTCTGCACTACTTAACCCACGTACATACCTACATGGGCAAAGTAGTGGGGGCATTTGTTCCCATCAAAACTTTCTTTGTAAAAAAGCCCAAGGTATCAAATGGCAGCGATACGCTTAAGAAAATGCAAATCAGTATTTTCCGGGCTGTATTTTGACAATATCCTAAATGAGAATCAGCTAAATTCTAATGATATCGAAATCATCTCGAAAAATCCTTCGATTTAATATATTAAGGGCCTCATAATTCATCCGGGATCAAAAGTTATGAGCAAATGTGCTATGCACGTGTAATCTAAGTAATGCTCTACCATATGGAGGATACGTTTTTAATCCCACAACGGGAAAAAGAGAGATCCTTTCTCTATCACTCCCATATAAATAAGAGGGGATACCTCTTAGAAAAAATGAGAATTCAATTCTCAAAAGAGCTTAGTTCTCCATAGGAGCTTAGTTCTCCAAGCTAGGGTCTTAGCTGCCCCCCATAATATGCAAATGCGCAAGCACCATGTGTGCTACGTGCAATGCTCGTGCGCACGCCACGTGCGCACCACGTGTGAGAATTCAATTCTCAAAGGAGCTTAGTTCTCCATAGGAGCTTAATTCTCCAAGTCAGGGCCATAAGCGCCCCCCATAATGTGCATATGCGTAAGCGCCATGTGCGCTACATGCAACGCACGTGCTCCCGCCACGTGTGCACCACGTGCAATGCACATGCGCCCGCTACGTGCGCACCACGTAAGAGGATTCAATCCTCAAAGGAGCTTAGTTCTCTATAAGATCTTAGTTCTCCAAGTTAGGGCCTTAGCTGCCCCCCATAATGCACATATGCGCAAGTGCCGCACGTGCGCCTACCACATGCGCACCACATGCGAGGATTCAATCTTCAAAGGAGCTTAGTTCTCTATAGGAACTTAGTTCTCCAAGTTAGGGCCTTAGCTGCCCTCCATGATGTGCAAGCGCCACGTGCGATGTACATGCGCTCGCCACATGCACACCATGTGCAACACACGTGCGCCCACCAAGTGCGCAACACGTGTGACGCTCATGCGCCCATGCCGTGCGCAACACGTGCGACGCACGTGCGCCTAACACAAAGAAGCCTTTTTCAGCCGCGAGAAGTTCAAGCTCCAACCTTTTCTTCCCCTCTGATGAGTGGGATATGGTTCAAAGGGTACATACCTCCACACCTTCGATATATGGCACTGTAATCTCTAAGTGTCATCGGAGAGGTGGTGGGCCCCAACGACCAATGATCTTTCTTTCCAAAAAAGGAGTAAAATACAGATGAGGAACCCCCATAAGCTTCAGAAAGTAGAGAGAATTAAATTCTCGAGGAAGAAGAACTTTCTTCTTGAAAAATTATGTAAGCTCAGTGCCCTACGTGCCTCTCACGTGGGCACTACAAAATAAAGAAGTGCTTAGCACTCAGTGACTGGCGCTCAGCGCCCAGCATTCCACGTGCCCCTCACGTGGGTGCCACTCAATAAGGAGTGCTTAGCATACAGTGATTGGTGCTTAGTGCCTAGCACCCCACGTGCCCCTCACGTGGGCGCCACAAAATAAAGGAGTGCTTAGCACCCGGTAACTGGCGCTCAGAGCCCAGCGCCCCACGTGCCTCTCACGTGGGAGCTAAAAAATAAAGTTCTTAGCACTCAGTGGTTGGCGCTTCGCGCCCCATGTGCCCCTCACGTGGGCGCTACTCAATAAGAAGTGCTTAGAACTCAGTGGTTGGCGCTTAGTGCCCAGCGCCCTACGTGTCTCTCACGTGGGCGCTATAAGATAGAGGAGCGCTTAGCACTCAATGAGCTACGTCTAGCGCTCAGCGCCCAGCGTCTCACATGACTTATGTGGGCGTCTTAGAACATAAAAGTGCTTGGCACTCATCAGGCAGCGCCTAGCGCCTCACGTGCTTTGCACGTAGGCGCCATAAAGAGTGCTTAGCACTCCATAAAGAGACAAAAGGGGGTAAAGTAAACACTTTTTGGGTAATTCCCATGACTGAGAACCCCATATGGCTATATGTGAGCGCCAAATTATAAATAAGTGCTCAGTACTTTTCACATAAAAAGAGGGACTAAGCTCAAACAAGTGCTTAGCACTTCTTCCCAAATAAAAAGAAAACTGAATGGACTAAGCCCAAATAGGAAAGATCCCTAATTCAGATTAACTAAACCTATGGGTTCACTACTTCCCAATCATGACCGATTTCCCTTCGACTGATGATATCCAAAATGATGTTCATTCCACATCTCTTAAGTTGATCTTAGTCTTCTAAAAATGGCTAATGATTCTTAGATGGTCCACCATGATCTTTTCCCTCAAACACGGGAATTGGTTCAAGGGTACATCTCTCTACATCTCTGATACACGTCGTTGTAATTTCTCAACGTCTTCAGAGAGGTGGCGGGTCCCGACAACCAACTGCTTTTGGGTGCACTTCCCAAGCTGACATGCATACCTTAAACCAAATCACACCCCAAATAGGTGTATCTCACATCATTGCCGCACATTTCGTCATGTAACAAATACACGTGCATGCAGGATGATCTACGGACCGAAACGTCCTTAAACTAACTACGGACCGAAACGTCCTTAAACTAAATCCTCACATCAAAAATGGTGATCTGCGGACTGAAACGTCCTTAAACTAACTCGGACCAAAACGTCCTTAAACTAAACCCCCACCTCAAAAATGGTGATCTGCGGACCGAAACGTCCTTAAACTAAACCCTCACCTCAAAAATGGTAATCTTCGGACCGAAACGTCCTTAAACAAAACCCTCACCTCAAAAATGGTGATCTGCGGACCGAAACGTCCTTAAACTAACTACGGACCGTAACGTCCTTAAACTAAACCCTCACCTCAAAAAGGGTGATCTTCGGACCGTAATGTCCTTAAGCTAACAACGGACCGAAGCGTCGTTAAACTAAAACAATAGAGCCCTAATGCTCTTCGTTGGATCTGAATGATCCTAAGATCCCCGTTAAGTAGATCTTAGTCTCGAATTGGACTAACATATCCTTAACAAACATTTAAGTTGATCTCAGTCTCAAACAAGATTAACGATCCTTAAATCAAACCAAACCCAAATCTAAGAATATACGGATTTGGACTAATCCACGCCCTACTGGTGACAACATAAATTAGTCTCCATATACAATCTACGGGTAACCAAAAATAAAACAAACACACACGACACGAAGTGAATATCTGGAGCAGGAGAAAGTGGTTATCGCGATACGGTAATGTAATTAACTGCAGAGGCTTGCACCTGCAGGGAAGAGCGTCCCCACAATAAAAAAAACCCTCGCAAACAAGGGAAATCTGACGAAGTCTGCTACAACTGTCGCATCTGTCCAAACCTCCGATATACGGTGTCATAAATCAACTTGGCATCTTCGGAGAGGTGGACGGATAAGTCCAAATAACATCTTCCCCTAGATTTCAGGCCAGACGTCCTAACGTCCCGGTCGCTTCTTCCGGCGGAGAACATCCATTTTATAATTTTTCAAACCCAAAACCCAAGCCAAAACAAATCCATTTGATTTCTTCATTTTCTTTTTCCTTAGCCCACTTTCTTTTCAAACAACAGCATTTATTTAATTCTTATTAAATATGCGCATGAACAATATTGTAGCTCATTGGTTAAGTCCTTGCATTGTTATTCCATAGGCCACATGTTCGAACCTTGGGACTTGCAATTATTTTTATCTATTTTTAAATCCCTCTCAAATGATCTTTCATTTCATCTTCTTTTTAACTCCCAACATAATTAGAATGGTTATAGATTATAATTAAATAAAATTACTATGAAGAGTTTCAATTTTCTTTCAATACAAATATCTCTTTGTCACGACTCGGAATTCGCTCGTGACTGGCACGAGAATTACGTGAAGTCTACAGGACCCCGCCGTAATTCAAGTAAGCCAAAACCCAGAAATCTAAACTTTTTGCGGAAAATAGTGGAGGCGCAGTTTTGAAATATCGACACAATAAACTCAAGCCTTCCTTTAAACGTATAAGTAATATCATATGAAAATACGATGGTTTGTATCTATTTTTGAAAATATTTTCGTCCTTGAAATTTGGGCAGCACCTCCTTTGTATATTTTGATCCAAAACCATATACATGCAATAATATAAGCATCCCTAAGCGGAAGCTAGCTCTTCGCCAATTGGCAGAATCACAACCACACAATAAAGCATATATATACGACGCCCTAAGGTGAAGATCAATCACAGAAAGAAGTAAATAAGACCAAGACATCATCCAACTCAGATAGCGAACATACACCCATCTCGCTCTAAATCTCAAGAATATACAAGTCTATGTCTAGGTCTACCAAATATACTTAGTCTGGTTTTGGGTGATGGAGCTTTAACTATATACAACAGAAATAAATAGATACAAGGGTGGTCATGATCCAAATGTGTATCCCACCTGTCAATGCAAAACACCCTGAAGGAAGCTGTGTGCCAGCGAGCCGCTACTGATCCGAGCGGTCGAACCTGCAAGAAAACTGTGGCACAACGTGGGTGAGTTGCCTATTAGGAATATGTATGTCCTAGAGGCCTTATTGTATGATATAGTGGATGCTTGGACATATATATAGAGAGGAATTTCTTGCTCGACATGATAGTATATTATCTGGTTGCTCTTTATCTTAACATGTACACTTGTATTATTATACTGCCTCTCTGATACATGTTGGTAAAGCACTTAGGATGTTAGCTTGACTACCAGGACTATGATGCAGATCATACTACTGGGACTTGTGTAGTCCACAAGTACATCCTTTAACAGTTCCTAGTCGAGGGGATATCGAGACAGGGCATCGATATTCCAGAGTAGACTAGTGTGTATGTTTCTTGACCCTGTATGGGGCGATGGTTGATCCCATAACCATTTGTGTTTGACATCAAAGATTATACACAGGTGCTCATTAGAGAATGGGTACACCGAACAGGACTCGCTGAGAACTCCTAGATCATACCATACCTATCGTCAGATAGCAGTTCTCCGGTGACAACAGTACATGTTAGTCTGTAGACCCGAGATCATCATAGTATCTTGTGTGGTTTCCACTATGCTTTGATTTCCTCCCTACCATAGCTCAAAGGAGTCGTACAAACAGGTGGATTTTCGATACAGTCCCGAGTCACATAGAGGCAGTGAGCGATAGGAGGGGTTTCGTCTCTCCCGGTATAGGGAGTTGATGTTGCGCTATGCTCGATTGGTTATAACGGTATGTCTCTGGTCAGGGCTGATGAGATTTACTGGTAAGTGTTATCAGTAGTTTTTCGAACCATTATGAGCCACACATCGGCATGACTTATCAAGTTACTGGGGTCTGATGTTTCCACCCCCAGACTCGATATATGAAATATCAGACGAAGAGACCGGACTGTACGATAAGTGTTAATTATAAGCTTCACGGGAGTTTGGAAAAGTTTGCTTGTCGATCTTCTATTTGCTCAATACCTGGATAGTCGCTACGTCCATCTAGTACCGCCGACGACTTGTAGGTAAGCTATAAGTATTTGTTTTGTTTTTGAACTGCAAGAAAGAGCTTGTAGCTCACTGGTAAAGCCTTGCACTGCTGAGACATAGCACCTGAGTTCAAATCCCATCAGCTACATTATCTTTTTAATTAATTTTTCTTTTAATCTTTTAGAAGCCCAAAGGTCTACACATGCACTACACGTAAAAATGAAAGGTCACAAATAAATCAAACATGTGAGAAATGATATTTATACAGATCTTGACACGTGGCAGCAAACACAACCCCACCCGATGGTAATTGGCCGGCGAAATCACCAATATCACCGGTACCGCCGGGCCCCCCGTAGGGAATGGTTCCCAATTTCTTCCCCTGGCACCTCTTGGCCTACCCCACTTTCCCTAGACTGTTTGCATTCTCTGCAATCATCCAGAGAATTAAAATACCTCTTTAATCTAATTTTTTATGCATATTTTAATTCATTCTTTAGCTCTCAAAACCCTAATTTTTCCTATAAATACCACACTCCATTTCACCCCTCCTCACTCAAAATTCTATTACAGAAACTATACAAAATTTCCAAGTCCCAAGTTGTGAAAGTGGAGTTAGCAAGAGGCGAAGTTCCAAGGAGAATCTGGCGACGAAATGACGTCCTGACGCTTCCCTACTCTTCCCCCTTCTCCCCTCTACCTTATTAGCTAGTAAGTCCCCTATTTCCTTCTCTTCTTCAATCCTAAAACTTTTCTGTTTCAAAACTTGTCGGAAGCGGAGTTAGTCCGGTTTCCGATTCTCGTTTCTTTAAAAATACAACTTTTCTTAATAACAAACCTACAAATTTTTAATATATTGTTTAGTAATTATTAACAAAGATAATAGAATAAGTTTGGCATCAAATAATAATCATAGTAAGTTCTATTTCACTTTTACATTAAAATACCCCTATGTTTAACTTCGACATTACTTCTTCCTTTTAACCGTATTAACTTTAGAAAACTCATGAGGTAATGACCTACCTCATCACAAAACATATTTCTTGACATAGCACGATATCATTTGGGACATTAGTTTGTGGGAAAATACACATTTCAATAAAATACCCTAAACTATTATAAAAACCGTATTTCTTTAAAGTGTAGTAACAAATACCATACAATCTTCGTCCTTACAACCCACTTTTGGGGAAATCCGATCGGGATGGTGCGGATTATCGCACGTCCTTGGATCTAGTAGGGCGGAATTCAGACTTCCGCAAGGAGCATTCGAATTCTGATGGAATTATTATTACAATTTAAGAAAAAAAGAGATTTCTAGAAAATAATAAATTATATTTTTAATAAATAAATACATATGTAAATATTATCAAAATACATATTTTAAATATATAAAATATTCCATGTTTCCCAAATTCAAGAAAAGAATCCAAATATTACATGAAATTGCCATGACAATTCAAGACAATATCCATATTACAAATAAATACCACGGATAATTATTACTAGGTTCTACTCACTATAAAATTTCACTTTTATAAAATATACATATATGAAAATCCTAAAGAAGATAATTAAATACTTGAGGTGTATTTTGAAATTATACCAAAACTATTTTTGCATAAAACCCCCTCAAGTTATACTAAATTGCAATAAGGACCGTAGTAAATATAAGTTTAAGCGGGACCGGTTCTCTTGAGCCTTAAGGAGCCGGAGAATATGGGTGCTTGTCTAACTAAGGTAGACAATCTAACAACGGAGTTATCAATACGGTAATTGTCTTAAAAAAGACACAAATCCCGCCGTCCATGTACAACAGTTACTGATAACTCCAAAACTAATTCAGGACTTCAATTTCTTTTCAAAATGTCTAACTCAGACAGAGTCTCAATCTAATCAATCTAACTTGAATATGATTCAAGTATAAACTGCAATTCAACATGAACCTGTCTATACCAGAATTCAATTTATAACAATCTGACTCGACCGAACCGAACCATGGATATAATCCATTTACATGCTTATCCATTATATCCATTCCATTTACCTGATATCATTGTTTTAGCAAGTCGTACAATCTATTATACAAATCAATACAAATCAATACAAAATGCATTACGGGGTTTATAAAAGGGTAGTCTGGTACGGAATGTGTTAGAAGTGGCACGAGACGGTCACTTAATACACCTAACCTGCATATCCATTGCTGTTGTACCGTGGTTTAACGGTTCCTTGTGCTCCGTATACCTTGGTCTCCGGAATAGTGGGACCCCTCTCGTATACACTGGCATATTCTATACCAAGCTATAAATAACCGCGTTAACAGATAATATAACATTATATAGTTATATTCTCTTCTGTTTATTCTCTTCCTCTCTTTCTTTGGGAATTACCGAGCAATTGTTCGCTGACGACATTCCTTCTCTTCTTTCTTTGGAATGTTGTCAGGTGGATCGTGCCTTCTAGAGATCGAACCCAGCATTGAAGACTTAGAGCAGTTTGAAGAAGCCTCAGAGCTGTAGGCACTTGTACATTTTTCATTTCTGTTATGCCGTTGTTTAGGAATTGCTTTCATTTCATGTATTTACATTTCAGTTGTATTGTAAAAGAATGTTAAATAAATAAAGTTGCTGTTCATTTTCATCTTGTCTCTTTTGTATATTTACTTTATATTACTTAGATACGCTTAGCGTGTTTATTTCTGAGTAAATACGCAGCGGGGCTCGCCGCGTCCCTTTCCCCGTACACTGGGAAGCGGGGCATGACAGATCATTACCTACTGCTGGCGTATTGACGAGTCTTTAGAGTCCCACACAGAGGTTTCATAGTTCAAGCGAAACGAAGTAGGGCACATATGTGATATGTGCGGGAGCCTGATTAAATACGAGTATGTGATACCGTATTATAATCTGGCACTATTTGTTATCAGTTAGGTTATATATGATATAACCAGATTATTGAATCAAGTGTTGATTTGATAATGTGATATACAGATAAATGATATTAGTCGGTTAAATATGATATAACCGGATTATTAAATCAAGTGTTAATTTAATAATTTGATATATATACATATATATATATATTTGATATAATTATATGTTAACTAATATTATTGCTCACTAATGTTTTTGTTCTCTTAACATATATTTATAAATATATATGTGATATATATATATATATATATATGGATTTTCTATTTTGAGAAAATAGAAAATGAGGTGGAAAATGAGGAGATATTTGTGGAATAGGTGAAGCATGGCTTTAACAATTGTTTATTCATTTGTTTGCACTATTGAAGCATGGTTAATATCTGTTTTGATTTTTATTCATGCTTCAATAAGTGATCAAAGGTAAAGAAGCCATTCTTCATTTGCTCTTCATGCTAGCTCATTTTCTTTGCTCTCTCCATTATCTTCTTCTTCCTTCTCAAAGCTATAACCCTCACATGAGTTGTGAATCGTAGAGCTTTTGAGAATTCTAAGTGAGCTAAAAACCCTACTTCATCAACCTACACTAGATTAGCACTTTAGTTTAGGTTGTTTTCTTTACTAATAGTAGATTAGTAAAGAGATAGCTTGACCAAGAGAAGCTTCGGGTGGATCATCTTCGGCGTGGAAGATCGTGAAGCAAGCTCGTTCCTTCTTCATGTGAAGCCTTGAAGAGTCGTAGGGACTACTACACGGAGCTATAGAAGTGAAGGACTTGGTCTACAAATGTTGCAATCTCTTTCACTTAGCTTAGAACTTTTTATATCATTACTTAAACCCTAATACTCTAGTTAGATTCTAGGTCAGTGTAGCTTAGCACCAAGAATTTTTAAAAATTGCATGATTGATGCTGGTTAAAATCCGGTGGTGGTGCTAAGAAACACTTTCATTGCCAACTCATGATTAGAAAATATCAGCAGGAAGAAATCGAATGAACAACAATCCCTATGTCTTACTGTAACATAAAGGTAATACTATGCGGTATCCAGGGTGATCATGTATGCATATGTGTACAATAATGATGTCATGCTAATATCAGTATATGTATCAAGCCATCTGAGTCATACGCATGCAAGTATGTGAATATCCAACATGTGTCCATCAACGACACATCAACATCATAAAACATAAGTGTCCATCATCGACACTCAAAATATCATAAAAACCCTTGTCCAGCAACGATACGTAAATCTTCATATCTCGGGTGCCGTTTCATCGGATCGGCTTTCATATCCATCTGATCTCACAACTGCGGTTGGTATCCTCTGGATATCCACCGAGTCCAACTATCACCGGTCGGTAGTGCTCCCCTGCCGGGCTCAGCATCTTTCTATACGATATTCTTATCCCGGGATACCACACCGAGCCTACCATGTACCCGTAGACGGTTCCTCCTCACTCCTCGAATCGGGTATACTCATCACTCAGAACCGACAAAACCCATAATGGATGCCACAAATCACATCATGAGAAACCGCGTTTTTAAAACAATTATAATTCTTTTGAAATATATCAACCGTTCTCAAATCCAGAGATCTCATAAAAACATCATCTCATATGTATGTAACCATAAAGTGCAGTATATGCAAGCATAGAACAGTACTGTAGAGTATTACAAGTGTTTATGTAAGCATGTCATGTGATAATTACCGAACAATGATTTTACTTTACAGTTTAAAGGCAATACAGTGATGTAACAGTTGTACTGTGTAAGTGGTATAACAATTACTGATGATGAGTGTGTGAGCCGGAAAATCTGTGTATGTGTAACACGTGCATCATCGGTAACAGTGTAGGTGTACTAGTAGACGATGCCATATAAAGGTAAATGCTGGAAACATGGTACGTATGTCACGAGAAAAAGATACAACATAAGCATGAACGGTATAAGGTATGCAACTACCCTTGGATTAAACAATTTAAACCATTATCCATCAAGGTGTTTGGAAATCAATGAATTCTCCGAATCAAGACAATCTAAAAGTCGGCGATCCAGCCTCATAGTATCAGATGTGGCAATATCATCGAATATCATTCTCGAGTCACGAGTGCAGATCAATCATCCGGTATATCATATAGCGTACGGTAGTCCATCGTACGGTGTCTTCAAATTAGATTAAGAATCTATCGTCCTATATATAATATCATCTCATATTCTCATTGATATATATATATATATATATATATATATATATATATATCCATCTCATGTCATATCTCTATCCAATTTCGTATCATATCTATATCCAACTCAATCATATCTCTATCCAATCTCATATCATCTGGTTTTACCATATCATCATATCAATATATCAATCTAAGTCATCTTGTTTTATTATATTCTCATTTCATCATATTCTCATTTCATCATATCTTATGATCATATCTTCTAGTATTGAATCTTGTGATCATTTCATCATATCATCTCGTACAAAATCTTGTGATCATTTCCTCATATCATCTCATACAAAATCTTTTGATCATTTCCGTAAGTTCTTAAGCATAGGTTTCTCATAATATATTCTATATATCGGTTCTCCCATTATTATGGTTGCGGGGGTGCTATATGCCATCTACCCGACTTCCCCCTTAGATATAGATCTACTCACCTGCAATATCCATGCTTTAGCTGAAGTCAATGAACTCTTGTTCTCCTTCGTCTTCTCGAAAGTCCACGCGAAGGTACCTATAATCAATACACATCATAACGATATCAAAACCAAATCCGAAAACCGATACGGGACGTGAAGTGCTCATAGGTTAGAACCTATAGCCTACGCATGCAAGAATAACCAAATAACCCTCAGCGTTGACGTACAAACGTCTAACGACCGTTTCCAAACTCAAATACCAAAACCAAGTTTTCACAAATCGGAAACCCGAATTCAGCAACATAAAAAAACACTCCCAGATTCTACCTTAGGTCAAATTAGAAGATTTTGCATATAGGGTAGGTCTACTATTAGATAAGGGAACCATGGTCCAAAACCCAACTCAAAACTCCACAATGCGGCCGCAATTTATGGCGACAATCAATAAATCTACGGCCAAAAGAAAGGATTGGGGTCTCGGGTCTCTGGGGTAAATTCCTGGTAGCCTGCACACCTCTCTGTATTGGCAACTTATTTTATAAAGCTCTCCGGTCATAGCTGATTATATTACATCATCACAAATCGATAAAAACCGACATCGGGAAAATTCTAAGTTCGTGTTTTGGAGTTCTAGTCTCAATTTTATCCAGAATTATCATCACTGAGGGGTTGTAATCACTAACTAAATCTCAACCACATCTCTACAACTTAAATTCTCCACTAACAATCATCCTAGAATTTTCCAAGATCACCAATCTAACTTAATCAAACTCTAAACATAACTAGAAGGATAAGAAACTAGATAACAAAAAGGAAAGTGAAGGGTTTACCTCTTGGAGCAACTGAAGAAAATTCCAAGATGGTTCAAAGTGCTCAAAATCCAAACTTGAGCTTGTTATGGGGTGTAGGATGAGATTGTGCACTTTTTTGTGAAGGTGGGGTGAGGTTTTGATGAGGATTTTGAGGTGTTTTGGAGGTGGTAGTGGAAGTGGAGGATGAGGAGAATGAAGATGAAGAAGGAGTTGAAGAAAATGAAATGAAATGAAGAAGAAATGATGGGAGCCATGGTGGAGATATGCCCGCCCTCTCTCTTTATAGCCCATGTTTTCATGTCCCCCTCCATGTCATCTTTGTCACCCATTTTCTTTTTGTTTTCTTTTTCTTTTTTCTCTTTCATTTAAAACCCAAATATCACAAATACACATGAAGCCATGCATGAAAATGAAATGTGTCATGGTGCACTAGCCATGGTTATTAAGTAGTTGGATTTGGCTTAAAGCATGATTAGTAGTGCACTAATCAAGTTTAACATAAACTTGCATAAATTAATTGCATAATTATTTATAAAATATCCAAATCCAATAAATGTCGTTATAATTAATAATTCATATTAATATCCAAATATTTTCCAAATATTGGTATATAATTATACCATTTTACGAAAACCCCAAATTCATACTCGAATAGTTTTCGTGAAATTTATTATTTTAATATTTAAATTCAAAAAATATTATTTTATATTTCTGAAATATTACAATCTTCCCCCCTTATATAAATTCGGTTCCCGAATTTAAATTTAAACCCCCAAATACTAAAACATTTCAGAACTCAGTCAAATCAACGGAGGCTCCAAAATCATGGAATACTCAAATATAACACAGCGCATCGTGTGCTCATGAAAACGAGTGCGAAACTCCAAATTGAAACTCCGTCAAGCGTCACGCAATCATAGGAGTTATGATGAAATATAAGTCTCGAAATCCACTGCTAAAGTCAAATATACTATAATCAAAATTATAATATGTATATAGTATGCATCCTTGTAAAATCCTCTAAAAACTGAATAAAACACTTTCAAAATTCTTTCCAAATTGCCGTGCGATGCGTAACTCACAGTACAAGTGGCGAATGCTCACTTTGTAAAGAAATAGATATATGCCTATATATGTTTGCTCAAGATATACGTACCGCCTTTTTAAAATATCTCAAAAGGTTTCCTTCATAAAAGTTCATGTCATTATGGGCACGTAGGAAATAGCGAGACTATAGCTCCTTTTTTAAAACCTCTAGGTAAACATTTATGCATGTACAAATACTCAAGTCCTATATGTAGGGATACCCCAGTGCCCCGGCCATCAATCCGTGGCTAAACGCGGAACAAAAACTTTTTAAAACTTTGCGCTAACATAACCCGATTCCCGGATCGTGCCATTAACCCTAAACTAGTAAACTGTAAAAGGAGTCTAAGAGATTATACCGATCAATCAGTGTCCTTCGGTCTTCAACCTCTTCCCAAGATCCTCGCGGCTGCCCCGAACAAGTTCGCTCTCCGGTCTCCCTCGTCGAAGACGATCCATGTCGGGGATCCTTAATACAGGCTCTCGCTACAAAACCGAAGCAACTCGGACATCAAGTTTGCTAACCGAGATGTCCAAGGTGAAGTAGAGATAGTGTGTGATCATTTTGTCTCAAGTCAACCAAAGATTTGGGTGGAGGTGATGAATTTGCCATGATGTGAGAAAGTGTGAGCACAAGAATTTTTTGGCTAAGACTTGTAAGAAAAAGAAGTGGCTCATGAAGAAAAATGGGCTCTGTATATTTTAAGTGATGAAGTGGTGATGGCAAATGAAGTGGCTGCTACTGTGAATGTAGTGAGGGATTTTGTGCTAAAGCAACTCATGAAAACAATTCCCTGCACACCCAACAGAAGGCTATGAATTTTTCCCCATCAAAAATCAATACTCACAAAATTCCCTCACTCAAAAAAATGGTAGCCATGAATTTGCCACCTCACTCAAATTATCAACAACCACTCTTTTGGCCACAACAAATATCAAGAGCCCATGCCTCATTACATGCCATAATAAATGCTCACAAAATACCAAGAAAAAACCCATGCTTACACTTTCCACATAATCAAACATTTAAACAAAATGTTTAATGGTAAAAAAGGAAAATGGCAGACTCAAAAGTGATCTTGTAATAAATTACAAGATTACCCATCATCCGTATATACATACCCGCATCCGTATTCCAACTGAATATGAATACAACGAGACGAAAATAATCTAACAATATAATACTAGGATCCGGCTTAAACCAGAGCCCACTAGTATTATCCATCCGATCATGATCCGTCCACAAGTGCACGTATATGATCGAACCCTGCCATAAAACCATATGGCCTCTACAACGTTTCACCCGAACTAGGGAAACCCTCTGTGTGGGACTTTAAAGACTCGTCAATACGCTGGCAGTGGGTTTAACCACAAGCGCGTCAGTGGCACTAGCTGTACATAACGGTTACCCAGGTATTGAGCGAAAGGGAGGCCGACGAGCAAACACATCCTGAAACCCTACTGAGCCTGACAGTGACAATATCCATACATTCCAGTCCGTTCGTCTATGAGTATCGCATGTGGAGCCTAGGGGGTGGATAAAGTCAGGCCCCTAATAATGCGACATTTAGTGTCGGTATGAAACCTATCACCAACTGAGAAACTATAGATCCTAGATCGGTAATTCTCGTCTACTCCGGCCGAGGATTTCTGGTGATGGACATCTGTGCACTCCGCAACCTCAACCCCCAATATACCGGGAGAGATGAATCCCCTGACGATCCGCTCACTGCTTCCATGTGGCTCGGTACTGTACCCAACTAAAACCTGTTTGCACGACCCCTCTGAGCCATGGTAGGGTTGTAATCAAAGCACAATGGGAACTCGCATAAGACAAATGACGATCTTAGGTCGATAGACTAACCTATACACATGTCACCTGGGAACTGCTATCTGACAATAGGTATAATACTAACTAGCATATTCCCGGCGAGTCTGTCCGGTGTAGTCATAACCCAATGAGCACCTGTATATATCTTAGGTGAACCAACTGACACCAATGGATTGTGAGACCGGCCACCGCCCCTCGTGAGGGTCTCGATCCGTATACACTAACCTACTATTGGAGTATCGATGCCCAGTCTCGAAACTCCTACGACTAGGGATACTTTAAGGATGTGCTTATAGACCACCCAACTATCACGTATATGATCGCCATCATACTGCTGGTAGTCAAGCAGGAATCCTATGGGCTCTATCAACATATAATAGTGATCTGTAATGTCACGTGAAGCATGTACACGATGATAAAGACAAACCAGATAACATATTATCATCTCGAGTAAGACTATTCTACCGGTATAGATCCTCCCTCAATCATTGCAATCGCGTGCCTGTGATCCAATAATTTACTTGAGGGCACTATAGCCAACAATCTCCCACTTGCACTTAAGGTTAATTTTTATGATGTCGCATACTCACAGCCCGTGTGATACCGAACACCCAACTCCTCTACTAAACAGTTTCACAAAACTCGTTTGTAAACTATTGCATTCGAGAAATAGCCTCAGTGAGTTGATCCGCTCCAATGTTTCTTTCTTTGTCTCTCTTTATCTCAAGTCGCGGAGAAAGCCATCTCCCGAAATGAGCAATACCTGTCTTACAATATGTCTGGATATCTGATGGGACCCAGTTCACAAATGAACTCCAAATCCAGTAAACTTCTTAGACTGTATCGTCAACTGAATTTAATCAGTATCCTGTGCCATGCCTCCCTCAGTATCCGCTTAGACCATCTGTCCAAACTACTGCCCCTCATCAAGAGGGGAAACTATAATTCTGACAGTCACTCTGTCATCCAGGTCACCTTGGAAGCCTGGAACGATAACCGTCTCCTGAAGGAGGCTGCTGTTACCATATCCCTAGAACATCCACTTATGTTCTAAAATTGCTTCCGAACGTTTCTCCAGGATAGGATTAATATAAACTTATTTCATCTAGTGCAAAAATAACATCTGGTGTGGTACTTAACATCTCATGATTGACTCAATTGCCTAAGCAAGTGATATGCCAATTATGCAACATCCCTCTCCCCTTTTGTCTGTAAGACACCTTCAGAGAGGGTGACTCCATTATCTGCAGGTACACTACCGTGCCAGTAGTCGTCCAATCTAAAATACCTTTAGATTACTGTCTAAGTACCCGGATTGGGAAACCACCCAAATCTACATCTAAAACCATAGATCTAGTAACCAGAATGCGTGATATAATATCCAAATCCTATGTGGAGAAACCACCGTGTGACAACCATAGTATAACCGATCGTAGTATAGGAATTTTTCTTCCTGCAAAGTGTATACCATCCAAATACCAGGACATACCACCCTACTACCTTCTTAACAGATCCATCTTTTATTCTGATGAAGTCAAAGCCTATGACTGTCACATCAAAATTAGATGATCTATCTCTGCTATATCTGCTTTAGTCTATAAATAGACACAAGCTACTTGTCCACTATTCTTCCGCTGCTCCCACTGACCACAACAACCCTCTGGCAGAGTCATATACACGTGCACTTCTAAAGCTAGTTTAGAACGACGCTATACTCATTCTCATGCCGGGTCTCATAGTCTGGAACAACAGTAATAGAAAATCTGGGTAAACAAGAACCTCCCTGTCACCGTCTTTGAGGATACCGAAGTACCTCTCGGGCGTCTGAGGTTAGCCACCATATCTGCGGAGTGGCTAATGGAATGTCAACCCCGATTGAATTTTTAGGTTCTATTAAATTTTCAGTAATCGTCTGTGGTTCTGGAATCACTTCCAGTTCTACCATACTCCCACTACCGTTTTCTGAAAAATTCCATTTTACTAAAACCGTGGCGAGTCAAGAACAATATCATTATTGATCTTCCTGATGGTAGAAAGTTAACCCTCGTCATAGTCTGGGTTAACCCACAAACCGCCATTACAGAAACGTGCCTTGAGTTATCCAGAGTCTGGTTTTAAGCATAAGCTGGACAACTCCATATAGCTTAACATCGTTAAGATATGAACCATTCTATATACAACATAGAAACAGAGGCACTGATTTAATTGGAACCAGATTCAAATCATGCAGCTGTCTCCAGTGCATGTTAACTAAATGGAGAGAGGCCGATCAGCATTACTCAACTTAGGAGTGCATCCAGATATGAATAACCTAAAAGAGAAGCAAGTTCTCAAAACCATTACTATCAAATGAATACCATACACAAGTATCTACATCTTCGATCACTTTGAAGAATCCTGATACTTGCAACACCTGGTTCTCTACTTTATTTTTTTACCTATAATTTCTCAAAACTTGGACCTTGTATTTCTACGAAACACTTGTCTAAGACTGAAGAAGTCACAAATAAACAGAATATAGTATGAGAACCAACCCCTTTGTCCTAATAGACACTGGACAACATACAATACTTTGTACAAGTCCCCTGAGTTGAATAACTCAAACCTTATACGTCGTAGGTTGAAAACTGTACTATGGTTAAGAAGAATTACACCGTTGTTTAATGCTCCTTACCTAACCATCAACTGATGTAGGTAAATGTCATGGACATAATTTCAAAAAGTTATATCTCACTTTATAAAATAAACGTACAGATATATTAGTTTGAAATTGGTGCATAACAATAGATATTCAAAACCAAAAATTTGCCGTCAGGCAAAACCCCAGGCGATTTCCTCAAATATTATCAATTACAACGAATCCCGATATAATGAGGATGATCACCTAATTCCCAATAGCTTACTCCTACTCATCATCTGTAAAACCATACAGATGTGAGAATCAAACCTGGTAAATACATACCCTGGAGTAAGGATCTAATTGGGAAATCAGTTTTCATTTATCAATGCACAGTCAAATTGAAACATAAAAATGTTTCGAAGGGGTATCCGGGCTAGTAATGCCTCTTCCATTATCCAGATTCATGACTGTAACCGTATATTTCCTTTCCATCTCTCCAATTCCCTTTATTTTTCTTTATTCATTACCTTCTGTACACGACACTTAGGCTAAATGGTTTTCTTCATTCCCTACCATTCGGCACCAGCCTATGGTTTGGAAGAAGACTATCCAATAAGCATAATAGGTATACTCTCCTAATCCTAGGAGTACTCTCAACTTGAGAGAAAGTAAAGATAAAAGACAATTGAATAAACCTTATTCTATTTTTCCTGAACCAGATTCCATCCTCGAACTGGAACAAGTTCCTTCGAGTTCGTATATAACCATACAATGGATTATCCAATAAATGCGGATCTTCGTAGTGATACGGGGTGTTCTGGAGAAATACAAAGGTGAAGTAGGAGTGGCGATGATATACGCGGTTTGGTCATGAATGATAGCAGTCGCATTTTACTTTGCCCTCTTTCTAATCCCTTTATTTGTCTTTACTTATTACCTTCTATACACCACACTTAGGCTAATTAGTTTTCTTCATTCCCTACCTTTCGGCACCTGCCTATGGTTTGGAAGAAGACTATCCAATAAGCGCAATAGATGTATCCTCTCATAATACCAGGAGCCCTCACAACCTGAGAGAAGGTGAAAAGAAAAGACAACTGAATATTCCTATTCAATTTCTCTAGAACCGGAAACCATCCTCGAATCTGAAACAAGTTTCTTCGAGTTCGTATGTAACTATACGTTGGTCATATCCAATAAGTATGGATCTTCATAGTGATACGGAATGTTCCCGAGAAAATAAAAGGGTAAGAGTAGGAGTGGCAATGAAGTATGCAACTCTGACAATCCAAAAGACAATGTGTCTTAAGAAGGTTCGGTTAACTTGGTTACTGAGTTATAGTCTAGGGTCGGGCCATGGACGCTGCCAAAGAGAGAGAGAAAGAAACACTCAGCGTGCACTCTAACCTAGATTAGAATGGTTAATCACTTTATCTAATCAGGATGTCTCCCACTGTATCCTCAAATTCTCCTCCAAATCTGAAAGAAGAATTAGTCGGGATCACCCGAGGAGTAAACCAACCCATCAGTGGGATCGGGATCCAACTATCATCGCATGATAACCTGATGGAATCCACTCAAGTTGTCACACTCCAGAAGGTATGCGCATGCCCGGCAAGTTTCCTGTTTGTTTGAAACTCCCGATATGATTTTTACCCCTAGGACCCAAGTGACGTTAACGAATAATCAACAAATTAAAAGGTCCTAGTCAAGATCAACCCGTCATTATCTTGATTGCGTTAAATCCACCCGCACGACCCTTGACGAATAATCAACAAAGTCGTACGACCGTTCTAACCAATCCACATGTCTATGCAACAGAAAAGTATTACAGAGCTACCGCACACTACGCCTCGGCGAATAGCAACGACAAACGTAGCGCAAATACTAAGCAATACTAATCTGAAATGACAGACGACTACAACTGGTTTTTGGCGAGAAACCTTTAACGTAATGAACTTGATATCGTTGAAGGAACCGAGTGGTTTTACAAATATATAGTGGCAAAAAGCTTTGCTAAAGAGGTCACTCCCGGTGAAGGGATCTCGGCTCTTTACTCGTAGAATGAGGTGCTGGATATTCATAACCGAATACCGCTGTGCAAAGCAAAAAGTAATCGACTATAGTGAAGTTATTACCCTGATGCAAAATTCTGCCCAAGGGGTCACTCTCGATGAAGGGATCTCGGCCCTTGCCTCGTAGGATGAGGTGTTGGATATTCATAACCGAATACCACTGTCCAAAGCAAAAGAGAACGTCCTTTTAATAACAACTTTTTAAATTTTTTTCCAACAACATCGAATATGTCTGTTTTCCTTGCATTGATCCGAATCGACGTAGTCCCATCAATTAATCACACCACAAAAAAAGAAAATATGATGTACGTATATGCCATCCGCATTCGCCACTGGGTCCTGTCATCACCCGTTAGGTTACTTAACTAACGACAGAGCGGGGACTGGACTAGCGCGGGTGTAAAACATATACAACATCTACTAGTATATATATAACAATATATAATAATCGCTCCAGACGTGATAAATGCAACATCATAGATAAGTAATAAGCACCACAGAACAATACAGATAATCTGGGAGCCCCGGGTTTCCTTTGAGCCGCAAGTGAAACCCGATGTTCCCCTGGTCTTGTGGATAACCTATGCAATGAAAACCTAGACCCCTACGAGTGCGGTAAGTTACCCGCCAAAACCAAAAGCGAGGCAGCCCCCTTCATCAAAGTGAATGGGCCACCCACCACTTCATGGAATCCGGTAACTTGAGCACCCCTCCTTAGGTCAACCTGTACCCCATACGAGTGCGGCGAATAGCCCGCCAATTCTATAGTGAGGCCCCTCCTTCTTAATGCCATGAGATGCGTACCGTTGCCCTCCAGAACCTGGCTATCCGTGCACTCCATTGTGGGGTAATTCTAGTGCAGAAAAGAAAATATGTACAATGGTGACATCAATCTCAACCCGGTCGTGCCCCAAAAGAATAATATACAAACAGGAAGTGACGGCAGTCTACATGTCGGACGCTCACCCTGCGAAATCAAATGTACAAATAAAACTAAACTGTACTAACTTTTCACCCAAGCTATCCACGACGACAAATTCGCAACATCACAACACAACACAGAACATCAACGTGAATGTCGCGTTCGCAAACCTGTCTAAAAGAGCTATAGCAATTAGACAAGTTGTACCGATCAAATGACATTCACGGTCGCAGATAGAAATGCATGTACTGTAAACTTTAAACAAAGTTAGAAATATCGACTTCGAAATAACCCCCGAATAGCCCCAAACAACTAGATAAAACCATATCCAAACTGGGCTAAACAAACAATACCACTGAACCAACATTCCCGAGAGCAGACCATACCCAAAAAACGAAACACAGAAGCCTTAAAGTGGCCGGCTTGGCTGGATTTTAGAGCAATGTGCTCGGCCAAATTTTTGTGGATAGGGTTCGTATTTGGGCTATGGTCAAGTGGTCATGTCGGTAGTCTTCTGCAGTTACTAAAAAATTTTAGAAGACACTTTATAAATCAACAGAAACTGGAATGTGCAGGGGCAGTGTATCGGGTTTGTTTCGGTTTCGATAGTTTAACATTGTCTAAACCACTAGTATACGGTTAATTGGTTGCCTCTGATACCATGTAGGGATACGCCAGCTCCCCGACTATCAATCCGTGGCCAAATGCGAAACAATAACTTTTTAAAACTTTGCGCTAACGTAACCCGATTCCCGGATTGTTCCATTAACCCTATACTAGTAAACTGTAAAAAGAGTTTAAGAGATTATCCCGATCGATCCATGTCCTTCGGTCTTCAACCTCTTCCCAAGCTCCTCACGGCTGCCCCGAACAAGTTCGCTCTCCGGTCTCCCTCGTCGAAGACGATCCACGTCGGGTATCCTTAATACGGGCTCCCACTTCAAAACCAAAGCAACTCGGATATCAAGTTTGCTAACTGAGATGTCCAAGGTGAAGTAGAGATAGTGTGTGATCATTTTGTCTCAAGTCACCCAAAGATTTGGGTGGAGGTGATGAAGTTACCATGAAGTGAGAAAGTGTGAGCAGTAGAATTTTTTGGCTATGACTTGTAAGAAAAAGAAGTGGCTCATGAAGAAAAATAGGCTCTGTGTATTTTAAGTGATGAAGTGGTGATGGAACATGAAGTGGCTGCTAATGTGAATGTAGTTAGGGATTTTGTGCTAAAGCAACTCATGAAAAGAATTCCCTGCACACCCAACAGAAGGCCACGAATTTTTCCCCATCAAAAATCAACACTCACAAAATTCCCTCACTAAAAAAAATGGCAGCCATGAATTTGCCACCTCAATCAAATTATCAATAGCCACTCTTTTGGCCACAACAAATATCAAGAGCCCATGCCTCATTACATGCCACAATAAATGCTCACAAAATACCAAGAAAAAACCCATGCTTACACTTTCTACATAATCAAACATTTAAACAAAATGTTTAATGGAAAAAGGAAAATGGCAAACTCAAAAGTGATCTTGTAATAAATTACAAGATTACCCCTCATCCGTATATACATAACCGCATCCGTATTCCAACTGAATACGAATACAACGAGACGAAAATAATCCAACAATATAATACTAGGACCCGTCTTAAAGCAAAGCCCACTAGTATTATCCGTCCGATCATGATCCGTGCACAAGTGCACGAATATGATCGAACCCTACCATAAAACCATACGACCTCTATAACGTTTCGCCCGAACTAGGGAAACCCTCCGTGTGGGACTCTAAAGACTCGTCAATACGCTGGCAGTGGGTTTAACCACAAGCATGTCAGTGGCACTAGCTATACGTAATGGCTACCCAGGTATTGAGCGAAAGGGAGGCCGACGAGTAAACTCATCCTGAAACCCTACTAGGCCTGACAGTGACAATGTCCGTACAGTCTGGTCCGTTCGTCTATGAATATCGCATGTCGAGCCTAGGGGGTGGATAAAGTCAGACCCCTAATAATGCGACATTTAGTGTCGGTATGAAACCTATCACAAACTGAGAAACTATCGATCCTACCCCGGCCGAGGATTTCTGGTGATGGCCATCCATGCACTCCGCGACCTCAACCCCCAATATACCGGGAGAGACGAATCCTCTGACGATCCGCTCACTGCCTCTATGTGACTCGGGACTGTACCCAACTAAAACCTGTTTTCACGACTCCTTTGAGCCGTGGTAGGGTAGTAATCAAAGCACAGTGGGAACTCACACGAGACAAATGACGATCTCAGGTCGATGAACTAAGTTGTACACATGTCACCAGGGAACTGCTATCTGACGTCAGGTATAATACCAACTAGCATGTTCCCGGCAAGTCCTGTCCGGTGTACTCATAACCCAATGATCACCTGTATACATCTTAGGTGAACCAACTGACACCAATGACTTGTGAGACCGGCCACCGCCCCTCGTCGGGGTCTCGACTGTATACACTAGTCTACTAATGGAGTATCGATGCCCAGTTTCGAAACTCCCACGACTAGGGACATTTTAAGGATGTGTTTATAGACCACCCAACTCTCATGTATATGATCGCCATCATACTGCTGGTAGTCAAGCAGGAATCCTATAGGCTCTATCAACATGTAATAGTGATCTGTAATGTCACCTGAAGCATGTACACAATGATAAAGACAAACCAGATAGCATATTATCATCTCGAGTAAGACCGTTCTACCGATATAGGTCCTCTCTCAATCATTGCAATCACGTGCCTGTGATCCAATAATTGACTTAAAGGCACTATAGCCAACACCGTCCTCAGATCAGTCCTATTCGGCCACTATATAATATAGTACCTATCATAAAAATATGATGCTCATAAATAAATCAACCTCAAAAGGTGTATCCAATATCACGTGCGTCTGGTGCGCACGGAAATCCAAGTCCAATACAAGTGTCATGAAGGTGCAAAAAAGCAAAAACTAAGTGCAACGGGTGTGCACGAAAGCATCTATCAAGTGCAATGGGTGTGCACGAGGACAACAACAAGTGTATCTTGAGTGCACGAAAATCTCAACCAAGTGCCACTGACATGCACGAATAAAAATCTCGATCAAGTGCACCCGGTGTGCACAAAATCATATTCGATGCGCCCAGTATGCATGAAAATGTCAATCAAGTGCATCAGGTCCGTACAAAAATATCTAGCGCAACAGATGCATGAAAACGAATACCAGGTGGATCAGGTGCCCGAAAACTCGTCAATATAACAAGATACATAAAAATCATAAACGTGTGCAACTGCGTGCATAAAATCCGTATCAATGCACTGCAAGCACATGTAAGCTATACCGAGTGCATAAATCAAAGTCAAGTGCATACAACATGCACGAAATCAAAATCGACTGTATCGAAATATATAGAATCATAAACATGTGCAACAAATGCACAAAATCGATATCAGGAAACTAATCATCAAAACTCAAGTCCAAGCGATGATAGCATGATACTCGGTTCACTAAATGCAAATCGCGATAACTCACATTGAGGTACACCTCCTTCAATGTCGAAAAAGTGCTGGTGCGCCCAAATCTGGCAAAGCAAGAACATCCACTTTTCTCATGCTCACGGTCTGGCGTCCTCTGTCTCTGGGTCCTTATTTTCTCTATGGATTATCAATCCCATAATCTCTCTGCTCATCGGCCTGGTTAGGTGTAATGACGAAAACGGTCCCGCTCTGTCACTCCTCTGATCATCTCTTGGCCAATTAACATGACCGCTCGTAAAGCAGCACGTTACTGACGGCGGCATCTGGCCTTCTGGTTATGCATGATATAACTGATCCTAGGTGCAAATCCTTATCTCTATAGCATCCTGGAAAGAACCTGTTTATGGTCTCTTCCGATCTTACCTATGCTGAACTATACGGAGGTTGGCACTCTTTACTTAATCCGTTTCTCATTTCCGGACAGCTGCGTTCTCAGCACGACTTTCCTCTGGAATTTGGCCGTATCCAACACCTCTGCATACATATCAATCCTCTGGTATCAACGGGGAGTAACAACAGCTCGTTAATATCTCGCACGAACCTCTTGTTCCACCCATCTTCATTATCGTCCACTTCAAAATCACGTCTTGCTGACTGCGTACTGCAATTCATTCTTGGTTATAGTTAATCCAGAGTCTCTCATAATAACTCGATATGACGAACTCGGGTATCTTTACTGTTCTGTGAAAGATATCTAGCCGATTACATCCTTGGGAACTCGTCCAAGTTGTCGGAGGAATATGCTTCATTCATCCTTTATCGATCAACTCACAACATGTCTGGGTGAGGTCCTTCTATCTGAAGCTGGTCAACTTACTGATCTCGCATCGGAACATCCAACGAACAATGTCATCTTTTGATCGATTTATTCTAGATCTGAGTAAGATCCTTCAACTATAATTCTTTAATTTAACCGAAACTGCGTCGGTGCGTCCCATTAGACGAATCATCTTAGGAACCTTATTCAAGATGATCTTGCGACCTTCTGTCACATCCCTGCCTGTAAGCTCTGTGGCTCATCATATATACTCTGAGGCGACCTCCATCAATCTCAACAACAGTTAGGTCATCTGTCTGCACGGAAGACAACATCACGATCTCTTGAATGTGTCGTATGTCGATAGTCCTCACAATCTGACAGCCTCTATTAGTGCCCCGATCATCCAGTACAGATCTCGAACACTCGTCTCAATCGAGAGATCCTAACACAAACAATATATTAGTATGTTCCTATGTCACCAGAAGAATATCATAGTTAGTCATCATCCGTGACGAGCTCGTATCTGACCGCATCTCTAGCCGTAGCTCTCTCTGCTCTCATACCCATGGTGACAGGAACCTCAAGTAAATATCGATGAAGATAGATCATAAGAACGTATGGAATCGATAGGTCTGAAATGGAAATATGATCATAGGAACGAATATAATCACGGATCTTAAGAAAGGTACATCCTAAGGTCACTTAAGCGGAGCAGGGTGTCATAGGTATGCCGTGGAATATACATACGGTACGTTGCTCTACTAATGTTACCTACTCCATCAACCAAGATCAACCTATGAGTCGAAAACTCGGGTCCAAAACCCCCCCTTAGTCAAGTCTAAACTCAAACCAAGGTTAAACCTAACGCTCTAATACCAACTTTGTCACGACTCGGAATGGGCTCGTGACCGGCACGAGAATTACGTGAAGTTTACAAGACCCTGCCATAATTCAAGTAACTCGAAGCCCAGAAATCTAAACCTTTTTGTGGAAAATAGTGGATGTGCGGTTTTGAAACATTAGCATAATAAACTCAAGCCTTCCTTTAAAAGTATAAGTAATATCATATGAAAATGCAATGGTTTGTATCTATTTTTGAAAATATTTTCATCCTTGAAATTTGGGCAGACCTCCCTTATATATTTTGATCCAAAACCATATATATGCAATAATATAGACATCCCCAAGTGGGAGCTCGCTCTTCGCCAATTGGCGGAATCACAACCACGCAATAAAGCATATATATACGACGCCCTAAGGCGAAAATCAATCACAAAAAGAAGTAAATAAGACCAAGACATCATCCAACTCAAATAGCGAATATACATCCATCTCGCTCTGAGTCTCAAGAATATACAAGTCTGTGTCTAGGTCTACCAAATATATATAGTATAGTTTCGGATGATGGAGCTATAACTAGATACAACAGAAATAAATAGGTATAAGGGTGGTCATAATCCAAATGTGTATCCTACCTGTCGATGCAAAACACCCTGAAGGAAGCCGTGTGCCAACAAAGCGGTACTGATCCAAGCGGTTGAGCCTACAATAAAACTGTGGCACAACAGGGGTGAGTTGCCAACTCGTAAGTAGAAAATATCAGCAGGTAAAAATCGAATGAAAAAAGATCCCTAGGTCCTACTGTAACATAAAGGTAATACTGTGTGGTATCCAAGGTGATCATGTATGCATATGTGTACAATAATGATGTCATGCCAGTATCAGTATATATATGAAGCTATCTGAGTCATACGCATGTATGTATGTGAATATCCAATATGTCTCCATCAACGACACATCAACATCATAAAACATTAGTGTCCATCATCAACACTCGAAATATCATAAAAACCCGTGTCCAGCATCGACACGTAAATCCTAATATCTCGGGCGCTGTCTTATCGGATCGGCCTTCATATCCATTTGATCTCACGACTCCGGTCGGTATCCTCCGGATATCCGCCGAGCCCAAACTATCACCGGTCGGTAGTACTCCCCTAGCGGGCTCAACTCCTTTCTATACGATCTTCTTGCCCTGGGGTACCATACCGGGCCCATCATGTACCCGCAGACGGTTCCTCCTCACTCCTCGAATCGGGTATACTCATCACTCTGAACCGAGAAAACCCATGGTGGACGCCACAAATCACATCATGAGAAACCGCGTTTTTAAAACAATCATAATTCTTTTGAAATATATCAGCGGTTCTCAAATCCAGAGATCTCATGAAAACGGCATCTCATAAGAATGTAACCATAAAGTGCAGTATATGCAAGCATAGAACAGTGCTGTAGAGTATTGCAAGTGTTCATGTAAGCATGTCATGTGATAGTTACCGAACTGTAAGTCGATGTTATACATCCCACGGGTCCTGCCAGTGTACTCGTAACCTAATGAGCACCTGCATACTATCTCCAGCACGACGTACTAATGGCTATGGGACAGACCATCTCCCCTACTGGGATGAGAAGTGTACACACTAGTCTACTCCGGAATATCGATACCCTGTCTCAATAATCCTACGACTAGGGACCTGTATAAGGATGTGCTTGTAGACTACCTAGCCCCCACTAGTGTGACTGCCATCACAACGCTGGTAGTTAAGAAAATATCCTAAGGGCTCTATCAATATGTATCAGCGACATGTCCAAAGAAACATATACACATATTAAGATAGATACAAACCAAGTAGCATACTACCATATTGAGCAAGACTGTTATAAATCCATGTATATATCCCAAGCTTCCAAAATGTAATATACAAACTAGTACTATACAATAATGGCCTCTAGGGTATATCACACTAACAATCTCCCACTTGCACTAAGGCCATGTGCTGGTATATCGCAGACCTATCATCTCGAATAGCCTCTCGAACTGCGTCTAAGGGATGGCCTTTGGAAATGAATCTGCAGGGTTTTCCTCTGTAGCAACTCTCCGAACCTCAATCTCCTAGCGATCCACGATCTCCCTGATCAGGTGATACTTCCTCAAGATGTGTCTGTACTTCTGATGGTACCTGGGTTCCTTTGCTAAAGCTATAGCTCCATTGTTGTCGCAATACAGAGGTATTGGATCAACAATGGACGGAACCACCTGAAGTTCTGTTAAGAACTTCCTCATCCTGAGTGCTTCTTTTGCGGCATCAGAAGCTGCGATATACTCCGGTTCCATTGTCGAGTCAGCAACGGTGTCCTGCTTGGAACTCTTCCAGCATACCGCCCCTCCATTGAGGGTAAAGACATAACCTGATATGGACTTGGATTCATCCTTATCACTCTGGAAGCTGGAGTCAGCAAAGGCCTCGATCTGGAGGTCTTTTCCGCCGTAAATCAAGAATATTTCCTTAGTCCTTCTCAGGTACTTGAGAATGTTCTTTATTGCTATCCAGTGCTTTTCCCCAAGGTTTAACTGATACCGGCTTACCACGCTCAGTGCATAAACTACATCTGGTCTAGTACACAATATCGCATACATTATAGAGCCTATCGCAGAAGCGTAGGGTATAATAGGCATGGGATCCCTTTCCAAATCAGTCTTGGGAGACATCTCTTTGGAAAGGGTGATTCCGTGACAAGCCGGTAAATTACTACGCTTTGAATCTTCCATACTGAATCTTTTCAGTATGGTGTCGATGTACATGGACTGTGAAAGTCCTAAAATCCTCTTAGATCTATCACGATAGATCTGGATCCCCAGAATGTAAGAGGCATCACCCAGGTCTTTCATGGAGAACCTGTGTGACAAGAACCCTTTGACAGATTGTAGCAAAGGAATGTCATTTCCTATCAAGAGAATGTCATCCACGTACAAGACGAGGAATACAACAGTTCGTGCTACAATCTTACTATAAATGCATGGCTCATCTGGATTTTTGATAAAGTCAAATTCTTTGATTGTCTCATCAAAACAGATGTTCCAACTTCGCAATACCTGCTTTAGTCCATAGATGGACTTAAGCAACTTGCACACTTTCCCGCTGCTCCCACTCTGAATGAAACCCTCTGGCTGGTCCATATAGACGCACTATTCCAAATGTTCATTTAGAAAAGCGGTCTTTACGTCCATCTGCCAAATCTCATAATCGTGGAAGGCAGCAATGGCAAGAAGGATCCGAATAGATTTGAGCATAGCCACTGGAGAAAAGGTTTTGTCATAGTCTAAACCAGGTCTTTGACGAAATCCTTTTGCAACAAGTCTAGCCTTATAGGTTTCAACCTGTCCATCTACACTAATCTTCTTTCTGAAGATCCATTTGCAGCCTACGGGTTTTACCCCTTCTGGAGCAATGTCCAAAGTCCATACTTTGTTGGTGTACATGCACTCCATTTCGGTCTACATTGCATCCAGCCATTTTACCGAGCCAGTACTCTGAATGGCTTGCTGGAAATTAGTCGGCTCATCATTATCAATGATGCAATCCTCTCTATTCTCATCTACGAGAAAACCATAGTATCTCTTAGGCGGATGAGAAAGCCTACTACTCCTGCGGAGTGGTGCGGGAATGTCCTGTTCTTTTGAAATCTCTGGTTCTACCAAGCTTTCAGTAATAGCTTGTGGTTCTGGAATTTCTTCCAGTTTTATTGCGCTCCCACTTGTTTCCTTTTCTAAAAACCGATGTTCCAGAAAGTGGGCATGACGAGAGACAAAAACCTTTTGTTCCTCTGCGTAATAGAAAAGTGTAACGGCTTGAAAAGTCGTTTTGGTGTTTTCCTGAAAATCGGTGAAAATTCGGTATTTTTCCGTAAACCGTCTTTTTGTTATTTTGCAGTTTAGGACTAATTATACCTAATTTGGATAGGTAATTGCTTGTTTTTAGTAGCAAATGAGTTACTTATGAAATTCTGGTCGTTTAAAAATTTTCCCTAATTTTTCAATTTTTAATATTATTTTAAGCCGGTAAGAAAATACATTAAATTAGCGATAAATACAAATTTAAATGGGCTAAATTTAAGCTTTAAAATCATGTTAATTAAAATCTAGCTGTAACAAAAATTTTTAGAAATTTATTTTAAGTTTTTACCAATTTTTATTATAGAAAACGAAATTTATTGAATTTAAGCTTAAACTTGCAATTTTTGACTTGTAGGGGGTCTTTTTGCATAAAATTTCTTTTGTAAAACCCCTCTTTCTCTTCTCTCAGCCCTAGGCCGGCCCATTTCCAGCAACCCAAGAAAAAAAAATGCTTGCCTCTTTGACTTCATTTTTGTGTAGAAAATAGGTGTTTTTTTAAGGATTTTGGATATTTTTATTAGGTATGGGTCTTTACTTGTTTGGTGTGGGTTGACCAAGACTTTTTCCACACCCCACACCATCCCCCTCTCCCTCATTCTGGCTGAGAATGCTGCAGCAGCCCCCTTCATCTTTGTTCTTTTCATTTTCCTCAAAAATTCATTAAGTTTGCTCCAAATTTCAAGCAAAAACTCACAAATTAAACCCCATTCTTCATCCCCTTTCTCCTTAGCCTCACTTGCTTGGAATCATGGTGCTATGAGGCCATCATTGAGGCAAATTCTTCTTGCTAGATCTATAAAATTTGAGGTATAATTTCTACTCATTTAAGTTCATATGGTTAAAATTCTTTAATTTAGTTGTTTTAGTGTTAATTTTAGTGCTATTTGCATACTGGTTTTTTTAAAGTTTGTGGTTTGAAATTAATTTAGGGTTTAGAACACCATTAAGAGATTAATTAAGCTATTTTGTTATCTAGTTATTTTGTTAGCTTAATCTAAGTGGTTAACTTGCTAATTGGGCTAAAATCTAGTGTTAATTTAGTGTTAGTTTCTAATCTAGTTTTTAAAGGTTTATGGTTAGAGTTAAACTAGGGTTTTTAGAAACCATTATTTAGTTAATTAAAGCTAATTAGCTATCTAGTTGTTTACTAAACCAATCTTTAAGGTTGCTTTGCTTAAGTGGCTTGATGTTATGCTAATCCAAGTTAATCTTGTGTGATATTTTCATTAAGATTGCTAATTACTAAAAATCAAGAGAAGGGTTGGTTGTAGAAAATATGCTTTGAAGCATAGTTAATGGTTTAAAATTAGTGTAGTGGCTATCTAGTGGGTTAGTTTGGATTGTTGTGTTGGATTGTGTTAACTTTGTCGCTAATTGTCGATGTTTGCACCAAATTGCAAATTTCTAGCTTACTAGTTTTGTTATAAAAATATTGTGATGAATTATTTTGATATCTTGATGATTGCTTTGGCTTATCCTATGACATTTAGGATGTGCGAGTGCGGATTTTTGAGTGTTCGGGTTTTAGTTTTTCCGGGCGACCAAATCGACATTTTAGTAGATTTTTGCGATTTTCGCGTGCGTTCCGCGCACCTGTGCACGTTGTACCTAGCTTGTGAACGTTAGTATCTTCGTTTGGGTTTTGCGTCGTTCTTGATATGTAACCTTATGCTTGGTATTGATGTAAATTCCAGGTTCGGTCGCGGAGACGTCAGACGCGGCATGAAAGGGGAAAGCGGTGATTGGACGTGTCTAGCTAGGGATTCCGGTGAGTAGATGTAACATCTACGGGGGAACTATCGTTGGATGGCGCAAGTCGCCCGATAGTTTTAGTAGCTTAATAAGATTCTTAGTAATGTTAGTAATTAGGGGTGTAATACTTGTATGATTATTTGCTACATTCATGCCTTATATTGACATACATATGCGAAACCATTTTATAGGACACCTGCACCATTGCCAGGGTTTTTATATGCAGCACGAGCACTATTCATGCTTACACACACAACCTGGTAATTGCCATGCCACCACACTAGATAACCTTTAAATTGAAACCTTTTACTATAATTGATACTTAAACTCGCGCTATTGCTTTAATTCCTTAAAATGAAATCGTAGGATTGCTATTCATGTGCATGTACTTCATCATATTATTTGTTCATGCCTAATCTATTAATCACACATCGCAACTTGAATATTGATACCATATGCATTCATTATCATTGACATATGCACTTATGAGGATTTCTTGAGATTTTATGATATTTCTGGATTTCGGGGAAAAGCCGCAAAATTTCTAAACTTATTATATTTTTAAAATATGTAAAATGCGGTTTTCTAGTGATGTAAGTGTCGTCCACCATGAGTTTGCTGTGGTTTTCGAGATCCGTGTCGAGGAGTGGAGGAACCGTCACGGGTACATGGTGGGCCCGGTAAGGTACCCCGGGGCAAGAGGAATGTGGTGTTGACGTTGAGCCTGGCAGCGGACGGATTACCTACCGGTGACCGTTTAGGACGGCGGATATCCAGAGGATACCGACCGTGGTCGCGAGATGATGAGATATTGATATTTGAGATGGGTCAGCCGGACGGCTGAGGCCAGAGATACATTGATATGAGATTTGAGACAGTTTTGAGGTTTCGATGCTGGACACAGATTCTTGTGGATTCTATGGGTATTGTGCTGGTATTTCAAAAGAGATTCCTAAAGGAAAAACATGATTCTTATACTTACACATTCAGATCATGAGTTGATTTGCATTGCATTCATACCTGCTAGTATATTCATATTGCATACATACCTGCTATTATGTCCTGCCTTACCTGTATTTGAGATGCTAGATTGCTTGTGTGCATGCATTCGATAGCCTGTGTAGATGTTATTTATTACTCACGAGTTGGCAACTCACCCCCGTTGTGCCACAGCCTTTTTCAGGTCCGCTCCGTCAGTACAGTAGCGGCGGGCGCACTTGCTTCTTTTGCCTGGACTCGAGGTTTTGCTCTTAGGTGGGTTATATTATTATTTTAGCACCCCTTGTATATTCTTTGTATCTAGTGTACTCCATCTACTGTTTCTACCAGTATTGTTGTATATTGACCTAGAGAGGAGACTGTGAGATTTGTGGACTTTTTATGCTGTATTTTGGGGTCGAGCTCACTTGAGTCGACATGCTGTTTTTCTCATGCTTCTTTATGATTATTTTGCATGATGTTGTTTTATATTGCGTGGGATTTGTGACCGCCTTGTGGCGAAGAGCTAGCTCCCGCTTGGGGATGCCTTATTTGTTGGATTCATATATATTCTTGTTGTACCCATTTTGGGGGCCAGTATTTACAAAGGAGACTCTGCCGAAATTTTCGGAAAAATTGATATGTATTTTTTTTAAAAAGGTTTTATATGACTTATTGGATAAACTCGCTTTCAATTGATTGGTTTTCCTTCATTCTTTTGCTTATTTGGTTTTGGTTTCTGGGCTTTGGCTTACTTATTTTACGGACGTCTTGAGACGTTTCGTAAACTTAAGTTCCAGTCACGTTCCGTACCTTGCGGGCCATGACAAAGTTGGTATCAGAGCGATAGCTTTTACCTTTTTGAGTGTAGGATGACCCTTGGTAGATGGAGCAAGTGACTTAAGTAGTGTAACGTAGCGTGTGTATGTCCGCGGCATACTTGCGATACGGTATTCCGCCTAAGTGACTTTAGGATATATTTGCTTGAAATTCCTTCTTCAATTCCGTGTATCCTATGATTCTTTTGCACTGTTCTTATTATCCGTTTTCCTGTAGCAGCCACTATGCCGCCGAAGGCTACGAGGGCACAGAGGGCTGCCGCCCGAGACAAGATTCGAGCTGGCTCGTCCGAGACTAGGACTGAGCAGGGTGGTATGCCTACGCTGCAGGGACAGACCGATCCACCTTCCCCAGGCCATATGGATAGGCTCGAGACTGGTATGGAGGAGTTGCGACAGATGATGGGGGGCATGCAGGAGCTACGTCAGATGGTAGGATCCCTAGTTGCAGCCAGTCGTACACCGAGGCCGGATGACGCACCTACCACATCCCAGACTGCTATGTTACCTGCTCCTACTACTACCGCCGTGACCATCCCGGTTTCGCTACAGGATTTCATGAGGCTGAGACCTCCAGTATTCACCGGCACCGAGGCAGCGGAGGACCCACAGACGTTCCTTGACAGTTTAGCCAGGATCTGTCGTTCACTGAGATGTTCGGATGATCGATGGGTAGAGCTTGCGAGTTTCCGACTAGAGGGTCTCGCGCAGACATGGTGGGAGTCAGTCTTGAGAGGTCGAGCTGCAGGTCTACCGCCTATGACGTGGGCCGAGTTTACAGCGGTCTTTCTAGCTCGTTTCCTCCCAGAGAGCGTTTGTGACGCCAGAGCTCGTAGCTTCGAGGCCTTAGTCAAGACACCTGGGATGACGGTGTCTGAGTATGACATCCAGTTTACACAGTTATCCCGATATGCTCCGTATTTGGTGGATACCGAAGAGAAGATGGTGAAGAGGTTCGTACAGTGACTTGATGCCCAGCTATATCTTGCCATTGGCGCCCAGCACTACGACACTTATTCAGCTGCTATGGATGCGGCATTACGGATGGAGGCACGCATATCACAGACTTCGGCCGTTTCTGGGCCGAAGAGGATTCGCACCGATGTACCGTCTCAGAGGCAGCGCGCCAGATTCTTTCCGAGAGATAGGCCGGGCAGAGGATTTGGACGGGGACAGTTATACGGTTCTTATCCCCAGGGACAGCAGCCGTCGCCAGGGTGTTTTGGGTGCGGGAGTCCGCACCATCTTGTCAGAGACTGTCCGGCGAGACGACAGGGAGCAGCGACAGTTCCGCATGTGACCCTACCACCATCACCACCCCCTCCTCAGAGAGCCCTACTTCCTACCACAGGCGATGCTCCACGCCAGTTAGGTGCACCCAGAGGCCGTGGATGCGTCGGTCCTGTTCAGAGAGGACGAGGAGGCATAGGCCGAGGTCGAGGTCAGCCCGTTATCGGTGGAGGACAGGCCCGAGTATTTGCTTTGACACCGCAGGATGCGCAGGCATCCAATGCCGTTGTGACAGGTACCTTGCCAGTTTATTCTTTTGACGCATGGGTATTATTCGACCCAGGTTCCACACATTCGTACGTCTCTACACACTTTGCACCGATGTTGGGCCGTGCGTCGTCGTCGTTAGATCATCCGCTTGTTGTTAGTACTCCGTTAGGCGAGTCGTTTGTCGCTCGTTTTGTATTTCGATTGTGTTCCGTTCGTATCGGGGAGAGGGATTCATCGGTTGATTTGATTCTCCTCGATATGTTGGACTTTGATGTGCTTCTGGGCATGGAATGGCTAGCCACTTGTTATGCTTCGGTGGACTGCCTTGAGAAGGCAGTCATATTTAGCTTTCCGGGAGAGCCAGTCCTTGATATTCAGGGAGACCGCAGCGTCACCCTTCCCAGCTTGATTTCGTCTCTTCGCGCTGGTCAGCTCTTGCGGAAGGGATGTCAGGGATTCTTAGCGTATATTTGTGATACTCGAGCTGCAGAGGTTCCGTTGGACCGGGTCCCGGTTGTTTGTGAGTTCCCTGATGTTTTCCTTGATGAGCTACCTGGGCTACCGCCTGAGCGCGATGTTGAGTTCTGCATTGATTTGATTCCCGGCTCGGGGCCTATTTCTATACCGCCTTATCGGATGGCCCCGGCAGAGCTTCGAGAGCTGAAGGATCAGTTGCAGGAATTGTTAGATAAGGGGCTTATTCGACCTAGTGTTTCTCCGTGGGGTGCTCCGGTCCTGTTTGTCAAGAAGAAGGATGGAAGTTTGCGCTTATGTATCGACTACCGCCAGCTGAACAAGGTTACCGTGCGGAACAGATATCCGTTGCCGCGCATTGATGATTTGTTCGACCAGCTCCAGGGCGCGGGTTATTTTTCGAGGATCGACTTACGATCAGGATACCATCAGCTGCGGGTTCGACAGGAGGATATACCGAGGACAGCTTTCCGCACGCGCTACGGCCACTATGAGTTTTTGGTGATGTCGTTCGGACTCACCAACGCCCCAGCAGCATTCATGGATTTGATGAACCGTACATTCAGGCCGTATCTTGACTTGTTCATCATCGTGTTTATCGACGATATCTTGGTGTACTCCCGGAGCAGAGAGGAGCACGAGCAGCACTTGCGGATTACGTTACAGACTCTGAGGGAGCACCAGCTGTTCGCAAAGTTCTCCAAGTCTGCATTCTGGCTGGACAGCGCCGGATTCTTGGGTCACGTGGTTACGAGAGACGGCATATGTGTGGACCCGAAGAAGATTGAGGCTGTTCAGCAGTGGCCCCGACCTACATCGGTTACTGAGATCCGTAGTTTTCTAGGCCTGGAAGGCTACTACAGGCATTTTGTTCAGGACTTCTCCCGTATAGCTGCACCTTTGACCGGTTTGACCCGGAAGGGAGTTCCTTTCGTTTGGACAGAGGAGTGCGAGCGCAGTTTTCAGCAGCTACGGACTTGTTTGACTACGGCGCCGGTATTATCTTTTCCTTCGGGATCAGGTGGATTTGTGGTCTACTGTGATGCTTCGCGTGTGGGGTTAGGATGCGTATTGATGCAGCATGGCCGGGTGATCGCGTATGCTTCTCGGCAGTTGAAGAAGCATGAACAGAACTACCCCACTCACGATTTGGATATGGCTGCAGTGGTCTTTGCACTGAAGATTTGGCGACATTACCTATACAGCGAGTCGTGTCAGATATTCACTGATCACAAGATCTTAAAGTATATATTTCAGCAGCGAGACCTGAACCTCAGACAGCGTCGTTGGATGGAGTTGGTGAAAGACTACGACTGCGAGATCTTATATCACCCGGGCAAGGCGAATGTAGTGGCAGATGCTTTGAGCAGGAGGCCCGGGGGTAGTCTATCCTTTTTGCGCGCAGTGCAGAGGCAGTCGTCAGCAGATTGGCAGCTTTTATGCGACTGCCGAGTTGAGTTCGAGTTCACTCAGACAGGGGGACAGCTCGCGCATGTTCGTGCACGCCCACAGTTGCTTGACCGTATATATGAGGCACAGCGCAGTGACGACCGTTGCTCGGAGATCATGGCACAGATGGGACAGGGCAGATTTTCCGAGTTCGTGATTGACGATCAGGGGATTTTACGATATGGATCTAGACTGTGCGTACCAGATGCTGATGGATTACGGCACGACATTCTTGAGGAGGCACACCGATCAGTGTATAGTGTCTACCCCGGTTCCACCAAGATGTACCATGATATGAGAGATACCTACTGGTGGGACGTGATGAAGAGGGACATTGCGGAGTTTGTATCGAGATGCCTGACTTGTCAGCAAGTCAAGGCCGAGCACCAGAGGCCCGCAGGAGAGCTACAGCCGTTACCCATTCCGGAGTGGAAATGGGAGCAGATTTCGATGGATTTCGTTGTGGGTCTACCCAGGACCAGTCGAGGGTATGACTCCATCTGGGTGATCGTAGATCGATTGACGAAAGCGGTTCACTTCCTGCCAGTGAAGACCACTTTCAGCTTCGCTCAGTATGCCCAGCTTTACATTGGCGAGATCGTGCGGTTGCATGGCGTACCGACTTGTATCGTGTCCGACAGAGGCACCCAGTTCACCAGCCGACTTTGGCAGAGACTTCAGGAGGCTTTGGGCACTCGTTTGAGCTTCAGCACAGCGTTTCATCCGCAGACCGACGGACAGTCAGAGCGGACCATTCAGACTCTCGAGGACATGCTCAGAGCGTGCGTTTTAGACTTCGGCGGTAGCTGGGATCGCCATTTACCTCTAGTGGAGTTCTCCTACAACAACAGCTTCCAGGATACTATTCAGATGGCACCTTTCGAGGCATTGTATGGGAGGAGATGCAGATCGCCCGTCTGTTGGACAGAGCTCAGCGAGAACAGTATTTTGGGGCCGCAGCTTGTTGAGGAGACGACAGCGAAGATACAGTTGATCCGAGACCGGATGAGAGCGGCTCAGAGCAGGCAGAAATCGTATGCGGACAGGCGCTGTCGCAGATTAGAGTTCGCAGTTGGCGACCATGTTTTTCTGAGAGTCTCTCCGATGAAGGGCGTGATGCGTTTTGGGCGAAAGGGGAAGCTTAGCCCTAGATTCGTAGGTCCCTTCGAAATCCTCGAGCGTGTCGGCGCTGTTGCATATCGTTTGGCTCTTCCACCCAGCTTTCCCGATGTTCACCCCGTCTTCCATGTTTCGATGCTCCGCAAGTACCTTCACGACCCTTCGCATGCGATTCAGCACCCGACAGTCCAGCTAGAGCGCGACCTTTCTTTTGCAGAGCAGCCGGTGGCCATCCTGGATCGGCAGGTGAAGAAGTTGAGATCGAAAGTTATACCGACCGTCAAGGTCCTTTGGCGTGGCCCGAGCAGCGAGGAGGTTACCTGGGAGACCGAGGGCGAGATGAGGAAGAAATATCCCCATCTCTTTGAAGGTACGCGTAGTTATATTTTTAAATTCGGGGACCGAATTTCTTTAAGGGGGGAAGATTGTAACGCCTTGAAAAGTCGTTTTGGTGTTTTCCTGAAAATCGGTGAAAATTCGGTATTTTTCCGTAAACCGTCTTTTTGTTATTTTGCAGTTTAGGACTAATTATACCTAATTTGGATAGGTAATTGCTAGTTTTTAGTAGCAAATGAGTTACTTATGAAATTCTGGTCGTTTAAAAATTTTCCCTAATTTTTCAATTTTTAATATTATTTTAAGCCGGTAAGAAAATACATTAAATTAGCGATAAATACAAATTTAAATGGGCTAAATTTAAGCTTTAAAATCATGTTAATTAAAATCTAGCTGTAACATAAATTTTTAGAAATTTATTTTAAGTTTTTACTAATTTTTATTATAGAAAACGAAATTTATTGAATTTAAGCTTAAACTTGCAATTTTTGACTTGTAGGGGGTCTTTTTGCATAAAATTTCTTTTGTAAAACCCCTCTCTCTCTTCCCTCAGCCCTAGGCCGGCCCATTTCCAGTAACCCAAGAAAAAAAAATGCTTGCCTCTTTGACTTCATTTTTGTGTAGAAAAGAGGTGTTTTTTTAAGGATTTTGGATTTTTTTATTAGGTATGGGTCTTTACTTGTTTGGTGTGGGTTGACCAAGACTTTTTCCACACCCCACACCATCCCCCTCTCCCTCATTCTGGCCGAGAATGCTGCAGCAGCCCCCTTCATCTTTGTTCTTTTCATTTTCTTCAAAAATTCATTAAGTTTGCTCCAAATTTCAAGCAAAAACTCACAAATTAAACCCCATTCTTCATCCCCTTTCTCCTTAGCCTCTCTTGCTTGGAATCATGGTGCTATGAGGCCATCATTGAGGCAAATTCTTCTTACTAGATCTATAAAATTTGAGGTATAATTTCTACTCATTTAAGTTCATATGGTTAAAATTCTTTAATTTAGTTGTTTTAGTGTTAATTTTAGTGCTATTTGCATACTGGTTTTTTTAAAGTTTGTGGTTTGAAATTAATTTAGGGTTTAGAACACCATTAAGAGATTAATTAAGCTATTTTGTTATCTAGTTATTTTGTTAGCTTAATCTAAGTGGTTAACTTGCTAATTGGGCTAAAATCTAGTGTTAATTTAGTGTTAGTTTCTAATCTAGTTTTAAAGGTTTATGGTTAGAGTTAAACTAGGGTTTTTAGAAACCATTATTTAGTTAATTAAAGCTAATTAGCTATCTAGTTGTTTACTAAACCAATCTTTAAGGTTGCTTTGCTTAAGTGGCTTGATGTTATGCTAATCCAAGTTAATCTTGTGTGATATTTTCATTAAGATTGCTAATTACTAAAAATCAAGAGAAGGGTTGGTTGTAGAAAATATGCTTTGAAGCATAGTTAATGGTTTAAAATTAGTGTAGTGGCTATCTAGTGGGTTAGTTTGGATTGTTGTGTTGGATTGTGTTAACTTTGTCGCTAATTGTCGATATTTGCACCAAATTGCAAATTTCTGGCTTACTAGTTTTGTTATAAAAATATTGTGATGAATTATTTTGATATCTTGATGATTGTTTTGGCTTATCCTATGATATTTAGGATGTGCGAGTGCGGATTTTTGAGTGTTCGGGTTTTAGTTTTTCCGGGCGACCAAATCGACATTTTAGTAGATTTTTACGATTTCCGCGTGCGTTCCGCGCACCTGTGCACGTTGTACCTAGCTTGTGAACGTTAGTATCTTCGTTTGGGTTTTGCGTCGTTCTTGATATGTAACCTTATGCTTGGTATTGATGTAAATTCCAGGTTCGGTCGCGGAGACGTCAGACGTGGCACGAAAGGGGAAAGTGGTGATTGGACGTGTCTAGCTAGGGATTCCGGTGAGTAGATGTAATATCTACGGGGGAACTATCGTTGGATGGCGCAAGTCGCTCGATAGTTTTAGTACCTTAATAAGATTCTTAGTAATGTTAGTAATTAGGGGTGTAATACTTGTATGATTATTTGCTACATTCATGCCTTATATTGACATACATATGCGAAACCATTTTATAGGACACCTGCACCATTGCCAGGATTTTTATATGCAGCACGAGCACTATTCATGCTTACACACACACCCTGGTAATTGCCATGCCACCACACTAAATAACCTTTAAATTGAAACCTTTTACTATAATTGATACTTAAACTCGCGCTATTGCTTTAATTCCTTAAAATGAAATCGTAGGATTGCTATTCATGTGCATGTACTTCATCATATTATTTGTTCATGCCTCATCTATTAATCACACATCGCAACTTGATTATTGATACCATATGCATTCATTATCATTGACATATGCACTTATGAGGATTTCTTGAGATTTTATGATATTTCTGGATTTCGGGGGAAAGCCGCAAAATTTCTAAACTTATTATATTTTTAAAATATGTAAATTGCGGTTTTCTAGTGATGTAAGTGTCGTCCACCATGAGTTTGCTGTGGTTTTCGAGATCCGTGTCGAGGAGTGGAGGAACCGTCACGGGTACATGGTGGGCCCGGTAAGGTACCCCGGGGCAAGAAGAATGTGGTATTGACGTTGAGCCTGGCAAGGGACGGATTACCTACCGGTGACTGTTTGGGACGGCGGATATCCAGAGGATACCGACCGTGGCCGCGAGATGATGAGATATTGATATTTGAGATGGGTCAGCCGGACGGCTGAGGCCAGAGATACATTGATATGAGATTTGAGACAGTTTTGAGGTGTCGATGCTGGACACAGATTCTTGTGGATTCTATGGGTATTGTGCTGGTATTTCAAAAGAGATTCCTAAAGGAAAAACATGATTCTTATACTTACACATTCAGATCATGAGTTGATTCGCATTGCATTCATACCTGCTAGTATATTCATATTGCATACATACCTGCTATTATGTCCTGCCTTACCTGTATTTGAGATGCTAGGATGCTTGTGTGCATGCATTCGATAGCCTGTGTAGATGTTATTTATTACTCACGAGTTGGCAACTCACCCCCGTTGTGCCACAGCCTTTTTCAGGTCCGCTCCGTCAGTACAGTAGCGGCGGGCGCACTTGCTTCTTTTGCCTGGACTCGAGGTTTTGCTCTTAGGTGGGTTATATTATTATTTTAGCACCCCTTGTATATTCTTTGTATCTAGTGTACTCCATCTACTGTTTCTACCAGTATTGTTGTATATTGACCTAGAGAGGAGACTGTGAGATTTGTGGACTTTTTATGCTGTATTTTGGGGTCGAGCTCACTTGAGTCGACATGCTGTTTTTCTCATGCTTCTTTATGATTATTTTGCATGATGTTGTTTTATATTGCGTGGGATTTGTGACCGCCTTGTGGCAAAGAGCTAGCTCCCGCTTAGGGATGCCTTATTTGTTGGATTCATATATATTCTTGTTGTACCCATTTTGGGGGCCAGTATTTACAAAGGAGACTCTGCCGAAATTTTCGGAAAAATTGATATGTATTTTTTTAAAAAAGGTTTTATATGACTTATTGGATAAACTCGCTTTCAATTGATTGATTTTCCTTCATTCTTTTGCTTATTTGGTTTTGGTTTCGGGGCTTTGGCTTACTTATTTTACGGACGTCTTGAGACGTTTCGTAAATTTAAGTGCCAGTCACGTTCCGTACCTTGCGGGCCGTGACAAAAAGATAGCCCCTGGAGTTCTTTGGGTATCCCACAAACTTACACAGTACTGAGCGTGCCTCGAGTTTGTCCGCATGCTGCTTTTTAACAAAAGCTGGACAACCCCATATCTTCAGTTACTGAAGATAGGGTTTCTTCCCACTCCACATCTGATATGGTATGGTAGGCACAGTCTTGGTAGGAACCTTGTTCAAAAGATATACAGCTGATTCTAGTGCATAGCCCCAGAAAGATCGCGGTAACTCAGCATTACTCATCATGGAACGTACCATATCTAATAGGGTTCGGTTCCGTCTTTCCGATACGCCGTTGTGTTGTGGTGTGTATGGAGGAGTAAGCTGAGAGATAATTCCATTCTCTTTTAGGTAATCCAGGAACTCGACACTCAAGTATTCACCACCTCGATTAGATCTCAGTGTCTTGATACTTTTGCCGGTTTGTTTTTCCACTTCATTCTTATATTCTCGGAATTTCTCAAAGGCCTCGGATTTATGTTTCATCAAGAAAATATGTCCATACCAAGAGAAATTATCCGTAAAGGTAATGAAATAGGAATAACCACTTCTTGCATGTGTAGACATTGGACCACACACGTCGCTGTGTATGAGTCCCAAGAGCTCACTCGCGCTTACTCCGTGTCCAGTGAACGGAGTCTTTGTCATCTTTCTTTTGAGACATGATTAACAAGTTGCATAAGATTGATATTCGAACGGATCCAAATATCCTTCTTTATGTAACTTGGTTAACCTTGTCTCATTGATGTGACCTAGTCTACAATGCCATAAGAAATCTTGATTTAATTCCGGAGTCTTTATTTTAAGTGTGTTCTGGACATTGAAAATTTGTAGTTGGTTTAATACGTATATACCGTTGTTTAGAGTACCTGACCAAATCAGATCATGATTAAGGTGGATGTTTACAACATCGCTTACAAAAGTAAAATCATAACCTTCTTTGGATAACAAAGATACAGAAATGATATTACAAGTCAAACAAGGTACACAAAAACAGTTGTACGAAACCAAAATATGTCCACTCGTCAATCCAAGGTGATATTCCCATACGGACACAGCATCCACGCTCTCTCTGTTAGCAACCCTAAGGGTCATATCACCGGTCTTCAAAACTCTATGGCTTCTCAGTGCCTGCAAAGAATTGCATATATGAGATCCTGATCCGGTATCCAATACCCAGGAAGTAGAGTTGATTGACAGACAGTTTTCAATTATAAACACACCTGAAGCCGAAACCACAACTTGCTTCGGGTCCTGGTTCTGGCCATCCAAGCCCTGCAATCTTTCATCTAATGACCTTTCTAATGACAATAGAAGCATTCTTCCTTTCCTACTGTCGGCCCTGCTACTTTTTCCTTTCCGTTTGCCTCCACCTTACTAACACCGCCTCTCGTCTTGGTGGGGGCCTTCCTTTTCTTTCCTTTGGCTTTCGCCTTGGACCTAGAAGAGGAAGCTCCACCAATAAGTAGCGTGGGTGTTTCCCTGGATTTCTTCACGGTGCCCTCAGCACTCCTCAACATGTCGAGGAGTTCCGGTAGTTCAACTTCTTTACTTTGAATATTAAAATTCAAGATAAATTGGGCGTAGGTGGAAAGAAGGGACTAGAGAATCAAATCTGTATACAGCTCGTTCTCTAACGTGGTCCCAAGGTCCACGAGCTCTTCAATATAGCCAATCATCTTAAGAACGTGTTCCTCTACAGATGATCCGACGACCAACCTCGCTTGAAATAGCTTCTTCGAGATCTCGTATCTTGCGATACGAGATTGCTCTCCATATAATTCTTTGGTATGGAGGAATATGGATTCTAGATCCATATTCTCGTGCCTCCTTTGATATTCATTGTCCATAGAGGCAAGCACAAGGCAGTTGTCCTTTGCGCAGTCAATCTCCCAGGTCTAACGGATTTCCTTATCCGCGACACTGGATTCTGGACCTGGGACGGGAGGGGCCTTAGTAGTAAGGACATACCCCAATTTGTCATAAGTGATTGCCATCTTGACATTCCTGAACCAATCTTTGTAGTTTGGCCCTGTCAATATATTTTAATCTAATAGTAACTTAAGGCCCGTCATGTTTGGTCGTTGCAATTAGGAGAGAGGGAAGAAAAACTTTAGCATGATACTCTTTCAAATTTTGATTGGTTTTTAGTTTATCTAAACGGGATGGCTCCCACTGTTTCTCGAATCCTTCCTCAAACCATAAAAGAAGAATTAGTCAGGATTAATCTCACCGTACAATATTTGCTTAACCGTTCAGCCAGGCTAGTGTTGGTACTTCAAGGGAGGTTTTACGATGCTTTCGCGAAGTTCCTTAATTAAATAACCTCTTTTTCCTAGGGGCGTAGTCCCGCTAACACCTTTCTCGACACCTACTTGGTTTATAGCATTGATCGTTAAGTGAAAAAATCTCCCGAGGAGTAGCATATACTCACGGTAGGATCGGGATCCAAATATCATCGTGTGATAAAGTCGAAGGAATCCTACCAAAATTATCACACTCCAAATGGTATGCAACACTAGCAAGTTTGAGTTTCTTTAGAAACTCCCGATATGGATTTTTGCCACATGCTCTTATGACCTTGACGAAGGCCAACACATCATAAGTCACATGTCAAGTTCTACCCGTCATTATCTAGGTTTATTTGAACCCACATGTACATACCTTTGACAAAGGCCAAAATAGCAGCACGACTGTCCTAAACTAATGCATCTATCTATGCTACAGATGAATATTCGGCAGCTACCAATCACTATGCCTTGGCGAAGTTCAAAATACATAGCTTGAATACTACTGAATATCCAACTGAAATGACGGTTGGCAAAACCGTGAGCGTAGTGAACCTGATATAATCGAAGGAACCTGATAGCTTTTAAAAGGAGTGGTTTAAGCTCCGCATTTTAAATGTTTTGTTGTTTTGAAAATTCCGAGTGGTTTTGAAATTGTTCCAACGATTCAGCTTTGGTTTGTTTTCTTTGCATTAATATAATGCGTCCCATCATTTAGTCCTACCATTGCAGAAAACTACGAAAATATAACGTACACTTATGCCATCCGCATTCGTCACTGGGCCCCGTCATCACCCGTTGGTTACTTAACTAATGACAGAGCAGGGGCTGGACTAGAGTGGATGCAAAACATAAGCAACGTCTACTAGATATTGAAGGGTTACACTAGCGCCTCGACCAACTTCCGTGGCCAAATGCAGAACAAAAATTTTAAGACGATACAAAAGATTGGTGCTAGGTTAACACTAAACCGGATATTTACCATAAACCTAGTTAGCTATTTTAGAGTTCTATCTACTATGATAGAGTGTATACCTAAAGAAACCAAGTCTTTCGGGTCTTCAATCGTCTCCTTAAGCTCCTCGAAGGATGTATGGATTGTGCTTGAACTCCGGCCTCCTTGTGTCAACGATGATCCACCCGAGAGCTCCAACCTTGAGCTAAACCTCTAACTTGAGGTAACTAAAATACTTAGCTTGCTAATCTAAGTAGACTAGAGTGAGTAGAGTGTGATTTGAGTGGCTTAGTCTCATTAAACCTTGATTATCAACTCATAATACACTAGGGTTTGAGAGAGGAAGAAGGAGAGAGCTAGCTTGAAGAAAGAGAAAGTATTTATGATAATGATAATATAAAATGAAATGGTTATCTTATATATGACCAACAACCATGGCTTGAAAATATCTTACCAAAATATCTAGGTCAAAAATATCTCATCAAAATATCTACGGTCAATAAGTCAAGCCAAGTCTAAAGGTCAACCTAAGTAACCATGCCAAATACAATTATCATTAATCAAAAATAACATAATCTTTTCTTTTTCTCATATGTGTTTTAACCAAGTCAATGGTCAAAACCCTAATGAGAAGTCTCCTTTTATACCCCCTCTCATCCGTACATACATACCCGCATCTGTGTTTCGAGAAACACGAATACAATGAGACGAAGCTAATCCAATAATCATATACTAGGATCCGGCTTAAACCAAAGCCCTATAGTATACTCCGCTTGAATATCACACGCGCACAAGTACACGTATGTGATCGAACCCTGTCGTAAAACCATACGACCTCTACTCGTTTCGCCCGAAGCTGGGAAACCCTCTGTGTGGGACTCTAAAGACTCCACAGTACTCTGGCAGTGGGTTTAACCACAAGCACGTCAGCGACACTAGCTGTATGTAATGGCTATCCAGGTACCTGTCGAAAAGGAAGTCCAACGTGCAAACTCGTCCGAACTCCTACCGAGCCTATCCGTGACAATATTCGTACAGTCCGGTCTCTTCGTCAAAGAGTATCGCATACCGGGTCTAGGGGGTGGTGAATGTCAGACCCTAATAACCTGATAAGTCGTGCCGATGTGGCTCAGGACCAATCCGGGAAACTACTGATCAACCTATCAGTAAATCCCAACTGCCTTGGCCATGGTCTTATGGTCCTGACCAATCGAATCTCAGTGGGATATCGACTCCCTATACCGGGAGAGACGAATCCCTGACAATCGCTCACTGCCTCCATGTGGCTCGAGACTGAACCCAAACAAAACCTGTTTGCACGATTCAGTAGAGCCGTGGTAGGTAGTGATCAAAGCTCAGTGAGAAATCACACGAGACAAATGCCGATCTCGGGTCCAAAGACTAACCTGTACACATGTCACTTAAGAACTTCCATCTGACGATAGGTATAGTACCATCTGGAAGTTCTCGGTGAGTCCATCTAGTGTACTCACCCCCAGTGAGCACCTGCATACGATCTTAGGTGCATCAGACAATTGGCTGCGGGACCAACCATCCCCCGACGGGGTTAGAAACATATACACTAGTCTACTCTGGAGTATCAATGCCCAGTCTCGATACTCACATGACTAGGGACCATTTAAGGATGTGCTTATGGACTACCCTGCTCCCATAAGTATGATCGCCATCACAACACAAGTAGTCATGCAAGATCCTACGGGCTTTATCAACATGTAACCGCAAAATGTAATAACGAGTGTGACATATGCCATGTTAAGATAAAGACAAACCATAATAGTATACTACCGTATCGAGTCTTTATCAATATGTGCAAGCTAGATATAACAACAATAGAAATAAATACACATATCCTGACAAAGACAAGTCAAATAATATACTATAAAACTGAGCAAGATTGTTCTGTACATACATATCCCTAGCATCCATATGTATACATATACAATACTGGCCTCTAGGGCATACATATCCAACAATCTCCCACTTGCACTAAAGGCCAGTAGTTGGCGTACCGAATACCCAACGTCTGCACTAAGGCCAGCTGCTGGCGTACCGCATACCCAACATCCCAAAAAGTCGCTCGAACTGTGCTAGAGGGAAGACCTTTGTAAATGGATCCGCCGTATTCCCTTTTCGTATCCACTCTCCGGACCTCGATTTCCTGGCAATTTACGATCTCCTTGATCAGGTGATACCTCCTTAAGATGTGCCTGGATTTCTGATGGGACCGTGGTTCCTTCGCTAAAGCTATAGCTCCATTGTTATCGCAATACATAGGTATCGGATCAATAATGGACGGAACTACCTGAAGTTCAACTATGAACTTCTTCATCCAGAATGCTTCTTTTACGGCATCGCTTGCAGCAATGTATTCAGCCTCCATCGTCGAGTCTGTGACGGTATCCTGTTTGGAACGCCTTCAACACACCGCCCCTCCGTTGAGGTAAACACAAAACCCGAGACAGACTTGCCGTCATCCTTGTCACTCTGGAAGCTTGAGTCGGTAAAGGATTCGACCCTGAGATCTCCATTACCGTAAGCCAGGAATATCTCCTTAGTCCTTCTTGTAGGGTTACCTACAACGGCTGCAGGGTTTCGGGAGGCATTGTCCATACCAAATTTAAAATTTTTTCGTTTTAGCTAACCCTAAACATAGATCGTCCACAAGAAATATACGGAATCAAAAGCAAACACTTTGCAATATGTAAAGAGAGCGAGGAATACAACCTTTGTAGACCGGTCCTTCACTTCAATAGCTTCGTGTAGTAGTCCTCTCCGCTGCGATCGTGAACTTCGGACTCTAGAGAAACTCCACAAGAAGAACGAACGTGCTTGCTTCGATGACTTCGAGGCCGAAGATGATCTACGTCGTGGAGACAATAACTCAAGCTATTCCTTCATTAGGTCAAGAACATTGGGAAGAGAACACCCTATACTACATGGCAAGTAGTAGAGGATGATGAAGTAGGAAGTGGGCTCACTTTAGAATTGATTTTCTCTCACTTTTTTTTATCAAACCTCCATTAAAGCTAGTGAGCTTTTTGAAGATGAAGAAGAAGATGAAGATGAACTCATCATATGAGTTAATCCAAATTAATAATGCAACCATGGGTGAGTTAAGTCTTCATCCTTAACTCATGTAGAGAATTAACCAAGGTGTAAGGTTATGGGTTGGGTTAAGAAATATCTAAAGAAATGACAAAAGAGAAGATTTTATCAATGTTTCTACAAGCTTCTTCCAAGCTTGACAACTTTGACTAAGCCATTCTCTTTTGTTAAATCTTAAGACATAAACAAAACCCTAATTTAACCTAATCATGGTATAAGTCTCATACACCCATCTTGTATGTATCATGAACCATGACACAATACATGTACACAAACATACATATCACATATGTACAATGTGCACACAAAGTGAGAAAATAAATCATAAGTGAGCTAATACTAGTTAATGTAATGTAATATATCTAATATATAATTATACATTAAATTATTAAATCACTCTTGATTTAATAATCCGGCTATAACCGACTAATATCTTGCGTAACAACTTATCGAATCAACAGTTGATCCGATAACCCGGCTATATCGCATACAACCGATCAATGTCACAAATCGCGAGAATAGAATACGGTATCACATATCGTATTAATCTCGGTCCCGCACATATCACATATGTGCTCCTACCCCATTTCGCTTGAGCCAGGAAACCTCTGTGTAGGACTCTAAAGACTCGTTAATACGCCGGCAGTAGGCGATGATCATATCAAATACCTACAAGACGCAAGCGGTCTGCTAAACGTAACGATCATCCGGGTATTGAGCGATCAGAAGATCAACAAGCAAGCCTGCTTACACTTCTGCGAATCCAATCAGTAACACTACCATACAGTCCAGTCTCTTCGTCTGATATGTCGCATATCTCGTCTAGGGGTGGTAAACGCCAGACCCCAGTAACTCGATAAGTCGTGTCGATATGAGTCTCATAACGGGTCGAGAAACTACTGATAACACTTACCAGTATATCTCTGAAGCTGCCTTGGCCAAGGACTTCTTGTTATAGCCAATCGAGCACAGCGCAACATCAACTCCTAATACCGGGAGAGACGAAACCCCTCCTATCGCTCATTGCCTCCATGTGACTTGGGACTGTACCTAAAAGCCACCGTTTTGCACGTTCTCTTGAACGTGCTAAGGTGGAAATCAAAGCACAGTGGGAATCACACAAGATTCTATGACGATCTCGGGTCTACAGACTAACCTGTACCAGTGTCACCAGAGAACTGCCATATGACGTAAGGTATAATACCATCTGGGAGTTCTCAGCGAGTCCGTCCAGTATACCCAATCTCCACTGAGCACCCGTATACTGTCTCTGATGTCAAACCCCAATGGATATGGGATCATCCATCGCCCATCTACATGGGTCAAGAAGCTATACGCTAGTCTACTCTGGTATATCGATGCCCTGTCTCGATACACCTACGACTAGGAACATTTGAAGGATGTACTTAGCGACTACACTGTCCCCACTAGTATGATCTGCATCATAGTCCTGGTAGTCAAGTACTCATCTTAAGGGCTTTGTCAACATGTAACATAGAGACAATCAATGTACACGTTAAGATAAAGAGCAACCAAATAGCATACTATCATGTCGAGCAAGAAAGTCCTCCATATATATGTCCAAGCATCCACTACAATATACATCGTATGTACAGTAATGGCCTCTAGAGCATACATATCACTAACAATCTCCAACTTGCACTAGGGCCATCTGTTGTAGTATCTCATACCCAACAATGAGCAGTGGTTGATGTATCTCATACTCAACCATCCCATAAAAGTCTCTACTGGGAAATAGGCCTTTGTGAGTGGATCCGCGCTGTTTTCCTCTGTGTCTACTCTCCTAACCTCGATCTCCCTGGAGATCAACCATCTCCATGATCGGGTGATACTGCCTAAGAATATGTCTGGATCACTGATGAGACGGGGGTTCCTAGGCCAAAGCCACAACTCCATTTTCACACAATGGTAGGAACGAAGTTCATCTCATGAACTTATATACATCCAGATTTCCTCTTTGGTAGTATCGTAGGTAGCAATGTATTAGCCTTTATCGTCTAGTATGCCACGGTATCTAGCTTGGAACTCTTCCAACATACCATCCCTTCACTGAGGGTAAAGACAATGCCTGTGACTGACATTCAGTCATCCTTACCACCCTCGATCCTATCCAGTGATTCTCCCCAGGATCGATTGATATCATCTCACTACACCTAGTGAGAATCCTAATATCCAATTAGATCTATCTCATAGATCCAAAACCCAGGAATTAGGAGGTATCACCTTGATCCTATATGGAGAATCCTTGTGATAAGAGGAGATTGACCGAGCGTAGCATAGGAAACTCCTTTCCTATCAAGAGTTTGTCATCCACTTACAATGCGAGGATCACCACCATACTCCCTACTACCCTTTTGTATATACAAGGTTCATCTACCATTTTGATGAAGTCCAACGCTTTGACTACCACATCAAAACAGATGTTCCAACTCCGCGATGCCTGCTTTAACTCATAAAGCAACTTGCACACGTTTTCGCTGCTCCCACTGTCTATGAAGACCTCTGGCTGTGTACTTATAGACGCTCTCTTCTAAATCATCATTCAGAAAAGCAGTCATGATACCCAACCGCCAGATATCGTAGTCATGGTATGTAGCAATGGAAAGTAGGATCAGGATGGACTTAAGCATAGCTTTGAAAGTCTCAACTTTTCCATGTACACCAAGTAATCTTCTCAAGATATACTTGCTTCTGATGGGGATTTAACCTTTCAGATAAAGCAACCAAAGTCCATACTTTGTTGGTGTATATGGATTCCATCTCAGATCGCATAGCATCCAGCCATTCTCACAGAGTCCCCACTCCTGATGGCCTGCTCGAAACTAGTTGGGTCATCATCTCATGATGCAATCCTCGCTCCCACTGTCATAGAGAAAACCGAAGTATCTCTCAGGTGGATGAAGAACCCTACCAGATCGGCGGAGAGGCTGAGGTTCGTTGGAAACTATTGAATCCTCCGATTCTACCAAATTATCAGCTGTAGTTTGTATAGCTGGAACTCCTTCCAGTTCTACCTCATGACCACTAATTTCTTCATAAGAAATTCCCTTTCCAAAAGGTGGCATGCTGAGAAACAAAACACCTTTTGTTCCTCAATGTGGTAGAAGATATTCCCTTGCGAATCCTTGGGATATCCAAAAAACTTCCACAGATCTGACCTTGCCTCGAGCTTGTCCGGATTTTGCTTTTAGACATAGGCCGGACAACCCCAAATCTTAACATCCTTAAGAGATGAGCTCTTCCCATACCATATCGCATATGGAGTGGTAGGCACCTGATTTAATTGGAACCCTATTCAATAGGTATGCAACTTCTCAAGTGCATAACCCCAAAAGGAAATAGGCAACTCAGTAGTACTCATCATAGAGCAAACCTTATCACATAGGGTGCGTTTGCTCTGCCCCGATACACCTACGTGCTGTCGTGTATACGGAGGAGTAATGCTAAGAGAGAATCTCATTCTCCTTTAGAATAGTCAAGGAATTCCATGCTCAAGTATTCTCCTCCCTGATCTCATCATAGGACATAATACTTATACCTGTATTGGTTCTCTACTTCTGACTTATATTCTTTGAATATCTCAAAAGGTTCAGACTTGTGTTTCAACAGGAACACATGTGCGAATCTTGAGAGATCATTAGTGAATGTAATGGAGTACAAAGAACCAGTCCTGACATGTGTAGACAGGGGACCTTCATACATCAGCATGTATCAATCCCAAGAGTTCATTAACTCTTTCTTTGTTTCCAATAAACGGAGATATGGTCATCTTATCTTTGTGACATGACTGGAAAGTTTCACAAGATATAAACTCAAACAAATTTAAATATGCATCTAAATGTAACTTAGCTAGTCAGGTCGCATTGATATGACCTAGTCTACAAAGCCTCAAGAAGAATTCGTTCATTTCTGAACTCTTCCTCTTGTGTGTGTTCTGTATGTTAAGAACTGTGGTTTGATTTAGAACGTATATGCTTTTAGATAACGTGCCTGAACCGATCAAATCTTGATATAGGAAATGTTCAAAACATTATCCAACAATACAAAATTATATCCTCCTTTACTAAATAAAGAGACTGATATGATGTTGTATATTAGGTTCGGTATCTAATAACATTCATTCAGAATCAATGTATTTGGTAATACAGGGTGATAACTGCTAACAGACTTGGCTGCAACACTTGCACCATTTTTAACTCTTAAAACTTATCACCCTTTCTTAGTTCTCTACCTTTCTGTAGCCCATGTAACAGATTACATATGTAGGATCCTGATCCGGTATCTCATACCCAGGACGTAAAGGATACTGAGAAAACAGTTCTCTATAATGAACACACCCGAAGATGATCATCATCATGCACTTTCTTCGTTTGGGCGGACGGGAATTCTGGTAATCCCCTATTTCCTGCTCTGTCTTATAACAATTATAGGTTGGAGCGGGACAAACGTTCCCTAGCGCAGTATAACAAGCGGGTTCGGTCAACACATCCGTATTATTATCTTGATTAAGGCGTGACATGGTCGCTACCTGGAGAGAGAGAGAAGAAAACACTCAGCGTATGCTATTGCAAGATTAGATTGGTTATTAATATATCTAATCAGGATGTCTCCCACTATTTTTGTCAAATCTTCCTTCAAACCCTAAAAGGAAAGACTAGTCGGGATTAATTACACCCTACAAGTTCGCCAATTTTTCAGCCAGGCCAGTGCCGGTACTTTGAGGAAGGTTCCCCGTGCTTTCGCACGGACCTAATTAAAATAAACCTCGTTTTTCTAATGACGTACCCCCGTTGGTACCTTTCTAGACACCTACTTGATCGACTAATTGTAATGTGTAAAACTCTCCCAGGAGTAACTCTTACTCGCAGTGGGTATCGGGATCCAACTATCTCATAGGAGGTATGCAATCTCATTGAAAATTTCAACACTTGAAATTCCCGATAATATTTTACCCCTAGCAACTTATGACCTTGGCTAAGCTCAACAAATCATAAGTGCTAGCTAAGTTCAACCCGTCATTTCCCGATTGAATTAAACCCACTCGCACGACCCTTGGCTAAGGTTAACAAAGTCGCACGACTACCCTAACTCAATCACATCATATGCTTTGCAGATAAGCACTAATTAGCTACCGCACATTATGCATTGGCTAAGGTCAACAAACGTAGCATGAATACTTACTAGTACTTATCTGAAATGACGGAGGGCTACGACAGGTTTTTAAGAAAACCTTTTGCTTAATGAACTTGATATCGTCGTAGAATCGAGTGATTTTGAAAAGGAGTGAATTTGAGGCTTTTACTAGTTTTGCTAAAGAGGTCACTTCCGGTGAAGGGATCTTGGCTCTTTCCTTATCGAATAAAGTGCAGGATATTTCACAAATACCACTGTGCAAAGCAAAAACTAAAAAAGCAATCAAAAGACAAACCGAGTTTGTAGCATCTGCTAGTTTCGCTAAAGAGGTCACTCCCGGTGAAGGAATCTTGGCTCTTTCCTTATCGAATAAGGTGCTGGATATTCGACAAGGAATACCGCTATGCAAAGAAAGAACTAGAGCTACCAATTTTTCGAGACAAGTTTCTACAACATCTTTAAGTTTCTTTTATTTCATTAATCTTATTAATGAAGTCCCATAAATATTATGCTTCACAAGCATCACGTTTGAAACGAAATCAACAATATACAATATATATCTTATATGTATAATATAAACATTCGTCTCAGGCAGTAATATGATCTCATCACAGAATATTGTAGCAGAAGAACATAAATGAAATATTTGATATACTAGGATCTCCGTGTTTTATTTTAAGCCTGTATAAAACACGGATTCCACGGTCGTGATGAATAGCCAATCCCACACCCGTAGACCCCTACGAGAGCGGCAAGTAACCCTACCAATTCTAGAGTTAAGAGACCCGGTCTCGACTCCTCGAGATGGTTTCCCTCTGGACCCTAGAACCCGGTTACTTGTATTCCCCGCCTTGGGTCTATCCTAATGGGGAAAACTAAATAATATACAATGGTGACATCATCCTCAATCCGAAAGTGCCCCAATAAAATAATATTACATACAATGAATTTTACATGAATGAAAATGAAAAACTCTCATCTCACATAAAATCCCGGCTATTCAAAACACGACGATCCAATATAACATATCATCGCAACACATAACATCACATGTCATCAACGTAAGTAAATATGCGTATCCCAATTGTCGTTGACATATAGCACCGAAACTGGCGATACACCACATATTACACTTACGGTCGCAGAAAAGAAAGTGAAAAACTACAACAGTTGGAATCAGCAACCACTTTAGACATCGCATGCTTAACCAAATGAATTCCTTAGACATCACATGCCTAACAATTATAAACCCCGCATTTTAGTCTTGATCTCGAAAACACTTTTCAATATTTAGTCGGGCAATTCAACAAGATTCCGGACAACTTGATCGAATGCTAGTCGGAAACTTTAGTAGACGACCACAACCCCGATGCCGTCGACGAAATGCACTAAGGCGAAACACCGCTGCCGCGAGCACCCGAACGGATGCTTTTGGCGACGGGGTTCTCCTACAGTCACTTGGTCGGGGCTATGGGGCATGGCTATCTATTAATTTTACCCGGCGAGTATCCGCGTACGCTACGTGATTGCGATGGACTTTTGATCTCATCAAAATCCCGTGGCAACCGATCAAATGACACTAAACTGCTAGATTTATAACATTCAAATTAGTTATCTCATAACTACATGTGGATTCCAAATATTGTATCCCATCACATAATATCCGGACGATATTAAACTCTTCGATCGATTCATCAAAGTCCCACAATTTCCCGACAGCTCAACACTTGAGCACAGTTTTAATAATACCCTGAAGATGCCACAGTACCTATGAACCAGTTGTAGAAGGGTCAAACCAACGTCTCACATGTAAAACACTAAACCACCACAAACCCTAGGGTTCAAGTGGCGATTTTGACGGCCATATAATCGAGTTAAGGTTTACGTTCTTCTAGAGGGTCCACAGAATCACTTGCATATTTTTCCGAATACGTTAAACTTGAAAAATGGCTTTTTGACATTCGATCGAACTTTTTAACATTGTCTAGACAATATGTGAAACACCCAAAATAATGTTAAAACTACGAATACGAAACACTCCCAATTGCTTATAGTGTAAGATTACATCACATGCAAAATTAGCCAAAATAAACAACATCTGAAACATCAAAACCAAGTCACTGGAACATAGGCAAAATTTCAGGGGAGGGGGCTCGGTTTTGGCTGATATGGGGGGGGAGGGGGTAGGCTCGGCCCAATTTTCACCAAATGCCCTGAAATTTTGTGTATGTTCATGATATATTCCATACATCACTCTGAACTTGTTTGCAATTTTTTTTGACAACTTTTAAAAATCGACAACAAGCAGGTTTTGACGATGCAGATTTCGGAGTATTTCGGTTTCGTAATCTTAAAAAAATTTGTATTAATTTCTAGCATGACTCAGATACCACTGTAGGGTTACCTATGATGGCAGCAAGGTTTCGTGAGGCATCGTCCATGCCAAATTTAAAATTTTGCCGTTTTAGCTAACCCTAAACATAGACCGTTTACTAGAAATATACGGAATCAAAAGCAAACACTTTGCAATATGTAAAGAGAGCGAGGAATACAACCTTTGTAGACCGGCCCTTCACATCAATAGCTCCGTGTAGTAGTCCCCTCCGCTGCGATCATGAACTCCTGACTCTAGAGAAGTTCCACAAGAAGAACGAACGCGCTTGCTTCGATGACTTTGAGGCCGAAGATGATCTACGTCGAGGAGACACTAACTCAAGCTATTCCTTCACTAGGTCATGAACTTTGTGAAGAGAACTCCCTATACTACATGGCAAGTAGTAGAGGATGATGAAGTAAGAAGTGGGTGTTAGTTATATGTATGCCCTAGAGGCCATTACTATACATAGGATGTATATTGTAGTGGATGCTTGGACATATATAGGGATGACTTTCTTGCTCGACATGATAGTATGCTATCTGATTACTCTTTACTTTAACGTGTACACTGATTGTCTCTCTGTTACATATTGGTAAAGCCCTTAGGATTTGTAGTTGACTACCTGGACTATGATGCGGATCATACTAGTGGGGACATGGTAGTCCATAAGTACATCCTTCAAAGTCCCTAGTCGTGGGTGTATCGAGACGGGGCATCGATATACTAGAGTAGACTAGCGTGTACCTTCTCGACCCATATAGATGGGTGATGGATGATCCCATATCCATTGGTGTTTGACATCAGAGATGATATACGGGTGCTCAGTAGAGACTGGGTACACTGGACGGACTCGCCGATAACTCCCAGATGGTATTATACCTTACGTCAGATGGCAGTTCTCTGGTGACACTGGTACAGGTTAGTATGTAGACCCGAGATCGTCATAGAGTCTTGTGTGATTCCCACTGTGCTTTGATTTCCATCATACCACGTCTAAGAGGGCATGCAAAAAGGTGGCTTTTGGGTACAGTCCCGAATCATATGGAGGCAATGAGCGATAGGAAGGGTTTCGTCTCTCCCGGTATAGGGAGTTGATGTTGCGCAGTGCTCGATTGGCTATAACAGGAAGTCCTTGGCCAAGGCTGCTTTAGGGATTTACTGGTAAATGTTACCAGTAGTTTCTCGACCCGTTATGAGCCTCATATCGACACGACTTATCGAGTTATTGGGGTCTGACGTTTACCACCCCTAAACGAGATATGCGACATATCAGACAAACAGACCGGACTGTACGATAGTGTTACTGGTTGGATTCACAGTGTTGGAGATAGTGCCCTCAGAGTCAATTATTAGGTCACAGGTACGTGATTGCAATGATTGATGGAGGACCTATCCCGGTAGGACAGTCTTACTCGAGATGATAGTATGCTATCTGGTTTACCTTTATCATCGTGTACTGTTTTAAGTGACCTGACACGTCGCTATTACACGTTGATAGAGCCCCTAGGATTCTTGCTTGACCACCAGCAGTATGAGGGCGATCATATAAGTGGGAGCTGGGGGTCTATAAGCATATCCTTAAAAGGTCCCTAGTCGTGAGAGTTTCGAGACAGGGCATCGATTCTCCATAGTAGACTAGTGTATACAGTCGAGACCCCGACGAGGGGCGGTGGCCGGTCTCACAAGCCACTGGTGTCTGTTGGATCACCTAAGATGTATACAGGTGCTCATTGGGTTATGAGTACACCGGACAGGACTCGCCGGGAACATGCTGGTTGGTCATATACCAGACGTCAGATAGCAGTTCCCTGGTAACATGTGTGCAGGTTAGTTCATCGACCTGGGGATCGTCATTTGTCTCGTGTGAGTTCCCACTGTACTTTGATTACTACCCTACCACGGCTCAAAGGAGTCGTGCAAACAGGTTTTAGTTGGGTACAGTCCCGAGCCACATGGAAGCAGTGAGCGTATCTTCAGGGGTTCGTCTCTCCCGGTATTGGGGGTGAGGTCGTGCTGTGTCTAGGAGAGCCATTACACGAAGCCCTCGGCCGAGGCAAGGAGATTTACTAGTAGGTATTCCAGTAGTATCTCAGGGTGTTCTGGGCTACACTCCGACACGACTTGTACCGCTTTTGGGGGTCTGACTTTTACTAACCCCCTAGGCCCGCCATGCGATGCTCATAGACGAACGGACCGGACTGTACGGATATTGTCACTGACAGGCTCAGTAGGGAGTCAGGCTGAGTTCGCTCACAGACGTCCCTTTTGGTCAATACCTGGTAGCCCGTTATGTATTGTCTTATACCTCTAACGTGCTAGTGGTTAAATCCACAACCAAGGTGTTGATGAGTCTTTAGAGTCCCCCACATTCAGTTACTCAGCTTTCGGGCGAAAGGTTGTAGAGGCCGTATGGAGATATGGCAAGGTCCGATCAGATACGTGCGGTATTGCACGGATCAGGATCGGACAGTCTGTACTATAGGCCGTATGGATATATGGCAGGGTTCGATCAGATACGTGCGGTATTGCACGGATCAGGATCGAACAGATATTACTAGCCGGTTTTGGTATAAGCCGGATCCTAGTATAGTACAGTGTAGATTTTGTCTCATTGCATTTGTATTTCGGTCGAAATACAGATGCGGGTGTGTATGCACAGTATCGGGGTTTGCCTGTAATTTATTACGGGACCAGTTTTCTGGAGTTGCCAGTTTGCTTTCCGTTTCGGCCGATTTCCTTTGTTTCGTTCATTGGCCGAAGATTGGTGGAGGAGGGTTTATTTGCATTGTTGCAAATAAGCATTTGTGGAGGAGGTCTTTGCATATTATCATGTCATGATACTTGTCCCATCATTTGACTTCATAAACTCATGATTGCTTGACTTTCTTTATCATCATGGTTTTGATGATGGTTGTTGATGATGAGAGATGGTTGTTAGTTGAGTGTTGGTTTTCCTTTGTTATCATTGGTTCATATGATAACCATTCCTCTCTCTCTCTCTTGCTTGATATGAGAAAGACTCCCATTATTTTTGATACACTCTCATTTTCACTCCCTCCCTCATCTAGCATGGCCGGCCACTCTCTTGATGGGGGCTGTCCAAACATTTTGGTAAGGGGTTTTTGGTTCATTTCATGTTGGAAAATCCCTTTAGCTCCTCCTCCAAAAGCATGTATCATCCCTCCACCAAAATGGCATCTCCATGAACCCCAAAGTGAGACTTGAGGACTACATATTCTACAGCGAACCCTGGGCACGTCGAGTAGCCGGCTTCGTGCCCGAGTTGCCTCGGCATTGAGGTGGGAGCCCGTAAAAGAAGTAGGCGATGTGGTGCACTTCCGGCGACGAGGAGGAGACGGGACATTCCGCAGGAGATCGGGACGATGACGAGAAGACCGGAGGACTTGGATCGTCGGTATATCTCTATTCCCATTCTTGTAGATAGCTAGGACTAATTAATGGTTCGATCCGGGTATTAGTGCGCGGCGGTTTGCCAGTTCAAAGAAAAATTTAAAGTTTATCACCGCTTCCGCATTTGGCCGTAGGATTGACGGCCGGGGCGCCGCCGTGCACTTACACACAGGAGTGTGAGCGGGCTTGCTCATTGATCTTCTGATCGCTCAATACCCGGGTGGCCGTTACGTTTAGCAGACCGCTTGCGGCTTGTGGGTGTTTGATATGATCATCACCTGCTGCCGGCGTATTGACGAGTCTTTAGAGTCCTACAAAGGGGTTTCCTGGCTCAAGCGAAACGAAATAGGAGCGCATATGAGATATGTGCGGGACCGAGAATAATACCAGTATGTGATACTGTATGCTATTCTCGCGATGTGTGACATTGATCGGTTATATGAGATATAGCCGGGTTATCGGATCAAGTGTTGATTCGATAAGTTGTTAATATTGATATTAGTCGGTTATATGCGATATGACCGGATCGTTAAATCAAGTGTTGATTTAATGATTTAATGTATAATTATATATTTGATATATTACTTTACATCAACTAGTATTGGTTCACTTAAGATTTGTTTTCTCACTAGTTTGTGCATAAGTGTATATATGATATATATTTGTGTACATATGTTTGTATCATGTTTGATGATACATACAAGATGTGTGTATGAGACTCATACCAAGATTAGGGTAAAGATTAGGGTTATTGTTTCATCTTATGATTTAACAAAGGGTTTAACTTAGTCAAAGTTATCAAGCTAGAAGAAGCTTGGAGAAGCTTTGACAAAGTCCACTCTTTTGTCATTTCTTTTGATATTCCTTAACCTAACCTTTAACCTAAAGCCTTGGTTAATTCTCTACATGAGTTAAGCATGAGGGCTTAACTCAACCATGGTGCTATTATTCATTTGGAGAAGTTTCATTTTGGATATCTATTCATATGATTCTTTTTCTTCTTCTTCTTCTTCATCAAGCTCACAAAAGCTTGAGAGCTCCAATGGTGCCATGGTAAAAAGAGTGAGAAATCCAATTCTAAAGTAAACCCACTTCCTATTTCTTCATTCTATACTACTTGCCATGTAGTATAGGGTGTTCTCTTCACAATGTTCTTGACCAAGTGAAGGAATAGCTTGAGTTTGAGTCTCCCCGACGTAGATCATCTTCGGCCTCGAAGTCAATGACCTAGCCCGATCATTTCTCCGACGAAACCATTTCTAGAGTTCGGGATCCGATGATCGCAGCGGAGGGACGTCAACATAGAGCTAAAGAAGTGGTGGACCGGATCTACAAAGGTTGTAATCCCTTTCACTTATTAGCAAAGTTGTTTGCATGCTTGTAGTTTCGCCTAATATCCAGTTAACGATCTAGTTTAGGGTTTCTCGGCACCGGAAAATTTTTGTTTGGCATGGTTGATGCCTTGTGGAACCTCTTGAGTGTACCTAGTAACCCTACAGTGGTATCAGAGCCTAGCTAGAGCTTTAGGCGAAGCGTTGACGATGTTAGAAATCCGAACGAAACGCGAAACCCTAATCCGACCCATTCTCTGTACATTTTTCAAAACTGTGCAGTTTTCATAATTAAAAATTTGCAGAAAAATCAGCAGGCTTTTCTAAGAGTTACTGTGCAAATTCGAGTGCCTAATTCAATCAAAGCGCCGTGGAACCGCGGCACGAGCATGGCTCGTGCGGCGGTTCCGCGGCCGTTCTGTTGTTTCATTTATCACGTTTTGCACAGTAATGTTAAACTGTTGGTCCTGAGTTTTCTGGGAATTTTTAATTTGTACTCAAGAGTTGAGTATTCTGGGTTGTATTGGGTGTTCGTAGATTCGATCGGATTGTCAAACTTTGTCTATGTGTTTTTCCGGATAATTTTAGAATATGTTAAAAAGTTCGACCGGATATAAATGCCCACTTTTTCCCCTGCCGGGAAATTTCCAAGTGTCGGATTTTTCCATGGTTTAAAGACGTTCTAAGTAGTGCAAGTAACGCGATGGACCCTCTAGAAGACAACAAATCTTAACTCGATTATGTGACTGTCTTGAACTACCCTTTGAACCTTCGGGTTTGGGGCAGTACGGCGTGCCACATGTGAGGCGTTGGCTTGACCCTTCTACGGCAGGACCGTTGGTACTGTGGCATGAAGTGAATGTTTTTAAACTTATTTCAAGAGTTGAGCTGTTTCGGAAAAACTTGGGTGTTTGATTGTTCGATCGGAAAGTTTAACATTTCCTATTTATCTGGAATGTGATACAATATTTGGAATCCATAAGTAGTTATGAGATAACTGATTTGGATGTTATAAACATAGCAGTTTAGTCTTAATTGTTTGGTTGCCACGGAATTTTGATGTGATCAAAAGTCCGTCGCAATCACGTAGCGTACGCGGATAATCGCCGATAAACTTAATAGACAGCTACACCCCATAGCCCCGACAAAGTGACTGTAGGAGAACCCCGTCGCCGAAAGCATCCGTTCGGGTGCTCGCGGCAGCGGTGTTCTACCTTGGTGCACTTCGTCGACGGCATCGGGGGTGCGGCTGCCTACTAAAGTTTGCGACGAGCATTCGATCAGTTTTTCGGGAATCTTGTTGAATTGACCGATTAGATATTGAAAAGTGTTTTCGATATAGAGACTAAAATGCAGGGTTTATAATTGCTAGGCGTGTGATGTCTAAGGAATTCATTTGGTCAGGAATGCGATGTCTGAGGTGATTGCGGATTCCAACTGTTGTAGTTTTACACTTTCTTTTCTGCGACCGTAAGTGTAATATGTGATATCGCCGGTTTCGTTGCTATATGTCAACGACAATTGGGATGCGCACATTTACTTACGTTGATGACATGTGATTTTATGTATTGCTGGATATGTTATATTGGATCGTCGCGTTTTGAATAGCCGGGGGTTTTATGTGAGATGAGAGTTTTTATTTTCATTCATGTAAAATTTATTGTATGTAATATTCTTTTATTGGGGAACTTCCTGGTTGCGGAAGATGTCACCGTTGATGTATATTATTTACTTTTCTACACTAGGATAGACCCAAGGAGGAGGGCACAAGTAACCGGGTTCTGGAGTCCAGTGGGAGACCAACTCGAGGAGTCGAGTCCGGGTCTCCTAACTCTAGAATTGGTAGGATTGCTTGCCGCTCTCGTAGGGGTCTAGGGGTGTGGGTTTGGCTATTCATCGTGACCATGGAATCCGTCTTTTATACAGGCTCGTATTAAAAACACGGACGTCCTAGTATATCCAATATTTCATATGATTCTTCTGCTGCGATATCTGTGATGTGATCACTTGATGTTCTGTGATAAATACTGTATATAGTATATATGATATATTATATAGGCATTACTTATGTTTTACACCCACGCTAGCCCTGCCCCGCTCTGCCGTTAGTTACCTAACCTAACGGTGCACGAGAGGACATCGAGGCGAATGTGGATGGCATAAGTGTACGTCGTATTTATCTGTGATGTTTAGGTGATTTAAATGATGGGACTTCATTAATGTGATTAATGAAAGAAAATAAACCTAAGATGTTGTGGAATCGAATTTTCAAAAACAGGTAGCTACAGTTCTTGCTTTGCATCGCGGTGTTCCTTGTAGAACATCCTGCACCTTATTCGATAAGGAAAGGACCGAGATCCCTTCACCGGGAGTGACTCCTTTAGCAATAACTGGCAGATGCTACAACCCTCGGTTTGTCTTTTGATTGCTCCTATAGTTCATGCTTTGCACAGTGATGTATATGATATATCCTACACCTCATTCGACGAGGAAAGGGCAGACGATCCCTTCACCGGGAGTGACCCCTTTAGCAAAACTAGAAAAGCCTCAAAAGCACTCCATTTTAAAATCATTTGATTCTACAACGATATCAAGTTCATTACGCAATAGGTTTTCAGAAAAACCTGTCGTAGCCCTCCGTCATTTCAGATATGTACTGGTTAGTATTCGTGCTGCGTTTGTTGACCTCTGTCAAGGCGTAGTGTGCGGTAGCTGATTAGTGCTTATCTGTATAAGCATATGATATGATTGATTTAGGGTAGTCGTGCGACCTTGTTGACCTCTGTCAAGGGTCGTGCGGATGGGTTTACTTCAATCAAGAAATGACGGGTTGAACTTGACTACCAGTCTATGGTTTATTGACCTCTGTCAAGGTCATAAGACGCTAGGGGCAAAATATTATCGGGAATTTCAAGTGTTGAAATTTGCAATGAGATTGCATACCTTCTATGAGATAGTTGGATCCCGATACCCACTGCGAGTAATTGTTACTCCTGGGAGAGTTTTACACATTACAATTAGCCGATCAAGTAGGTGTCTAGAAAGGTGTCAACGGGGTTACGCCTCTGGGAAAACGAGGTTTACATTAATTAGGTTCGTGCGAAAGCACGGGGGACCTCCCTCAAAGTACCGACACTGGCCTGGCTGAAAAATTGGCGAACTTGTAGCGTGTAATTAATCTCGGCTAGTCTTTCCTTTTAGGGTTTGAATGAAGATTTGATAAAAACGGTGGGAGCCATCCGGATTAGATAAAATAATAACCAATCTGATCTTGCAAGAGCGCACGCAGAGTGTTTTCTTCTCTCTCTCTCTCCTGGTAGCGACCATGTCACGCCTTAATCAAGATAATAAAACCGATATATTGACCGAACCCGCTTGTTATACTGAGCTGGGGAATGTTGGTCCCGCTCCAACTTCTAAATGTTATAAGACAGAGTAGGAAATAGGGGAATACCAGATTTCCCGTGCCGCCCAAACGAAGAAAGTGCATGTTGATGCATCATCTTCGGGTGTGTTCGGTACACAGAACTGTTTCTCAGTATCCTTTACGTCCTGGGTATGTGATACCAGATCAGGATCCCGCATATGTAATTTGTTACATGGGCTACAGAAAGGTAGAGAACTGAGAACGGATGATAAGTTTCATGAGACAGAAAACGGTGCAAGTGTTGCAGCCAAGTCTGTTGGTCACTGTCACCCTGTATTACCAGAATACATTGATTCTGAACAAATGTTATTAGATACCGAACCTGATATACAAAATCATATCAGTCTCTTTATTTAGATAAAGAAGGATATAATTTTGTATTGTTGGATAATGTTTTGAACATTTCCTATATCAAAGGTTGATCGGTTCAGCCACGTTATCTAAAAGCATTAATGTTCTAAATCAAACTACAGTTCTTAGTATACAGAACACACACAAGAGGAAGAGTTCAGAAATGAACAAATCCTTCTTGAGGCATTGTAGACTAGGTCATATCAATGCGATCCGACTAGCTCAAGTAACATTAAGATGCATATTTAAATCAGTTTGAATTTACATCTTGTGAAACTTGCCAGTCATGTCACAAAGATAAGATGACCATAGCTCCGTTTAATGGAAACAGAGAAAAAGTTAGTGAACTCTTGGGATTGATACATGCTGATGTATGTAAGGTCCCCTGTCTACAAATGCCAGGACCGGTTCTTTGTACTTCATTGCATTCTCTGATAATCTCTCAAGATTCAGACATATGTTCCTGTTGAAACACAAGTCCGAACCTTTTGAGATATTCACAGAATATAAGTTAGAAGTAGAGAACCTGAAAGGTTCCTAGGCACCCTAGTGGGTTCTCACAAGGCATCGAACATGCCAAATTAAAATTTTTAGTGCCGAGAAACCCTAGACTACGGATCTTTAACTAGATGTTTAGGCGAAATAGAAAGCTAGTTAACAGTTAACTACTATGATACGGATATACAACCTTTGTAGATCCGGATTTCCACCTCCACGGCTCCGCAACGTCATGTCCTCGCTGTCCATCATGAATCCTCGACTCGATCATCGGCTTCATCGGGAAAGCAAGCGGAATAGCTCGTCGGCTTTGTGTCAAAGACGATCTACGTCGAGGTTGCACAAACTCAAGCTCCGACTTCACAAACTTGTGAAACTTGTGAAGTAAACACCCAAAACAACTTGGCAAGAGGTAGAGGGTGAAGAAATAGGAGGTGGGTTCACTTTGGATTTGGATTTAACTCACTAAAGCTCAAGTTGCCATTGGAGTAGCAAGCTTGAAGAAGAAGAAGAAGATGAGCTCTAGAAAAAATTATGATAAGTATATCCTTAAAAATAAATATAAAACAAATACTTATCATAACTTAAACTAGGGTTAAGTGTAGAGAATTAACCATGGTCACTTTGATGGGTTAGGGTTAAGCATGAAGATAAGGATGGTTAGCATAGTCAAAGTTTCATGAAGCTTCAATAAAATGACAAAGAAAGCCACCATTCTCATCTTATTGTTTTCCAAATAAATAAATAAATAAATAAGTAAATAAATGAAAATGCAAAACCCTAATTATCATATTAACCATGGATTAATTTTATACACTTAACTAAATGATCAAGTATCATCAAACATGATACAGAAAAGTGCACGAAAGTATATCACATATACAATGTGCAATCCAAGTGAGAAAAATCCGTTTAAAGTGAACCAATACTAGTTAATGCAAAGTAATATATCAAATATATAATTATACATTAAATCATTAAATCAACACTTGATTCAATGATCCGGTCATGTCGCACATAACCAACTAGTATTCAATGCATCGATTTATCGAATCAATGATTCAATAACTAGGTCATATCGAATATAACCAATCGAAACATATATCGCGAGAATGAAATGCCGTATCACATACACGCATTATTCTCGGTCCTGCACATATCTCATATGCGCTCCTATTTCGTTTCGCTTGAGCCAGGAAACCTCTGTGTAGGACTCTAAAGACTCGTCAATACGCCGGTAGCAGATGATGATCATATCAAGCACCCACAAGCCGCAAGCGGTCTGCTAAACGTAACGGCCACCCGGGTATTGAGCGATCAGAAGATCGACGAGCTAGCCCGCTCACACTCCTGCGAATCCGACCAGTAACACTTACCATACAGTCAAGTCTCTTCGTCAGATACGTCGCATATCAAGTCTAGGGGTGGTATACGTCAGACCCCAATAACCCGATAAGTCATGCTGATATGAGGCTCGTAACGGGTCGAGAAACTACTGGTAACACTTACCAGCAAATCTCTGATCAGCCCTGGCCAGGGACTTACCTGTTACGGCCAATCGAGCACAGCGCAACATCAACTCCCAATACCGGGAGAGACGAAACCCCTCCTATCGCTCATTGCCTCCATGTGACTCGGGACTGTACCCAAAGACCACCGTTTTGCACGCCCTCATGGACGTGGTAAGGTGGAGATCAAAGCACAGTGGGAATCACACAAGACTCTATGACGATCTCGGGTCTACAGACTAACCTGTACAAGTGTCACCTGAGAACTGCCATCTGACGTGAGGTATAATACCATCTGGGAGTTCTCGGCGAGTCCGTCCAGTGTACCCAGTTTCCACTGAGCACCCGTATACCATCTCTGATGTCAAACACCAATGGATATGGGATCATCCATCGCCCATCACATGGGTCGAGAAGCGTATACGCTAGTCTACTCTGGTATGTCGATGCCCCGTCTCGAGATACCCACGACTAGGGACCTTGAAGGATGTACTTTTGGACTACCATGTTCCCACTAGTATGATCTGCATCATAGTATAGGTAGTCAAGTACAAATCCTAAGGGCTTTACCAACATGTAACTATAAGACAGTATAAAGAGACTAGTGTACATGTTAAGATAAATGGCAACCAGATAGCATACTATCATGTCGAGCAAGAAAGTCATCTCTATATATGTCCAAGCATCCAATAATATACATCATCTGTACAATACTGGCCTCTAGGGCATACATACAACTAACAATCTCCCACTTGCACTAGGGCCAGCTGCTGTAGTATCTCATACCGAGCATCCCGAAGAGTCTCTCAAACTGTATCTGGGGAATGGCCTTCGTGAGTGGATCCGCCGTGTTGTTCTTCGTGTCAACTCTCCTGACCTCGATCTCCCGGCGATCAACTATCTCCCGGATCAGGTGATACCGCCTCAGAATATGCCTGGACCGTTGATGGGACCTGGGTTCCTTGGCCAAAGCCACCGCTCCATTGTTATCGCAATACAAAGGTATTGGATGCTCAATGGATGGAACCACTCCAAGTTCAGTAATGAACTTCTTGATCCAGACAGCCTCTTTGGCAGCATCGTTGGCAGCGATGTATTCAGCCTCCATCGTCGAGTCTGCCACGGTTTCCTGCTTAGAACTCTTCCAGCTAACCGCCCCTCCGTAAAGGGTAAAGACAAAACCCGACTGCGACTTAGAGTCGTCCTTATCACTCTGGAAGCTCGAATCGGTAAAGGACTCCACTTGGAGTTCTCCGTTACCATACACCAAGAACATATCTCTAGTCCTTCGCAAGTACTTGAGAATGCTCTTCACAGCTGTCCAGTGACTCTCTCCAGGATCAGCTTGATACCTGCTCACTACACTTAGTGAGTATGCTACATCGGGTCTAGTACATAGCATCGCATACATGATAGAGCCTACCGCCGAAGCATAGGGTATCCCTTGCATGCGAGCTCTTTCCAAATCAGTCTTGGGAGACATCTCTTTGGAGAGAGTGACTCCAGAGATCGTGGGTAAGTTCCCACGCTTGGACTCTTCCATACTAAACCTCTTTAGTACGGTGTCAATGTACCTGGATTGGGACAATCCCAAAATCCGTTTGGATCTATCTCTATAGATCCTGATTCCCAATATGCATGAGGCATCACCAAGATCTTTCATTGAGAATCTTTGTGATAAGAAGAGCTTGATCGATTGCAGCATAGGAATATCATTTCCTATCAAGAGTATGTCGTCCACGTACAATACGAGGAAGACAACCTTACTCTCTGCCACCTTCTTGTAGATACAAGGTTCATCTGGATTTTTGACGAAATCAAACTCTTTGATTACGACGTCAAAGCAGATGTTCCAACTCCGCGATGCTTGCTTTAATCCATAAATGGATTTAAGCAGCTTGCACACCTTCCCGCTGCTCCCACTGTCTACGAAGCCCTCTGGCTGAGTCATGTACACGCACTCTTCTAAATCACCATTTAGAAAGGCGGTCTTAACATCCATTTGCCAGATTTCGTAGTCATGAAAAGCAGCAATGGCAAGCATGATTCGGATGGATTTAAGCATAGCCACTGGAGAAAAGGTCTCGTCATAGTCCACACCTGGTCTTTGACGAAAACCCTTTGCTACAAGTCTAGCTTTGAAAGTCTCCACTTTCCCATCTACACCAAGTTTCTTCTTGAAGATCCACTTGCTCCCAATGGGTTTTACCCCTTCAGGAGCAACTTCCAAAGTCCATACTTTGTTGGTGTACATGGAATCCATCTCGGACCGCATAGCATCCAGCCATTTTACTGAGTCCCCACTCGTGATGGCCTGCTCGAAGCTAGTTGGGTCATCATCCTCCATGATGCAATCCTCGCTCCCACCGTCCATGAGAAAACCGTAGTATCTCTCAGGTTGGCGAGGAACCCTACTAGATCGGCGGAGAGGCTGAGGTTTATCGGGTACTACCGAATCTTCTTGTTCCACTAAATCTTCAGTTATAGTTTGTGTTTCTGGAACTTCTTCCAGTTCTACCTCAGAGCCACTAATCTCTTTTGCAAGAAATTCCTTTTCTAAAAAGGTGGCATGTTGAGCAATAAACACTTTTTGTTGTTCACTGTGGTAGAAGAGATATCCATTTGAATGTTTAGGATATCCCACAAACTTGCATAGAACTGACCGTGCCTCGAGTTTATCTGGATTTTGCCTTTTGACATAGGCCAGACAACCCCATATCTTAACTCGTTTAAGACATGGTCTCTTCCCACTCCATATCTCATATGGTGTGGTAGGTACAGATTTAGTTGGAACTTGATTCAATAGGTATGCCGCTGCTTCAAGCGCATACCCCCAGAAGGAAATAGGTAATTCAGCTGTACTCATCATAGAGCGCACCATATCTAATAGGGTGCGATTCCTCCGCTCCGATACACCGTTGTGCTGTGGTGTATAAGGAGGAGTAAGCTGAGAGAGAATCCCATTCTCTTTTAGGAAGTCCAGGAATTCATTGCTCAAGTATTCACCTCCTCGATCAGATCGAAGGATTTTAATACTTTTTCCGGTTTGTTTCTCGACTTCTTGTTTATATTCTCTGAATTTCTCAAAAGCTTCAGACTTGTGTCTTATCAAGTACACATGTCCGTATCTTGAGAGATCGTCAGTGAATGTAATGAAGTACGAAGAACCATCCCTGGCATGTGTAGACATGGGACCGCATACATCACTATGTATCAGTCCTAAGAGTTCGGTAACTCTTTCTCCGTGTCCCGTAAACGGAGTCTTGGTCATCTTGCCTTTGAGACATGACTGGCAAGTGTCATAGGATGAAAATTCAAACGGATTTAAATATCCATCCTTATGCAACTTAGCTAGTCGTGTCGCATTGATGTGACCCAGTCTACAATGCCACAAGAAGGATTCGTTGAGTTCAGAACTCTTCCTCTTGTGTGTGTTTGTTATGCTCAGGACTGTTGATTGGTTTAGAACATAAATGCCATTGCACAACGTGCCTGATCCAACCAACTTTTGGTTATGGAAAATGTTCATAACATTGTCCTGTAATACAAAATTATATCCCTCTTTACTTAATAAAGAAACCGATATAATGTTGCATATCAGGTTCGGCATGTAATAGCATTCGTTCAGAACCAATGTATTACCAGTTGGTAATACAAGGTGATATTCCCCGACAGTCTTGGCTGCAACAATTGCACCATTTCCAACTCTAATGTCTTTATCACCTTCTCCAAGTTCTCTACCTTTCCTAAGCCCATGTAACTGATTACATATATGGGATCCTGACCCGGTATCCAATACCCAGGACGTAGAGCAAATGGAGAAACAGTTCTCAGTAACGAACATACCCGAAGAAAATGCATCAATATGTACTTTCTTCATTCGGGTGGCATGGGAATCCTGGTATTCCCCTATATCCTGTTCATTCCTATAACTCTTATAGGAAAGAACGGAACCAACGTTCCCCAGCACAGTATAACATGCGGGTTCGGTCAATACATCCATTTTATTATCTTTATTAAGGCATGAAATGGTCGCTACCTGGAGAGAGAGAGAAGAAAACACTTTAGCGTATGCTCGTGCAAGATCAGATTGGTTATTATCTTATCTAATCAGGATGGCTCCCACTGCTTTTTATCAAATCTTCCTCCAAACCCTAAAAGGAAAGACTAGCCGGGATTAATTACACACTACAAGTTCGCCAATCTTTCAGCCAGGCCAGTGTCGGTACTTTGAGGGAGGTCCCCCGTGCTTTCGCACGAACCTAATTACTGTAAACCTCGTTTTCCCAGAGGCGTAACCCCGTTGACACCTTTCTAGACACCTACTTGATCGGCTAATTGTAATGTATAAAACTCTCCCAGGAGTAACTCTTACTCGCAGCGGGTATCGGGATCCAACTATCTCATAGAAGGTATGCAATCTCATTGCAAATTTCAACACTTGAAATTCCCGATAATATTTTGCCCCTAGTGTACCATGACCTTGACAGAGGTCAACAAATCATAGTGCACTAGTCAAGTTCAACCCGTCATTTCTTGATTGAATCAAACCCACCCGCACGACCCTTGACAGAGGTCAACAAGGTCGTACGACTACCCTAATCCAATCTGCATCATATGCATAAACAGACAAATACTAGTTAGCTACCGCACACTACGCCTTGACAGAGGTCAACAAACGCAGCACGAATACTAAATAGTCTTTATCTGAAATGACGGAGGGCTACGCAGGTTTTTCATAAAAACCATGAGCGTAATGAACTTGATATCGTTGTAGAATCAAATGAAGTTTTGAAATGGAGTGATTTTGAGGCTTTTCTAGTTTTGCTAAAGGAGTCACTCCCGGTGAAGGGATCTCGGTCCTTTCCTCGTCGAATGAGGTGCGGGATATATCATATATATCGCTGTGCAAAGCAAAAACTCAAAAGCAATCAAAAGCAAGCCGAGTGTGTAGCATCTGCCAGTTATTGCTAAAGGAGTCACTCCCGGTGAAGGGATCTCGGTCCTTTCCTCATCGAATAAGGTGCAGGGCATATCACATATACCGCTATGCAAAGCAAGAACTGTAGCTACCTGTTTTATTTAAAATCTGATTCCACAACATCTTAGGTTTCTTATCTTTCATTAATCACATTAATGAAGTCCCATCATTTAAATACCTAAACATCACAGATAGATATGACGTACACTTATGCCATCCGCATTCGCCTCGATGTCCCCTCGTGCACCGTTAGGTTAGGTAACTAACGACAGAGCAGGGCAGGGCTAGCGCGGGTGTAAAACATAAGTAACGTCTATATAATATATCATATATACTATATACTATATCCATCACAGAATCACATCACAGATACCGCAGCAGAATAACCATATGAAATATTGGATATACTAGGACGTCCGTGTTTTTAATACGAGCCAGTATAAAACACGGATTCCACGGTCGTGATGAATAGCCAATCCCACACCCCTAGACCCCTACGAGAGCGGCAAGCAACCCTACCAATTCTAGGGTTAGGAGACCCGGACTCGACTCCTCGAGTTGGTCTCCCACTGGACCCCAGAACCCGGTTACTTGTGCTCCCCTCCTTGGGTCTATCCTAGTGCAGAAAAGTAAATAATATACAAAGGGTGACAACTCCCGCATCCTGGAAGTGCCCCGAATAAAAGAATATTACATACAAGTTTTTACATGAATGAAAATGAAAAACACTCATCTCACATAAAAACCCCCGGCTATTCAAACACGACGATCCAATATAACATATCCAGCAACACATAACATCACATGTCATCAACGTAAGTAAGTATGCATACCCCAATTATCGTTGACGTATAGCAACGAAACCGGCGATATGAACATACTACACTTACGGTCACAGAAAAGAAAGTGTAAAACTACAACAATTGGAATCCGCAACCTCTTTAGACATCACATGCCTAACAGTTATAAACCCCGCATTTTAGTCCCATCATCGAAAACTCTTTTCGATATCTTGTGAAACTAAACTGCTAGATCTATAACATTCATTCAGTTATCACATAACTGTTTGTGAATTCCAATTATTGTATCCAATTCCGGATAAATAGAATATATCAAACTTTCCGATCGAACATTCGAACACCCAAGTTTTCCCGACACCGATCAACACATGAAATAGGCTCAAAGACATTCACTTCATACCTCAGTACCGACGGTCCAGCCGTAGAAGGGTCAAGCCAACGCCTCACATGTGGCACGCCGTACTGCCCCAAACCCGAAGGTTCAAAGGGCAGTTCAAGACGGTCACATAATCGAGTTAAGGTTTGTGTCTTCTAGAGGGACCATCGCGTTACTTGCACTACTCAGAACGTCTTTTAACCACACAATAATCCAACACTTGGATATTCCGGCAGGGGAAAACCTGGGTATTTATATCCGGTCGAACTCTTTAACATATTCTACAATTATCTGGAAAAACTCTAAAAGACGAAATTTGATAATCCGATCGAAATACAGATTCCCAATAGTACCCCAGAATACTCTTCTGTAAAGTCACAATAAAAATATCCCAGAAAACACAGCATTTAATTATATGAGTTACTGTGAAGAAAAAATTGCATAAAGGAACAGTACCGCCGCGGAAGGGCCGCACATGCCTAGCATGTGCCGCGCTTCCGCGGTGGAAAATTTGAATCAAGTCCTCGTATTTCACAGTAATTCATATAACACCCTGCTTGATTTTCTACATATTTTTAATTGACAAAAATCCGAATTTTTAGAAAAAGTCCAGAGAGCATTTTTAGGTTTTGGATTTCGGTTCGATCGGGTTTCAAACGTCGTCGGGACTTCGCCTAAGGCTCTAGCTAGGCTCTGATACCAGTGAAAGGTTCCTAGGCACCCTAGTGGGTTCTCACAAGGCATCGAACATGCCAAATTAAAATTTTTAGTGCCGAGAAACCCTAGACTACGGATCTTTAACTAGATGTTTAGGCGAAATAGAAAGCTAGTTAACAGTTAACTACTATGATACGGATATACAACCTTTGTAGATCCGGATTTCCACCTCCACGGCTCCGCAACGTCATGTCCTCGCTGTCCATCATGAATCCTCGACTCGATCATCGGCTTCATCGGGAAAGCAAGCGGAATAGCTCGTCGGCTTTGTGTCAAAGACGATCTACGTCGAGGTTGCACAAACTCAAGCTCCGACTTCACAAACTTGTGAAACTTGTGAAGTAAACACCCAAAACAACTTGGCAAGAGGTAGAGGGTGAAGAAATAGGAGGTGGGTTCACTTTGGATTTGGATTTAACTCACTAAAGCTCAAGTTGCCATTGGAGTAGCAAGCTTGAAGAAGAAGAAGAAGATGAGCTCTAGAAAAAATTATGATAAGTATATCCTTAAAAATAAATATAAAACAAATACTTATCATAACTTAAACTAGGGTTAAGTGTAGAGAATTAACCATGGTCACTTTGATGGGTTAGGGTTAAGCATGAAGATAAGGATGGTTAGCATAGTCAAAGTTTCATGAAGCTTCAATAAAATGACAAAGAAAGCCACCATTCTCATCTTATTGTTTTCCAAATAAATAAATAAATAAATAAGTAAATAAATGAAAATGCAAAACCCTAATTATCATATTAACCATGGATTAATTTTATACACTTAACTAAATGATCAAGTATCATCAAACATGATACAGAAAAGTGCACGAAAGTATATCACATATACAATGTGCAATCCAAGTGAGAAAAATCCGTTTAAAGTGAACCAATACTAGTTAATGCAAAGTAATATATCAAATATATAATTATACATTAAATCATTAAATCAACACTTGATTCAATGATCCGGTCATGTCGCACATAACCAACTAGTATTCAATGCATCGATTTATCGAATCAATGATTCAATAACTAGGTCATATCGAATATAACCAATCGAAACATATATCGCGAGAATGAAATGCCGTATCACATACACGCATTATTCTCGGTCCTGCACATATCTCATATGCGCTCCTATTTCGTTTCGCTTGAGCCAGGAAACCTCTGTGTAGGACTCTAAAGACTCGTCAATACGCCGGTAGCAGATGATGATCATATCAAGCACCCACAAGCCGCAAGCGGTCTGCTAAACGTAACGGCCACCCGGGTATTGAGCGATCAGAAGATCGACGAGCTAGCCCGCTCACACTCCTGCGAATCCGACCAGTAACACTTACCATACAGTCAAGTCTCTTCGTCAGATACGTCGCATATCAAGTCTAGGGGTGGTATACGTCAGACCCCAATAACCCGATAAGTCATGCTGATATGAGGCTCGTAACGGGTCGAGAAACTACTGGTAACACTTACCAGCAAATCTCTGATCAGCCCTGGCCAGGGACTTACCTGTTACGGCCAATCGAGCACAGCGCAACATCAACTCCCAATACCGGGAGAGACGAAACCCCTCCTATCGCTCATTGCCTCCATGTGACTCGGGACTGTACCCAAAGACCACCGTTTTGCACGCCCTCATGGACGTGGTAAGGTGGAGATCAAAGCACAGTGGGAATCACACAAGACTCTATGACGATCTCGGGTCTACAGACTAACCTGTACAAGTGTCACCTGAGAACTGCCATCTGACGTGAGGTATAATACCATCTGGGAGTTCTCGGCGAGTCCGTCCAGTGTACCCAGTTTCCACTGAGCACCCGTATACCATCTCTGATGTCAAACACCAATGGATATGGGATCATCCATCGCCCATCACATGGGTCGAGAAGCGTATACGCTAGTCTACTCTGGTATGTCGATGCCCCGTCTCGAGATACCCACGACTAGGGACCTTGAAGGATGTACTTTTGGACTACCATGTTCCCACTAGTATGATCTGCATCATAGTATAGGTAGTCAAGTACAAATCCTAAGGGCTTTACCAACATGTAACTATAAGACAGTATAAAGAGACTAGTGTACATGTTAAGATAAATGGCAACCAGATAGCATACTATCATGTCGAGCAAGAAAGTCATCTCTATATATGTCCAAGCATCCAATAATATACATCATCTGTACAATACTGGCCTCTAGGGCATACATACAACTAACAGAACCAAAATACGGGTAAAAGTATTATGTCCTTTGATGTGATCAAGGAGGAGAATACTTGAGCACGTAATTCCTGGATTATTCTAAAGGAGAATGAGATTCTCTCTCAGCATTACTCCTCCGTATACACCATAGCACGATGGTATATCGGGGCGGAGCAATAACACCATATATGATATGGTGTGCTCTATGATGAGTACTACTGAGTTTCCTATTTCCTTTTAGGGAGTTATGCACTTATGAAGTTGCATACCCATTGAATAGGGTTCCGATCAAATCAGATGCCTACCATTTCATATGAGATATGGAAAGGGAAGAGCCCATCTCTTAAGTCAGTTAAGATTTGGGGTTGTCCGGCCTATGTCTAAAAGCAAAATCCGGACAAGCTCGAGGCAAAGTCAGATCTGTGGAAGTTTGTTGGATATCCCAAGCATACGCAAGGGAATATCTTCTACCTAACCGAGGAACAAAAGATGTTTTGTTACTCAGCATGCCACCTTTGTGAAAGAGAATTTCTTATGAAGAAATTTGTGGACATGAGGTAGAACTGGAAAGAGTTCCAGCTATACAAACTGCAGCTGATAATTTGGTAGAACCAAAGGATTCAATAGAAACCAATGAACCTCAGCCTCTCCGCCGATCTAGTAAGGTTCCTCACCCACCTGAGAGATACTTCGGTTTCTCTATGACAGTGGGAGCAATGATTGCATCATGAGATGATGACCCAACTAGTTTCGGGCTGGCCATCAGGAGTAGGACCCTGTAAGAATGGCTGGATGCTTATCGATCTGAGATGGAATCCTTATACACCAATAAAGTATGGACTTTGGTTTCTTTATCTGAAGGGTTAAATCCCCATCAGGAGCAAGTAAATCTTGAGAAGATTACTTGGTGTACATGGAAAAGTTGAGACTTTCAAAGCTACACTTGTTAAATGTTTGCATCATTGACCAGGTATGGATTATAATGAAACCTTTTCTAAGTAGCTATGCTTAAGTCCATCCAGATCCTACTTGCCACGGCTACATACCATGACTACGATATCTGGCGGTTGGGTGTCTTGACTGTTTTTCTAAATGATGATTTGGAAGAAAGCGTCTATAAGTACACAGCCAGAAGGCTTCGTAGACAGTGGAAGCAGTGGAAACGTGTGCAAGATGTTTTATGTGATAAAGCAGGCATCGCGGAACATCTGTTTTGATGAGTTAGTCAAAGAGTTTGACATCATCAAAATGGTAGATGAACCTTGTATATACAAAAAGGTAGTAGGGAGTATGCTGGTGATCCTCGTAGAGTACGTGGATGACATACTCTTGATAGGGAAGGAGTTTCCAATGCTACGCTCGGTCAATCTCCGCTTATCACAAGGATTATCCATATAGCATCAAAGTGATACCTCCAAAATCACGGGTTTTGGATCTATGAGATAGATCTAATTGGATGTTAGGATACTCACTAGTTGTAGTGAGATGGTATCAATTGTTCCTGGGGAGAATCACTGGAAAGGTTCCAGGGTGATAAGGACGACTGAATGTCAGTCGCAGGCATTGTCTTTACCCTCAGTAAAGGGACGGTATGTTGGAAGAGTTCCAAGCTAGAAACCATGACATACTAGACGATTAAAGGCAAGATACATCGTTACCAAAGATGCTACCAAAAAGTTAGTCTGGGTGTATATTAGTTCATGAGCTGAACTTTGTTCCTTCCATTGTGTGACAATGGAGTTGTGGCTTATGCCTAGGAATGCCCATCCCATCAGTGATCCAGACATATTCTTAGGCAGTATCACCTGATCGTGGAGATGGTTGATCTCCAAGGGATCAAGGTTATGAGAGAAGACTCAGAGGACAACACGGCGGATCCACTCACGAAAGGCCTTTTCCCAGAGAGAGACTATTATGGGATGGTTGTGTATGAGATACTACAACCACTGCTATCAGATGGCCCTAGTGCAAGTGGGAGATTGTTAGTTATATGTATGCCCTAGAGGCCATTACTATACATAGGATGTATATTGTAGTGGATGCTTGGACATATATAGGGATGACTTTCTTGCTCGACATGATAGTATGCTATCTGCTTACTCTTTACTTTAACGTGTACACTGATTGTCTCTCTGTTACATGTTGGTAAAGCCCTTAGGATGTGTAGTTGACTACCTGGACTATGATGCGGATCATACTAGTGGGGACATGGTAGTCCATAAGTACATCCTTCAAAGTCCCTAGTCGTGGGTGTATCGAGACGGGGCATCGATATACCAGAGTAGACTAGCGTGTACCTTCTCAACCCATATAGATGGGCGATGGATGATCCCATATCCATTGGTGTTTGACATCAGAGATGATATACGGGTGCTCAGTAGAGACTGGGTACACTGGACGGACTCGCCGAGAACTCCCAGATGGTATTATACCTTACGTCAGATGGCAGTTCTCTGGTGACACTGGTACAGGTTAGTATGTAGACCCGAGATCGTCATAGAGTCTTGTGTGATTCCCACTGTGCTTTGATTTCCATCATACCACGTCCAAGAGGGCGTGCAAAAAGGTGGCTTTTGGGTACAGTCCCGAATCACATGGAGGCAATGAGCGATAGGAAGGGTTTCGTCTCTCCCGGTATAGGGAGTTGATGTTGCGCAGTGCTCGATTGGCTATAACAGGAAGTCCTTGGCCAAGGCTGCTTTAGGGATTTACTGGTAAGTGTAACCAGTAGTTTCTCGACCCGTTATGAGCCTCATATCGACACGACTTATCGATTTATTGGGGTCTGACGTTTACCACCCCTAAACGAGATATGCGACATATCAGACGAACAGACCGGACTGTACGGTAGTGTTACTGGTTGGATTCACAGGAGTGTGAGCGGGCTTGCTCATTGATCTTATGATCGGTCAATACCCGGGTGGCCGTTACGTTTAGCAGACCGCTTGCGGCTTGTGGATGTTTGATATGATCATCACCTGCTGCCGGCGTATTGACGAGTCTTTAGAGTCCTACACAGGGGTTTCCTGGCTCAAGCGAAACGAAATAGGAGCGCATATGAGATATATACGGGACCGAGAATAATACCAGTATGTGATACTGTATTCTATTCTCGTGATGTGTGACATTGATCGGTTATATGCGATATAACCGGGTTATCGGATCAAGTGTTGATTCGATAAGTTGTTACTATTGATATTAGTCGGTTATATGCGATATGACCGGATCGTTAAATCAAGTGTTGATTTAATGATTTAATGTATAATTATATATTTGATATATTACTTTACATTAACTAGTATTGGTTCACTTAAGATTTGTTTTCTCACTAGTTTGTGCATAAGTGTATATGTGATATATATTTGTGTACATATGTTTGTATCATGTTTGATGATACATACAAGATGTGTGTATGAGACTCATACCAAGATTAGGGTAAAGATTAGGGTTATAGTTTCATCTTAAGATTTAACAAAGGGTTTAACTTAGTCAAAGTTATCAAGCTTGAAGAAGCGTGGAGAAGCTTTGACAAAGTCCACTCTTTTGTCATTTCTTTTGATATTCCTTAATCTAACCTTTAACCTAAAGCCTTGGTTAATTCTCTACATGAGTTAAGCATGAGGGCTTAACTCAACCATGGTGCTATTATTCATTTGGAGAAGTTTCATTTTGGATATCCATTCATATGATTCTTTTTCTTCTTCTTCTTCTTCATCAAGCTCACAAAAGCTTGAGAGCTCCAATGGTGCCATGGTAAAAAGAATGAGAAATCCAATTCTAAAGTGAACCCACTTCCTATTTCTTCATACTCTACTACTTGCCATGTAGTATAGGGTGTTCTCTTCACAAAGTTCTTGACCAAGTGAAGGAATAGCTTGAGTTTGAGTCTCCCCGACGTAGATCATCTTCGGCCTCGAAGTCAATGACCTAGCCCGATCATTTCTCCGACGAAACCATTTCTAGAGTTCGGGATCCGATGATTGCAGCGGAGGGACGTCAACACGGAGCTAAAGAAGTGGTGGACCGGATCTACAAAGGTTGTAATCCCTTTCACTTATTAGCAAAGTTGTTTGCATGCTTGTAGTTTCGCCTAATATCTAGTTAGCGATCTAGTTTAGGGTTTCTCGGCACCGGAAAATTTTTGTTTGGCATGGTTGATGCCTTGTGGAACCTCTTGAGTGTGCCTAGTAACCCTACAGTGGGCTCACTTTAGAATTGATTTTCTCACACTTTTTATCAAACCTCCATTAAAGCTAGTAAGCTTTTTGAAGAGGAAGAAGAAGATGAAGATGAACTCATCATATGAGTATCCAAATGAATAATGCAACCATGGGGGAGTTAAGTCTTTATCCTTAACTCTTGTAGAGAATTAACCAAGGTGTAAAGTTAAGGGTTGGGTTAAGAAATATCTAAAGAAATGACTAAAGAGAAGACTTTGTCAATATTTCTACAAGCTTCTTCCAAGCTTGACAACTTTGACTAAGTCATTCTCTTTTGTTAAATCTTAAGACATAAACAAAACCCTAATTTAACCTAATCATGGTATAAGTCTCATACACCCATCTTGTATGTATCATCAACCATGACACAATACATGTACACAAACATACATATTACATATGTACAATGTGCACACAAAGTGAGAAAACAAATCATAAGTGAGCTAATACTAGTTAATGTAATGTAATATATCTAATATATAATTATACATTAAATTATTAAATCAACTTTTGATTTAATAATCTGGTTATAACCGACTAATATCTTGTGTAACAACTTATCGAATCAACACTTGATCCGATAACCCGGCTATATCGCATACAACCGATCAATGTCACAAATCGCGAGAATAGAATATGGTATAACATATCGTATTAATCTTGGTCCTGCACATATCACATATGTACTCCTACTCCGTTTCGCTTGAGCCAGGAAACCCCTGTGTAGGACTCTAAAGACTCGTCAATACGCCGGCAGTAGGCGATGATCATATCAAACACCTACAAGACGCAAGCGGTCTGCTAAACGTAACGGCCACCCGGGTATTGAGTGATCAGAAGATCAACAAGCAAGCCTGCTCACACTCCTGCGAATCCAATCAGTAACACTACCGTACAGTCCGGTCTCTTCGTCTGATATGTCGCATATCTCGTCTAGGGGTGGTAAACGCCAGACCCCAGTAACTCGATAAGTCGTGTCGATATGAGGCCCATAACGGGTCGAGAAACTACTGATAACACTTAGTAGTATATCTCTGAAGCTGCCTTGGCTAAGGACTACCTGTTATAGCCAATCGAGCACAGCGCAACATCAACTCCCAATACCGGGAGAGACGAAACCCATCCTATCGCTCATTGCCTCCATGTGACTCGGGACTGTACCCAAAAGCCACCGTTTTGCACGTTCTCTTGAACGTGGTAAGGTGGAAATCAAAGCACAGTGGGAATCACAGAAGACTCTATGACGATTTTGGGTCTACAGACTAACCTGTACCAGTGTCACCAGAGAACTGCCTTCTGACATAAGGTATAATACCATCTGGTAGTTCTCGGCGAGTCTATCAAGTGTACCCAGTCTCCACTGAGCACCCGTATACTGTCTCTGATGTCAAACACCAATGGATATGGGATCTTCTATCGCCCATCTACATTGGTCGAGAAGCTATACGCTAGTCTACTCTGGTATATCTATGCCCTGTCTCGATATACCTACGACTAGGAACATTTGAAAGATGTACTTAGCGACTACACTGTCCCTACTAGTGTGATCTGCATTATAATTCTGGTAGTCAAGTACTCATCCTAAGGGCTTTATCAACATGTAATATAGAGACTATCAATGTACACGTTAAGATAAAGAGCAACCAGATAGCATACTATCATTTCGAGCAAGAAAGTCCTCCGTATATATGTCCAAGCATCCACTACAATATACATCGTATGTACAGTAATGGCCTCTAGGGCATACATATCACTAACACTTCTCAGGTACTTAAGAATGTTCTTTACTGCTGTCCAGTGGTTCTCACCTGGGTCTGACTGATACCGGCTCACCACGCTTAGCGTGTAAGCCACATCTGGTCTAGTACATAGTATCGCATACATTATAGATCCTACCGTCGAAGCGTAGGGTATAGTGTTCATGCGAACCCTCTTCTCGTCAGTCTTGGGAGACATCTCCTTGGAGAGGGTGATTATGTGCAATGTGGGTATGTTACCGTGCTTGGAATCTTCCATACTAAATCTCTTTAATACGGTCTCTATGTACCTGGACTGCGAAAGTCCCAATAATCTCTTAGATCTATCTCTGTAGATCTTGATCCCCAGAATGTACGAGGCATCACCTAGGTCTTTCATAGAGAACCTTTGTGATAAGAATACCTTGACCGATTTTAACATAGTAATGTCATTTCCTATCAAAAGAATGTCATCTACGTACAAGACTAGGAACACGGCAGTTCGTCCTACAATCTTCTTATATATACATGGCTTATTTTCGTTCTTGATGAAGTCAAATTCCTTAACTCTCTCATCAAAACAGATGTTCCAGCTCCGCGATACTTGCTTTAATCCATAAATGGATTTAAACAACTTGCACACCTTTCCGCTGCTCCCACTTCTACAAAACCTTTTGACTGATCCATGTAAATGTACTCTTCCAAACTACTGTTTAGAAAAGCCATTTTTACATCCATCTTCCAGATCTCATAGTCATGGAAGGCAGCAATGGTAAGCAGGATCCGAATGGATTTGAGCATAACCACTGGAGAAAAGGTTTCGTCATAGTCCATTCCTGGTCTTTGACGAAAACCTTTTGCAACAAGTCCAGCCTTATAGGTTTCCACCTGCCCATCTACACCAAACTTCTTCTTGTAGATCCATTTGCATCCAACAGGTTTTACCCCAGGTGGAGCAACTTCCAGGGTCCACACTTTATTGGCATATATAGACTCCATTTCAGATTGCATAGCATCCAGCCACTTATCAGAGTCCCTACTGATGATGGCCTGCATGAAACTAGTAGGATCATCTTCTTTCAAGATGCAATCCTCTCGATCCCCATCTATGAGAAAACCGTAGTATCTCTCGGGCGGATGAGAAATCCTACTAGATCCGCGGAGTGGCTGAGGTTCGTCTAGGATTACTGAATCTAGTGGTTCCTCCAAATCTTTAGTTACATTTTGTGGTTCATGGATTTCTCCCAGTTCTACCGTACTCCCACTAGTTTCTTTTGCAAGAAACTCCCTTTCTAAGAAGGTAGCATGGCGAGATACAAACACCTTCCGTTCCTCAGTGTGGTAGAACAGATATCCCAATGAATCCTTAGGATATCCCACAAATTTACATAGAACTGACCGTGCCTCTAGTTGTCCGGTTTCTATGTTTCCACATAGGCCGGACAACCCCATATCTTAAATCGCTTAAGATATGGATTCCGTCCACTCCATACTTCATATGGAGTCTTAGGCACAGATTTGGATGGAACGTAGTTTAGTAAGTATGCAGCTGTTTGAAGCGCATATCCCCAAAATAAAAGAGGTAACTCAGTGTGACTCATCATGGAGCGAACCATATCCAACAGGGTATGATTCCTCCGCTCCGATACACCGTTGTGCTGTGGTGTATAAGGAGGAGTAAGATGGGAGAGAATTCCATTCTCTTTTAAGTAATCTAGGAATTCCGTGCTTAAGTACTCCCCTCCCCTATCAGACCGGAGGATCTTGATACTTTTTCCAGTCTGGTTCTCTACTTTGTATCTGAATTCTTTGAATTTCTCAAAAGATTCAGATTTGTGTTTCATAAGATACACATATCCGAATCTAGAGAGACCGTCAGTGAATGTGATGAAGTACGAGAACCCACCCCTTGCATGTATAGACATCGAACCACATACATCACTGTGTACGAGTCTCAAGAGCTCTGTTGCTCTTTCTCCATGCTCGGTGAACGGAGATTTGGTCATTATTCCTTTGATACAAGACTGACAATTTTCATAAGATGAAAATTCGAACGTATTCAAAGGTCCATCTTTATGCAACTTACTTAGTCTTTTCTCTACGATATGACCAATTCTATAATGCCACAAGTAGGATTCGTTCGTATCTGAACTCTTCCTCTTGCGTGTGTTTTGTACATTGAGAACTGTATTCTGATTTAGAACATAGATACCATTATACGGTGTACCTTTTGCAACCAGTACCTTATCAAGGTAAATGTTCATGATATTTCTATCAAGAAAAAAGTTATATCCATCTTTATCAAGTAAAGAAACTGATATGATGTTGCAAATCATGGAAGGTACATAGTAGCAATTGTTCAAAATCATAGTACTGCCATTTGGCAACACTAGGTGATATTCACCGACGGCTGTAGCATTAACTTGTGCTCCATTTCCTATCCTGAGGGACATATCACCAGGTCCAACTATCCTACTTTATCTCAGTCCCTGCAATAAATTACAGATATGAGATCCTAATCCAGTATCTAGTACCCAGGAGGTAGGACTGACCGAAAAGCCGTTCTCAACTACAAGAACATATGAAGGAGATGCAATAGTATGCTTCTTCTTCGATGAGGTCATCAAGGAATTCATGCTTTCCTCTTTCCCTTGCTCATACTTATGACTGCTGTCAAAGTTTAGAGCCGAACCGACGTTCCCCAGCCCCGAATTAGAATTCGGATCGGTCAAGCGATACATTTTATTATCTTGATTATGGCGTGAAATGCTTGCTACCTGGAGAGAGAGAAAAGAAACACTCAACGTACGCTCTTGCAAGATTAGATTGGTTATTAATTTATCTAACCAGGATGGCTCCCACTGTTTCCTCAAATTCTTCTTCAAACCCTAAAAGAAGAACTCATCAGGATTAATAGCACGTCACAATACTTGCTTAACCTTTCAGCCAGGCTGGTGTTAGTACTTTGAGGGAGGTTTTCCAACGCTTTCGCGAAGTTCCTTAATTACATAATCTCTTTTCCCTGGAGGCGTAGCCCCGCTAACACATTTCTAGACACCTACTTGGTTTATAGCATTGATTGTTAAGTGAAATAATCTCCCGAGAGTAATCCTACTCATTAGTGGGATTGGGATCTAACTATCATTGTGTGATGCACTAGATGGAATCCACTCTAGTCACCACACTCCAGAAGGGTTACAACACTAGCAAGTTTCCTGTATATTTGAAACTCCCGATGTAGTTTTTACCCCTAGGACCCTAGTGACCTTGACAGAGTCAACAAATCAAAGAGTCCTAGTCAAGTTCAACCCGTCATTATCTGGATTGCGTCAAACCCACCCGCATAACCATTGACGGAGTCAACAAGGTTATACGACCGTACTAACCAATCGCATCTAGTGCTACAAACAAGCACCACTTAGCTACCGTACACTACGCCTTGACGGAGTCAATAAACGCAGCACGAATACTAAGTGTTACTTGTAGGAAATGACGGAGGGCTATGTAAGTCTACGGTAGCGCCCTGGCCATCGATTCGAGGCCAAAATGCGGAAACGAAAACTTTTTCTAAACTTAAAACCGGCGCTGTCGCAGACTTTAATCCCGGATCGAACCATTAACCTATAACTAGCAATTAGAGAAAAGGTTGGAAAGGCTATACCGATCGATCCGTGTCCTTTGGTCTTTAGCCACCATCCCAAGCTCCTCGCGGCATCTCCGATCTCCAGTCTTCTCGTCGGAAGGGCACCACAGCAATGAGTCTTTTTACGGGCTCACGCTTCATCCGAAACAACTCGGACACGAAGTTTGCTAGCCGACGTGTCCAAGGCGATGTAGAGAATGTGTGTGATAACTTTGTCTCAAGCATCCATTGATTCTCATCACATGAGAGTGTATGGATAGAGGTTGAAGATGAAGCCATTAATGGAAATGGTGAGCTAGAGGAAGAAGAAGAAGAAGAGGCTTTTCTTTCTTGTGTTTTATGATGAAAATGAGAGTGAGAGATCGAATAATACAAGAGCAAAACTCAACCCTTTGGCTGCCCCCCCTCTCTTCTTATCATTTCAACTCACAAATCCATCAAATAATGTGACACATGCACAAAGAAAGAGACCATGAGTCACCACTTATGCATGTGTCACAATTAATGCTCCTAATCATGACTTTTAGCTCATTATTTCCATTTGTAAACATTAACCCAAATGTTTACAACAACAAAAAGATATGGCAACATCTAAAGTAAACTCGTGAAGGATCACAAGGATACCCCTCACCTGTATATACATACCTGCATCAGCATTCTGACCGAATGTGAATGCGATGAGAGAAAAATAATCCAAAAAATTTAATACTAGGATCCAACTTAAACCAAAGCCCACTAGTATAATCAGTCCGATCATGATCCGTGCATGACTGCACTTATTTGATCGAACCCTGCTATAATACCATACGACCTCTACAACGTTTCGCCTGAAACTTGAGAAACTGTCTGTGGGGGACTCTAAAGACTCGTCAATACATTGGCTGTGGATTTAACCACTAGCATGTCAGTGGTACTAGCTTTATGTAACGGGCTACCAGGTATTGACCAAAAGGGAGGTCGATGAGCGAACTCATCCTGACACCCTACTGAGCCTGTCAGTGACAATATCCGTACAGTCTGGTCTGTTCGTCTATGAGTATCGCATGTCGAGCCTAGGGGGTTGGTAAAAGTCAGACCCCCAAAAGCGGTACAAGTCGTGTCAGAGTGTAGCCCAGAACACCCTGAGATACTACAGGAATACCTACCAGTAAATCTCCTGCCTTAGCCAAGGACTTCGTGTAATGGCTCTCCTAAACACAGCGCGATCTTACCTCCAATACCGGGAGTGACGAAACCCCTGTCGATCCGCTCACTACCTCTATGTGGCTCAGGACTGTACCCAAGTAAAACCTGTTTGCAAGGCTCCTTTGAGCCATGGTAGGATAGTAATCAAAGCACAGTGGGAACTCACACGAGACAAATGACGATCTCAGGTCGATGAACTAACCTGTACACATGTCACCAGGGAACTGCTATCTGACGTCAGGTATAATACCAACAAGTATGTTCCCGGCGAGTCCTGTCCGGTGTACTCATAACCCAATGAGCTCCTGTATACATATTTGGTGAACCAACTGACACCAATGGCTTGTGAGACCGGCCACCACCCCTCATCGGGGTCTCGACTGTATACACTAGTCTACTAATGGAGTATCGATGCCAGTCTCGAAACTCCTTCGACAAAGGACCTTTTAAGGATGTGCTTATAGACCCCAGCTCCCACGTATATGATCGCCATCATACTGCTGGCAGTCAAGCAAGAATCCTAAGGGCTCTATCAATGTGTAATAGCGACCTGTAAGGTCACCTAAAGCTATACACGTTGATAAAGATAAACCAGATAGCATACTATCATCTTGAGTAAGACTGTCCTACCGAAATAGATCCTCCCTCAATCATTGCAATCACGTGCCTGAGATCCAATAATTGACTCTGAGGGCACTATATCCAACAATCTCCCACTTATACTTAAAGCTAATTATTGCGATGTCTCATACTCACAGCCCGTGTGATACCGATCACCCAACTCCTCTACTAATCAGTCTCACAAAGCCCGTTTGCGAAACTATTGCGTTCGAGTAATAGCCTCAGTGAGTGGATCCTGTAGGGTTCCTAGGCACTCTTGTGAAGGTTCATAAGGCATCAAACATTCCCGAATTAAAATTTAGACGTGCCAAACAACCCAAAGCCGGGATCTTTGCTAGATTATTAGGGTTTAACATGCAAGTAAACATCTTTACTACTAAGTGTGAGGGATTACAACCTTTGTAGTCCACTCCTTCGCTTCATAAGCTCCGAGTAGAAGTCCCTTCACCCCGATCCACGATCTCCCGGACTCAAGAGAGGCTCCACAACTCGAACGATCCATGCTAGCTTGTAGTGTTCCGCTTCTCCGATGATCTACGTCGAAGTTGCTATAACCCAAGCTCTCTCACTCTAATGAGGTGAACACCCTAATCTAATGGACTAGATTAGATGAGGATGATGGAGTAGTATTTATGCTATCTTTTTATATCAATTTCTCACAAGAAATCATCACCAAAGGAAAATCTAGTGAGCTCTTTCAAAAACTCAAGAGAGAAGAAGATGAAGAATAATGAGATAATCCTTTTATGATGAATAGTAGATAAGAATATATGATTGATCATAGAACCATGGTCAAGGATGAGAAGGTTAACCTTTGTAGAGAATAAGCTAGGGTTAGGGTTTGGTTAGGTTTAAAAGAATGAGTCATAAGATAATATCAAGCATAATATCTTACACTTGACAAAAGGAAAGCTTCTAGATGGTGCAAGAAGAAGCTAACCCTAATCAAACCCTAACCTTGCTTAACCTCTACAAAACATGTTCTATTATCAACCATATCATGTCACAATAATATATATCACATATATATTATATATTTGTAACAAAAGAAAAAAATACAATTAATATATATCGCATATATATCAATGTATTATCCGGTGAGAAAATGAAATAATAAAGCGAGCCAATATTAGATAATGTAATACAATATATCATATATGTTATTATACATTAAATCATCGAATCAACACTTGATCCGACGATCCGGCTATATCGAATATAACCGACTAATATATCATGTACCGATTCATCGAATCAACACTTGATCCGATGACCCGGTTCATATCTAAATATTGCGAGAATACAATACGGTATCTCATATCGTATTATCCTCGGTCCTGCACATATCACATATGTGCCTCTACTCCGTTTTGCCTGAGCCAAGAAACCTCTGTGTAGGACTCTAAAGAATCGTCAATACGCCTGTAGCAGGTGATGATCATATCAAACACCCACAAGCTGCAAGCGGTCAGCTAAACGTAACAGCCACCCAGGTATTGAGCGATCAGAAGATCAACAAGCTAGCCTGTCCGTTCTCCTGAGAATCCAATCAGTTACACTCCCGTACAGTCCGGTCTGTTCGTCTGATATGTCGCATATCAAGTCTAGGGGTGGTATACGTCAGACCCCAGTAATCGATAAGTCGTGTCGATGTGAGGCTCATAACAGGTCGAGAAACTACTGGTAACACTTACCAGTATATCTCTATATCAGCCCTGGCCAGGGACTTCCAGTTATAGCCAATCGAACACAGCACAACATTAACTCCCTATACCGGGAGAGACGAATCCCCTCCTATCGCTCATTGCCTCCATGTGATTCGGGACTGTACCCAAAAGCCACCGTTTTGCATGCCCTCTTGGACGTGGTAAGGTGGAAATCAAAGCACAGTAGGAATCACACAAGACTCTATGACGATCTCGGGTCTACAGACTACCCTGTACCAGTGTCACCGAAGAACTGCCATCTGACGTGTGGTATATCACCATCTGGGAGTTCTCGGCGAGTCCGTCCAGTGTACCCAGTCTCCACTGAGCACCCGTACACCATCTCTGTTGTCAAACACCGATGGATATGGGATCATCCATCGCCCATCATATGGGTCAAGATGCGTATACGCTAGTCTACTCTGGTGTATCGATGCCCTATCTCGATATACCCTCGACTAGGAACAGTTATAGGATGTACTCATCGACTACCATGGCCCCACTAGTATGATCTCATCATAGTCCCAGTAGTCGAGTACAGATCCTAAGGGCTTTATCAACATGTGAGAGAAAGACAGTAAACCAATACAAGTCAACATGTTAAGATAAAGTGAAACCAAATAGCATACTATCATGACGAGCAAGAAAGTCCTCTCTGTATATATCCAAGCATCCATCATAATATACATCATATGTACAACAATGGCCTCTAGGGCATATACATAACTAACAATCTCCCACTTGCACTAAGGCCAGCTGCTGTAGTATCTCATACCTAGCATCCCGAATAATCTCTCAAACTGTATCTGGGGAACGGCCTTCGTGAGTGGATCCGCAGTGTTGTCCTTCATATCTACTCTCCTGACCTCGATCTCCCGGCGATCAACTATTTCCCTGATCAGGTGATACCGCCTCAGAATACGTCTGCACTTCTAATGGTACCTGGGTTCCTTGGACAAAACCACAGCTCCATTGTTATCGCAATACAGAGGTATTGGATGCTCAATGGATGGAACCACACCAAGTTCACTAATGAACTTCTTTATCCAGATAGCCTCTTTGGCAGCATAGTCGGCAGCGATGTATTCAGCCTCCATCGTCGAGTCTGCAATGGTATCCTGTTTGGAACTCTTCCAACATACCGCCCCTCCATTGAGGGTAAAGACAAATCCCGAGTGCGACTTAGAGTCGCCCTTATCACTTTGGAAGCTGGAATCGGTAAAGGACTCCACCCGGAGTTCTCCGTTACCATACACCAAGAACATGTCTCTAGTCCTTCGCAAGTACTTGAGAATGTTCTTCACAGCTGTCCAGTGACTCTCTCCAGGATCTGCTTGATACCGACTCACTACACTTAGTGAGTATGCTACATCGGGTCTGGTACATAACATCGCATACATGATAGAGCCTACTGCCGAAGCATAGGGTATCCCTTGCGTGCGAGCTCTCTCCAAATCAGTCTTGGGAGACATCTCTTTGGAGAGAGTGAGACCATAGTGTAAGTGCACGGCGGCGCCCCGGCCGTCAATCCGACGGCCAAAAGCGGAAGCGGTGATAAACTTTAATTTTTCTTGAACTGGCAAACCGCCGCGCACTAATACCCGGATCGAACCATTAACTAGTCCTAGCTAACTACAAGATGGGAAAGAGAGATATACCGACTGATCCAAGTCCTCCGGTCTTCTCGTCGTCGTCCCGATCTCCTGCGGAAGCTCCGGTCTCCACCTCGTCGCCGGAAGTGCACCACATCGCCTACATCTTTTACGGGCTCCCACCTCAATGCCGAGGCAACTCGGGCACGAAGCTGGCTAGTCGACGTGCCCAAGATGTGCTGTAGAATATTGTGTAGGACTTCTGTCTCATTTTGGGGTCGTAGGAATTGCCATATGGTGGAGGAATTGATACAAGGTTTTGGAGGAGGAGCTAATATGATTTTTGCCAAGCCAAAAGAGTGTAAATCCCTACACTAGAATTTTGGACAGCCCCCATCAAGAGCAAGGCCGTCCAAGACTTGGTGAGTGGAGAGAATGAGAGTGTGATCTCAAAAAAAGAGAGAGCCAACCATATCCAAGAGAGAGAGAGAGAGGAATGGTTATCATGTGAAAAGAAATGATAGCAAGGAAAGTCCAACACTCAAACACCAATGATCATCCATCATCAACAACAATCCCAACACTCAACTAACAACCATGACTAAAACCATGATGATAAAGAAAGTCAAGCAATCATGAGTTTAAGAAAGGTCAAGGGATGGGCTCCATCATGAAACCATCATGATACAAATATATGCAAAGACCCCCTCCACAAATACTTATTTGCAACAATGCAAATAAGCCCTCCTCTACCAATCTTCGGCCAATGAACGATACAAAGGAAATCGGCCGAAACGGAAAGCAAACTGGCAACTCCAGAAAACTGGTCCCGTAATAAATTACAGGAAAACCCCGATACTGTGCATACACACCCGCATCTGTATTTCGACCGAAATACAAATGCAATGAGACAAAATCTACACTGTACTATACTAGGATCCGGCTTAAACCAAAGCCGGCTAGTAATATCCGTTCGATCCTGATCCGTGCAATACCGCACGTATCTGATCGAACCCTGCCATATATCCATACGGCCTGTAGTACAAACTGTCCGATCCTGATCCGTGCAATACCGCACGTATCCGATCGGACCCTGCCATATCTCCATACGGCCTCTACAACTTTTCGCCCGAAAGCTGAGTAACCGAATGTGGGGGACTCTAAAGACTCGTCAACACCTTGGTTGTGGATTTAACCACTAGCACGTCAGAGGTATAAGCCAATACGTAACGGGATACCAGGTATTGATTAAAAGGGACGTCTGTGAGCGAACTCAGACGGACAACCCTATTGAGCCTGTCAGTGACAATATCCGTACAGTCTGGTCCGTTCGTCTATGAGCATCCCTTGGCGGGCCTAGGGGGTTGGTAAAAGTCAGACCCCCAAAAGCGGTACAAGTCGTGTCGGAGTGTAGCCCAGAACACCCTGAGATACTACTGGAATACCTACCAGTAAATCTCCTTGCCTCGGCCGAGGGCTTCATGTAATGGCTCTCCTAGACACAGCGCGACCTCACCCCCAATACCGGGAGAGACGAACCCCTGAAGATACGCTCACTGCCTCCATGTGGCTTGGGACTGTACCCAACTAAAACCTGTTTGCACGTCTCCTTTGAGCGTGGTAGGGTAGTAATCAAAGTACAGTGGGAACTCACACGAGACAAATGACGATCCCCAGGTCGATGAACTAACCTGTACACATGTCACCAGGGAACTGCCATCTGACGTCTGGTATATGACCAACTAGCATGTTCCCGGCGAGTCCTGTCCGGTGTACTCATAACCCAATGAGCACCTGTATACATCTTAGGTGATCCAACTGACACCAATGACTTGTGAGACCGGCCACCGCCCCTCGTCGGGGTCTCGACTGTATACACTAGTCTACTCTGGAGTATCGATGCCCTGTCTCGAAACTCGCACGACTAGGGACCATTTAAGGATGTGCTTATAGACCCCAGCTCCCACTTATATGATCGCCCTCATACTGCTGGTGGTCAAGCAAGAATCCTAGGGGCTCTACCAACGTGTAATAGCGACTTGTCAGGTCACCTAAAGCAGTACACGATGATAAAGGTAAACCAGATAGCATACTATCATCTCGAGTAAGACTGTCCTACTGGGATAGGTTCTCCATCAATCATTGCAATCACGTACCTGTGACCTAATAATTGACTCTGAGGGCACTATCTCCAACAATCTCCCACTTGCACTCAAGGCTAATTATTGCGATGTCGCATACTCACAGCCCGTGTGATACCGAACACCCAACTCCTCTACTAGTCAGTCTCACAAAGCTCGTTTGCGAAACTGTTGCGTTCGAGGAATAGCCTTAGTGAGTGGATCCGCTTTGATCTTTCTTTCTATGTCTCTCTATATCTCAAGTTCGCGGAGAAAGCCATCTCCCGAAAAGAGTAATACCTGTCTTAGAATGTGTCTGGATGTCTGATGGGACATAGCTCAAAAATGAACTCCAAATCCAAACTTCTTAGACTGTATCGTCAACCGAACTTAATCGGTATCCTGTGCCATGCCACCCTCAGTATTGCCTTAGTCCACCTGTCCAAAATACTGCCCCTCATCAGAAGGAAAAACTATAGCTCTGACAACCTCCTTGTCGTCCAGGTCACCTTGGGAGCCTGGAATGATAACTGTCTCCTGTATGAGGCTGTCGTTATCATATCCCTAGAACATCCACTTATGTTCTATAACTGCTTCCGACTGTTTTTCCAGGATTGGATCAATGTCAACTTATTGCATCTAGTGCAAGAACAACATCTGGTGTGGTACTTGACATCTCATGATTGACTCAATTGCCTGAGCAAGTGATCTGCCAATCATGCACATCCTCTCCCCTTTAGTCTATAAGACACCTTTAGAGAGGGTGACTCCATTACCTGCAGGTACACTACCGTGCCAGGAGTCGTCCATTCTAAATACTCTTAGAATGCTGTCTAAGTACCCTGATTGGGAAACCACCCAAATCTAGATCTAAAACCATAGATCCAGTAACCAGTATGTCTGATATAAAATCCATTTCCTTTGTGGAGAAACCACTGTGTGACGACCAAAGTATAACCGACTGTAGTATAGGAGTTTCTTTTCCTACTCTGTGTATGTCATCCAGATACCAGGACATCACACCCTACTACCTTCTCAACAGATCCATCCCCTATTCTGATGAAGTCAAACCTATGACTGTCACGTCAGAAATAGATGATCTATCTCCGCTATATCTGCTTTAGTCTATAAATAGACATAAGCTACCTGTCCACCAATGCTTCCGCTGCTCCTACTGACTACGACAACCCTCTGGCAGAGTCATATAGACGTCCACATCTAAAACTAGTTTAGAACGACGCTATACTCATCCTCCCGCCGGGTCTCGCATCCTGGAACAACAGCAATGGTAATTGTGGGTAAACAAGAACTTCCCTGTCACCGTCCTTGAGGCTACCGTAGTACCTCTTGGGTGCCTGAAGTTACCCACCTTATCTGCGGAGTGGCCAATGGAATGTCAATCCAGATTGAATCTTTAGGTTCCTTATCAAATCTTCAGTAATCGTTTGTGGTTCTGGAATCACTTCCAGTTCTACCATACTCCCACTACTGTTTTCTGAAAAAATCCATTTTTAATAAAACTGTGGCGAGTCTGGAACAATATTGCTATTGTTCATCCAGATGGTAGAAAGTCAACCCTCGTCATAGCCTGGGTCAACCCACAAACAGCCATTACAGAAACGTGCCTTGAGTTGTCCAGTGTCTGGTTTTAATCATAAGCCGGACAACTCCCCGTACCTTAACATCGTTAAGATACGAACTGTTCTATATCCCATATAGGACCAGAGGCACTGATTTAACTGAACCAGATCCAAATCATGCAACTGTCTCCAGTGCATGTCAACTAAATGGAAGGAGGCCTGATCAGCGTTACTCAACTTAGGAATGCTTCCAATTATGAGTAACCTGAAAGAGAAGCAATTTCTCTTTATCATTACTATCAACTGAATACCATACACAAGTATCTACATCTTCGATCACTTTGAAGAATCCCGATACTTGCTACACCTGGTTCTCTACTCTATTCAAATACCTATAACTTCTCAACATTCAGACCCTGTGTTTCCGCGAAACACCTGTCTAAAAACTAGAGAAGTCATAAGTAAACCGAATATAGTACGAGGACCAACCCCTCTGTCCTGATGGACCCTGGACAACATACAATCCTCTGTATAAGTCCCTTGAGTCTGATAACTCATTCACTTTGTGTCGTAGGTTGAAAACTGTACTTATGGTTAAGAAGAATTACACCGCTGTTTAATGCTCCTTACCTAACCATCCACTGATATAGGTAAATGTCGTAGACATAATTTCAGAAAGGTATATCTCACTCTATGAAAATAGACGTACAGATATATCAATTTGAAATTGGTGCATAACTGCGGATATTCAAAACCAAATATTTGCCGACCGGCAAACAGCCCAGGTGATTTCCTCAAATATCACCGATTACAACGAATCCCGATATAATGAGGATAATCACCCAATTCCCAATAAGTTACTCCCACTCATCATCTGTAAAACCATACAGATGTGAGAATCGTACCTGGTAAATACATACCCTGGAGTAAGGACTAATTGGGAAATCAGTTTTCCTTTAACAGTACACAGTAAAACTGAAACATTGAAATGTTTCGATGGGGTATCTGGGTATTCCTAGTAATGCCTCTTCCATTATCCAGATTCACAACTGTAACCGTATATCTCTTTGCCACCTCTCCAAATCCCTTTATTTGTCTTTAGTCATTACCTTCTGCACACCCCTTAGGCCAAATTGTTTTCTTTCTTCCCTACCGTTCGGCACCAGCCTATGGTTTGGAAGAAGACTATCCAATAAGCATAATGGGTGTACTGTCCCAATCCTAGGAACACTCGCAATGCGAGAGAAGGTGAAGATAAAAGACAACCGAATAAACCTTATTCCTATTTCTCCTGAACCAGAATCCATCCCCGAACTGGAACAAGTTCCTTTCGAGTTCGTATATAACCATACGATGGAGTATCCAATAAACCGTGGATCTTCGTAGTGATACGGAGTGTTCTGGAGAAATACAAAGGTGATTTGGGAGTGGTAATGAAATACCTGGTTTGGTCGTGAATATCTGTTGCAATTTACTTTGCCCTCTTACTAATCCCTTGCTTTTTCTTAACTTAATACCTTCTGCACACCATCGTTATGCTAATTGGTTTCCTTCATTCCCTACCGGTCGGCACCAGCCTATGGTTGGGAAGAAGACTATCCAATTTGCGTAATAGGTGTACTATCTCCTAAACCAAGGAGTACTCGCAACCTGAGAGAAGGTAAAAGGAAAAGACAACTGAATAGTCCTATCCGTTTTCTCCAGAACCGGAAACCATCCTCGAATAAATCCCTTCGAGTTCGTATATAACCATACGATGGTTTTGTCCAATGGAAGTGGACGTTCGTAGTAATACGGGGTGTCCTGGAGAAAAGGGTAAAAGTAGGAGTGGCAATGAGGTTTGCAACTCTGACAATCCAAAAGCCGATGTTAAGAAGGTTCGGTCAACTTGGTCACTGAGTCATAGTCTTAGGGTCGGGTCAATGGTCGCTGCCAGAGAGAGAGAAAAGAAACACTCAGCGTGCACTCTAACCTAGATCAGAATGGTTACCAATTTATCTAATCTGGAAACCTCCCACTGTACCTCAAATTCTCCTCCAAACCTGAAAGAAGAATTAGTCGGGGTCACCCGAGGAGTAAACTAACTCATCAGTGGGAATCGGGATCCAACTCTCATCGCATGATAACGTGACGGAATCCGCTCACGTCATCACACTCCAGAAGGTATGCGCATATTTGGCAAGTTTCAGTTCTTTTGAAACTCCCGATGTGATTTCTGCCCCATGCTCTTATGACCTTGACTTTGGCCAACAAATCATAAGTCACATGTCAAGTTCTACCCGTCATTCTCCAGGTTGATTCGAATCCACCCGCACAAGCCCTTGACTTTGGCCAACAAGGCTATACGACTGTTCCAAACCAACGCATCTATCTATGCTGCATATGAATGTCCCAATAGCTACCAATCACTGTGCCTTGACTTTGGCCAACATACACAGCTTGAATACTATTGACCACCCATATGAAACGACGGAGGGCTACGAATGGTTTCTGGCGAAAACCTTTAACGTAAAGAACTTGATATCGTCGAAGGAACGGATAGCTTTTTAAAAATATAGTGACGAAAAACCGTTGCTAAAGAGGTCACTCCCGGTGAAGGGATCTCGGCTCTTTCCCCGTAGAATGGGGTGCAGGATATTCCAAATGAATACCGCGATGCAAAGCAAAAGTAATCGGCTATAGTGAAGTTATTGCCCTGACGCAAACTTTTTGTCCAAGGGGTCACTCCCGGTGAAGGGATCTCGGCCCTTGCCTCGTCGTCTGAGGAGCAGGATATTCCAACTGAATACCACGATGCAAAACAAAAGTGAACGTCCTTGCAATAACAGCTTTTTGAAAAGTGTTCCAACAACATCAGATTAGGTTTTTTTTTAACTTGCATTGATCCGAATCAATGCAGTCCCATCAATTGATCACACCACAAAGAACGAAAATATACTGATGTACGTATATGCCATCCGCATTCGCCACTGGGTCCCGTCATTACCCGTTAGGTTAGCTAACTAACGACAGAGCGGGGACTGGACTAGCGCGGATGTAAAACATATACAACATCTACTAATATATATACCAATATATTATATTCGCTCAAGGCGTGATAAAATGCAACATCACAGAAATGTACAGCATCACAGAACAATACAGATATCTGGGATCCCCGGGTTTCACAGAGCCACTACTGAAACCCGACGTTCCCCTGGTCGTGTGGATAGCCTGTGCAATGAAAACCTAGACCCCTACGGGCGCGGCAAGTCACCCGCCAAAACCTGAAGCGAGGCAGCCCCCTTCAGCACCGTGAATGGACCACCCAGCACTTCACGGAATCCGGTAACTTGGGCACCCCTCCTGGGTCAACCTGTACCCCCTACGAGTGCGGCGAATAACCCGCCAATCCTAGAGTGAAGCCCCCTCCGTCTCAATGCCATGAGATGCGGGCTTGTTGCCCTCTAGAACCCGGCTATCCGTGCACCCCACCGTGGGGTAAACCTAGTACAGAAAGTAAAATATACATACAACGGGTACATCGACCGCAACCTGGCCGTGCCCCAAAATAATAATACAAACAGGCAGTGACGGCAGTCCACATGTCGGACGCTCGCCTCGCAATATCAAATGTACATAATACAACCACAACAGTACTAGCATTGCATCCAGGCTATCCCCCACGACCGATCCGCAACATCACAGCAAAAACAGAACATCAACGTGAAAGTCACGTTCGCAAATCCGTCTAGCCGGGCTATAGCAGTTAGACCGGATTTACCGATCGAGTGACATTCACGGTCGCAGATATAATATAAATACTGTGAAATAATGTGTTTAAAATATCCGATCAATCAAATTTTAAAAAAGTGGGCCCCCAAGCATTACTGTAGCAGATCAGGAAATTTTAGGCCCAATGTTATTATTCCAAAACCCCAATTTTAACCCCAGAAAGATACTGTAGAAATTTGGTGCAGGGATCCCCACAGTGTGCGGCGGAACCGCGGCCCAAAGGGGGTTTTGGCCGCGGTTCCGCGCCTCCACTGTTGATTCACCCTGTCGAATTTCTACAGTAGCCTTGTAATCTCCAGCACATCACTATTTTACAAGCTGAAAAATTTTTCGAGACCAAAAAATTTCAACAGAAAACTGTCGTGAAGGAAATACGGGTTTTGGAACTTTTGATTGATCGGAACTGAAAAACACATTAAGGCAAGCTAGACTAAGTTAATGGCGAGGCTCTGATACCACTGTAAGTGCACGGCGGCGCCCCGGCCGTCAATCCGACGGCCAAAAGCGGAAGCGGTGATAAACTTTAATTTTTCTTGAACTGGCAAACCGCCGCCCACTAATACCCGGATCGAACCATTAACTAGTCCTAGCTAACTACAAGATGGGGAAGAGAGATATACCGACTGATCCAAGTCCTCCGGTCTTCTCGTCGTCGTCCCGATCTCCTGCGGAAGCTCCGGTCTCCACCTCGTCGCCGGAAGTGCACCACATCGCCTACTTCTTTTACGGGCTCCCACCTCAATGCCGAGGCAACTCGGGCACGAAGCTGGCTAGTCGACATGCCCAAGATGTGCTGTAGAATATTGTGTAGGACTTGTGTCTCATTTTGGGGTCGTAGGAATTGCCATATGGTGGAGGAATTGATACAAGCTTTTGGAGGAGGAGCTAATATGATTTTTGCCAAGCCAAAAGAGTGTAAATCCCTACACTAGAATTTTGGACAGCCCCCATCAAGAGCAAGGCCGGCCAAGACTTGGTGAGTGGAGAGAATGAGAGAGTGATCTCAAAAAAAGAAAGAGCCAACCATATCCAAGAGAGAGAGAGAGGAATGGTTATCATGTGAAAAGAAATGATAGCAAGGAAAGTCCAACACTCAAACACCAATGATCATCCATCATCAACAACAATCCCAACACTCAACTAACAACCATGACTAAAACCATGATGATAAAGAAAGTCAAGCAATCATGAGTTTAAGAAAGGTCAATGGATGGGCTCCATCATGAAACCATCATGATACAAATATATGCAAAGACCCCCTCCACAAATACTTATTTGCAACAATGAAAATAAGCCCTCCTCCACCAATCTTCGGCCAATGAACGATACAAAGGAAATCGGCCGAAATGGAAAGCAAACTGGCAACTCCAGAAAACTGGTCCCGTAATAAATTACAGGAAAACCCCGATACTGTGCATACACACCCGCATCTGTATTTCGACCGAAATACAAATGCAATGAGACAAAATCTACACTGTACTATACTAGGATCCGGCTTAAACCAAAGCCGGCTAGTAATATCCGTTCGATCCTGATCCGTGCAATACCGCACGTATCTGATCGAACCCTGCCATATATCCATACGGCCTGTAGTACAAACTGTCCGATCCTGATCCGTGCAATACCGCACGTATCCGATCGGACCCTGCCATATCTCCATACGGCCTCTACAACTTTTCGCCCGAAAGCTGAGTAACTGAATGTGGGGGACTCTAAAGACTCGTCAACACCTTGGTTGTGGATTTAACCACTAGCACGTCAGAGGTATAAGCCAATACGTAACGGGCTACCAGGTATTGACTAAAAGGGACGTCTGTGAGCGAACTCAGCCTGACAACCCTACTGAGCCTGTCGGTGACAATATCCGTACAGTCCGGTCCGTTCGTCTATGAGCATCGCATGGCGGGCCTAGGGGGTTGGTAAAAGTCAGACCCCCAAAAGCGGTACAAGTCGTGTCGGAGTGTAGCCCAGAACACCCTGAGATACTACTGGAATACCTACCAGTAAATCTCCTTGCCTCGGCCGAGGGCTTCGTGTAATGGCTCTCCTAGACACAGTGCGACCTCACCCCCAATACCGGGAAAGACGAACCCCTGAAGATACGCTCACTGCCTCCATGTGGCTCGGGACTGTACCCAACTAAAACCTGTTTGCACGTCTTCTTTGAGCGTGGTAGGGTAGTAATCAAAGTACAGTGGGAACTCACACGAGACAAATGACGATCCCCAGGTCGATGAACTAACCTGTACACATGTCACCAGGGAACTGCCATCTGACGTCTGGTATATGACCAACTAGCATGTTCCCGGCGAGTCCTGTCCGGTGTACTCATAACCCAATGAGCACCTTTATACATCTTAGGTGATCCAACTGACACCAATGGCTTATGAGACCGGCCACCGCCCCTCGTCGGGGTCTCGACTGTATACACTAGTCTACTCTGGAGTATCGATGCCCTGTCTCGAAACTCGCACGACTAGGGACCATTTAAGGATGTGCTTATAGACCCCAGCTCCCACTTATATGATCGCCCTCATACTGCTGGTGGTCAAGCAAGAATCCTAGGGGCTCTACCAACGTGTAATAGCGACTTGTCAGGTCACCTAAAGCAGTACACGATGATAAAGGTAAACCAGATAGCATACTATCATCTCGAGTAAGACTGTCCTACCGGGATAGGTCCTCCATCAATCATTGCAATCACGTACCTGTGACCTAATAATTGACTCTGAGGGCACTATCTCCAACAATCTCCCACTTGCACTCAAGGCTAATTATTGCGATGTCGCATACTCACAGCCCGTGTGATACCGAACACCCAACTCCTCTACTAGTCAGTCTCACAAAGCTCGTTTGCGAAACTGTTGCGTTCATGGAATAGCCTTAGTGAGTGGATCCTCTTTGATCTTTCTTTCTATGTCTCTCTATATCTCAAGTTCGCGGAGAAAGCCATCTCCCGAAAAGAGTAATACCTGTCTTAGAATGTGTCTGGATGTCTGATGGGACATAGCTCAAAAATGAACTCCAAATCCAAACTTCTTAGACTGTATCGTCAACCGAACTTAATCAGTATCCTGCGCCATACCAAGATTTTAAAGAGATCTTTCTCTGAGTGATTTGGGGAATTTTCCCCACCGTTGGATCTTTTGATCCAAGGGTTTCTGTTTTACAGAAGAAAATTTTCTTGTTTTTACATGAACAGAAAGATTTCTTTAAAATCTTGATTCTGTTAGGCGCAAATGCCCGAGCGCGTGACACGTGTCGCGCAGCGCACAGCGCGGCGTATCTGCGCTGACACGTGTCGCGCAGCGCACAGCGCGGCGCAACTGAAGCTTTGCTTCTTTAATTTTGTTTTTTAATAGAACTTTGCTCTGATTGGGCGCACTGCTTTGGGCGCTGTGCTGACGTATCAGCTTCTGACACGTAGCGCGTTGCGCCCGGGATTTGAAGCGTTGCTTCAAAATTTGAATTTTGAATTTCAACAGAGCTTTACTCTGATTGGGGCAAAACAAATGCCCCCCACCATTGCGCTCACGTGGCGCGCACGTGAGTGCAGCGGTGGAAAGCTCCTGACTGTTGGATCAACGGGTGAGCTGAAGGGGCGTAAGCGCCTTATAAATAGGACCTCTGGCCCTTATAAAATCTTCACAATTTTTCAAGATTTTGATTTTCCAGAGCTTTGCTCTTGCTTAAGAACTTCAGAGCTTTGCTCGTTTCCAAAGTTAGAAAACTTTTAGGTAAAATTAATTTAAATCAATCTTAACCAAAAGAGCTTTGCTCTCATAGATCTTTTGATCTAAAGAAATCCCCATTGGGGTTTCATAAACAGAGCTTTGCTCTCAAAGATCTTTTGATCTAAAGAAATCCCCATTGGGGTTTCATAAACTGAGCTTTGCTCATTGACAGAATATAGATCTTTGGATCTTCTGATGATGAACTCTTAAGAGTTTTCTTGGATTTTCAAGATCCCAAAAAATTTTAATTTTAAATTTCTTTTTAAAATTAAAATTCTCTTTTTGATGGACTATTACAGAGCTAAGCTCTTTTTAAGGAATTTTACTCCTTTGAGACCAGAATTTGACAAGTGTCATTCTGTGACAGAGCTTTGCTCTGAAAGAGGAGATTTTTTCCTTGTCTCTAGGGATTTCCCACTGATGAGAATATTCTCTTGGGGATCTTTTCATTAATTGACAGTCTCACCTAATGATGGGGCTGTCTTGTTACATGAGGCACTGTCATCCAGATTTTGTGGGTCCCCATTTAGTCACCTACCCACTGCACTGCAGTGTGGTGTGATTAATTTTAATTTAATTAACTTTTTAAATTCAGTTGATTAAAAAAATTTTAAACGCCAAGCGTTGGAATTGCAACACTAACGACTATATTTTTTTTGTTTCCGTGCAGCAACCATGTCTCTCGATATTTCATTCCCGTTCGCTCGCTCGGAGGAAGGGTTTCCCGAAGCGCCCTTGGATCGCGAAGTTCTAGCCATGATTAGGGACCACGACCCGGAATATAAGAGTCTCCACCTTTGGGGGTCGTGGTACAATCAGATTATCATGGGTCGACGGAGCTTCACATACGCAGTACCGTCAGAACCCATCACAGCGATTCACTACGCCAGTCCATCCCCGGTGCAGTATGCCGTGGAGATGGTCAATTGGACCTCGAAGGGATTTCTACATCCCGCCATAGATGCGATTCCGTTTCAGCATCCCATGGTTTTGGATATCCCGGGACGCCGTATCTGTCAAGGTGAGGCATGACCTTGGGGGCAATCATATAACATAGGTCTGATCCCCCGCCACCCGATCGGCTACCTTCCATGGGCTCGGTATATCTTGTCGACGAAGAAGTCGCAGTTGATAAGATTAGGATTGTATACCACAGTTTATGTCTCCCTCTTCCAGTATCCCACGCTTCCCACCTGGTGGTTCAAGGCTTTCTTGGAGCAGTGGAACATTCCCACTCACACTTTCCTCGCGATGGATCGGGAAGTGTCGATTTCTCTGGAGTTCACAGAAGTCTCCGGTTTACCGGTTATAGGGGAGCACTATGAGGAGTTGCTTCTGACAGATGAGTATGTCTTTGGCGCCAATCCGGTGGTTAGGGGCCTCACGCCGGAGAACGTTGTTCAACACCAATTCCCAAGTCTGATCAAGGTGTTGAACATCTACGAGGCCCTTTTCATTGAGCGTGGGAGCCGCGGAGTTAGTTTTGAGGATTTCATTGCTCGGTTCCTTCACCCAAGCGCCCTCTCATCAGAAGCTGCCAAGTTTGCTACCCTGGATGACCCTTTCGGTCTAGGTTTGGATAACCTGCCGGCGAAGGAGATAGACTAAAAGGGTTTTTTCCTTCCGAACTTCCCGACCATGTCTTTTGCAGAAATTGCAGCCCCTGGGATGGACGAGGAGGCCTTTTTCTTAGGATTTCTTGGGTTACGGTTGAGTTGGTTTGCGATCCCAATGCACTCTCGCCATATGCGGCCCTCTGTCTTTTACCCAGCCCACCGGATGACCATCGGGGTAAAAGTGGTCGTTGGGATCGCCGGCTTGGCACACTTATATCATGGCCTCAGTCGAGCAGCGGATGCTAATGAGCCTGGGGTACTACACGTGGTCTTCTCGATGAACTACTCGTATCATGGCTCGAGTTACACACGGTGGGTGTCTTCGGCATGCACAAAAGGCCCTCGTTCTTCGACAAGTGTGGTTTCCCTCGCATCATACAGCTGATCGGCGCATCAATTGTGACTCCATCACCACGGAACGCCAGGGGTTTACTCCTTCGCCCTCACACCGTTGGAGACGGGATGTCCTTCGTCGACAAGGTATTGACTATTGGAAAGGCATCCACCACTGCGGTGCGACCATTACAAGACTCCTTTAAGGATGGAGCCACAGTTTTGACGGCTCGGGAGACCATCCACTTATATTCTATTAGACCGGGCTTCCTCGTCTTCAGGAAGAACGGTGCGGCGATTTTCATGAGATTTAACCCGCGTCTTTTCGCCCAACAACTGGGCTACGATCAAGGGGTACCCTTGGAAGCTTTCCTACTGGAACATGCTGCCACTGAAGAAGGGATAGAGAACGCGCTGCATCACTTCATGCGCCTGAACACGGGTTCTCATTTTTTTATCAGTGCGCCGGCCTGCGCTCCACGACTCCTCAATGTATATAAAGAGTGGTACAATCATTCCACGGGAGCCGTTATAACGGAAGAGAGGCGAGTGTTGGTCGACCGTAAAGGTGCACCTCCCGGCAGCGACCGCAAAGCTCCTCTGGTGCCGAGGACCCCGGTAGTGCCTCCATTGAAAGATGACAGAGTCGGACCACCGCGTGCGCAGAGTCCTCTACCCGGATTGCCGCTCCCCGATATTGCGGATGCACCTCCAGCGCCCTGTGCTCCAGTGGAGACAGTGGTTGTAGGCTCGCCGGAGTCTGGCATGGGTGCGGACATCGGGACCCGCCGCCCCAAGGTGGCTGCCACGCGTAAGTCGTCCCGGGTGCACCCAGGGTTGGTGGGCATGAGAAGAAAAAGAAGTCGCTCTTCGCCGCTGACGTCGCGTTCGGTCAGGAACCCCATGCTCCCTATGGTGAGGGCCTAAGTGAATATGGGACTAACGAGGGATTAGTCATGCCGCCGGATGACACGGATTTGGAGGCCGCCCTCGAAGCTTCGGAGCGGTTGGCGAGACGTGACGCATGGCTGGCTAAGCTTGCGGATTCAGGTAATTACTAGTCGCATTTTCTATTGCATCATATCTTTATTATTGCCTTTGACTAACATTCTTCCTTCTTTTCTTCCAACAAGCATCATCACTGAAGAAGCCATCGCCGCTTTCCTGAAGACTTTCCAAGAGGAGGAACGTCTTAGAGCGTCCATGGGCCTTAGTAAGTTTCAATTCATCAAGTTTTCATTTCCCTTGTGTTATGGTCGATCTAACCTCTCCCCTTTTATCGTAGGAACCTCAATGCCGTTCCCGCCAAGCGACGCAGATGTTCTACCAGCTGCCGATGTTCCTGCTTCCTCGGGGCTACCGCGGGAGGTCCGTCTTGAAGAGCCGATGAGAGATGCCTTAAAGGCTCTAGAGGCATCTCTGAACGAGGACGACGACGCCTTGATGAAGGAAGCGTCGAAGAAATCCATCGCGACAGCTCGAGAGGAGAGGAAACGGTCAAGGTGCGAAGCGAAGGCACGCAGGGCTGCCTTGGCCATTAGAGCGGGCCCAAGCACCATCCCTCGTGCCGATACTCCATCAGAAGAGCACCCGGTCGCCTTGTCTACGGCTCATAGACAGGCGGTGCACGCCAGTAGGGAGGCTAACAATAAGTCCACCTCAGGTAGTATTTCTTTTTTAGAATTTTGTTGTAAGAATCATAAAGCTGCTGGTTCTTATATATCCTATCCAGCAGGGCCAAGTCCGACCGAGGGGGAGGCAGAGACCGTCGATCCCACGGAAACAGAGGTGGCGGCAGCTGCCGAACCTAAGCTGACGGTGGGCAACGTCGCTGGGGCTGCGAAGCCTGAGATGGAGGTTGGGGGATCTGCAGCCGAGAAGGTCATTGATGCCCAGCCTGAAGTGGCGGCAGATGAAATGATTGTTATAACTGAGCCCAGGGTAGTGGCGGACGAGGCGCTTGAGGCCGGCGACCTCATGATGACGGCGGATGAGCCGATGGAGACCGCGGAGCCCGAAGAAGTAGCGGGCGAGATGGGCACGACTCTTGGGGAAGAGTCGGCCGCTCTCTCTTAAGAGTCCGGCAATGCTCCGATCATTGCCCTCCCCGCCTACGATCTTCTGCCGTCTCCTGGCCGCGCGAGCATGACGATGGCCCCCATTGAGTCGGGTGATGAGGACACGGGCGGTGGCCTCATGTCGATGGAGGAGGGAATCGCCTCCGTTTCAGCCGGCAACTCATCAGGTAAATCCCAAGTTGCTGTCTTTCTTTACTTTACAATCCTTTCTGACAAGTTCACCTTTGTTCGTAACGCAGGTGCAGCCAGCGCCGATGACCTACTGCTCGAGGGAGCGCCTTCAACGACTGCCTTGGCGGTGGTCACCTCTCAACCCTCTCTCATACCATCAAAGATGTTGGAAGGTATGGATTTGCAACTTATTAATCTTAACTTTCAAACGCGTAATTTGTGTACTAAAATCGTACTGTTATGTCTTTTTAGGAGTGCTCTTTGACCATCTTTATCAAGTGTTGCTCCCACACTTCTCCTTCCCATCTGAATTCGCTTCTTCCTCTGGTGGCGCTGGTGAGTATGATTTCCATTGATATCTTTCTTCTTCATTGATGGAATTACTTCTAACTTTTTTCCTCGTCCCGACTGCAGTGCTACAAATTGAAGGAGGGGATGAAAGATCGGCTGCGCCACCGACCCTTCCGGCCTTGCCACCCGCCTCAGCTGGTACAGCGTCTATCACATTGATAACTCCCCCCTTTTTTTATTTCCTGAACTGTTATCTGATCACATCTTGTTTCTTTTCAGCTGTCGTTCCGGTCTCGGCGCCTTTCGAGCCTCGCATCATAATGCCGGCAGGTCCTTATCTGAGACGTCCATCTTCGAAAGGCGCCGCGAATAGTCTGCGCATGTTGAGCGATTACGTTGAGGAACTGGACGTTGAGACTCCTACATCTGCTGCAGACTTCGCTACGGCGGTTAACCCGATGCTGGTGATACTCGTGAACTTCCATGACGAGGGCATCATCACGTCTTGGGTTAACCATTGCAGGGAGATCGAGGCTCGCCTGCATCAGCTGGAGTCGATGCGTCCCGTTCCCGAGACCTTAGCCGCCAGCCATCAAAGAGCAGCGTGGATTGAGCAGAGTACTTCTTACTTCCGCTATCTCGAACAAGAAGTTACTTTAAGGCGTAAGGAGCGTGGTGAGACTTCGAGCAAATCTGCCCAACTGCATGCTCGGGTGGAGGCCAACGCTGCACGGCTGAAGGTTATCTTTGAGGGCCTTCTGCAATGCCTCTCCGAAGGGTTATCACTGAGGCAACAGCTTGACGTTGTTGAGCGGGATGCACCTAACCAGGAAGCAGCCCAGAAGGCGGCGGAGGAGCAACTTTCATCCTTTTTGCAGCAGCGGGCCCAGGTGGAAGCGGAAGTGGCCGCGGCATCCATTCAGGAGGAGGCGCTGAAGGAAGTTCGAGAGCAGCTTGTGTATTTGTTAAAGACACTTCCTCCTCAGTAGCTATCCCTTTTTGTATCATTTGTACTTGTAAAAAAAATGTATATATATATATATTTTTATTCTTTAACACAATGTATCTTGTACCCAATTAAGTTTATGAATAAAAGATATACATTCTTTGTAATGTCTTACGTCACTTCTTCAGCTTTTTTTTCTTTTATTATCAGCATGCCACCTTAGTAAACATGGTTGACAGATAATAGAGCATGCATCTTGATTTCCTCAAGAAATAGCGATGGCTTAGGCCGCAGGTTCAGATCTGCCACCTAAGACTTTTTAACTCTATGAGCCGTGAGGGTCTCATAGAGACTTTTCTCCCTACGGATCGAGAGGATCTCATAGGTGGTTTTTCTCCTTGGGAATCGTGAGGATTCCCAAGCGCGTTTCCTCTTATAAGTCGTAAGGATCTTATAAGAGAACTTTCCCTCTTACGTGTCGAGAGGACCCGTAAGCGGTTGTTTCCCTCCTTGTCGAAACTCGACTTTGGAGAGTGAGACCCGTGAATAGTATGCAAGAGACCGTTTTAGACTGACTTGCAGGGTCCCATTGTTCAGTAAGCAACTTTTTTAATCCCTGCTGCCTGAGGCTTCATCTTGCAAGTTGAGACGAATCGGGAATTTCCCGCCGAGACACTGGTTTCTCTGTGAGCCGACGTGAATCAGGAGGCTCTCATCAAGGATGCTAGTTTCCCTGAATTGAGGTATTTGCCAAGGATTATTTGTTTCCCTGGTGTTGAAACAGATCGAGAATTTCCCACAGAGACACTGGTTGCTCTGCGAGTCGACGCGAATCAGGAGGCTCTTATCAAGGACGCTGGTTTCCCTGAATTGAGGTATTTGCCAAGGATTATTTGTTTCCCTGGTGTTGAAACGGATCGAGAATTTCCCACGGAGACAGTGGTTGCTCTGCGAGTCGACGCGAATCAGGAGGCTCTCATCAAGGACGCTAGTTTCCTTGAATTGAGGTATTTGCCAAGGATTATTTGTTTCCCTGGTGTTGAAACGAATCGAGAATTTCCTACGGAGACACTAGTTGCTCTGCGAGATGACGCGAATCAGGAGGCTCTCATCAAGGACGCTAGTTTCCTTGAATTGAGGTATTTGACAAGGATTATTTGTTTCCCTAGTGTTGAAACGAATCAAGAATTTCCTACGGAGACACTGGTTGCTCTGCAAGTCGACGCGAATCAGGAGGTTCTCATCAAGGACGCTAGTTTCCTTGAATTGAGGTATTTGCCAAGGATTATTTGTTTCCCTGGTGTTGAAACGAATCGAGAATTTCCCACAGAGACACTGGTTGCCCTGCGAGTCGACGCGAATCAGGAGGCTCTCATCAAGGACGCTAGTTTCCTTGAATTGAGGTATTTGCCAAGGATTATTTGTTTCCCTGGTGTTGAAATGAATCGAGAATTTCCCACGGAGACACTGGTTGCTCTGCGAGTCGACGCGAATCAGGAGGCTCTCATCAAGGACGCTAGTTTCCTTGAATTGAGGTATTTGCCAAGGATTATTTGTTTCCCTGGTGTTGAAACGAATCGAGAATTTCCCACGGAGACACTGGTTGCTCTGCGAGTCGACGCGAATCAGGAGGCTCTCATCAAGGACGCTAGTTTCCTTGAATTGAGGTATTTGCCAAGGATTATTTGTTTCCCTGGTGTTGAAACGAATCGAGAATTTCCCACGGAGACACTGGTTGCTCTGCGAGTCGACGCGAATCAGGAGGCTCTCATCAAGGACGCTAGTTTCCTTGAATTGAGGTATTTGCCAAGGATTATTTTTTTCCCTGGTGTTGAAACGAAACGAGAATTTCCCATGGAGACACTGGTTGCTCTGCGAGTCGATGCGAATCAGGAGGCTCTCATCAAGGACGCTGGGTTTCCCTGAGTTGAGGTATTTTGCCGAAGACACTGATTTCTTCGGGGTTGGGATGAACCATCGAGTTTTGGCTTCGTTTTCTGGCAGAGCCTGTTGGGAAAGTATGGTTCCCTCCTTGTTTGCGCCCTCGGATTGTATACAGGGATCGATGTGATCTCAACTGTAGGGCCAAAGTTTTATCATTTATTTTTTTTTTTTGTTTTATTTCCGCGATACTCTATCATTTCAGTTTTTATATCGCGAAGGTCGCGATTGCCTAATCATTTCGGCTATTTTTCCCAGTGCCCAATCATTTCGGCTGTTTATTTTATTTTCACTCACTGCTTTTGATTGCGAGTTGCCCAATCATTTCGGCTATTTTGTATGCATACGTTTTTACTTGCTGCTTTTTATTGCAAGTTGCCCTATCATTTCGGCTATTTCGTATGCATGTGCGGCTTACCGGTTTTTCACCGTAAACCTGAAATTAGACACCGATTTCGGCATCAGTACCGCTACAACTGGGATATTGCCAGGAGCGAATCATCATCTGTCTCTGTCGACGTCGAACAAGGGTGGCTTAGCGAACAGGGTTAAGGTCCTGTCGACTAAGGCTTTTGACTTCATGAGCCGTAAGGGTCTCACAAAGGTATTTCTCCCTACAAGTCTTGAGGATCTTGTAGGTGTATTTTCATCTTAGGAATCGTGAGGATTCCTAAGTGTTTGTTCCTCTGTAAGTCGTAAGGATCTTACAAGAGGATTTTCTTCTTGTAAGTCGAGAGGACTTATAAGGGTTGTTCGTCATGCGAACATATCCCCAGTCTCGGATGGGACTTCATTAGGGAAATGTTTATTCGCGCTCGTGGATTGTATACAAGGGCCAGTATTGAGCCACTTGTAGGGAAATATCGGAAGTTGTGGGGGTTGCTTAAGCACAGGTTTAGGTTTCTGTAACTTAAGACTTTCAAATCTTATGAGCCGTGAGGGTCTCATAAGAGAGTTCTCCTTACGAGTCGTGAGGATCTCGCAAGTGTATTTTCTCCTTAAGAATCGTGGGGATCCCTAAGTGTGTTGCTCCCTTGTGAGTCGTAAGGATCTCATGCGGGTGGTTTCTCCTTACAAGGTCGAGAGGACCCTATAAGTGTCTTTTAACGAGGTCACGCCCTTTCGGGTTTTCACAAACACTCGCCGGTAGCCCTGCTGTTTTTACTCACGGAGCCCTTTCGGGTTTTCATCCGTGCCCATTTTGCTTATGGACATACCGTTTTTTTTATTCTTTTTATTTTCTCCTTTTTTTTTACGAGGTCGCGCCCTTTCGGGTTTTCACGAACACTCGCCGGTAGCCCTGCTGTTTTTACTCACGGTGCCCTTCCGGGTTTTCATCCGTGCCCATTTTTCTTATGGACATACTGTTTTTATTTATTATATTTTTCTTCTTTTTTTTTATCTCGTCATATTACAGATGCTGCGGTATTAGTTTAAGGACGTTTCGGTCCGTTATTAGTTTAAGGACGTCCCGGTCCGTCATTGAGAAAGCTGGGTACTGCTTATAAAGCTTGAGCTGAGGAAGATAGCGAGCGGAGATAGTCGTCGTCATCTATCATTGACCTAGGCTGTGGCTCGTTAAGCGTAGTATTTCTTTAGGAAGCGGCCATTTATTAGCCTGAAAGGCCTTTCACCGTGCATATCCATGAGCAGATAGGCTCCACCCTGGTAGACCTTGTCTATGATGTACGGGCCTTCATAGTTCGGCTCGAATTTTCCCCGCTTGGCATGATTGGGGATCATAAACCTTTTGACCACTAACACGAGTTCGCCTTGGCGGAATGTCCTCGGCCAGGTCAATCTTTCATATGAGCGCGTCATCTTTGCTTTATAAGCCTCCAGGTTTTGTTGCGCTATGAGCCGGGTTTCATCAAGGGCATCAAGCTCCTCAAGCCGAAGGTGAGCATTTTCTTCGTCCGTCAGCTCGTAGTGGACTGCCACTCGTAGAGAGGGTAACTCTATCTCGAGGGGGAATACTGCTTCTGTACCGAATACCAACGCATATGGCGTTGCGTTCGTGGCCGTCTTGAACGTAGTTCGATATTGCCAAAGAGCCTCTTGCAGCCTCTCATGCTAGTCCTTCTTATTTCGGGACACCGTTTTCTTCATGATCTTTGTCAAGGTCTTGTTGAAGGCCTCAGCTAGACCATTAGCTCGCGGGTTATAAACCGAGGAATATCTCCAGTCTATATTATGCTATTGTGCGAAGCGACTGATTTTGTGGCTTCTATAAGCTGGCCCGTTATCGGAGATGATCTGTCACGGAGTTCCAAACCGATATATGACGTGCGTCTTGAAGAAGTGGAGGATATTCTCCGTTTTCACTTCCCTCAGCGGTACTGCCTCTGCCCATTTGGAGAAGTAGTCAGTCGTCGCCAGGATGAAACGATGTCCCCTGGACGATGCTGGTTCGATGGGGCCAACTATGTCAGTTCCCCACATCTCGAACGACCAGCTTTCCACTGTCGGGTGTAGCGGATTTGGATGCTGGTGGATGAAGTCCCCATGGATTTGGCATGAGTGGCATTGCTTCGCATATTCGAGGCAGTCCTGAATCATCGTGGGCCAATTGTAGCCCATCCGTTTGATCTTCAACTTCATCTTTGGACCTGCTTGGTGAGAACCACAGATTCCATCATGAACTTCCTGGACGACTCTTTTCGCTTCGTCAGGTCCCAGACATCTCAACCACAGAGAATCAAATGACCTCTTGTATAGGGTATCATTGGCGAAGGCGAAAGACAGCGCTCGTTTCATAAGCTGATGTCTTAAGGACGCATTTTCGGGCGTTCGATGGTATTTGAAGTAGTCTATAAAGACTTCTCTCCAATCCTCGGTATTTTCCCGATCTTTTATTTGCAGGGTCGTCTGCTCACTCGCTCCTTTTTCTTCGGATGATTCCGGAGATATTTCTGCTGGGGCAAGCACCCGACGGCTTTGTACCACGATTCTTACGTCATCAAGGTTCTTATCAGCCAGTTCCTTAGCGATCTTGGCCAACGCGTCTGCTTTGCTGTTTTCCGCGCGCGGTATGTTTTCCAAAACATAGGAAGGGATTTGGGTCAATAGTTGTTGCACCTTTTCGCCGTACTTCACCAACTCTAGCTTGCACGTTTGGTAGTCTCTGTTTACTTGACTAACGACTAATTGGGAGTCTCCATATATGAGGAAGTTTTCAATTCCCATGTCGATGGCGATCTCGAGGCCTGCTATCAAAGCTTCATATTCGGCTTCATTGTTTGTCCTCAGTTCTGTTAGGGAGAAAGCAGAACGCATTATCCCTCCCTGTGGAGTTACAAAGATGAGTCCTACCTCCGATTTGATTATAGGAGTACTCTGTTTGCACTTCTTTACGGAAGATGCTCCATCAAAATAAATCTCCCATCGGGTATCACCACCGTCGATCGCATCAAACACATGTTTGTCTGGAATATCGCAATTCAAAGGAGAATCGGCGGGTATCGGGTGCTCAGCGAGGAAGTCGGCAATGGCCTGGCCTTTCACTGCCTTGAGAGGTTGATAGGTTATCGAAAACTCCATCAAGAGCAGGGCCCATTTAGCGAGTCGTCCCGTCAATATGGCCTTCGACATTAAATATTTAATAGGGTCCACCTTCGAGATGAGACGGACTTCATGTGCCAATGCATAGTGCCTGAACTTTGTTATCGCAAAGATCAACGCCAGGCAGTGTTTTTCGATAGGAGAGTAGTTGCTTTCTGCCCCCAGAAGAACTCGACTTAAATAGTAGAGTGCTCTTTCTTTCCCCTGGTCATTCTCTTGCGCCCATAATGCGCCTAAAGAACCTTCGAGGGCGGTTGTGTAAAGAATGAGAGGCTTTCCCTTAACCGGAGCAGCCAACACTGGCGGGTTCTGCACGTACTGTTTAATCTCGTCCAGCGCGCCCTGGCATTTTTGAACCCAGACGAATGGAGTTCCTTTCTTCATCAGGTGACTGTAAGGGCGGCACTTGCCAGAGAGGTTGGCTATAAATCGCCGAATATATGCGAGCTTTCCTTGGAGAGACCGCAACTGTTTGAGAGTTCTCGGCGGAGGCATTTCCATGATCGCCTTGATCTTTGACGGATCTATTTCGATACCTCGGTGTCGGACGATGAATCCAGGAATTTGCCCGAAGAAACTCCTAATGCACACTTGAGAGGGTTCAACTTCAAGTTGTATTGTCGAAGGCGTCGAAATACAGTCTTTAAATGCTCGAGATGTTCCTCGTATGATTTTCTCTTAACCACGAGGTCGTCGATATAGCACTCAAACGATTTCATGTATAAGGTCATCGAAGATCTTCGTCATGGCCCTTTGATAGGTGGCACCGGCGTTCTTTAGACCGAAGGGCATCACCTTGTAACAAAATATTCCCAAAGGAGTCCGGAAAGCGGTATGCTTTTGGTCTTCGGGATGCATCTTTATCTGATTATACCCTGATGAGCCATCCATGAAGGAGAAAATCTCATGAGTGGACGTATTGTCTATCATCAGTTCGGTGACTGGCACTGGGAAGTCGTCCTTCGGGCAAGCCTTATTTAGATCCCGGAAGTCCACGCATATGCGCACCGTCCCATTTTTCTTCATCACCGGGACGATGTTAGCGATCCATTCAGGATATTGAACCTCCTGGATAAAGCCAGAGTCGATTAACTTCTTGACCTCGGTGTTGATGCTCATCTCAAGCTCGAGCCGCATTCTCCTCGGCGCCTGTTTTACTGGCTTGACGTCCGAGAATATCGCCAATTTGTGCACAGCAATTTCTGGATCTAGTCCTGGCATCTCGGAATAGTTCCATGCGAAGCAATCTTTGTGCTGTACAAGGACGTCTTTTAACGCAGCCGCCCTTTCTTCAGATAGCAGCTCACTGACGAACGTCGACCGTGGGTCACTTGCCGTCCCCAACTCAATTTTCTTGAGGTTATCTACAGTGGTATGTATTCCATCCTCCAGTTCTTTCGGAGCTGGCGGAAATTCTGAGATCACCTCATCATTGCTGTTTTCGAAGCACCAGGGAAGGCTGTCCATGTTCTCGGGCTCTTCTTTTAATATTGTTATCATGTGACAAGTGCGAATCCGCTTCCAATCCCAATGTGGAGTTGGTTCTGTTCTTGTGGCTTTGGGTTCGTGCTTCTGTGGCGGCGCTACCCTCCAGTTGTTAGACAGAGCGAATTTGCCAAGTTGATACTGATCTTCAACCCAATTCTTGAAGGTGAAGCAATCTTCAAGAGGATGCCCTATTACTCGATGGTAAGAGCAATAGTTTGGGTCAGAGACTTCGCCTTCTTGTTCGGGGTTTTTGGACTCCGGCAGTGTAAGCATTTGATGTTTTAGAGCAAGATCAAGTATCTTCTTCGTCTTGTCCCGAGGAAATGAGTACGCTCGACCCATTTTCTTCATGAGGGATAGATCAATAACGTACGACTCCTGTTTACGTGGCTTCTTAGCCCTGCTTTGTTGCTGTTGAGCGCTTTTTTGGCCTTTCGACTTATTTCTGCCTCTGCGTCGAGCCTTTTTTATAACCGGTTGACAGGGGGCAGCACTTTCATCTTTCACGGTCTGTTGAAGGAGACGTTACGTTTTGGCTTTCTCGTAGATGCCCATTTTGCGGTTGTGATCATCTCGGACTTTTTGACCAGCTTCCCTTATAAAACTGTCCATTTGTTCTTCAAACGACGGACTGGGCACTTTTGCATCAGGAACTTTTACTTGTTCAAGATTAGTGTCCTCCCGTTGAGCATCTGCTTCTTCATTGAAGTCGTGCACGACATAACAGTCGCGGAGCAGCTCTCGTTTCTTAGAGCGAATGTATCCGAGCCCGATCGTCTCCATCCTCCCACTAGGCAGCTTGTGCTGAGTTCCGGGGACTTTCCAGACCCTGTCATAGAATTTGGCCTTTCTAATGGTCTGTTTGAAGGGTATCCCTTGGCGCTTCAACAGCTTCTTCAAGCCTTCTGTATAATATCTGGGTAGACGGATGGGTTGAAGCCTGTCCAGCGTAGGATCCGCACCGTGCGAGATTTCTTTCTCCACTTTGTTTTCTTCAGAGCGGTAAAATAGAATTTCCTTCTCGCCTTCTCACCTGGGAGGGATATAGAACGTCTGCAGCTCCTCTACACTGTCGGTATCAAGCGCATCCAGTTCTTTATAATGTTTAAGCGGCACCATAGCGACTTGTAGACTTTGCTCTTCGTTAGCGGAAGCTTGTATTGAAGGTCGAGCAAAGAATACAGCATGGACCTCATCCTCCGAATCACTACCAAAGATCAACGTAGGAGCGGATGGTCCCGGCTTGGTGTATTGGGGCTGACCCGAATAAACTCTCTCCTCTTCCTCCTCGGTATCACTGCCGAAGACAGGGATGGTAGCGTTAGTTTTATTCTCCGGCTTGTAACACCTTTCCGTGTCTTCGAAATTCGGCAAGAAGTATTTGGCATCTTCATATTTGCGAACTTCATTCATGGAAAACGGATTCAATTCCCCCGTCACGGTATACTCGAGACCATCCCTAAAATATTTCATACACTGATGCTGTGTAGAAGGGATGATGTTATACTCGTGTAACCATGGTCGGCCGAGCAGAGCGTTGTAGCATGTCTTGGCATCTATGACGTGGAATTTAATGTCCGTGACGAGCAGCCCAAAGCGTAGCGTCAGTATCACAGATCCAAGAGTCTTTGATGATTGGGAGTCGAATCCGGAGATGGTGATCTTATCCTGAGCAAGGTGCTGGACGCTCATGCAGATTTCCTTTAACACCCGCACATTGAGTAGATTATTAGACAACCCGTTATCGATCAGGATTTTGCCTATCTTTATATCATGGCAGTATCCTGAGACATAGAGGGGGCGATTGTGTTCGCACGTCCCAAGGAGAAGGTCTTCATCGCCAAAAGTGACATCGGCCGTGTGCACTTCCTCCAATTCATCCTTCATCTTTTCTTCGGTTAGGAAAGCTTGGAACTACTCCGGGGCCTGTAGTGCCTTAATTAACGAATTGCTCGCCTCCTTTGATAGTAAAAGGGCATCATGAATGCTGAGTTATGAGGGTAGCTTTCTCAGATGCGCTAAGACGTTGTAATCCACCTTTTTTTTCTTCGGCGGGTCTTTGGCAGTTAGCTCTTCCATGACTTGGTCATCTAGGGCGATATCCTCAGAGACCTTTTCTTTCCCTTTATCTTTTTTGTTCGAGGGTCCGAGATTCATTTCAGGCAGCGTGCGATTACGCAGCCGGATATTTTCATAAATTTTCGGCTCTTCTTCTTTTCCCGAAGTGGAATCTTTAAAGAGGGAGCCAAGCTCCAGCTCCTCATCAGAATCTCTCCCGAACGTAAGCACTTGTGATCCCCTGGCGTTGACCATACGATAATTGCCGGTAGTTCTGTTAAGCCCTTCGGTCGTATCGTTCCGTTCGCGGCGAGTCTTGCGCTTTTCCCGCTTAAAATGCTGCCGGTAAGCAACATATCCTTGCCACCATCTATCGAAAGCTTTGCACTCTTTAGTGGGGTGCGAAATCTTCCGATGATACAAGCAATAGGAGGGGTGCATTTCCGCTTCACCAGTAACGCTTCCCTCAGAGGATGGTAGTTTCATACCCATTGAAACGGCTTTAGCAAACCTCTTCCTCATCTTGAATTTGATTTTATCTGCAGTGGGTGTGCTTTGCTCCAACGGGAGTATCTCAATTTTTTCGTCAAGGCGTTGGCGTTTGGCCTTTTCGAATATGACCGCTTCGCGCTCCCGATCAGCTTTACTTTTTAAGAGAGCTTCATTAAGGAATGCGTCAATTACTTCATCCGATGGCCCCGAAATTTTTGGTTCAGGATCTGCCCCCAGCTTTTCAGTACAAGGAGTCTCCTCATTGTTCGTGAGCGAATGGGAAATCATATGACAGCTCGCCACATATTCCTCGAATTCATCAGATGAACTTTCTCCCTCATCTTCCTCTTGAAAGACGTGATTGAGGAATTCTTGGAATGTAATGGGAGTCCGTGCCTTCTGGTTGTATTCCTCCAGCGCGTCAATTTGTTATTGCAAGTCCGTGCGCTTGTCGCCAGGCTTCACGGGCTTCTTTGACTTCTTTTCTTCTTCTTTGAAGATTTCAACGGATGGTTATGAATGCTTGGGCCACCTCCATCGATCTTTTGAGTTGGACGAAGCTTCAACATCCCTTCAATGATCTGCAGCTCCAACGGGTTCTTCCACTTGATCGCTGGGAATGTTTGAAGATCATTTAGCATCCTCTTTGTCTTGGCTGATAATACAACCTCCCAAGGAGCTTCTTCAACGACAGAGCATGTTGCTCCCGGTGTATTCATTCCCTTAGAGGTGTGGGGCTGCGGTGGATTCACCTTCCATTTGTCGGACAATGCAAACTTGCCCTGTCGGTACTGATCTTCAAGCCAATTTTTGAAGACGTAGCAATCCTCGATCGGATGACCCAGTACTCGATGATAAGGACAGTAGTTGGGCTCATTGACATCACTTGGTTGCGACGGACATTTTGGATCCGGCAGATTTATGAGTCGGTTGAGCAACGCCAGCTCGAATAACCTTCTCGTTTTATCTCGGGGAAACGAGTAAGGACGTCCCATCCTCTCCTCAAGGGCTACGTACGGGCGCATATTATTTTGACAAACGACCGGCTTCGAGTTGTTCGGCTATTGTTGAGCATTAGCGACAACGATCGCTTTTCCCTTTCCCTTCTCATTTCGGGAGTCCGGCTTTGGAAGAGGAGGTTTATGGCCCATTTGATCCATTTGTGCCAGCTTGTCGATTAGTGCCTGGAAGGTGGTCGGCTTGAAGAACATCATAAATTGCGAGATGGTTGCTTGCGGATCGAGGGTTCCCACAAACATACCCACTGCAGGAGCTTCTTATATGTGCTGCTCGCATTTTGACCATAAATTCCGCCACCGTATAGCATATTAGACCCATGTCTCGCCCGGCTTCACCCTGGCATTAATCAATGCTGTTATCGGGGTACGCTCGCTGGCACTCACGAAACGTTGGGTAAACAGCAGTTCCATTTCAGCAAAGGTCTTGATAGAGTCATTCGGGAGCTCGGAATACCACTCGAACGCCGTATCTGACAAGCTGCCAACGAACTGGCGAAGCAACAATTTATCATCACCGCCAGTGTAGCGGCAAAGCGCCCTGAACTGGGCGACATGCTGGTGGGGATTGCCAGTCCCCTTATACACATGGAATTTTGGTATCGTATAACCTGGCGGGTACCTGATCTGGTCGTACCATCCCGGATACGGTCGCCCTGTTTTTACGACCTGACCCGCTGCTTCAGTCGCTTGATGAACCCGGATCTGCTGAGCTATATATTCGTCCAGGTCGGCTTTGGAGATCGCCTCCTCCTTGGCTGTTGACAGAGCCGGTGGAGGATTTGACGTTTCTCCCCTATCGTCTTCAAGGACGATCGAGGGATCTTCAGCAGGTGGATCTTGTTGAATCATCATGCCTACCATGTCCTGGAACAGGAGGGCCATTTTCTTCATGCTGGCTGCCTGTTCCGCAGCTTCTTTATCCTTCTTCTCCAATATGCGATGAAGGAATTCAGCGTCATTTTCTTGTTCCTGACGTTCGTCCGAGGATGTTTCAGGGCTTTCTTTTGGCCCAGTGAGTGCGGCCATCGTGGTCATCATCTCCTGGAGCTTTTGCTGTTGCTCCTGAGCTTTGGTCACTGACCGTGTAAGCGGTCTATGACCTGTGGATGTATGACTGTCCTCCTTTCCTGACGCCATGTACACTGTATGAACTATTATGCCCCCGGACTTAGGGCGTTTAGGTTCACCATCTTTGGCGTTTGCCGCGGGCGCGGGGGTTTTCTCCGGCCTTCTTCTTTTGTGGGCCGTCGAAGTTGAAGGGGCCGTTGCAGTGGGCACCCTAGCGACTGTTGTCCTCTGCTGTTTAATTGGACAGTCTTTTTCTTTTTGCACCTTCGCCTTTTTCTGTTGACGAGAGTGATCCGGGTCGATGACGGAGTCTTGAACCCTCCGCCAAACTTTATAAATTTTTGAGGACAGCCGTTGAGGGGGCCGTTCCTGCTTTGTTTCCGAAACTCTCTCCATAGGTGGAGGAGATCTTTTTAGTGTAGCGGTTGGAGAGTTCTTACGTACCCTCCTCAGCAGTTCAAAGTTGTTCCCAGTTGGAACAGCAGCGTTGACTTCCACCACCGGAGCCGGTGGAGTTAGCCCTAAGGGGGAGTTGCCCCCTGCCTTCCTCACTCGTCGCCAATGGCGACGTCGAACAGGACAAGGCGTTAGGACTGGCTCGGAGATAGAGACAACTTCTTTTTGCCCCTTGTCTGAATGAGGCGCTGCTGGTGTTAACCTCTTAAAGACTGAGGTTGTCCTTTGAGGGGAGATATCCAATCTGTCAAAGACAGATCCTCGTGCAGGGGCCGAAGCAGGAATAGTCAGCCTTGAAAAGACTGACTCTTTGACGGGAGAAGCCGCCTTAACGACATCCGGAGCAGTGGCTGTTGCCCTCCTTGGGACAGCCATTTTAGAGTTCATGGGCTTCTTAGCAGGCCCCTCAGAGTTCTGATCCAGCCTGGCGAAGACAGAGGCTGTTGGTTTGGTAGTGGACGACCCATTGACAGGGGCCGTCGTAGCAGTTAGCCGGTTGAAGACCGACTTCTTGTTCGCTTCTGATGCAGGTATTGGCATAGAGAAGCTTGCAGGTGGGATCATGGTCCCGAAAAACAGGCCGGTGGTGGCCTGGGTCACCTGTTCTACCGGCAGAGCGATGAAGGAGGCCGCTTGAGGCCCATATATTACACCTCCAGGTGAGGTGGAGCGTCCGTTGCAGTGGCACTTCGAGCAGTTCGTGCAGTTAGAGGTCATTGATGCTTGAGTTCTGCGCCAGGAAAAAGACCAAATCTTAGCAACTTGAAATCCAAAGGCAACCGTTAACAAACCGCGATTGGTTCGCGAAGACGACACACGAAGTGTGGAGAGGAAAGAGGAAAAGGTCCCACCGGGCGTGCCAGAATCTGTTCCCCTCCGAATGGCGGCGGAGACGACGTGAGGACGTCTTGCCTGAGATTCGGGGCAGATGCTATATGGTTTTATCCTTCTACCTCTCCGAAGATGCCAAGTTGATTTATGGCACCGTGTATCGGAGGTTTAGAAGGATGCGGCCGATGTAGCAGACTTCGTCAGATACCCCCTCGCTAGAGGGATTTTTGATTGCGGGGACGCTCTTCCCTGCAAGAGCAAGCCCCTACAGTTAATTACGCTACCGCATCGCGGCAGCCACTTTCTCCTTCTCCAGAATTTCACTTCGTGTCGTGTGTGTTTGTTTTGTTTGTGGTTGCCCATGGATTGTATACGGAGACTGAGTAATGCCGTCGCCCGTAGGACGTGGATTAGTCCAAATCCGTATTTACTTAGATTTGGGTTTGGTGTTTTTAGTTTAAGGATACGTTAGCCGTATTGAGGCTAAGATCAACTTAAACATTCGTTAAGGATACGTTAGTCCTGTTTTGGGACTAAGATCAACTTAACGTGGTGATCCATTTAATATATGGCTGTCGGGACTCGTCACCTCTCTGACATCGTTGAAGGATTACAATGATAGGTGTCAGAGGAGTTAGGAGATGTACCCTTGAACCAAAGTTGATTTGGAGTTTTATAGTCCATTTGAATGTTTAAGGATACGTTAGCCGTGTTTGGGGCTAAGATCAACTTAAACGGGATCGTTTAGATCCGGCAAAAGAGCATTTGGAGGCTCTATTGTTCCAGTTTAGGGACGTGATGGTCCATCGCCAGTTTAGGGACGTTTCGATCCGATATTAGTTTAAGGACATTTCGGTCCGATATTAGTTTAAGGACGTTTCGGTCCGATATTAGTTTAAGGACGTTTCGGTCCACGAGTTTAAGGACCGCACAGTCCATATTGATGTGTGGTCGTCGGGACCCGTCACCTCTCTGATGTCGTTGAGGGATTACAACGATAGGTGTCAGAGGAGTTCGGAGATGTACCCTTGAACCGGAGGTAAATTGATTTTAGGAGAGCAATCTTGCTTGGTCAATTTAGTTTGAGGACTTACGGCCATGACTGGGCTAAGTCCAGTTGAAAATGTTCAACATTTTGTTTGCATTTGGCCTGTTAGGCCTTTGTTTGGGCTTTCCCCTTTTTAAAATAGTGCATAGCATTATTCCAGGCCATTTATGCCTTTTTTTGACTGGGCTCTGCCCTTTTTATTATAATGCAGAGCATTTGTTTTGGTCCATTGGACCTCTCAATTAGGCTATGCCCTTCAAATAATGCATAGCATTATTTTTGGTCTGTTTAGACTTTTTAATTGGGCTCTGCCTTTTAATAATGCATTGCATTTAATACTCTAACAGTGCCCCACGTGGCTTGTCAGGCGCTTTGCGCCAATTGAGGAGCGCAAGGCGCAAACTCATATGGTGGTGACACGTGTCAAGATTTGAGGAACGCAAGCGCAACAGCGCAGTGCGCTGTGTCAGTGCGCTGCGCTGTTGCGCTGCTGACACATGGCGTGCCCTGGTGGCTTGCGCCAACACAGGAGCGCAACAACGCAATTTTTCAAGTGCAAAACACTGTTTTATGTTTTGATCGATTTTAAATCAAAGAAAACAAGTTTTTTCTTGTTTTCAAAGAACCAATGGTTCATAAGAAAGTGCAAAGCACTATTATCATTATATTTTTTTTATTGGAGATCATTGATCTTCTTCTCAGATCAATGATCTGTTTATAAGAGAATTTTCTCTCTTTTTCTAAAGGTTTTTACCTTTTTTGTTCTTGAGGAATTCTCTCCAATTCTTCAGAGTTCTCAATAATGATGTTGATGATTTTAAATTGAGGTCTAGGGTCCTTTATATAATGCCCATAAATTAGTTAAATTTTTTAAAGAGATCTTTCTCTGAGTGATTTGGAGAATCTTCCCCACCGTTGGATCTTTAATCTAAGAGCTTCTGTTTTACAGAAGAAAATCTTCTTGTTTTAACAAGAACAGAAAGATTTCTTTAAAATCTTAATTGTGTTTGGCGCAAATGCCCCAGCGCGGGACACGTGTCGCGCAGCGCACAGCGCAGCGCAACTGCGCTGACACGTGTCGCGCAGCGCAACTGCGCTGACACGTATCGCGCAGCGCAGCGCTTGAGCAACTGAAGCTTTGCTTCTTTAATTTTGTTTTTTAATAGAGCTTTGCTCGGATTGGGCGCACTGCTTTGGGTGCTGCGCTGACGTATCAGCTTCTGACACGTGGCGCGTTGCGCCCGGGATTTGAAGTGTTGCTTCAAAATTTGAATTTTGAATTTCAACAGAGCTTTGCTCTGATTGGGGAAAACAGTATCATAAGATGATAATTCGAACGTATTCAAATATCCATTCTTATGTAACTTAGCTAGCCGTGTCGCATTGATATGACCAAGTCTACAATGCCACAAGAAGGATTCGTTCATTTCTGAACTCTTCCTCTTGTGTGTGTTTTGTATATTGAGAACTGTATTTTGATTTAGAATGAATATGCCATTATGTAACGAGCCTGATGCAATCAACTTTTGATCTAGGAATATGTTCATAACATTATCCTGTACTACAAAATTATATCCTTCTTTACTTAATAAAGAAACTGATATAATATTGCACATCATGTTCGGTATATAATAGCACTCATTTAGAATCAGTGTATTACCACTTGGTAATACGAGGTGATATTCGCCAACTGCTTTAGCTGCAACATTTTCCCCATTCCCTACTTGAACGGAATGATCACCTTTTCCTAGTTCTCTACCTCTCCGCAGCCCATGTAACAATTTACATATGTGGGATCCTGATCCGGTATCTAATATTCAGGACGTAGGGTGAACTGAGAAACAATTCTCAATAACTAACACACCTGAAGAAGATGCATCAACATGCATGTTCTTTTGGGCGGCGTGAGAATCCAGATATTCTATTATTCCCTATTCAGTCTTATAACTCTTATAAGAAAGAACGGGTCCAACGTTCCCCTGCTCAGTATAATAAGCGGGTTCAGTCAATACATCCATATTATTATCTTGATTATGGCCTGACATGGTCGCTACCTGGAGAGAGAGAGAAGAAAACACTTTAGCGTATGCTCTTGCAAGATTAGATTGGTTATTATCTTATCTAATCAGGATGTCTCCCACTGTTTTTATCAAATCTTCCTTCAAACCCTAAAAGGTAAGATTAGCCGGGATTAATTACACCCTACAATTTCGTCAATCTTTTAGCCAGATCAGTGTCGGTACTTGAGGGAGGTTCCTCGTGCTTTCGCACGGACCTAATTAAAGTAAACCTCGTTTTCCCAGAGACGTAACCCCGTTAACACTTTTCTAGACACCTACTTGATCGGCTAATTGTCCTGTATAAAACTCTCCCAGGAGTAACTCTTACTCGCAGTGGGTATCGGGATCCAACTATCTCATAGGAAGTATGCAATCTCATTGCAAATTTCAACACTTAAAATTCCCGATAATGTTTTGCCCCTAGCGATTTATGACCTTGACTAAGTCAACAAACCATAAATCGCAAGTCAAGTTCAACCCATACATTTCCCGATTGAATTAAACCCACCCGTACGACCCTTGACTGAGTCAACAAGGCCGTGCGAATACCCTAATCCAATCACATCTCATGTTTTAGCAGATAAACACTATTTAGCTACCGTACACTACGCCTTGACTAAGTCAACAAACATAGAACGAATACTAAATAATATCTATCTGAAATGACAGAGGGCTACGCAGGTTTTTCAGAAAACCTTGAGCGTAATGAACTTGATATCGTCGTGGAATCAAGTGAATTTTGAAAAAGAATGTTTTTGAGGCTTTTCTTAGTTTTGCTAAAGAGGTCACTCCCGGTGAAGGGATCTCGGCTCTTTCCTCATCGAATAAGGTGCAGGACATATCATATATATCACTGTGCAAAGCAAAACTCTAAAAGCAATCAAAAGACAAACCGAGTTTTGTAGCATCTGCCAGTTTCGCTAAAGAGGTCACTCCCGGTGAAGGGATCTCGGCTCTTTCCTCATCGAATAAGGTGCAGGGTATATCATATATACCGCTATGCAAAGCAAGACTGTAGCTACCCTTTTTATAAAGTTTTGATTCTACAATATCTTTGAGGTTTCTTTTCTTTTTATTAATCTCATTAATAAAATCCCATCAGCTTATGCTTCCTAAGCATCACAGAAGAAACGAAAGAAGTAATATTTATATATCAGCATATATATATATATATATATAGTATAAGAATTCGTCTCAGGCAGTAATATGATCTCATCACAGAACATTGCAGCAGAAGAACATATATGAAATATTGGATATACTAGGATGTCCGTGTTTTCAATACGAGCCTGTATAAAACACGGATTCCATGGTCGTGACGAATAGCCAAACCCACATCCCAAGACCCCTATGAGAGCGGCAAGTAACACTGCCAATTCTAGGGTTAGGAGACCCGGTCTCGACTCCTCGAGATGGCCTCCCACTGGACCCTAGAACCCGGTTACTTGTGCTCCCCTCCTTGGGTCTATCTAATGCGGAAAAGTAAATAATATACACTGGTGACATCAACCTCATCCCGGAAGTGCCCCAATAAAAGAATATTACATACAAATAAATTTTACATGAATGAAAATAAAAACCCTCATCTCACATAAAACCCCCGGTTATTCAGAACACGACGATTCAATATAACATATCACAGCAACACATAATATCACATATCATCAACGTAAGTAAGTATGCATATACCGATCGTCGTTGATATATAGCAACGAAAACCGGCAATACAACTACATACTACACTTACGGTCAGAGGGTCCACCGTGTTACTTGTACATTTTTCCGAAAGATTTAAACCCGATAAAAATCCAACACTTGAAAGTTTTACGTGCCGGGAAAAATTGAGTTAATGATATTCGTTCGAATATTTTAACAGTTTCTAAATATCCGGAAAACAATAATGAATTTAAATTTTCCGATCGAATCAACGATTACAAAATAAACCCCAGAACACTCAACACTTGAGTCAGATTAAAAGTACTCAGAAAAATACATAATCACCTACGGATATAACCATTGAAAAACGAGTCAACAACATGTCTGTACGGCCGCGGAGCCGCGGCAGAAGCAAGGTATTGCCGCGGTTCCGCGGCGCAATGTACGGATCATTGACACGTGTTTCAGATTGATGCTTATATTTTCCTGCTGGTAATTTTAAGAATTTTTAATTCTGAAAAATCACAGTTTTTAGAAAAAGTCCAGAGAGGGGTTCAAATCGTCGTATCAGAGTTCGTTCGGAGTTTTAACTTCGTAAACACGTCGCCTAATGCTCTGGCTAGGCTCTGATACCACTGTAGGGTTCCTAGGCACTCTTGTGAAGGTTCATAAGGCATCAAACATGCCCGAATTAAAATTTAGACGTGCCGAACAACCCAAAGCTGGGATCTTTGCAAGATTATTAGGGTTTAACATGCAAGTAAACATCTTTACTACTAAGTGTGAGGGATTACAACCTTTGTAGTCCGCTCCTTCGCTTCATAAGCTCCGAGTAGAAGTCCCTTCGCCGCGATCCACGATCTCCCGGACTCAAGAGAGGCTCCACGACTCGAACGATCCATGCTAGCTTGTAGTGTTCCGCTTCTCCGATGATCTACGTCGAAATTGCTATAACCCAAGCTCTCTCACTCTAATGAGGTGAACACCCTAATCAAATGGGCTAGATTAGATGAGGATGATGGAGTAGTATTTATGCTATCTTTTTATATCAATTTCTCACAAGAAATCATCACCAAAGGAAAATCTAGTGAGCTCTTTCAAAAACTAGAGAAGAAGATGAAGAATAATGAGATAATCCTTTTGTGATGAATAGTAGATAAGAATATATGATTGATCATAGAACCATGGTCAAAGATGAGAAGGTTAACCTTTGTAGAGAATAAACTAGGGTTAGGGTTTGGTTAGGTTTAAAAGAATGAGTCATAAGATAATATCAAGCATAATATCTTACACTTGACAAAAGGAAAGCTTCTAGATGGTGCAAGAAGAAGCTAACCCTAATCAAACCCTAACCTTGCTTAACCTCTACTAAACATGTTCTATTATCAACCATATCATGTCACAATAATATATATCACATATATATTATATATTTGTAACAAAAGAAAATAATACAATTAATATATATCGCATATATCAATGTATAATCCGGTAAGAAAATGAAATAATAAAGCGAGCCAATATTAGATAATGTAATACAATATATCATATATATTATTATACATTAAATCATCGAATCAACACTTGATCCGACGATCCGGCTATATCGAATATAACCGACTAATATATCATGTACCGATTCATCGAATCAACACTTGATCCGATGACCCGGTTCATATCTAAATATCGCGAGAATACAATACGGTATCTCATATTGTATTATCCTCGGTCCTGCACATATCACATATGTGCCTCTACTTCGTTTTTCCTGAGCCAAGAAACCTCTGTGTAGGACTCTAAAGAATCGTCAATACGCCGGTAGCAGGTGATGATCATATAAAACACCCACAAGCTGCAAGCGGTCAACTAAACGTAACAGCCACCCAGGTGTTGAGCGATCAGAAGATCAACAAGCTAGCCTGTCTGTTCTCCTGAGAATCCAATCAGTAACACTCACGTACAGTCCGGTCTGTTCGTCTGATATGTCGCATATCAAGTCTAGGGGTGGTATATGTCAGACCCCAGTAACCGATAAGTCGTGTCGGTGTAAGGCTCATAACAGGTCGAGAAACTACTGGTAACACTTACCAGTATATCTCTATATCAGCCCTGGCCAGGGACTTCCAGTTATAGCCAATCGAACACAGCACAACATCAACTCCCTATACCGGGAAGGACGAATCCCCTCCTATCGCTCATTGCCTCCATGTGATTCGGGACTGTACCCAAAAGCCACCATTTTTCACGCCCTCTTGGACATGGTAAGGTGGAAATCAAAGCACAGTGGGAATCACACAAGACTCTATGACGATCTCGGGTCTACAGACTACCCTGTACCAGTGTCACTGGAGAACTGCCATCTGATGTGTGGTATATCACCATCTGGGAGTTCTCGGCGAGTCCGTCCAGTGTACCCAGTCTCCACTGAGCACCCATACACCATCTCTGATGTCAAACACCGATGGATATGGGATCATCCATCACCCATCATATGGGTCAAGATGCGTATACGCTAGTCTACTCTGGTGTATCGATGCCCTGTCTCGATATACCCTCGACTAGGAACAGTTATAGGATGTACTCATCGACTACCATAGCCCTACTAGTATGATCTCATCATAGTCCCAGTAGTCGAGTACAGATCCTAAGGTCTTTATCAACATGTGAGAGAAAGACAGTAAACCAATACAAGTCAACATGTTAAGATAAAGTGAAACCAAATAGCATACTATCATGACGAGCAAGAAAGTCCTCTCTGTATATATCCAAGCATCCATCATAATATACATCATATGTACAACAATGGCCTTTAGGGCATATACATAACTAACGGATCCGTCCTGATGTTTCTTTCTATGTCTCTCTTTATCTAAAGTCCGCGGAGAAAACCATCTCCCGAAATGAGCAATACCTGTCTTAGAATATGTCTGGATATCTGATGGGACCTAGTTCATAAATGAACTCCAAATACAAACTTCTTAGACTGTATCGTCAACTGAACTTAATCAGTATCATGCGCCATGCCTCCCTCTGTATCCGCTTGAACCTCCTGTCCAAACAACTGCCGCTCGTCAGAAGGAAAACTGTAACTCTGACAATCACTCTGTCATCGAGGTCACCTTGAAAGCCTGGAATGATAACCGTCTCCCGAAAGAGGCTGTCGTTATCATGTCCCTAGAACATCCACTTATGCTATAAAACTGCTTCCGAACGTTTCTCCGGGATTAGATCAATATCAACTTATTGCATCTCGTGCAAAAACAACATCTGGTGTGGTACTTGACATCTCATGATTGACTCAATTGCCTAAGCAAATGATATGTCAATCATGCACATCTCTCTACCCTTTAGTCTGTAAGACACCTTTAGAGAGGGTGACTCCATCACCTGCAGGTACACTACCATGCTAGGAGTCGTCCATTCTAAAACACATTCAGAATGCTGTCTAAGTACCCATATTGAGACTCTTCCCAAATCTTGATCTAAAACCATAGATCTAGTAACCAGAATGTCTGATATAATATCCAAGTCCTCTATGGAGAAACCACTGTATGACAACCAAAGTATAACCAATCGTAGTGCAGGAATATCACTTCCTACTATGTGTATGTCATCCAAATACCAGGACATCACACCCTACTGCCTTCTTAACAGATCCATCCCCTATTCTGATGAAGTCAAACCTATAACTGTCATATCAGAAATAGATGATCTATCTCTGCTATATCCGCTTTAGTTTATAAATAGACATAAGCCACTTTTCCACTATGCTTCCGCTGCTCCCCTGACTACGACAACCCTCTAGCAGAATAATATATACGTGCTCTTCTAAAGCCAGTTCAGAATGACGCTATACACATCCTCCCCCTGGGTTTCATAGTCTGGAACAACAGTAGTGTCAAGTCTGGGTAAACAAGAACCTCCCTATCACCGTCTTTGAGCTTACCGAAGTACCTCTCGAGTGCCTGAGGTTACCCACCATATCTGTGGAGTGGCCAATGGAATGTCAATCCAGATTGAATCTTTAGGTCCTATTAAATTTTCAGTAATCGATCGCGGTTCAGTAATCACTTCCAGTTCTACCATACTCCCACTACTGTTTTCTGAAAAAGTCTATTTTACTAAAACTGTGACGAGTCAAGAACAATATCACTATTGATCTTCCAGATGGTAGAAAGTTAATGCTCGTCTTTGCCCGGGTCAACCCACAAACAGCCATTACAGAAATGTGCCTTGAGTTATCCAGAGTCTGGTTTTAAGTATAAGCTGGACAACTCCATTTACCTTAACATCATTAAGATATGAGCCATTCTATATCTAATATAGAAACAGAGGCACAGATTTAATTGGAACCAGATTCAAATCATGTAGCTATCTCCAGTGCATGTTAACTAAATGGAGAAAGGCCGATCAATATTACTCAACTTAGGAGTGCATCCAAACATGAGTAACCTGAAAGAGAAATAAGTTTCTCAAAAACCATTACTATCAACTGAATACCATACACAAGTATCTACATCTTCGATCACCTTAAAGAATCCCGATACTTGCAACACCTGATTCTCTACTTTATTCTTATACCGACAACTTCTCAAAACTTAGACCTTATGTTTCTACAAAACACTTGTCTAAAACCAGAGAAGTCACAAGTAAACAGAGTAAAGTACGAGGACCAACCCCTCTGTCCTAATGGACACCTGACAATGTACAATACTCTGTATAAGTCCCCTGAGTTGAATAACTCGAACCATGTACATCGTAGGTTGAAAATTGTCCTATGGTTATGAAGAATTACACCGCTGTTTAATACTCCTTACCTAACCATCAACTGATATAGGTAAATGTTATCGATATAATTTCAAAAAGTTATATCTTACTTTATAAAAATAAACGTACAGATATATCAATTTGAAATTGGTGCATAACAATGGATATTCAAAACCAAATATTTGCCATCCGGCAAACAGCCCAGGCGATTTCCTCAAATATCATCAATTACAACGAATCCCGATATAATGAGGACAATCACCTAATTCCCAATAACTTACTCCCACTCATCATCTGTAAAACCATACAGATGTGAGAATCATACCTGGTAAATACATACCCTGGAGCAAGTGTCTAATTGGGAAATCAGTTTTCTATTAACAATACACAGTAAAAGTGAAACATGTAAATGTTTCGAAGGGGTATCCGGGTATTCCTAGTAATGCCTCTTCCATTATCAGATTTAAAACTGTAACCTTATATTTCTTTGCCATCTCTCCAAATCCCTTTATATGTCTTTAGTCATTACCTTCTGTACACCGTCTTTAGGCTAAATGGTTTTTTTCCTTCCCTATCGTTCGGCACCAGCTTATGGTTTGGAAGAAGACTATCCAATAAGCGTAATAGGTGTACTGTCCTAATCCGAGGAGCACTCGCAACCTGAGAGAAGGTGAAGATTAAAGACAACTGAATAAACCTTATTCTTATTTCTCCTGAACCAGAATCCATCTTCGAAAAAGTTCCTTCGAGTTCGTATATAAACATACGATGGATTTATCCAATGGAATTGGATGTTCGCAGTGATACGGGGTGTTCTGGAGAAATACAAAGGTGAAGTAGGAGTGGCGATGAAATACTTGGTTTGGTCGTGAACAGCAGTCGCAATTTACTTTGCCCTCCTTACTAATCCCTTTATTTTTCTTTACTTAATACCTTCTATACACCGTTTAGGCCGAATGGTTTTCTTCACTCCCTACCATTCGGCACCTGCCTATGGTTTGGATGAAGACTATCCAATTAGCGTAACAGGTGTACCGTCCTAATCCAAGGAGCACTCGCAATCTGAGAGAAGGTAAAAGGAAAAGACAACTGAATAGTCCTATTCATTTTCCCCCGAACCGGAAACCATCCTCGAATCTGGAACAAATTCCTTCGAGTTCGTATATAACCATACGATGGTTTTATCCAATGGAAGTGGATGTTCGTAGTAATACGGGGTGTTCTGGAGAAAAGGGTAAAAGTAGGAATAACAAAGAGGTATGCAACTCAGACAATCCAAAAGCCAGTGTTTTAAGAAGGTTCGGTTAACTTGGTCACTGAGTTACAGTCTAGGGTCGGGCCATAGTCGCTACCAAAGAGAGAGAGAAAAGAAACACTCTGCGTGCACTCTAACCTAGATCAGAATGGTTACCAATTTATCTAATCAGGAAACCTCCCACTGTAACCTCAAATTCTCCTCCAAACCTGAAAGAAGAATTAGTCGGGATCATCCGAAGAGTAAACCAACTCATCAGTGGGAATCGGGATCCAACTATCATCGCATGATAATGTGATTGAATCCACTCACGTTATCACACTACAGAAGGTATGCGCATGCCTGGCAAGTTTCGGTTTCTTTAGAAACTCCTGATGCGATTTTTACCTCTAGGACCCAAATGACCTTGACGAATAATCAACAAATCAAAAGGTCCTAGTCAAGTTCAACCCGTCATTATCTTGATTGCGTTAAACCCACCGGCACGACCCTTGACGAATAATCAACAAAGTCGTACAACCGTCCTAACCAATCCACATATCCATGCGACAGAAAAGCACAACAGAGCTACCACACACTACGTCTCGGCGAATAGCAACGACAAACGTAGCGCGAATACTAAGCAATTCTTATCTGAAATGACGGAGGGCTACGGCAGGTTTTTGGCGAAAAACCTTTAACGTAATGAACTTGATATCGTTGAAGGAACCGGATAACTTTTTACAAATGTATAGTGGCGAAAACCTTTGCTAAAGACGTCACTCTCGGTGAAGGGATTTCGGCTCTTTCCCCGTAGAATGAGGTGCAGGATATTCCAACTTAATACCACTGTGCAAAAAAAAAGAGAGAACGTCCTTGCAATAACAGCTTTTTGAAAATTGTTCCAACAACGTCAAACAGGTTTGTTTAGCTTGCATTGATCCGAATCAACGCAGTCCCATCAATTGATCACACTAATAAAGAACGAAAATATGATGTACATATATGCCATCCGCATTCACCACTGGGTCCCGTCATCACCCGTTAGGTTACTCAACTAACGACAGAGCGGGGACTGGACTAGCATGGATGTAAAACATTTACAACATCTACTAGTATATATATCAATATATAATAATCGCTCAAGGCGTGATAAATGCAACATCACAGAAATGTAATAAGCATCACAGAACAATACAGATAATTTGGGATCCCCGGGTTTCACTGAGCCGCAACTGAAACCCGACGTTCCCCTGGTCGTGTGGATAGCCTGTGCAATGAAATCCTAGACCCCTATGGGCGCGGCATGTTACCCGCCAAAACCTGAAGCGAGACAGCCCCCTTCAACAAAGTGAATGGACCACCCAACACTTCACGGAATCCGGTAACTTGGGCATCCCTTCTTGGGTCAACCTATACCCCCTACGAGTGCGGTGAATAGCCCGCCAATTCTAGCGTAAAGCCCCCTCCGTCTTAAAGCCATGAGATGTGGGCTCGTTGCCCTCTAGAACCCGGCTATCCGTGCACCCCACCGCGGGGTAATCCTAGTACTGAAAGTAAAATATACAACGGGTGCATCGACCTCAACCCGGTCGTGCCCCAAAAGAATAATATACAAACAGGCAGTGACGGCAGTCCACATGTCGGACGCTCGCCCCGCAATATCAAATGTATAAATAATACCAAACTGTACTAACATTGCACCAAGCTATCCACCACGACAAATCCGCAACATCACAGCACAACAAAGAACATCAACGTGAATGTCACGTTCGCAAATCCATCTAAAAGAGCTATAGCAATTTAGACAAGATTTACCGCTCGAATGACATTCACGGTTACAGATATAATGTAAGTACTGCGAACTAACTTATTTAAAATTTCGATTGACAAAATTTCCCGAAGTGGGCCCCAAGTACAATTCCCAGTACTCAAAATTGTTAGATATGTATGCCCCAGAGGCCATTATTGTATAGTACTAGTTTGTATAATACATTTTGGAGGCTTGGGATATATATATACGGTTTTACGACAGTCTTGCTCGATATAGTAGTATGCTACTTGGTTTGTTTCTATCTTAATATGTGTATATGTTTCATTTAACATATCGCTAATACATATTGATGGAGCCCTTAGGATCTTTGCTTAACTACCGTCGTTGTGATGGCGATCACACTAGTGGGGGCTGGGTAGTCTATAAGCACATCTTTATCTTGGTCCCTGGTCGTAGGATTATCGAGACAGGGTATCGATACTCCAGAGTAGACTGGTGCATATGCTTCTCTTCCCAGTAGGGGATATGGTCTGTCCCACAGCCATCAGTACGTCGTACTGGAGATAGTATGCGGGTGTTCGTTAGGTTACGAGTACACTGGACAGGACTCGTCGGGAACTATTGGTTGGTATTATACCTATCGTCAGTTAACAGTTCCCAGGTGACATGAGTACAGCTTAGTCCGCTGACTTGACACTGTCACTTCGCCTCGAGTGTGTTCCCACTGTTCTTTGATTACTACCCTACCACGGCTCTACTGAGGTGTGCAAACAGGTAGTAGTTAGGTGCAGTCCCGAAGCACTTGGAGGCAGTGACGGTTAGACAGGATTCTTCTCTCCCGGTATTGGGGGTTGATATCACGCTGTGTCTAGGAGAGCCATTACACATAGTCGTCCCTGGCCAGGGCAAGCGAGATATACTGGTAGGTTTCCAGTGTTATCTCAGGGTGTTCTGGGCTACACTCCGACACGACTTGTACCGCTATTAGGGGACTGACGTTTACCACCCCCTAGGCCCTCCATGCGATATTCTCAGACGAACAGACCGGACTGTACGGAGATTGTCACATATAGGCTCAGTAGGAGTTCGGATGGGTTCACCTCATCAGTCTTCTTATCGGCATCTACCTGGGGACCGTTACGTACAGCTAGTGCCGCTTGCGGTCTGTGGTTAACCCCACTGCCAGCGTAGTGTCGAGTCTTTAGAGTCCCACACAGAGGGTTATTCGCCTTTGGGCAAAACAGAGTAGAGGTCGCATGGTTTTGCGACGGGGTTCGTTCACATCCGCGCACTTGTGCACGTTTGGTGTCCGGACAGTTATTACTTGCGGGCTTTGGTTCAAGCCATATCCTAGTATATGTTTTGGGATTGGTTTTATCTCATTGTACTCGTGTTCCTCGGAACACGGATGCAGGTGTGTATGCACAGTTGACTAAGACAGAGGCAGAGGATTCTCATTAGGGTTATGGTACGTGTGTGTATGCACAGTTGACTGTTGTCTTTTTCCAAACCCTAATGAGAATAGGAAATATGATTAATAATATTAGTTAACAATTATTGTGCCATGGTTGAGTTGAATTCTTGACTTTTGTTGACTTATTTACTTTAGTTGACCGGTTGACCAAAGTAGACTTGTTGACCATCATCATTTGTTTTCAAAGATGCTTCTTATTTTTTGCACAAAGCATTTAATGAATGAAATGATAATGGTCATTCATCAACTCACCATCACAAATTGTTAATTATTATTATTGTTATCATTTTCTAAAATATGAGAGCATGGTTGTAAAGGAAATTGATCATTCTTACTTGCATCTTCTCTCTCATCCATAGCTCTCATCCTCTAACTCTCTCTCAAGGCAAAATCCCTCTCATGAGTTGAGAACCATTTGCCTTCAAGATAAAACACCAAAACTCATCTCTACTCATCCTAAGGTTGAAGGTCTAGCAAGTCTAATAGTTTAGTTTCCTCAAGTTCGAGGAAAGAGCTCAAGGTAGAGGCCCTCGGGTGGATCTTTCTTCGGCAAGAGAAGGCGACGAGGAGAACCATCCAACCAACTCCAAGGAGAAGAAAAGAAGGAGTTCAAGACTAGGTATAACCCTCTAACCGAGTAGGTAAAACTCATAGTAGTTGCTAGTGTGTAGTTTAGCAAAGATCCGGGTTTTCTAGTCCATGTTACCTTGTACCCAAAAAATCGTTTTTCGCCGTTTCCGCAACCCCGAAAGGACCGAGACAGGTAACGTGGACCTAACAGTGGTATCGGAGCCTATCTAAACACACACTTGCATGTTAGCAAAGTATCTAGAATTTCGATCGGACAAAAAAACCGCAAAACAAGCCGAAAAAGCTAACTTTCTGCCGATTTTTATTTCTGCTAAAAAAATAATAAATCACATACTAAAAATCGGCTCGGGGTTTTTACAGAACAAGCAAGAAATTTGGTCCAGTGAGTCGGTTAATGCGCCGCGTAATCGCGCCAAGAGAATGCTCTTGCCGCCGATCCGCGGCCGAGTTGACTCGGCCGTGGGTCAAACTTCTTGCAGTGTTCTTATAATTGTGTTTTGGGATTTTTAGAATGGTTTGTTTCTGCCCAGAATTTCCAGACAACAAAATTTGTTCTTGGGGTGGTTACAAATCCGTTTTTTGATCGAATTTCTGTAGACTTTGGCTAATGGGTTATATCTGTAATGTGATATATGTATTGAACGTCTGCTAATCTCTATATGTCGATTAGTAGGGGCTATACATATCTGTGATCTTTAATGTTGATGGTTTGTATATATGAATTCGTTGGATTGTCGCGGATGAATAGCCGGGGGGTTGTGAGATGAGAGTTTTCTTTATCTTTCAATTCGTGTAATATGTAAATTGATGTAATATTATTTGTATGGACGCACATCCGGGATGAGGTTGTAGCCGCCATTGTATAATTTCTTTTTACTGTTTTTTCTCCTAGGATAGACCCAAGGTAGGGTGCACAAACTACCGGGTATCTCGAAGTGCCGAGTGGCCTACTCATATTGCTGAGGGAGGTTGCTTCGCTTCGGGTACTTGGCGGGTAGTTTGCCGCACCCGTAGGGGTCTAGGGTGGGGTTATGCTATTCATCGCGACCGTGTAATCCGTCTTTCATTGCAGGCTCGATCGAAACACGGATTCCTAGCATATCCAATGTGTTCATCTGTGATCTGGAATGGCTATCATTGCATCTGACAAATGGATTTATATATCTATATATGATATCTATTTAGGCATTGCTTATATTTTGCATCCGCGCTAGTCCAGCCCCCGCTCTGTCGTTAGTTAAGTAACCTAACGGGTGATGACGGGGCCCTGTGGCGAATGCGGATGGCATAAGCGTACGTCATATTTTCGTTGTTTTCTGCAATGGTAGGATTAAATGATGGGACACATTAAATTAATGCAAGAAAACAAACCTAAAAGACGTTGTTGGAACAATTTTCAAAAAAAAAAAGCTGTTATTGCAAGGACGTTCACTTTTGTTTTGCACAGAGGTATTCGGTTATGAATGCCCAGCACCTCATTCGACGAGGCAAGGGCCGAGATCCCTTCATTGGGAGTGACCCCTTAGATAAAAGTTTGTGTCAGGGTAATAACTTCACTATAGTCGATTATTCTTGCTTTGCATCGAGGTATTCAGCTTAGACTATCCTGCACCTCATTCGACGAGGAAAGAGCCGAGATCCCTTCACAGGGAGTGACCTCTTTAGCAAAAGTTTTCGTCACTATATTTTCAAAAAGATTATCAGGTTCCTTCAACGATATCAAGTTCATTACGTTAACGGGTTTTTCGTCAAATACCCAGCCGTAGCCCTCCGTCATTTCATACAAGTAACACTTAGTATTCGTGTTGCGTTTGTTGACTCCGTCAAGGCGTAGTGTACGGTAGCTGAGTGCTGCTTGTTTGTAGCAGTATATGGGATTGGTTAGGACAGTCGTATAACCTTGTTGACTCCGTCAAGGGTTATGCGGGTGGGTTTAATGCAATCCAGATAATGACGGGTTGAACTTGACTAGGACTCTTTGATTTGTTGACTCCGTCAAGGTCACTTGGGTCATAGGGGCAAAAATCCACATCGGGAGTTTCTAAAGAAACTGAGACTTGCAGGTTTAGCATACCTTCTGGAGTGTCGTGACTAGAGTGGATTCCATCTAGGTCATCACACAATGATAGTTGGATCCCGATCCCACTGATGAGTTGGATTATCCTCGAGAGATTATTTCACTTAACAATCAATGCTATAAACCAAGTAGGTGTCTAGAACGGTGTTAGCGAGGCTACGCCTCCAGGGAAAAGAGGTTACTTAATTAAGGAACTTCGCGAAAGCGTTGGAAAACCTCCCTCGAAGTACCAACACTAGCCTGGCTGAAAGGTTAAGCAAGTATTGTGACGTGCGATTAATCCTGACTAGTTCTTCTTTTAAAAGGTTTTAAGAAGAATTTAAGGAAACAGTGGGAGCCATCCTGGTTAGATAAACTAATAAACCAATCTAATCTTGCAAGAGCACACGCTGAGTGTTTCTTTTCTCTCTCTCCAGGTAGCAACCATTTCACGCCCTAATCAAGATAATAAAATGTATCGCTTGACCGATCCGAATTCTTATTCGGGGCTGGGGAACGTTGGTTCGGCTCTAACTTGTGACAACAGTCATAAGTATGAGCAAGAGAAAGAGGATTATAAGGATTCCAAGGATACCCAGTTGAAGAAGAAGCATGGTTTTGCATCTACTTCAGGTGTTCTTGTAATTGAGAACTGCTTTACGGTCAGCCCTACCTCCTGAGTACTTGATACCGGATCAGGATCTCATATCTGTAATTTAGTGCAGGGATTGAGAAAAAGCAGGAAAGTTGTACCTGGTGATATGTCGCTCAAAGTAGCGAACGGAGCACAAGTTAATGCTGCAGCCGTCGGTGAATATCACCTAGTGTTGCCAAATGGCAATACTATGATTTTGAACGATTGCTACTATGTACCTTCCATGGTTTGCAACATCATATCAGTTTATTTACTCGATAAAGAAGGATATAACTTTGTTCTTGATAGAAATATCATGAACATTTACCTTCATAAGGTACTGGTTGCAGAAGGTACACTGTGTAATGGTATCTACATTCTAAATCAGAATACAGTTCTCAATATACAAAACACACGCAAGAGGAAGAATTCAGGTATGAATGAATCCTACTTATGGCATTGTAGACTTGGTCATATCGAAGAGAAAAGACTAAGTAAGTTGCATAATGATGGACTCTTGAATATGTTCGAGTTTTCATCTTATGAAACTTGTCAGTCTTGTCTCAAAGGGAAGATGACCAAATCTCCGTTCACCGGACATGGAGAAAGAGCAGCAGAGCTCTTGGGACTCATACACAGTGATGTTTGTGGTCCAATGTCTATACATGCAAGGGGTGGGTTCTCGTACTTCATCACATTCACTGACGATCTCTCTAGATTCGGATATGTGTATCTTATGAAACACAAATCTGAAGCTTTTGAGAAATTCAAGGAATTCATAAACGAAATAGAGAACCAGACTGGAAAAAGTATCAAGATCCTTCGGTCTGATAGAGGAGGGGAGTACTTGAGCACGGAATTCCTAGATTACTTAAAAGGGAATGGTATTCTCTCTCATCTTACTCCTCCTTATACACCACAGTACAACGGTGTTTCGGAGCGGAGGAATCGTACCCTATTGGATATGGTTCGCTCCATGATGAGTAGTGCCGAGTTGCCTCTTTCATTTTGGGGACATGCGCTTCAGACAGCGGCATACCTACTGAATTACGTTCCATCCAAATCTATGCCTAAGACTCCATATGAAATATGGAGTGGTAGAAATCCGTATCTTAAGCAGTTCAAGATATGGGGTTGTCCGGCCTATGTAAAAACACAGAAACCAGACAAGCTAGAGGCACGGTCAGTTCTATGTAAATTTGTGGGATATCCTAAAGACTAACTAGGATATCTGTTCTACCACACTGAGGAACAGAAGGTGTTTGTATCTCGCCACGCTACCTTTTTAGAAAGGGGGTTTCTTGCAAAAGAAACTAGTGGGAGTTCGGTAAAACTAGGAGAAATCCATGAACCACAAAATGTAACTGAAAATTTGGAAGAACCACTGGATTCAATAACCCCAGACGAACCTCAGCCACTCCGCAGATTTGGTAGGATTTCTCATCCGCCTGAGAGATACTACGGTTTTCTCTTAGACGGGGATCGAGAGGATTGCATCTTGGAAGAAGATGACCCTACCAGTTTCAGGCAGGCCATTATCAGTAGGGACTCTGATAAGTGGCTGGAAGCAATGCAATCCGAAATGGAGTCCATGTACACCAATAAAGTGTGGACCTTGGATATTTCTCCGCCTGGGGTAAAACCTGTTGGATGCAAATGGATCTACAAAAGGAAACTTGGTATAGATGGGCAGGTGGAAACCTATAAGGCTAGACTCGTTGCAAAAGGTTTTCGTCAAAGACCTGGTGTGGACTTTGACGAAACTTTTTCTCTGGTGGCTATGCTCAAATCCATTCGGATCCTATTTTCTATTGCTGCCTTCCATGACTATGAAATCTGGCAGATGGACATTAAAACGGCTTTTCTAAACGGCTGTTTGGAAGAGTGCGTTTACATGGATCAGCCAAAAGGTTTCGTAGACAGTGGGAGCAGCGGGAAGGTGTGCAAGTTGCTTAAATCCATTTATGGATTAAAGCAGGCATCGCGGAGCTGGAACATCTGTTTTGATGAGGCAATCAAGGAATTTGATTTCATCAAGAACGAAGATGAACCTTATGTCTATAAGAAGATTGTATGACGAACTGTCATGTTCCTAGTCTTGTACGTGGACGACATTCTTTTGATAGGAAATAACATTCTTATGCTACAATCGGTCAAGCTATTTTTGTCACAACGGTTCTCCATGAAGGACCTGGGTGATGCCTCGTACATTCTAGGGATCAAGATCTACAGAGATAGATCCAAGAGACTACTGGGACTTTCGCAGTCCAGGTACATAGAGACCGTACTAAAGAGATTTAGTATGGAGGATTCCAAGCGCGGTAACATACCCGCATTGCACGGAATTACCCTCTCCAAGAAGATGTCTCCTAAGACTGACGAGGAGAGGGTTCGCATGAGCACTATACCCTACGCTTCGGCGGTAGGATCTATAATGTATGCGATGCTATGTACAAGACCAGATGTAGCTTACACGCTGAGCGTGGTGAGCCGGTATCAGTCAGACCCAGGTGAGGACCACTGGACGGCAGTGAAGAACATTCTCATGTACCTAAGAAGGACTAAGGAGATGTTCCTGGTTTACGGTAATGGAGACCTCAGGGTCGAGTCCTTTACCGATTCAAGCTTCCAGAGTGACAAAGATGACAACAAATTTGTCTCGGGTTTTGTGTTTTCCCTCAACGGAGGGGCGGTATGTTGGAGGAGTTCCAAACAGGATACCGTCGCAGACTCGACGATGGAGGCTGAATATATTGCTGCAAGCGATGCCGCAAAAGAGGCAATCTTGATGAAGAAGTTCATTAGTGATCTTCAGGTGGTTCCGTCCATTGTTGACCCAATACCTTTGTATTGCGATAACAATGGGGCTATAGCTTTAGTGAAGGAACCAAGGTCTCATCAGAAATCCAGACACATCTTAAGGCGGTATCCCTGATCAGGGAGATCATTGATCGCCAGGAGATCGAGGTACGGAGAGTGGACACAAAATACAACACGGCGGATCCATTCACAAAGGCCCTCCCTCAAACACAGTTCGAGCGACTTTTTGAGCTATTGGGTATGCGGTACGCCAGCAGCTGGCCCTAGTGCAGACGTTGGGTATGTGGTACACCAATTACTGGCCTTTAGTGCAAGTGGGAGATTGTTAGATATGTATGCCCTAGAGGCCATTATTGTATAGCACTAGTTTGTATAATACATTTTGGAGGCTTGGGATATATATATACGGTTTTACGACAGTCTTGCTCGATATAGTAGTATGTTACTTGGTTTGTTTCTATCTTAATATGTGTCTATGTTTTATTTAACATATCGCTAATACATATTAATGGAGCCCTTAGCATCTTTGCTTGACTACCGGCATTGTGATGGCGATCACACTAGTGGGGGCAGGGTAGTCTATAAGCACATCCTTATCTTGGTCCCTGGTCGTAGGATTATCGAGACAGGGCATCGATACTCCATAGTAGACTGGTGCATAAGCTTCTCTTCCCAGTAGGGGAGATGGTCTATCCCACAGCCATCAGTACGTCGTACTGGAGATAGTATGCGGGTGCTCGTTAAGTTACGAGTACACTGGACAGGACTCGTCGGGAACTGTTGGTTGGTATTATACCTATCGTCAGTTAACAGTTCCCGGTGACATGACTACAGCTTAGTCCGCTGACTTGACACTGTCACTTCGCCTCGAGTGTGTTCCCACTGTTCTTTGATTACTACCCTACCACGGCTCTACTGAGGCATGCAAACAGGTAGTAGTTGGGTGCAGTCCCGAAGCACTTGGAGGCAGCGACGGTTAGACAGGATTCGTCTCTCCCGGTATTGGGGGTTGATATCGCGCTGTGTCTAGGAGAGCCATTACACATAGTCGTCCCTGGCCAGGGCAAGCGAGATATACTGGTAGGTTTCCAGTGTTATCTCAGGGTGTTCTGGGCTACACTCCGACACGACTTGTACCGCTATTACGGAACTGACGTTTACCACCCCCCTAGGCCCACCATGCGATATTCTCAGACGAACAGACAGGACTGTACGAAGATTGTCACATACAGGCTCAGAAGGAGTTCGGATGGGTTCACCTCATCAGTCTTCTTATCGGCATCTACCTGGGGACCATTACGTACAGCTAGTGCCACTTGCGGTCTGTGGTTAGCCCCACTGCCAGCGTAGTGTTAAGTCTTTAGAGTCCCACACAGAGGGTTGTTCGCCTTTGGGCAAAACAGAGTAGAGGTTGCATGGTTTTGCGACGGGGTTCGTTCACATCCGCGCACTTGTGCACGTTTGGTGTCCGGACAGTTATTACTAGCGGGCTTTGGTTTAAACCAGATCCTAGTATATGTTTTGGGATTGGTTTTATCTCCTTGTATTCGTGTTCCTCGGAACACGGATGCGGGTGTGTATGCACAGTTGACTGAGACAGAGGCAGTGGATTCTCATTAGGGTTATGGTACGGGTGTGTATGCACAGTTGACTGTTGTCTTTTTCCAAACCCTAATGAGAATAGGAAATATGATTAATAGTATTAGTTAACAATTATTGTGCCATGGTTGAGTTGAATTCTTGACTTTTGTTGACTTTAGTTGACCGGTTGACCAAAGTAGACTTGTTGACCATCATCATTTGTTTTCAAAGATACTTCTTATTTTTTGCACAAAGCATTTAATGAATGAAATGATAATGGTTATTCATCAACTCACCATCAAAAATTGTTAATTATTATTATTGTTATCATTTTCTAAAATATGAGAGCATGGTTGTAAAGGAAATTGATCATTCTTACTTGCATCTTCTCTCTCATCCTCTTCCTCTCTCTCAAGGCAAAATCCCTCTCATGAGTTGAGAACCATTTGCCTTCAAGATAAAACACCAAAACTCTTCTCTACTCATCCTAAGGTTGAAGGTCTAGCAAGCCTAATACTTTAGTTACCTCAAGTTCGAGGAAGGAGCTCAAGGTAGAGGTCCTTGGGTGGATCTTTCTTCGGCAAGAGAAGGCGACGAGGAGAACCATCCAACCAACTTTAAGGAGAAGAAGAGAAGGAGTTCAAGACTAGGTATAACCCCCTAACCGTGTAGGTAAAACTCATAATAGTTGCTAGTGTGTTGTTTAGCAAAGATCCGGGTTTTCTAGTCCATGTTACCCTATACCCAAAAAATCGTTTTTCACCATTTCCGCAACCCCGAAAGGACCGGGACAGGTAACGTAGACCTAACAAAAATAATCTGGGCCAAAACAAAATATTCCAGAAACCACAATTCCAAGTCAGAGACCACTGTAGAAAATTTGGTGCAGTGAAGATACAGTACTGCGGCGGAACCGCGGCCAAAACGTGGGTACGGCCGCGGTTCCGCGGTGCTACAGTAAGATCACTCTATAAAATTTCTGCAGTGGTCTTAGAAAAGCCTGGCTGATTTTCTGAAACACTCAAAATAATTTTTCGACGACAAAAAAAAATTCGACAGAAACTTCACGAAATGGAATTGCGGTTTCGGAAATTTTGTTCGATCGTTGTTTTAAACACGTTAGAGCAAGCTAGCAAAGGTTAATGGCATGTCTCTGATACCATGTAAGTCTACGGTCGTGCCCCGGCCGTCGATCCGAGGCCAAAATGCAGAAACGAAAACTTTTTCTAAACTTGAAACCGGCGCTATCGCAGACTTTAATCCCGGATCGAACCATTAACCTATAATTAGCAACTATAGAAAAGGTTGGAAAGGCTATACCGATCGATCCGTGTCCTTCGGTCTTTGGCCACCATCCCAAGCTCCTTGCAGCATCTCCGATCTCCGGTCTTCTCGTCTGAAGGGCACCACATCAAAGAGTCTTTTTACGGGCTCCCGCTTCATCCGAAGCAAATCGGACACGAAGTTTGCTAGCCGACGTGTCCAAGACGATGTAGAGAATGTGTGTGATAACTTTGTCTCAAGCATTTATTGATTCTCATCACATGAGAGTGTATGGATGGAGGTTGAAGATGAAGCCATTAGTGGAAATGGTGAGCCAGAAGAAGAAGAAGGAGAAGAAGAAGAAGAAGAAGAGGCTTTTCTTTCTTGTGTTTTATGATGAAAATGAGAGTGAGAGATCGAATAATACAAGAGCAAAACTCAACCCTTTGGCTGCCCCTCTCTCTCTTCTTATCATTTCAACTCACAAATCCATCAAATAATGTGACATATGCACAAAGAAAGAGACCATGAGTCACCACTTGTGCATGTGTCACAATTAATGCCCCTAATCATGACTTTTAGCTCATTATTTCCATTTATAAACATTAACCCAAATGTTTACAACAACAAAAGGATACGGCAACATCTAAAGTAAACTCGTGATGGATCATAAGGATACCCCTCACCTGTATATACATACCTGCATCCGCATTCCGACCGAATGTGAATGCGATGAGACAAAAATAATCCAACAAATCTAATACTAGGATCCGGCTTAAACCAAAGCCCACTAGTATGATCCGTCCGATCATGATCCGTGCATGACTGCACGTATATGATCGAACCCTGCCATAATACAATACGACCTCTACAACGTTTCGCCCGAAACTTAAGAAACTGTCTGTAAGGGACTCTAAAGACTCTTCAATACACTTGCTGTGGATTTAACCACTAGCACGTCAGTGGTACTAGCTGTACGTAACGGGCTACCAGGTATTGACCAAAAGGGAGGTCGATGAGCGAACTCATCCTGACACCCTACTGAGCCTGTCAGTGACAATATCCGTACAGTCTGGTCCGTTCGTCTATGAGTATCGCATGTCGGGCCTAGGGGGTTGGTAAAAGTCAGACCTCCAAAATCGGTACAAGTCATGTCGGAGTGTAGCCCAGAACACCCTGAGATACTACTGGAATACCTACCAGTAAATCCCTGCCTTGGCCAAGGAGTTCGTATAATGTCTCTCCTAGACACAGTGCGATCTCACCCCCAATACCTGGGAAAGACGAAACCCCTGCCGATCCGCTCACTGCCTCCATGTGGCTCGGGACTGTACCCAACTAAAACCTGTTTGCACGACTCCTTTGAGCCATGGTAGGGTAGTAATCAAAGCACAATAGGAACTCACACGAGACAAATGACGATCTCAGGTCGATGAACTAACCTATACACATGTCACCATGGAACTGCAATCTGACGTCAGGTATAATACCAACTAGCATGTTCCTGGCGAGTCCTGTCCGGTGTACTCATAACCCAATAAGCACCTGTATACATCTTAGGTGAACCAACTGACACCAATAGTTTGTGAGGCCGGCCACCGCCCCTCGTCGGGGTCTCGACTGTATACACTAGTCTAGTAATGGAGTAACAATGCCCAGCCTCGAAACTCCTTCGACTAGGGACCATTTAAGGATGTGCTTATAGACCCCAGCTCCTACGTATATGATCGCCATCATACTGCTGGCAGTCAAGCAAGAATCATAAAGGCTCTATCAACATGTAATAGCGACCTGTAAGGTCACCTAAAGCTATACACGATGATAAAGATAAAACAGATAGCATACTATCATCTTGAGTAAGACTGTCCTACCGGCATAGGTCCTCCCTCAATCATTGCAATCACGTGCCTGCGATCCAATAATTGACTCTGAGGGCACTATATCCAACAGGTTACGGCTAGGTTTTTGGCTAAAAACCCATTAACGTAATGAACTTGATATCGTTGAAGGAACCTGAGCAGTTTTGCAAATATATAGTGGCGAAAACTTTTGCTAAAGAGGTCACTCCCTATGAAGGGATCTCGGCTCTTTCCTCGTCGAATGAGGTGCAGGATATTCCGAACTGAATACCACGATGCAAAGCAAAAATAATCGACTATAGTGAAGTTATTACACTGACGCAAACTTTTACTCAAGCGGTCACTGCCGATGAAGGGATGTCGGCCCTTGCCTCGTCGAATGAGGTGCTGGATATTTATAACCGAATACCACTGTGCAAAGCAAAAGGAACGTCTATAATGTCAGTTTTTCAAAATCTGTTCCAACAACATCTTTTAGATTTATTTTCTTGCATTAATCAAAATCAATGCGGTCCCATCATTTTAATCCTATCACACCAGAAAAGAACGAAAATAAAATGTACGTATATGCCATCCGCATTCGCCACTGGGCCTCGTAATCACCCGTTAGTTTACTTAACTAACGACAGAGCGGGGGTTGGACTAGCGTGGGTGCAAAACATATACAATATCTACTAGTATATATATAAGTATATATAACATTCGTCCCAGGCATGATAATAATCAACATCACAGAATCTCAACGAACAATACATAATGGTGGATAATCTTGGTGCCCCGGGTTTCATTTGAGCCGCAAAAAAAACCCGACGTTCCCGGTCGAGTGGATATCCTGTGCAATGAAAACCTGTATCCCCTACGAGTGTGGCGAATAGCCCGCCAATTCTAGAATAAAGCCCCCTCCGTCTCAACGCCATGAGATGCGGACTTGTTGCCTTCTAGAACCCGGCTATTCGTGCACTCCACCGCGGGGTAATCCTAATACACAAAAATAAAATAATATGTACAAACGGTGACATCGACCTCAACCCGGTCGTTCCCCAAAATAATATACAACCCGGCAAAGACGGCAGTCCACATGTCGGACGCTCGCCCCATAATAACAAATGTACAAATGAATATAAACTATATTTCTAACATTGCACCACATGCTATCCACCTTGACAATCCACCACAAACATAGCACAAGCACAAAACATCAACGTGAATGTCACGTTCGCAACCCCGTCTAAAAGAACATATAGCAATCGGACGAGTTTACTGATCAAATAACATTCACGGTCACAGATAAAAGTGAATGTACTGTAAACAGTTAAACAGTGTCAAATTTAACGACTTCGAAACACTCCAAGTTGCCCCATACAGAAAACAACAGAGAATCAAATTTAGGCAAAAAACAAACGACACCAGAAACCTAAACTACAAGAGACAAGACCAAAGACCAAAGCACAACACATTTCTCCATGGAAAAACCGAGGTCGCCGGAATTTTGGGGCTTGTCGCCGGCCAAAACTTGTTAGAATTGTGTCATTTTTTGTCAGTATTCATCTCACAGTGTAAAGAACATTCTGCACTTGTTTAAAAAAAAAATTTATGCCTTTTTAAAAACAACAGAAACTGCAGTTTGTGTTTTGGTTTTGCGGAGTCGTTTCGGTTTCGTTGTTTTAATATTGTTTAAACTTGCTAGATAAGGGTTTATGGGCTGTCTCTGATACCATGAAGGGTTACACTAGCGCCCTGGCCAACTTCCGTGGCCAAACTCAGAACAAAAATTTTAAGACGATACAAAACATTGGCGCTAGGTTAACACTAAACCGGATCTTTACCATAAACCTCGTTAGCTATTTTAGAGTTCTATCTACCATGATAGAGTGTATACCTAAAGAAACCAAGTCCTTCGGGTCTTTGATCGTCTCCTTAAGCTCTTCGACGGATGTATGGATCGTGCTTGAACTCTGGCCTCCTTGTGTCAATGATGATCCACCTGAGAGCTCCAACCTTGAGCTAAACCTCTAACTTGAGGTAACTAGAATACTTAGCTTGCTAATCTAAGTAGACTAGAGTGAGTAGAGTGTGATTTGAGTGGCTTAGTCTCATTAACCCTTGATTATCAACTCATGATACACTAGGGTTTGAGAGAGAAGAAGGAGAGAGCTAGCTTGAAGAAAGAGAAAGTATTTGTGATAATGATAATACAAAATGAAATGGTTATCTTATATATGACCAACAACCATGGCTTGAAAATATCTCACAAAAATATCTAGGTCAAAAATATCTCATCAAAATATCTATGGTCAATAAGTCAAGCCAAGTCAAAAGGTCAACCCAAGTAACCATGCCAAATACAATTATCATTTATCAAATATAACATAATCTTTTCTTTTTCTCATATGTGTTTTGACCAAATCAATGGTCAAAACCCTAATGAGAAGTTTCCTTCTATACCCCCTCCCATCCGTATATACATACATGCATCCGTGTTTCGAGAAACACGAATACAATGAGACAAAGCTAATCCAATAATCATATATTAGGATCCGGCTTAAACCAAAGCCCTCTAGTATAGTCCGCTCGAACATCACACACGCACAAGTACACGTATGTGATCGAACCCTGTCATAAAACCATACAACCTCTGCTCGTTTCGCCCGAAGCTGGGAAACCCTCTGTGTGGGACTCTAAAGACTCGACAGTACTCTGGCAGTGGGTTTAACCACAAGCACGTCAGCGGCACTAGCTGTACGTAACGGCTACCTAGGTACCTGTCGAAAAGGAAAGCTGACGAGCAAGCTCGTCCGAACTCCTACTGAGCCTATCCGTATAGTCCGGTCTCTTCGTCAAAGAGTATCGCATACCGGGTCTAGGGGGTGGTGATCGTCAGACACTAATAACCTGATAAGTCATGCCGATATGGCTTGGGACCAATCCAGGAAACTACTGATTAACCTATCAGTAAATCCCAACTGCCATGGCCAAGGTCTTATGGTCCTGACCAATCGAATCACAGTGCGATATCGACTCCCTATACCCGGGGAGATGAATCCCCGCCAATTTCTCACTGCCTCCATGTGGCTCGGGACTGAACCCAACCAAAACATATTTGCACGACTCAGTAGAGCCGTGGTAGGGTAGTGATCAAAGCTCAGTAGGAACTCACACGAGACAAATGCCGATCTCGGGTCCAAAGACTAACTTGTACACATGTCACTTGAGAACTGCCATCTGACGATAGGTATAGTACCATTTAGAAGTTCTCGGTGAGTCCGTCCAGTGTACTTACCCCCAGTGAGCACCTGTATACGATCTTAGGTGCATCAGATCAATTGTTGCGGGACCAATCATCCCCCGACGGGGTTAGAAACGTATACACTAGTCTACTCTGGAGTATCAATGCCCAGTCTCGATACTCACGCGACTAGGGACCATTTAAGGATGTGCTTATAGACTACCCTGCTCCCACAAGTATGATCACCATCACAACATAGATAGTCAAGCAAGATCCTACGGGCTTTATCAACACGTAACCGCAATATGTAATAACGAGTATGACATATGCCATGTTAAGATAAAGACAAACCATAATAATATACTACCGTATCGAGTCTTTATCAATATGTACAAGCTAGATATAACAACAATAGAAATAAATACACATATCCTGACAAAGACAAGTCAAATAATATACTATAAAACTGAGCAAGATTGTCCTGTACATACATATCCCTAGCATCCATATATATACATATACAATACTGGCCTCTAGGGCATACATATCCAACAGATATCATATATAGATATATACATTTGTCAGACGCAATGATAGGCATTCCAGATCACAGATGAAAATATTAGATATACTAGGAATCCGCGTTTCGTTTGAACCTGTAACGAAAGACGGATTCCAGGTCCATGATGAATAGCCAAACCCCACCCTAAACCCCTACGGGTGCGGCAAACTACCCGCCAAATATCTGAAGTGAAGCAACCTCCCTCAACAAAGTGAGTAGGCCACTTGGCACTTCAAAGTACCCGGTAGTTTGTGCACCCCACCTTGGGTCTATCCTAGGAGAAAAAACAGTAAAAGAAATAATACAACGGTGGCTACAACCTCAACCTGGATGTGCCCCGCAAAAATAATATTACATCACTTTACAAATTTTACATCGAATGAAAGAATGAAAACCCTCATCTCACATCCCCGGCTATTCATCACGACGATCCAACAAGTTCATATACATAAACCAATATAATCATCACAGAAATGTGCAATCCCCAACTAACCGGCATATAGCAATTAGCGGAAGTTTACAAACACATTTAACAGAACTTGAAACATTAAACGACATTAAACTACGACTTCGAAACACCCGATATTTGGCATGGTAAAGAATTTACAGTAAAATCAAAATTGGCAAAAACAAACAACTCCTGAAGCCCTAGATCCAAGTCAAAAAGCCACACACCAAAATACAAAGCAATCCTTTAAACTTGGACTGAGTTCGCCAGATTTGGAGCAATGTGGCCGGTCCAGTTTGAAGGGAATTGTCTCGTTTTTGTTCTGTGTCCATTTTACAGTTCAAAGAGTACTCTGCAGTTGCTAAAATAATTTTTAGAGTCTCATTAAAAATCGACAGAAACTTGGACCTAAGTATCGATGTTTTCGGGTTATTTCGGTTTCGTAGTTTTACTTGTCATTTAAACTGTTAGATATGGTTTAGTCGGCTCTGATACTACTGTAAGTCGACATTACACATCCCACGGGTTTGCGGGGAGGCGGAACGGGAAAAAAACAATTTTTATAACAAGGTAACATCGACTATAACTCCAAGATCTTAGCTAAACCATATCTAACAAACTAACTAGAGGTTCTATCTACTATGTTAGAAGATTATATCTAGAGTTCTAAGTCCTTCTTGTGTTCCCGCTGTCCTCGTTGACCTCGCAAGCTCCTTGGAATGTAAATGGAAAGCACCTCCTCGTCGGCTTCTCAAACTAGTAGAAGATCCACCCGAGAGTTCCAACCTTGAGCTAAACCTCCAAGTTGAGGCAACTAGATCACTTGGTGTGCTAAACTAAATAACCTAGAGTGAGTAGAGTATGATTTAGAGTAGCTTAATCTCACTAAACCTTTGATTCTTAACACATGAGACACTAGGGTTTTGAGAGGAAGAAGAAGAGAGCAACCTTGAAGAGAGAGAATGTATTTTTGATAATGATTATAAATAATAGAATGGCTAATATATATATGACCACATGGCATGAAAAATATCTCACCAAAATATCTCACAAAATATCTAAGGTCAAAAATATCTCACAAAATATCTATGGTCAACAAGTCAATCCAATTCAAGTGGTCAACATTAGTAGCCATGCCACAAAAAATCATTTATCAAAAATAACAAATACTTTTCCTTTTCTCATATTTGTTTTGACCAAGTCAATGGTCAAAACCCTAATGAGATGTCTCCTTCTATAACCCCTCTCATCCGTATATACATACCCGCATCCGTGTTCCGAGAAACACGAATACTTTGAGACGAAGCTAATCCAATAATCAAATACTAGGATCCGGCTTAAACCAAAGCCCACCAGTATTGTCCGCTCGAACATCACATGCGCACAAGTACACGTATGTGATCGAACCCTGTCATAAAACCATACGACCTCTAATCGTTTCTCCCGAAGCTGGGAAACCCTCTGTGTAGGACTCTAAAGACTAGACAGTACGCTGGCAGTGGGTTTAACCACATGCACGTCAGCGGCACTAGCTATACGTAACGGCTACCTAGGTATCTGTCGATAAGAAGGACGACGAACAAGCTTATCTAAACTCCTACTGAGCCTGTCTGTGACAATCTCCGTATAGTCCGGTCTGTTTGTTTAAGAGTATCGCATATCGGGCCTAGGGGGCGGTAAACGTCAGACCCCTAATAGCGGTATAAGTCATGTCGGAGTGTAGTCCAAAAACACCTTGAGAAACTACTGGAATACCTACCAGAAAATCTCACTTGCCCTGGCCAGGGACTTTGTGTAATGGCTCTCCAAACACAGCATGATATCAACCCCCAATACCGGGAGTGACGAATCCTATCTAACCGCCACTGCCTCCAAGTGCTTTGGGACTACACCCAACTACTACCTGTTTGCATGACTCAGCAGAGCCGTGGTAGGGTAGTAATCTAAGAACAGTGGGTACACACTTGAGGCGAAGCAACGGTGTCAAGTCAACGGACTAAGCTGTACTCATGTCACCTGGGAACTGCTACCTGACGATAGGTATAATACCAACCAACAGTTCCCGACGAGTCATGTCCAGTGTACTCATAACCTAACGAGCACCTACATACTATCTCGATCACAACGTACTAATGGCTGTAGGACAGACCATCTCCCCTGTTGGGATGAGAAGCGTACACACTATTCTACTCCGGAGTATTGATGCCCTGTCTCGATAATTCCACGACTAGGGACCTGTATAAGGATGTGTTTGTAGACTACCCAGCCCCCACTAGTGTGACTGCCATCACAACGCTGGTAGTCAAGCAAAGATCCTAAGGGCTCTATCAATATGTATTAGAGACATGTCAAAAGAAACATATACACATATTAAGATAGATACAAACCAAGTAGCATACTACCATATTGAGCAAGACTGATATAAATCCGTGAATATATCCCAAGCTTCCAAAATGTAATATACAAACTAATACTATACAACAATGGCCTCTAGGGCATATCACACTAACACGAACAATGATTTTACCTTATAGTTTAAAGGCAATACAGTGATATAACAGTTCTACTATGTAAGTGGTATTGCAATTACCGATGATGAGCATGTGAGCCGGCAAATCTGTGTATGTGTAACATGCGTATTAACGGTAATAGTGCAGGTGTACTAGCAGACGATACCATATAAAGGTAAATGCTGGTAACATGGTACATTTGTCACGAGGAAAAGATACAACATAAGCATGAACAATATAAGGTATGCAACTACCCCTGGATTAAACAATATAAACCATTATCCATCAAGGTGTTTGGGAATTAATGAATTCTCCGAATCAAGACAATCCAAAAGTCAGCGATCCAGTCTTATACAATATCATCGAACATTATCATCGAGTCACGAGTGCGGATCAATCATCCGGTATATTATATCGCGTACGGTAGTCCATCGTACAGTGTCTTTAAATTAGATTAAGGATCTATCGTCCTATACATAATATCATCTCATATTCTCATTCACACACACACACACACACACACATTTCATGTCATATCTCTATCCAATCTCGTATCGTATCTATATCCAACTCAATCATATCTCTATCCAATCTCATATCATCCAGTTTTACCATATCCTCATATCAACATATCAATTCAAGTCATCTTATTTCATCAAATTCTCGTTTTATCATATTCTCATTTCATCATATCTTGTGATCATATCATCTCGTACTAAATCTTGTGATCATTTCATCATATCATCTCGTACTGAATCTTGTGATCATTTCCTCATATCATCTCTTACTGAATCTTGTGATCATTTTCGTAAGTTCATAAGCATAGGTTTCTTAAAATATATTCTATATATCGGTTCTCCTATTATTATGGTTGCGGGGGTGCTATACGCCATCCACCCGACTTCCCCCGTAGATATAGATCTACTCACCTGCAATATCCTTGCTCTAGTCGAAGTCGATGAACTCCTGTTCTCCTTCGCCGTCTCGGAAGTCCACACGAAGGTATCTACAATTAATACACATCGTAACGATATCAAAACCAAATCCAAAAACTGATACGGCACGCGAAGTGCTCATATGTTAGAACCTATATCCCATGTATGCAAAAACAACCAAATAACCCTCAGCGTTGACATACAAACGTCCAACGACTGTGTCCAAACTCAAATACCAAAACCAATTTTTCATAAATCGGAAACCCGAAATCTGCAACATAGAAAAACACTCACAAATTCTACCCTAGGTCAAATTAGGAGATTTTGCATATAGGGTGGGTCTACACATCAGATAAGGGAACCATAGTCCAAAAACTAACTCAAAACTCCACAATGTGGCCGCAATTTGTTAGTTATATGTATGCCCTAGAGGCCATTACTGTACATTGGATGTATATTGTAGTGGATGCTGGGACATATATAGGGAGGACTTTCTTGCTCGACATGATAGTATGCTATCTGGTTAATCTTTACCTTAACGTGTATACTGATTGTCTCTCTGTTACATGTTGGTAAAGCCCTTAGGATGTGTACTTGACTACCTGGACTATGATGCAGATCATACTAGTGGGGACAGATAGTCTATAAGTACATCCTTCAAGGTCCCTAGTCGTGGGTGTATCGAGACGGGGCATCGATATACCAGAGTAGACTAGCGTATACCTTCTCGACCCATACAGATGGGCGATGGATGATCCCATATCCATTGGTGTTTGACATCAGAGATGATATACGGGTGCTCAGTAGAGACTGGGTACACTGGACGGACTCGCCGAGAACTCCCAGATGGTATTATACCTTACGTCAGATGGCAGTTCTCTGGCGACACTGGTACAGAGTAGTCTGTTGACCCGAGATCGTCATAGAGTCTTGTGTGGTTCCCACTGTGCTTTGATTTCCACCTTACCACGTCCAAGAGGGCGTGCAAAACGGTGGTTTTTGGGTACAGTCCCGAGTCACATGGAGGCAATGAGCGATAGGAGGGGATTCGTCTCTCCCGGTATAGGGGGTTGATGTTGCGCTGTGTTCGATTGGCTATAACCGGAAATCCCTGGCCAGGGTTACTGAGATTTGCTGGTAAGTGTTACCAGTAGTTTCTCGAACTGTTATAGACCTCATATCGACACGACTTATCAAGCTATTGGGGTCTGACGTTTACCACCCCTAGGCGAGATATGCGACATATCAGACGATCAGACCGGACTGTGCGGTAAGTGTTACTGGTTGGATTCACTGGAGTGTGAGCTGGCTTGCTCGTGGATCTTCTGATCGCTCAATACCCGGTGGCCGTTACGTTTAGCAGACCGCTTGCGGCTTGTGGGTGTTTGATATGATCATCACCTGCTGCCGGCGTATTGACGAGTCTTTAGAGTCCTACACAGAGGTTTCCTGGCTCAAGCGAAACGAAATAGGAGCGCATATGAGATATGTGCGGGACCGAGAATAATGCGTGTATGTGATACCGTATTCTATTCTCGCGATGAATGTATCGAATGGTTGTATGCGATATAACCTAGTTATCGAATCAAGGATTGATTCGGTAAGCCGATACATAGGATACTAGTCGGTTATATGCGATATGACCGGATCGTTAAATCAAGTGTTGATTTAATGATTTAATGTATAATTATATATTTGATATATTACTTTGCATTAACTAGTATTGGTTCACTTTAAATGGATTTTCTCACTTGAATTGTGCAAGTTGTATATGTGATATACTTTTGTGCACATGTTTGTATCATGTTTGATGATACATGCTTACTTGTGTATGTGTGAAGATTGAACCATGGTTATATGAATGGTTAGGGTTATGATTATTCATTCATTCATTTATTTATTTATTAGTTTTGGAAATTAATAGCAGAAGAGAAAAAAATGGTGGCTTTCTTTCTTCTTTCTTGAAGCTTCATGAAGACTTTGACCAAGTGACCATTTTGTCTCATGCTTAACCCTAACCATTCCTCTTAACCATGGTCCATTCTCTACACTTAACCAAGGGTTAATATATGATAAGTATTGATTTATTTTATCTAATAATTCAACACTTATCATATTCTCTTCTTCTTCTTCATCTTCTTCTTACATGAAGAAGCTTGCTTCATCAATGGCAAGTGAAGAAAAAGAGTGAGAAATCTAATTCTAAAGTGAACCCACTTCCTATTTCTTCATCCTCTACCTCTTGCCAAGTAGTATAGGGTGTTTTCTTCACAAGTTTCATGACTTGATGAAGTGGGAGCTTGATCTTGTGATGCCTCGACGTAGATCATCTTCGGCACGAAGCCGACGACCTTGCCCGCCCATTTTTCCGATGAAGCCGACGCTAGAGCCCGGGATCCGATTTGGACAGCGAAGGGACATCATCGTGGAGCTATGGAGGTGGAGCACCGGATCTACAAAGGTTGTATTTCCGTTTACTCTTAGTAAAGTAGTTTACTAGTTCTAGTTTTCGCCTAAACTTCTAGCCAACGATCCGTATTAGGGTTTCTCGGCACCGTAATTTTTGAAATTGGCATGGTTGATGCCTTGTGAGACCTCTTGAGAGTGCCTAGGAACCCTACAGTGGTATCAGAGCCTAGCTAGAGCCTTAGGCGATGCGTAGACGACGTTTGAAATCCGAACGAACCCGAAACCCTAACACAAACATGCTCTCTGGACTTTTTCCAAAATCTGGAGTTTTTCGATATTAAAAATATGCAGAAAAATCAGAAGGAAATTCTAAGGGTTTCTGTAAAATTCGTGTGCCTAATTCCATCAATGCGCCGTGGTTCCTCGGCACGAGCATGGCTCGTGCGGCGGTTCCGCGGCCGTTTTGTCTTATGAGGCATCGTATTTTGCACAGTAATTCTTAGTTTCAAGTGCTGGTTTTCCTGGGAATTTTAATATTTTTTCAAGAGTTGAATATTCTGAGTTGTTTTGGGGATTCGTTTATTCGATCGGATTATCGGACTTTGTCTATTTGTTTTCCGGGTAAATTTTAGAATATGTTAAAAAGTTCGACCGGATATAAATACCCAATCTTTCCCCTGCTGGAAAATTTCCAAGTGTTGGATTTTTCCGAGGTTTAAGGACGTTCTAAGTAGTGCAAGTAACGCGATGGTCACTCTAGAAGACAACAAACCTTAACTCGATTATGTGACCGTCTTGAACTGCCCTTTGAACCTTCGGGTTTGGGGTAGTACGGCGTGCCACATGTGAGGCGTTGGCTTGACCCTTCTACGGCTGGACCGTTGGTACTGAGGCACGAAGTGAATGTTTTTGAACTTATTTCATGTGATGAGCTGTTTCGGGAAAACTTGGGTGTTCGATTATTCGATCGGAAAGTTTAACATTTTCTATCTTATTCGGAATGGGATACAATAATTGGAATTCACAAGTAGTTATAAGATAACTGAATGAATGTTATAAACATAGCAGTCTAGTCTCACTTGATCGGTTGCCACGGAATTTTGATGCGATCAAAAGTCCGTCGCAATCACGTAGCGTACGCGGATACTCGCCGGGTAAACTTAATAGACAGCTTCACTCCATAGCCTCGACCAAGTGACTGTAGGAGAACCCCGTCGCCGAAAGCATCCGTTCGGGTGCTCGCGGCAGCGGTGTTTCGCCTTGGTGCACTTCGTCGACGGTATCGGGGGTGCGGCCGTCTACTAAAGTTTGCGACGAGCATTCGATCAGGATGTCGGGAATCCTGTTGAATTGCCCGACTTGATATTGAAAAGAGTTTTCGATAATGAGACTAAAATGCGGGGTTTATAATTGTTAGGCATGTGATGTCTAAGGAATTCATTGGTTTAGGCATGCGATGTCTAAAGAGATTGCGGATTCCAACTGTTGTAGTTTTACACTTTCTTTTCTGTGACCGTAAGTGTAATATGTGATATCGCCGGTTTCGTTGCTATATGTCAACGACAATTGGGATACGCATGTTTACTTACGTTGATGACATGTGATGTTATGTGTTGCTGGATATGTTATATTGGATCGTCGTGTTTGAGTAGCCGGGGTTTTTTTTTATGTGAGATGAGTGTTTTTCATTTTCATTCATGTAAAAACTTGTATGTAATATTCTTTCATTGGGGCACTTCCAGGTTGCGGAAGATGTCACCTTTTGTATATTATTTACTTTTCCGCACTAGGATAGACCCAAGGAGGGGAGCACAAGTAATCGGGTTCTGGAGTCCAGTGGGAGACCAACTCGAGGAGTCGAGTCCGGGTCTCCTAACTCCAGAATTGGTAGGGTTGCTTGCCGCTCTCGTAGGGGTCTACGGGTGTGGGTTTGTCTATTCATCACGACCGTGGAATCCGTGTTTTATACTGGCTCGTATTGAAAACACGGACGTCCTAGTATATCCAATATTTCATATGTTTCTTCTGCTGCGATATCTGTGATGTGATCATGTGATGTTCTGTGATGGATACTGTATATAGTATATATGATATATTATATAGATGTTACTTATATTTTACACCCGCGCTAGCCCTGCCCTGCTCTGTCGTTAGTCACCTAACCTAACGGTGCACGAGGGGACATCGAGGCGAATGCGGATGGCATAAGTGTACGTCGTATTTATCTGTGATGTTTAGGTACTTAAATGATGGGACTTCATTAATGTGATTAATGAAATAAAAGAAACCTAAGATGTTGTAGAATCGAATTTCAAAATAAAACAGGTAGCTACAGTTCTTTCTTTGCACAGCGGTATATGTGATATATCCTGCACCTTATTCGATGAGGAAAGGACCGAGATCCCTTCACCGGGAGTGACTCCTTTAGCAATAACTGGCAGATGCTACACACTCGGTTTGTCTTTTGATTGCTTTTAAGAGTTTTGCTTTGCACAGCGGTATATGTGATATATCCTGCACCTCATTCTACGAGGAAAGGACCGACGATCCTTTCACCGGGAGTGACTCCTTTAGCAAAACTAGAAAAGCCTCAAAAGCACTCCATTTCAAAATCATTTGATTCTACAACGATATCAAGTTCATTACGCAATAGGTTTTCAGAAAAACCTGTCGTAGCCCTCCGTCATTTCAGATAAGTAGTAGTTAGTATTCGTGCTACGTTTGTTGGCCTTTGTCAAGGCGTAGTGTGCGGTAGCTGACTGGTGCTTATCTGCTTATGCATATGATGCAGATTGGATTAGGGTAGTCGTGTGACCTTGTTGGCCTTTGTCAAGGGCCGTGCGGGTGGGTTTAATTCAATCAGGAAATGACAGGTTGAACTTGACTAGCATCCTATGGTTTGTTGGCCTTTGTCAAGGTCATAGGAGGTTAGGGGCAAAATTATCAGGAATTTCAAGTGTTGAAATTTGCAATGAGATTGCATACCTTCTATGAGATAGTTGGATCCCGATACCCGCTGCAAGTAAGAGTTACTCCTGGGAGAGTTTTACACATTACAATTAGCCGATCAAGTAGGTGTCTAGAAAGGTGTTAACGAGGTTACGCCTCTGGGAAAACGAGGTTTACATTAATTAGGTTCGTGCGAAAGCACGGGGGACCTCCCTCAAAGTACCGACACTGGCCTGGCTGAAAGATTGGCGAACTTGTAGTGTGTAATTAATCCCGGCTAGTCTTTCCTTTTAGGGTTTGAAGGAAGATTTGATAAAAAGCAGTGGGAGCCATCCTGATTAGATAAAATAAAAACCAATCTATTCTTGCAAGAGCGCACGCTGAGTGTTTTCTTCTCTCTCTCTCTCCTGGTAGCGACCATATCACGCCTTAATCAAGATAATAATACGGATGTATTGACCGAACCCGCTTGTTATACTGAGCTGGGGAACATTGGTCCCGCTCCAACTTATAATTGTTATAAGACAGAGCAGGAAATTGGGGATTACCAGAATTCCCGTGCCGCCCAAACGAAGAAAGTGCATATGATGCATCTCCTTCGGGTGTGTTCATTACAAAGAACAGTTTCTCAAATGTCCTCTACGTCCTGGGTATTTGATACCGGATCAGGATCCCAAATATGTAATCTGTTGCATAGGGCTACAGATAAGTAGAGAACTGAGAACGGGTGATAAGTTTCATGAGGCAGAAAATGGGGCAAGTGTTGCAGCCAAGTCTGTTGGTCACTGTCACCCTGTATTCCAAATACATTGATTCTGAACGAATGTTATTAGATACCGAACCTGATATACAAAATCATATCAGTCTCTTTACTAGTAAAGAAAGGATATAATTTTGTATTGATGGATAATGTTTTTGAATATTTCCTATATCAAAAGTTGATCGGTTCAGGCACGTTATCTAAAAGCATTGATGTTCTAAATCAAACTACAGTTCTTTAGTATACGGAACACACACAAGAGGAAGAGTTCAGAAATGAACGAATCCTTCTTGAGGCATTGTAGACTGGGTCATATCAATGCGATCCGACTGGCTAAAGTTACATAAAGATGCATATTTAAATTAGATTGAATTTACATCTTGTGAAACTTGCCAGTCATGTCACAGAGATAAGATGACCACAGCTCCGTTTACTAGAAACAGAGAAAGAGTTAGTGAACTCTTAGGATGATACATGTTGATGTATGTAGGTCCCCAGTCTACACTTGCCAAGACCGGTTCTTTATACTTCATTACGTTCTCTGATAATCTCTCAAGATTCAGACATATGTTCCTGTTGAAACACAAGTCCGAACCTTTTGAGATATTCACAGAATATGATTTAGAAGTATAAAACCAAAACACGGGTATAAGTATTATGTCCTTTGATGAGATCAAGGAGGAGAATAATTGAGCACGGAATTTCTGGATTATTCTAAAGGAGAATGAGATTCTCTCTCAGCATTACTCCTCCGTATATTCCATTGAAAGATGGTATATCGGAGTGGAGCAGATACACCCTATTTGATATGGTGTGCTCTATGATGAGTACTACTGAGTTACCTATTTCCTTTTTGGGAGTTATGCACTTGAGAAGCTGCATACCTATTGAATAGGGTTCAAATCAAACCAGTTGCCTACCACTTCATATGTGATATGGAAAGGGAAGAGCCCATGTCTTACGCTAGTTAAGATTTGGGGTTGTCCGGCCTATGTCTAAAAGCAAAATCCGGACAAGCTCGAGGCAAGGTCTGTTATGTAGAACTGGAAATGTTCCAGCCATACAAACTGCAGCTGATGATTTGATAGAACCAAAGGATTCAATAGTAACCAAAGAACCTCAGCCTCTCCGCCGATCTAGTAGGGTTCCTCACCCACCTGAGAGATACTTTGGTTTCTCTATGACAGTGGGAGCGAGGATTGCATCATGAGATGATGACCCAACTAGTTTCGAGCAGGCCATCAGGAGTGGGACTCTGTAAGAATGGCTGGATGCTTAGCGATCTGAGATGGAATCCTTATACACCAACAAAGTATGGACTTTGGTTGCTATATCTGAAGGGTTAAATCCCCATCAGGAGCAAGTATATCTTGAGAAGATTACTTGGTGTAGATGGAAAAGTTGAGACTTTCAAAGCTAGACTTGTTAAAGCTTTTCGTCATCGACCAGGCCCGGATAATGATGAAACCTTTTCAAGTGGCTATGCTTAAGTCCATCCAGATCCTACTTGCCACGGCTACATACCATGACTACGATATCTGGCGGTTGGGTGCCATGACTGCTTTTCTAAATGATGTTTTGGAAGAGAGCGTCTATAAGTACACAGCCAGAGGGCTTCGTAGACAGTGGGAGCAGCGGAAACGTGTGCAAGATGCTTTATAGGATAAAGCAGGCATCGCGTAGTTGGAACATCTGTTTTGATGATTTAGTCAAAGAGTTTGACATCATCAAAATGGTAGATGAACCTTGTATAAACAAAAAGGTAGTAGGGAGTATGGTGACGATCCTCGTAGAGTACGTGGATGACATACTCTTGATAGGGAAGGAGTTTCCTATGCTACGCTCAGTCAATCTCCGCTTATCATAATGATTCTCCACATAGGATCAAAGTGATACCTACTAAATCCTGGGTTTTGGATCTATGAGATAGATCTAAATGGATATTAGGACACTCACTAGTTGTAGTGAGATGGTATCAGTTGATCCTGAGGAGAATCGCTGGAAGGGTTCCAGGGTGATAAAAACGACTGAATGTCAGTCACAGGCATTGTCTTTACCCTCAGTGGAGGGACGGTATGTTGGAAGAGTTCCAAGCTAGATACCGTGGCATACTAGACGATAAAGGCTGGATACATCGCTACTTAAGATGCTACCAAAGAGGCTGTCTGGGTGTATATTGGTTCATGAGATGAACTACGTTCCGACCATTGTGAGACAATGGAGTTGTGGCTTATGCCAAGGAACGCCGGTCCCATCAGTGATCCAGACATATTCTAAGGCAGTATCACCTGATCATGGAGATGGTTGATCTCCAGGGTGATCAAGGTTAGGAGAGTAGACTCAGAGGACAACACGGCGGATCCACTCATGAAGGCCTATTCCCAGAGAGAGATTTTTATGGGATGGTTGAGTATGAGATACTACAACCACTGCTATCAGATGGCCCTAGTGTAAGTGGGAGATTGTTAGTTATATGTATGCCCTAGAGGCCATTACTATACATTGGATGTATATTGTAGTGGATGCTGGGACATATATAGGGAGGACTTTCTTGCTCGACATGATAGTATGCTATCTGGTTAATCTTTACCTTAACGTGTATACTGATTGTCTCTCTGTTACATGTTGGTAAAGCCCTTAGGATGTGTACTTGACTACCTGGACTATGATGCAGATCATACTAGTGGGGACAGATAGTCTATAAGTACATCCTTCAAGGTCCCTAGTCATGGGTGTATCGAGACGGGGCATCGATATACCAGAGTAAACTAGCGTATACCTTCTCGACCCATACAGATGGGCAATGGATGATCCCATATCCATTGGTGTTTGACATCAGAGATGATATACGGGTGCTCAGTAGAGACTGGGTACACTGGACGGACTCGCCGAGAACTCCCAGATGGTATTATACCTTACGTCAGATGGCGGTTCTATGGTGACACTGGTACAGAGTAGTCTGTTGACCCGAGATCGTCATAGAGTCTTGTGTGGTTCCCACTGGGCTTTGATTTCCACCTTACCACGTCCAAGAGGGCGTGCAAAACAGTGGTTTTTGGGTACAGTCCCGAGTCACATGGAGGCAATGAGCGATAGGAGGGGATTCGTCTCTCCCGGTATAGGGGGTTGATGTTGCGCTGTGTTCGATTGGCTATAACCGGAAATCCCTGGCCAGGGTTGCTGAGATTTGCTGGTAAGTGTTACCAGTAGTTTCTCGAACTGTTATAGACCTTATATCGACACGACTTATCAAGCTATTGGGGTCTGATGTTTACCACCCCTAGGCGAGATATGCGACATATCAGACGATCAGACCGGACTGTGCGGTAAGTGTTACTGGTTGGATTCACTGGAGTGTGAGCGGGCTTGCTCGTCGATCTTCTGATCGCTCAATACCCGGGTGGCCGTTACGTTTAGAAGACCGCTTGCGGCTTGTGGGTGTTTGATATGATCATCACCTGCTGCCGGCGTATTGACGAGTCTTTAGAGTCCTACACAGAGGTTTCCTGGCTCAAGCGAAACGAAATAGGAGCGCATATGAGATATGTGCGGGACCGAGAATAATGCGTGTATGTGATACCGTATTCTATTCTCGCGATGAATGTATCGAATGGTTGTATGCGATATAACCTAGTTATCGAATCAAGGATTGATTCGGTAAGCCGATACATAGGATACTGGTCGGTTATATGCGATATGACCGGATCGTTAAATCAAGTGTTGATTTAATGTATAATTATATATTTGATATATTACTTTGCATTAACTAGTATTGGTTCACTTTAAATGGATTTTCTCACTTGAATTGTGCAAGTTGTATATGTGATATACTTTTGTGCACATGTTTGTATCATGTTTGATGATACATGCTTACTTGTGTATGTGTGAAGATTGAACCATGGTTATATGAATGGTTAGGGTTATGATTATTCATTCATTCATTTATTTATTTATTAGTTTTGGAAATTAATAGCAAAAGAGAAAAAATGGTGGCTTTCTTTCTTCTTTCTTGAAGCTTCATGAAGACTTTGACCAAGTGACCATTTTGTCTCATGCTTAACCCTAACCATTCCTCTTAACCATGGTCCATTCTCTACACTTAACCAAGGGTTAATATATGATAAGTATTGATTTATTTTATCTAATAATTCAACACTTATCATATTCTCTTCTTCTTCTTCATCTTCTTCTTACATGAAGAAGCTTGCTTCATCAATGGCAAGTGAAGAAAAAGAGTGAGAAATCTAATTCTAAAGTGAACCCACTTCCTATTTCTTCATCCTCTACCTCTTGCCAAGTAGTATAGGGTGTTTTCTTCACAAGTTTCATGACTTGATGAAGTGGGAGCTTGATCTTGTGATGCCTCGACGTAGATCATCTTCGGCACGAAGCCGACGACCTTGCCCGTCCATTTTTCCGATGAAGCCGACGCTAGAGCCCAGGATCCGATTTGGACAGCGGAGGGACATCATCGTGGAGCTATGGAGGTGGAGCACCGGATCTACAAAGGTTGTATTTCCGTTTACTCTTAGTAAAGTAGTTTACTAGTTCTAGTTTTCGCCTAAACTTCTAGCCAACGATCCGTATTAGGGTTTCTCGGCACCGTAATTTTTGAAATTGGCATGGTTGATGCCTTGTGAGACCTCTTGAGAGTGCCTAGGAACCCTACAGAATTTACGGCCACAATCAATAAATCTGCGGCCAAAAGAAAAGATTGGGGTCTCGGGTCTCTGGGTAAATTCTTGGTACCCTGCACACCTCTCTGTGTTGGCAACATATTTTATAGAACTCTTGGGTCATAGCAGATTCTATTAGATTATCACAAATCGCCAAAAACCGATATCAGGAAAATTCTAAGCTCGTGTTTTGGGGTTCTAGTTTCAAGTTTATTTGGAATTATCATCACTAAGGGTTTGTAATCAGTAATCTCTGCAATTCAAATTCTCCACTAACAATCATCCTAGAATTTTCCAAGAGCATTAATCTAACTTAATTGAATTCTAAACATAAGTAGAAGGTTGAGAAACTAGATAAGAAGAAGGGAAGTGAAGGGTTTACCTCTTGGAGCAACTGAAGAAAATTCCAAGATGGGTCAAAGTGCTCAAAATCCAAACTTAAGCTTACTATGGGGTGTAGGATGAGGTTGTGCACCTTTTTTGTGAAGGGGTTAGGTTTTGATGAGGATTTTGAGGTGTTTTGGAGGTGGTAGTGGAGGTGGAGGATGAGGAGAATGGAGTTGAAGGAGTTGAAAAAAATGAAATGAAATGAAGAAGGAATGATGGGAGCCATGGTGGAGATATGACCCCCCCCCCTCTCTCTTTCTCTCTCTCTTTATAGCCCATGCTTTCATGTCCCCCTCCATATCATCTTTGTCACCCATTTCCTTTTTGTTTTCTTTTTCTTTTTTCTCTTTCTTTTAAAACCCAAATATCACAAATACACATGAAGCCATGCATGAAAATGAAATGTGTCATGGTGCACTAGCCATGGTTATTAAGAAGTTGAATTTGGCTTAAATCATGATTAGTAGTGCACTAATCAAGTTTAACATAAACTTGCATATAATTAATTGCATAATTATTTATAAAATATCCAAATCTAATAAATGCCGTTATAATTAATAATTCATATTAATATCCAAAATATTTCCAAATATTGGTATATAATTATACCATTTTACGAAAACCCCAAATTCATACTCGAATAGTTTTCGTGAAATTTATTATTTTATTATTTAAATTCGAAAAATATTATTTTATATTTCTGAAATGTTACACTCTTCATCCCACCTTAGCCATTTTCTTTTGATCAATTTTAAAAATAAAATAAGTTCTCTTTTCTCTTGAGCTTGGAGAAGCACCGGTTCTATCAAGTTTCAAAAACTCGGTTGAGAATTTTATATAAATAGTGAGTCGGTTGTTATACCGACCCACACAACATGTAAGCCCCCTTCATTTCTTCTCCTCCTCTTGTTGAATCATCCTCATCTTGTCATGTCTCCACTGATTTCCATACTTTCTTACTTCGTCTGTAAGCTTCTTGTTTAGAAAACACACATAAAATAGATAGATAACCTAATAGTTAATTATTTTGCAAATTTATTTACCTTCATGAATATAATACATTTTAACTAGTAGTGATTATCTTATTTCATGTTTTAGTAGTTATGAAAATATGTGAATCGTATCATCCTATATTGCATATCATCATATAACGCGATCGTTTATTCAAAACAAAAGAAAAGTATTTAATAATTTTTGTGTAGAATTTTTATTAATCTTTTATATCGATTTTAGTATATATATCATGACCGATTCGTGTGCTTTTCCGTATGCCTTTCATAGTTTATTGCTCTCTATTTTTTATTTATTTTATTTATATTTAGTTTTAAAAGAAAATAAGGTTTTATATAAATATCATGAACTTGTCAATTTTAAATACCATCTTGAAGAAATACTTTGACCTTCAAAATAATTTTTAGAAAATCAATCTTGACTTTTGGACGATTTAGGAAAACTAGATTATATGCTAGATAAAATTTCATATTTACAGTAAAAATTTCATATCAAACCGAATAACAATTTAAGAGTTACATAGTTTTTTATTAATTGTTTTTAAAACTAGAAAACTTCCAATAAGGGTCTTCTTCGAGAGACCATAACTTTATAATTATTGATCCAAATTAAACGTTTTCAGATGTTTTGAATATCTACATCGAAATATATATATTTTATTAGTTTTAAGTTTTTAATGAAAATCGACGTAAAATATAGAAAACCGCGTTACAATATTAAGCGATGAATTTGAGCAGAATCTGTCCTGATTCGCATACTGTTTTTAAATAGGACATAACTCGAACTCTCGATGTCCGTTCATAGAAAAATTTAGATGTGTAGATGTACAATTGATATAACTATAATTTTCTGTATATTAGATTACTTAAAAATATATGAAACAACCCGATATAGGTTTTGCAATACAATATATAGTTGCTGTCCAGAAATCTGAATTTCTGTTTTAAACGCTGATATTAAAATTATCATAACTTAAGCTTCAGAAATCCAAATCACGTGAATCTTGGTGTTTGGATAAGTACATCGAAAGACCTACAATTTTCATTTAATCTTTATTACCTGAAACCTGATGAAAATTAACTCAAACCGCGTTTTAAAAATATATGACGGTGTTGTGATTTGTTTTGCTCGACGATACGAAAATGGGTATATCTCCCAAACCGATAGTCATATTTAGGAGAGACTGGAATTCACACATGTAAAAATTTTTGATCTATATTTCTTTTTATATTCCGAAATTTATTGACTTGATTGATTAGTCGTACACAACATCCATTTACAACATTTTTTTAGAGTTAGTTGTTTACTTATATCATGTTCTGTGATTGCTTATTTATTTTTATCTATATGACTTGTGATTAAACCATTACATGCTAGAGTTGACTTGATCTTGACATGACTCAATCATGAATACTTGAACCTAATATGTACACTTGACTCGACTCGACCCGAACTATGAATACGTAATGACTTGACATGAACACTTGACATGAATACGTGAACAATTGACTTGAATACTTGAACTCGACTCGATAATTGAATTGCACTCTCTTATGTATTCGTGGATTTGGGCAAGACTTATAACTTTAATCACAGACTAATATACGCGGGGTGTTTGAGTAGTTTGAATATGAATTCAACGGAATCTCAAGAGTCCCATTACTAAAATAACGTTGCTGAGGTACCGAGCAGAAATGGTACAAATAATGCCGTGTTACCGGGCTGAAATGGTACATCACGAATTCATGAATGAGGGCCCATGTTTCCAAGTCCCTGGATGATAGCCTGTTGGGTATGGAATACTTCAAAAACAATTGAAGTCCCGCTATTTTGGGCCCGTGATTCTTTACCCCTGGACGATAGCCTTGGGTTCGAGAATACTCTTGAGATTTGTTGAAATTCACACTTAAACTCACGTTAGTTGCTTTTACCCTTTTAGAGACCTTTTAGGACACTTACATTCACTTCATGTTCACTATACCTACACTCCACGGTCATGCTTTACTTTTTTACTATGCTCATGCTATATTACCATGCTTACATAGTTGTGATTAATATTATCATGTTATATTTGTTCATATTTTATTTCCATTCATACTATATCACATGTCACCTTGCATATTTATTTATATACATTCGCATCCCACCCTTCTTGGAGACTTACCGAGCGCAAGTCCGCTGACGGACATTCCACCCAATTTTGTATTTCCTTGGAATGTTCGTAAGATAATCTAGAGATTGAGAAGATCGAGCCGAGTCAGGAGGATTACTCTCAGATTGCGGAGCAGACCGACTACTTGTTCATTCTTTTCAGCTTTTACTTCCAGTATGCCACTTGCTTAGGCACTTTATTTTATGAATCTTTGTTTTCAGACATCATGTATTCAGTTTGAAATTTGTGAAAGTTGGGAATGTAAATATATAAAGTTGGATTTTCATTATCATGTATTTTCTTGTCATTTTATATTGCTTATACGCTTAGCGTATTTTTCGAGAAAGGACCTTCTCGGAATAAATATGTCGCGGTCTTGTCACATACCGTTAGCACTCTTTTGGAAAGCGGGACGTGACAATCTCTCAATGAGAAGTTTTCTCAACAAATTTATTTTTCTCTTCTCCTATAAATAGGAGCAAAGAGATTAATCAAAGAAGGGGAACAAGAGGAGGACTGGATAAGAAGAGAGGAAACCACCCTATAAGCTTCTGTAAAAATACAGAAGGCTCTCAAAAAGGTTGCAAAAAAATAACAGAGAATTTAATTCTCAGTAAAAGAAGAAGATTTCTATCCTCAAAACCCTAGGTAAAGAAAATATCGAGATCAAAATATCTCATTTACCTAACATATCTAAGGGTTTAACCCTTCTCAAGAACATAGTTCTTTTTCTGGATCTAAGATCCACAAGACAAGCCTCCCATAAGTTGAAAATGTAATTCTCATCGGGAAGATCTTGTTCTTGAGAATAAAAAATTCAGGGAGGAATATGGATACAAGAAAATGAAGAAGATGGAGTTTATAATACTCCAGGAACTTAGTTCTTTAAAATCAAGAACTTAGTTCTTAAAGAATCCGATCTCAGATCCTCAAAATAGTGATCTTGGTGATTCTTAATAGTCAAAACACTATTAACAGAAGTTTAACCGCTCTGAAAACATGAACATGGAAAATATGGAGTTCATAATACTCTAGGAACTTAGTTCTTTCAAATCAAGAACTCGGTTCTTAAAAAACATGATCCCAGATTATCAAAATAGTGATCTTGGTGATCGTTAATGTTCAAAATACCATTAACAGAGATTTAAGTTCTCTAGAAATATAAACAGAGATTACATCTCTAAAAGAACTCAGCGCCTCACGTGAAAAACACGTGAGCACCCAAGGCCAAGTTACATAGCACCTCACGTGAAACACACGTGAGCGCCGGAAAAAGTTAGTGCTTAGCACTATTGGAGTGCCTTATGTGAAACACACGCGAGCGGCAGAAACTAGAAAAGTTTAGTGCTTAGCACTAGTGCAGCGCCACAAAAGACTAGTACTTAGCACTATTATAGCGCCTCACGTAAAACCCACGTGAGTGCTGTATGCAACTGAGTGCTTAGCACTGCTGGGTGTTACAGAAAACCAATCTTAGCCCAAATTGGCTAAACTTATGTTTTTGATATCCAAACTGATCTTAATCCCATACATGACTAATGATCTTCTTCCCATACTGTCTAAGTTAATCTTAGTCCTAAATAAGGCTAACGATTCTCAGATGATCCACCATGATCTTTTTCCTTAAATACGGTATTTGGTTTAAGGGTACATCTCTCCACACCTTTGATATATGTCGTTGCAATTCCTCAACGTTTTCAGAGAGATGGCGGGTCTCGACAACCAACAACAACTCCTCGTCCCAACTTAATGTAAAATTTCATCAAGATAAAGAATGATACAACCCATATTGATGCTATTGGATATAGTGCCCTCAAAGTCAATTATTGGATCGCAGGCACGTGATTGCAATGATTGAGGGAGGACCTATACCGGTAGGACAGTCTTACTCGAGATGATAGTATGCTATCTGATTTGTCTTTATCATCGTGTACATGCTTTAAGTGACATTATAGGTCACTATTACATGTTGATAGAGCCCATAGGATTCTTGCTTAACTGCCAGCAGTATGATGGCGATCATATACGTGGGAACTGGGGTCTATAAGCACATCCTTAAATAGTCCCTAGTCGAGGGAGTTTCGAGACAGGGCATCGATACTCCAGAGTAAACAAGTGTATACGGATCGAGACCCCGACGAGGGGCGGTGGCTGGTCTCACAAGCCATTGGTGTCGGTTGGTTCACCTAAGACGTATACAGGTGCTCACAGGGTTATGAGTACACCGGACAGGACTCGCCGGGAACATGCTAGTTGGTTTTATACCTATCGTCAGATAGCAGTTCCCTGGTGACATGTGTACAGGTTAGTCCATCGACCTGAGATCATCATTTGTCTCGTGTGAGTTCCCACTATGCTTTGATTACTACACTACCACGGCTCAAAGGAGTCGTGCAAACAGGTTTTAGTTGGGTACAGTCCCGAGCCACATTGAGGGAGTGAGCGGATCGGCAAGGGTTTCGTCTCTCCCAGTATTGAAGATGAGATCGCGCTGTGTCTAGGAGAGCCATTACACGAAGTCCTTGGCCAAGGAAGGAAATTTACTGGTAGGTATTCCAGTAGTATCTCCGGGTGTTTTAGGCTATACTCCGACACGACTTGTACCGCTTTTGGGGGTCTGACTTTTACCAACCGCCTAGGCCCGACATGTGATACTCATAGAAGAACGGACCGGACTATACGGATATTGTCACTGACAGGCTCAGTAGGGTTACTGGATGAGTTCGCTCATTGGCCTCCCTTTTGGTCAATACCTCGGCAGCCGTTATGCACAGCTAGTGCCACTGACGTGCTAGTGGTTAAATCCACAGCCAGTGTATTGAAGAATCTTTAGAGCCCCCACAGACAGTTTTCCCAAGTTTCAGGCGAAACGTTGTAGAGACCGTATGGTTTTATGGTAGGATTCGATCATATACGTACACTTGTGCACGGATCATGATCGGACGGATCATACTAGTGGGCTTTGTTTTAAGCCCGATCCTAGTATTAGATTTGTTGGATTAGTTTAGTCACATTGCATTCGTATTCAGTCGGAATGCGGATGCAGGTATGTATATACAGGTGATGGGTACTCTTGTGATTCGTCACGGGTTTACTTTAGTAGATGCCATTTTATTTATTGTTCTAAACATTTGGATTAATGTTTGGATGGTGGAAATTTATGAGTAGAAATAATCATGAGGAACAATTAATGTGGCATGTGTTAGTGTATATGCCCTAGGGGCCATTATTGTATCATACTAGTTTGTATATTACTTAATGGAAGCTTGGGATATTCACATATATATATCAGTCTTGCTAAACATGGTAGTATGCTACTTGGTTTTTCTATCTTAATATGTGAGTATACGTATTGATAGAGCTCTTAGGATCTTGCTTGACTACCAGCGTTGTGATGGCAGTCACACTAGTGGGGGCTGGGTAGTCCACAAGCACATCCTTATTCAGGTCCCTAGTCGTTGGATTATCGAGACAGAGTATTAATACTCTGGAGTAGACTAGTGTGTATGCTTCTCATCCCAGTTGGGGAGATGGTCTGTCCCACAGCCGTCAGTATGTCGTACTGGAGATAGTATGCAGGTGCTCGTTGGGTTACGGGTACACCGGATAGGACTCACAGGGAACTGTTGGATGGTTTTATACCAGTCGTCAGTGAACAGTTCCCAGGTGACATGAGTACAGCATAGTCCGCAGACTTGACACTGCTACTTCGCCTCGAGTGTGTCCCACTGTTCGTAGATTGCTACCCTACCAAGGCTCAAAGGAGTCGTGCAAACAGGTAGCAGTTGGGTGCAGTCCCGAGCACTTGGAGGCAGTGGCGGTTAGACAGGATTCGTCTCTCCCGGTATTGGGGGTTGATATCGCGCTGTGTCAGAGAGCCATTACGCAAAGTCCCTGGCCAGGGAAAGCGAGATTTGCTGGTAGGTTCCAGTAGTTTCTCAGGGTGTAATGGGCTTCGCTCCGACACGACTTATACAGCTATTAGGGGACTGACGCTTGCCGCCCCCCTAGGCCCGATATGCGATAGTCTTAGACGAACGGACCGGACTGTACGGAGATTGTCACATCAGACTCAGTAGGAGTTCGGATGGGTTTCCTCATCGGCCTTCTTATCGACTTCTACCTGGGGACCGTTACGTACAGCTAGTGCCGCTTTCGGTCTGTGGTTAAACCCACTGCCAGCGTAGTAGTCGAGTCTCTAGAGTCCCACGCAGAGAGTTTCCCTACCCCAGGCGAAACGATATAGAGGTCGTATGGTTTTACGATAAGGGTTCGGACGCATACGTGTGTTTACGCACGTACGACTTTTCGGACAGTTTTTACTAGTCGGCTTTGGTTTAAGCCAGTTACTAGTATCCGGTTATTGGATTTATACAGTCTAAAGTTTTTCCGTGTTTTCACGGATAGGAGGGGCGTTCTCGTAATTGTGCGAGAAGCTTCTAGAAGATGGTGACTAAGGAGGTTTAGGTGGGATATACATTGAATGAGATTAGTGAGTCATATGGATGATTCATCCATGTCATTAATGCTTCATAATTGCTTAATGACTCATGGAGATGAATCACCACAAGATATTTATCAAGCATGGTTGTAAATCATTTTCTTTTCTTTTCTTGATAAAATAAAATGCTTGATATATATTATGATAACTCATTTTCTCTTCTAATTATTATGTTCATCTTCTCTCTCCTCAAGCTCTCTCTCTTCAAACCATAATCCTCCCCTCTCATGTGTTGAGTACAAGAATTAGTTAGACTACTTAATCCATAACCATACTCTATTTCATCTAGGTACTTTGATTAGCACTTAAAGATACCTAGTTGCCTCAAGTTTAGAGGCAAAGCTTGGAGTTTAGCTCTCGTGGTGGATCGTCTACTACTTGGAGAAGGCCAAGGAGGAGGTGGAGTTCATAAAGACGAAGGACACGGTTCTTTAGGTATAATCCTTTTACATAGTAGTTTAGAACTTCTATGTTTGATGTTAGTTATCGTTTAGCTTCGATTCATGCGGTTAGTCGATGTTTAAGCAAAGAACAAGATCGTTTTTCATATTTCCGCCTCCCCGCAAGTCGTGGGGTGTTGTACATCGACTTACAGTGGTATCAGAGCCTCGCTAAACAATAAATAACTCACTTGCAAAATTGTATGAATTTCGAACGGAAAAAACGAAACCGGAAAACCCCGATATCATGAGTTTCTGTCGATTTTTAAATGAAGTCCAAAAATTTTTCAGGAAGGTTCAGATAGCTCTAAATGATAGTAGTAGAACACCCAAGAAAATTGGGCCCATGAATCGGCTAAAGCGCCGCGGAACCGCGGCGGATCCCACCGATCCGCCGCGCTTCCGCCGCCGAGTTGCCGATTCATGAACCCAATTTTCCTGTGTTGGTTCTCTGTGATATTTGGTATTTTCTGGAATTTTTTATTTTTGCTCAGGTTTCAGATTTACAGAGAAGTATTGGAGAAAAATTAAATGTGTTTAATCGATCGAAATTATACGGTATTTGCTTGTTGGATTATATCTGTGTTTGTATAATGTGTTCATAAACCTCCCTTAACTGCTAGTATGTCGGTTGGCAGGGGGTTGCACATTTCTGTAATGGTTTTTACTGTTTGTGGATATGAACTGTGTTGGACTGTTGTGATGTATAGACGGGGTTATGTGATGGGTTATTATTTAATTCATTTGATGTAAATGTAATTTGTTGTAATATTATTTTGCGGGGCACATCCAGGTTGCGGTTGTAGCCACCGTTGTATTATTTCATTTTACTGTTTTTGCTCCTAGGACAGACCCAAGGTGGGGTGCACAAACTGCCGGGCGGGTAGTTTGCCGTACCCGTTGGGGTCTTGGGTGGGGTAATGGCTATTCATCACAACTGTGTAATACGTCTTTTGTTGCAGGCTCAAAACAAACACGGATTACATGCAAATCCAATAAAGTTCATCTGTGATCTGGAATGCCTATTATTGCGTCTGACGAATGTACAATATCTATATATGATAGCTATTTAGACGTCACTTATGTTTTACACCCGCGCTAGCCCAGCCCCCGCTCTGTCGTTAGTTAAGTAACCTAACGGGTGATGACGGGACCCCGTGGAGAATGCGGATGGCATAAGAGGACGTTGTATTTTCGTTGTTTTCTGCAATGATAGGTTAATGATGGGACGCATTATTTATAATGCAAAGAAAATAAACCAAAAGGTTTAATCGTTGGAACAAATTTAAAAGAAACCACTCGGTTAATTTTAAAACAGATATTTTTTAAATGCGGAGCTTTAACCACTCCTTTTAAAAGCTATCATGTTCCTTCGGTTATATCAAGTTCACTACGTTCACGGTTTCGCCAAAACCATTCGTAGCCCTCCGTCATTTCATCTGGGTATTCAGTAGTATTCAAGCTATGTATTTTGACCTAACGCCAAGGCATAGTGTTTGGTAGCTGCTGGATATTCATTTGTTGCATAGATAGATGAGTTAGTTTGGGACAGTCGTATTATCATTTTGGCCGAACGTCAAGGATATATACGGATGGGTTCAAATTGACAAGATAATGATGGGTAGAACTTGACATGTGACTTATGACATTTTGACCTAACGCCAAGGTCATAAGAGCATGGGGCAAAAATATATATCGGGAATTTCTAAAGAAACTGAAATTTGCAAAGAGTTGCATACCATTTGGAGTTTGATGAATGTTGGTAGCATTCCTTCAACATTATCATACGATGATATTTGGATCCCGATCCTACTGTGAGTATATGCTACTTATCAGGAGATTTGTCACTTAACGATCAATGCTATAAACCAAGTAGGTGTCAAGAAAGGTGTCAGCGGGGTTACGCCCCCAGAGAAAAGAGGTTATTTAATTAAGGAACTTCGCGAAAGCGTTGGAAAACCTCCCTCGAAGTATCGACACTAGCCTGGCTGAACGGTTAAGCAAGTATTGTACGGTGAGAATAGTCCTGGCTAATTCTTCTTTTATAGTTTGAGGAAGGATTCGAGAAACAGTGGGAACCATCCAGTTTAGATAAACTAAAAACCACTCTAAACTTACAAGAGCATCATGCTAAAGAGTTTTCTTCTCTCTCTCCTATTTGCAGCGACCCTGAAAATGACTGGACTTAAGTTACTTTTTGAGAAAAATATACTGACAGGGCCAAACTATAAAGATTGGCTGCGGAATGTCAAAATGGCTTTGACCTATGACAAATTGGGGTACGTCCTCACCGCTACGGCACCTGCTGTCCCTGGTCCCAAATCCAGTAATGCGGATAAGGAAATCCGCAAAACCTGGGATTTAGATTGCGCGAAATCCAAGTGCATCGTGCTTGCCTCGATGAACAATGAACATCAGAGGAGGCACGAGGATATGGAACTAGATGGCATATTTCTCCATACAAAGGAACTTTATGGAGAGCAATCTCGTATAGCAAGATACGCGACCTCTAAGAACTTGTTTCGAGCGAGGTTGGCTGTCGGGTCATCGGTAGGAGAACATGTCCTAAAGATGATCGGCTATATTGAAGAGCTCGCAGACCTTGGGACGACTTTGGATAATGAGCTCTATACAGACCTTATTCTCCAGTCCCTTCCTCACACCTACGCCCAGTTTATCCTGAACTTCAACATTCAAAGAAAAGAAGTTGAACTTCCGGAACTCCTAAACATGTTAAGGAGTGCAGAGGGCACCTTGCAGAAGACAAGGGAAACACCCGCTATGTTTGTTGGCGGTGCATCTTCTTCCGGGTCCAAGGCTAGGGCCAAAGGAAGGAAGAAGAAGGCCGCCACCAAACCTAGAGGAGGTGTTAGTAATGTGGGAGGGAAGGGAAAGAAAAAGTTTGCGGTACCGGTAGTGGGCCAGGATGAGTGCTTCCATTGTCACAGGAAAGGGCACTGGAAGAAAGATTGCAAGGCATGGAACGCCAAGAACCAGGAACCGAAGCAAGCTGTGGCTTCGACTTCAGGTATGTTTGTAATTGAGAATTGTCTGTCAATTAACTCTACTTCCTGGGTATTGGATACCGGATCAGGATCTCATATTTGCAATTCATTGCAGGCACTGAGAAACCGTAGAGTGCTGAAGGAAGGTGATATGACCCTAAAGGTTGCTAACGGAGCTAGCGTGGGAGCTGCGTCCGTTGGGGATTATCACCTAGGATTGACGAGTGGACACATTTTGGTTTTATATAACTGTTTTTTTGTACCATGCTTAACGTGTAATATCATATCAGTTTCCTTGTTATCAAATAAAGGTTATGATTTCACGTTTGTAAGAGATGTTGTTAACATCCACCTTAATCATGGTTTGATTGGGTCCGGTACACTAAATAACGGTATATATGTTTTAAACCAACTCCAAATTTTCAATGTCCAGAACACACTAAAAAGAAAGTCTCCAGATTTAAACAAAGCTTTCTTATGGCATTGTAGACTGGGTCACATCAATGAGAGAAGGTTGACTAAGTTGCATAGAGAATGATATTTGGACTCGTTCGAATATCAAACTTATGACACTTGTCAATCTTGTCTCAATGGAAAGATGACAAAGACTCCATTTACTGGGCATGGAGTAAGAGCGAGCGAGCTCTTAGGACTCATACACAGCGATGTATGTGGTCCAATGTCTACGCATGCAAGAGGTGGTTTTTCCTATTTCATTACTTTCACGGATGATTACTCAAGATACGGATTCATTTATCTGATGAAACATAAATCCGAGGTTTTTGAGAAATTCCAAGAGTATAAGAATGAAGTAGAAAACCAAACCGGCAAAAGTATCAAGACACTTAGATCTGATCGAGGTGGTGAATACTTGAGTGCCGAGTTCCTAGGTTACCTAAAAGAGAAAGGAATTCTCTCTCAGCTTACTCCTCCATACACTCCACAGCATAATGGTGTATCGGAGAGACGGAATCGAACCCTATTGGATATGGTACGATCCATGATGAGTAATGCTGAGTTACCATGATCTTTCTGGGGTTATGCGCTAGAATCAGCGGCATATCTTTTGAACATGGTTCCTACCAAGACCGTGCCTACCACTCCATATCAGATGTGGAGTGGGAAGAAACCCCATCTACAGTATATAAAGATTTGGGGATGTCCAGCTTTTGTTAAAAAGCAGCATGTGGACAAGCTCGAGGCACGATCGGTAAAGTGTAAGTTTGTGGGATATCCAAAGAACTCCAGGGGATATCTATTCTATTACGCAGAGGAACAAAAGGTATTTGTTTCTCGTAATGGCCATTTTCTAGAACATCAGTTTTTAGAAAAGGAATCAAGTGGGAGCGAAATAGAACTGGAAGAAATTCCAGAACCACAAACTAATACTGAAAGTTTGGTAGAACTGGTAGTTCAAGAAGAACAGGACATTCCCGCACCCCTCCGTAGGAGTAGTAGGACGTCTCATCCGTCTGAGAGATACTACGGTTTTCTCATAGATGGGGATAGAGGGAATTGCATCATAGATGATGATGAACCTACTGACTTTCAGCAGGCCATCCAGAGCGGCGACTCGGTACGATGGCTAGATGCAATGCGGACCGAAATGGAGTCCATGTATACCAACAAAGTATGGACTTTGGACTTTGCTCCAGATGGGGTAAAACCCATAGGATGCAAATGGATCTTCAAGAAAAAGATTGGTGTAGATGGACAGGTGGAAACCTATAAGGCTAGACTTGTTGCAAAGGGTTTTCGTCAAAGACCTGGTTTGGACTATGACGAAACGTTTTCTCCAGTGGCTATGCTCAAATCTATTCGGGTCCTTCTTGCTATTGCTGCCTTCCATGATTATGAAATCTGGAAGATGGACATAAAGACGGCTTTTCTGAATGGAAATTTAGAAGAGTGCGTCTATATGGATCAGCCAGAGGGTTTCAATCAGAGTGGGAGCAGCGGGAAAGTATGCAAGCTGCTTAAGTCCATTTATGGACTAAAGCAGGCATCGCGGAGTTGGAACATCTGTTTTGATGAGACAGTCAAAGAATATGACTTTATCAAAAATCCAGATGAACCGTGTATATATAGTAAAGTTGTAGCCAGAAGTGTCGTATTCCTCGTCTTGTACGTGGATGACATTCTATTGATAGGAAATGACATTCCTATGCTATAATCTGTCAAAGGATTCTTGTCACACAGGTTCTCCATGAAAGACCTGGGTGATGCCTCTTACATTCTGGGGATCCGGATCTATCGTGATAGATCCAAGAGGATGTTGGGACTTTCGCAGTCCAGGTATATCGACACTGTACTGAAAAGATTCAGTATGGAAGATTCTAAGCGCGGTAATCTACCGGCTTGTCACGGAATCACCCTCTCCAAAGAGATGTCTCCCAAGACTGATTTGGAAAGGGAACGCATGTCAATTATACCCTACGCTTCTGCGGTAGGCTCTATAATGTATGCGATGTTGTGCACCAGACCAGATGTAGCTTACGCACTGAGTGTGGTAAGCCGGTATCAGTCAGACCCAGGAGAGAAGCACTGGATAGCAGTAAAGAACATTCTCAAGTACCTAAGAAGGACTAAGGAGATGTTCTTGGTTTACAGCAGAAAAGACCTCAGGTTGGAGGCCTTTGCTGATTCCGGCTTCCAGAGTGATAAGGACGATTCCAAGTCCATGTCGGGTTATGTCTTTACCCTCAATGGAGGGGCGGTGTGCTGGAAAAGCTCCAAGCAGGACACCGTTGCTGACTCGACGATGGAAGCGGAGTATATAGCTGCTTGCGATGCCGCAAAAGAAGCAGTCTGGATGAAGAAGTTCCTAACAGAACTTCAGGTGGTTCCTACCATAGTTGATCCAATACCTCTGTATTGCGACAACAACGGAGCTATAGCTTTAGCGAAGGAACCAAGGTCCCATCAGAAGTCCAGACACATCTTAAGGCGGTATCACCTGAACAGGGAGATCATTGATCGTCGGGAGATCGAGGTTCGGAGAGTTGCTTCTGAAGAGAACATTGCTGATCCATTCACGAAGGCCCTACCTCAGATTCAGTTCGAGAGGCTACTCGAGATCATCGGTCTTCGATATGCCAGTTCATGGCCCTAGTGCAAGTGGGAGATTGTTAGTGTATATGCCCTAGGGGCCATTATTGTATCATACTAGTTTGTATATTACTTAATGGTAGCTTGGGATATTCACATATATATATCAGTCTTGCTAAACATGGTAGTATGCTACTTGGTTTTTCTATCTTAATATGTGAGTATACGTATTGATAGAGCTCTTAGGATCTTGCTTGACTACCAGCGTTGTGATGGCAGTCACACTAGTGGGGGCTGGGTAGTCCACAAGCACATCCTTATTCAGGTCCCTAGTCGTTGGATTATCGAGACAGAGCATCGATACTCCGGAGTAGACTAGTGTGTACGCTTCTCATCCCAGTTGGGGAGCTGGTCTGTCCCACAGCCGTCAGTACGTCGTACTGGAGATAGTATGCAGGTGCTCGTTGGGTTACGGGTACACCGGACAGGACTCACAGGGAACTGTTGGATGGTTTTATACCAGTCGTCAGTGAACAGTTCCCAGGTGACATGAGTACAGCATAGTCCGCAGACTTGACACTGCTACTTCGCCTCGAGTGTGTCCCACTGTTCTTAGATTGCTACCCTACCACGGCTCAAAGGAGTCGTGCAAACAGGTAGCAGTTGGGTGCAGTCCCGAGCACTTGGATGCAGTGGCGGTTAGACAGGATTCGTCTCTCCCGGTATTGGGGGTTGATATCGCGCTGTGTCAGAGAGCCATTACGCAAAGTCCCTGGTCAGGGCAAGCGAGATTTGCTGGTAGGTTCCAGTAGTTTCTCAGGGTGTAATGGGCTTCGCTCCGACACGACTTATACAGCTATTAGGGGACTGACGCTTGCCGCCCCCCTAGGCCGGATATGCGATAGTCTTAGACGAACGGACCGGACTGTACGGAGATTGTCACATCAGACTCAGTAGGAGTTCGGATGGGTTTCCTCATCGGCCTTCTTATCGACATCTACCTGGGGACCGTTACGTACAGCTAGTGCCGCTTGCGGTCTGTGGTTAAACCCACTGCCAGCGTAGTAGTCGAGTCTCTAGAGTCCCACGCAGAGAGTTTCCCTACTCCAGGCGAAACGATATAGAGGTCGTATGGTTTTACGACAAGGGTTCGGACGCATACGTGTGTTTACGCACGTACGACTTTTCGGACAGTTTTTACTAGTCGGCTTTGGTTTAAGCCAGTTACTAGTATCCGGTTATTGGATTTATACAGTCTAAAGTTTTTCCGTGTTTTCACGGATAGGAGGGGCGTTCTCGTAATTGCATGAGAAGCTTCTAGAAGATGGTGACTAAGGAGGTTTAGGTAGCATATACATTGAATGAGATTATTGAGTCATATGGATGATTCATCCATGTCATTAATGCTTCATAATTGCTTAATGACTCATGGAGATGAATCACCACAAGATATTTATCAAGCATGGTTGTAAATCATTTTCTTTTCTTTTCTTGATAAAATAAAATGCTTGATATATATTATGATAACTCATTTTCTCTTCTAATTATTATGTTCATCTTCTCTCTCCTTAAGCTCTCTCTCTTCAAACCCTAATCCTCCCCTCTCATGTGTTGAGTACAAGGATTAGTTAGACTACTTAATCCATAACCATACTCTATTTCATCTAGGTACTTTGATTAGCACTTAAAGATACCTAGTTGCCTCAAGTTTAGAGGCAAAGCTTGGAGTTTAGCTCTCGTGGTGGATCGTCTACTACTTGGAGAAGGCCGAGGAGGAGGTGGAGTTCATAAAGACGAAGGACACGGTTCTTTAGGTATAATCCCTTTACATAGTAGTTTAGAACTTCTATGTTTGATGTTAGTTATCGTTTAGCTTCGATTCATGCGGTTAGTCGATGTTTAAGCAAAGAACAAGATCGTTTTTCATATTTCGGCCTCCCCGCAAGTCGTGGGGTGTTGTATATCGACTTACAGCATGTTCAATTTGGTGACTGATGGTCTCTTTTTTTTGGACATGTCATGTTAATTGATGGTTGATTGAGTTGAAATGAGAGGTGGAGAGAGAGAAGGCAGCCATATGAGGTTGTTTGCTCTTGAGATTATTATGCAATCTCTCATTCTTTCATCTCAACACAATAGAAAAGAAAAGCCTCTTCTTCTTCTTCTTTCTCTAGCTCACTACTTCCACCATGGCATCATCTTCAACCTCTATCCATACACTCTCATGTGTTGAGAATCAATGGATGCTTGAGACAAAATTATCACACACATTCTCTACATCACCTTGGACATGTCAGCTAGCAAACCTCATGTCCGAGTTGCTTTGGTTTGAAGCGGGAGCCCGTAAAAAGACTTCTTGATATGGTGCCCTTTTCGACGAGGAGACCGGAGGTCGAGCGAGATCGGAGATGCCGCGAGGAGCTAGGGATGGTGGGTAAAGTGTTAGTTATATGTATGCCCTAAAGGCCATTACTATACATAGGATGTATATTGTAGTGGATGCTTGGACATATATAAGGATGACTTTCTTGCTCGATATGATAGTATGATATCTGGTTACTCTTTACCTTAACGTGTACACTGATTGTCTCTCCGTTACATGTTGGTAAAGCCCTTAGGATGTGTACTTGACTACCTGGACTATGATGCGGATCATACTAGTGGGGACATGGTAGTCCATAAGTATATCCTTCAAAGTCCCTAGTCGTGGGTGTATCGAGACGGGGCATCGATATACCAGAGTAGACTAGCGTGTACCTTCTCGACCCATACAGTCGGGCGATGGATGATCCCATATCCATTGGTGTTTGAGATCAGAGATGATATACGGGTGCTCAGTGAAGACTGGGTACACTGGACGGACTCGCCGAGAACTCACAGATGGTATTATACCGTACGTCAGATGGCAGTTCTCTGGTGACACCGGTACAGGTTGGTCTGCAAACCCGAGATCGTCATAGAGTCTTGTGTGATTCCCATCGTGCTTTGATTTCCATCATACCACGTCCAAGAGGACGTGCAAAAAGGTGGCTTTTGGGTACAGTCCCGAATCACATGGAGGCAATGAGCGATAGGTGGGGTTTCGTCTCTCCCGGTATAGGGAGTTGATGTTGCGCAGTGCTCGATTGGCTATAACAGGAAGTCCTTGGCCAAGGATGCTTTAGGGATTTACTGGTAAGTGTTACCAGTAGTTTCTCGACCCGTTATGAGCCTCATATCGACATGACTTATCGAGTTATTGGGGTCTGACGTTTACCACCCCTAGACGAGATATGCGACATATCAGACGAACAGACCGGACTGTACGGTAGTGTTACTGATTGGATTCACAGGAGTGTGAGCGGGCTTGCTCGTTGATCTTCTGATCGCTCAATACCCGGGTGGCCGTTACGTTTAGCAGACCGCTTGCGGCTTGTGGGTGTTTGATATGATCATCACCTACTGCCGGCGTATTGACGAGTCTTTAGAGTCCTATACAGGGGTTTCCTGGCTCAAGCGAAACGAAATAGGAGCACATATAAGATATGTGCGGGACCGAGAATAATACCAGTATGTAATACTGTATTCTATTCTCGCGATTTGTATCATCGGTCGGTTATATGTGATATAGCCGGGTTACCGAATCAAGTGTTGATTCGATACATTGATACACTTGATATTAGTCGGTTATATGCGATATGACCGGATCGTTAAATCAAGTGTTGATTTAATGATTTAATGTATAATTATATATTTGATATATTACTTTACATTAACTTGTATTGGTTCACTTAAGATTGATTTTCTCACTTGAATGTGCACATTGTTTATATGTGATATATGCAAGTGTACATGTTTGTATCATGCTTGATGATACAAACAAGTTGTGTGTATGAGACTTGAACCAAATAAAGGTTAGATTAGGGTTTACTATTTTCCTAAGCATATAACAAAAGAGTGTGACTTTAGTCAAAGTTATCAAGCTTCATGAAGCTTGATGAACATTGACAAAGTTAACTCTCTTTGTCATTTGTTTAAGATATTAGCTAACCCAACCCGTAACCTTATGCTATGGTTAATTCTCTACATGAGTTAAGCATGAGGGCTTAACTCAACCATGGTGCCATGATTAAAAGGATAAGTATTCATATTATTCTTTTAATTCATATATGATTCTTTCTTCTTCTTCATCTTCATCAAGCTCACAAAAGCTTGAGAGCTCCAATGGTGCCATGAGAAAAAGAGTGAGAAATCCAATTCTAAAGTGAACCCACTTCCTATTTCTTCATCCTCTACCACTTGCCATGTAGTTTAGGGTGTTCTCTTCACAATGTTTTTGACCAAGTGAAGGAAAAGCTTGAGTTTGAGTCTCCCCGACGTAGATCATCTTCGGCCTCGAAGTCAATGACCTAGCCCGATCATTTCTCTGACGAAACCATCGCTAGAGTCCAGGATCCGATGATCGCAGCGGAGGGACGTCAACACGGAGCTAAAGAAGTGGTGGACCGGATCTACAAAGGTTGTAATCCCTTCCACTTATTAACAAAGTTGTTTGCTTGCTTGTAGTTTCTCCTTTACTTCTAGTTAACGATCTATATTAGGGTTTCTCGGCACCGAAAATTTTTTTTTTGGCATGGTTGATGCCTTGTGGAACCTCTTGAGTGTACCTACTAACCCTACAGTGGTATCAGAGCCTAGCTAGAGCTTTAGACGAAGAGTAGACGATATTAGAAGTCCGATCGAACCCGAAACCCTAATCCAAAACCCTTCTCTGTACAATTTTTCAAAACTGGGATTTTTGTGAATTAAAAATATGCAGAAAAATAAGCAGGGTTTTCTAAGAGTTACTGTGCAGCACGTGGTCACAAGTCGATTAAAGCGCGGCGGAACTGCGGCACGAGCATGGCTAGTGCGGCGGTTCCGCGGCCATGTAGTTACTTCATTCATTTCTCTTTGCACAGTAATATTCTTCTGTCATTCCTGATTCTTCTGGATATTTTTAATTTATACTCAACAGTTGAGTTTTCTAGGGTTGTTTTGGGAGCTCGATGATTCGATCGGATTGTTTAATTTTGTCTATGTGTTTTTCCGGGTAATTTTAGAACATGTTAAAAAGTTCGACCGGATATAAATACCCACTTTTTCCCCTGCCGGGAAATTTCCAAGTGTTGGATTTTTCCGAAGTTTGAAAACGTTCTAAGTAGTGCAAGTAACGCGATGGACCCTCTAGAAGACAACAAACCTTAACTCGATTATGTGACCGTCTTGAACTGCCCTTTGAACCCTAGGGTTTGGGGCAGTACGGCGTGCCACATATGAGGCGTTGGCTTGACCCTTCTACGGCTAGACCGTTGGTACTGTGGCATGAAGTGGAGGTTTTTGAACTTATTTCAAGAGTTGAGCTATTTCGGGAAAACTTGGGTGTTTGATCGTTCGATCGGAAAGTTTATCATTTTCTATTTATCTGGAATGTGATACAATATTTGGAATCCACAAGTAGTTATGAGATAACTAATTTGGATGTTATAAACATAGAACTTTAGTCTCACTTGATCGGTTGCCATAGAATTTTGATGTGATCAAAAGTCCGTCGCAATCACGTAGCGTACGCAGATACTCGCCGGGTAAACTTAATAGACAGCCATGTCCCATAGCCCCGACCAAGTGACTGTAGGAGAACCCCATCACCGAAAGCATCCGTTCGGGTGCTCGCGGCAGCGGTGTTCTGCCTTAGTGCACTTCGTTGACGGTATCGGGGGTGCGGCCGTCTACTAAAGTTTGCGACGAGCATTCGATCAAAATGCCAGGAATCATGTTGAATTGCCCGACTTGATATTGAAAAGTGTTTTCGATAATGAGACTAAAATGCGGGGTTTATAATTGTTAGGCATGTGATGTCTAAGGAATTCATTTGGTCAGTCATGCGATGTCTGAGGAGATTGCGGATTCCAACTGTTGTAGTTTTACACTTTCTTTTCTGTGACCGTAAGTGTAATATGTGATATCGCCGGTTTCGTTGCTATATGTCAACGACAATTGGGATATGCATATTTACTTACGTTGATGACATGTGATGTTATATGTTGCTGGATATGTTATATTGAATCGTCGCGTTATGAATAGCCGGGGGTTTTATGTGAGATGAGAGTTTTTCATTTTCATTCATGTAAAATTCATTGTATGTAATATTCTTTTATTGGGGCACTTCCAGGTTGCGGAAGATGTCACCCATTGTATATTATTTACTTTTCCGCACTAGGATAGACCCAAGGAGGAGAGCACAAGTAACCGGGTTCTGGAGTCCAGAGGGAGACCAACTCGAGGAGTCGAGTCCGGGTCTCCTAACTCTAGAATTGGTAGGGTTGCTTGCCGCTCTCGTAGGGGTCTAGGGGTATGGGTTTGGCTATTCATCGCGACCGTGGAATCCGTGTTTTATAAAGGGTCGTATTGAAAACACGGACGTCCAAGTATATCCAATATTTCATATGATTCTTCTGCTGCGATATCTGTGATGTTCTGTGATAAATACTGTATATAGTATATGTGATATATTATATAGATGTTACTTATGTTTTACACCCGTGCTAGCCCTGCCCCGCTCTGCCGTTAGTTACCTAACCTAACGGTGCACGAGGGGACATCGAAGCGAATGCGGATGGCATAAGTGTACGTCGTATTTATCTGTGATGTTTAGGTGATTTAAATGATGGGACTTCATTAATATGATTAATGAAAGAAAAAGAAACGTAAAGTTGTTGTGGAATCGAATTTTCAAAAACAGGTAGCTACAGTTTTTGCTTTGCATCGCGGTGTTCCTTGTAGAACATCCTGCACCTTATTCGGTAAGGAAAGGGCCGAGATCCCTTCACCGGGCTTGACCCCTTTAGCAATAACTGGTAGATGCTACAACCCTCGGTTTGTTTTTTGATTGCTTCTATAGTTTTTGCTTTACACAGTGATGTATATGATATATCCTGCACCTCATTCGACGAGGAAAGGGCCGACGATCCCTTCACCGGGAGTGACCCCTTTAGCAAAACTAGAAAAGCCTAAAAAACACTCCATTTTAAAATCATTTGATTCTACAATGATATCAAGTTCATTACGCAATAGGTTTTCAGAAAAACCTGTCGTAGTCCTCCGTCATTTCAGATAAGTACTACTTAGTATTCGTGCTGCGGTAGTTTGGCATTCGTCAAGGCGTAGTGTACGGTAGCTAACTAGTATTTATCTGCTTATACATATGATGCAGATTGGATTAGGGTATTCGTACGGCGTTGTTTGGCATTCGTCAAGGGTCGTGCGGGTTGGTTTAATTCAATCAAGAAATGTACGGGTTGAACTTGACTAGTGGACTATGGGTTGTTTGGCATTCGTCAAGGTCATAGAACGCTAGGGGCAAAATATTATCAGGATTTTCAAGTGTTGAAATTTGCAATGAGATTGCATACCTTCTATGAGATAGTTGGATCCCGATACCCACTGCGAGTAATTGTTACTCCAGGGAGAGTTTTACACATTACAATTAGCCGATCAAGTAGGTGTCTAAAAAGGTTTCAACGGGGTTACGCCTATGGAAAAACGAGATTTACATTAATTAGGTTCGTGCGAAAGCACGGGGGACCTCCCTCAAAGTACCGACACTGGCCTGGCTGAAAGATTGGCGAACTTGTAGCGTGTAATTAATCCCGGCTAGTCTTTCCTTTTAGGGTTTGAAGGAAGATTTGATAAAAACAGTGGGAGCCATCCTGATTAGATAAAATAATAACCAATCTGATCATGGAAGAGCGCACACTGAGTGTTTTCTTCTCTCTCTCTCCAGGTAGAGACCATATCACGCCTTAATCAAGATAATAAAACGGATATATTGACCGAACCCGCTTGTTATACTGAGCTGGGGAACGTTGGTCCCGCTCCAACTTATAAATGTTATAAGACAGAGCAGGAAATTGGGGAATACCAGAATTCCCGTGCCGCCCAAATGAAGAAAGTGCATGTTGATGCATCATCTTCGGGTGTGTTCTTACACAGAACTGTTTCTCAGTATCCTTTACGTCCTGGGTATGTGATATCAGATCAGGATCCCGCATATGTTATTTGTTACATGGGCTACAGAAAAGTAGAGAACTGAGAACGGGTGATATGTTTCATGAGGCAGAAAACGGTGCAAGTGTTGCAGCCAAGTCTATTGGTCACTGTCACCCTGTATTACCAGAATACATTGATTCTGAACAAATGTTATTAGATACCGAACCTGATATACAAAATCATATCAGTCTCATTATTTAGATAAAGATGGATATAATTTTGTATTGTTGGATAATGTTTTGAACATTTCCTATATCAAGAGTTGATCGGTTCAGGCACGTTATCTAAAAGCATTAACGTTCTAAATCAAACCACAGTTCTTAGTATATAGAACACACATAAGAGGAAGAGTTCAGAAATGAACGAATCTTTCTTGAGGTATTGTAGACTAGGTCAGATCAATGCGACCCGACTAGCTGATGTTATATTAAGATGCATATTTAAATTAGTTTGAATTTACATCTTGTGAAACTTGCCAGTCATGTCACAGAGATAAGATGACCATAGCTCTGTTTATTGGAAACAGAGAAAGAGTTAGTGAACTCTTGGGATGATACATATTGATGTATGAAGGTCCCCTGTCTACACATGCCAAGACCGGTTCTTTGTACTTCATTACATTCTCTGATAATCTCTCAAGAATCAGACATATGTTCCTGTTGAAACACAAGTCCGAACCTTTTGAGATATTCACAGAATATAAGTTAGAAGTAGAGAACCAAATACGGGTAAAAGTATTATGTCCTTTGATGTGATCAAGGAGGAGAATACTTGAGCACGGAATTCCTGGATTATTCTAAAGGAGAATGAGATTCTCTCTCAGCATTACTCCTCCGTATACACCATAGCACGATGGTATATCGGGGCGGAGCAATAGCACCCTATGTGATATGGTGTGCTCTATGATGAGTACTACTGAGTTTCCTGTTTCCTTTTAGGGAGTTATGCACTTATGAAGTTGCATACCTATTGAATAGGGTTCCGATCAAATCAGATGCCTACCATTTCATATGAGATATGGAAAGGGAAGAACCCATCTTTTAAGTTAGTTAAGATTTAGGGTTGTCTGGCCTATATCTAAAAGCAAAATCCGGACAAGCTCGAGGCAAAGTCAGATCTGTAGAAGTTTGTTGGATATCCCAAGCATACGCAAGGGAATATCTTCTACCTAACCGAGAAACAAAAATGTTTTGTTACTCAGCATGCCACCTTTGTGAAAGGGAATTTCTTATGAAGAAATTGCTGGTCATGAGGTAGAACTGGAAACAGTTCCAGCTATACAAACTGCAGCTGATGATTTGGTAGAACCAAAGGATTCAATAGCAACCAACGAACCTCAGCCTCTCCGCCGATCTAGTAGGGTTCCTCACCCACCTGAGAGATACTTCGGTTTCTCTATGACAGTAGGAGCGAGGATTGCATCATGAGATGATGACCCAACTAGTTTCGAGCTGGCCATCAGGAGTGTGACTCTGTAAGAATGGCTGGATGCTTAGAGATCTGAGATGGAATCCTTATACACCAACAAAGTATGGACTCCGGTTGCTTTATCTGAAGGGTTAAATCCCCATCAGGAGCAAGTATATCTTGAGAAGATTACTTGGTGTACATGGAAAAGTTGAGACTTTCAAAGCTAGACTTGTTAAAAGTTTGCATCATTGACCAGGTATGGATTATGATGAAACCTTTTCTAAATAGCTATGCTTATGTCCATCCAGATCCTACTTACCACGGCTGACATACCATGACTACGAAATCTGGCGGTTGGGTATCATGACTGCTTTTCTAAATAAAGATTTAGAAGAAAGAGTCTATAAGTACACAGCCAGAGGGCTTCGTAGACAGTGGGAGCAGCGGAAACATGTGCAAGATGTTTTATGTGATAAAGCAGGCATCGCGGAGTTGGAACATCTGTTTTGATGTGGTAGTCAAAAAGTTTGACATCATCAAAATGGTAGATGAACCTTGTATATACAAAAAGGTAGTAGGGAGTATGGTAGTGATCCTCGTAGAGTACATGGATGACATACTCTTGATAGGGAAGGAGTTTCCTATGCTACGCTCGGTCAATCTCCGCTTATCACAAAGATTCTGCATATAGGATCAAAGTGATACCTCCTAAATCCTTATTTTGGATCTATGAGATAGATCTAATTGGATGTTAGGATACTCACTAGATGTAGTGAGATGGTATCAATCGATCCTGGGGAGAATCACTGGAAAGGTTCCAGGGTGATAAGGACGACTGAATGTCAGTCGCAGGCATTGTCTTTACCCTCAACTTAGGGACGGTATGTTGGAAGAGTTCCAAGCTAGATACCGTGGCATACTAGATGATAAAGGCTGGATACATCGCTACTAAAGATGCTACCAAAGAGGAAGTCTGGGTGTATATTAGTTCATGAGATGAATTTCGTTCCTCCCATTGTGTGACAATGGAGTTGTGGCTTATGCCAAGAACGCCCGTCCCATCAGTGATCCAGACATATTCTAAGGCAGTGTCACCTGATCGTGGAGATGGTTGATCTCTACGGGATCGAGGTTAGGAGAGCAGACTCAGAGGACAACACGGCAGATCCACTCACAGAGGCCTTTTCCCAGAGAGAGACTTTTATGGGATGGTTGAGTATGAGATACTACAACCACAACTATCAGATGGCCCTAGTGCAAGTGGGGGATTGTTAGTTATATGTATGCCCTAGAGGCCATTACTATACATAGGATGTATATTGTAGTGGATGCTTAGACATATATAGGGATGACTTTCTTGCTCGATATGATAGTATGCTATCTGGTTACTCTTTACCTTAACGTGTACACTGATTGTCACTCTTTTACATGTTGGTAAAGCCCTTAGGATGTGTACTTGACTACCTGGACTATGATGCGGATCATACTAGTGGTGACATGGTAGTCCATAAGTACATCCTTCAAAGTCCCTAGTCGTGGGTGTATCAAGACGGGGCATCGATATACCAGAGTAGACTAGCGTATACCTTCTCGACCCATACAGATGGGCGATGGATGATCCCATATCCATTGGTGTTTGACATCAGAGATGATATACGGGTGCTCAGTGAAGACTGGGTACACTGGACGGACTCGCCGAGAACTCCCAGATGGTATTATACCTTACGTCAGATGGCAGTTCTCTTGGTGACACGGTACAGGTTAGTCTGTAGACCCGAGATCGTCATAGAGTCTTGTGTGATTCCCATTGTGCTTTGATTTCCATCATACCACGTCCAAGAGGGCGTGCAAAAAGGTGGCTTTTGGGTACAGTCCCGAATCACATGGAGGCAATGAGCGATAGGAGGGGTTTCGTCTCTCCCGGTATAGGGAGTTGATGTTGCGCAGTGCTCGATTGGCTATAACAGGAAGTCCTTGGCCAAGGCTGCTTTAGGGATTTACTGGTATGTGTTACCAGTAGTTTCTCGACCCGTTATGAGCCTCATATCGACACGACTTATCGAGTTATTGGGGTCTGACGTTTACCACCCCTAGACGAGATACGCGACATATCAGAAGAACAGACCGGACTCTACGGTAGTGTTACTGATTGGATTCACAGGAGTGTGAGCGGGCTTGCTCGTTGATCTTCTGATCGCTCAATACCCGGGTGTCCATTACGTTTAGCAGACCGCTTGCGGCTTGTGGGTGTTTGATATGATCATCACCTACTGCCGGCGTATTGACGAGTCGTTAGAGTCCTACACAGGGGTTTCCTGGCTCAAGCGAAATGAAATAGGATCGCATATAAGATATGTGCGGGACCGAGAATAATACCAGTATGTGATACTGTATTCTATTCTCGCGATTTGTATCATCGGTCGGTTATATGTGATATAGCCGGGTTACCGAATCATGTGTTGATTCGATACATTGATCCACTTGATATTAGCCGGTTATATGCGATATGACCGGATCGTTAAATCAAGTGTTGATTTAATGATTTAATGTATAATTATATATTTGATATATTACTTTACATTAACTAGTATTGGTTCACTTAAGATTGATTTTCTCACTTGAATGTGCACATTGTTTATATGTGATATATGCAAGTGTACATGTTTGTATCATGCTTGATGATACAAACAAGTTGTGTGTATGAGACTTGAACCAAATCAAGGTTAAATTAGGGTTTACTATTTTCCTAAGCATATAACAAAAGAGTGTGACTTTGGTCAAAGTTATCAAGCTTCATGAAAGCTTCATGAACATTGACAAAGTCAACTCTCTTTGTCATTTGTTTAAGATATTAGCTAACCCAACCCTTAACCTTATGCTATGGTTAATTCTCTACATGAGTTAAGCATGATGGCTTAACTCAACCATGGTGCCATGATTAAAAGGATATGTATTCATATTATTCTTTTAATTCATATATGATTCTTTCTTCTTCTTCATCTTCATCAAGCTCACAAAAGCTTGAGAGCTCCAATGGTGCCATGAGAAAAAGGGTGAGAAATCCAATTCTAAAGTGAACCCACTTCCTATTTCTTCATTCTCTACCACTTGCCATGTACTATAGGGTGTTCTCTTCACAAAGTTTTTGACCAAGTGAAGGAAAAGCTTGAGTTTGAGTCTCCCCGACGTAGATCATCTTCGGCCTCGAAGTCAATGACCTAGCCCGATCATTTCTCCGACGAAACCATCGCTAGAGTCCAGGATCCGATGATCGCAGCGGAGGGACGTCAACACGGAGCTAAAGAAGTGGTGGACCTGATCTACAATGGTTGTAATCCCTTTCACTTATTAGCAAAGTTGTTTGCTTGCTTGTAGTTTCGCCTTTACTTCTAGTTAACGATCTATATTAGGGTTTCTCGGCACCGGAAAATTTTTGTTTGGCATGGTTGATGCCTTGTGGAACCTCTTGAGTATGCCTAGTAACCCTACATAAAGACCAAAATATACGGATCGATCGGTATAGCCATTCTAATTTCTTGTAGATAGCTAGTATAGGTTAATGGTACGATCCGGGTTAAAGTCTGTGTTAGCGTCAGTTTCATATAAAGTTTTTGTTTTGCATTTTGGCCTCGGATTGACGGCCGGGAAGCTACTGTAGACTTACAGATGCACTTCCAAATTGACGTGCACACCTCAAATTGGATCTCACCCCAAATTAGGTGCATTCCATCTTACCATCGTTCACTCCGCCACAAAACAAATACATGTTTGTGCAAAATGAATGTTGTCCATAAACTAATATTCGCCTCAAAATTGGGAATAATGGACCAAAATATTAAACTAATATTCGTCCCCAAAATGGGAATGTTGGACCAAATGTACTTAAACTAACATTCATCCCCAAAATAGGAATAATGGACCGAAATGTCCTTAAACTAACATTCATCCCCAAAATAGGAACGTTGGACCGAGATGTCACTAAACTAACGCATCGCCCCAAACACGGTGATAATGGACCGTGATGTCCATGTTGGGTTATGGGAACGCCCCAGCCATCAATCCGTGACTAAATGCGGAATAAAAATTATAAAAAACTGGCGCTACCATAACTAAATGCCCGGATATACTATTAACCCTAAACTAGTAATGTTTAAAGAGAGCCAAGAATGGTTATACCGAATTGATCCGTGTCCTTCGGTCTTCATCCACCTTCCCAAGCTCCTAATGGTCTCCTTGATCAAGCTTGACCTCCGGTCTCCCTCCATCGAAGATGATCCATCCGAGAGTCTATGCAACGAGCTCTAACCTCATATCCGAGGCAACTAGGGCATCTAGACCGCTACACTAGATACCGTAGATGAAGTAGAGAGTGATGGAGGATTAATTTGTTTCAAGACACACTAGGTTTCTCAACTCATGAGAGGGTTAGGGTGGAGGAAGAAGAAGATGCCATGAGGATGAGGTGTTGAGAGCAACTCAAGAAAGAGAAAAAGGAAATGAATAATGGCTTGGTTGATTTTTGTGTGTTGTGAGAGTGTGATAAATAATGGAGACATCCCAAAATATGTAGAGTCAACAAAAATATCTCAAGTCAACAAAGTCTCACAACAAACAAAAACTTAAGCATGCTTGAATAGTAACCATGGGTCGCTAATTAGCCATGCCACCAAAAATGCAATAAACACCTCATCCTACACCTCAATAACCTTTTAATCCAAAAAGGTCTAAACCATGATGAGGTGTAATCTTCTAAAAGTAATCTTGTAATATATTACAAAAATACCCCTCAACTATATATATACCGGCATCCGTATTTCGAAGAATACGAATACAAAGAGACAAAGATAATTCAACAAATATAATACTAGGATCCGGTTTAATAAAAAGCCCACTAGTATTATCCGTCCGAACATCATCCATGCACAAGTACACGTAAGTGATCGAACCCTGTCGTAAAACCATACGGCCTCTACATCGTTTTGCCCGAAGCAGGGAAACCCTCTGTGTGGGACTCTAAAGACTCGTCAATACTCTGGCATGGGTTTAACTACAAGCATGTTAGCGGTACTAGCTGTATGTAACGGCTACCCAGGTATTGAGCGAAAGGGAGGCCGACGAGCAAACTCATCCTGAAACCCTACTGAGACTGACAGTGACAATATCCGTACATTCCGGTCCGTTCGTCTATGACTATCGCATATCGAGTCTAGGGGGTGGATAAAGTCAGACCCCTAATAACGCAACATTTAGTGTCGGTATGAAGCCCATCACCATATGAGAAACTACTGATCCGAGTCAGTAATTCTCGACTACCTTGGCCAAGGATTTCTGGTGATGGCCACCCGTGCACAACCGCGACATCAACTCCTAATACCGAGAGAGAGGAATCCCCTGACGATCCGCTCGCTGCCTCAATATGGCTCGGGACTGTACCCAATTAAAACCTATTTTCACGACTCCATTGAGCCGTGGTAGGGTAGTAATCAAAGCACAGTGTGAACTCACACGAGACAAATGACGATCTCTGGTCGATATACTAACTTGTACACATGTCACATGGGAACTGCTATCTGACAATAGGTATAATACCAACTAGCATGTTCCCGGCGAGTCCGTCCGGTGCACTCATAACCTAATGAGCACCTGTATACTATATTAGGTGAACAAACTCACACCAATGGCTTGTGAGACCGGCCACCTCCCCTCGTCAGAGTCTCGATCAGTATACACTGGTCTACTCTGAAGTATCGATTCCCAATATTGAAACTCTCTCGACTAGAGACATTTAAGGATGTGCTTATAGACCACCCAACTCCCACGTATATGATCGCTATCATATTGTTAGCAGTCAAGCAAGAATCCTATGGGCTCTATCAACATGTAATAGTGATCTGTAATGCCACCTAATGCTGTACATGATGATAAATACAAACCAGATAGTATACTATCATCTCAAGTAAGATTTTTCTACCGGTATAGGTCTTCCCTCAATCATCATAATCACCTGCCTGCGACTATGATAATTGCTTTGAGGGCACTACAGCCAACAATCTCCCACTTGTACTTAAGTCTAATTGTTGCGATATCGCATACTCACAGCCCGTGTGATACCGAACACCCAACTCCTCTCCTAATCAGTTTCGCAAAGCTCGTTTGTGAAACTATTGTGTTCGAGAAATAGCCTCAGTGAGTCGATCCGCTTTAATGTTTCTTTCTGTATCTTTCTATATCTTAACTTCGCGGAGAAAACATCTCCCGAAATGAGCAATACCTGTCTTAGAATATTTCCGGATATCTGATGGGACCCAGTTCACAAATAAACTCCAAATCCAGCAAACTTCTTAGACTGTATCGTCCACTGAATTTAATCAGTATCCTGCACCATGCCTTCCTCAGTATCCGCTTGGACCACCTGTCCAAACTATTGTCCCTCATATGAGAGAAAACTAAAACTCTGACAGTCGCTCTGTCATCCAGGTCACCTTGGAAGCCTGGAATGATAACCTTCTCGCGAAGGATGATTTCTTTACCATATCACATGAACATCCACTTATGTTCATAAACTGCTTCCTAACGTTTCTCCAGGATTGGATCAATATATACTTATTGCGGCTAGTGCAAAAAACAATATCTGGTGTGGTACTTGATATCACATGATTGACTCAATTGCCTAAGCAGGTGATATGCCAATCATGAAAATCCCTCCCCCCTTTAGTCTGAAAGACATCATTTAGAGATGGTGACACCATCACCTGCAGTTACACCACCATACCAGGAGTCAACTAGTCTAAAACTCTTTTAGAAAAATGTCAAAGTATCCAGATTGGGACACTTCCCAAATCTAGATCTAAAACCATAGATCTAGTAACCAGAAAGCCTGATATTATATCCATATGCTACATGGAGAAACAACTGTATGACAACCACAGTATAACCGATCGTAATATAGGAATTTCACTTCCTTATAAAGTGCATGTCATCCAAATACTAGGACATCATACCCTACTACCTTCTTACCAGATCCATCTCTTATTCTGATGTGGTCAAAGCCTATGACCGTCGCATCAAAAATAGATGATCTATCTCTGCTATAACTGCTTTAGCCTATAAATAGACATAAGCTACTTGTCCATTACGCTTCCGCTACTCCCACTGACTACAACAACCCTCTGGCAGAGTCATATACACGTGCACTTCTAAAGCTAGTTTAGAACGACGCTATACTCATCTTCCTGCCGGGTCTCATAGTCTACAACAACAGCAATGACAAGTCTGGATAAACAAGAACCTCCCTGCCACTGTTCTGAGAAGACCGAAATACCTTTCGGGTGCCGGAGGTTACCCACCATATCTGCGGAGTGGCTAATGAAATGCCAAAACTAATTGAATGTTTAGGTTCTATTAAATCTTCAGTAATCATTTGTGGTTCTGGAATCACTTCCAGTTCTACCATACTCCCACTAATGTTTTCTGAAAAGAATTTATTTTACTAAAACTATGGCGAGTCAAGAACAATATTTCTATTGATCTTCCAGATAGTAGAAAGTTAACCTTTGACATAGCCCGGGATAACCCACAAACAGCCATTACTGAAACGTACCTTGAATTTATCCAGAGTCTGGTTTCAAGCATAAGCCGGACAACTCCATATACCTTAATATCGTTAAGTTATGAACCATTCTATATACAATATAGAAACAGAGACACTAATTTAATTGAAACCAGATTCAAATCATGCAGCTGTCTCCAGTGCATGTCAACTAAGTGGAATGAGGCCGAGCAGCATTACTCATCTAGAAGTACATCCACATATGAGTAACCTGAAAGAGAAGCAAGTTCTCAAAACCATTAATATCAATGGAATACGTAGCACAAGTATCTACATCTTCGATCACCTTGAAGAATCTTGATACTTTGCAACATATGGTTCTTTACTTTATTCATATACCTACAACTTCTCAAAATTTGGACATTGTATTTCAACGAAATACTTGTCTAAAAACTAGAGAAGTCACAAGTAAACAGAATATAGTACGAGCACCAACCTCTTTGTCCTAATTGACACTGGACAACATACAATACTTTGTATAAGTCCCCTGAGTTTAATAACTCATACCCTGTGCATCGTAGGTTGAAAACTGTACTATGGTTAAGAAGAATTACACCGTTGTTGAATGCTCCTTATCTAACCATCAACTGATATAGGTAAATGTCATAGACATAATTTCAAAAAGTTATATCTCACTTTATAAAATAAACGTACAGATATATCAGTTTGAAACTGGTGCATAACTACAAATATTCAAAACCAAATATTTGCCGTCCGGCAAAAACCTAGTTGATTTCCTCAAATATCACCAATTACAACGAATTCCGATATAATGAGGATATAATCACCTAATTTCCAATATCTTACTCCCACTCATCATTTGTAATACCATACAGATGTGAGAATCAAATCTGTAAATACATACCCTGAATTTAGAATCTAATTGGGAAATCAATTTTCAATTAACAACTCACAGTGAAACTGAAACATGAAAATATTTCGAAGGGGTATCCGGGTATTTCTAGTAATGCCTCTTCCACTATCTAGATTCATGACTGTAACCATATATTTTCTTGCCATCTCTTCAATCTCTTTATTTGTCCTTACTTATTACCTTCTGTATACCATCTTTAGGTTAAATGGTTTTCTTCCTTCCTTACCTTTCGGCACTAGTCTATAGTTTGGAAGAAGACTATCAAATAAGTGTAATAGGTGTATTCTCCTAATCCTTGGAGCTCTCGCAACCTGAGAGAAGGTAAGGAGAAAGATAAACCGAATAATCCTGTTCGATTTCTCCTGAACCGGAATCCATCCTTGAATTGGAATGAGTTCTTTCGAGTTCGTATGTAACTATACGATGGTTTATCCAATAAATATGGATCTTGGTAGTGATACGGAATGTTCAGGAGAAATGTAAAGGTGAAGTAAGAGTGGCGATGATATACACGGCTTTGTCGTGAATGATAGCAGTACCAAATTACTTTGCCCTCTTTCTAATTTCTTTATTTGTCTTTACTTATTACCTTTTGTACACAACACTTAGGCTAATTGGTTTTCTTCCTTCCCTATACTTTGGCACCAGCCTAAGGTTTAGAAGAAGACTATCCAATAAGCGTAATAGGTGTACTCTCCTAAATACCAGGAGCTCTTGCAACCTGAGAGAAGGTAAAGGGAAAAGACAACTGAATAGTCCTATTCAATTTCTCCCGAACCGGAAACCATCCCCGAATCTGAAACAAATTTCTTCGAGTTCGTATGTAACTATATGATGGTCATATCGAATAAATGTGGATCTTCGTAGTGATACGGAATGTTCCGGAGAAATGCAAAGGATAAAAGTAGGAGCGGCAATGATGAATGCGACTCTGACAATCCAAAAGCCAAAGTGTTTTAAGAAGGTTCGGTTGGTTCATGAGTTCTAGTCTAGGGTCAGGCCATGGTCGCTGCCAGAGAGAGAGAAAAGAAACACTCAGCGTGCACTCTAACCTAGATCAGAATGGCTAATCACTTTATCTAATCAGGATGGCTCCCACTGTTTCCTCGAATTCTCCTCCAAACCCAAAAGGAGAATTAGTCGGGATCATCTAAAATCACCCGAGGAGTAAACCAACTCATCAGTGGGAATCGTGATCCAACTATCATTGCATGATAACTTGATGGAATCTAATCAAGTTATCACACTCCAGAAGGTATGCGCATGCCTGGCAAGTTTCTTGTATGTTTGAAACTCCCGATGTGATTTTTTTGCCCCATACTCTTATGACGTTGACGAAGGCCAACAAATCATAAGTCACTTCTCAAGTTGTACCCGTTATTGTCTAGATTAATCTAAACCCACCCATACTCGCTCTTGACAAAGGTCAACAAAGTTGTACGACTGTCCTAGATTAATGCAAATCCATACAACAGAAAAGTAACAAACAGCTACCATACATTATGCCTTGACGAAGGTCTACAAACATAGCATGAATACTAGGTGCTACCCATCTTAAATGACGGAGGGCTACGGCTGGTTTTTGGCGAAAACCCTTTAACGTAATGAACTTGATATTGTTGACGGAATCCAAGTAGTTTTTCAAATATATAGTGGCGAAAACTTTTGCTAAAAATGTCACTCCTGGTGAAAGGATCTCGGGTCTTTCCTCGTAGAATGAGGTGCATGATGTTCCAAACTGAATACCACGACGAAAAGAAAAAATAATCGACTATAGTGAAGTTATTACCCTGACGCAAACTTTTACAAAAGAGGTCACTCCCGGTGAAGGGATCTCGGCTCTTTCCTCGTCGAATGAGGTGCAGGATATTCCAAACTGAATACCACTGTGCAAAGAAAAAGAGAACGTCTGTAATGTCTGTTTTTCAAAAAACTTGGTTCCACCAACATCAAATAGGTTTGTTTTTCCCTGCATTGATCAGAATCAATGCATTCCCATCAATTAAACATATCATACTATAGAAAAGGAACGAAAATTAAATATACGTATATGCCATCCACATTCGCCACTGGGTCCCTTCATCACCTGTTAGGTTACTTAACTAACGACAGAGCGGGGATTGGGCTAGCGTGGGTGCAAAGCATATACAACATCTACCAGTATATATATAAATATATATAACAATCGTCCCAGGCATGATATAAAGAAACATCTCAGAATCACAGCCAAAGATCACAGAGTGGTAGATAATCCTGGAGCCCGGGGTTTCACTTGAGCCGCAAATGAGACCCCACGTTCCCTGTCGTGTGGATAGCCTGTGCAATGAAACCTAGACCCCTACGAGCGCGGCAAGTTACCCACCAATTCCAGAAGCGAGGCAACCCCAATCAATATTGTGAATGGGCCACCCACCACTTCACGGAATCCGGTAACTTGGGCACCCCACCTTAGGTCAACCTATACCGCCCACGAGTGCGGCGAATAGCCCGCTAATTCTAGAGTAAGGTCCCCTCCGTCTATATGCCATGAGATGCGGACCCTTTGCCCTCTAGAACCCGGCTATTCGTGCACTCCGCCGCGGGGTAAACCTAATACAGAAAAGAAAATATATACAAGGGTGACATCGACCTCATTCCGGTTGTGCCCTAAACAAATAATATACAAGCTGGCAGTCCACATGTCGGACGCTCGCCCTGTAATATCAAATGTACAAATGAATCTAAACTGTACCACCATTGCACCACCGGCTATCCACCACGACGATCCAACCACAACCACAGCATATTGTTGGATATAGTGCCTTCAGAGTCAATTATTGGATCGCAGGCACGTGATTGCAATGATTGAGGGAGGACCTATACCGGTAGGACAGTCTTACTCGAGAGGTTTGTATACTATCTGGTTTGTCTTTATCATCGTGTACATGCTTTAGGTGACATTGTAGTTCACTATTACACGTTGATAGAGAATAGTATGCTAGCATGGTTTGTCTTTATCATCGTGTACTGCTTTAGGTGACCTTACAGGTCGCTATTACACGTTGATAGAGCCCTTAGGATTCTTGCTTGACTACCAGCAGTATGATGGCGATCATATACGTGAGAGTTGGGTAGTCTATAAGAACATCCTTAAAGTGGTCCCTAGTCGTGGGAGTTTCGAGACTGGGCATCGATACTCCATTAGTAGACTAGTGTGTACAATCGAGACCCCGACGAGGGCCGGTGGCTGGTCTCACAAGCCACTGGTGTCAGTTGGTTCACATAAGATGTATACAGGTGCTCATTGGGTTATGAGTACACCAGACAGGACTCGCCGGGAACATGCTAGTTGGTATTATACCTGACGTCAGATAGCAGTTCCCTGGTAACATGTGTACAGGTTAGTTCATCGACCTGAGATCGTCATTTGTCTCGTGTGAGTTCCCACTGTGCTTTGATTACTGCCCTACCACGGCTCAAAGGAGTCGTGCAAACAGGTTTTAGTTAGGTACAGTCTCGAGCCACATGGAGGCAGCGAGCGAATCGGCAGGGGTTTCGTCTCTCCCGGTATTGGGGGTGAGATCGCGCTGTGTCTAGGAGAGCCATTACACGAAGTCCTTGGCCAAGGCAGGAGATTTACTGGTAGGTATTCCAGTAGTATCTCAGGGTGTTCTGGGCTACACTCCGACACGACTTGTACCGCTTTTGGGGGTCTGACTTTTACCACCCCCCTAGGCCTGCCATGCGATGCTCATAGACGAACGGACCGGACTGTACGGATATTGTCACTAACATGCTCAGTAGGTTGTCAGGATGAGTTCGCTCATCAACCTCCCTTTTGGTCAATACCTGGTAGCCTGTTACGTACGGCTAGTACCACAGACGTGCTAGTGGTTAAATCCACAGCCAAAGTATTGACGAGTCTTTACAGTCCCCTATAGACAGTTTCTCAAGTTTCAGCCGAAACGTTGTAGAGGCCGTATGATATATGGCAGGGTCCGATCATATACGTGCAGTAGTGCACGGATCATGATCGGGCAGATCATACTAGTGGGTTTTGGTTTAAGCCGGATCCTAGTATTAGATTTGTTGGATTACTTTAGTCTCATCGCATTCGCATTCGGTCGGAATGCGGATGCAGGTATGTATATACAGGTGAGGGGTATCCTTGTGATCCGTCACGAGTTTACTTTAGATGTTGACGTGTCTTTTTAATGTTGTAAACATTTGGATTAATGTATACAAATGGAAATTGTGGGCTGATGTCATCATTTTGTGCATTTAATGTGACATAGACTTCATTAGTGACTCATGGTCTCTTTTCTTGTGCAAATGTCACATTATGTGATTGATTTGTGATTTGAAATGAGGGGAAGAGAGAGAAGGGCAGCCATGATAAAGTTTGCTCTTGTAATATTTTGCTTGGACTCTCTCATTTTTATGATAGAACAAAAGAAAGAAAATAGCTCCTCTTCTTCTTCTTCCTCTAGCTCACAACCTCTATTAATGGCATCATCTCTAACCTCCATCCATACACTCTCATGTGATAAGAATCAATGGATGCTTGAGACGAAGTGATCACACACTTTCTCTACTTCACCTTAGGCACGTCGGCTAGCAAACTTCATGCCCGAGTTGCTTCGGATGAAGCGGGAGCCCGTAAAAAGACTCGAAGATGTGGTGCCCTTTCCGACGAGGAGATCGAGACCGGAGATGCCACGAGGAGCTTGGGATGGTAGCCAAAGACCGAAGGACACGGATCGATCGGTATAGCCTTTCCAACCCTTCTCTAGTTAGCTAGTTATAGGTTAATGGTTCGATCCTGGTTTATAGTGTACGATAGCGCCGGTTTCAAGTTTTGAAAAAGTTTTCATTTCCGCATTTTGGCCTCGGACAGACGGCCGGGGCGCTACCGTAGACTTACATGGTATCAGCGCCATGCCATTAACGTTTACTTGTTCTAAAGTATTTAAAATATCGATCGATCAAAATTTCTGAAACCGCGTTTTCATTTTCTGAGTTTCTGTCGAATTTTTTTTGTCGTCGAAAAATTATTTTGAGTATTGCAGAAAATCAGGCGGGCTTTTCTTAGAACACTGCAAAAAATTTGTAGCATGAGCTCACTGTAGCGCCACAGAACCACGGTCGTACCCCCGTTTTGGCCGCGGTTCCGCCGCAGTACTGTAGCTGCACTGCACCATTTTTCCTACAGTGCTCTCTGACTTGGAAATGGGGTTTCTGGAATGTTTATTTTTGGCCCAGATTTTTTGAGTGCTGCAGTTGTACTTGGGGCCCACTTCGGGAAATTTTGTCGATCGAAAATTTAAATATGTTAGTTTACAGTACTTACATTATATCTGTGACCGTGAATGTCATTTGATCGGTAAATCTTGTCTGATTGCTATAGCTCTTTTAGACGGATTTGCGAACGTGACATTCACGTTGATGTTCTGTGTTGTGCTGTGATGTTGCGGATTTGTCGTGGTGGATAGCCTGATGCAATGGTAGTACAGTTTGGTTGTGTTTGTACATTTGATATTGCGGGGCGAGCGTCCGACATGTGGACTGCCGTCACTGCCTGTTTGTATATTATTCTTTTGGGGCACGACCGGGCTGAGGTCGATGTACCCGTTGTATATATTTTACTTTCCGTACTAGGATTACCCCGCGGTGGGGTGCACAGATAGCCGGGTTCTAGAGGGCAACAAGGCCGCATCTCATGACTTTGAGATGAAGGGGGCTTTACTCTAGAATTGCGGGCTATTCGCCGCACTCGTAGGGGGTATAGGTTGACCCAAGGAGGGGTGCACAAGTTACCGGATTCCGTGAAGTGCTGGGTGGTCCATTCACTTTGTTGAAGGGGGCTTCCTCGCTTCAGGTTTTGGAGGATAACTTGCCGCACCCGTAGGGGTCTAGGATTTCGTTGCATGGGCTATCCACACGACCAGGGGAACGTCGGGTTTTTAGTAGCGGCTCTATGAAATCCGGGGATCCCAGATTATCTGTATTGTTCTGTGATGCTTATTACATTTCTGTGATGTTGCATTTTATCACGCCTTGAGCGATTATTATATATTGATACATATACTAGTAGATGTTGTATATGTTTTACACCCGCGCTAGTCCAGTCCCCGCTCTGTCGTTAGTTATGTAACCTAACGGATGATGACGGGACCCAGTGGCCAATGCGGATGGCATATACGTACATCGTATTTACGTTCTTTATTGGTGTGATCAATTGATGTGACTGTATTGATTCGGATCAATGCAAGCTAAACAAACCTATTTTGATGTTGTTGGAACAATTTTCAAAAAGCTGTTATTGCAAGGACGTTCTCTTTTGTTTTGCACAGTGGTATTCGGTTATGAATATCCAGCACCTCAGTCGACGAGGCAAGGGCCGGGATCCCTTCACCGGGAGTGACCCCTTGGACAGAAGTTTGCGTCAGGGTAATAACTTCACTATAGCCAATTGCCTTTTTGCTTTGCATCGTGGTATTCAGTTGGAATATCCTGCACCTCATTCTACAGGGAAAGAGCCGAGATCCCTTCACCGGGAGTGACCTCTTTAGCAAAGGTTTTCACCACTATATTTTTATATAAAGCTATCCGGTTCCTTCAACGATATCAAGTTCATTACGTTAAAGGTTTTTCGCCAAAAACCATTCGTAGCCCTCCGTCATTTCAGAGGGGTAGCACTTAGTATTCATGCTATGTTTGTTGGCCAAAGTCAAGGCATAGTGTATGGTAGCTATTTATTATTTTTCTGTTGCATAGATAGATGCGTTGGTTTGGGACAGTCGTACTGCTTTGTTGGCTAAAGTCAAGGGTAGGTACGGGTGGGTTCAAATTAACCTGGAAAATGACGGGTAGAACTTGACATGTGACTTATGATTTGTTGGCCAAAATCAAGGTCATAAGAGCATGGGGTAAAAATCACATCGGGAGTTTCTAAAGAAACTGGAACTTTCCAGGCATGCGCATACCTTCTGGAGTGTGATAACGTGAGTGGATTCCATCACATTATCATGCGATGATAGTTGGATCCCGATTCCCACTGATGAGTTGGTTTACTCCTCAGGTGATCCCGACTAATTCTTCTTTCAGGTTTGGAGGAGAATTTGACGTTACAGTGGGAGGTTTCCTGATTAGATAAATTGACAACCATTTTGATCTAGGTTAGAGTGTACGCGAAGTGTTTCTTTTCTCTCTCTCTCTCTTTGGCAGCGACCATGACCCGACCCTAGACTATGACTCAGTGACCAAGTTGACCGAACCTTCTTAAACACTGGCTTTTGGATTATCAGAGTTGCATGCCTCATTGCCACTCCTACTTTTACCCTTTTTCTCCAGAACACCCCGTATTACTACGAACGTCCACTTCCATTGGATAAAACCATCATATGGTTATATACGAACTCGAAGGAACTTGTTCCAGATTCGAGGATGGTTTCCGGTTCTGGAGAAAATGAATAGGACTATTCAGTTGTCTTTTCCATTTAACTTCTCTCAGGTTGCGAGTGCTCCTTGGATTAGGACAGTACACCTATTACGCTAATTGGATAGTCTTCTTCCAAACCATAGGAAGGTGCCGAATGGTGGGGAATGAAGATAACCAATTAGCCTAACGATGGTGTACAGAAGGTAATAAGTAAAGACAAATAAAGGGATTAGAAAGAGGGCAAAGTAAATTGCGACTGCTATTCACGACCAAACCAAGTATTTCATCGCCACTCCTACTTCATCTTTGTATTTCTCCAGGACACTCCGTATCACTACGAAGATCCGCAGTTATTTGGATACTCCATCGTATGGTTATATACGAACTCGAGAGGAACTTGTTCCAATTCGGGGATGGATTCTGATTTAGGAGAAATACGAATAAGGTTTATTGGGTTGTCTTTTATCTTTACCTTCCCTCGCGTTGCGAGTGCTCCTAGGATTAGAACAGTACACTTATTACGCTTATTGGATAGTCTTCTTCCAAACCATAGGGTGGTGCCGAACGGTAGGGAAGGAAGAAAACCATTTAGCCTAACAATGGTGTGCAGAAGGTAGCGACTAAAGACAAATAAAGGGATTTGGAGAGATGGCAATGAAATGCACGGTTACTGTCATGAATCTGGATAATGGAAGAGGCATTACTAGGAATACCCGGATACCCCTTCGAAACATTTACATGTTTTCAGTTTCATTGTGCATTGTTAAAAGAAAACTGATTTCCCAATTAGTCCTTGCTCCAGGGTATGTATTTACCAGGTTTGATTCTCACATGTGTATGTTTTTTAAAGATGATGAGTGGGAGTAAGTTATTGGGAATTGGGTGATCATCCTCATTATATCGGGATTCGTTGTAATTGGTGATATTTGAGGAAATCTCCTGGGTTGTTTGCCGGACGGCAAACATTTTGGTTTTGAATATCCGTTGTTATGCACCAATTTCAAATTGATATATCTGTACATTTATTTTTATAAACTGAGATATAACTTTTTGAAATTATGTCTATGACATTTACCTATATCAGTGGATGGTTAGATAAGGAGCATTAAACAGCGGTGTAATTCTTCTTAACCATAAGTACGGTTCTCAACCTACGATACACAGGGAATGAGTTATTAGACTCAGATGACTTATACAGAGCATTGTATGTTGTCCAGTGTCCATAAGTACAGAGGGGTTGGTACTCATACTATATTCTGTTTACTTGTGACTTCTCTAGTTCTTAGACATGTGTTTCGTAGAAATACAAGGTCTAAGTTTTGAGAAGTTATAGGTATAAGAATAAAGTAGAGAACCAGGTATTGCAAGTATCAGGATTCTTCAAGGTGATCGAAGATGTAGATACTTGTGTATGGTATTCAGTTAATAGTAATGATTAAGAGAACTTGCTTTTCTTTCAGGTTACTCATAATTGGAAGTACTCCTAAGTTGAATAATGCTGATCGGCCTCTCTCCATTTAGTTGACATGCACTGGAGACAGCTGCAAGATTTGAATCTGATTCCAATTAAATCAGTGCCTCTGTTTCTATATTGGATGTAGAATAGTTCATATCTTAACGATGTTAAGGTACGGGGAGTTGTCCGGCTTATGCTTAAAACCAGACTCTAGATAACTCAAGGCACGTTTCTGTAATGGCAGCTTGTGGGTTGACCCGGGCTATGACGAGGGTTGACTTTCTACCATCTGGAAGATCAATAGTGATATTGTTCTTGACTCGCCACAGTTTTAATAAAAATGGATTTTTTCAGAAAACAGTAGTCGGAGTATGGTAGAACTGGAAGTGATTCCAGAACCGCAAACAATTACTGAAAATTTGATAAGAACCTAAAGATTCAATCTGGTTTGACATTCCATTGGCTACTCCGCAGATATGGTGGGTAACCTCAGGCACTCCAGAGGTACTTCAGTATGCTCAAAGACGGTGACAGGGAGGTTCTTGTTTACCCAGACTTGACACTACTGTTGTTCCAGACTATGAGACCCGGCAGGAGGATGAGTATAGCGTCGTTCTGAACTGGCTTTAGAAGTGCACGTGTATATTATTCTTCCAGGTGGTTGTCGTAGTCGGTGGGAGCAGCGGAAGCATAGTGGACAAGTGGCTTATGTCTATTTATAGACTAAAGCAGATATAGCGGAGATAGATCATCTATTTCTGATGTGACAGTCATAGGTTTGGCTTCATCAGAATAGGAGATGGATCAGTTAAGAAGGTAGTAGGGTGTGATGTCCTGGTATTTGGATGACATACACATAGTAGGAAGTGATATTCCTGCACTACGATCGCTTATACTTTGGTTGTCACACAGTGGTTTCTCCACATAGGACTTGGATATTATATCAGGGATTCTGGTTACTAGATCTATGGTTTTAGATCTAGATTTGGGAAAAGTCCCAATATAGGTACTTAGACAGCATTCTGAAGGTGTTTTAGAAAGGACGACTCCTATTATAGTGGTGTACCTGCAGGTGATGGAGTCACCCTCTCTAAAGGTGTCTTACAGACTAAAGGGGAGAAGGATGTGCATGATTGGCAGATCACTTGCTTAGGCAATTGAGTTGATCATGAGATGTCAAGTACCACACCAGATGTTGTTTTTTGCAATAGATGCAATAAGTTGATACTAATCCTATTCTGGAGAAACGTTCGGAAGAAGTTTTAGAGCAAAAGTGGATGTTCTAGGGATATGATAACAACAAACTCTTTCGGGAGACGGTTATCATTCCAGGCTTCCAAGGTGACCTGGATGACAGAGTGACTGTCAGAGTTACAGTTTTCCTTCTAAAGAGGGGCAGTGTTTTGGACAGGTGATCCAAGCGGACACTGAGGGAGGCATGACGCATGATACTGATTAAGTTCAGTTGACGATACAGTCTAAGAAGTTTGGATTTGGAGTTCATTTATGAGCTAGGTCCTATCAGATATCCAGACATATTCTAAGACAGGTATTACTCATTTCGGGAGATGGCTTTCTCCGCGAACTTGAGATAAAGAGAAACATAGAAAGAAACATCAGGGTGGATCCACTCACTGAGGCTATTCCTCGAACGAAATAGTTTCACAAACGAGCTTTGTGAGACTGATTAGTAGAGGAGTTGGGTGTTCGGTATCACACGGGCTGTGAGTATACGACATCGCAATAATTAGCCTTGAGTGCAAGTGGGAGATTGTTCGATATAGTGCCTTTAGAGTCAATTATTGGATCGCAGGCACGTAATTGCAATGATTGAGAGAGAACCTATACCGGTAGGACAGTCTTACTCGAGAGGTTTGCATACTATTTGGTTTGTCTTTATCATCGTGTACATGCTTTAGGTTACATTGTAGTTCACTATTACACGTTGATAGAGAATAGTATGCTAGCATGGTTTGTCTTTATCATCGTGTACTGCTTTAGGTGACCTTACAGGTCGCTATTACACGTTGATAGAGCCCTTAGGATTCTTGCTTGACTACCAGCAGTATGATGGCGATCATATACGTGAGAGTTGGGTAGTCTATAAGCACATCCTTAAAGTGGTCCCTAGTCGTGGGAGTTTCGAGACTGGGCATCGATACTCCATTAGTAGACTAGTGTATACAGTCGAGACCCCGATAAGGGGCGGTGGCTGGTCTCACAAGCCATTGGTGTCAGTTTGTTCTCCTAAGATGTATACAGGTGCTCATTGGGTTATGAGTACATCGGACAGGACTCGCCGGGAATATGCTAGTTGGTATTATACCTGATGTCATATAGCAGTTCCCTGGTGACATGTGTACAGGTTAGTTCATCGACCTGAGATCGTCATTTGTCTCGTGTGAGTTCCCACTGTGCTTTGATTACTATCCTACCACGGCTCAAAGGAGTCGTGCAAACAGGTTTTAGTTGGGTACACTCCCGAGCCACATGGAGGCAGTGAGCGGATCGCCAGGGGTTTCGTCTCTCCCGGTATTGGGGGTGAGATCGCGTTGTGTCTAGGAGAGCCAATACATGAAGTCCTTGGCCAAGGCAATAGATTTACTGGTAGGTATTCCAGAAGTATCTCAGGGTGTTCTGGGCTACACTCCGACACGACTTGTACCGCTTTTGGGGGTCTGACTTTTACCAACCTCTAGGCCCGCCATGCGATCCTCATAGACGAACGGACCGGACTGTACGGATATTGTCACTGATAGGCTCAGTAGGGTGTCAGGATGAGTTTGCTCATCGACCTCCCTTTTGGTCAATACCTGGTAGCCCGTTACGTACGGCTAGTGCCACTGACGTGCTAGTGGTTAAATCCACAGCCAAAGTATTGACGAGTCTTTAGAGTCCCCCACAGATAGTTTCTCATGTTTCAGGCAAAACGTTGTAGAGGCCGTATGATATATGGCAGGGTCCGATCATATATGTGCAGTAGTGCACGGATCATAATCGGGCGGATCATACTAGTGGGCTTTGGTTTAAGCCGGATCCTAGTATTAGATTTGTTGGATTACTTTAGTCTCATCGCATTCGCATTCGGTCGGAATGCGGATGTAGGTATGTATATACAGGTGAGGGGTATCCTTGTGATCCGTCACGAGTTTACTTTAGATGTTGCCGTGTCTTTTTAATGTCGTAAACATTTGGATTAATATTTACAAATGGAAATTGTGAGCTTATATCATCATTTTGTGCATTTAATGTGACATAGACTTCATTAGTGACTCATGGTCTCTTTTCTTGTGCTAATGTCACATTATGTGATTGATTTGTGGTTTGAAATAAGGAGAAGATAGAGAAGGGAAGCCATGATAATGTTTGCTTTTGTATTATTTTGCTTGGACTCTCTCATTTTTATGATAGAACAAAAGAAAGAAAATGGCTCCTCTTCTTCTTCTTCCTCTAGCTCACAACCTCCATTAATGGCATCATCTCTAACCTCCATCCATACACTCTCATGTGATGAGAATCAATGGATGCTTGAGACGAAGTGATCACACACATTCTCTACTTCACCTTGGGCACGTCGGCTAGCAAACTTCATGCCCGAGTTGCTTCGGATGAAGCGGGAGCCCGTAAAAGGACTCGAAGATGTGGTGTCCTTTCCGACGAGGAGATCGAGACCGGAGATGCCACGAGGAGCTTGGGATGGTAGCCAAAGACCGAAGGACACGGATCGATCGGTATAGTATTTCCAACCCTTCTCTAGTTAGCTAGTTACAGGTTAATGGTTCGATCTAGGTTTATAGTGTACGATAGCGCCAATTTCAAGTTTTGAAAAAGCTTTCATTTCCGCATTTTGGCCTCGGACAGACGGCCGGGGCGCTTCTGTAGACTTACACACAACACAGAACATCAACGTGAATGTCACATTCACAAACCCGTCTAAAAGAACATATAGCAGTTAGACGGATTGTACCGCTCGAATGACATTCACGGACGCAGATAGTAATACATGTACTGTAAACACACAATTAAAATTTCGATCGACTAAACTTTTCCCAATTGGCCCCAAATGCAAAACCAACATTAAAAAAAATCTGGGCCAAAATCATAAATACCAAAAATCACAATTCCATCCCAGAGAGTGCCTCAAGAAGTTTGGTGCAATGTTGCCACAATACGGCCACGGAACCGCCGCAAATAAAGGACTAATGCGGCGCTTCCGTGGCCAAGTTGATGGATCATTTTCTCAAATTTCTTATGGCCCCCTAAAATTTCCTGCCCGTATTTTTAAGACCCTCTGAAAAATTTTCTTAGCACATTTGAAAAACGACAGAAAGCACAAAAAATGGAATCGTGACTCGGAAAAATTAGCCGATCGATACTCTAACGTTGTGCAAACAAGCTAGTATGGGGTTAATTTGTTGGCTCTGATACCATGTTGGGTTATAGGAGCGCCCCGACCATCAATCAGTGACCAAATACAGAACAAAAGTTATAAAAAACTGGCGCTACCACAACCAAATACCCGGATCTACCATTAACCCTAAACTAGAAATGTGTAAAGAGAGCAAAGAATAGTTATAACGAATTGATCTTATTCCTTCGGTCTTCATCCACCTTCCCAAGCTCCTAGTGGTCTCCTTGATCAAGCTTGATCTCCGGTCTCCCTCCATCGAAGATGATCCACCCGGGAGTCTATGCAACGAGCTCCAACCTCATATCCGAGGCAACTAGGGCACCTAGATCGCTACACTAGATTTCGTAGATGAAGTAGAGAGTGATGGATGATTAATTTTTCTCAAGACACCCTAGGTTTCTCAACTCATGAGAGGGTTATGGTGGAGGAAGAAGAAGATGCCATGAAGATGAGATGTTGAGAGCAACTCAAGAAAGAGAAAAAGAAAATGAATAATGGATTGGTTGATTTTTGTGTGTTGTGAGAGTGTGATAAATAATGGAGCCATCCCAAAATATCTAGAGTAGAAAAAAATATATCATGTCAACAAAGTCTCACAACAAAACAAAAACTTAAGCATGCTTGAATAGTAACCATGGGTCATGATTGGTGTGAAATTTTGTGTATGTAGTAGTTAACCGCAATCAATAACGGTGTCGCGTATAGCTAGACCGAGATGAGTACGGGTCGTCCTCTGGAAAACGTTGAATCTTTTATTCTTACTTTAGATGTGTTGAAAAAGAGAGGAGGGATAAAGAATATTGAAGAATGGTTGTAGGATCTAGATCTACGTTAAACACTGATGCAAAATATAGATCTAGATTAACTACGGAGGTAAGTTTATATGAAAAGGGGGCTTGTAGGGTTCATTAGGATTTAGTAGTTATGGATGATTAATTAAAGATTACTCCTTTTATCCTTTAATAGATTTAAAACTAGAACGACAGTGATGCATGTAGATTAGGGTTTCTGGAGGGAAAAGGGATCCCACTCTTAACCCCTATCTCGATATGGAACTCCGTTCATATCTAGCCTTTACCAAAAAAATTGTTAATCTAATCTCTAATCACGGTCGAGACTATCAATGAATTGATAGCGCGCCCGATTAGGATGTTAACTATTATTTTGATAAAGTTTATAAACTTTATAGGACTTAAAAAGAGTTTAAGGATCTTCATCATCCATTAAGCTACCCTAATCCTACGAACCCTAACAAGCGGGGAATTACTCGCGCATGTTGGGAGAAGAAGATATGGAGAGAGAATTCATAATGAAACTACAAAAAAATAGAATAAGAAAAAGAACTACCTTTATTAATCAACAAAACTCATTTACACTTTGTTTCCTTAGAAAATGATTATAAATACTAGTTTGCTTCTCGATCTCTTCTAAGGAGGTAGATGAACCGTTGATGATAAGCCTAGATGCGTGAGCCATCTTGGACTTCGTGATCTCGTCAGCTTGATAATTTTTCCAAGAGGCTCTCGGTCTTTATTTATAGTCCCAGAGGAAGAACCCTGGCTGCCTAATTTGGAAGCCATCAGTTAAGATCCAACAGAAGAAATCTCAACTCCTGAGTCCTCTGGAACGCGGCGGATCCGCGGCCAATGGGTGGGTTTAGCTGCGGATCCGCGGCCAATGGGTGTGATCATTGCTTTGTTTCTCTGGGTCTTCATCTGTATTGACACGTGGCGATCTTTTTAATCTCAGGAACTGAAAATCTTCTCGTAGTTACTGCCAGACTTGATTTCTTTAGTTTGCTTTCTTAATAAGGTAGGTTTGCTTTAACAACTTTGTTTCCCTTGATTTTAGCCCTGAAAATTCAGCACAACAACTCCACAAATAATATTAGTAGAGTTTGTTTTATTGAGATATTAATTTCAGCATTAAGATTTGGTCAATGGTATTTTTGCATACATTTTCCTACCAAATGCTAATTATAATATATCAACACATGAAAATAGTATTTTTACAGATAAACCCTCATATGTATCATATATTATAATAAACACATTTTCTAATATAGAAATAATAGGAAAAATGTGCAGTTTTATCAACTGAACAAATACCCCCAAACTTATCTTTGATCGTCCCGAGTAAACTAGTTTATTCAAGAGGAGGAGAAAAAGAAAGGAGAAAACTAAGCACACTTTCGCAGGCAACACGATTGCACTGAGCACGTGCAACAAGCCGTTAAACCTCTAGGTGTCCCTAGTAGGAGGAGTGTTGTCTCCTGAGGGTTTTCAGCGGATTACACCCACAAAATCCTATAATAAAAAAAGAGATGGTGAAATTTACATATAAAGATAAGAACCATAAAAGAAATACTTTGAAAATTTAGAGTTTCTAACTACACTAGCTTTTCAGTTGTCATGAGCCCTATCTTAATAGTCATGAAAAGATATTAGAAATCACATCATCCCTCAATAAAACATCGTCTTTATTCTTCATTCCTACCTTTCATCCAAACATCGATCATATAACCCTACGTGTGTGTAAAGAACATCCCTACATCCGGAGAATTCAATTCAAGCTATCATACTCTTGTCCATCTGCCTCAGTACTTTTTAATTTGATGACTATTTAGATTTGCTCACACATTTTCATGCGACCGTTAATACTTCTTGAGGTATTAACCGACCGATTACTCATGTGCTTTCTTATTAGGTGTTTTCCTCATCTTGCACCACCTAAGGCTTAGCAGTGACTCCCAGACCAGTTGGTATAAGGCACTAGGTGATGAAGCACCCTCGCTATATTTTTTTTATTGCTGCCTTGGCGATAACAAAACCAGTGTTCATTTTTTTCTTCACCATTTTATATTTTATTCATTTTTTTTATTTTCTTCATACTTTGGCTTTTAGACAAGAGTATTTCAAGGTATCCTCTACTATCCCGAGTTTCAAGACGTGTGTAAATGCATATAGTAGGGTATCAACATTCAAATGTTTGGCTTCCAGAATAGAAACTATTTTTCAGACTTATTTTTATCCTTAGATTAGTGATTTGCTTCATCTTACTAACCCTTGGGACAATGGCTCATAACTACTTATTACTAGTTCGTTTAAGAAAACTTCTAATTTTCTTGGTTTTCTTAAACTATTCCTATCTTTCATATATAATTTTTCACTTTCTACTCTTTTGTTATATAAAAAAAATTTGAATGCCCAGTGTCAAAGATAATTCAGTGAATACAAACCTCCCCCCCAAACGTGTTTTCAGCAGTGTCCTCACTGATGTTGTCTTTTGAGAGCATGGACCTGTATACTTGGGGAGAGACACAAGGGGTAAAATAATAGTTAAATGAAAACTACCCCCAAACTTGTTCTTTGGCACGCACAGATATTCAGTTAAGTCCATTTTTTTCTCACCTCCATTCTTAAAATGAGGAAATGTTACCCAAAACATGGAGGTGAGGCGGAGGAAATTCAGTTCTGATAAAGCGGCTCCTGTAAAAACAGGAGCTCCTCCGCGGGGTCAGTAGAGAAATACGGTTTTAATCTATGCCTATTTATTTTAAAAATTGAACCGTTTTTCAAATTTTCAACTTCTATTGCCCCGTGCGGGTGTACATACCGCACCACAAAAGGTCCTTTCCAACGAGATTTAAGCTTACCCGGATAAAAATGGAGACGGGAATCGTAAAGAAGGACTTGTTGCCCCGATGTGAAAGTTTTTCTAAAAAGGTTTTTATCGTGGAACACTTTAGTCCTGTTCTTTACTATCACCGCATTATCGTAAGCTTCATCGCGGAGTTCGCTTAGCTCATTCAATTGCAGCTTCCGATAGCTGCCCGCATGATCAAAATCGAAGTTAAGCTCTTTAATAGCCCACATTGCTTTATGTTCGATCTCGACAGGAAGGTGGCATGCATTCCCAAACACAAGGCGGTAAGGAGACATACCAAGATCGGTCTTATAAGTGGTGCGGAACGCCCAAATAGCATTCGTCAATTTGGTTGACCAATCTTTATGGATTTTAGAAACCGTCTTCTCCAAAATTTGTTTGAACTGCCTATTTGAGATCTCAGCCTACCTGCTTGTTTTGGGATGATAGGGCGTAGAATGTTTGTGAGTGATTGAATATTTCCGCATCAAGGTCCCGAAAGACCGATTACAGAAATGTGTCACGTTGTCGCTAATTATAGCGCGAGGGTGTCTGAATCGCGAAAAGATATTTTCTTTAAGGAACTTAATGACAACTTTGTTGTCATTAGTGCGACACGGTATAGCTTCCACCCATTTCGAGACATAATCAACCGCTAACAAGATATATAAATTCCCAAAGGAGTTGGGAAAAGGGCCCATAAAATCAATACCCCAAACATCGAATATTTCCACAACCAATATAGGTTGGAGCGGCATCTCGTTTCTTCGTGAAATCCGACCCAAATGCTGACATCGCGGACAAGTTTTGCAATGTTCATATGCATTTTTAAATAATGTTGGCTAATAAAAGCCACATTGCAAAACTTTCTCCGCCGTTTTTCGAGGACCAAAATGACCGCCACATGCCTGATCATGACAAAATGATAAAACACTCTTGAATTCATCGTTAGGAACACACCTGCGAATGATTTGATTGGAACAATACTTAAACAGATAAGGTTCATCCCAGTAAAAATATTTTATTTGGGATAGAAATCGAAGTTTGTCTTGTTTCGACCAATCGCTAAGAATAAGTCCCGTCGCAAGATAGTTCACAATATCCATGAACCAAGGTTCGTAGGATACAGTCAAGAGCTGTTCGTCAGGAAATGAGTTATTTATCGGCACGGTCAAAGTTGGTGAAGAAGTGATGCGTGAAAGATGGTCGGCTACAACGTTTTCACATCCACTCTTTTCTCGGATGACAAGATCAAATTCTTATAACAATAGGATCCAACGTATTAACCTGTCCTTCGCATCTTTCTTCGATAAAAGGTGTCATAGAGCGGAGTGATCAGTGTAAACCACAATTGGCGAGCCAATCAAGTAGGGCCTGAATTTCTCTAATGCAAATACAACTGCCAAGAGTTCTTTCTCGGTAGTTGTGTAATTTATTTGTGCATCATTCAAGGTCCTACTTGCATAGTAAATTAAATGTGGCATCTTATCAATGTGTTGTACTAAGATTGCACCAATAGCAAAATCTGATGCATCACACATAAGCTCGAACGGGTGGTTCCAATCCGGAGATGATAGAACGGGGGCTTTAGTGAGCGATCCTTTAAGCGATTCAAAAGAAGCCTCACAATCCGAATCGAAGTGAAATGTGTTATCCTTGGCCAATAGAAGGGTTAAGGGTCTAGCAATTTTGCTAAAGTCCCTAATTAATCCCCTATAAAATCCTGCATGACCAAGGAAGGATCGTATATCTTTGACGCAATTGGGATAAGGGAGGTTATGAATGACATCTATTTTAGCTCTGTCAACCTCAATGCCTTTTCGTGAAATTATATGTCCAAGGACAATACCTTCTTGGACCATAAAATGACATTTTTCCCAATTCAAAGTTAAGTTCTTATCCTTACAGCGGGTAAAAACTGCGTCAAAATTACGAAGGCAGTCCTCAAAGGAGTCCCCCAAAATGGAGAAATCGTCCATAAAAATTTCTAGAAAATTCTCCACCATATCTGAGAATATCCTCATTATACACCGCTGAAATGTAGCGGGAGCGTTGCATAACCCAAAGGGCATGCGTCTATAAGCAAAAGTACCGAAAGGACAAGTAAATGTGGTTTTATATTGATCCTTTTCGGCGATGGGGACCTGGTTATAGCCAGAGTATCCGTCCAAGAAACAATAGTATTCGTGTCCAGCTAATTGTTCTAACATCTGGTCAATGAAAGGTAAAGGGAAATGATCTTTCCTCGTCGCGGCATTGAGTTTCCTGTAATCAATTCATACGCGCCACCTAGTTTGGGTGCGTGTTTGGATTAACTCATTAGCCTCATTAGTTATGACCGTGATGCCATACTTTTTAGGGACTACATGAATTGGACTTACCCATTGGCTATCAGATATAGGGTAAATTATTCTACTATCAAGGCACTTGATGATTTCTTTCTTTACCGCCTCCTTCATAACGGGATTTAACCGTCTTTGTGGGTCTCGGGTTGGTTTGGCTCCATCCATCAGATGTATATAATGTTCAACAATTAAGAGACTAATCCTTTTGATGTCAGCCATTGTCCAACCAAATGCTTGCCGATTCGATCTCAACACTGCCAAAAGTGCGTTCTTTTGCTCTAAGGCTAGAGAAGGGGATATAATCACTGGCAAAGTCTCATTCTCTCCTAAATATGCATATTTAAGATGAGAAGGTAGCGATTTGAGATCAAGAATTGGCGGAGAGACAACAGAAGGTGGGGTAAAGGAATGATATTCGGACTCCCTAAGAGGTTCAAAACTTGCATAAGATATTGACTCGGAAAGTGCTGCTGACTTTTGCAACGAGTCAACGGGTTCAAACTTAAGGACGGACTCATTGAACATATCCTCACTATGAAGTAGTGCAAGATCAAACGATGTCTTATTAGTGTTGTCGAGATCATCAAAGCAAAGTTCCTCATCCATGCAGCTTTCGGGAGCTATCTCGTGGATAGAACAAACATCCAGCAAATGAGCAGAAGGTTCTGATGGTTGACTTCCTAGCTTGTAAATATTAAGCTCAAATGTCATTTTCCCGAAGGATAAGTTCATAGAACCGTTACGACAATTAATTACAGCGTTAGAAGTTGCTAGGAAGGGTCGACCAAGTATCACCGGGATTTGATTGCGTGGGTTTGCCACAGATTGTGTATCTAAAACAATAAAGTCCACGGGAAATATGAATTCCCCGACTTTAATTAACACATCCTCTAGTTCACCCCGAGGTTTGGTGATCGATCGATCTGCCATCTAGAGAGTACAATGGGCGGGTTTCAACTCTCCAATTCCTAACTGCTCGTATACTGAATAAGGAAGCAAGTTAACGCTAGCGCCAAGATCGAGTAAAGCACGATTAATATTTTTACCCCCAATAAAAATAAAGATGGTAGGACAGCCAGGGTCCTTACGTTTCTTTGGTATTTGCTGGGTAAAAGCTGTGCTAACATTACTCGTCACGAAAACCTTTTTCGGCACTTGAGTTTTTCTCTTCCTAGTGCACAAGTCTTTAAAAATTCTTGCATAAGATAGGACTTGTTGAATAGCATCTAGGAGAGGAATATTCACGTTAACTTGCTTAAACATTTCCATAATTTTCTCCATTTGTGGGTTAGGTCTGTTGGCCTTTAATCTGTTTGGAAACAGAGCTTGATCAATAAGTTTTGGGTCCAACATTTGTGGAGAAGATTGTGGGGACGGATTCGATCCCAAAATTGGATTAGGAATAGACTTAGAAAGAATGGGCAAAGTGTTTCGAGCCTTGGGAAAAACGGAGAATAGGCTCGGATGAAGGTGGGAGACTAGACGAATTAGGGGAAGAAGTAGAAGCTGGGGTATCATTGGTGTCACTAACATGATCAAATTGCTCACCCACTCGGTTATTCAGCACTCTCCCCGATCTCAACGTAGTAACGGCATTCACATTATGATTTTATGAATGGCCAGGATTCGGTAGGGGTTGAAATGGGAGTTTCCCTTTCTCCCTCGCACTAATTGCGGCGTTCAACTGTGCAATTTGGTTTTCTATTGATTTAATTCTCTCACCGTGGGAGGCGGTGTCTTTCTTTATGGTATCAATAGAAGATTTCATATCAGCCGACATTTGAATGGAATGTTTCATAAACATATCCAAAGTTTGTGCGAGTGAAGAGTTATCAGTACTGGCCAATTGCGGTGCGGAAGTGTTGGCCGGATTTTGAAAATTTTGTGACTAAAAGGGGTGCTGACTTTGCGGTTGTGGTTGCTGTGGAGGAGGTCTTTGATAATTGCTTTAGAACTGATTTTGATTTTGGGGTTGGTTTTGGTTCCAAGCAAAGTTAGGATGATTCTTCCATCCTTTATTGTACGTGGAAGAATAAGGATCGTTTCTAGGTCGCTGCTGAAAAGCAGCATTAGTTTGCTCGTGACCTTGAAACGATGCATTCATAAGACATTCTTCCGTTAAGTGTGAAGGATCTGAACAGCAACCACACACAGTTTTGGGAAGCGTAACCTGGTTTAGGGAGACTGATGAGAATTTGCTCTCAATAGCGTAGAGTTTCTTCTGTATCGCTGCCATTTCGGCTTTTATTGCGATGGAAACATCGAGCTGATGAATACTTCCCCTAGATGAAGGTGGTCTTACGCTTTCCCACTGCAGAGTGTTTTCAACGAGGTCTTCTAGATATTTTCAAGCTTCACCGTCATCTTTAGACATGAAATTGCATTGACAATTTGTTTCAAGCATCTGCTTTGTCGCTGGATTAATGCCCTCATATATAATTTGGCACAAATCCCATCTATTGATTCCATGATGAGGACATTGGACAAGCAAATCCTTGAAACGTTCAAAGCACTTCCAAAATGGTTCATTGGGAAGCTGGGTAAACTGGTTGATCTCGCTCCTAACACGGGCGGTCTTATGGTTTGGGTAAAACTTCTTAAGATATACTATTACGAATTCATCCCAATTAGTGATAGAGTGTGCGGCAGTATTATAAAGCCATTTTTCTGCCAAGTCGCACAGAGTGAATGGGAGAAGACGCAAGCGCATAACATCCACAGTCAATTATGAAGTACCCATCATTACGCATACGTTTTCGAATTTAGTGATGAAAACGTACGCGTCTTCCGGCTCAAACCCATGAAATTTAGGCAACAGATTGATGTAGTGGGGTTTAATTTCAAAATTATCCCCGTTAGCTGGCGGAATAGATAGACAAATGGGAAGTGGACCATGGATAGGATAGCATCTTTCTTGGAGAGAGATGCACGGTGGATTCTGTGCACCTACGGGCGGTGGTAGCATGGTGTTATAATCTGATGGAGTGCCGTCCATCTCGGTCGTGGTGTGTGGTGGAGGAAAAGAAGATGAAGAAGTACCGACTTCGGCATCGATAGCAGGAATGCGGACAAGACGGGCACTAGAATCCCGTGTCCAGCCAAGCATACACTAAGCGGGTTTAGTGCAAGTGGCAGCGTGTGTGTGAATTAAAATTGGTCTATTTTGAAAAAGTGGGACTTAAGACAAATCACACAATAATGCACAAACAACCCTAGAATTAAGGTTACCTAGGTCCAGTCTCTAGACCGCTCCTAGACTTCCAAAGGACAAGCCGTAGGATCAATCCTCTACCACCTCTTTACTACTCTTGTAGCCAGGTAAGTGCCAGGTAAGTAGGAGGTTGTCCACTACATAATTAGTAGTCCCAATTAAGTAACCACTTGCCTTAGATACACTTGCCTAGACACCACAAAAGTAATGCGGATAATCGATAGATTACCCACGACCTTCCTCTGTCCTTATAGAGCATGACAGTCCTTAGAGTCTGGTCTAGATATTTTTTAAATTAATGTAGAGTTGATGCAGATGCTCGGTTTGTGATTTGTGGGGCTTAGGAAGGGTGATGAAATCCCCACCTAATCTGGATTTGGTCTTTGCCCCTTAAAGTCCGTATTAAAAATATGCAAAACAAAACCAATCACAAAAATTTGCAAAATGATTTTTGAGCGGCGATATTTTGCAAAGAATCCTGCAGAAAAGGGATTTTATTAGATTTCAGAGGAGAGAAAAAGAGGTTAGAATCTTACCAGAGAAATGTGGAACCCTAGATCCTCTAACTGGCCGCGCTTCTGCTGCCAATGTGCACCTCCTGCCGCGGATCCGCCGCAAGAGAGAGGGATCACTTGATGAATTTTTTTTCTGTGGCCTTCTGTACTCCTCTGGATCTCAATGAATGTCCCTGTCTCTCTGTTTCCTCAAGTCCGTGACTCCAGACCTCCTTGCAAAAATTCACACACTTCGTTAAATATACGATTTGCAATTTTGTTTTAATTATGATATAGATCGGATAAGAATTCAACACAAATAATAAGAATAAAAAATTAGGCAAGTATCCCCGGCAACGACGCCATTTGATTGCTCTAATTAGCCATGCCACCAAAAATGCAATAAACACCTCATCCTATACCTCAATAACCTTTTAATCCAAAATGGTCTAAACCATGATGAGGTGTAATCTTCTAAAAGTAATCTTGTAATAAATTATAAGAATACCCCTCAACTGTATATACATACCGGCATCTGTATTCCAAAGAATACGAATACAAAGAGACGAAAATAATCCAACAAATATAATACTAGGATCCGGCTTAAACCAAAGCTCACTAGTATTATCCGTCCGAACATCATCCGTGCATAAGTACACATATGTGATCGAACTCTGCCGTAAAACCATCCGGCCTCTACATCGTTTCGCCCGAAGCAGGGAAACCCTCTGTTTGGGATTCTAAAGACTCATCAATACGCTGGCAGTGGGTTTAACCATAAGCATGTCAGCGGCGCTAGCTGTACGTAACGGCTACCCAGGTATTGAGCGAAAGGGAGGCCGACAAGCAAACTCATCCTGAAACCCTAATGAGCCTGACAGTGACAATATCCGTACAGTTCGGTCCGTTCGTTTATGGCTATCGCATATCGAGTCTAGGGGGTGGATAAAGTTAGACCCCTAATAACGTGACATTTAGTGTCGGTATGAAGCCTATCACCACCTAAGAAACTACTGATCCGAATCAGTAATTCTCGACCACCTTGGCCAATGGTTTCTGGTGATGGCCACCCGTGCACAACCGCAACATCAACCCTAATACCGGAAGTGACGAATCCCCTGACGATCCGCTCACTGCCTCCATGTGGCTCAGGACTGTACCCAACTAAAATCTGTTTGCACGACTCCTTTGAGCCGTGGTAGGGTAATAATCAAAGCACAGTGGGAACTCACACGAGACAAATGATGATCTCAGGTCGATAGACTAACCTGCATGAACAGATGTCACCTGGGAACTGCTATTTGACAATAGGTATAATACCAACTAGCATGTTCCGGACGAGTCCGTCCGGTGTACTCATAACCCAATGAGCACCTGTATACTATCTTAGGTGAACAAACTGACATCAATGGCTTGTGAGACCGGCCACCGCCCCTCGTCAGGGTCTCGATCAGTATACACTAGTCTACTCTAGAATATCGATACCCAGTCTCGAAACTCCCTCGACTAGGGACATTTAAGGATGTGCTTATAGACCACCCAACTCCCACGTATATGATCGCCATCATACTGCTTGCAGTCAAGCAAAAATCCTATAGGCTCTATCAATATGTAATAGTGATCTGTAACGCCACTTAATGCTGTACATGATGATAAAAACAAAGCAGATAGCATATTATCATCTCGAGTAAGATTATTCTACCGGTATAGGTCCTCCCTCAATCATCATAATCACATGCCTGCGACTATGATAATTTCCTTAAGGGCACTACAGCCAACAATGTCCTTAGACTAAAATAATTGAGCCCATATGCTCATTTGTTTCGAAGTTGATCTTAGTCTCAAATATGACTAACGATTTTTAGATCAAACACAAATATCATAAGAACCGATGGACCTCACAAATGTGAGAAATGCGTCCTAAGTTCATTCTCGTTGGCAAACCAAGCTACCATCGTGGACCCCGTTAAGCAAATCCTTGACCCAAAACCAAATCTCAAATATACGGATTTGGACTAATCCACGGGCGACGACATAAAATAGTCTTCGTATACAATCCACGGGTGACCCCATAAAAAAATAACACACGACACGAAGTGAACTACCGGAGAAGGATAAAATGGTTCGCAACGCGGTAACGTAATTAACTGCAGGGGCTTGCGCCTGCAGGGAAAAGCGTCCCCACAATCAAAACCCCTCATAAACGAGGGAGAATCTGATAAAGTCTCCTACAACGGTCGCATCTATCCATACCTCCGTATATGGTGCCATAAATCAACTTAGTATCTTCAGAGAGGTGGATGGATATGTCCAAATAGCATCCGTCCCCAAATTCAGGCTAGACGTCCTCTCCGTCTCAGTCCGGTCTTCGGCGGTAAACAGATTCTGGCACGCCGGTGAGATTGTAAGTCCACGTTGCCCACCCCGGTGCTTACGGGGAGGTGGAAAACGGAATAAAAAATGAATTTTTATGAACTTAGGCAACATGGACTAGACTATGAAGGATCTTTGCTAAACAAAAACAAGCTTAGGCTAACTAGAAACTAGCTAAGTGCTAGAAAGGTTATACCTTGGGCTTTATGTCCTTCTCTCCTTGCTCCTTGGAGTGGTGGAAGGAGGTCACCTTTGTCGTCTACTCACGTCGAAAAAAGATCCACCCGAAAGCCTCGACCTTTGGCTTCAACTCCAAGCTAGAAGTAACTAGGGTGCAAGAAGTGCTAATCCTTGAACCCTAGATGAGAGTAGAGATTATCAAGAAAGGGTTTTTCTCAAGCTCAAGTGTTTCTCAACACATGAGAGGGGAGAGCTTGAGGGAGAGGAAGAACAAGAGAGAGAAAATCAATGATAGAATGAGAATAAAATAAACCATTCTCACATATATGTGTGTATTATTTTAATTAGATAATTAGTAAGATAATTGTCATGGCTTAATCAAGACATGACCATTATCATTTCATTTTTAATGCAAATTGCAAGGATCAAAAAGCATCTTCCAAATGAAATGATGATGGTCAAAGTGTCAACCAAGGTCAATAAGTCAAGAAGGTCAAATGGTCAACAACCATAACCATGCACAATTATTAAACTAATATCAATTAACCATAATACACACATAAGCATTAGGGTTAATAAAATAACAATAGTCATTAAGCCTAATCAAGGTCCTCTCCCTCTGTCTCAAGCAACTGTGCATACGCACCCGTATTCGTGATCCGAGGAATACGAATACAATGAGAAAAACCAATCCCAAATCATATACTAGGATCCTCTTAGATCTATCACGATAGATCTGGATACCCAGAATGTAGTTGGCATCGCCCAGGTCCTTCATGGAGAATCTCTACGACAAGAATCCTTTGACTGACTGTAGCATAGGAATATCATTTCCTATTAGGAGAATGTCGTCCACGTACAAGACGAGGAATACTACAGTTCTCCCTACAATCTTACTGTAAATGCATGGTTCATCTGGTTTTTTGATAAAGTCGAATTCTTTGACAGTATCATCAAAGCAGATGTTCCAACTCCGCGATGCCTGCTTAAGTCCATAAATGGACTTGAGCAACTTGCACACTCTACCGCTGCTCCCACTCTGATTGAATCCCTCCGGCTGATCCATATAGACGCACTCTTCCAAATTTCCATTTAGGAAAGCCGTCTTTACGTCCATCTGCCAGATTTCATAATCGTGGAAGGCAGCAATGGCAAGAAGGATCCGAATGGATTTCAGCATAGCCACTGGAGAAAAGGTCTCGTCATAGTCCAAACCAGGTCTTTGACGAAAACCCTTTGCAACAAGTCTAGCTTTATAGGTCTTAACCTGCCCATCTACACCAATCTTCTTTCTGAAGATCTATTTGCAGCCTACGGGTTTTACCCCTTCTGGAGCAAAGTCCAAAGTCCAAACTTTGTTGGTGTACATAGACTCCATCTCGGCCCGCATTGCATCCAGCCATTTTACTGAGTCACCGCTCTGAATGGCTTGCTGGAAGCTAGTAGGCTCACCATAATCCATAGTGCAATCCTCTCTATCCCCGTCAATGAGAAAACCGTAGTATCTCTCGGGCGGATGAGACTGCCTACTACTCCTGCGGAGTGGCGCTGGGATGTCCTGTTCTTTCGAACCCTCTGGTTCTACCAAGCTTTCAGTAATAGCTTGTGGTTCTGGAATTTCTTCCAGTTCTATTGCGCTCCCACTTATCTGATTTTCCAAAAACTCAGTTTCCAAGAAGCGGGCATGACGAGAAACAAAAACCTTTTGTTCCTCTGTGTAATAGAAAAGATATCCCTTGGAGTTCTTTGGGTATCCCACAAACTTACACTATACTGAACGTGCCTCGAGCTTGTCCGCATGCTGCTTTTTTACAAAAGCTGGACACCCCTATGTCTTGAAGTGTTTAAGACTGGGTTTCTTCCCACTCCACATCTGATATGGTGTGGTAGGCACTGACTTAGTAGGAACTTGGTTCAAAAGATATGCAGCTGTTTCTAGTGCATAACTCCAGAAGGATCGCGGCAACTCAGCCTTACTCATCATGGAACGAACCATATCCAATAGGGTTCGATTTCTTCTTTCCGATACACCGTTGTGTTGTGGTGTGTATGGAGGAGTAAGTTGAGAGAGAATTCAATTCTCTTTTAAGAAGCCCAGAAACTCGGCACTCAAGTATTCGCTACCTCGATTAGATCTCAGTGTCTTGATACTTTTGCCTGTTTGTTTTTCAACTTCATTCTTGTATTCCTGAAATTTCTCAAAGGTCTCGGATTTGTGCTTCATTAAGAAGACATGCCCATACCTAAAGAAATCATCTGTGAAAGTAATGAAGTATGAATAACCACTTCGCGCATGTGTAGACATTGGACCACACACATCACTGTGTATGAGTCCCAAGAGCTCGCTCGCTCCTTCTCCGTGTCCAGTGAACGGAGTCTTTGTCATCTTTCCCATGAGACATGATTCACAAGTGGCATAAGACTGGTACTCGAACGAATCCAAGTATCCTTCTTTATGTAACTTTGTCAACCGTGTCTCATTAATGTGACCCAGTCTACAATGCCATAAGAAAGTCTGATTTAATTCCGGAGACTTTCTTTTAAGTGTGTTCTGGACACTGAAGACCTGAGCTTGATTCAAAACGTATATACCGTATTTCAATGTACCTGACCCAATCAATACTTGATTTAGGTGGATGTTTACTACATCGCTTACAAAAGTAAAATCATATCCTTCCTTAGAAAGTAAGGATACAGATATGATGTTACAAGTCGCACCTGGCACATAAAAACAGTCACGCAGAATCAATATCTGCCCAGTTGTCAGTCCTAAATGATATTCCCCTACGGATTCAGCATACATGCTCATTCCGTTAGCAACCCTGAGAGTCATATCACCTTTCCTGATAACCCTACGGTTTCTCAAAGCCTGTAACGAATTACAGATATGAGATCCTGATCCGGTATCCAATACCCAGAAAGTAGGGTTAACTGACATACAGTTCTCTATCACAAACACACCCGAAGCCGAAGCCACGACATGCTTCGAATTCTGGTTACTGGCTTTACAAGCCCTGCAATCCTTCTGCCCATGTTCATTCCCGTAACAATAGGAACATCCTTCTTTTACTACATCTGTTCCTGAAACTTCTGCCCTTCCCTTTCTTTCTACTTCCCTAGTTTCCATTAGGTTAGTAGGTAGAGACTGTTGAACTGAGTCAGCATCTGACCCGTTCTTCAATGTGGTCTTCAGGTCCGAGAGCTCAAAAGAGCTGGTCTCTGTAAGGACGTTGCCCCCTACAGATGACCCGATAGCCAACCTCGCTGGAAGCAATTCGTTCGAGGTCTCATATCTTGCGATACGAGATTGCTCTCCATATAAAACTTTGTTATGGAGGAAGATAGAAGCTGAGTCCATCTTCTCGTGCTGCCTCTGGTATATACCATCAACTGAGGCTAACACGAGGCACTTGGCTTTCGCACAGTCTTCTTCCGATGTCCTACGAATATCAATATCCGTGACAGGGGAAACTGGACCTGAGATGGCAGGGGTTGGATCAGTCAAGAGGTGTTCTAGCTTGTCCTGGGCAATGGACATCTGGACAGACCTTTGCCAGTCATAACAGTCAGATTCAGTCATTTTATTATCTAGATATAACCTAGGTGCGGTCACTGGGTCGCTGCAATTAAGAGAGAGAGAAGAAAACACTTAGCATGATGCTCTTGCAAGTTTAGATTGGTTTTTAATTTATCTAAACAGGATGGCTCCCACTGTCTCTCGAATCCCTCCTCAAACCACAAAGGAAGAATTAGTCGGGATCTTTCTCACCGTACAATACTTGCTTAACCGTTCAGCCAGGCCAGTGTCGGTACTTCGAGAGAGGTTTTCCAACGCTTTCGCGAAGTTCCTTAATTAAGTAACCTCTTTTCCCTGTGGGCGTAGCCTGTTCATCACAAAATACTGCATTTTATACCGCCCATTCTTACGCTCGGTTGTTTATAGGTAGGTGCTTTTAATCCGTGTTCGTTACATATTTACAGAATACAGGTTTCCGGTACAAATATTGCAAATCAAGATAAAATCTCCACAGTTACGCCAAAAGCAGAACATCTGTCGACAGCAGATAAAAGCCGGGTTCCGGTCATCCATATCCGTCCAGTGCCGAGTACCGGTTCCCGATATAAGACATGTGACAGTAGTCATTCGTGTCTGGGACAAGCACAGAGCACGAGGGGGCTGCACAAGAATCAATGGGTGCGCGGAGCTCGAGGGAGATAAAGTCAAAAGTAAAGAAAAGATAATGCAATCTTGGACTTGGAATCTGCAGATATTCTGGAGGACTTTTATTCATTTTGAAGTTTTCAAACACGAGGAAACATCAAAACAGGGAAAGCCACAAAAGTTGATGACCTGACTCCACCACATGGCCGCGTTTCCGCGGCCAATAGGGGGTATTGGCCGCGGAAACGCGGCCTTACTGTGTCCTCTCTCTGTGAACTTTTGGGGGCTGTTTGGTAATTGTGTCTATGGTCTGATGGTTTCCCTAGAGTTCCCATTCCCTGCCTATAAATACAGCAGATCTGAGCCAAACCAAGGGAGCTTTTCTTTAGCCTCTTTTTTGTGTAGTTTTGTTCTTCTTCTTCTTCTTCTTCATTCTTTCTCCATTAAAATTGTAGTGAGAGCTTTTTGAGTGGAAAATTAATGAAGATGAGGGTTTTCTATCTTTCTTGTTAGTTTCGCTCCCCCTTGAGATTTTTGCTTTCTCTTGATCATTCAACCTCTTCATTGAGCTTGAATGGTTAAGGGTTAGTTATTGATCTCAAGGGTCGTATTTTCTCACGGGACTAGTTCTTCACTTCACATGCGTTCTCTACCCTTCCCTTGATCTTGCAACCTCTTGATTGAGCTTGCAAGTTTAAGGGTTGGCTATTGATCACATGCTTGTCTTGAGTCCCAGTTTCTTGTTCTTTTATTACTTGCATTTTTCATTCTTGCTTTACTTACTTGCAATTTTATTCCATGTACTTTAATTACTTGTATCTTTTCTTTTCTTTGTTCTTTTCTTTTTGTTCTCTCTTTTTGGTTCTTTCTTGTGAATGAATGTAATTATTATTGTTAAGAAGAAATACGGTATTATAAGTTAACATTTCTTTGCCAATTCCTTTCCCCGTTATTTTCCATTTGAACTCCGCCCAAACCATACGCAAGCGCTCCGTTAGGCACCCTACCCTGACAAGGTAACGGTGATTCCTAACCACGACCGGTTGCGTTCGGTTTGGCCGGAGGCGAAAGCAAGAGACAAGAACGGAAGGACAAGGGTAAATAAGCCGGATTCCACGAATACCGCGCTTAAATCCCCTAATCCACGTTGTTGCCGATTGCTCTAGCTTCAATTGGTCAAGACTCGGCTCAAAGGTTTTGAGTACGGATTTCCTTAGCTTACAATCTCGTATCTTTTCTTAACAACTTTATACTTGCAAATAAACACATAAGTCTTGAACAAACCTTACACAAATTCTTTATTGACTCGTCTAAAACAAGAAAGGACATACAACCTTCTCCCTGTGGATCGACCCGTGCTCAACCGGCTAGCTGCATAGCGACACCGTCTTGATTGCGGTTAACTTTAACTCTATCAATCAAATGGCGCCGTTGCCGGGGAGACGGTAGCGTATTTTCTTTCTTGTTATTCGGGTTAATATTCTTTTTGTATATATAAAAAAAAAATCTTTTTTTTTTTTTTTTTGATAATTTTTGTGGGCAAGTGTGCAGACTTTTGCGTATTTGCAAACTGCGATTGTGGGAAGCAAAGTGTGCATTCAAGGCAAAGGTGATTACGAAGTACAGTGCCAAAGATCCGGGTAGTTTGACCCGCGCAAGCGAACTTTTCATGCTTACCGGATTTGATTCAACGGGGGTTTCCTAACCCAAAACTTAACGGTACGTACTTTACTAACACCTTCTTCTCAAATCCGACGCTTCCAATATACTATTCTTTGCAGGATTCTTTGCAAGTTCGCTAGCAAACGCTAAAAAAATTGACTAACCCGTATTTGTTGCAGTGCCGCGCTTAAACTAAAAAACGATTGTTTGATTCTTTATAGAATTTTTGAATTGCGCATTGCATACATTAATACGGACTTAAGGGCAAGCGAACCCCACAACATACGGTAAAGGATTTCATCACCTTTTCCGTGGCCCACAAATCACGAACTTGAGCATAACGTTTACCCGCACAAAATTTAAAAGAAACTAGACTTTAAGCCTTAAGGACTTCGCGCTCACTAGGAGAAGTTAACTGTGTTTAGAACCTTGCTTAACGGTATATTGTTTACGGGGTGTCTAGGAAAGTGTTAACGGCGAAACCGCCAAAAGAGAAAGGGTTATTTAATTAAGGAACTTCGCGAAAGCGTTGGAAAACCTCCCCTTATCTCTGCACTTACCTGGCCTCGTGATCAGTGTATCTTGAGCCTGTTTCTCGACACAGTTTTACTTCGACAATCAAGTTCTGGAGCAGGTCTAGTTGACCTAGGTGAACCCTAGAACGATTAGATGTGTGGTATTTTTGTGTCGTGATTGTTTTTGTCCATATTGTTTTTTATTCTTTTGTTAATATATAAACTATAAAATAAAAAAAAAATATTCTTTTTCCCCTCCTTTCTTTCTCTCTCTTCATATCATGGGTACCCCACCTCGAAAAACTCTTGCCGAACTTTGGTACCCCCAACCAGACATCACTTCTTACGGTTCTTGTTTTGGTCGAACTTCAAACGACCCCTCCATGCCAAAAATTTCTTTGAAAGATCGGATAGACGCATCTAGGACGAACAACTGGACCCCGCAATCCACTTCGTATCAACCGTTTCAAACATTCACACCTTCTTGCGTTGATACCCCTTTTGAAAATCCAGTTGTAACCCCGAGACCTATGTCTATTGCTGAACGTATTGAACAATCTCGTAGCCGATCTTTCACTCCTTTCACCACTACAAATTCTTGGGATCAACAATTCCATTCACCTTCTTATCCCAATGTTGATCCCACTCCTGTCCAGCCATTCAATTCCTACCAATCCTACCCTACTTTTGCACCTTCCCTAGACATTGCTTCAGAACAGCCTTTTGGGAGTTTTCAGTATCCATACAATTGTGAATCTTTTACTGAAACCCCTACACAACCCATGTCTAGTCTGGAACAGTCGTTGGAAGACTTTAGGGTAGCGTCAAGCCAACAGATGATGGATTTGAATGCGTCCATGGCCGCTCTCATACAACCTAGTGACCCGGTAGCTAGTTTTCAGCTAGCTCCACATTTTCCAATGTATGAAGAGGCGGTAGGACAGGCTGTGAATTTGAGTGGAGAGAGTGAGATGTATACCCTTCCACATCAAACCTACCCGTTTCAACTTGACTCCCACAACTCTGATTTTGAATGTCTATCTAGTGTTCCACATGATTTATCAATTGAAGATAGAATGATGAATGAGTTGTGCGACTTCGTAGTGTTTGATTTGCCCGATTGTGAAGGGTCCCTTCCAAGTGAAACCATACCTAATCCTTTTGACCTCTACACCTATATCTTAGAACCAGAATCGATTAATATCCATGCTTTTGATGAGGTGTCAGAGAATTTTGATTTTCACTTGATTGAGGATATTGACGCTGGGGATATTTTGGATGATGAACCCGTAGATTTGGCTGAGTTTGTCTCTTCAAATCATCATCCCGAGTCATTAAATGTTTTTCCCGAACCCCATATGCGTCTGGACTTTGAAGAGAAGAGCATGGATGAGCTTAACTTTGAGGAGAATTTTGAGGATATTTTTAAGGATGAAACAGTTTTAATTGATGAGTCGGATTTTCCAATTCATCCTGTTCCTTTCATTGACTGTGTGCACCCTCCCGAAACCTTAACCGATACCCCTCCTCGATCACTTCCCTCCATCCTTCCCATCGGTCCGACCTTGCAAGAAACCGTATTACTTTCATTTCATATGTCTGGTTTACCAAGTTCGGCGTACCCATGGTTTCTCACGAACCTTGAGGGATTTGACCCCATTTCTCGATGGGTAAATATATTAGCACAATCGCTTTTCACACATCGGTCATCTCAAATTGTGCTAATTTATTTACTCCATTTGCACCCTCAAGTTCGTATTCCACTTCTTTTTCCCTTCCGCCATTCTTCTTCCTCTCATATACCGAGACCGTATCCCGCTTCTCTTCGCATACGGTCTCGCGTATTGTCCTTCTCTTTTCTCTACGCCTTCTTCCACCAACCTGTACATTATAGCGATAAAATCTTTGAATGGTTGGTGCTCACTTTTGGCCTGTGTAAGGCCTTGTATAGCTTGATACTGTTTTCTTTCCCCCCTAATCCTGAATTTCAACGCTTAACAGTGGAAATACTGTTTTACTTAAGTTTGGGGGGGACACCTTTTTTTGTATATATTTTTGGTTTTCTTTGTTGTCTATAATTTGTTTTTAGGGAGCGCCGGCAATTTTGACCCTCTTGGTATAGCCTGACAGTGAGGGCACTGTCAAGTTTAAGTTTGGGGGTGTGCTCGGTAAGCTTTCTTCCTTCGCATTCATATGTATATTTTGCATCTGCATATTAAATCCATAAAATCCATAAAAATCTGAAAATTTTCTAAAAATATAAAAACTTTTTTGTCAAGTTAGATTGTGGAAGAACTCTGATTCAACATTCGACGGTTTTTGTTTGAAAAAATAGGAATAACTAAATCTTATGTTTAGATTTTGAAAACCTGAAAGATAACTCTCCTTTGAAGTTAACTATAGCTGATATACGTCTTTACATCACACTACACGTGTCGTGAATTTTGGGAATTAGATGACAAGTCTTTCATGTTTAAACTTTTAAACAGATAAATGATTTTCTGAGGATCAAATAGGTTTGTTCTGAAATAAGTAATGTCAAGAATAGTTTATGAAGTAAAGCGAATATGAAGGAATGTTATTGATGCCGTAATTGGAGCTAAGTCTGAAAAATAACCCATCAGAAACTTGATTGGAATGATTACACACCAAACCCACTAAACACGTCTTTTATCCAAAAAAATAATTGAACTGCCGGTTATATCTCCGTTCGTATTAAATCATCTGATTTTCACGTCAAACTGTCTTTTGTTTTTGGACCTAGGTAACTTGAGTAATTAAGTCCGCTGGGGTGTTTCTACACCTAATGCCCTAAAACCAACTGGTTTGGGTGCATTGGCCCAAAGCTCGCTAAGAAGCCTAGAAAGTCCAGTTTAAAACAAAGTCAAGCAAGTGTTCTCTCCGAGTTAAAATTCCTAACGGTTCTTTGTGTGAGAATAATCTTGATAAAAGACAGGCTTTTATAAAAAAATTTTAACGGAGATATGAAGGTTTTATTCTATGATAAAGACTATTGCACGTTCACAGAGGTGTGTATGAAATGAAAACAAGAAAAAGGTGGAGTGAAAAATACGACTCAGTTTCCTGTTAAGGAAGATAGAAATTCTGAAGTTGAAACCTTACTGGAAAACGAAACTTGAAAAATGCTTAACTCTTTATAAAACTTATGTGATCCTTTTAAAATTGTTATCTGGGCTTTTTTATGCGACATGATGACTTTAATCGATCCTTCTGGAACTTAACGACACTAATTGCACTACACGTAAAGACATATAAAATCTGTAGTTAAATAAGAAGCGAGGTGTGAAAAATAAAGGTTCGATGGTCTAGACTTAGGATTATAGAATTGCTATTTTCTAAAACAAAACTTTAGGGTTTGAATCTTAGTTATTTTACAAAACCAACATGACCGGATTTTGTGGGTAGTATCCGCTGAAAACCCTCAGGAGACAACACTCCTCCTACTAGGGACACCTAGAGGTTTAACGGCTTATTGCACGCGCTCAGTGCAATCGCGTTCCCTGCGAAAGTGCGGTTATCACTTTATTTTTTGTGAATAATTGGTTTTGCTCGGGACGAGCAAAAGTTAAGTTTGGGGGTATTTGTTCATCATAAAATACTGCATTTTATACCGCCCATTCTTACGCTCGTTTGTTTATAGGTAGGTGCTTTTAATCCGTGTTTGTTACATATTTACAGAATACAGGTTTCCGGTACAAATATTGCAAATCAAGATAAAATCTCCACAGTTACGCCAAAAGCAGAACATCTGTCGACAGCAGATAAAAGCCGGGTTCCGGTCATCCATATCCGTCCAGTGCCGAGTACCGGTTCCCGATACAAGACATGTGACAGTAGTCATTCGTGTCTGGGACAAGCACAGAGCACGAGGGGGCTGCACAAGAATCAATGGGTGCGTGGAGCTCGAGGGAGATAAAGTCAAAAGTAAAGAAAAGATAATGCAATCTTGGACTTGGAATCTGCAGATATTCTGGAGGACTTTTATTCATTTTGAAGTTTTCAAACACAAGGAAACATCAAAACAGGGAAAGCCACAAAAGTTGACGACCTGACTCCACCACATGGCCGCGTTTCCGCGGCCAATAGGGGGTATTGGCCGCGGAAACGCGGCCGTACTGTGTCCTCTCTCTGTGAACTTTTGGGGGCTGTTTGGTAATTGTGTCTATGGTCTGATGGTTGCCCTAGAGTTCCCATTCCCTGCCTATAAATACAGCAGATCTGAGCCAAACCAAGGGAGCTTTTCTTTAGCCTCTTTTTTGTGTAGTTTTGTTCTTCTTCTTCTTCTTCTTCATTCTTTCTCCATTAAAATTGTAGTGAGAGCTTTTTGAGTGGAAAATTAATGAAGATGAGGGTTTTCTATCTTTCTTGTTAGTTTCGCTCCCCCTTGAGATTCTTGCTTTCTCTTGATCATTCAACCTCTTCATTGAGCTTGAATGGTTAAGGGTTAGTTATTGATCTCAAGGGTCGTATTTTTTCACGGGACTAGTTCTTCACTTCACATGCGTTCTCTACCCTTCCCTTGATCTTGCAACCTCTTGATTGAGCTTGCAAGTTTAAGGGTTGGCTATTGATCACATGCTTGTCTTGAGTCATAGTTTCTTGTTCTTTTATTACATGCATTTTTCATTCTTGCTTTACTTACTTGCAATTTTATTCCATGTACTTTAATTAATTGTATCTTTTCTTTTCTTTGTTCTTTTCTTTTTGTTCTCTCTTTTTGGTTCTTTCTTGTGAATGAATGTAATTATTATTGTTAAGAAGAAATACGGTATTATAAGTTAACATTTCTTTGCCAATTCCTTTTCCCGTTATTTTCCATTTGAACTCCGCCCAAACCATACGCAAGCGCTCCGTTAGGCACCCTACCCTGACAAGGTAACGGTGATTCCTAACCACGACCGGTTGCGTTCGGTTTGGCCGGAGGCGAAAGCAAGAGACAAGAACGGAAGGACAAGGGTAAATAAGCCGGATTCCACGAATACCGCGCTTAAATCCCCTAATCCACGTTGTTGCTGATTGCTCTAGCTTCAATTGGTCAAGACTCGGCTCAAAGGTTTTGAGTACGGATTTCCTTAGCTTACAATCTCGTATCTTTTCTTAACAACTTTATACTTGCAAATAAACACATAGGTTAGAAACAAACATACACAAATTCTTTATTGACTCGTCTAAGACAAGAAGGTAAAATACCACCATCTCCCTGTGGACCGACCCGTGCTCAACCGGCTAGCTGCATAGCGACACCGTCTTGATCGCGGTTACACTTTAATTCTTTGAACATCCGACACGCCAAAAGCGTGCGATCATAGCCCCGCTAACACCTTTCTAGACACCTACTAGGTTTATAGCATTGATCGTTAAGTGAGAGTTTTCCCGAGGAGTAGCATATACTCACAGTAGGATCGGGATCCAAATATCATCGCGTGATAAAACCGAAGGAATCCTACCAGAATCATCACACTCCAAATGGTATGCAGCGCTAGCAAGTTTCAGTACTTTTGAAACTCCCGATGTAGATTTTTGCCCCATGCTCTTATGACCTTGACTAAGGCCAACAAATCATAAGTCACATGTCAAGTTCTACCCGTCGTTATCCAGGTCAATTTGAACCCACCCGTATATACCCTTGACTATGGCCAACAAAGCAATACGACTGTCCTAAACCAACGCATTCTATCTATGCAACATAAGAATACCCACCAGCTACTAAACACTGTGCCTTGACTAAGGCCAACAAACACAGCTTGAATACTGTTGAATACTCATATGAAACGACGGAGGGCTACGGATGGTTTTGGTGAAACCGTGAACGTAGTGAACTTGATATAGTCGATGGAACGAGATAGCTTTTAAAAGGAGTGGTTCAAGCTCCGCGTTTAAAAGTTTAGTTTTGAAAAGAACCGAGTGGTTTTCAAAGTGTTCCAATCGATTTTTACTTGGTTTATTTTCTTGCATTAGTTCTTTTAATGCGTCCCATCATATAATCCTACCATTGCAGAAAACAACCAAAATATGACGTACGCTTATGCCATTCGCATTCGCCACGGGGCCCCGTCATCACCCGTTAGGTTACTTAACTAACGACAGAGCGGGGGCTGGGCTAGCGCGGCTGAAAAACATAAGCAACGCCTAAATAGTTATCATATATAAATATATAGCAATGATAGACATTACAGATCACAGATGAATACATTGGATATACTAGGAATCCGCAATCCGTTCGAGCCTGCAACGAAAAGCGGATTACACGGTCGCGGTGAATAGCCAATACCCCACCCAAGACCCCTACGGGTGCGGCAAACTACCCGCCAAGTACCCGAAGCGAAGCAACCTTCCTCAACACTGTGAGTAGGCCACTCGGCACTTCGAGATACCCGGTAGTTTGTGCACCCCCTCTATGGGTCTATCCTAGGAGCAAAAACAGTAAAAAGAATTATACAATGACGGCTACAACCCTGACCCGGTTGCGCGGCCATACAAATAATATTATTACATCAATTTACATATTACAATGAATGAAAGAAAAAGCAACACTCATCTCACATCCACCCCGGCTATTCATCCGCGACAATCCAACCCATTCATATACACATACCATCATCAATCACAGATCACAGATATGTATAACCCCGACTAATCGACATATAGCGATTAGCCGACGTTCAATACATATAAATATCACAGATATAACCTTTTAGTCAAAGTGTATTGAAGTTCGATAAAAAATACGGATTTATAGGCCCCCAAAAACAAATTTCTATTCTGGAAAACCTGGGCACATATAAACCATCTTAAAAATCCCAAAACCAAGCCAGAAATACACTGCACCAAACTCGACCCAGTGAAGAGCCAAGACGGCCGCGGTTGCGCGGCAATAGCTTGCTATTGCCGCGAAACCGCGGCTCTTTAGTCGAATCACTGGATCTTTTTTGGTGGATTTCTTCACAAAACCCTGAGATGATTTTTGGAGTATGATTTATTTTGTTTTGAACAGAAAAAATTTTAACAGAAACTTAGGGTTTTGAAAACTCGGTTTTTCGATTTTTCCGATTCGAACTTCGATACACTCTACTACCTAGCTAGTTTATGTTTAGTTAGGCTCTGATACCACTGTAAGTCCACGTTGCCCACCCCGGTGCTTACGGGGAGGCGGAAAACGGAATAAAAAACGAATTTTTATGAACTTAGGCAACATGGACTAGACTATGAATGATCTTTGCTAAACAAAAACAAGCTTAGGCTAACTAGAAACTAGCTAAGTGCTAGAAAGGTTATACCTTAGGCTTTATGTCCTTCTCTCCTTGCTCCTTGGAGTGGTGGAAGGAGGTAACCTTTGTCGTCTACTCACGTCGAAAAAAGATCCACCCGAAAGCCTCGACCTTTGGCTTCAACACCAAGCTAGAAGTAACTAGGGTGCAAGAAGTGCTAATCCTTGAACCCTATATGAGAGTAGAGATTATCAAGAAAGGGTTTTTCTCAAGCTCAAGTGTTTCTCAACACATGAGAGGGGAGAGCTTGAGGGAGAGGAAGAACAAGAGAGAGAAAATCAATGATAGAATGAGAATAAAATAAACCATTCTCACATATATGTGTGTATTATTTTAATTAGATAATTAGTAAGATAATTGTCATGGCTTAATCAAGACATGACCATTATCATTTCATTTTTAATGCAAATTGCAAGGATCAAAAAGTATCTTCCAAATGAAATGATGATGGTCAAAGTGTCAACCAAGGTCAATAAGTCAAGAAGGTCAAATGGTCAACAACTATAACCATGCACAATTATTAAACTAATATCAATTAACCATAATACACACATAAGCATTAGGGTTAATAAAATAACAATAGTCATTAACCCTAATCAAGGTCCTCTCCCTCTGTCTCAAGAAACTGTGCATACGCACCCGTATTCGTGATCCGAGGAATACGAATACAATGAGAAAAACCAATCCCAAATCATATACTAGGATCCGGCTTAAACCAAAGCCCGCTAGTATAAGCTGTCCGGACAGCAAACGTGCACAAGTGCGCGGATGTGAACGAACCCTGTCGCAAAACCATGCGACCTCTACTCATTTTGCCTAAAGGCGAATAGCTCTCTGTGTGGGACTCTAAAGACTCGACACTACGCTGGCAGTGGGTTTAACCACAGATCGCAAGCGGCACTAGCTGTACGTAACGGTCCCCAGGTAGATGTCGATAAGAAGACTGACGAGGTGAACCCCATCTGAACTCCTACTGAGCCTGTATGTGACAATCTCCGTACAGTCCGGTCTGTTCGTCTGATACATCGCATGGCGGGCCTAGGGGGGCGGTGAACGTCAGTCCCCTAATAGCGGTACAAGTCATGTCGGAGTGTAGCCCAGAACACCCTGAGATAACACTGGAAACCTACCAGTATATCTCGCTTGCCCTGGCCAGGGACTACTCGTGTAATGGCTCTCCTGGACACAGCGCGATGTCAACCCCCAATACCGGGAGAGACGAATCCTGTCTAACCGTCACTGCCTCCAAGTGCTTCGGGACTGCACCCAAAAACTACCTGTTTGCACGACTCCTTTGAGCCGTGGTAGGGTAGTAATCAAAGTGCAGTGGGAACACACTCGAGGCGAAGTGACAGTATCAAGTCAGCGGACTAAGCTGTACTCATGTCACCTGGGAACTGATAACTGACGATAGGTATAATACCAACCAACAGTTCCCGACGAGTCCTATCCAGTGTACTCGTAACCTAACGAGCACCAGCATACTATCTCAAGTACGACGTACTGACGGCTGTGGGACAGACCGTCTCCCACGCTGGGATGAGAAGCGCATACGCTAGTCTACTCCGGAGTATCGATGCCCTGTCTCGATAGTCCAACGACTAGGGACCTGTATAAGGATGTGCTTATGGATTACCCAGCCCCCACAAGTATGAGCGCCATCACAACGCTGGTAATCAAGCAAAGATCCTAAGGGCTCTACTAATATGTATACAAGCGATATGCTAAAAGAAACACATGCACATATTGAAGTAGAGACAAACCAAGTAGCATACTACCATTTTGAGCAAGATTGTCTATACAACTGTGAATATCCCAAGCTTCCATCAAGTAATATACAAGCTAGTATGATACAGTAATGGCCTCTAGGGCATATACACTAACAGAGATCTCTTCCTCTTTCCACTCCATACTTCGTGTGTCGTATTTTTCTTCGATCAAATAATTATGGTATTTATGTTTGTAGTTGCCCGTGGGTGATGAGATACTGAAGAGGCGTTTTGTCTCTTTTCAGAATGGCGCTTGCTTCCACTCACCGAAACTTAGGCTCTGTCATATCTGGTGGAGTCAAGTATGGGCCACTTGCAACCTCAAATCTCTGCAATCCGGCTCTTCAAGAAATCAATGGACTTATCTTTAGGTCGATACTCCCACCTCCCACCATCAGTACCTCAACGCCGAAAGAGGAATCCCAGAAGAAGTTTGTCTTCCACATGTTTGCTCTTCAAGCTTCTGCTTTGCCAACAGAATCGGTCTCCAAACAACTGGTACCTTCTAAAGGCCATGGTCGACACAAGGGCAGAATACTCAAGATCTAAAAGAAAACAGAGGGCAGGTTCAGCAAAATTCTGAGGCTAATCAAATTCCGGCCGTCAGAAACGATCGACGTCGATATCAGCGTCATCAAAACGAGATGGGGGTAGTTCTCCGTCAGCGTTGACTCCACCTGCTTCAACTCTGATGATGAATGTTGCTGTTCTAACTGGGAACAATTTCGAACTGCTGCGAAGGGTCAGACAAAATTCTCCCACCAGGGTATTGAAGAAATCTCCGGAACCCGTAGAAATCCAATGAAAGCAGAAAGCAGTCCGCTCCATAAAAGAACTTTTCTCATCTATATATAATGTGGGGAAGTAGGTGAAGGACTCAGTCATTAACCATGGCTCTTCCCCTAAGCGTCAGCTAAATTCTGACAAATTCTCTTTTAAATACAAGGGGACTCATTCTAATACGGTTCCTGATACAATGATTCCTCCTAAGGCATCTTCTCATAAAAAAGAGAGGCCTAATAAAATCCAAATGCCCGAGAAAAACTCCAAGGGTCAAGATTCCAATTGCCCCAAGCCTGGGGCATTGTTGTGCACACAGTCTATACAGTGAACTCCAAAGATGAAGTTCGTGATCATATTAGTCACAGACCGCATACTCGGTCCCTGACAAAGGCTCAACTGCAACATGAAAAGTGCAGGAGATGCTTGCTCAGGCGGCATCACTTTCTAATCCATCGCCTATGGAAAATCTTGAGGACGCACCCGAAGAAAGAGTAGGGCAGGAGTCAGATATTGATTTCCAAGTACGCTCTTAAAAAGAGAGATGAAGAAGCGGTAGCAATGTCCACTAAAATAAACTAGATAGCCCTCTTGATCCAAAATATGGCTGGAATGATGGTCCATTCGGAATCACTGGTAGATGAACCACAGATAGTCTTTCTTAAAGATAAGGGTGACATTTCAATTCCTCTACAAGTCTCATCAACGGCTAAGGAGGAGATGATCCCAAAAGCAAAGCTGCACGAATATATTGCTCAGCAAATCAAAGCTCACTACGCAAGTGATGCTGCAAATAGCTCGATCAAGACCGGTCGACCGTATCTGGCATGATACGATCAAATACAGTACCCGCCAGAGTACACATTTCTAATGTTTCACATGTATAAAGGAACTGGGAATCCTCGGCAGCACATCGCGCATTTTAAATCCATGTGCGGCAACACTGGAGGAAATGACATATTGCTCCTCCGACAGTTTGTCAGCAGTCTGACAGGCATCGCCTTCGAATGGTACGCAGGTCTCCTAAATGATTCCGTAAAGACCTTCGACGAGATGAATATGATCTTCTGTCACAGTTTCTCTAGTGTGAATAAACACACTATCGTGACGACATTGGTCAATGAATGAGTTAGACCGAATGAGACCTGGGTTCAATATATTACCCGATGGTGAAATCTCTTGTCAAAATGAGAGCAACACATCAACGTAGCTGCAGCCGTGGGAATGTTCATAGCCACTCTTGACCCAAATTCAAAGGTGTTCCCATATATAGCCTTCTTCAAGACGATGACCTTCCAAGAGCTTATAGATAAAATGGCTCGATTGGATCAGATGGGTCAGGACCCTTCCTCATCCGATGAAGATGAATGAAAAGCAAATGTAAGATGGCGTTTATCACCAACGCTCAACAAGATGAGTAGCTCTAAAGCAACCTGTCACCAAAATAGCGACGGCGTGGGTACTCGCCCCCTCAAAATCTACATATGGGGCATATTCCTCACTGGCGAAAGAATCTCTACGCGAGATGGTTCTTTCTTTTCAAAGAACAGAAAGGATGTCAAGAGATCCACAAGCGGGTCCTGCAATCAAGTGGAATATCCTACTTGAACTAAATAACCATGGAAGGGATGCGGAATCTATGTCCCGCTCCGAGTTAGATGATGAGGGGAACCCCCTAAGTCAAGCTCATTCTTCTAAGGGGAAGAGGACTTGGCAGAAGGAGTGATATGATATCTCATTTCTTCATATATGAAGAAGATGCTCCGTCAGTGTCAGAAAGCGACATTAATGAGCAGGGGGTAGGTGCCGTGTAAAGAGACTGGTATTTCCTACAAAAACAACCCGATTGCTGTGATAATAAAAAAAGCAGTCCAAGAGGGTGAAAATAGCTTGAGGTGTGAAGTGTCCATACATACAAAGGACAGGAAGCAGCGCCTCAGCAAACAAGAGTTGTAAGGGATGAGTTATGAAACTCCCTGACCGAATGAATGATAATGGACCAAAACTTCCCTAAACTAGCACGTCTCCACAAATACGGCGATATGCTCTCTTGAGATCTGTATTGCAATCGAAGTTCTAACGGCGAAGGTTGCAACTTAAGTCCTACCGGCTACACATCTACTCCAGCAATGAAGCCATCCTCAAGTCCCACCGGCAAACAGATAGGTCACCTACGGTGAAGCTACTTTCGAGAGTTCCATCATTCGCAAAAAAAGGCAGTACATCCACAAGCGAAATGAGCACGGATGAAAACTCAGTACGTAAAAATAGTAAGGCTACCGGCGAGCTTGTGAAAACCCGGAAGGGCGTAAACTCGTTAAAAAAACGGTATGTACACAAGCAAATGAACACGGATGAAAACCCGAAAGGGCACCATAAGTAAAAACAGCAGGACTTCCAGCGAGTTTGTGAAAACCCGAAAAGGGCGCAAACTCGTAAAATAAAAAATTATGTGCACTTCCAAGGTCCTCTCGACCATGTGAAGAGAAAACATCCGCGTGAGATCCTTTTGACTCACAAAGGAATAACACACTTAAGAATCCACATGATTTCTTTATGAGACCCTTACTGTTCATAAAATCAAAAAGCCTTAGTCAACAGGATCCTAACCCTGTTTGCTAAGCCACCATTGTTCAAATCAACAAAGGCAAATGATAATTCACTCCTTGCAATATCCCAGTTGTAGCTGTGCTGATGCCTAAACAGGTGTCAAACTCCAAGACCTCTCACGGCAAATGATGATTTGCTCATGGCAATATTCCTGTTGCAGCGATACTGATGCCAAGATTGGTATCGAGCTCGGTAAGCCCTTTGGGCCCGGTAAGCCCTACGGTTTTGTTGTAAGATCTCAAGTTCCTGATTCATAATAATACTCAGCTGGTCACATAAAAATGCATATGAAATAGCCGAAATGATGGGGCAACTTGCAACAAAAATCAGTGAGCAAAAAAATATGCTCATGAAACAGCCGAAATGTTTGGGTAACTCGTAATAAAAAAAATAGCGAGTAAAAATAAAAAAATGAAATAGTCGAAATGATTGGGCACTGCGAATAAAAAAGCTGAAATGATTGGACAATCGCGACTTTCGCGATATAAAAAGCTGAAAATATAGAGCAGCGCGGAAATAAAAATAAAATAAAATTAAACTTTTCTGCCCTGCAGATAGGTCCATACCGACCCCTGTATACAATCCATGGGCTTAAACAAAATAAAGGGAACCATATCTTCCAACCAGGCTCCGTCAAAGGGAAGGCCCAGTCTTGACGGTACATCTACAACCTAAGGACTATCCCGACGTTTCTCTTATTCCTACAGGATGCAGATGCAACGTCATCAAAGACCCAAGGAAAAAAAGTGGAGCAATGAAATATTCCTAGCTCCGTATCGACGTTCCTTCTCAGTACAGACGCGACGTCAACAACGCTCCAAGGGGCCAAATCTGTCATGCTTCGCTTCTAAGTAGACGGAAACAGTGGCGTGGCAGGCCACAATGTATTTACTATGAAATAAATACGTTAAACGTAATTAAGAAATATATATTAAATGCATAAGAAAGACAAGTGATATAAAATAAACAGCAAATTTTATTTACATTCATCTTTATATACAACTATTTTGAAATGAAAGGTATAATGAAATAAGCAGTGCCAAAACAGTGATATACAAAATGAAAGTATTTCCATGGTTTATTCTCTACATGAGTTAGTGTATGACACTAACTCACCCATGGTTGCTATTCTCATCTCATGAGTTTCATTTTCATCTCCACTTCATCTTCTTCTTCCTCATGAGAAAGCTCACTAGCTTTTCAAATGGTGAAGAAATAATGTGAGAAAAATTAATCTAAAGTGAGCCCAATTCCTACTTCATCATCCTCTACTATATTAGCCATTTAGTTTAGGGTGTTTGCTTCACTGATGTACCATGAGTGAAGAGGTAGCATAAGCTTGAGTCTCCTCGACGTAGATCATCTTCAGCCTCGAGGATTTCGAGCAAGCTTGTTCATTTCTCCATGTGAACCCTTACTAGAGTTCGGGTGTTCACTACTTGGAGCGAAGGGACTACTATACGGAGCTTTAGAAGTGAATGACCGGTCTACAAAGATTGTATTCCTCATTCACTTAGATGTAAAGTTGTTTACATTGTTGCTTTGTCTAAATCTCTAGTTAAGATTCTAGTTTAGGGTTCTTTACTACGGCAAAAATTTGAAATTGGAATGGAAGATACCTCCCGAAACCTTGCTGCCTCCCTAGCGAACCCTTTAGTGGTATCAGAGCAAAGCTAAAGAATTAGACGATGTTTGTTAGATTACGAAACCGAAACAACTCCGAAACACACGAAACATAATCCTAGTTTCTGTCGAATTTTAAATGGCCTCTAAAATTTTTTTAAGCAACTGCAGAATATTATATGTGACATAACATGAACACCATATAAATTTGAAGCAAATTGGTCGGAAAATGGCCAGCCACATAGGCATGAAATCCGAGCAGGCCGGTCCAAAAATGCTGTCTGGGCTTCAAATTTTTGTGGTGTTCCAGGCTCTGGGTTTTTGTGTTTCAGGTGTTACTTGTTTTTGCTAAATTTGCATGTGATGTTATTTTTGTGTAAAGGCAATTCGGAGTGTTTCGTAGTCATAATTCTAACATCTATTCAGGTTATTTAGACGACATTAAAAAGTTTGAACGGATATCAATAACCCAACTTTTACCTTTCTGGAAATTTTCCAAGAGTTGGATTTTTCCGAGTTTAAAATCTTCAGAAAATCATGCAAGTGATTCTGTGGACCCTCTAGAAGAACGATACCCAAACTCGACTTTTTGGATCGTGGAACCGCGGTCATATCCTAGGGTTTGCGGCAGTTCCGCGGCGACATGAGTGAGGCATGGGTCGGCCCTTCTACGGATGGTTCAAAGGTGCTGTGGCATGTTATGGGTACTTTTTTTGAACTCCGCTCAAATGTTGAGCTCTTTGGGAAATTTTTGGTGTTTGTTTATTCGATCGAAAAGTTTAACATTGTCTAGCTATCTATCATTGTGATACAATATTTGGATTCTACATAATTAGTTATGAGATAACTAGTTTGAATTTTATAAATCTAGCAAGTTAGTCTCATTTGATCGCTTTCCACGGAATTTTGATGAGGATCAAAAGTCCGTCGCAATTACGTAGTGTACGCGGATACTCGCCGGGTAACCTTACTAGATAGCCATGCCTCATAGCCCCGACCAAGTGACTGTAGGAGAACCCCGTCGCCAAAAGCATCCATTCGGATTCTTGCGGCCGCGTTGTTCCGCCGAAGTGCACTTCGGCGACGGCATCGGGGGTGCGGCCGTCTACTAAAGTTTTCGACGAGCATTCGATCAGGTTATTGGGAATCTTATTGAATTACCCGACACGTTATTCGAAAGTGTTTTCAATATCGAGACTAAAATACGGGGTTTATAATTGTTAGGCATGCGATGTCTAAGGAATTCATTTGGTTAGGCATGAAATCCAAAGTATGCGATACATTGGGTATTTGATGTCTAAGGTGGTTGCGGATTCCAATTGTTGTAGTTTTTCACTTTCTTTTCTGCAACCATGAGTGTAATATGTGGTGTCTCTTCGGTTTTGTTGCTATACGTCAACGACAATTGGGATACGCATATTTACTTATGTTGATGACATGCGATGTTATGTGTTGCTGTGATATGTTATATTGGATCGTCGTGTTTTGAATAGTCGGGGGTTTTATGTGAGTTGAGAGTTTTTCATTTTCATTCATGTAAAAACTTGTATGTAATATTCTATTATTGGAGCACTTCTGATGTCACCATTGATGTATATTATTTACTTTTCCGCATTAGGATAGACCCAAAGAGGAGAGCACAAGTAACTGGGTTCTAGAGTCCAATGGGAGACCATCTCGAGGAGTCGAGACCGAGTCTCCTAACTCTAGAATTGGTAGGGTTGCTTGCCGCTCTCGTAGGGGTTTAGGGATGTGGGTTTGGCTATTCATCGCGACCGTGGAATCTGCATATTTTATTGGCTTAATTAAAATATTGAAATCCTAGTATATCCAATATTTCATATGTGTTCTTCTGCTGCTGATATTCTGTGATGTGATCACTTGATATGTTGAGACGAATGCTTATATTTTATATATATGATATATAATAAGTATTGCTGCTTTTGTTTCTTCTATAATGCTTGGAAAGCATAAATTGATTGGACTTCATTATTGAGATTAATGAAAGAAAAAGAAACCTATAGATTTTGTAAAAACTTGTTTTAAAAAAAAAACTGGTAGCTCTAGTTCTTGCTTTGCATAGCGGTATTCCTTGTAGAATATCCAGTACCCTATTTGATAAGGAAAGAGCAGAGATCCCTTCACCGGGAGTGATCTCTTTAGCGAAACAGGAAGATGCTACAAACCACTCGGTGTTGTCTTTTGATTACTTTTTTAGTTCTTACTTTGCATAGCGGTATTCCTTATAGAATATCCAGCACCTCATTTGATGAGGAAAGAGCCGAGATCCCTACACTGGGAGTGACTTCTTTAGCAAAACTAGTAAATGCCTCAAAAACACTCCTTTTCAAATTCACTCGATTCTACAACGATATCAAGTTCATTACACAAAGGGTTTTCTTAAAAACCTGTTGTAGCCCTCCGTCATTTCAGATAAGTAGTATTTAGTATTCGTGCTACGTTTGTTGACCTTATCATGGCGCAATGTGCTGTAGCTGATTAGTGCTTATCTGCAAAGAATATGATGCGATTGGATTAAGGTAGTCGTGCGGCCTTGTTGACCTTTTCAATGGATTAAGGTAGTCGTGCGGCCTTGTTGACCTTTTCAAGGGTCGTGCGGGTTGTTGGATATATATGCCCTAGAGGCCAGTATTGTATATGTATACATATGGATGCCAGGGATATGTATGTACAGGACAATCTTGCTCAGTTTTATAGTATATTGTTTGACTTGTCTTTGTCAAGATATGTGTATTTATTTCTATTGTTGCTTTATCCAGCGAGCACATATTGATAAAGACATGATACGGTAGTATACTATTATGGTTTGTCTTTATCTTAACATGGCATATGTTATACTCGTTATTACATATTGCGGTTACATGTTGATAAAGCCCGTAGGATCTGGCTTGACTACCTACGTTGTGATGGCGATCATACTTGTGTGAGCGGGGTAGTCCATAAGCACATCCTTAAATAGTCCCTAGTAGCATGAGTATCGAGACTGGGCATTGATACACTAGAGTAGACTAGTGTATGCGTTTCTAGACCCGTCGGGGGATGGTTGGTCCCGCAGCCATTGGTCTGATGCACCTAAGATCGTATACAGGTGCTCACAGGGGGTGAGTACACCGGACGGACTCGCCGAGAACTTCTAGATTGTACTATACCTATCGTCATGTGGAAGTTCTCAAGTGACTTGTGTACAGGTTAGTCTTCGGACCTGAGATCGTCATTTGTATCGTGTGAGTTCTCACTATGCTTTGATCACTACCCTACCACGGCTCTACTGAGTCGTGCAAATAGGTTTTGGTTGGGTACAGTCCCGAGCCACATGGAGGCAGTGAGCGATGGTTGGGAATTCGTCTCTCCCGGTTTTGGGAGTTGATATCGCACAGTGATCGATTGGTCAGGACCATAAGACCTTGGCAAAAGCAGTTGGGATTTACTGATAGGTTAATTAGTAGTTTTCCGGATTGATCCTGAGCCACATCAGCACGACTTATCGGGTTATTAGGCTCTGACGTTTTACCACCCCTAGACCTAATATGCGATACTCTTTGACGAAGAGACCGGACTGTACAGATATTGTCACGGATAGGCTCAGTAGTAGTTCGGACGAGTTTGCTCACCGGCCTTCCTTTTCGACAGGTACCTGGATAGCCGTTATGTACAGCATGTGCCGCTGACGTGCTTGTGGTTAAACCCACTGCCAGCGTACTGTCGAGTCTTTAGAGTCCCACACAGAGGGTTTTCCTGGTTCAAGCGAAATGATGTAGTATCCGTAATGGATACGTGCAGGGTCTCGATCGATTGATGTACTTTGTACTCGGACTTTCGATCGGACAGTTGGTAATACTAGCCGGCTCGGGTATGAGACGGATTATAAAATTAGGTATTGATTTAATAGTTTAGATATATGTATTTCGATAAGTATATTCTAGTATTACGTTCTTTGTGTTATTCTATCTCTTTGGGCATTCGGGTTTTTATCTGATTGCAGGTATGTATATACAACAGACTGTAATCCGTATTAATTACAGATTACCTTCTAGAAGGTAGCCACCTCATTATGTTTTTTCCATTTATTTGATATATGAAAATGAGGTGTAAAGTGTGAGGTTTAGGAGGAATGGAGATAACCATGCTTCAATATTTAACAAATGAATTTTTAATTCATTTGGATTTACTATTGAAGCATGGTTGTTGATTGTTTATTCAAGAAATTCATACACAAAACCTTTGTGTGTAATTTGTCTCTCATGGTTGCTTCATTTTTTTTTCTTGAGCTCCTATTTCTCTTCATCTCCTCCCTCCTCTTGATTTCCCCCACCTTCATCATCTTCCTCTTTCACTACCCTCTCATGAGTTGAAAAACAAGTGAAGAGACAAGGTAGAGATAGTAGAACACATAGATCTTCATACTACATCCTAGAAAACTTGGATTAGCATCCTAAGTTCTTTAGTTTCTCCTTTTGTTACTTAGTTAGAAGCTAGAGCCATGGATCACATCCCTTGGGTGGATCATCTACAACAAAGGAGGGCCGGAGAACAAGCTCAATCCCGGAGGAACGATGGAGTCGGAAATATAGATCAACCAAGTTCAAGGTGGCCACTCTGAGCACATGACGAAGAGAGAAGACCGAAGGACTTGAGCCTCTTGGTATAACTTCTTAACATAGTAGATAGCACTACTTCTTTTGCTAGTTAGGTTTATGGTTAAGATCCGGGATAAAGGTTAATCTAGTGCCATGTTCTAATCGTTAGAAAAATTTTGTTTCACTTTTGGCTACAGTAGTTGGCCAGGCACTAGGGTAACCCTTCATGGTATCAGAGCATACCCATAAACCCTAAACTAGCAAGTTTAAACAATGTTAAAACAACGAAACTGAAACATGTCCGTTACACTGAAACCCAAACTGCAGTTTCTGTTGAATTTTTAAAAGCTTCAAAAATTTTTTAAACAACTGCAGAGTGATATTTACACTGTGGGATGAACATTGAACAAAAACGACACAATTCCACCATGAAATGGCTGGCCACATACCTCAAAATACCGACCTCCTCGGTTTGTTCATGGAGAATTGCATCGTGTTTTGGTCTGTACTCTTGTCTCTTGAAGTTTGGGTTTCAGATGTTGCTAGTTTTTTTGCCCAAGTTTGATTCTCTGCTGTTTTCAGTATGGGGCAATTTGGAGTGTTTCGAAGTCATTATATTTGACATTGTTTAATAGTTTACAATGCATTCACTTTTATCTACGACCGTGAATGTCATTCGATCGATAAACCCGTCTATCTGCTATATGTCCTTTTAGACGAGTTTGCGAACGTGACATTCGCGTTGATGTTTTGTGCTTGAGCTGTGATTTTGGTTGGATAGTCATGGTGGATAGCATGTGGTGCAATATTAGTGATACAATTTGTATTCATTTGTACATTTGTTATTGCGGGGCGAGCGTCCGACATGTGGACTGTCGTCTTTGCCGGGTTGTATATTATTTTGGGGCATGAGCGGGTTGAGGTCGATGTCACCATTTGTAAATATTATTTTCTTTTACTGTACTAGGATTACCCCACGGTGGAGTGCACAAATAGATGGGTTCTAGAAGGAAATAAGCCCGCATCTCATGGCGTTGAGACGAAGGGGCATCATTCTAGAATTGGCGGGCTATTCGCCGCACTCTTAAGGGGTATAGGATGACCTACGGAGGGGTGCCCAAGTTACCGAATTCCATGAAGTGCTGGGTGGCCCATTCACTTTGTTGAAGGGGGCTGTCTCACTTCTGGGATTGGCGGGTAACTTGCCGCGCACGTAGGGGTCCAGGTTTCCATTGCACAGGCTATCCACACGACCGAGAACGTCGGGTTTTATTTGCGGCTCAAATGAAACCCGTAGCTCGAAGATAATCCACCATTCTGTGATGTTGCTTATTATCATGCCTAGGACGAATGTTATATATATTTATATATATACACTAGTAGATGTTGTATATGTTTTACACCCGTGCTAGTCCAGCCCCCGCTCTCTCGTTAGTTAAGTAACCTAACGGGTGATGACGAGCCAGTGGCGAATGCGGATGGTATATACGTACATTGTATTTTCGTTCTTTTCCGGTGTGGTAGGATTAAAATGATGGGACCGCATTAATTCTGATTAATGGAAGAAAAGAAACCTAAAAAGACGTTGTTGGAACAAATTTCAAAAAACTACAGTTATATTCTTTCGCTTTGCATAGTGGTATTCGGTCATGAATATCTAGCACCTCATTCTACGAGGCAAGAGCCGAGATCCCTTTGCGGAGAGTGACCTCTTGAGCAAAAGTCTGTACTGTAGATTACTCGGTTTTTTCAAAACCAGAAATTTTCAAAAAGGCGGAGCTTAAACCACTCCTTTCAAAATTGCTCAGGTTCCTTCAACGATATCAAGTTCATTACGTTAACGGGTTTTTCGCAAAAACCCAGCCGTAGCCCTCCATCATTTCGGATTGGTATTGCTTAGTATTCGTGCTACGTATTTCGTGCTCAGCCGAGGCGTAGTGGTCGGTAGCTATGCAATATTTTTCTGTAGCACATAATGCGATTGGTTGGGACAGTTGTGGGGTCATTTTGGCTCAGTCAAGGACTCGTACGGGTGGGTATAATGCAATCAAGATAATGATGGGTTGAACATGATTAGGATCCTTTGATATGTTGGCTCAGTCAAGGTCACTTGGGTCCTAGGGGCAAAAACCACATCGGAAGTTTCAAATATACAGGAAACTTGCAGATTTAGCATACCTTCTGAAGTGTAGTGACCAGAGTGGATTCCATCTAGGTCATCACACAATGATAGTTGGATCCCGATCCTACTGATGAGTAGAATTACTCTCGGGAGATTATTTCACTTAACAATTAATGCTATAAACCAAGTAGGTGTCTAGAACGGTGTTAGCGGGGCTACGCCTCCAGGGAAAATAGGTTATGTAATTAAGGAACTTCGCGAAAGCGTTGGAAAACCTTCCTGAAAGTACCAACACCAGCCTGGTTAAAAGGTTAAGCAAGTATTGTGACGTGCGATTAATCCTGACTAGTTCTTCTTTTAGGGGTTTGAAGAAGAATTTTAGGAAACAGTGGGAGCCATCCAGATTAGATAAAATAATAACCAATCTAATCATGCAAGAGCGCACACTGAGTGTTTCTTTTCTCTCTCTAGGTAGCAACCATTTCACGCCCTAATCAAGATAATAAAATGTACACTTGACCGATCCGAATTCTTATTCGGGGCTGGGGAACGTCGATTCGGCTCTAACTTATGACAACAGTCATGAGTATGAGCAAGGGAAAGAGGATTGTTTGAATTCCTTGATGACCTCATCGAAAAAGAAACATACTATTGTGTCTTCTTCAAGTGTTCTTTTTATTGAAAGCTGTTTTTCGGTCAGTCCTACCTCTTGGGTACTCGATACCGGATCGGGATATCATATCTGTAATTTATTATGGGGACTGAGAAAAAGTAGGATGGTTGGACCTGGTGATATGTCCCTCAGAGTCGGGAATAGAGCATAGGTTGATGCTTCTGCCGTCGGTGAATATCACCTAGCATTGCCAAATGCAATACTATGATTTTGAACAACTGCTACTATGTACCTTCCATGGTTTGCAACATCATATCAGTTTCTTTACTTGATAAAGATGGATATAAGTTTGTTCTTGATAGAAATATCATGAACATTTTCCTTAATCAGGTATTGGTTGCAGAAGGTACACTGTGTAATGGTATCTATGTTCTTAATCAAAACACAGTTCTCAGCATACAAAACACACGCAAGAGGAAAAGTTCAGATGTGAACGAATCCTACTTGTGGCATTTTAAACTTGGTCATATCGGAGAGAAGGACTGAGTAAGTTGCATAAAGATGGACTCTTTGATACGTTCGAATTTTCATCTTATGAACTTGTGAATCTTGTCTCAAAGGAAAGATGACCAAATCTCCGTTCACCAGACACGGAGAAAGAGCAGCAGAGCTCTTGGGACTCATAAACAGTGATGTATGTGGTCCCATGTCTATACATGCACGGGGTGGGTTCTTCTACTTCATCACATTCACTGACGATCTCTCTAGGTTCGGATATGTGTATCTCATGAAACACAAATCTAAAGGTTTTGAGAAATTCAAAGAATTCAGAAATGAAGTAGAGAACCAGACTGGAAAAAGTATCAAGATCCTCCGATCTGATAGGGGAGGGGAGTACTTGAGCACGGAATTTCTAGATTACTTAAAAGAGAATGGAATTCTCTCTCAGCTTACTCCTCCTTACACACCACAACACAACGGTGTATCTGAGCGGAGGAACTTTACCCTATTGGATATGGTTCGCTCCATGATGAGTAGTGCTGAGTTGCCTCTTTCATTCTGGGCACATGCGCTTTTGACAGCGGCATAGCTATTGAATGATGTCCGTCCAAATTCGTGCCTAAGACACCATTCGAGATATGTAATGGAAAAAGGTCGTATCTTAAACGTATTAAGATATGGGGTTGTCTGGCCTATGTAAAAGTACAAAATCCGGACAAATTGCAGGTACGTTCAGTTTTATGCTAGTTTGTGGGATATCCTAAAAATTCAATAGGATATTTGTTCTACCACACCGAGGAACAGAAGGTGTTTGTATCTCGCCACGCCACCTTTTTAGAGTGGCAATTTCTTGCAAAAGAAACAAGTAGGAGTTCGGTAGAACTGGAAGAAATTCATGAACCACAGACTCAAACTGAAGAATTGGTGGAACCTTAAGATTCAATAATCCCAGACGAACCTCAGCCACTCCGCAGATCTGGTAGTATTTCTCATCCACCCGAGAGATACTACGATTTTCTCATAGACGGGGATCAAGAGGATTGCATCTTGGAAGAAGATGATCCTACTAGTTTCAGGAAGGCTATTATAAGTAGGGACTCTGATAAGTGGCTGGATGCTATGTGATCCGAAATGGAGTCCATGTACACCAATAAAGTGTGGACCTTGGATATTGCTCCACCTGGGGTAAAACCCGTTGGATGCAAATGGATCTACAAAAGGAAACTTGGTGTAGATGGGCAGGTGGAAACCTATAAGGCTAGACTCGTTGCAAAAGGTTTTCGTCAAAGACTAGGTGTGGACTATGAAGAAACCTTTTCTCCAGTGGCTTTGCTCAAATCCATTCGGATTCTACTTGCCATTTCTGCATTCCATGACTATGAGATATGGCAGATGGACGTAAAAACAGCTTTTCTAAACGGAAGTTTGGAAGAGTGCGTTTATATAGATCAGCCTGAAGGTTTTGTAGACAGTGAGAGCAGCGGGAATGTGTGCAAGTTACTCAAATCCATTTATGGATTGAAGCAAGCATCGCGGAGCTGGACCATCTGTTTTGATGAGACAATCAAGGACTTTGACTTCATCAAGAACGAAGATGAGCCATGTATATATAAGAAGGTTGTAGGACGAACTGTCGTATTCTTAGTCTTGTACGTGAGCGACATTCTTTTGATAGGAAATGACATTCCTATGCTAAAATCGGTCAAGCTATTCTTGTCACAAAGGTTCTCCATGAAGGACCTGGGTGATGCTTTGTACATTCTGTGGATCAAGATCTACAGAGATAGATCTAAGAGATTACTGGGACTTTCGCAGTCCAGGTACATAGAGACCGTACTAAAGAGATTTAGTGTGGAAGATTTCAAGCACGGTAACATACCCACCTTGCACGAAATCACCCTCTCCAAGGAGATGTCTCCTAAGACTGACGAGGAGAGGGTTCACATGAGCACTATACCCTACGCTTCGGCGGTAGGATCTATAATGTATGTGCTACTATGTACAAGGCCAGATGTAGCTTATGCGCTAAGCGTGGTGAGCTGGTATCAGTAGAACCCAGGTGAGGACCACTGGACAGCAGTGAAGAACATTATCAAGTACCTGAGAAGGACTAAGGAGATGTTCTTGGTTTACGATAATGGAGACCTAAAGGTCGAGTCCTTTACCGATTAAAGCTTCCAGAGTGACAAGGATGACAGCAAGTCTGTCTTGGGTTTTATGTTTACCCTCAACGGAGGGGCGGTGTGTTGGAAGAGCTCCAAACATGATACCATCGCAGACTCGATGATGGAGGCTGAATACATTGCTGTGAGCGATGCCGCAAAAGAGGCGGTTTGGATGAATAAGTTCATAGCTGAAATTCAGGTAGTTCCGTCCATTGTTGATCTGAAACCTGTGTATTGTGGTAAAAATGGGGCTATAGCTTTAGCGAAGGAACCAAGGTCCCATCAAAAATCCAGACACATTTTAAGGCGGTATCACCTGATCAGGGAGATCGTAGATCGTTAGGAGTTCGAGGTCCGGAGAGTGGATACAAAAGAGAACACGGAGGATCCATTTACAAAGGCCCTCCCTCAAGCGCAGTTCGAGCGACTATTTGAGATGTTGGGTATGCGGTACGCCAGCAGCTGGCCTTAGTACAGACGTTGGGTATTCGGTACGCCAATTACTGGCCTTTAGTGCAAGATGGAGATTGTTGGATATATATGCCCTAGAGGCTAGTACTGTATATGTATACATATGGATGCTAGGGATATGTATGTACAGGACAATCTTGCTCAGTTTTATAGTATATTTTTTGACTTTTCTTTATCAAGATATGTGTATTTATTTCTATTATTGCTTTATCCAGCTTGCACATATTGATAAAGACATGATACGGTAGTATACTATTATGGTTTGTCTTTATCTTAACATGGCATATGTTATACTCGCTATTACATATTGCGGTTACATGTTGATAAAGCCCGTAGGATCTGGCTTGACTACCTGCGTTGTGATGGCAATCACAATTGTGGGAGCAGGGTAGTCCATAAGCACATCCTTAAATAGTCCCTAGTCACGTGAGTATCGAGACTGGGCATTGATACTCCAGAGTAGACTAGTGTATACGTTTCTAGCACCGTCGGGGGATGGTTGGTCCCGCAGCCATTGGTCTGATGCACCTAAGATCGTATACAGGTGCTCACTAGGGGTGAGTACACTGGACGAACTCGCCGAGAACTTCAAAATGGTACTATACCTATCGTCATGTGGAAGTTCTCAAATGACATGTGTACATGTTAGTCTTCGGACCTGAGATCGTCATTTGTCTCGTGTGAGTTCCCACTGTGCTTTAATCACTACCCTACCATGGCTCTACTGAGTCGTGCAAAGAGGTTTGGGTTGGGTACAGTCCCGAGCTATATGGAGGCAGTGAGCGATTTTTGGAGATTTGTCTCTCCCGGTATTGTGAGTTGATATCGCACAGTGATCGATTGGTCAGGACCATAAGACCTTGGCTATGGCAGTTGGGATTTACTGATTGGTTGATCAGTAGTTTTCCGGATTGGTCCTTAGCCACATCAGCACGACTTATCGGGTTATTAGGGTCTGACGTTTTACCACCCTCTAGACCTGATATGCGATACTCTTTGACGAAGAGACCGGACTGTACGGATATTGTCACGGATAGGGTAAGTAGGAGTTCGGACGAGTTTGCTCGCCGGCCTTCCTTTTCGACAAGTACCTGGGTAGCCGTCACGTACAGCTAGTGCCACTGACATGCTTGTGGTTAAACCCACTGCCAGCGTATTGTCGAGTCTTTAGAGTCCCACACAGTGGGTTTTCCTGGTTCAAGCGAAATGATGTAGTAGCCATATTGGATACGTCCAGGGTCTCGATCGATTGATGTACTTTGTACTCGGACTTTCGATAGGACAGTTGATAATATTAGCCGGCTAAGGTATGAGCGGATTATTAAATCAGGTATTGATTTAATTGTTCAGATATATGTATTTCGATATGTATATTCTATTATTACGTTCTTCATGTTATTCTATCTCTTTGGGCATTCGGGTTTTTATCCGAATGCTGGTATGTATATACAGCAGACTGTAATCCGTATTTATTACTGATTACCTTCTAGAAGGTGGCCACCTCATTATGTTTTTTCCATTTATTTGATAAATGGAAATGAGGTGTAAAGTATGAGGTATGGGAGGAATGGAGATAACCATATTTCAATATTTAACAAATGAATTTTTAATTCATTTGGAGTTACTATTGAAGCATGGTTGTTGACTGTTTATTCAAGAAATTCATACACAAAATCTTTGTGTGTAATTTCTCTCTCATGGTTGCTTCATTTTTTTTCTTGAGCTCCCATTTCTCTTCATCTCATCCCTCCTCTTTATTTCCCCCATCTTCATCATCTTCCTCTGTCACTACCCTTTCATGAGTTGAGAAACAAGTGAAGAGGCAAGGTAGAGATAGTAGAACACATAGATCTTCATAATACATCCTAGAAAACTTGGATTAGCATCCCAAGTACTCTAGTTTCTCCTTTTGTTACTTAGTTAGGAGCTAGAGCCGTGGATCACATCCCTCGGGTGGATCATCTACGACAAAGGTGGGTTGGAGAACAAGCTCGATCCCGGAGGACCGATGGAGCCGGAAATGGAGATAGACCAAGTTCAAGGTGGCCACTTGGAGCACATGACAAGGAGAGAAGACCGAAGGACTTGAGCCTCTTGGTATAACTTCTTAACATAGTAGATAGCACTACTTCTTTTGCTAGTTAGGTTTATGGTTAAGATCCGGGATAAAGGTTAATCTAGTGCCATGTTCTAATCGTTAGAAAAATTTTGTGCCGCATTTGGCCACAGTAGTTGGCCGGGACACTAGGGTAACCCTTCACGGGTGGTTTTAATTCAATCAGGAAATGACGGGTTGAACTTGACTTGCGGTCTATGGTTTTTTGACCTTGTCAAGGTCATAGATCGCTTGAGGCAAAATATTATCGAGAATTTCAAGTGTTGAAATTTGCAATGAGATTACATACCTTCTATGAAATAGTTGGATCCCACATATGTAAGAGTTAAATAGGCTACTGAAAGGTAGAAAACTGAGATTGGGTGATATATCTCTAAGTGTTAGAGAATGGTACAATTGTTGCAGCCAAGTCAGTTGGCAGATATCATCTTGTATTACCAAATGGTAAATATATTGATTCTGAACGAATGTTATTACATACCTAACCTGATATACAACATTACATCGGTTTCTTTAATAAGTGAAAAAAGGATATAATTTTGTATTGATGGATAATGTTGTGAACATTTTCCTTAATCAAGAGTTGATTGGGTCAGGCACGTTATGTAATAGCATATACATTCTAAATCAAACAACAGTTCAAAGTAAGAAGAACACACACAAGAGGAGTAGTTCAGAAATGAACGAATCCTTCTTGCGGCATTGTAGACTAGGTCATATCAATGCGACACGACCAGCTAACTTACATAAGGATGAATAAGAGAATCTGTTCAAATTTTCATCTTATGATACTTGCCAGTCTTGTCTATAAGGTAAAGTGACCAATACTCCGTTTACTGGAAATAGAGAAAGAGTTATTGAACTCTTGGGACGGATACATGATGATGTATACGGTCCTATATCTACAAATGCCAAGGTTGGTTCTTCATACTTCGTTATATTCATTGATCATATCTCAGGATTCGGACATATGTTCCTGTTGAAACACAAGTATGAAACTTTTGAGAAATTCAAGGAATATAAGCTTGAAGTTGAAGAACAAGATAGGTAGAAGTATTAAATCCTTCTATGTGATCGAGGAGGTGAATACTCGGGCATGGAGTTCCTGGATTATTTAAAAGGAGAATGTGATTCTCTCTCAGCTTACTTCTTCGAATACACCACAACACAACGGTGTATCGGGACGGAGGTATCGCATCCTATGAGATATGGCGCGCTCTATAATGAGTATTGCTGAGTTACATGTGTCCTTTTGGTGTTATGCACTTAAGAAGCTGCATACCTATTGAACGGGATTCCAACTAAATCAGTGCCTACCACTCCATATGAGATATGGTATGGGAAGAGACTGTATCTTAAACGAGTTAAGATATGGGGTTGTCTGGCCTATGTTGAAAAGTAAAATCCGGACAAGCTCAAGGAAAGGTCAGTTCTGTATAAGTTTGTTGGATATCCCGAACATTCGCAAGGGAATATCTTCTACCATACTGAGGAGAAAAATGTGTTTTGTTTCTCAGCATGCCACCTTTTTAGAAAAGGAATTTCTTATGAAGAAATTAGTGGTCATGAGGTAGAACTAGAAGGAGTTCCAGCTAAGAAAACTAACAGCTGATGATTTTGTGAAACCAAAAGATTTAATAGTCTCCAACGAACCTCAGCCTCTCCGCGAATCTGGTAGGGTTCTTCATACACTTGACAGATACTATGATCTTCTCGGTGACAGTGGGAGCAAGGATTGTATCATGGTAGATGATGGCCTAACTAGGTTCATACAGGCCATCACAGGTGGAGACTTTGTGAAATGGTTGGATGGTATACGATCAAAGATGGAATCTATGTACACCAACAAAGTATGACTTTGAATGTTGCACCTGAAGGGGTAAAACCCATTGGGAGAAAATAGATCTTGAGAAGACTCTTGGTGTAAATGGAAAAGTTGAGACTTTCAAAACTATACTTAAGTCCATCAGGATCAATGCAAGCATCGTGGAGTTGGAACATCTGTTTTGATGTGGCTGTCAAAGAGTTTGACTTCATCAAAATGGTAGATGAACCTTGTATATACAAGAAGGTTGTAGAGAGTGAGGTTGTCTTATACGTATTGTACGTAGATGACATACTCTTGATAGGAACTGGTTTCCTATGCTACACTCGGTCAAGCTCCTCTTATCACAAGGATTATCAATAGAATATCTGGGTGATGCCTACTACATCTTGTGGATTATGTTCTATGGTGATATATCTAAGTGGATATTGGGAGTGTCCTAAATCCTGGTACATTAACACCATACTAAAGGGGTTTAGTATGGAAAATTCTAAGCGTGGTGGTTCGCCCACTTACTCATGGATCACTCTCTCCAAAAAGATGACTCCCAAGACTGATTTAGAGAGAGCTCGCGTGCAAGGGAAACCCTATGCATCGGCAGTAGGCTCTATCATGTGTGCGATGTTATGTACCAGACCAGATGTAGCTCACTAGGTGTAGTGATCTGGAATCAATCGGATCTTGGGAGAATCACTGGACAGCTGTGGAGGACATTCTTAAGTACTTGAGAAGAACTAAAAGAATGTTCTTGGTTTGAGCTTCCGGAGTGATAAGGTCGACTGAAACTCAGTCATAGGCATTGTCTTTACTCTCAGTGGAGGGACAGTATGTTGGAAGAGTTCCAAGCTATATACCGTGGAAAACTAAACGATAAAGGCTGAATATATTGCTACCAACGATGCTGCCAAAGTGGCTGTCTGGGCATTTATTGTTCATGAGATGAACATGGTTCCTACCATTGAGTGTCCAATAACTGTTACTGTGACAACAATGGAGTTGTGGCTTTGGTCTAGGAACACTGGTCCCATTAGCGATCCAGACATATTCTGAGGCAAGTATCACCTGATCAGGGAGATGGTTGATCTCCAGGGGATCGAGATCAGGAGAGTTGACGTGAAGGATAACACGGCGGATCCACTCACAAAGGCTTTTCCTTAGAGAGACTTCTATAGGACGTTGAGTAGCTTTAGTGCAAGTGGGAGATTGTTAGTTATATGTATGACCTAGATGCCATTACTGTACATGTGATGTATATTGTAGTGGATCCTTGGACATATATAGGAAGGACTTTCTTGCTCGACATGATAGTATGCTATCTAGTTGCACTTTATCTTAACATGTACACTTATTGTCTCTCTATTATATGTTGATAAAGCCCTTAGGATGAGTACTTGACTACCAAGATTATGATGCAGATCATACTAGTGGAGACAAGGTAGTCGGTAAGTACATCCTTCAAATGTTCCTAGTCGTTGGACTATCGAGACAGGGCATAGATACTCCAGAGTAGACTACCGTATGCGCTTCTTGACCCATATGATGGGCGATGGATGATCCCAGATCCATTGGTGTTTGACATCAGAGAAGGTATACGGGTGCTCAGTGGAGACTGGGTACACTGAACGGACTCGCCGAGAACTCTTAGATGGTATTATAGCTATCGTCAGATAGCAGTTCTCTGGTGATACTGGTACATATTAGTTTGTCGACCCGAGATCGTCATAGAGTCTTGTGTGATTCCCACTGTGCTTTGATTTCCACCTTACCACGTTCAAGAGATCGTGCAAAACGGTGATTTTTGGGTACAGTCCCGAGTCATATAGAGGCAATGAGCGACAGGAGGGGATTCGTCTCTCCCGGTATTGGGGGTTGATGATGCGATATGCTCAATTGGCCATAACAGGAAATCCCTGGCCAGGGTTGCTGAGATCTACTGGTAAATATTATCAGTAGTTTCTCGAACCGTTATAGACCTTGCATCGGCATGACTTATCAGGCTATTGGGGTCTGACGTTATACCAACCCCAGGCTGCGATATGCGACATATTTGACGAAGAGACCGGACTGTACAGTAGTGTTTCTGATTGGATTCGCAGGAGTATGAGAAGGCATGCTTGTTGATCTTCTGATCACTCAATACCGGGTGGCCATTACGTTTAGCAGACCGTTTGCGGCTTGTGGGTGTTTGATATGATCATCACCTACTTCCGGCGTATTGACGAGTCTTTAGAGTCCTACACAGAGATTTCCTGGTTCATGCGAAACGAAGTAGGAGCACTTATATGATATGTGCGGGACCGAGATTAATGCGCGTATGTGATACCGCATTCTATTCTCGCGATATGTGATATCGGTCGGTTATATATGATATAGCCGGGTTATCAGATCAAGTGTTAATTCGATAGATTGTTAGATTTGATATTAGCCGGTTGTATGTGATATAGCCGGATTATTAAATCTAGTTTTTATTTAATAATTTAATGTATAATTATATATTTGATATATTGAATTACATTAACTAATATTAGCTCACTTAAACATTTCTTTTTCTCATTTGTGTACACTTAGTATATATGTGATATATATTAATGTACATTTTATTTGTATCATGCTTGATGCCACATGCTACATGGGTGTATGAGACTCACACCATGCTTATAATAATGTGAGGTTTTATTTATTTAAATTAATTCAATATTAGTTGGAAATTGTCATGCTTGGAAGATTGGAGAAGCTTAAAGCATCTTTGACTTAGTCCACTATCTTTGTTTTACTTGTAGATATTTATTAACCTAACCATTATTATTAGACATGGTTTATTCTCTACATGAGTTAGTGTATGACACTAACTCACCCATGGTTGCTTTTCTCACCTCATGAGTTTCATTCTCATCTCCACTTCATCTTCTTCTTCCTCATGAGAAAGCTCACTAGCTTTTCAAATGGTGAAGAAATAATGTAAGAAAAATTAATCTAAAGTGAGCCCAATTCCTACTTTATCATCCTCTACTATATTAGCCATTTAGTTTAGGGTGTTTGCTTCACTAATCTACCATTAGTGAAAAGGTAGCATGAGCTTGAGTCTCCTCGACGTAGATCATCTTCGGCCTCAAAGATTTCGAGCAAGCTTGTTCATTTCTTCATGTGAACCCTTACTAGAGTTCGGGTGATCACTACTTGGAGCGAAGGGACTACTACTCGGAGGTTTAAAAGTGAAGGACCGGTCTACAAAGGTTGTATTCCTCATTCACTTAGATGTAAAGTTGTTTACATTCTTGTTTCATCTAAATCTCTAGTTAAGATTCTAGTTTAGGGTTCTTTAGTACGGCAAAAATTTGAAATTGGCATGGACGATACCTCCCGAAGCCTTTCTGCTGCCCTAGCGAACCGTTCAGTGTCTTTTTCCAAGACAATTACCATTGATAACTTTGTTATGTTGTCTAGCTTAAATAGGCAAGCACTCACTTCCTCCGGCTCCCTAGGGCTCAAGAGAATTGATCCTGCTTAAACCTATATTTACTAAAGTCCTTAATTTATTGTTTTGTATAACTCAAGGGGGTTTTATGAAAAAATATTATAATATAGTTAAAAATAAATCTCGAAGGATGTTTTATATTATTTAGGGTTTACATGAGCATGAGTTTTAAGGATTTGGGGTATTTTAGTGATAAGAAATTAGCTTTGGAAAGTTCATGGTATTTTATTGAAAAACTTATCTTTTTAGTAGCATGATGGTATTTTATTGAAACTTGTTAATCTTTCTTTTTTAGAAAAATGTAAGTTTATTATATTTTAAAAATATGGATTTGTAATTTTTATATAATTATTAGAAACGAATTTTTTATTTAAAAATTACGTTTTACTTAAAAACCGTATTTAAACCCTTTCGAGATCGAATACTCCGTGAGGAGATCTGCATCTCGCTCTACTAGCCCAAAGATGTGTGATAATCCGCACCATCCATTAGCGGGTCCCCTAGCGAGAGTTGTAGAGGTATAATCGCAAAGGAAATGAAATATCGTTTTAAAAGAAAACCGGTTTTTAAAGTAGGATGTATTTTATTGTAAGATTTTCTTCGTAACAAATATTCATATGAAATAGGCAACATGCTATGTAACAAGGTGAGGGGTAGGTCGTTATCCCGTGAAGTTTTTCCTAAAAGTATGGTTTTAACAAAACTAAAGGAATGATATTAAATTTCATGGTATTTTAATGTAAAAGTTCAAATATGGTCGTTTTACATGAGATTCTAGGTTAAATCTTGATTCTAAATATTAGTATTAAAATTACAAGTGAAGAGGGAAAATTGGTTTGACCAAATGATAGAGGAAGATGGAGTTATAGGATTTAGACAAAAATGATATCGGTATTAACTCCATTTTTACCGATTTTTATAAAAGATAAATTCAATGAAGAGAATGGGAGTTTGGGAGGGTCTTAAGGTTTGATTATGTTAAGAAGAGGTAGAAGAAGAGGAGGAAGGCTTTGGGGTGTCGCGAGAGCTCCGGATGTTGCTTCGATCTCCGCCGGAAGTTGCTTTCTTGCTAACTCCTCTTTACACCACTTGTACTTAAGAAATTTTTAGAGACTTTTGGCTAGAATTTTCATAATGGTGATAAGCCAAAGTATGGGGTGATATTTATAGTGGAGAAGTAGGGTTTTGGAATTAAAATTATGGATTAAAAAGCATTAAAATATGGTTTAATTGTAAAATGAAGGGTCTCTGTTTGATTGCAGGGAAATCAAACAGTACAGGGGAGTTAGGGGTAGCTGAAGGGGTGTGTGTGCAAAGCACGGGGCAATTTGGCCAACTCCTGACCGACGGCACCGGCCCATACCCAATTCCGCCGGTCGATTTGTGCCATCTGGCCTCGAGATTCGTGTCGAATGATTAAATCCTTATTTACTCCATTTTCCACTTCTTTGATTTTTTTGAACTTTTCATTTCCCATATATTGCATGTGAAATATTTGGGCTTCCAACAAGTTAAAAAGAAAAATCAGAAAAAAATAATTTTGTCTGATGGCAATCGAACACATGGGTTACGTCACAGTAGTGCAAGGGCTTTACCAGTGAGGCGCAAGTTATTTCTTGCTATTATTTCACAAAAGTAACTTATAACTCAAACTCAGGTTGTAAACTTATTTCTGTACATTAAAATGGAAAATTCAGTACCGTAACTTCAGAGTCGTTACAAAATTAAAGCGGAGTAATGGAAAAATTCTAGTTCCAGATTTCGATGGAAACATCTACAGCCTAGAGATCAACTCGACGTGCTTCTCATGCCAGCAGGATGCAGACGCGGCATCAAAAAGGACCCAAAGGTCAAATAAAAGTGGGGTAATGGCATATTCCTAGCTCTAGATCTCGATGGCAATATCTACAGCGTAGAGATCAACTCGACGTGCTTCTCATGCCAGCAGGATGCAGATGCGACGTCAACCAAGACTCAAGGGTCAAATATAATTGGAGTGATGGCATATCCCTAGCTCCAGACCTCGATGACAATACATACAGCATAGTGTTCATACGAATGTCTACCCTACTTTAGCAAAGAATCGGCGTGACATCATCAAAACCAAAAACGAAGTGAAGACATATTCCTAATTTCGGATCTTGATGGCAATACATACAAAGCTTAAAGACCATTGGAGATCATCCCACCCTAGAAGGGTGCGGTTATGACTCATCGAGGCTCCAAATTGAGCCTAATCTCATGTAAAAAGCATCATGACAAATACCTAATGCTTGTTCTTCCAACGGTAATATGACCTAAGAAGATTACTTGAAGATGTCTTATCCAGCCTCAGAAGAGATCAGAGACACAACAGTCGCGGGGCTACTCGAGCAGCAACCTAAGGGACTGCATATCGAGGAATACATCAGCCAACGCAATGGTACGATGGATTTAAACGTAGTACCACAAGCCTAATGGACCTCTATCAAAAAAAGGGTTATCTATATTTCACATTAGGATACACCTGCGAGATCCTCTCGACTCATAGAGAAAAACATCTTTATGAAACCCTCACGACCCATGAAGGAGAATAGCCTTAGGCGACGGGGATATCAACCCATTTCCTAAGCACCGTGGCCCTATAAGTAGGCCCAAACTGACTCTTGTATACTATCCACGGGCCACATTCACCAAAGTCGCATACCGATGAGGAGGAGAAACCACTTACGAGTTCTCTTGACTCATAAGGGGAAAATTCTCTTGTGAGATCCTTACGAATCTTAAGAGAAAACACACTTAGGAGTCCTCACGACTCCTAAGGAGAAAATACAACTATGAGATCCTCTTGACTCATAAGGAGAAATATCACGGCTCATAAAGTTGAAAAGCCTTAGGCGATAGATCTAAACCTGTTTCGTAAGCCATCATTGCCCTACAAGGAGGTCAAGATTGACACTTGTATACTATCCACGGGCCACATTCGCCAAGGTTACATGCCAATGAAATGAAAAAGCTACTTACGGGTCCTCATGACTCATAAGGAAAAAATACCCGAGTGAGATCCTTACGACTCACGGAGGCGATGAACACTTAGGAATCCTCACGATTTATAGGGAGAATATGCACCTATGAGATCCTCACGACTCATAGGGAGAAAAACCATCTTGAGACCCTTACGGCTCATGAAAGTGAAAAAGTCTTAGGCGACAAGGATCCTAAACTTGTCTCCTGTAGAGTGTTTTTCGTCACCCCATTGAGATGGAAAATACACGTCGCTTGTCAGGTGTACTATAAACTCCCCCTGCATAAGGTAGGCTGGGCTTTATTGATTGTGGGGATCCTAATTCCGGCAACCGCGGAGTAAGCTGCCGTTAATTACCCCTCGCCTTTGAAGCGAAAGAACCTCCGATTGACGGGTCAACTAGTCATGAGAACTCAATATGCGGTGTTTGTGTGTATGTTTTTAGACATATCGGGAGCCCCGCAGAGTTTACAGGGGTCCCGCTACCCAAATAGCGGGCTGGAGGTCAAGGGGGCGAGCAGCCCTCTTGCGGGATGCGGGGCAGCGTCCTGTTAGAATTTTTTTCTAACGGGGAAGGTATTTTTATTATGGGGCGTGTGGGAAAAGAGGGGTGAGAAGCGACCTAAGGACGCGTGCGTGGCGTGTGGACACCAATGGGTCACGTGACTGGCACGTGGGTGCTGGGCACCAGCGGGTCACGTACCCTGCGCGTGGGCGTTGGGAGCCCGCGGGTCACATGCCCTGCATGTGACCGCCGGGCGCCAGCGGGTCACGTGCGCGGCACATGACTGCTGGAAACACCAGCAGAGAAAGGGGCTTATCCCCTAAACTGGGAGTTGAACTCCCTAGGGGCTTTGGCGTTAAACTCCTAAAAGGCTTGGATTTGGAGTTAAACTCCTAAAGGGTCTGCATGTTGAGTTAAACTCCTTTAAGAATTCAGATCTTGGAGTTGAACTCCTCGAAGATCTTCAGAAGTGATCAAAGGGGACCTCTTTCCTCTCCGTTGAGCCCTGGATCTTCTCTTGAGCCTTGGATTTTTCCCAAAGTGAGAATTTTGGAGATGGGTCTCCTTCTTCCTCCTCTCTGTTGGCTGGATCTTGAAGGAAAGAGAAGTGATGCTTAAAAATCTCCCCTTTTAGAGATTTGATGGAAGATCCGAGTTCTCTTTCAATGGTTTTATGGTCAAAAACTGTTTCTTTTTGGAAAACGAAGAGTTAAACTCTTGGTTTAATTCAAAAAAGGGAAGAAGGTTTAGAAGCTTGAGGAAGGAGAAAGAGGCACAAAAACCCTAGATTTTGAGGAGAATGAATTCTTCTTCTTCATTTCATCATCATGTTGCCTTTTATAAGCTTAAAAATTTATACATAACCCCTTGGGCTTTACAAAATGGTATTTTGCCCATCCCATGCCTAATGTGCTTATTTCTTTTGCACATGAGCCATAGGCTTTACAAAAATTTAGTTTTATGCCCATTTTCTTACATTTATTTATAAAATTACATCAAAATTATTTATTACATAATTTTCATTTCGACATGGGGAAGGCCGGCTGCGGGGCTCGACTTAGGTATGGGCCCACTTGACCTGGGCTTAGTCCCGCTTAGTTAGGGTTGACTTTGATTTTGACTTAGTCAACTGTGGTGTACTTTTTGACCCGAACATCTCCCAAGTCATCAATTCTATGGCAATGCATTACTTTGCAATACTTAACCTATGTACAAACTTATGTGGGCAAAGTAGTAGGGGGCATTTGTTCCCGCAATAAATTTTCAGCTCAGAGCTTTCTGTTCCCTTATAAAAATAAAGGGAACCCTCCACGTGTTAAACACGTGTACTCTCATACAAAGCATGTAAGTATCACCTCAGATAGAATTAAATCCTTGAGTGCTTCACGTGTTTCCCACGTGAGCGCCAGCGCCAGCCTCTGTTAGAATTAAATCCTATAGTAGCGCCTAATATAGAACATACGTGATCGCCGGCGTGCAAAGCACATGAGTGACTATTTATAAAAGAATTAGATTCTTAGGCAGCACCCACGTGCATAGCACGTGAGCGTCAGCGCCTATATTAAAGAGGGTAGAATTAAATTCTACATGGGGAATATTTCCCTAAAATCTGGGATATTCTCTGTTAAATAGAGCCGTTGGATCAAATATCTAATAATAATAATAAATCATCAAATGATAAATTCTATTTGGAAAATATTTTCTCTTCTCTATCAGAGAATCTTGGATTTAAAATCTAATGGTGATAAAATCACATAAACCAAATGATAAAATTAAATTCTTTGTGATAGAATTAAATTCTATGTTATGAAAATATCTTCTTAATCTTGTTAAACTAACAAGATATCCTATTAGGAAAATATCTTCCTAATCATGTTAAACTAACAAGATATCCATATGATAGAATTAAAATTCTATGTTAGGAAAATATCTTCTTAATCTTGTTAAACTAATAAGATATTATATGATAGAATAAAATTCTAATCTTGTTAAACTAACAAGATATTTATATGATAGAATAAAATTCTATCTTAGGAAAATATTTTCTAATCTTATTAAACAAATAAGAAATCTTCTCTGTTAAACAGAAAGCTTTTAGATTAAAAATCCAACGGAGAATAAAATTCACTGATTGATCTAAAAGATCATTTTAATTGACTATGAAATCAATCATGATCTCTCAATGAGAAATTTTCTCAAAAGATTGGTTTTTTTCTTCTTCTATAAATAGAAGCAAAGAGATTAATCAAAGGAGAGGTACAAGAGGAGGACTGGATAAAACGAGAAGAGACCATCCAATAAGTTTCTGTAAAAATACAGAAGGCTCTTAAAAAGGTTCCACAAAAACAACAGAGAATTTAATTTTCAATAAAAGAAGAAGATCCCCATCCTCAAAACCCTAGGTAAAGAAAATAACGAGATCAAAACATCTCCTTTACCTAACATATCTAAGGGTTTAGCCCTTATCAAGAACTTAGTTCCTTCTCTGGATCTATGATCCGCAGGACGAGTCCCCCACAAGTTGAGAATTTAATTCTCATCGGGAAAATCTTATTCTTAAGAATCAAAGATTCAGGGGAGAACATGGATACAAGAACATGAAGAAAATGGAGTCTATAATACTCCAGGAACTTAGTTCATTCAAATCAAAAACTTAGTTCTTAAAGAATCTGATCCCATATCCTGAAAATAGTGATCTTGGTGGTCTCTGATGGTTAAAACACTATTAACAGAAATTTAATCGTTCAAAAAATATGAACATGGAAAATATGGAGTTCATAATACTTCAGGAACTTAGTTCTTTCAAATCAAGAACACAGTTCTTAAAGAACATGATCCCAGATCCTCAAAATAGTGATCATGGTGATTGTTAATTGTCAAAATACCATTAACGGAGATTTAAGTTCACTAAAAACATAAACAGAGATTACATTTACAAAAGAGCTTAGTGCCTCATATGAAAAGCACGTGTGCACCCAAGGCCAAGTTATTTAGAGTCTCACGTGAAACACACGAGAGCGCCGAAAAGAGTTAGTGCTTAGCACTATTGGAGCGCCTCACGTGAAACACAAATGAGCGCCGGAAAGTGTAACAACCCTAAAACTTTCTGTACAATTTTTTTTTCAAAAATACAGAAAAGGGTACCTTAGCCTGAGCACGAGTTATAAGTTTGTTTTGCTTTTGAACTGCAAGAAAGAGCTTGTATCTCATTGGTAAAGCCTTGCACTGCTGAGACATAACACCCGAGTTCAAATCCCATCAGCTACATTATCTTTTTATTTTAATTTCTTTTAATCTTTTAGAAGCCCAAAGATCTACACGTGCTCTACACGTAAATTGAAGAGTCACGGTTTAAATAAACATGTGCACTGAAGAAACCAAGCGAAAAGGACACGTGGCACCAAGACCAACCCACATCCGCCGGTAAAGGCGAAAAGCTTCAAAAACCCGGTGCCGCCGGTTCAACCCGATGTTAATGCCCTCATTTTTTCACCCCTACATCCTTTCAGCTACCCCACTCCCCCTGCACTATTTATTTTCTCTGCACAATTCCAAAGAGCAATAAAATGCCCCTTTACTCCAATTTTAATGCATATTTTAAATGCAATCTTTAACACACCAAACCCTAATTTTTCCTATAAATACCACACATCCTTACTCACAATTCCATGCCAAAACTCTCAAGAATTCTCAAGTCCTAATAGTATGCAAGTGGAGTTAGCGAAGGGCGAAGTTCCGAGGAGATTCCGGCCACGAAACGACGTCCCGACGAATCCTTAACCTTCTCATCCCTCCCCCTCTCATTAAATCCAGTAAGTTCTCTCTTCCCCTCTATTTATCTATTCTAAAAATCTTAAATACTAAAACCCGACGGAAGCAGAGTTAATCCGACTTCCGATTCGATTTTTCTTAAAATCCTATTTTTCTTAAACAAGAAAAATACCAAACTCTCATATCATGTTTAATAAACATTAACAAACACCTTAAACAAGTTTCATCACAAAATATTCTCATATGCAACTTCTATTGTAGTTTTACAGTAAAATACCACATACTTTAGTTTCCGACATAACCATCATAATACCAATTATACCTTTAGATAGTTCACGAGGTAGTGACCTACCGCATCACAACACACATCAGTGACATAGCAAGATGAAGTTTAGGAAATATATTTAGGGGATAATACGAAATTTCAAATAAATACCATCAATTTATAAAACCTTTTCCTTAAAATGGTGTTATACCAATTCCTTGCAATTGCACCTCTACTACCCACTTTTGGGGAGCCCTGTTTCGGGATGGTGCGGATTATCGCACATCCTTGGGTCTAGTAGAGCGGAATTCAGACCTCCGCAAGGAGCATTCAGATTCCGATGGAATTTTAATACCATTTCCAAAAAAATGAGATTTCTAGAATAAATAAAATCATATTTTTTAAAAATAAATATATATTTAAATATTAACAAAATATTCCATGTTTTCAATACTCAAGAAAAGAATTCCAATATTACATGAAACTACCATCCATATACAATGAAATTTCAATATTTTAATAAAATACCATGTACTATGAAAACTAGGTTCTACTCACTAGAAATTCCATATTTATAAAAATATATATCTATGAAAACCCTAAAAACGATAATTAAATACTTGAGTATTTTGAAATTATACCAAAATTATTTTTACATAAAACTTCCTTAAGTTATAATAAATTACAATAAGGACCCTAGTAAATATAGGTTTAAGTGGGACCAATTCTCTTGAGCCTCACGGAGCCGGAGAAAGTGGGTGCTTGCCTATATAAGGTAGATAACTTAACAAACGATGTTATCAATACTGTAATTGTCTTTGAAAAAGATACAAATCCTACCGTCCATGTGCAGCACTTACCGATAACATCAAAACCTAATTCATGACTTCAATTTCTTTTCTAATTGTCTGACTCAGACCGAGTCTCAATATAATCAATCTGATTTGAATACGATTCAAGTATAAAACTAAAATTCAGCATGAATCCGTCTATTCAATCTATTCAAACAATATTGATCGAACCGAACCATGGATATACTCCATCTACATGTTCATACATTATATCCGTTCCTTTACTGATATCATGGTTTCGGAAATTCTTCCATCTATACAATTTACAATACAAGACAATACAATCCATACAAGCAATACAATCAATACATAATACACTACTGGGTTATAAAGGGGTACACTGGAACGGAACATATTAAAGGTGGCACAAGGTGGTCACTTAAGACGTAATTACATCCATGCCGTTGTTCCGTGGTATTATCGACGAAGCCTTGTACTACGAGTTACCAAAGTCTCCGGTGTAAGTGGGACTACTTTCGTATACACTGGCATTTTCTATACCAAGCTACAAACATCTGCGCTAACATCATAATAAAACATTATTAACTATACTCTTCTTTTGTATATTCTTCTCCTTCTTTCTTTGGGACTTACCGAGCGATTTTTCGCTAACGACATTCTTATTTCTCTTATTCTTTGGAATGTTGTCAGGAGGACCCGATGCTGAATAGTTCGAGACCAGTCAGGAGCATTCGGAGCAGGCCCCTGAGAAGTACACCGAAGACCTAGAGCTGTAGCCACTTGTACTTATTCCATTTTTCAATTCTGTTATGCCATTGTTTAGGCATTGCTTTCATTCCATGTATTTGCATTCCAGATGTACTTGAAAAAAGAATGTTGAATAAATAAAGTTTCTGTTCATTTACATCTTTTCTCTTGTGTATATTTCTTTTATATTACTTAGATACGCTTAGCGTGTTTACTTCTGAGTACATACGTAGTGGGCCTCGTATCGTCCCCTTCGCCATACACCGGGAAGCGGGCATGACAGGTTTTGTTGGTGGCCCATCCAAGTCAGTTCTGCGTAGACATACTAAGCAATATAACACAAGAAACAACAATTGAAAACATTCTTTACAATTACTTATTCCTTGAATCTTATTCTTTGAATCTATCCTAACCCTATCTTTTAGTCAAAGTTATGGATTCCCCGAACAACAGCAGCACCAATGTCAACAACGCTCCTCCACCCCTACCATTTACACCTACCATAGCTGCTCCAATCAATGAGCAGACGGTACTGCTTGAGGCAATCCGCGGCCTCCTGAAAGGACAACAGCAACAGACTGTTATGTTAATGAACCGACCAGAAGCGGAAGCCCCTGGGTAAAGCAATTCAGAGCTTTACACCCCAAGCAATTTTTCGGGAAAGAGAGCCCTCTGGAAGCTGAGGAATGGGCTCAGAGTATTGAAGATGACCTGGCAGCAGCACAAGTACCAGAGGTCGCTTGGGTTCAAGTTGCAAAGCTGCAGCTCACTGACAATGCACGGGTCTGGTGGAAGGTGGAAGAAAGTCGTCTTGCCCAACAGATCGAATGGAGGACTTTTCACGATATGTTCGACATGAAGCACTTCCTAGAGACTGCCAGATTCGACATGGAACATCAGTTCATCCATTTACAACAGGGGTTCAATGTGGACCAAATCCGTGGATGAATACGATGCTGAGTTTACCATGCTCAGTCGGTTGGCGGCACACCTGATACCGACAGACAAGATCAGAGCTTGATGATTCCAACAAGGGTTAGATCCGGAGATCCAAGCTGCATTAGCTACAGGGGATTTCCCGACCCACGAATCAGCTCTGAAAGCTTCCCGTCGATATGAGGCAGTGGTAAAGAGGAAAGATAGACCTTAAGTTGTCGGAGTGAAGAGCCCTGCCACCCAGATGGCAGGAGGAGCCTCTTCAAGGCCAACCGTTGAACCTAGGAGACCTGAAAAACCCAATAACCGGCCGAGTCTCGATTTTTGCTTCTATTGAAAGATGGAAGGACACTTGTGGAAGGACTGTAGGCGCGCAAAAGGCCTGTGCTTAGTTTGTGGCGCATCCAATCATGGAATTGGAACATGTCCCTATAGACGCAACTCAGCTCACACACACACCAACTACCCGCAGCAGCTAACTCTCCAGGCTCCTGCACCTCGTCTAGCACTCCCAGCTCCACCTCCTGCACAGCCTAACCGCCAATTCCAACAGGCTCTGAGGAACATTCCTCGAGGGCCGAGAAACATGTCCCAAGGACAGAGGAATGTGCCTACAGCTAGGAGGAATCTACCCCGGCGTCAAACTTTCACATTAGCAGCCATAGAAGCCGAGGCTGTAGAATAAGATAACACTGGTAATTCTCTTCTACTTTTTCAAAACCCTTGTATCATCATGTTACTTTTCATGTAATTCCAGTATTCCTTTCAGACTCACGATCACTAAATTGTTTTGAATCCGTTATACTTTCCTTTTACAAATTTAGAGGACGAAATTTTTATAAGGAAGGTAGAATGTAACAACCCTAAAACTTTCTGTACAATTTTTTTTCAAAAATACAGAAAGGGGTACCTAAGCCAGAGCATAAGTTAAAAGTTTGTTTTGTTTTTGAACAGTATGAAAGAGCTTGTAGCTCATTGGTAAAGCCTTGCACTGCTGAGACATAGCACCCGAGTTCAAATCCCATCAGCCACATTATCTTTTTATTTCAATTTCTTTTAATCTTTTAGAAGCCCAAAGGTCTACCCATGTACTACACGTAAACTGAAGAGTCACAGTTTAAATAAATATGTGCACTGAAGAAACCAAGCGACAAGGACACGTGACACCAAGACCAACCCATATCCGCCGGTAAAAGCCAGGCGAAAAAGCTTCAAAAACCCTGTACCGCCGGTTCAACCCGACGGTAATGCCCTAATTTTTTAACCCCTACACCCTTTCAGCTACCCCACTCCCTCTACACTGTTTATTTTCTTTGCACAATTTCAGAGAGCAATAAAATGCTCCTTTACTCCAATTTTAATGTATATTTTAAATGCAATCTTTAACACAGCAAACCATAATTTTTCCTATAAATACCACAACTCATTTCACACATCCTCACTCACAATTTCCTGCCAAAACTCTCAAGAATTCCCAAGTCCTAATAGTGTGCAAGTGGAGTTAGCGAAGGGCGAAGCTCTGATGAAATTCCGAGGAGATTCCGGCGATGAAACGATGCCCCGATGAATCCTAAACCTTCTCTTACCTCCCCTCTCATTAAATCAATTAAGTCCCTTCTTCCCGTTTCATTCTCTATTCTAAAAATCTTAAATAGTAAAACCCGACGGAAGCGGAGTTAATCCGACTTCCGATTCGGTTTTTCTTTAAAAATCCTATTTTTCTTAAATAAGAAAAATACAAAACTCGCATATCATGTTTAATGAACATTAACAAACACCTTAAACAAGTTTCATCACAGAATATTCTCATATGCAACTTCTATTGTAGTTTTACAGTAAAATACCACATACTTTAGTTTTCGACATAATCATCATAATACCAATTATACCTTTAGATAGTTCACGAGGTAATGACCTACCTCATCACAACACACATCAGTGATATAGCACGATGAAGTTTGGGAAATATATTTAGGGGATAATACGAAATTTTAAATAAATACCATCATTTTATAAAACCTTTTCCTTAAAACGGTGTTAAACCAATTCCTTGCAATTGCGCATCTACAACCCACTTTTGGGGAGCCCTGTTTTGGGATGGTGCAGATTATCACACGTCCTTGGGTCTAGTAGAGTAGAATTCTGACCTCCGCAAGGAGCATTCAGATTTCGAAGGTATTTTATTACCATTTTCAAGAAAAATGAGATTTCTTGAGTAAATAAAATCATATTTTTTAAAATATATATATATATATAAATATTAAAAAAATACTTATATTAAATATACAAAATATTCCATGTTTTCAATACTCAAGAAAATAATTCCAATATTACATGAAACTACCATCCATATCAATGAAATTCCAATATTTCAATAAAATACCATGTACTATGAAAAGTAGGTTCTACTCACTAGAAATTCCATATTTATAAAAATATACATCTATGAAAACCCTAAAAACGATAATTAAATACTTGAGGAGTATTTTGAAATTATACAAAAATTATTTTTACATAAAACCCCTCAAGTTATAATAAATTATAATAAGGACCCTAGTAAATATAGGTTTAAGCGGGACCAATTCTCTTGAGCCTCAGGGAGTCGGAGAAAGTGGGTGGTTGAATATCAAAGGAAGATAGCTCAACAAACGGTATTATCAATACGGTAATTGTCTTTGAAATAGACACAAATCCTGCCGTCCATGTGCAGAAGTTACCGGTAACATCAAAACCTAATTCAGGACTTCAATTTCTTTTCTAATTGTCTGACTCAGACTGAGTCTCAATATAATCAGTCTGACTTGAATATGATTCAAGTATAAGACTACAATTCAACATGAATCCGTCTATTCAATCTATTCAAACAATATTGACCGAACCGAACCATGGATATACTCCATCTATATGTTCATTCATTATATCTGTTTCTTTACTAATATCATGGTTTCGGCAAGTCATCCATCTATAAAATTTACAATACAAAACAATATAATCCATACAAGCAATACAATCAATACATAATACACTACGGGGTTATAAAGGGGTAGACTGGTACAGAACATGTTAAAGGTGGCACGAGGTGTTCACTTAAGATGTAATTACATCCATGCCGTTGTTCCATGGTAATATCGACAGAGCCTTATACTACGGGTTACCAAAGTCTCTGGTGTAAGTGGGACTCCTCTCGTATGCACTGGAATTTTCTGTACCAAGCTACAAACAACTGCGCTAACATCATAATAAAACATTATTAACTATACTCTTTTTCTGTCTATTCTTCTCTTTCTTTCTTTGGGACTTACCGAGCGATTGTTCGTTGACGACATTCCTATTTCTCTTCTTCTTAGGAATGTTGTCAGGAGGACCCGACGCTGAAGAGTTCGAGACCAGTCAGGAGCATTCGGAGCAGGCCCTTGAGCAGTACACCGAAGACCTAGAGCTGTAGCTACTTGTACTATTCCATTTTTCATTTCTGTTATGCCATTGTATAGGAATTGCTTTCATTCCATATATTTACATTCCAGATGTACTTGTAAAAAGAATATTGAATAAATAAAGTTGTTGTTCATTTACATCTTGTCTTTTGTGTATATTTCTTTTATATTATTTAGATACGCTTAGCGTGTTTACTTCTGAGTAAATACGTAGCGGGTCTCGTCGCGTCCCCTTCTCCGTACACCGGGAAGCGGGACGTGACAGAAAGAGTTAGTGCTTAGCACTATTGGAGCGCCTCACGTGAAACAAACGTGAGCGCCAGAAAACTGAAAAATTTAGAGCTTAGCACTAGTGCAGCACCACAAAAGACTAGTGCTTAGCACTATTATAGCGCCTCACGTGAAACATACGTGAGTGTTGTATGCAACTAAGTGCTTAGCACTGCTGGGTGTTACAGAAACCCAATCTTAGCCCAAATTGGCTAAGCTTATGTTCGTGATATCCAAACTGATCTTAGTCCCATACATGACTAACGATCTTCATCCCATACTTTTTAAATTAATCTTAGTCTCAAATAAGGCTAACGATTCTTAGATGATCCACCATGTTCTTTTCCCTTAATTACGGAATTTAGTTTAAGGGTACATCTCTCCACACCTCTGATATATGTCATTATAATTTCTCAACGTTTTCAGAGAGGTAGCGGGTCCCGACAACCAACAACTTCTCATCCCAACTTTATGTAAAATTTCATCAAGATGGGGAATGATACATCCACATTGATACACTTCCAAATTGATGTGCACACCTCAAATCGGATATTAGCCCTAATTGTCTAACCTTATGTTCGTGATATCCAAATTGATCTTAGTCCTATACATGACTAACGATCTTCATCCCATACTTTTTTAAATTAATCTTAGTCTCAAATAAGGATAACGATTCTTAGATGACCCACCATGTTCTTTTCCCTTAAATACGGGATTTAGTTTAAGGGTACATCTCTCCATATCTCTGATATATGTCATTGTAATTTCTCAACATTTTCAGAGAGGTAGCGGGTCCCGACAACCAACAACAACTTCTCATCCCAACTTGATCTAAAATTTCATCAAGATAGGGAATGATGCATCCCATATTGATACACTTCCAAATTGATATGTACACCTCAAATCGGATCGCAATCCAAATTGGGCGCATTCCATGTCACCATCGTTCGCTTCGCCAGGTAACAAATACACGTGCGCGCAAAATGAATGTTGTTCCTAAACTAATATTCGCCTAAAAAATGGGAATGTTGGACCGAAATTTTCTTAAATTAACATTCGTCCCCAAAATGGGAATAATGGACTGAAATGTCCTAAACTAACATTCGTCCTCAAAACGGGAATGTTGGACCGAGATGTCCCTAAACTAGCGCGCTGCCCCAAACACGGTGATAATGGACTGTGATGTCCTTAAAATAAAATAATTGAGCTCATATGCTCATTTGTTTCTAAGTTGATCTTAGTCTCGAATATGACTAACGATTCTTAGATCAAACTCAAATATTATATGAACCAATGGACCTCATAAATGCGAGAAATGCTTCCTCGGTTCATTCCCATTGTGTCACGCCCCGCTTCCTAGAGTGTGCTAACTACGACATGTGACAGAGCCAACCATGCTACCTGTGGCTAGGAAACATCCCTCCACAGTCATATTACGGCTGTCTATAAGATATCAAGAACAGTAAAACATAAACTAACTAGTACATGTCCATTTTCCAGAATAAAAGAGTCAAGAATATATATGCGGAAACGATAAATACAATAAACAATAACAACTGGAAATACGTCCCAATACGGGATCATATCAGGAAATAAAAGTAGCGGAAGAAAAACTAAACTAAACTATCGCTAAACACGATCCTCACTGCTCGGCTTGACGGCTAAAATACTCCTGGTCAGCCTGCGACAGAGATAGAGGAACCGGGCCATGCAAAACCCAGACGTCAGTGCGTCATAATATCAAATAGTAATAAGAACCATGATGTAACGAGATACACAGGCATGAGTATAAATGATAACATGAATATAACAAGTAAGCATAGATATGAAACAGTAGGTGTATATGTATCTGTGAAGTGCGGTGAGTAATCTAAACCGTGTTACTGGGTTATTTATTCTAAAATTTGTGAAATCAACATAATGGAATCGTCGATGTAACTCAATAGTATCCCGTGCATGCCCGGGACCATGATCCAGACTCTCGGATTGAATCCGAGACATGCCGCTAAGCACTAAATAGGTAAACATGTACAGGCGAATGATGTCAGCAGCATCATCCCGGGACTGGCCTAGCCCTTAAAAACTAATCAGTATAAGCATCGAACTGTCGAGTTACAAGTCAGGTTTCATCATTGATTTTCTCTTACCCCCAAGGTTATGTGTTCAACTCAGGTATTGATAATATGGAGCTAATGCGAACACAGGATCAAGCAGGTACAGGTTTGTTTATATAAACAACAGGATACGTCCATCAGGACAACAAATCAGGATTGTCGGCATTAGTAACAGGATCATGTAACTAGTCAAGTAGTGTATCAGGGCATGACAGGCAATGCACAATGTATCAAACGGATGCCCAAAGTAAAATTATAATGAGTATTGAAACAAGGTAAAAGCATGGATGCGAAGTAATAATCAGGGATACCATATTATAAGTCCATGAGTCGTATGATGTACACTAGCAAGCATGATATATGAATATAGCAGTAACATGAAATAATCCAGGCATACAACTAAATATATAATAAACGGTACGAATACGAACGAATATCGTAAAACGGTAAACTGTAACAGGGATGCATAATGCAACATACATGTAATATTTTTATTCATATGGATGTAAATATAATAGCATAGCATCTAGCAAGATAAACTTGCCTGATCGGATCTCACGACGGGGTGCGTACGCCACATCCGACGTCGGTAAACGTCGCGATGCAAACGCGCGCGTACAGAACTGTAGGGTTCCTAGGCACTCTAATGAAGTCTCACAAGGCATCAACCATGCCAATTTCAAAAATTATGGGTGCCGAGAAACCCTAATACGGATCGTTGACTAGAAGTTTAGGCGAAAAGATAATCTAGTTAACTACTTAACTAAAAGTTAGATGCTACAACCTTTGTAGATCCGGTTCTCCACTTCCTTAGCTCCACGTGGGTGTCCTCTCGCTGTCCATCATGAATCCCGAACTCAATCGTCGGCTTCATCGGAGAAACGGGCGAGCTAGGTCGTCGGCTTCGTGTCAAAGACGATCTACGTCGAGGCATCACAAGTTCAAGCTCCGACTTCACAAAGTTGTGAAACTTGTGAAGAAAACACCCAAAACAACTTGGCAAGAGGTAGAGGGTGAAGAAATAGGAGGTGGGTTCACTTTAGAATTGGATTTCTCTCACTTTAGCTCAAGTTGCCATTGATGGACCTTAAGCTTTTCTTGAAGAAGAAGAAGGAGAAGAAGAAAGAATATGATAAGTCTTCCATTTTAAAAATGAAACTAATATGAATACTTATCATATCTTGACCATGGTCAAGTGTAGAGATTAAACTAAGGTTAGTTGGAATGGTTAGGGTTAAGGATGAGATAAGGATGGTGGACTTTGTCAAAGCTTCAAGAAGCTTCAACATAGAAACAAAATAAGCCACCATTCTTAACTAAATCCTTTCCAAATAAATAAACAAATAAATAAATGAAAAACCAAAACCCTAATCATCATTTAACCATGGTTTAATCCTTTACACTTAACCACATTATCAAGTATCATCAAACATGATACAAGAATGTGCACAAAAGTATTCACATATACTTCTTGCACATCAAGTGAGAAAATCCATATAAAGTCAACCAATACTAGTTAATTCAAAGTAATATATCAAATATATAATTATACATTAAATCATTAAACCAACACTTGATTTAACGATCCGGTCATATCGCATATAACCGACTAGTATCCTATGTATCGGCTTATCGAATCAATCCTTGATTCGATATCTAGGTTATATCGAATATAACCAATCGATACATCCATCGCGAGAATGAAATACGGTATCACATACATGCATTATTCTCGGTCCTGCACATATCTCATATGCGCTCCTATTTCGTTTCGCTTGAGCCAGGAAACCTCTGTGTAGGACTCTAAAGACTCGTCAATACGCCGGTAGCAGATGATGATCATATCAAGCACCCACAAGCCGCAAGCGGTCTGCTAAACGTAACGGCCATCCGGGTATTGAGCGATCAGAAGATCGACGAGCTAGCCCGCTCACACTCCTGTGAATCAAACCAGTAACACTTACCGTACAGTCCGGTCTGTTCGTCTGATATGTCGCATATCAAGTCTAGGGGTGGTAAACGTCAGACCCCAATAACCGATAAGTCGTGCCGATATGAGGCTCATAACGGGTCGAGAAACTACTGGTAACTCTTACCAGCAAATCTCTGATCAGCCCTGGCCAGGGACTTTCCTGTTACGGCCAATCGAGCACAGCGCAACATCAACCCCCAATACCGGGAGAGACGAAACCCCTCCTATCGCTCATTGCCTCCATGTGACTCGGGACTGTACCGAAAGACCACCGTTTTGCATGCCCTCATGGATGTGGTAAGGTGGAGATCAAAGCACAGTGGGAATCACACAAGACTCTATGACGATCTCGGGTCTACAGACTAACCTATACAAGTGTCACCTGAGAACTGCCATCTGACGTGAGGTATAATACCATCTGGGAGTTCTCGGCGAGTCCGTCCAGTGTACCCAGTCTCCACTGAGCACCCGTATACCATCTCTGATGTCAAACACCAATGGATATGGGATCATCCATCGCCCATCTCATGGGTCGAGAAGCGTATACGCTAGTCTACACTGGTATATCGATGCCCCGTCTCGATACACCCACGACTAGGGACCATGAAGGATGTACTTATGGACTACCATGTCCCCACTAGTATGATCTGCATCATAGTCCAGGTAGTCAAGTACACATCCTAAGGGCTTTATCAACATGTAACTATAAGACAGTTTAAAGAGACAAGTGTACATGTTAAGATAAAGAGTAACCAGATAGCATACTATCATATCGAGCAAGAAAGTCATCTCTATATATGTCTAAGCATCCAATATAATATACATCATCTGTACAATACTGGCCTCTAGGGTATACATACAACTAACAATCTCCCACTTGCACTAAGGCCAGCTGCTGTAGTATCGCATACCGAGCATCCCGAAGAGTCTCTCAAACTGTATCTGGGGAATGGCCTTCGTGAGTGGATCCTCCGTGTTGTTCTTCGTGTCAACCCTCCTGACCTCGATCTCCCGGCGATCAACTATCTCCCGGATCAGGTGATACCGCCTCAGAATATGCCTGGACCGCTGATGGGACCTGGGTTCCTTGGCCAAAGCCACCGCTCTATTGTTATCGCAATACAAAGGTATTGGATGCTCAATGGATGGAACCACTCCAAGTTCTGTAATGAACTTCTTGATCCAGACAGCCTCTTTGGCAGCATCGTTGGCAGCGATGTATTCAGCCTCCATCGTCGAGTCTGCCACGGTTTCCTGCTTGGAACTCTTCCAGCTAACCGCCCCTCCGTAAAGGGTAAAGACAAAACCCGACTGCGACTTAGAGTCGTCCTTATCACTTTGGAAGCTCGAATCGGTAAAGGACTCTACTTGGAGTTCTCCGTTACCATACACCAAGAACATATCTCTAGTCCTTCGCAAGTACTTGAGAATGTTCTTCACAGCTGTCCAGTGACTCTCTCCAGGATCTGCTTGATACCGACTCACTATACTTAGTGAGTATGCAACATCGGGTCTGGTACATAGCATCGCATACATGATAGAGCCTACTGCCGAAGCATAGGGTATCCCTTGCATGCGAGCTCTCTCCAAATCAGTCTTGGGAGACATCTCTTTGGAGAGAGTGAGTCCAGAGATCGTGGGCAAATTCCCACGCTTGGATTCTTCCATACTAAACCTCTTTAGTATGGTGTCAATGTACCTGGATTGGGACAATCCCAATATCCGTTTGGATCTATCTCTATAGATCCTAATTCCCAATATGCAGGAGGCATCACCAAGATCTTTCATTGAGAATCTTTGTGATAAGAAGAGCTTGACCGATTGCAGCATAGGAATATCATTTCCTATCAAGAGTATGTCGTCCACGTACAATACGAGGAAGACAACCTTACTCTCTGCCACCTTCTTGTAGATACAAGGTTCATCTGGATTTTTGACGAAATCAAACTCTTTGATAACGACGTCAAAGCAGATGTTCCAACTCCGCGATGCTTGCTTTAATCCATAAATGGATTTAAGCAGCTTGCATACATTCCCGCTGCTCCCACTGTCTACGAAGCCCTCTGGCTGAGTCATGTACACGCACTCTTCTAAATCACCATTTAGAAAGGCGGTCTTAACATCCATTTGCCAGATTTCGTAGTCATGATATGCAGCGATGGCAAGCATGATCCGGATGGATTTGAGCATAGCCACTGAAGAAAAGGTCTCGTCATAGTCCACACCTGGTCTTTGACGAAAACCCTTTGCTACAAGTCTAGCTTTGAAAGTCTCCACTTTCCCATCTACACCAAGTTTTTTCTTGAAGATCCACTTGCTCCCAATGGGTTTTACCCCTTCAGGAGCAACTTCCAAAGTCCATACTTTGTTGGTGTACATGGAATCCATCTCGGACCGCATAGCATACAGCCATTTCACTGAGTCCCTACTCGTGATGGCCTGCTCGAAGCTAGTTGGGTCATCATCCTCCATGATGCAATCCTCGCTTCCACCGTCAATGAGAAAACCGTAGTATCTCTCAGGTGGACGAGAAACCCTACTAGATCGGCGGAGGGGCTGGGGTTCGTCGAGTTCTACTGAATTCTCTGGTTCTACCAAGTCTTCTGTTATAGTTTGTGTCGCTGGAACCTCTTCCAGTTCTACCTCAATGCCACTTGTCTGTTTCATAAGAAAGCTTTTTTCTAAGAAAGTGGCATGTCGAGAAACAAACACTTTTTGTTCCTCGGAGTGGTAGAAGATATACCCTCGTGAATGTTTGGGATATCCAACAAACTTACATAGAACAGACCTTGCCTCGAGCTTGTCCGGATTTTGTGTTTTAACATAGGCCGGACAACCCCATATCTGAATAAAATTAAGACATGGTCTCTTGCCATTCCATATCTCATATGGAGTGGTAGGCACTGATTTGGTCGGAACTCTATTCAGTAGGTATGCAGCAGTCTCCAGTGCATATCCCCAGAAGGAAATAGGTAACTCAGCTGTACTCATCATAGAACGCACCATATCTAATAGGGTGCGATTTCTCCGCTCCGATACACCGTTATGCTGTGGTGTATAAGGAGGAGTAAGCTGAGAGAGAATCCCATTCTCTTTTAGATAATCTCTGAATTCGTTACTTAAGTATTCTCCTCCTCGATCAGATCGAAGGATCTTAATACTTTTGCCCGTTTGGTTCTCTACTTCTTGTTTATATTCTCTAAATTTCTCAAAAGCTTCTGATTTGTGTTTCATCAGGAACACATATCCGAATCTAGAGAGATCGTCAGTGAATGTAATGAAGTACGAAGAACCATCCCTGGCATGTGTAGACATGGGACCGCATACATCACTATGTATTAGTCCTAAGAGTTCGGTAACTCTTTCTCCGTGTCCTGTAAACGGAGTTTTGGTCATCTTTCCTTTGAGACATGACTGGCAAGTGTCATAAGATGAAAATTCAAACGGATTTAAATATCCATCCTTATGCAACTTAGCTAGTCGTGTCGCATTGATGTGACCCAGTCTACAATGCCACAAGAAGGATTCGTTCAGTTCAGAACTCTTCCTCTTGTGTGTGTTTTGTAAATTGAGGACTGTATTTTGATTTAGAATGAATATGCCATTATGTAACGAGCCTGATGCAATCAACTTTTGATCTAGGAATATGTTCATAACATTATCCTTTACTACAAAATTATATCCTTCTTTACTTAATAAAGAAACTGATATAATGTTGCACATCATGTTCGGTATATAATAGCATTCATTTAGAATCAGTGTATCACCACTTGGTAATACAAGGTGATATTCGCCAACTGCTTTGGCTGCAACATTTGCCCCATTCCCTACTTGAACGGAATGATCACCTTTTCCCAGTTCTCTACCTTTCCTCAGCCCATGTAACATCTTACATATGTGGGATCCTGATCCGGTATCTAATACCCAGGACGTAGGGTGAACAGAGAAACAGTTCTCAATGACAAACACACCCGAAGATGATGCATCAACATGCATGTTCTCCTTTTGGGTGGTGTGAGAATCCAGATATTCTCCTGTTTCCTGTTCATTCTTATAACACTTATAAGATAGAACGGGTTCAACGTTCCCCTGCACAGTATAACATGCGGGTTCGGTCAATACATCCATATTATTATCTTCATTAGGGCATGAAATGGTCGCTACCTGGAGAGAGAGAGAAGAAAACACTTTAGCGTATGCTCGTGCAAGATCAGATTGGTTATTATCTTATCTAATCAGGATGGCTCCCACTGCTTTTTATCAAATCTTCCTTCAAACCCTAAAAGGAAAGATTAGCCGGGATTAATTACACACTACAAGTTCGCCAATCTTTCAGCCAGGCCAGTGTCGGTACTTTGAGGGAGGTCCCCCGTGCTTTCGCACGAACCTAATTAATGTAAACCTCGTTTTCCCAGAGGCGTAACCCCGTTGACACCTTTCTAGACACCTACTTGATCAGCTAATTGCAATGTGTCAAACTCTCCCAGGAGTAACTCTTACTCGCAGTGGGTATCGGGATCCAACTATCTCATAGAAGGTATGCAATCTCATTGCAAATTTCAACACTTGAAATTCCCGATAATATTTTGCCCCTAGCGTCCTATGACCTTGACGGAGGCCAAACAACCCATAGTCCGCTAGTCAAGTTCAACCCGTCATTTCCTGATTGAATTAAACCCACCCGCACGACCCTTGACGGAGGCCAAACAACGCCGTACGAATACCCTAATCCAATCGCATCATATGCTAGCAGATAAGCACTAGTTAGCTACCGTACACTACGCCTTGACGGAGGCCAAACTACCATAGCACGAATACTAATTAGTACTTATCTGAAATGACGGAGGGCTACGCAGGTTTTTCTGAAAACCATGAGCGTAATGAACTTGATATCGTCGTAGAATCAAATGAAGTTTTTAAAATGGAGTGATTTTGAGGCTTTTCTAGTTTTGCTAAAGGGGTCACTCCTGGTGAAGGGATCGTCGGCCCTTTCCTCGTCGAATGAGGTGCGGGATATATCATATATATCACTGTGCAAAGCAAAACTCAAAAACAATCAAAAGCAAACCGAGTGTGTAGCATCTGCCAGTTACTGCTAAAGGAGTCACTCCCGGTGAAGGGATCTCGGTCCTTTCCTCATCGAATAAGGTGCAGGGTATATCATATATACCGCTATGCAAAGCAAGAACTGTAGCTACCTGTTTTGTTTAAAATTTGATTCTACAACATCTTAGGTTTCTTTTCTTTCATTAATCACATTAATGAAGTCCCATCATTTAAATACCTAAACATCACAGATAAATACGACGTACACTTATGCCATCCGCATTCGCCTCGATGTCCCCTCGTGCACCGTAAGGTTAGGTAACTAACGACAGAGCAGGGCAGGGCTAGTGCGGGTGGAAAACATAAGTAACGTCTATATAATATATCATATATACTATATATAGTATCTATCACAGAACATCACATGATCACATCACAGATATCGCAGCAGATGAAACATATGAAATATTGGATATACTAGGACGTCCGTGTTTTCAATACGAGCCAGTATAAAACACGGATTCCACGGTCGTGATGAATAGCCAATCCCACACCCCTAGACCCCTACGAGAGCGGCAAGCAACCCTGCCAATTCTAGGGTTAGGAGACCCGGACTCGACTCCTCGAGTTGGTCTCCTACTGGACCCCAGAACCCGGTTACTTGTGCTCCCCTCCTTGGGTCTATCCTAATGCGGAAAAGTAAATAATATACAAAAGGTGACAACTTCCGCAACCTGGAAGTGCCCCAAATAAAAAGAATATTACATACAAGTTTTTACATGAATGAAAATGAAAAACACTCATCTCACATAAAAACCCCCGGCTATTCAAACACGACGATCCAATATAACATATCCAGCAACACATAACATCACATGTCATCAACGTAAGTAAGTATGCATACCCCAATTGTCGTTGACCTATAGCAACGAAACCGGCGATATGAACATACTACACTTACGGTCACAGAAAAGAAAGTGTAAAACTACAACAGTTGGAATCCGCAACTTCTTTAGACATCGCATGCCTAATCAAATGAAATACTTAGACATCACATGCCTAACAGATATAAATCCCGCATTTTAGTCTCATTATCGAAAACTCTTTTCAATATCATGTTGGACTAAATTGCTAGATTTATAACATTCATTCAGTTATCTCATAACTGTTTGTGAATTCCAATTATTGTATCACATTCCAGATAAACAGAAAATGTTAAACTTTCCGATCGAACAGTCGAATACCCAAGTTTTCCCGATACAGCTCAACACATGAAATAAGTCTAACAACATTCAGTTCGTGCCTCAGTACCAACGGTCCAGCTGTTAGTTATATGTATGCCCTAGAGGCCATTACTGTACATAGGATGTATATTGTAGTGGATGCTGGGATATATATAGGGAGGACTTTCTTGCTCGACATGATAGTATGCTATCTGGTTGCTCTTTACCTTAACGTGTACTCAGATTGTCTCTCTATTACATGTTGGTAAAGCCCTTAGGATGTGTGCTTGACTACCTGGACTATGATGCGGATCATACTAGTGGGGACAAGGTAGTCCATAAGTACATCCTTCAAAGTCCCTAGTCGTGGGTGTATCGAGACGGGGCATCGATATACCAGAGTAGACTAGCGTATACCTTCTCGACCCATATAGATGGGCGATGGATGATCCCATATCCATCGGTGTTTGACATCAGAGATGATATACGGGTGCTCAGTAGAGACTGGGTACACTGGACGGACTCGCCGAGAACTCCCAGATGGTATTATACCTCACGTCAGATGGCAGTTCTCTGGTGACACTGGTACAGAGTAGTCTGTTGACCCGAGATCGTTATAGAGTCTTGTGTGGTTCCTACTGTGCTTTGATTTCCATCTTACCACGTCCAAGAGGGCGTGCAAAATGGTGGTTTTTGGGTACAGTCCCGAGTCACATGGAGGCAATGAGCGATAGGAGGGGATTCGTCTCTCCCGGTATAGGGGGTTGATGTTGTGCTGTGTTCGATTGGCTATAACAGGAAATCCCTGGCCAGGGTTGCTGAGATTTACTGGTAAGTGTTACCAGTAGTTTCTCGAACAGTTATAGACCTCATATCGACACGACTTATCGAACTATTGGGGTCTGACGTTTACCACCCCTAGGCGAGATATGCGACATATCAGACGATCAGACCGGACTGTACGGTAGTGTTACTGGTTGGATTCACTGGAGTGTGAGCGGGCTTGCTCGTCGATCTTCAGATCGCTCAATACCCGGGTGGCCGTTACGTTTAGCAGACCGCTTGCTGCTTGTGGATGTTTGATATGATCATCATCTGCTGCCGGCGTATTGACGAGTCTTTAGAGTCCTACACAGAGGTTTCCTGGCTCAAGCGAAACGAAATAGGAGTGCATATGAGATATGTGCGGGACCGAGAATGATACCAGTATGTGATACTGTATTCGATTCTCGCGATATGTGACATTGATCGGTTATATGCGATATAGCCGGGTTATCGGATCAAGTGTTGATTCGATAAGTTGTTACTGTTGATATTAGTCGGTTATATGCGATATGACCGGATCATTAAATCAAGTGTTGATTTAATGATTTAATGCATAATTATATATTTGATATATTACTTTGCATTAACTAGTATCGGTTCACTTTAAATGGATTTTCTCACTCGGGTGTGCACATTTCATATGCGATATGATTTGTGCACTTGCTTGTATCATGTTTGATGGTGCATGCCCTTTTTGTTAAGTGTATAGAATTAAACCTTGGTTAATGGAATGGTTAGGGTTTACTATTTGATTATTCATTTTATTCATTTGTTTATTTCTTTTTGGAAAAGAAAAAATTGCATGATAAAATGGTGGCATTTTTGTTTTATTCATGAAGCTTCATGAATACTTTGACCATTGCAACCATTTTGTCATCTTGTAGAAACCTAACCATTCACTAACCATGATCAATTCTCTACATTAAACTATGGTTACTATTATGATAAGGATGGTTTTTCTTTTCTTATTAAAGATAATTCTTATCATAATATTCTTCTTCTTCTTCCTTCAACTCAAGAAGAAAAACCTAGACTACATCAATGGTGGATTGATGATATGAGTGAGAAATCCAAATCTAAAGTCTACCCACTTCCTATTTCTTCATCCTCTACCTCTTGCCAAGTAGTAGAGTGTGTTTCCTCCACAAGTTTCTTGACTTGGTGAAGTGAGAGCTTGATCTTGCGATGCTTCGACGTAGATCATCTTCGGCATGGACATCGACGACCTAGCTTGCCCATTCTCCGACGAAGCCGACGCTAGAGCCCGGATTTGATTTGGACAGCGGAGAGGACTTCGTTGCGGAGCTATGGAGGTGGAGCACCGGATCTACAAAGGTTGTATTTCCGTATTCCCTTAGTTAAGTGTTAACTAGTTAGCTTTTTCGCCTAGATTTCTAGCAAATGATCCGTAGTCGGGTTTCTCGGCACCGTTAAAATTTTAATTTGGCATGGTTGATGCCTTGTGAGACCTCATTAGGGTGCCTAGGAACCCTACAGTGGTATCAGAGCCTAGCTAGAGCCTTAGGCGAATTCCAGACGGAGTTTGAAGTCCGAACGAACCCGAAAACCCATTTCTAACATGCTCTCTGTCCTTTTTTGAAAACAGTGAGTTTTTCTATATTAAAAATATGCAGAAAAACATGCAGGAATATCTAAGAGTTACTGTGAAGTCGTGTGCCCTAATTCCATTAAAGAGCCGCGTTTCCGCGGCACGAGCATGGCTCGTGCGGCGGAAACGCGGCCTATTTGTCGTATTATGAGGTGATGTTTGCACAGTAACTCCTATTTGATAGTGCTGGTTTTCCTGGGTATTTTCAATATTTTTTCAAGAGTTGAATTTTTCTGGGTTGTTTTGGGGATTCGAATGTTCGATCGGATTATCAAATTTTGTCTGTGTGGCTTTCCGGATAAATTTTAGAATATATTAAAAGGTTCGACCGGATATAAATACCCAATTTTTCCCCTGTCGGGAAATTTCCAAGTGTTGGATTTTTCCGTAGTTTAACGACGTTCTAAGTAGTGCAAGTAACGCGATGGTCCCTCTAGAAGACAACAAACCTTAACGTGATTATGTGACCGTCTTGAACTGCCCTTTGAACCTTCGGGTTTGGGGCAGTACGGCGTGCCACATGTGAGGCGTTGGCTTGACCCTTCTACGGCTGGACCGTTGGTACTGAGGCACGAACTGAATGTTTTTAGACTTGTTTCATGTGTTGATCTGTACCGGGAAAACTTGGGTGTTTGACTGTTCGATCGAAAAGTTTAACATTTTCTGTTTATCTGGAATGGGATACAATAATTGGAATTCACAAGAAGTTATGAGATAACTGAATGAATGTTATAAACATAGCAGTTTAGTCTCACTTGATCGGTTGCCACGGAATTTTGATGTGATCAAAAGTCCGTCGCAATCACGTAGCGTACGCGGATACTCGCCGGGTAAACTTAATAGACTGCCTCACTCCAAAGCCCCGACCAAGTGACTGTAGGAGAACCCCGTCGCCGAAAGCATCCGTTTGGGTGCTCGCGGTAGCGGTGTTCCGCCTTGGTGCACTTCGTCGACGGTATCGGGGGTGCGGCCGTCTACTGAAGTTTGCGACGAGCATTCGATCAGGATGTCGGGAATCTTGTTGAATTGCCCGACTTGGTATTGAAAAGTGTTTTCGATTTTGAGACTAAAATGCGGGGTTTATAATTGTTAGGCATGCGATGTCTAAGGAATTCATTTGGTCAGGCATGTGATGTCTGAGGTGGTTGCGGATTCCAACTGTTGTAGTTTTACACTTTCTTTTCTGTGACCGTAAGTGTAATATGTGATATCGCCGGTTTCGTTGCTATATGTCAACGACAATTGGGATGGACATATTTACTTACGTTGATGACATGTGATGTTATGTGTTGCTGGATATGTTATATTGGATCGTCGTGTTTGAATAGCCGGGGGTTTTTATGTGAGATGAGTGTTTTTCATTTTCATTCATGTAAAAACTTGTATGTAATATTCTTTTATTGGGGCACTTCCAGGTTGCGGAAGTTGTCACCGTTTGTATATTATTTACTTTTCTGCACTAGGATAGACCCAAGCAGGAGGGCACAAGTAACCGGGTTCTGGAGTCCAGTGGGAGACCAACTCGAGGAGTCGAGTCCGGGTCTCCTAACTCCAGAATTGGTAGGGTTGCTTGCCGCTTTCGTAGGGGTCTAGGGGTGTGGGTTTGGCTATTCATCGCGACCGTGGAATCCGCGTTTTATACTGGCTCGTATTGAAAACACGGACGTCCTAGTATATCCAATATTTCATATGTTTCTTCTGCTGCGATATCTGTGATGTGATCATGTGATGTTCTGTGATAGATATAGTATATAGTATATATGATATATTATATAGGCGTTACTTATGTTTTACACCTGCGCTAGCCCTGCCCTGCTCTGCCGTTAGTTACCTAACCTAACGGTGCACGAGGGGACATCGAGGCGAATGCGGATGGCATAAGTGTACGTCGTATTTATCTGTAATGATTAGGTACTTATATGATGGGACTTCATTAATGTGATTAATGAAATAAAAGAAACCTAAAATGTTGTAGAATCGAATTTCAAATTAAAACAGGTAGCTACAGTTCTTGCTTTGCACAGCGGTATATATGATATATCCTGCACCTTATTCGATGAGGAAAGGACCGAGATCCCTTCACCGGGAGTGACTCCTTTAGCAATAACTGGCAGATGCTACACACTCGGTTTGTTTTTTGATTGCTTTTAAGTGTTTTTGCTTTGCACAGTGATATATGTGATATATCCCGCACCTCATTCGACGAGGAAAGGACCGACGATCCTTTCACCGGGAGTGACTCCTTTAGCAAAACTAGAAAAGCCTCAAAAACACTCCATTTCAAAATTCATTCGATCCTACAACGATATCAAGTTCATTACGCAATAGGTTTTCAGAAAAACCTGTCGTAGCCCTCCGTCATTTCAGATAAATCCTGTTTAGTATTCGTGCTGCGTTTGTTGACCTTGTCAAGGCGCAGTGTGCGGTAGCTAACCAGTATTTATCTGCTTATGCATATGATGCAGATTGGGTTAGGGTAGTCGTGCGGCCTTGTTGACCTTGTCAAGGGTCGTGCGGGTGGGTTTGATTCAATCAAGAAATGACGGGTTGAACTTGACTTGCGGTCTATGGTTTGTTGACCTTGTCAAGGTCATAGATCGTTCGGGGCAAAATATTATCGGGAATTTCAAGTGTTGAAATTTGCAATGAGATTGCATACCTTCTATGAGATAGTTGGATCCCGATACCCGCTGCGAGTAAGAGTTACTCCTGGGAGAGTTTTATACATTACAATTAGCCGATCAAGTAGGTGTCTAGAAAGGTGTCAACGGGGTTACGCCTCTGGGAAAACGAGGTTTACAGTAATAAGGTTCGTGCGAAAGCACGGGGGACCTCCCTCAAAGTACCGACACTGGCCTGGCTGAAAGATTGGCGAACTTGTAGTGTGTAATTAATCCCAGCTAGTCTTTCCTTTTAGGGTTTGAAGGAAGATTTGATAAAAAGTAGTGGGAGCCATCCTGATTAGATAAAATTATAACCAATCTATTCTTGACAGAGCGCACGGTGAGTGTTTTCTTCTCTCTCTCTCCAGGTAGCGACCATATCACGCCTTAATCAAGATAATAAAACGGAATATTGACCGAACCCGCTTGTTATACTGAGCTGGGGAACGTTGGTCCCGCTCCAACTTATAATTGTTATAAGACAAAGCAGGAAATTGGGGATTACCGGATTTCCCGTGCCGCCCAAACGAAGAGAGTGCATGCTGATGCATCATCTTCGGGTGTGTTCATTACAGAGAACTGTTTCTCAGTATCCTTTACGTCCTGGGTATGTGATACCAGAATAGGATCCCAGATATGTAATCTGTTACATAGGGCTACAGATAGGTAGAGAACTGAGAACGGGTGATAAGTTTCATGAGGCAGAAAACGGGGCAAGAGTTGCAGCCAAGTCTGTTGGTCACTGTCACCCTGTATTACCAATACATTGATTCTGAACGAATGTTCTTAGATACCGAACCTGATATACAAAATCATATCTATCTCTTTATTAGTAAAGAAATGATAAAATTTTGTATTGATGGATAATGTTTTGAACATTTCCTATAACAAAAGTTGATCGGTTCAGGCACGTTATCTAAAAGCGTTGATGTTCTAAATCAAACTACAGTTCTTAGTATATGGAACACACAAAAGAGGAAGAGTTCAGAAATGAACGGATTCTTCTTGAGGTATTGTAGACTGGGTCATATCAATGCGACCTGACTAGCTAGAGTTACATAAAGATGCATATTTAAATTAGTTTGAACTTACATCTTGTGAAACTCGCCAGTCATGTCACAAAGATAAGATGACCATAGCTCCGTTTAATGGAAACAGAGAAAGAGTTAGTGAACTCTTGGGATGATACATGTTGATGTATGTTAGGTCCCCTGTCTACACATGCCAAGACCGGTTCTTTATACTTCATTATATTCTCTGATAATCTCTCAAGATTCAGACATATGTTCCTGTTGAAACACAAGTCCGAACCTTTTGAGATATTCACAGAATATAAGTTAGAAGTAGAGAACCGATACGGGTATAAGTATTATGTCCTTTGATGAGATTAAGGAGGAGAATACTTGAGCACGGAATTCCTGGATTATTCTAAAGGAGAATGAGATTCTCTCTCAGCATTACTCCTCCGTATACACCATAGCACGATGGTATATCGGGGCGGAGCAATTACACCCTATGTGATAAGGTGTGCTCTACGATGAGTAATACTGAGCTACCTATTTCCTTTTGGGTGTTATGCACTTGAGAAGTTGCATACCTATTGAATAGGGTTCGAATCAAATCAGTTGCCTACCATTTCATATGTGATATGGAAAGGGAAGAGCCCATATCTTAAGTTAGTTAAGATTTGGGGTTGTACGGGCTATGTCTAAAAGCATAATCCGGACAAACTCGAGGCAAGATCTGTTATGTACAACTGGAAAGGTTCCAGCTATACAAACTACAGCAGATGATTTGGTAGAACCGAAGGATTCAATAGAAACCAACGAACCTCAGCCTCTCCGCCGATCTAGTAGGGTTCCTCACCCACCTGAGAGCTACTTCGGTTTCTCTATGACAGTGAGAGCGAGGATTGCATCATGAGATGATGACCCAACTAGCTTCGAGCAGGCCATCGAGAGTGACGACTCTGTAAGAATGGCTGGATGCTTAGTGATCTGAGATGGAATCCTTATACACCAACAAAGTATGGACTTTGGTTGCTATATCTGAAGGGTTAAATCCCCATCAGGAGCAAGTATATCTTGAGAAGATTACTTGGTGTAGATGGAAAAGTTGAGACTTTCAAAGCTAGACTTGTTAAAGCTTTTCGTCATCGACCAGGCGTGGATCATGATGAAACCTTTTCAAGTGACTATGCTTAAGTCCATCCAGATCCTACTTACCGCGGCTACATACCATGACTACGATATCTGGCGGTTGGGTATCTTGACTGCTTTTCTAAATGATGATTTGGAAGAGAGCGTCTATAAGTACACAGCCAGAGGGCTTCGTACACAGTGGGAGCAGCGGAAACGTGTACAAGATGCTTTATAGGATAAAGCAGGCATCGCGGAGTTGGAACATCTGTTTTGATGAAGCGGTCAAAGAAGTTGACATCATCAAAATGGTAGATGAACCTTGTATAAACAAAAAGGTAGTAGGGAGTATGGTGACGATCCTCGTAGAGTACGTGGATGACATACGCTTGATGGGGAAGGAGTTTCCTATGCTACGCTCGGTCAATCTCCGCTTATCACCATAATTCTCCATATAGGATCAAAGTGATACCTACTAAATCCTGGATTTTGGATCTATGAGATAAATCTAAATGGATGTTAGAATTCTCACTAGATGTAGTGAGACGGTATCAACCGATCCTGGGGAGAATCACTGGAAGGGTTCCAGGGTGATAAAGACGACTGAATGTCAGTCGCAGGCATTGTCTTTACCCTCAGTAAAGGGACGGTATGTTGGAAGAGTTCCAAGCTAGATACCGTGACATACTAGATGATAAAGGCAGGATACATCGCTACTTAAGATGCTACCAAAGAGGCTGTTTGGGTGTATATTGGTTCATGAGATGAACTACGTTCCTACCATTGTGAGACAATGGAGTTGTGGCTTATGCCAAGGAACACCCGTCCCATCAGTAACCCAGGCGTATTCTGAGGCCGCATCACCTGATCATGGAGATAGTTGATCTCCAGGGAGATCGAGGATAGGAGAGTAGACTCAGAGGACAACACAGCGGATCCACTCACAAAGGCCTGTTCCCAGAGAGAGATTTTTATGGGATGGTTGAGTATGAGATACTACAACCACTGCTATCAGATGGCCCTAGTGCAAGTGGGAGATTGTTAGTTATATGTATGCCCTAGAGGCCATTACTGTACATAGGATGTATATTGTAATGGATGCTGGGACATATATAGGGAGGACTTTCTTGCTCGACATGATAGTATGCTATCTGGTTGCTCTTTACCTTAACGTGTACTCGGATTGTCTCTCTATTACATGTTGGTAAAGCCCTTAGGATGTGTGCTTGACTACCTGGACTATGATGCGGATCATACTAGTGGGGACAAGGTAGTCCATAAGTACATCCTTCAAAGTCCCTAGTCGTGGGTGTATCGAGACGGGGCATCGATATTCCAGAGTAGACTAGCGTATACCTTCTCGACCCATATAGATGGGCGATGGATGATCCCATATCCATCGGTGTTTGACATCAGAGATGATATACGGGTGCTCAGTAGAGACTGGGTACACTGGACGGACTCGCCGAGAACTCCCAGATGGTATTATACCTCACGTCAGATGGCAGTTCTCTGGTGACACTGGTACAGAGTAGTCTGTTGACCCGAGATCGTCATAGAGTCTTGTGTAGTTCCCACTGTGCTTTGATTTCCATCTTACCACGTCCAAGAGGGCGTGCAAAACGGTGGTTTTTGGGTACAGTCCCGAGTCACATGGAGGCAATGAGCGATAGGAGGGGATTCGTCTCTCCCGGTATAGGGGGTTGATGTTGTGCTGTGTTCGATTGGCTATAACAGGAAATCCCTGGCCAGGGTTGCTGAGATTTACTGGTAAGTGTTACCAGTAGTTTCTCGAACAGTTATAGACTTCATATCGACACGACTTATCGAACTATTGGGGTCTGACGTTTACCACCCCTAGGCGAGATATGCGACATATCAGACGATCAGACCGGACTGTACGGTAGTGTTACTGGTTGGATTCACTGGAGTGTGAGCGGGCTTGCTCGTCGATCTTCAGATCGCTCAATACCCGGGTGGCCGTTACGTTTAGCAGACCGCTTGCGGCTTGTGGATGTTTGATATGATCATCATCTGCTGCCAGCGTATTGAGGAATCTTTAGAGTCCTACACAGAGGTTTCCTGGCTCAAGCGAAACGAAATAGGAGTGCATATGAGATATGTGCGGGACCGAGAATGATACCAGTATGTGATACTGTATTCGATTCTCGCGATATGTGACATTGATCGGTTATATGCGATATAGCCGGGTTATCGGATCAAGTGTTGATTCGATAAGTTGTTACTGTTGATATTAGTCGGTAATATGCGATATGACCGGATCATTAAATCAAGTGTTGATTTAATGATTTAATGCATAATTATATATTTGATATATTACTTTGCATTAACTAGTATCGGTTCACTTTAAATGGATTTTCTCACTCGGGTGTGCACATTTCATATGCGATATGATTTGTGCACTTGCTTGTATCATGTTTGATGGTGCATGCCCTTTTTGTTAAGTGTATAGAATTAAACCTTGGTTAATGGAATGGTTAGGGTTTACTATTTGATTATTCATTTTATTCATTTGTTTATTTCTTTTTGGAAAAGAAAAAATTGCATGATAAAATGGTGGCATTTTTGTTTTATTCATGAAGCTTCATGAATACTTTGACCATTGCAACCATTTTGTCATCTTGTAGAAACCTAACCATTCACTAACCATGATCAATTCTCTACATTAAACTATGGTTACTATTATGATAAGGATGGTTTTTCTTTTCTTATTAAAGATAATTCTTATCATAATATTCTTCTTCTTCTTCCTTCAACTCAAGAAGAAAAACCTAGACTACATCAATGGTGGATTGATGATATGAGTGAGAAATCCAAATCTAAAGTCTACCCACTTCCTATTTCTTCATCCTCTACCTCTTGCCAAGTAGTAGAGTGTGTTTCCTCCACAAGTTTCTTGACTTGGTGAAGTGAGAGCTTGATCTTGCGATGCTTCGACGTAGATCATCTTCGGCATGGACATCGACGACCTAGCTTGCCCATTCTCCGACGAAGCCGACGCTAGAGCCCGGATTTGATTTGGACAGCGGAGAGGACTTCGTTGCGGAGCTATGGAGGTGGAGCACCGGATCTACAAAGGTTGTATTTCCGTATTCCCTTAGTTAAGTGTTAACTAGTTAGCTTTTTCGCCTAGATTTCTAGCAAATGATCCGTAGTCGGGTTTCTCGGCACCGTTAAAATTTTAATTTGGCATGGTTGATGCCTTGTGAGACCTCATTAGGGTGCCTAGGAACCCTACACCAGCCGTAGAAGGGTCAAGCCAACGCCTCACATGTGGCACGCCGTACTGCCCCAAACCCGAAGGTTCAAAGTGCAGTTCTAGACGGTCACATAATCGAGTTAAGGTTTGTTGTCTTCTAGAGGGTCCATCGCGTTACTTGCACTACTTAGAACGTCGTTAAACTACGGAAAAATCCAACACTTGGAAATTTCCCGACAGGGGAAAAGTTGGGTATTTATATCCGGTCGAACTTTTTAACATATTCTAAAGTCATCCAGAAATACACAAAGACGAAATTTGATAATCCGGTCGAAACATCAAAACCCCAAAACACCCCAGAAAATAAAACTCTGGAATAAATATTAAAAATACCCATAAAACTCAGCTTCTGAAATAATTAATTACTGCGCAAAGTAGAAGTGCTGACGTCATCATCCTGCCGCGGAACCGCCGCCTAAGGAGGCTTATGCCGCGGTTCCGCCGCAGGTTGCACTGTTCATGACTTGAATTTTGTGCCGTAATTCTTATAATTTCTTGCTGAGTTTTCTGCGTATTTTTAATTTGGAAAAATCCCAGTTTTTAGAAAAAGTCCAGAGAGCGTGGAAAAATGCGGTTTCGGGTTCGATCGGACTTCAAACTCCGTCTAGACTTCGCCTAAGGCTCTAGCTAGGCTCTGATACCACTGTAGGTCTGGCAGCCACCCCATCTAATGGGGTCACCGTGGCACCAACAGGTCCCTCAGCAGCTACTTTTTACGCATGCCCCCTCGCGAGGACTACAACCCGCCGGAACACCTTCCGGTCTCGGGACACCCTGGGGGTAAGAGCCTATGCTTCGCCACACTGTCACACAGTGAGAACCCCCCATAGGTCGACATCTAATGCCTAGTAGCTCTGATACCACTGTAGGGTTCCTAGGCACTCTAATGAAGTCTCACAAGGCATCAACCATGCCAATTTCAAAAATTATGGGTGCCGAGAAACCCTAATACGGATCGTTGACTAGAAATTTAGGCGAAAAGATAATCTAGTTAACTACTTAACTAAAAGTTAGATGCTACAACCTTTGTAGATCCGGTTCTCCACTTCCTTAGCTCCACGTGGGTGTCCTCTCGCTGTCCATCATGAATCCCGAACTCAATCGTCGGCTTCATCGGAGAAACGGGCGAGCTAGGTCGTCGGCTTCGTGTCAAAGACGATCTACGTCGAGGCATCACAAGTTCAAGCTCCGACTTCACAAAGTTGTGAAACTTGTGAAGAAAACACCCAAAACAACTTGGCAAGAGGTAGAGGGTGAAGAAATAGGAGGTGGGTTCATTTTAGAATTGGATTTCTCTCACTTTAGCTCAAGTTGCCATTGATGGACCTTAAGCTTTTCTTGAAGAAGAAGAAGGAGAAGAAGAAAGAATATGATAAGTCTTCCATTTTAAAAATGAAACTAATATGAATACTTATCATATCTTGACCATGGTCAAGTGTAGAGATTAAACTAAGGTTAGTTGGAATGGTTAGGGTTAAGGATGAGATAAAGATGGTGGACTTTGTCAAAGCTTCAAGAAGCTTCAACATAGAAACAAAATAAGCCACCATTCTTAACTAAATCCTTTCCAAATAAATAAATAAATGAAAAATCAAAACCCTAATCATCATTTAACCATGGTTTAATCCTTTACACTTAACCACATTATCAAGTATCATCAAACATGATACAAGAATGTGCACAAAAGTATATCACATATACTTCTTGCACATCAAGTGAGAAAATCCATATAAAGTGAACCAATACTAGTTAATGCAAAGTAATATATCAAATATATAATTATACATTAAATCATTAAATCAACACTTGATTTAACGATCCGGTCATATCGCATATAACCGACTAGTATCCTATGTATCGGCTTATCGAATCAATACTTGATTCGATATCTAGGTTATATCGAATATAACCAATCGATACATCCATCGCGAGAATGAAATACGGTATCACATACACGCATTATTCTCGGTCCTGCACATATCTCATATGCGCTCCTATTTCGTTTCGCTTGAGCCAGGAAACCTCTGTGTAGGACTCTAAAGACTCGTCAATACGCCGGTAGCAGATGATGATCATATCAAGCACCCACAAGCCGCAAGCGGTCTGCTAAACGTAACGGCCATCCGGGTATTGAGCGATCAGAAGATCGACGAGCTAGCCCGCTCACACTCCTGTGAATCCAACCAGTAACACTTACCGTACAGTCCGGTCTGTTCGTCTGATATGTCGCATATCAAGTCTAGGGGTGGTAAACGTCAGACCCCAATAATCGATAAGTCGTGCCGATATGAGGCTCATAACGGGTCGAGAAACTACTGGTAACTCTTACCAGCAAATCTCTAATCAGCCCTGGCCAGGGACTTCCCTGTTACGGCCAATCGAGCACAGCGCAACATCAACCCCCAATACCGGGAGAGACGAAACCCCTCCTATCGCTCATTGCCTCCATGTGACTCGGGACTGTACCCAAAGACCACCGTTTTGCACGCCCTCATGGACGTGGTAAGGTGGAGATCAAAGCACAGTGGGAATCACACAAGACTCTATGACGATCTCGGGTCTACAGACTAACCTGTACAAGTGTCACCTGAGAACTGCCATCTGACGTGAGGTATAATACCATCTGGGAGTTCTCGGCGAGTCCGTCCAGTATACCCAGTCTCCACTGAGCACCCGTATACCATCTCTGATGTCAAACACAAATGGATATGGGATCATCCATCGCCCATCTCATGGGTCGAGAAGCGTATACGCTAGTCTACACTGGTATATCGATGCCCCGTCTCGATACATCCACGACTAGGGACCATGAAGGATGTACTTATGGACTACCATGTCCCCACTAGTATGATCTGCATCATAGTCCAGGTAGTCAAGTACACATCCTAAGGGCTTTATCAACATGTAACTATAAGACAGTTTAAAGAGACAAGTGTACATGTTAAGATAAAGAATAACCAGATAGCATACTATCATATCGAGCAAGAAAGTCATCTCTATATATGTCCAAGCATCCAATATAATATACATCATCTGGACAATACTGGCCTCTAGGGCATACATACAACTAACAAGAACTGAACCCAGGAATGCAAGAAAGTGACCACACTGTATGAGAACGTCTACTGGGTCGCCTGGACCATCGGTGACGAGCACGGCTCTGGCTATCACCGAGAAACGTGGAATCAAGAAAAAAAAGAAAAGAAAGAAGAAGAAGAATAAGAAGAGTTGCACTGGGGTTTGGTGCTCTAGGGTAGAGGCGAAGCAAGGGAGGCATGACGACGAGTCGTGGGTTCTCCGGCGAGGTTTCACAGCAAAGGGCAGTGGGGGTTTCTTGGGTTCGTACCGGGTTCTCGGGGTCGGGGCTCGGGGTTTCCGTGTAGGGAGAGGAAAGAGGAGAGTGGGAGAAGAGGTGGTGGTGAGGGTGTGAGGCCCATGACGGGGTCGGAGCTCCGACGGCAAGGGTGTAGGAGAGGGTTGCAAGTGAGGGTTGCAGTGGGTCGTGTTCTCATCGTTGGGGATGAAGGTGTGGAGAGGGAGGAGATGGTGGTGTCGGAGAGGGAGATGAGGGTTAGGGTCGTCGGTGACGACGAGGATGACTGCTTAGGCATGGGTTCGTGGAGGCGAGTTGGGTTCGTCGGGTTTGCATGGGTTTGCGATGGGGAAAGATGAGAGAGAAGTGAGCAGGGAGGAGAGGAGATGAGGTCGAGGGTGGAGGCGGAGATGACGGTGTGGCTCAAGTGAAGGCATGGGTAGGATTAGGGTTTCGTGGAGGCGTAGGCGGCGGGGAAAAGAACAGACGAGAGAGGGAGAAGAAAACGTGGGTTAGTATAAATATAGGTGTTAAATTTTTTTAAAAGAATATATATATATATAGACAGAGAGAGATGAGTTAGGATATAGATTACAGAAAATATTTTTTAAAATATATATGGTAAAAAACTTATATAATAAACAGTTTATATATAAAGGATTTCATATTATATATTTTGAGATTTCTAGTTAATACAAAAATGGTCCAAAACATGTCCGAGTTAGGTCTAAAATTACGGTTTGAAAATACGGATAATATACGCGTCAACAGAAACCAAAATGCGATGTCTAGTTAACGAAAATGCATACCCTGAGAAAGGATACATGTAGTATACACACAGCGATCCAAACGAGTTTGTTTCACTAAACGGAACGTGAACACGATATACGGATGCAACCATAGGGTACGGGGTATGATGCAGGCCATACTAATATTTAAAATATATTATTTGACTATAATTGTATTATTAAAAATATATGTAGATGCTAGATATACGATGCAGGTATACAGGATATAGAACATGTGTGCACGGATTCTCAGAACTAGCAAGAATAAGTCGTAATCAAGAACCAAAATAGTTTTCATGTATGCGGGTCGGGTCGAATATTAAGCACAGATACTAACTATACTATCCGCACCCAAAACAAATAAAAACAAGAAATATCCATAAAATAAAGGAAATACTCATATAGAACTGGTATAAATGAACTAGGGTGTTACATTATACCTAACTACAAAAAGAATTTCATCCTCGAAATTCCTGGAATATGAAAAGACAAGTAAATATGAATCTAAAAGAATAAGTGTGGAAACTTCTGTCGAACTCGTCTTCTCTTTCCCAAGTCGATTCTCCGTGCGAGCGATTCCCCCATGAAACAAATACGAGAGGGATAACCTTATTCTTGAGGACCTTTTCTCTTCGATCTACAATCGACATCGGTCGTTCTTCGTATGTTAAGTCCTCCCTTACTGTCAGCTCCGAATGATATAGTACGTGTGTCTCATCTCGAACATACTCGCGGAGTTGAGATACATGAAATACGTCATGAACACTCTCCATGGATGATGGTGACGCCAATCGATAAGCTACTTCTCCAACGCGCTCGATGATATCGAAAGGCCCCACGAATTGAGGACTAAGATTGCCTCGACTCCCAAATCGAATCACTCCTCTATTAAGTGATATCTTCAAGAATACAAGATCACCAACTGCGAACTCCAGAGGTCTTCCTGTTGTATCGGCCCAACTTTTCTGTCGATCTTGCACTGCCTTCATATGATTCCGGATTGTACTAACTTTCTCCACGGTTTGCATGAAAAGATCCGGTCCCAACAATTTTTGTTCTCTAACATTGTCCCAACAGACGGGTGAGCGACACTTGCAACCATATAACGCTTCGAATGGAGCCATCTGGATAGTCTCCTGAAAGCTGTCGTTATACAAAAACTCCACCAAGTGCAGATGATCTTCCCATGAACCCTTGAAGTCCAACTTACACGCTCTCAATATATCTTTAAGAGTTTGGATCGTTCTTTCTGACTGGCCATCTGTATGAGAATGATAAGCGGTGATAAACATTAATCGAGTCCCAAAACTTTCTTGTAAACTCTTCCAAAAGTGTGATAAGAATCGGGTATCACGATCGGAAACGATGCTCATAGGTACTCCATGCAATCTCACAATCTCCTGCATGTACCGCTCTACTAACGCTTCCATCGATTAACCAACTCGAAATGGTATGAAATGAGCTCCCTTGGTCAATCGATCAACAATTACCCAAACTGCATTGTTACCTTTTAGACTCCATGGTAAAGCTGTCACAAAATCCCTGGTTATATGTTCCCACTTCCACTGAGAAATCGGAAGTGGTTGCAATAAACCAGCTACCCTTTGATGTTCAGCCTTAACATGCTGACACATCAAGCACTTCGCTACAAAGCTAGCAATCTCTCTTTTCATGCCTTCCCACCAGAAATGCTGTCGTAAATCTCGGTACATCTTCATGCCTCCTGGATGTACGGAATATGTGGAACTATGCGCCTCATTCATGACTTCTTCATGAATATCTCCTTTAAGCACACATAAACGACTACCATATCGTAATGAACCATCTTCATAAATCAACAAGTCCGTTAGAACTTCCTCTTCAACCTGTTCTCGAAACTTATGCAATTTTGGATCGTGCGACTGCGCTGCTTTAATACATGAAGGGTTACAATAGTGCCCCGGCCAATTTCCATGGCCAAATGCGGAACAAAATTTTTACTACGATACAAAACTTGGCGCTAGAATAAACCCTAAAGCGAATCTTTACCATTAACCTAACTAGCAAAAGAAGGTTCTATCTACTATGATAGAATGTTATACCTCAAACTTGAACACCTTCTCTTCTTGTTGTGCTTCTCCTTGTTGTGAGCTCCTTAGAGTGGTGTAGATGGCTCCTCCTCACCGTCTTCTCTATGCCAAAGAAAGATCCACCCGAAGGCCTCTACCTTGAGCTCCAACCTCTATATTGAAGTAACTAAGGTGCTTGGTGTGCTAGAATAAGAACCTTAGAGTGAGTAGAGAATTATTTTGGTGGTTTGATCTCACAATGCTCTTGATTTTCAACTCATGAAATAAGAAAGCCTTGAGAAAGGAAGAGGATAGAGCTAGAGAATGTATCATGATCAAATGAGGTGTTTGCTCTCATATGATGAGAAAAAGAATAATGATAATTTTAATTAGGATAATTGTCATGGTTGATGTTGATTTGACCATTATCATGTCATAATTAATGCTAAGCACAAAATATTTCATGCTTAACAAAAATATCTAAGTCAACAAAAGTCAACAAGTCAAATGGTCAAACTAATTAACCATGATACAATTATCTCTAATTAAAACTTATTAATCAATTTCCTCCATCTCATTATGGTTTTAATCAAGTCAATGGTCAAAACCCTAATGAGGTTTCTCTGCCTCTGTCAACAGTATATACATACCTGCATCCGTGTTCCGAGGAACACGAATACAATGAGACCGAACTAACCTAAAACCAAATAGTAGGATCTGGCTTAAACCAAATCCCACTAGTAACAACTGCCCGAACACCAAACACGCACAAGTGCGTGTATGTGAACGGACCCTGTCGTAAAACCATATGACCTCTACTACGTTTCGCCCAAAGGTGAACAACCCTCTGTGTGGGACTCTAAAGACTCGACACTACGCTGGCAGTGGGTTTAACCATAGGCCGCAAGTGGTACTAGCTGTACGTAACGGTCCCCAGGTAGATGTCGATAAGAAGACCGATGAGGTAAACTCATCCGAACTCCTACTGAGCTTGAATGTGACAATCTCCGTACAGTCCGTTCTGTTCATCTAAGAGTATTGCATGTCGGGCCTAGGGGCGGTAAACGTCAGACCCCTAATAGCGGTACAAGTCGTGTCGGAGTGTATCCCAGAACACCCTGAGAAACTACTGGAAACAATACCAGTAAATCTCGCTTGCCCTGGCCAAGGACTTTGTGTAATGGCTCTCCTAGACACAGCGCGATATCAACCCCCAATATCGGAAGAGACGAATCCTGTCTAACCATCACTGCCTCCAAGTGCTTCGGGATTGCACCCAACTACTACCTGTTTGCACGGCTCAATAGAGCCGTGGTAGGGTAGCAATCAAAGAACAGTGGGAACACACTTGAGGCGAAGTAGCAGTGTCAAGTTAACGGACTAAGCTGTACTCATGTCACCTGGGAACTGCTACCCGACGATAGGTATAATACCAACCAACAGTTCCCGATGAGTCCTGTCCAGTGTACTCGCAACCTAACGAGCACCTGCATACTATCTCCAGTACGACGTACTGATGGATATGGGACAGACCATCTCCTCTGCTGGGATGAGAAGCGTATGCACTAGTCTACTCTGGAGTATCGATGCCCTGTCTCGATAATCCTACGACTAGGGACCTGTATAAGGATGTGCTTATAGACTACCCAGCCCCCACTAGTGTGATCGCCATCATAATACTGGTAGTCAAGCAAAGATCCTAAGGGCTCCATCAATATTTATTAGCGATATGTTAAAAGAAACATATACACATATTAAGATAGATACAAACCAAGTAGCATACTATAATATCGAGCAAGACTGTCGTCAATCCATGTATATACCCCAAGCTTCCAAAATGTAATATACAAACTAGTACTATACAATAATGGCCTCTAGGGCATACATATCCAACAATACTATCGATCAAGGACGACTGTACTTGCAGGTGCATCAACTGTCCTAAAGAATGCGGTAACACGATCTCATACTCGAATCTTCGAAAATCATCGATAAACTCTTTCTGTACAGTCAACATCCGTATTGCTGGCAACCGACTTGGCGCATCCGGCACCATATTAACTTTCCCCAGATGGTTTTTGAGATCAAGATCATAGTCATCCATCAACTCTAACCATCTACGTTGCCTCATGTTGAGCACTTTCTATGTGAACATGTACTTTAGGCTTTTGTGATCGGTGAATACTTCGACCCTTTCGTCCAATAAGCAGTGTCTCCAAATTTTCAAAGCGAAAATCACCGCTGCTAGCTCCAATTCAAGAGTTGGATAGTTCTTCTCATGAGTCTTCAATTGTCTCGATGCGTAGGCTATAACCTTCCCATGCTGCATAAGAACACATCCCGAGCCTTTCCCAGATGCGTCGCTGTGAATAACTAACCCTCCGTAACCATCTGGCACGGTCAAAATACGAGCGGTTGTCAATTTTTACTTCAACGCCTCAAAAGCTAATGCACAACTATCCGTCCAAACGAACAGTATCTCCTTTCGCGTTAGCTTGGTCAATGGTTCAGCTAAACGAGCGAAATTCTCCACGAACCTTCTATAATATCCGGCTAGTCCAAGAAAACTTCGGATCTCTGCTACGTTCTTTAGAATCGTCCAATCTTGAACTGCTATAATCATTTTAAGATCAACAACGATTCCATCTCCGGTTACGACGTGTCCCAAAAACTTCACTTCTTCGAGCCAAAATTCGCACTTGCTTATCTTCGCATATAACCTTTCTTGCCTCAATGTTTGTAGTGCAATCTTCAAATGTTCTGCATGCTCTTATTGGCTCCTCGAATAGACCAAAATATCATCGATAAACACCACTATAAACTGGTCCAAGAATGATGAAAAGATTCAGTTTATCAAGTCCATAAATATCGCAGGTGCGTTCGTGACTCCGAATGGCATTACTGAGTACTCGTAATACCTATATTGAGCTCAGAACGCAGCCTTGCAAATATCTTCTGATTTTACTCGAACTTGATGATATCCGAATCGCAAATCCAGTTTCTAGAATACCCTCGGGCCACTGAGTTGATCAAATAATTCGCAGATGCGAGAGATCGGGTACTCATTCTTAATAGTCACCCGATTTAATTCTCGATAATCGATGCACATCCTCCGCGTGCCATCTTTCTTCTTGACTAGAAAAACTGGAGCTCCCCTGTGTGAATTGCTGCTGCGAATCCAACCCTTCTCTAACAATTCGGTAACTTTTTTCTTCACTTCTTCTAGCTCCACTGGTGCCATCGGATAATACGTCTTTGAAATTGGCGCTGTCTCAGAAACAAGATCAATCGCAAACTCCACATCTCGTTTTGGCAGTAAACCAGAGATGTTCTAGAACATGTCTATAACTCTCGAACTACTGCTAGCGCTACTTCCTTATCAACTTCCATCGACGAAAGAACGATGCTTGTCGGCCTAGCCCTAAATTTGACTAGCCCGACAGATCTACTACCTCCGGCAAAAACAAATTCCGGATATCCGGGAATCTGGAAAATCACTTTGTTTACCCTACAATCAATGTGAGCGTGAAAAGTGGCGAGAAAATCCATTCCCAAGATGACGTCATAACTACTAGTAACGATCACCAAGAAATCCATGAATAACTCTCGTTCGCAGACAACAACCGAACAATCCTTGCACTCGCTACTAGATATGATCTTCCCGTTCCCAGTGTGTATGTCTCTGCAACTAGATAGGGTTGTGTATATAATTGAGTGTGCAGTAATAAACTTGGATGGCATAAAACAATAGGATGTACCTGAATCGAATAATGCTAAAGCGGGAAATCATAAACAAGTAGGATACCTGAAACGACTTCATCTGAAGCCTTGGCCTCCTCGGCTGTCAAGGTAAAGGCTCATGCTTGATTAAACGCCTAAGTAATCTGTTTCTGCCCCTGAATTTGCTTTTGTGGTAGCTTCTGAGTATCGTCCCTCAATCGTAGCATTGACGGAAAAGCACTGACCGTATGGTTAGCCGAACTGCAAACAAGACAGAGTCTAAGCCTCTTTTGATATTCCCTCTACAAGTGTCCGGGTAGATGGCAGAAACCACAAACCATGCTTTTTTTTCTGATCTGCTATGACAGGCTTCTTCATAGGTACAATGCCATGTCTGTACACCGGGATGATTCTTTGTATAGGAGCTCCGTTTGGTATAAACGCCGGCTTCTGTACTACTACGGCTTGTTGTTGTGTACCCTTTGCTTTCACCAATAGGCTCTGCGGCTTCTTGGCTGCCTTAAGAACTTATGAGAAAGTGGTGAATCCTAAAGATATAATGTGTCTATGGATTTCCATGTCCAAACTGCGCATGAACCTTCGTTCCCTATCAGCATCGTTGGCAACCAAAGGTCCTGTGAATCGACTAAGCCACGCCCACTCAGCCATATGCATATCCACAGATCCTCCGTTCTGCTTCAAGATGATAAACTTTTCTTCCATCTCTTCCCGCGCAGTTTGAGGAAATGAGTTCTCTAAGAAATTCTGCGAGAACGTTGCTTAACTGATCGACTTGGGCAGACGGGTCTCTTCCATGAGCCACCACTCGCCAGCATAGTCCACCAGTTGGATGCGTAGAACATCCACTCTCTTATCATCTGGAATCTGCGTGACGACGAGCATATTCTCCGTGTCAACTAGCCACTGCTCCTCTGGCAATGGCTCCTCCAAACCAGTGAATGTGGATGGACCAAGTCTCCTGAAATCCGCCACGGTACCCACACAATGTACTGGCTTGGCCTCTATTGTGTCTATGGACTGCTGGACTGTCCGCAGACCCTCCTAAAAAGCTTCGGCTTGCCACTGATTCAAATCGGTTTGCCACTGATTCAGATCGGTTTGCCACTTCTGGTTCTCCAGCATTCCACGAATCACACCAAGCAATGCGGCGTTATCAACTTGCCTCTGGTATGTTTGCAAATCTCTATCCTCCACGATTCTGAAGCTAAGACACTGAAAAGGATTAGCACGATAAATAGGATTCAATAAACATGATAGTTATGGATTCAAGAATGGCAAGACAATAAATTGGCAGGACATCTTCCTAATTACTGGTTTTCTGATTCGTGTATTGGGTTCAATACCCAACCACAAAAGAATCAATCCGATTAACCTAAATCCTATGTTCTGATACCAAACAAACCCTATCACGCCCCGTTTCCCAGAGTATGCTAACTACGGCACGTGACAGAGACAACCATACTACCTGTGGCTAGGAAGCATCCCTCCACAGTCACATTACGGCTGTCTATAAGATATCAAGAATAGTAAAACATAAACTAACTAGTACATGTCCATCTTCCAGAATAAAAGAGTCGTACATCAGGAAATAAAAGTAGCATAAGAAAAACTAAACTAGACTATCACTCAACATGATCTTCACTGCTTGGCTTGACGGCTAAAGTACTCCTGATCAGCCTGCGACAGAGATAGAGGATCTGGGCCATGCAAAATCCAGATGCCAGTGCATCATAATATCAAACAGTAATAAGAACCAGGATGTAACAAGATATACAGGCATGATTATAAACGATAACATGAATATAACAAGTAAGCATAGATATGAAACAGTGAGTTGTATATGTGTATGTGAAGTGCGGTGAGTAATCTAAACTGTGTTAACTATTCTAAAGTTTATGAAATCAACCTAATGGAATCGTCGATGTAACTCAATAGTATCACGTGCGTGCCCAGGACTACGATCCAGACTCTCGGGCTAAATCCGAGACGTGCCGCTAAGCACTAAACAGGTAACATGTACAGATGAATGATGTCAGCAGCAGCATCCCGGGACTGGCCTAGCCCCTAAAAATTGATCAGTATAAGTATCGAACTGTCGAATTATAAGTCAAGTTTCATCATTGATTTCGCCTTACCCCCAAGGTTATGTGTTCAAGAAGTTAGGTATTGATAATATGGAGCTAATGGAAACATAGGATCAAGCAGGTACAGGTTTGTCTATGTAGACATCAGGATACGTCCACAAGAACAACAAGTCAGGATTGTCGACATTGCTAATAGGATTAGACAACAAGTCAAGTAGTGTATTAGGGCATGACAAGTAGTGCACAATGTATCAAACGGATGCCCAAATTAAAACTATAACGAGTATCAAAACACGGTAAAAGCACAGATGCGCAAGTAATAATCAGTGATACCATATTTTAAGTCCATGAGTCATATGAAGCACACTAGCAATAATGATATATGAATATAGCGGTAACATGAAGTAATCAGGTTCCGGCATGCAACTAAATATGTAATAAACAGTACGGATACGAACGGATATCGTAAAACGGTAAACTGTAACAGGGATGCATAATGCAGCATACATGTAATATCTTAATTCATATGGATGTAAATATTATAGCATAGTATGTAGCAAGATAAACTAGCTTGATAGGATCTCATGACGGGGTGCGTACGCCACGCTGACGTCAGTAAACGTCGCGATGCACATGCGCGCGTACAGAATTAAACTAAGTAATGCAAGAAAGTGACCACGCTGTATGAGAACGTCTACTGGGTCGCCCGGATCGTCGGCGACGAGCATGGCTCCGGCGATCACCGGGAAACACGGAATCAAGAAAAGAAAGAAAAGAAAGAAGAAGAATAAGAGTTGCACTGGGGTTTGGTGCTCTGGGGAAGAGGCGAAGCGAGGGAGGCATGACAACGAGTCGTCGGTTTTCCGGTGAGGTTTCATGGAAAAGGGCGGCGGGGGTTTCTTGGGTTCGTTAAGGGTTCTCGGGGTCAGAGATCGGGGTTCCCATACTGGGGAGAGGAGAGAGGAGAGAGGGAGGAGAGGTGGTAGCGAGGGCGTGAGGCCGACGGCGGGGTCGAAATTCCGGCGGCGAGGGTGCAGGGGAGGGTTGCAGGCGAAGGTTGCAGTAGATCGGGTTCTCGTCGTCGGGGATGAAGATGGGGAGAAAAGGAGAAGGAGGAGATGGTGGTGTCGGAGAGGGAGATGAGGATTAGGGTCGGCGGCGGCGATGAGGATGACGGCTCGGGCGCGGGTTCGTGGAGGCGAGTTGGGTTCGTCGGGTTTGCATGGGTTTGCGACGGGGAAAGAGAAGAGAGAGGTGAGAGGGGAGGAGAGGAAATGAGGTCGAGGGTGGAGGCGGTGAGGCGCGGGTGAAGGCATGGGCAGGGTTATGGTTTCGTGGAGGCGAAGGTGGCTAGAAAAAGAACAGACGAGAGAGGGAGAAGAGCATATGGGGTTTAATATAAATATATCTGTTAAAAAAATTTTAAAAGAAAATATATATATATATATATATATATATATATATAGAGAGAGAGAGAGAGAGGTGAGTTAGGATATAGATTGTAGAAAATATTTTTAATAATATATATGGTTAAAAACTTATATAATAAACAATTTATATATAAAGGATTTTATATTATATATTTTGAGATTTCTGGTTAATACAAAAATAGTCCAAAATATGCCCTGGTTGAGTCTAAAATTACGGTTTGAAAATACGGATAATATACGTGTCAACAAAAACCACAATGCGATATCCGGTTAACAAAAATGCATACCCTTAAAAAAGGACACACGTAGCGATTCAAACGAGTCTGTTTCACTAAACGGAACGTGAACACGATATACGGATGCAACCATAGGTTACGTGGTATGATGCAGGCCATGCAAGATATTTAAAATATATTATTTAACTATAATTGTATTATTAAAAATATATTTAGATATAAGATATACGATGCGGGTATACAGGATATAGAATATGTGTGCACAGATTCTCAGAACTAGAAATAATAAGTCGTAATAAAGAACCAAGATGAGTTTCAAGTATGCGGGTCGGATTGGATACTAAGCACAGATACTAACTATACCATCCTCACCCAAATTAAATAAAAGCAAGAAATGGCCATAAAATAAAGGAAATACTCAAATAGAACTGGTATAATGAACTAGGGTGTTACACGTTGGAAAACCAAGCTACCAACGTAGACCCTGTCAAGCAAATATTTGACCCAAAACTAAATCTCAAATATACAGATTTGGACTAATCTGTGCTCTACGGGCAACGACATAAATTAGACTCCGTATACAATCCATGGGAAACCGAAAATAAAACAAACACAGCACAACACGAAGTGAACCACAGGAGAAGGAGAAAGTGATTATCGCAACGTGGTAACATAATTAACTTAAAGGGCTTGCGCTTGCGGGGAAGAGCGTCCCCACAATCAAAAACCCCTTACAAACGAAGGGGAATCTGATGAAATCTTCTACAATGGTTACATCTATCCAAACCTTCGATATACGGTGCCATAAATCAACTTGGTATCTTCGAAGAGGTGGGTGGATATGTCCAAATAGCACCTGCCCTTAATTCAGGCTAGACGTGCTCCGCGTCTCAATCCGGTCTTCGGCGGTAAACAAATAATCTATTTACTGCCAAAGACCGGATTGAGACGCGGAGCACGTCTAGCCTGAATTAAGGGCAGGTGCTATTTGGACATATCCACCCTCCTCTCCGAAGATACCAAGTTGATTTATGGCATCGTATATCGGAGCTTTGGGTAGATGTAACCGTTGCAGCAGATTCCCCCTCATTTGTAAGGGGTTTTTGATTGCGGGGACGCTCTTCCCTGCAGGCGCAAGCCCCTACAGTTAATAACGTTACCACGTTGCAATAACCACTTTATCCTTCTCCAGTAGTTCACTTTGTGTCGTGTGTTTTTTGTTTGTTTTGGTTGCCAGTGGATTGTATACAGAGACTCGTTTATGTCGTCGCCCGTAGGGCGCGGATTAGTCCAAATCCGTATATTTTAGATTTGGTTTTGGGTCAAGGATTTGCTTGACGTGGTCTACATTGATATCTTGGTTTTCCAACAGAAATGAACTTAAGATGCATTTCTCACATTTGTGAGGTTCATCCATTTATAGAATATTTGAGTTTGATTTAAGGATCATTAGTCATATTTGAGACTAAGATTAACTTAGAAACAAATGAGCATATGGGCTCAATTATTTTAGTTTAAGGACATCAAAGTCCATTATCACCGTGTTTGGGGCGACGCGCTAGTTTAGGGACATCTCGATCCAACATTCCCGTTTTGGGGACGAATGTTAGTTTAAGCATATTTTGGTCCATTATTCCCATTTTGGGGAAGAATGTTAGTTTAAGGATATTCCGGTCCAACATTCCCAGTTTGGGGACGAATGTTAGTTTAAGGACATTTAGGTCCATTATCCATCTTGCGCGCACGTGTATTTGTTACATAGCAGAGTGAACGATGGTGACATGGAATGCGCCCAATTTGGGTTGCGATCCGATTTGAGCTGTGCACGTCAATTTGGAAGTGCATCAATATAGGATGTATCATTCCCTGTCTTGATGCAATTTTACATCAAGTTGGGACGAGAAAAGAGTTATTGGTTGTCAGGACCCACCACCTTTCTGAAAACGTTGAGAAATTATAACGACATATATCAGAGGTGTGGAGGGATGTACCCTTAAACCAAATCCCGTATTTGAGGGAAAATATCATAGTGGATCATCTAAAAATCGTTAGTCTTATTTGAGACTAAGATTAACTTAGAAAGTATGGGATGAAAATCGTTAGTCATGTATGGGACTAAGATCAGTATGGAAATCATGAACATAAGCTTAGCCAATTTGGATGAAGATTGGGTTTCTCTATCACCCAGCAGTGCTAAGCACTCAGTTGCATATAGCGCTCATGTGTGTTTCACATGAGGCGTTGAAATAGTGCTAAGCACTAGTATTTTATGGCGCTCACGTATGTTTCACGTGAGGCGCTGAACATCCGGCGATCACGTGTGTTTCACGTGAGACGCTGCACTAGTGTTAAGCACTAAACTTTTCTGTTTTCTGGCGCTCACGTTTGTTTCACATGAGGCGCTATGTAACTTGGTCTTGGGTGCTCACGTGCTTCTCACGTGAGGCGCTGAGTTCTTTGGAGATTTAATCTCTATTGATATTTTTAGAGAACTTAAATCTCTGTTAATGGTATTTTGACCATTAACGATCACCAAGATCATTATTTTGAGAATCTGGGATCAGATTCTTTAAGAACTAAGTTTTTGATTTGAAGAAACTAAGTTCCCGAAGTATTATGGATTCAATATTCTCCATGTTCTTTTATCTATGTCTTTCTGTTCATGTTTTCAAATAGGTTAAGTCTCTGTTAATGGTATTTTGACCATTAACAATCACCACGATCACTAGTTTGACGATCTTGGATCGGGTTCTTAAAGAATTAAGTTCTTAATTTGAAGGAACATAGACCCGGTATGCGATACTCTTAGACGAAAAGACCGGACTGTATGAAGGTTGTCACGGATAGGCTCGGTAGAGATTCGGATGAGTTTGATCGTCGGCCTTCTTTTCGACAGGTATATGGGTAGCCGTTACGTACAGCTAGTGCAGCTTACATACTTGTAGTTAAACCCACTGCCAGCGTACTGTCAAGTTTTTAGAGTACCACACAGAGGGTTTTCCTGGTTTAGGCGAAACAATGTAGAGGACGTATGTTTATACGTGCTGGGTTCCAATTAAATACGTGTACTAGTTGCGTGAAATTTAATCGGACGGTTTATGATACTAGAGGGCTTAGGATTAAGCCAGTTTATTAAATCACGTATTTATTTAATTCTAGTATCATATTATTAGATTTATCTATCTCTTGGTATTCATATTTTTGGTATGAATACGGGTATCTATATACGGTATGGTATATTTATACAAGAATGGCTTATGGAAGATGGACACCTCATTTAGGTTTTTCTATTTATTAAAAAATATGAAATGAGATGGCATGCAAGGTGGCATGAAGAGTGTAGAGAGGAATGAGCAAATGAATTATATATTTATTTGTCATTACTATTCAAGTATGGTAACCATTTTTAACTGTGAAATTCTTTTCACAAAAACAAAATGGTTATGATATTTTTCACACTCTAGTTCTCATTTTCATGAGCTCATTCTCTCTCTTCTCAAGCTCTCATCTTCTTCTACAATCTCAACCCTCTGAGAATCATGAGGTTTTAGAGATAGATAAACTCCATTAACAATCTCTACATCATCTTTATAAGCTAGATTAGCAATCTAGGTTATTAAGTTACTTCATTAGTGAAGCCTACCTTAGACTAAAAACTCTTGGGTGGGTCATCTAAGATTAAGAAGGCCCTCAAGCAAGTTTGATCTAAGACCTCAAGAAGTAAAAGAAGGAAGATTTTTGAAGACCGAAGGGCACGAATTTCTTTGGTATAACCTTCTTTCATAGTAGATAAACTCCTTATAGTTGCTAGTTTAGGGTTATGGTTTGATCACTTGGGGTTTTGTTGATTGTGCTTGCTCAAAATTTCATTTTTGTGCATTCCACATGTTTACCTCCGAAATGGGAAACGGAACCGGGATGGTTTGTCTTGCCTGAATTTAGGGGAAGATTCTATTTGGGTTTATCCGTCCACCTCTCCGAAAATTCCAAGTTGATTTATGACACCGTGCATCGAAGGTTTGGACGGATGCGACCGTTGTAGAAAACTTCATCAGATTCCCCCTCGTTGGCGAGGGGCTTTTGAATGTGGGGACGCTCTTCCCTGCAGGCGCAAGGGCCTGCAGTTAATTACGTTACCGCATCACGGTAACTACTTTCTCCTGCTCCAGAAGATCACTTTGTGTCGTGTGTGTTTGTTTTATTTTTTGGTTACCCGTGGATTATATACGTAGACTAATTTATGTTGCCGCCCGTAGGGCGTAGATTAGTCCAAATCCGTATGTTCTTAGATTTGGATTTAGGTTAGTTTAAGGATCGTTAATCTCGTTTGAGATTAAGATCAACTTAAATGTTTGTTGAGGACACGTTAGTCTAATTTTAGACTAAGATCTACTCACCAGGGTTTTGGATCATTCAGATCTAACAAAAGAGCATTTCGGCTCTATTTCTTTAGTTTAAAGATGTTTCGGTCCATTGTTAGTTTAAGGACGTTTCGTTCCATAGCTAGTTTAAGGATGTTGCGGTCCATTTTAGTTTAAGGACGTTGCGGTCCATAGCAAGTTTAAGGATGTTGCGGTCCGTTGGGATGTGCTCATCGGTTTGGGAGTGCACGAAGAGTTGTTGGTTGTCGGGACCGTCCACCTCTCTGACGACGTTGAAGAATTACAACGACATATATCAGAGGTGTGGAGAGATGTACCCTTGAACCGAATTCCAGATTGAAGGGAGAGATCATGGTGGAATGAACATCATTTTAGACACCGTCTGTTAGGAGATCATTGGTCATCTTTGGAACTAAGATTGATTTGGGGAGACCTGAGCATAGGAAGGCTCAATTGGTTGATGGTCAAAAGGTTTTCGGCCTCAGAAGACTTGGTTAATTTGGGTTAAGGTTTGCCCCTCATAGTATTAAACACTGATATTTGTTTGGCGTTCACATGCTCCCACATGAGGCTCTAAAGCAGTGTTAAACACTGAAATTTGGAGCGCTCACGTGTGGCATGTAAGGTGCCTGAGAATTGGGCACTGATTCTTTGGATTTATTCTCTTTTTCTTTTATAAGTGATATGCGCTATTGGGGGTCATGTGGGATCACGTGAGGCGCCCCAAAATGGGAGCTGTCTTTTGATTTATCCCCCTTTTTCCTTTTGAAAGTGCTAAGCACTATTAGAGGGTCACGTGGGATCACGTGAGGCACCCCAAAATGGGAACTATCTTTGATTTATTCCCCTTTCCTTTTATAAGTGCTAAGCACTTGGTCCCTGTGATGCTCACGTGAGAACACATGAGGTGCCTTCAAAATGTAAGCGTTGTTTTTGGATCTATTCCCTTTTCTATATAAGCTCTTGTTCGGGGGACACATGGGAACACGTGACTGCCCTAGGAGGCACTTCTAGTTCTTCTTTTAAGTGCTCGCGTGTGAAACACGTGACTCGGTCTCAACCATTCTTTTATTGTTCGTCAGAGGCACTCACGTGGGAAACACGTGAGGTTTCATTATAGTGTTAAACACTAATGAATCACCAGGCAGTTCTTTTATGGTTCTGAGGAATTAAGTTCTCCTTTTGTTCTTTGCATGGATTAAATTCTTTTTAAAGAATTAAACCTTAGTTTCAGAGGAATTAAATTCCCATATGTTTTGTAAGAGTTAAACTCTTTTGAACTCGGTTCTTTCCCCTAGGTTTTGAATCTGCATGATAGAATCTCCCCGATGAGAATTAAATTCTCAACTTGTGGGGAGATCTGCTTCTGCAGATCTCAACCAGAGGAAGAACTATGTTCTTTGAGAAGAGTTAAACTCTTGGTTTGAGAATTAAATTCTCTTTTTGTTTTGTGGGAACTTTTGGGAGGGGTTCCTCTTCTTTAGAAAATTAAATTTTTCTATATTTTTCTTCCCCTCTCTCTGTGTGTGTATGTCTCTCCCCTTTTCTCCTCTCCTTGCTCCTATTTATATGAAAAGAAAAAGAATCAATTTGTTAAGAAAATCCCTCATTGAGAGATCATGATTGATTCCATGATCTTTTAGATCAATCGGTGAATTTTATTCACCGTTGGATTTTTAATCCAAAGGCTCTCTGTTTAACAGAGAAGATTTCTTTTTTTTTAGCAAGATTATGAATATCTTGTTAGTTTTAAGAAGATCAGAATTTTATTCTATCATATCTTTTAGTTTAACAAGATCAGAAATATATTTTCTTAATAAAGAATTTAATACTACCAATTGGATATCTCGTTAGTTTAACATAGAATTTTATTCTTATCATATAAATTCTTGTTAGTTTAATAAGATTAGGAAAATATTTTCCTATGATAGAACTTTATTCTACCAGATGATCACCGTTGGATCTTTAATCCAAAGGTTCTCTGTTTAACAGAGAAGATCTTTCTAATTTGAGAAAGATCAGGAAAATATTTCCCAAATAGAATTTAATTATAGAATTTGATATGAGCATTTTAAATTGGGGCGCTCACATGCTTTGCATGTGAGTAGCAAGAGAATTCACGTGTTTAACACGTGACCCCTGGTGTGGGTTTTAGCCTGTTTATGTTCAGAGTGCTCACGTGTTTAACACGTGATGCCCGTTTGGACATTTAGATTTATTTATGTTCAGCGTTCATATGCATTGTATATGAGCCCTCACGTGTTTTACACGTGAGGCCTGTTTGGCCATTGATGATTTATGTTCAGCGCTTATATGCATTGCATATAAGCGTTCACGTGTTTTACACGTGAGGCATGTTTGGCCCTTAGTTATTTTCTTTTAGCGCTCATATGCTTTGCATATGAGTGCCCACGCGTTTAACACATGAGGCCAAATTTTGAGGACTCCCCCTTTTTTATATGAGAACAAGTAGTTCTTGGCCGAAAATTTTGGTGGAACAAATGCCCCGCACTACTTTGCTCATGTAAGTATGTACGTGGGTGAAGTAGTGCAGAGTCATGCATGGCTATAGAATTGATGTCTTAGGAGACAAGTTTAGGGTCCTTGTAGCTTAAGACTTTTTTTTCATGAGCCGTAAGTTCTCACAGGAACATTGTTTTCCTTACGAGTCGAGGCGATTCGAGAAGTTCTCGCAGGAACATTATTTTCCCTACGAGTCGAGATGTTCGAGAAATTCTCGCAAGGACACTAATTTCCTTACGATTCCAGACGAATCGAGAATTTCTCGCAAGGACACTAATTTCCTTACGAGTCAATACGAATCGAGAAGTTTTCGTAAGGATGCTAATTTCCTTACGAGTCGAGAATTTCCTTACGGGTCGAGACGAATTGAGAAGTTCTCGCAAGGACACTAATTTCCTTACGAGTCGAGACGAATCGAGAATTTCTCGCAAGGACACTAATTTCCTTATGAGTCGAGACGAATCGAGAAGTTCTCGTAAGGATGTCCTAACGTCATATTTAACTCCTCCTAATAGAAGTCCGTTAGGGTTTGTGGTACTATGGTTTTGTACCCGTCGTACCGTCGCGTTGGCCGGTGTATTCCTCGATACGTAATTTTGCTATTTGAGTAGCCCCGTGAATGTCGTGTCTTTGATCCCTTCGGGGGACTGGACAAGACGTCTTCAAGTAATCTTCCAGGTGATATTATCGTCGAAAGAGCAAGCGATAGGGATATTCCATGTCACATTTTACTTGAGGTTAGGCTCAGTTTGGGAGCCCCGATGATTTATGACCACTCCGCGCTGGAGTGGGATGATCTCCGATAGTCTTTCAGGTCTCATTTGAGTTGCCGTCAAGACCCTGAAGCTAGGGATCTTCCTTTGCTTCGTTTGTAGACATTGTGTCTGCAATATTGCGATGAATGTCAAGGTTGTCTTTGGGTTGTCTGTGAACCATCGAGATTTAGAATTAGGGGACTTTGCCATAGCTCTGTCTGTTGATGTCGCGTCTGCATCCTGCTGGAGGGAGGAAGAACGCTATTGTTGATCTCTAGGCTGTAAATGTTGCCGTCAAGACTTGGAACTAGGGACTTTTCCATGGCTCCGCGTAGTCTCTAGGTTGTCTGTTAACCGACGAGATTTGGAACTAGAGGACTTTGCCGTGCCTCTGAGATGGTCTTTAGGTTGTCCATGAACCATCGAGACTTGGAACTAGGGGACTTTGCCATGGCTCCGAAGTGGTCTCTAGGCTGTCTGTGAACAGTCGAGATTTGGAACTAAGGGACTTTGCCATGGCTCCATTTGTTGACGTCGTATCTGTTTCTGGTTGGAATGAGAAGGAACACCGTTGTCGATTTCTAGGCTGTAGATGAAGCCATCGAGATCTGGCTTCCCTTTGATGAAGCCCGGTAGGGTAATATGGTTTCCTTTCTGTTTATGCCCATTGATTATATACAGGGGTCAATGTGATCTCACCTGCAGGGAAGAAGTTTCATTTTTTTTTGTTTCTTTCCGCGATGCTCTATCATTTCAGCTTTTATATCGCGAAAGTCGCGATTGCCCAATCATTTCGGCTATTTGTTGCAGTGCCCAATCATTTCGGCTGTTATTCTTTTTACTTGTTGCTTTTTATTGTGAGTTGCACAAACATTTCGGCTGTTTTTATATGCATATATTTTACTCGCTGATTTTTGTTGTGAGTTTCCCTATCATTTCGGTTATTTCATATGCATTTTTGGCTAGCTGATTTTTGCTGCGAGTATAAAACTTAAGATCTGATACCAATCTTAGCATCAGCATCACTGCGACTGGAATATGGCCAGGAGCGAATCATCATTTGCCGTGAAAGGACTTGGAATTTGATAGCAATCTAGGCATCAGCATCGCTACCATTAGGATTGTTGCCAGGAGCGAATCATCATTTGCCTTTGTCGACTCGAACAAAGGTGGCTTAGCAAACGAGGGTTAGGATCTTGTCGACTAAGACTTTTGACTTCATGATCCATAAGGGTCTCATAAAGGTGTTTCTCCTTACGAGTCGTGAGGATCTCGTAGGTATGTTTTCTCCTTAGGAGCCTTGAGGATTCCTAAGTGTGTGTTCTCTTATAAGTCATAAGGATCTTACAAGAGTGTTTTCTCCTTATAAGTCTAGAGGACTTACAAGTGTCGTTCACCATATGAGGACATTCTTCGTCGTTTGTGGGACATGGTGGGGGAAACGTTTATTTGTGCATATAGATTGTATGCAAGGGTCAATATTGAACCGCTTGTAGGGCAACTTGGAGAGTGTGATGGCTTAAGAGCATGTTCAGATCCCTGTAGCTTAAGGCTTTTGAATCCTACGAGCCATGAGGGTCTCATAGGGGGAATTCTACTTACGAGTCGTGAGGACTTATAAGTGTAAGTTCTCCTTAGGAATCGTGGGGATCCCTAAGTGTGTTGTTCCCTTATGAGTTGTAAGAATCTCATGCAGGCGTTTTCTCCTCATAAGATCGAGAGGACCTTGCAGGTGTCTTTATCTTAACGTGATTGCGCCCTTTCGGGTTTTCACAAGCTCGCCGGTAGCCCTGCTGTTTTTACTAACGGAGCTCTTTTGGGTTTTCATCCGTGCCCATTTTGCTTCTGGAGGTACCTTTTTTTGTTTTTTTACCTCTCTATTTGCCAATGGCACTTGGGGGGACTTCGCCACCGGGGCAGCTGTGCAGCCAGCGGGGCTTGAGTTGCAATCCTCGCCGCTGGGACTTGTGAACCTAAATTTCACTGTCACCGTGTTTGAGGCGATGTATTTAGTTTAAAGACATCTCGGCCCATTGTTAGTTTAAAAACATCTCGGTCCAATGTAAGTTTAAGGACATCTCGGTCCAATGTTAGTTTAAGGACATCTTGGTCCACAGCTAGTTTTAGGACGTTGCGGTCTATAGCTAGTTTAAGGACATTGCGGTCCGTCGGGATTTTGAGGCGAGGTTTCGCCGGATACTACTTATATAGTTTGGACTCAGGAGGACAACGAGTGGACACGAGCGTCGTCATCCATCATTAACCTGAGCCGTGACTTGTCAAGCGTAGTATTTCTTAAGGAACTGGCCGTTTTATTGGCCGAAAGGGTCTTTCTCCATGCATATCCATAAGCAAGTAGGCCCTACCTTGGTAGACCTTGTCTATGATGTACGGACCCTCGTAGTTTGGCTCGAATTTCCCCCGTTTAACACGATTGGGGTTCATTGGTCTTTTTACGACTAGTACGAGTTCGCCTTGGCGGAACGTTCTCGACCTAATCAATCATTCGTATGAGCGCGCCATCCTTGCTTTTTGAGCTTCCAGGTTTTGCTGTGCCATGAGACGAGTTTCATCGAGGGCATCGAGCTCTTCAAGCCGAAGATGGGCATTTTCTTCATCCGTCAGCTCGTATCGAACTGCTACTCGTAGAGAGGGTAGCTCTATCTCCAAGGGAAGTACTGGTTCCATTCCGTATACCAACGTGAATGGCGTTGTATTCGTGGCCGTCTTGAACGTGGTCCGATAAGCCCAAAGAGCTTCATGTAATCTCTCGTACCAGTCCTTTTTATTTCTGGACATCGTTTTCTTTATGATCTTTGTCAAGGTCTTGTTGAAAGCCTCAGCCAAACTGTTAGCTCAGGGATTATAGACCGAAGAATATCTCCAATCTATATTATGCTGTTGTGCGAAGCGACTGGTTTTATGGCTTCTGTAGGCTGGCTCGTTATCAGAGATAATCCATCGTGGAGTGCCGAACCGGTAGAGGACGTGTGTCTTGAAGAAATGGAGGATGTTCTCCATCTTCACCTTCCTTAGCGATACTGCCTCTGCCCATTTAGAGAAGCAATCGGTCGTTACCAATATGAACCGATGTCCTTTGGATGATGCTGGCTCAATGGGGCCAATTATGCCAGTTCCCCACATTTCGAACAGCCAGCAAACTAGTGTTGGGTGTAGGGGATTCGGATGCTGGTGGATGAAGTCCTCGTGAATTTTGCATGAGTGACACTGCTTCGCATATTCGAGACAGTCCTGAATCATTGTGGGCCAATAGTAGCCCATTCTCTTGATCTTCAGCTTTATCTTGGGCCCATCCTGATGGGGAACGCAGAGTCCATCGTGAGTTTCTTGGACGACCCTCCTCGCTTCTTCTGGTCCCAGGCATCTCAGCCACAAAGAATCGAATGATCTCCTATATAGGGTATCATTGACGAAGGCGAATGACAGAGCTCGATTCATGAGCTGATGTCTCGAAGATGCATTATTGGGCGTTCGATGGTATTTGAAGTAGTCTCTGAAGACTTCTCTCCAATCCTTAGCCTTTTCTTCGTCCTCTACTTGGAAAGCTGCTTATTTGGTCGCTTCCTCTTCTTAAGACAACTCCGGAGATATTTCTACTGGCGCGAGAATCCGGTGGCTTTGCACAATGATCCTCACGTCACCGGGGTTTCGTCGGCCAGTTCTTTAGCGAGCTTGGCTAACGCATCCGCCTTGCTATTTTCCGCACGCGGTATGCTTTCCACGGTGTAGAAGGGGATTTGCGTCAGCAATTGCTGAACTCTCTTGCCATATTTTACCAACTCAGGTTTACACGTCTGATAGTCGCCATTTACCTGGCTGACGACCAGCTGGGAGTCTCCATGTATGAGGAGGTTTTCGATTCCCATATTGATAGCGATCTCAAGACCCGCTATCAAAGCTTCATATTCCGCTTTGTTGTTTGTTCTCGGCTCCGTTAAGGAAAGGGCGAAACGCATTATCCCTCCTTGTGGAGTCACAAAGATAAGGCCTACCCCAGCTTGTTGCTTTCGCTTTTTCATGGAAGATGCTCCATCGAAGTAGAGTTCCCATCGGGCATTATTCCCTTCTTTCTCCCTGTCGATTGTGGCAACTCGTAGTTTAAAGGAGAGTCGGCTGGTATCGGATGCTCAGCGAGAAAACCGGCGATGACCTGTCCTTTTATTGCCTTGAGGGGTTGATATATTTTCGAGAACTCCATCAAGAGGAGGGCCCATTTGGCAAGTCTTCCTGTTAATATGGCTCTTGACATCAAATACTTGATAGAATCCACCTTTGATATGAGATGGACCTCATGTGCCAGGGCATAGTGTCGAAGATTCGTTATCGCGAAGATCAGTGCCAGGCAATGCTTTTCAATGGGGGAGTAGTTGTTTTCTGCCCCCTGAAGAACTCGACTCAAATAGTAGAGAGCTCTCTCCTTCCCTTGGTCGTTCCCTTGTGCCCATAGCGCGCTTAAAGAACCCTCAAGGGTTGTTGTGTACAGGATGAGGGGCTTTCCATTAACCGGGGCAGTCAGTACCGGCGGATTCTGCAGGCATTGCTTGATTTTGTCCCGTGCACTTTGGCATTTCTGATCCTAGATGAACAGGGTCCTCTTCTTCGTTAGATGGTTGTAGGGACAACATTTTCCAGAGAGGTTGACTTTGAAGTTTGACACCTGTTTAGGCATCTGTATCGCTACAACTGGGATATATCCAGGAGCGACTCATCATTTTCCTTGAGAGGACTCGGTATTTGATACCGATTTAGGCATCAACATCGCTACAACTGGAATAGTGCCAGAAGCGAATCATCATTTGCCCCTGTCGATTTGGACAAAGGTGGCTTAGTAGACAGGGTTAGGATCCTGTCGACTAAGACTTTTGACTTTATGAGCAGTAAGGGTCTCATAAAGGGTTTTCTCCCTACAAGTCATGAGGATCTCGTAGGTGTATTTTCTCCTTAAGAATCGTGGGGATTCCTAAGCGATTTCTTCTCTTGTAAGTCTTAAGTATCTTTCAAGAGTGTTTTCTCTTTATAAGTCAAGAGGACCTACAAGTATTATTCACCATATGGGGACATTTCTTGCCATTTGTAGAACTTTGCAAAGAAATATTTATTCGTGCCCATAGATTGTATACCAGGGTCAATATGGACCGCCTGTAGAGAAATTTGAAAGATATGATGGCTTAAGAACTGGTTTAAATCCCTGTAAATTAAGGCTTTTGAATCCTATGAGCCATGAGGGTCTCACAGGGGGGATTCTCCTCACGAGTCGTGAGGATCTCATAAGTGTATTTATTTTAACGAGATTAGGCCCTTCGGGGTTTTCACAATCTCGCCGGCAGTCCTGCTGTTTTTACTCACGGCGCCCTTTTGGGTTTTCATCCGTGCCCATCTTTCTTGTGGACGTACCTTTTTTTTAGCGGGGTATTCCACTAGATTGCAGGACCTGTTTGTAGGCCCTTTAATATCCTTCATGTCCTTTGAGAAGAAAAGACCATTCTACATAGAGATTCTTCCGCCAGTGAGAAATATGCCCCGTGTGTATATCTCAGGGGGAACGAGTACCCACGCCGTCGCTATTTTGGTGACAGGTTGCTTCAGAGCCGCTTATTTTTGTTGGGCGTAAGCGACAAACGCTATCTTGCCTCCGCTTTTCACTCGTCATCATCGGATGAGAAAGAGTCTTGACCTATTTGATCCAATCGAGCCATTTTATCCATGAGTTCTTGGAAGGTCGGGAACTCCTTTAAATTTGGGTCAAGTGTGGCTATGAGCATTCTCATGGCCGCAAATTCAACGATGCGTTGCTCGGATTTGACCAGAGATTCCGCCATCGGGTAACATATTGAACCCAACTCTCATTCGGTCTAACCCTTTCGTTGACCAACGCCGTCACGGTAGTATGTTCGTTCTCATTAGCGAATCCCAGACAGAAGAGCATATCCATTTCGTCGAAGCTCTTCATGAAATCATTTAGGAGTTCTGCATACCATTCGAAAGTGATGCCCGCCAGACCGCTGACGAATTGTCAAAGGAGTAGTATATCATTTCCTCCAGTATTCCCACACATAGATTTAAATCGCGCAATGTGCTGGCGAGGATTCCCAGTTCCTTTGTATATATAGAACGTTGGAAGTGTGTACTCTGGCGGGTACTGTATTTGATCGTACCACGCCGGATATGGTCAACCAGTCTTGATTGATCTATTTGCGGCTTCACTGGCGTAGTGAGCTTTGATTCGCTGAGCGATATATGTGTCCATCTTTTCTTTTAGGAAACATTTCCTCCTCAGCCATTGATGAGATTTGCAGAGGATTTGAAATGCCATCCGTATCTTTAAGACTGACTACCGGCGGTTCATTTGTCAATGGTTCCGATTGAACCATCATTCCAGCCATATTCTGAATCAGAAGGGCCATCTGGTTCATTTTAGTAGACATTTCTTCCGTTTCTCCATCTCTCTTTTTCAGAGCACGCTTTAGGAAATCAATATCCGACTCTTTCTCTACTCTTTCTTTGGGTGCGTCCTCGGGATTTTCCTTAGGCGATGGATTAGCGTTTGCTGCCGCCTGAGCGAGCATCTCCTGCAGCTTTTCACGTTGCAGTTGAACTTTTGTCAGGGACTGAGTTTGAGGTCGGTGACTAGTAGAAGCTCGAACTTCATCTTTGGAATTCACCATATAGACTATGTGAACTACCATGCCCCCAGGCTTGGGGTGCTTGGAGTTTTGGCCTTTGGAGTTTTCTTCGGGCACTTGAGCTTTATTAGGCCTCTCTTTTTTTTTGTGAAAAGATGCTTTGGTTTTGGAAGGAACCGCTACATCAGGATCCGTCTTGGGATGAGTCCCCTTGTATTTCAAAGGGGATTTGTCAGAGTTTGGCTGGCGTATAGGGGAAGGGCTGCGGTTAACGATAGAGACCTTCAACTGCTTCCACACCTTATATATAGATGAGGAAAGTTGTCTTAGGGAGCGAATTGGTTTCTGCTCTCGTGGGATCACCATGGGCTGCGGAGACTTCTTCAATATTGTGGTGTGAGAATTTTGTCTGACCTTTCGCAACAGTTTGAAGCTGTTCCCGGTTGGAACAATAACATTCAGCACTGGAGTTAAAACAGGACCATACGGAGAACTGCCCCCAGCTAATTTTGTATGATGGCGATATCGACGTCGACCGTTTCTTGCGGCCGTGATTTGATTAGCCTCAGGATTTTTCAGAGCCTACCCCATGTTTCCTTTGAGAGCTTAATATTATGCCCCTTGCGTCGACCTTGGTCCTTGGTAGGTGTCAGTTGTTTGAGGACTGATTCTGTCGGCAAAGTTGCAGCTTGGGGAACCAACCTGTGGAAGACAGACTTCCTCTGGGCTTCTCCATCGGCATTGAGGCACCGAAAGTAGAAGGTGGGAGCATTGACCAAAAGAGAAGCCCATTTATTTCTTAAGAGCCGGATTGCATAGATTTGAGGCTGCAAGTGACCCGTACTTGCGCCAGATGTGACAGAGCATGAGTTGCGGTAAGTGAAAGAAAACACTATTCTCAGAAAAGATGGAATGCCAGCTTCAATATCTCATCACCCAAGGGCTACAACAAACATATACACCATGATTAACTGATCGCGGGAAAACACGACATACGAAATGTGGAGTGAAAAGAGGAAGAGGTCCCACCGGGCATGCCAGAATCTGTTTACCGCCAAAAACGGAGAAGGAACCGGGATGGTTCGTCTTGCCTGAATTTGAGGGCAGATGCTATTTGGGTTTATCCGTCCACTTCTCCGAAGATGCCAAGTTGATTTATGATACCGTGCATCGGAGGTTTGAACGGATGCGGCCGTTGTAGCATACTTCATCAGATTCCCCCTCGTTGGCGAGGGGTTTTTTATTGTGGGGACGCTCTTCCCTACAGGCGCAAGCCCCTGCAGTTAATTATGTTACCGCATCGCGGTAACCACTTTCTCCTGCTCCAGAAGGTCACTTCGTGTCGTGTGTGTTTGTTTTATTTTTTAGTTTCCCGTGGATTGTATACGGAGACTAATTTATGTTGTCGCCCGTACGGCGTAGATTAGTCCAAATCCGTATGTTCTTAGATTTAGGTTTGGGTTAGTTTAAGGATCGTTAATCTCATATGAGATTAAGATCAACTTAAATGTTTGTAGTGGACATGTTATTCTAATTTTAGACTAAGATCTACTCACCAGGGTTTTGGATCATTCAAATCCAACAAAAGAGAATTTGGGCTCTATTGCTTTAGTTTAAGGACGTTTCAGTCCGTTGTTAGTTTAAGGACGTTTCGGTCCATAGCTAGTTTAAGGACGTTTCGGTCCGTTGTAGTTTAAGGAAGTTTCGGTCCGTTGTTAGTTTAAAGACGTTTCGGTCCATAGCTAGTTTAAGGACATTGCGGTCTGTTGTAGTTTAAGGACGTTACGGTCCATAGCTAGTTTAAGGATATTGCGGTCCGTTGGGATGTGCTCACCGGTTTGGGAGTGCACCAAGAGTTGTTGGCTGTCAGGACCCTCTACCTCTCTGATAAAGTTGAAGAATTAAAACGACGTATATCAGAGGTGTGGAGGGATATACCATTGAACCGAATTCCAGATTGAAGGGAGAGATCATGGTGGAATGAACATCATTTTAGACACCATCTGTTAGGAGATCATTGGTCATCTTTGGAACTAAAATCGATTTGGGGAGACCTGAGCATAGGAGGGCTCGATTGATTGATGGTCAAAAGGTTTTCGCCTCAGAAGACTTGGCTAATTTGGGCTAAAATTGGCCTCTCATAGTATTAAACACTGATATTTGTTTGGCGCTCACGTGATCCTACGTGAGGCTCTAAAGCAGTGTTAAACACTGAAATTTGGAGCGCTCACGTGTGGCACGTGAGGCGCCTGAGAATTGGGTACTGATTCTTTGGATTTATTCCTTTTTTCTTTTATAAGTGATACGAACTATTGGGGGTCACGTGGGATCACGTGAGACGCCCCAAAACGAGAACTGTCTTTGGATTTATCCCCCTTTTTCCTTTTGAAAGTGCTAAGCACTATTAAAGTGTCACGTGGGATCACGTGAGGTGCCACAAAATGGGAACTTTCTTTGATTTATTCCCCGTTTCCTTTTATAAATGCTAAGCACTTGGACCCTGTAATGCTCACGTGCGAACACGTGAGGCGCCTTCAAAATGTAAGCTCAGTTTTTGGATCTATTCCCTTTTCTATATAAGTGTTTGTTCAGGGATTACGTGGGAACACATGACTGCCCTGGGAGGCACTTCTAGTTCTTTTTTTAAGTGCTCGCGTGTGAAACACATGACTCGGTCTCAACCATTCTTTTATTGTTCGTCAGAGGCGCTCACGTGGGAAACACGTGAGGTTTCATTATAGTGTTAAACAATAATGAATCACCAAGCAGTCTTCTATGGTTCTTAGGAATCAAGTTCTCCTTTTGTTCTTTGAAGGGATTAAATTCTTTTTAAAGGGTTAAACCCTAGTTTCAGAGGAATTAAATTCCCATATGTTTTGTAAGAGTTAAACTCTTTTGAACTCAGTTCTTTCCCCTAGGTTTTGAATCTGCACGACAGAATCACCCCGATGAGAATTAAATTCTCAACTTGTGGGGAAATATGCTTCTGCAGATCTTAACCAAAGTAAGAGCTAAGTTCATTGAGAAGAGTTAAAATCTTGGTTTGAGAATTAAATTCTCCTTTTGTTTTGTGGGAGCTTTTGGGAGGGGTTCCTCTTCTTTAGAGAATTAAATTCTCTCTGTATTTTTCTTCCCCTCTCCCTCTGTGTGTATGTCTACCCCCTTTTCTCCTCTCCTTGCTCCTATTTATATGAGAAGAAAAAGAATCATTTGTTAAGAAAATCCCTCATTGAGAGATCATGATTGATTCCATGATCTTTTAGATCAATCGGTAAATTTTATTCACAATTGGATTTTTAATCCAAAGGCTCTCTGTTTAACAGAGAAGATTTCTTGTTTGTTTAGCAAGATTATGAATATCTTGTTAGTTTTAACAAGATCAGAATTTTATTCTATCACGTCTTTTAGTTTAACAAGATCAGAAATATATTTTCTTAATATAGAATTTAATTCTATCATATGGATATCTCGTTAGTTAACATAGAATTTTATTCTTATCATATGAATTTCTTGTTAGTTTAATAAGATTAGAAAAATATTTTCCTATGATAGAAGTTTATTCTACCAGATGATCATCGTTGGATCTTTGATCCAAAGATCCTCTGTTTAACAGAGAAGATCTTTCTAATTTGAGGAAGATCGGAAAAATATTTCCCAAATAGAATTTAATTCTAGAATTTGACAGGAGCATTTTAAATTGGGGCGCTCATATGCTTTGCATGTGAGTAGCAAGAGAACTCACGTGTTTAATATGTGACCCTTGGTGTGGGTTTTAGCCTGTTTATGTTCAGAGTGCTCACGTGTTTAACACGTGATGCCCGTTTGGCCATTTAGATTTATTTATGTTCAGCGTTCATATGCTTTGCATATGAGCACTCATGTGTTTTACACGTGAAGCATGTTTGGCCATTGATGATATATGTTCAGCCCTTATATGATTTGCATATGAGCGTTCACGTGTTTTACACGTGAGGCATGTTTGGCCCTTAGTTATTTTCTATTACCGCTCATATGCTTTGCATATGAGCGCCGATGTGTTTAACACGTGAGGCTAAATTTTGAGGACTCTCCCCCCTTTTTTATATGGGAACAAGTAGCTCTTGGCCGAAAATTTTGGTGGGAACACCACCTCTCTACTTTCTTTTTAGAGTGAGCATAATGAACTAGCATGGTATTAGAGCCACTCTATAAGCCTTAGCTAGTTTGCTACAACGTTTAAATTCCACCATTTTCATTATGCAAAAACCGCGGACAAAAACAGCCCCAAAATTTCAAGTTTTAAGATGCTTGCACTCCCCACGGGCTCACAATTTAGATCGAAAAGCCGCGGGGTGTTGTGTGGATACCCGGGGTTCACCCCAGGGGGTCGAAGGTCGGGCCCACCCCCCGCCTCCACCATGAGGTTGCTTTATGGGGTGGGGACCAGAGCATTACCCCAAAAGGGTAGGCTCGGGACTGCTACCCCTTTGGGGCAACCTCATGGTGGCCCCTAAATGGTAGTACCCTCCTTAGGCTCCCTAGGAAAACATTAATTTTGGGTACTTCTGGCCCGTGAAGGTTCGGGTGAGTTTCGAGTTCATTTCGACTCCCAGATTGGCTTAAAACGTTGGAATTTTGGGGTTTTAGTGCACTTTTTTTTGGTTTTGGAAAAACTTGAAGTGTTTGCTAATTGTCCGCGGAATTATAATGTGGTGGTGTTCATTACTTGCCTAAGTGTTGTGCGAATATGTGTTGTAAACGTCTTCTAATCACTATACGTCGATTAGAAGGGTTACACACATCTTGTTGTTGCAATGTTTATCTCTGTGATGATTTCGACGGATTGTCGTGTTGGAAAGCCCTTCGTGCGATGTTGGTTGTACAGTTTTATATCATTTGTATATTCATTATTGCAGGGTGAGCGTCCGACATGTGAACTGTTGTTTCTGCCTATTTGTATATTTTTTTATTGGGACATGGCCGGGTTGAGGTCGATATCACCGTTGTATATTATTTCATTTCTGTACAAGAATAAACCCATGGAGAAATGCTCGAATAGCCAGGTTTTAGAGTGTGCTAGGTGTTCGTCTCGCAGTGGCGAGTTCAAGCTGTATCACTTTAGAATTGGCGGGCTATTCGCCGCACTTATAGGGCTTTTAGGATGACCCACGGTAGAGTGCTCAAGTTACCGGATTTCATGAAGTGCCGGGTGGCCCACTCATGACCTAGACTGCGGGTTGCCTCACTTCTGGAATTGGTAGGTAACTTTTCGAACTCGCAGGGGTCTTGGTTCTGCATTGTACGGGCTATGCATACGACCTGGGAACGTCGAGTTTCATTTGCAGCTCAAATGAAACACGGGGCTCCTAGATTATCCGCTATTCCATATTGCTTATCGCTTCTCTGTGATATTATTTATATCATGTCTGTGACAAATGGTTATGTATATCTATATAAATATAAATAAATGTTGTATTTTTTTTGCATCTGCGCTAGCCCTTCCCCCGTTCTATTGTTAGTTAAGTAACCTAACGGTGTATGACGGGGCCCCGTGGCGAATGCTGATGGCATATACGTACATTCTATTTTCAATCTTTTCTGGTGTGATGGGACCACATTAATTTTGATTAGTGCAAGAAAATAAACCTAATAAGATGTTTTCGGAACCATTTTTCGAAAAACTATAACTGTATTCTTTTGTTTTGCATAGAGGTATTCGGTCAGGAATATCTCGTACCTCAATCAAGGAGGCAAGAGCCTAGATCCCTTCACGGGGAGTGATCTCTTAAGCAAAAGTTTGTGTTACTATAGATTACTCGGTTTTCTTCAAAACCACTCATTTTAAAAATGGAGCCTAAACCACTCCCCTTCAAAATCACTCGGTTCTTTCAATGATATCAAGTTCATTACGTTAAAGGTTTCTGCCAAAAACCAGCTATAACCATCCATCATTTCTTAGAAGAATTACTTAGTATTCGTGCTGCGTATGTTGACTGTATCAAGGCGTAGTATACGGAAGCTAAGTGGTGTTTGTTTGTAGCATATTATGCGATTGGTTAGGACAGTCGTATAACCATTTTGACTGTGTGAACGGTCATGCGGGTGGGTCTAATCCAATCTAGGACAATGATGGGTTGAACTTGACTAATGACTTATGATATGTTGACCGTGTTAAGATCATAAGCCGTTAGGGGTAAAAACCACATCGGTAGTTTCAAATATACAGGAAACTTTCTAGTGTTGCATACCTTCTGGAGTGTAGTGACTAGAGTGGCTTCCATCTAACTTATCGCACGATGATAATTGGGTCCCGATCCTACTGATGAGTAGGATTATTCTTGGGAGATATTTTTCACTTTACAATTAGCTATCCTATTAGGTGTCTAGAAAGGTATTAAAGGGCTACGCTTTTGCGGAAATGATGTTTATTTTAATTAGGTCCGTTCGAGAATACGGGGAACCTCCCTTGAGGTGTTGGATATATGTATGCCCTAGATGCCATTATATGATAGTGTATGTACTGATGTGTATATATTTATATATTCAGACGACATTCTTGCTCGACATGATACTATGCTATCTGGTTGCTCTTTATCATATATTCACTTGATCATGCTTTTACTCATTTGATACATGTTGATAAAGCCCTTAGGATATTTGCTTGACTACCGGGATTATGATGTTGATCATACTAGTGGGACACCTGTAGTTTATAAGAATATTCTTGAAATGTTCCTAGTCGTAGGTATATCGAGACAGGGCATCGATATTCTAGAGTGGACTAGAGTATACCATTCTTTTTCCATATGATGGGTGATGGATGATCCCATATCCATCTGGTGTGGAGACACCAAAGATTGTATACGGGTGCTAAGTGAGACTGGGTACACTGAACGGACTCGCCGAGAACTCCTATGTGGTATTATATCATACATCGGATAGCAGTTCTCAGGTGACACTGGTACAGGTTAGTTTGTAGACCCGAAATCGTCATAGAGCCTTGTGTGTCCTCCTACTGTACTTTGATCTCCACCCTACTACGGCTCTAATGAGTTGTACAAACAGGTGGATTTTGGGTACAGTCCCGAGGCACAAGGAGGCGACGGGCGATAGGAGGGGTTTCGTCTCTCCCGGTATTGGGGGTTGATGTTGCGCTATGCACGATTGGCTATAACAGGAAGTCCCTGGCCAGGGCTGCTGAGATATTACTAATAAGTGTTATCAGTAGTTTCTCGATCTATTGTAGACTAAATACCGGCATGACTTATTGAGTTATTGGGGTCGACGTTACCATCCCTAGACTCGATATGCAACATATCTGACGAAGAGACCGGACTGTATGGTAAGTGTTGCCAGTTGGATTGACGAGAGTTTTGACAGGTTCGCTTGTCCTTCTTCTGATCGCTCAATACCCAGGTGGCCGTTACGTTTAGCTGACTGCTTGTGGCTTGTATGTGTTTGATATGATCATCACCTACTGCCGGCGTATTGACGAGTCTTAGAGTCCCACACAGGAGTTTCCTGGCTCAGGCGAAACGATGTGGTGTGCATATGAGATATGTGCGGGAGCTCGATCAAATATGTGTATTTGATACCGTGTTTTAATCGGGCATTTTATATTGGTCGGGTCGTATGAGATATGACCGGTTTATTAAATCAAGTGTTGATTTTATATTGACTTTTATCTCATTTAAATAAACATTTTCTTTATGATCGATGCATGGATGTATATGTACATGTTGATGTGCATACACACATACATACATGCATTTGTATCATGGTTGATGATACAAGAAAGATGGCAATATAAGACTCATATGGAATGTAAATATCTTTATATATATTAGAATGAGAAAAAGAAAATGATATTAAATCATGGTTGACTATTCTTCACTTGACCTAAATCAAACCATGGTTTCATTTCATTTGTCATCTTTGTTCTCATTCTAAAATATCTAAATATTTATTAACCATGGTTTGAGATGAGATATATATCCTTCATATTTATATTTTCTCATTATCTTTGATCATTATCTTCATCCAAAAGAAATGAGCTCAAGGGTTGCCATCTTCTTCTTCCACTCTCTAGCTCTCTTTTGAGAATTCTAAGTGAGTGAGAATAAAAGAAAGAAAGGGTTTTTATATGAGAACACAACCATATTATCACACTACACTTGTTTAGCCCATTGGTGTAGTTTGTTTGCTTCATCATCATTGTGATCTAGTGGAGCAAGGAGCTTTGAGCAAAGGTACTCCGGGTGGATCATCGTGGACGTGGAGGAAGTTCAAGCTAGCTCGTTCAAACCCTAGGAGATCCAAGGAGTTGCGAGGAGGTCTACAAAGGTTGTATCTGTCCCTAGTGTTTGACACTAGCTAGTATATGCTACTAGAACTTGTTACTCTAAATATTCTGGTTCGATTCCTAGGTTTGTTTGTTTAACACCTCATAAAATTTTAATATGGCATGTGTGATGCTTGCAAAACCCTAGGTGAGGTGCTAAAGAAACCCTACAGTGGTATCAGAGCCAAGCTAGAATTTAGACGATGTTAGATATTAGAAAACGAAACAAATACGGAAAACACGGATTTCTAGAAAACCAAAACTGTGCTCTCTGTCGATTTTTAAATGACCCAGAAAAATTATTTAAACAACTGCAGAAGTTAGAATGGGACACCACTAGAGCACACAAGAAAAATGGGGACCATCCCTCGGATTTGAACCGAGCCCCAAGCTATAAAAACCGGGGAGGCTGGCTATTCCACCTCCTTTTGGCCCCGTTTTCCTTGTGTGCACTGGTGTTGGTTTTGGGTTTCCAGGGATTGTTTGCTAAGATCAATTTTTCATGTGATGATTATTGTGCTTATGGGCTATTTCGTAGTCATAAATTTAACATTGTATTGGTAATTTTGACGATGTTTAACAGTTCGAACAGATTTTCAAACTCCACATTATCACCCCCTCTGAAATTTTCAAGTGTTGTAATCTTCCAAGTTGATTATATTCAATAAGTAGTGCAAGTATTCATATGGACCCTCTAGAAGACCATAATAACCTTAATTCGATTCTATGCCCACGGAACCGCGATCGAACCCTAGGGTTTGCCGTAGTTCCGTGGTGTCATAGGTGAGGCATTGGTTAACCCCTTCTACGGCTGGACCATAGACACTGCGGCACGTCTTTTGAGTACTTTCAACTCCGCTCAAGTGTTGAGCTCTCGGGGTAACTTGTGGGTGTTTATTGATTTGATCGAAACGTTTAACATCGTCATGTTATATCTGAATGTGATTGTTTTTCACTTTCTTTTCTGCGACCGTAAGTGTAGTATGTGGTGTATCGCCGGTTTCGTTGCTATACATCACTGACAATTAGGATATGCATACTTGCTTACGTTGATGACATGTGATGTTATGTGTTGCTGAGATATGTTGTACAGGATTGTCGTGAATGAATGGCGGGGGGTTTTATGTGAGATGAGAGTTTTTATTTTCATTCATGTAAAATTCAATTGTATGTAATATTCATTTATTTGGGGCACTTCCGGGTTGAGGATGATGTCACCATTGTTGTATATTATTTACTTTTCCGCATTAGGATAGACCCAAGGAGGGGAGCACAAGTGACCAGATTCTAGGGTTCAGTGGAAGGCCATCTCGAGGAGTCGAGACCGGGTCTCCTAAACTCTAGAATTTGTAGGGTCACTTGCCGCTCTCGTAGGGGTCTTGGGGTGTGGGCTTGGCCATTCATCGCGACCGTGGAATCCGTATTTTCTATTGATGGCTAAATACTAAATACGGACCTCCTAGATATCCTATATTTTCATATGTGCTTCTGCTGTGTTTGTTCTGTGATGTGATCACTTTACATGTTGAGACGAATGGTATTATATATATGATATATAATAAACATTGCTTATGTTTTACATCCGCGCTAGTCCCGCCCTGCTATGCCGTTAGTTAAGTAACCTAACGGTGCATAACGGGACACCGTGACGAATGCGAATGGCATAAACGTACGTTCTATTTTCGTTTCTTTTCTGTGATGGCTTTAGGATTTAAATGATGGGACTACATTAATGAGATTAATGTAAAGAAAAATGAATCTAAAAATATGTTCTAGAATCAGATTTGAAACAAACTCGGCTTTTTATGAAAAAGCAAGTTTTCAAAGTGCGGAGATTAAGCCACTCCTTTTAAACCCATTTGATTCCACAACGATATCAAGTTCAAAGCGTTAAATTTTTTTTTTAAAACAATCCGCAGCCTTCCGTCATTTTAGGAAGTAGAGTACTTAGTATTCGTGCTACGTATTTTGACTTTAGTTAAGACGCAGTGTACGGTAGCTAAGTGATGTCTTCCTACACCGCATATGATGCGGATTAGTTAGGACATTCATATGATTATGTTGACTTTAGTTAAGGGTCATGTGGGTGGGTCTAGTTAATCACGAAATGACGGGAAGAACTTGACTAGTACTTATGATATGTTGACCATAGTTAAGGTCATGAGTGCTAGGGGTAAAACAATATCGGGAGTTTCAAGAGTTGAAATTTGCAAAGAGATTGCATACCTTCTATATGATAATAGGATCCCGATCCCACTGTGAGCAAAAGTTGCTCCCGGGAGAGTTTTGTACTTTACAATTAGCTAACCCATTAGGTGTCTAGAAAGGTGTCAACGGGGCTGTAAGTCCATGCTACCTCTCCCGGTACTTACGGGCCTGCGGAAATGATGAAAAACGATTTTTCAAGAGGTGGTAACATGGACTCAAAATACGGATCATTGTTAAACAACTACCTAACAACCTAACTAGGAGTTTTACCTACTCGGTTAGGGGGTTATACCTTTCTTGAACTCCTTCGTCTTCAACTCTTCGTGGTGTACGAATCGACTTCACCCCGTCGTCTCCTTGCGCCGAAGATCGATCCACCCGAAAGCTTCTACCTTTGGCTTCTACTTCGAACTTGAAGAAACTAGAACACTTGGCTTGCTAGGCCTTGTGAACTAGGATGAGTAGAGGAGTGTTTTGGTGTTTTATCTATATGGTTCTTGCTTCTCAACACATGAGACAAGTAGAACCATAAACTAGAGAGAGAGCAAGAGGAAGAGGGAGAGCTTGAGAATGAGAGAGCTCAAGAGAGAGAAAGCAAAATTAAAAGTGAGCCAACCTCTTCTCATCTCACCTCTCATAATCCAAAGTCATCATAACAAATAATAGTAATCAAGTATTATGTGATGGTTCAAGTCAAAAATGGCCATATCATTTCAAACACTCATTTTGCAAAAAGAAACAAGCAAGCAAAAGTCTTTGCCATGAAATGATAGCCATTGTAATGATGATGGTCAACTAGTCCAACCTAGTCAACCGGTCAACAAAGTCAACAAAGTCAACCCCTCAACAACCATATCACTATAATACTTAATTAATATTATTTTTAATTATATTTTTTATTCTCATTAGGGTTTAGCAAAAAGTCAATAGTCAACAGTCAACAGTCAACAACCCTAATGAGAATTCTCTGCCTCTGTCTCTTTATCAACTGTGCATACACACCCGCATCCGCGTTCCGAGGAACACGAACACAAACGAGATAAAACCAATCCCAAAACGTACACTAGGATCTGGCATAAACCAAAGCCCGCTAGTGTTAACTGTCCGGACACTGAACGTGCACAAGTGCACGGATGTGACCGAACCCTGTCGTAAAACCATGCGACCTGTCGCAAAACCATGCGACCTCTACTCTTTTGCCTAAAGGCGAATAGCTTTCTGTGTAGGACTCTAAAGACTCGACACTATGCTGGCAGTGGATTTAACCACAGACCGCAAGCGGCACTAGCTGTGCGTAACGGTCCCGAGGTAGATGCCGACAAGAAGACTGACGAGGTGAAACCCATCTGAACTCCTACTGAGACTAAATATGACATTCTCCATACAGTCCGGTCTGTTCGTCTGATACATCGCATGGCGGGCCTAGGGGGCCGGTAAACGTCAGTCCCCTAATAGCAGTACAAGTCGTGTCGGAGTGTAGCCCAGAACACCTTGAGATAACACTGGAAACCTACAAGTATATCTCGCTTGCCCTGGCCAGGGACTACTTGTGTAATGGCTCTCCTAGACACAGCGCGATGTCAACCCCCAATACCGGGAGAGACGAATCATGTCTAACCGTCACTGCCTCCGAGTGCTTCGGGACTGCACCCAACTACTACCTGTTTGCACGACCCCTTTGAGTCGTGGTAGGGTAGTTATCAAAGTACAGTGGGAACACACTCGAGGCGAAGTGACAGTGTCAAGTCAGCGGACTAAGCTGTACTCATGTCACCTGGGAATTGATGACTGACGATAGGTATAGTACCAACCAATCAGTTCCCGACGAGTCCTGTCTAGTGTACTCGTAACCTAACGAGCACCCACATACTATCTCAAGTACGACGTACTGACGGCTGTGGGACAGACCGTCTCCCCTGCTGGGATGAGAAGCGCATACGCTAGTCTACTCCGGAGTATCGATGCCCTGTCTCGATAGTCCTACGTCTAGGGACCTGTATAAGGATGTGCTTGTGGATTACCCAGCCCACACGAGTGTGACTGCCATCACAACGCTGGTAATCAAGCAAAGATCCTAAGGGCTCTACTAATATGTATAAGCAATATGCTAAAAGAAACACACGCACATATTAAAGTAGAAACAAACCAAGTAGCATACTACCATTTTGATCAAGATTGTATATACAAGGTGAATATCCCAAGCTTCTATTAAGTAATATACAAACTAGTATGATACAGTAATGGCCTCTAGGGCATATACACTAACAATCTCCCACTTGCACTAAGGCCATGTACTGGCGTATCGAAGACCTATCATCTCAATCAGCCGCTCGAACTGAGTCTAGGGTAAGGCCTTCGTGAGTGGATCAGCAGTGTTATCTTCCATAGCAACTCTCCGAACCTCGATCTCCTGGCGACCCACGATCTCCCTGATCAGGTGATACCGCCTCAAGATGTGTCTGGACTTCTGATAGGACCTGGGTTCCTTCGCTAAAGCTATAGCCCCGTTGTTGTCGCAATACAGAGGTATTGGATCAACAATGGACGGAACCACCTGAAGTTCCGTTAAGAACATCCTCATCCAGACGGCTTCTTTTGCGGCATCTGCAGCAGCGATATATTCCGCTTCCATCGTCGAGTCAGCAACGATTTCCTGTTTGGAACTCTTCCAACACACCGTCCCTCCATTGAGGGTAAAGACATAACCCGACATGGACTTGGAATCATCCTTGTCACTCTGGAAGCTGGAGTCAGCAAAGGCCTCGATCTGGAGGTCTTTTCCGCCATACACCAAGAACATCTCCTTAGTCCTTCTCAGGTACTTGAGAATGTTCTTTACCGCTATCCAGTGCTTCTCCCCTGGGTCCGACTGATACCGGCTTACAACGCTCAATGCGTATGCTACATCTGGTCTGGTACACAACATCGCATACATAATAGAGCCTACCGCAGATGCGTACGGTATTGATGACATGCGAGCTCTTTCCAAATCAGTCTTGGGAGACATCTCTTTGGAGAAAGTGATTCCGTGACAAGCCGGTAGATTACCACACTTGGAATCTTCCATACTGAATCATTTCAGTATGGTGTCGATGTACCTGGACTGTGAAAGTCCCAACATCCTTTAGATCTATCACGATAGATCTGGATCCCCAGAATGTAGTTGGCATCGCCCGGGTCCTTCATGGAGAACCTGTGTGACAAGAACCCCTTGACAGATTGTAGCATAGGAATGTCATTTCCTATCAGAAGAATGTCATCCACGTATAGAACGAGGAATACGACAGTTCTTGCTACAAATCTATTATAGATGCATGGTTCATCTGGATTTTTGATAAAGCCAAATTCTTTGACTGTCTCATCAAAGCAGATGTTCCAACTCCACGATGCCTGCTTTAGTCTATAGATGGACTTAATCAACTTGCACACCTTTCCGCTGCTCCCACTCTGAATGAAACCCTCTGGCTGGTCCATATAGACACACTCCTCTAAATTTCCATTTAGAAAAGCGGTCTTTACGTCCATCTGCCAAATCTCATAATCGTGGAAGGCAGCAATGGCAAGAAGGATCCGAATGGATTTCAGCATAGCCACTGGAGAAAAGGTTTCATCATAGTCCAAACCAGGTCTTTGACGAAAACCCTTTGCAACAAGTCTAGCCTTATAGGTCTCAACCTTTCCATCTACACCAATCTTCCTTTTGAAGATCCACTTGCATCCTACGGGTTTTACCCCGTCTGGAGCAATGTCCAACGTCCATACTTTGTTGGTGTACATGGACTCCATTTTGGTCCGCATTACATCCAGCCATTTTACCGAGTCAACGCTCTGAACGGCCTACTGGAAGCTAGTAGGCTCATCATAATCAATGATGCAGTCCTCTCTATCCCCGTCTATGAGAAAACCGTAATATCTCTCGGGCGGATGAGACTGCCTACTACTCCTGCGGAGCGGCGTAGGAATGTCATGTTCTTTCGAACCCTCTGGTTCTACTAAGTTTTCAGTAATAGTCTGTGGTTCTGGAATTTCTTCCAGTTCTATTGCGCTCCCACTTATTTCTTTTTCTAAGAACTGGTGTTCCAAGAAGTAGGCATGACGAGAAACAAAAACCTTTTGTTCCTCTTCGCAATAGAAGAAATATCCCTTGGAGTTCTTTGGATATCTCACAAACTTGCACTGTACTGAGCGTGCCTCGAGTTTGTCCGCATGCTGCTTTTTAACAAAAGCTGGACATCCCCATGTCTTAATGTGCTTAAGATAGGGTTTCTTCCCACACCACATATGATATGGTGTGGTAGGCACGGTCTTAGTTGGAACTCGGTTCAAAAGATATGCGGCTGATTCTAGCGCATATCCCCAGAATGATCGTGGTAACTCAGCGTTACTCATCATGGAATGTACCATATCCAATAGGGTCCTGTTCCGTCTCTCCGATACACCGTTATGTTGCGGAGTGTATGGAGGAGTAAGCTGAGAGAGAATTCCATTCTCTTTTAAGTAATCCAGGAACTCGGCACTCAAGTATTCACCACCTCGATCAGATCTTAGTGTCTTGATACTTTTGCCGGTTTGTTTTTCCACTTCATTCTTATATTCCTGGAATTTTCCAAAGGCTTCGGATTTATGTTTCATTATGAAGACATATCCGTACCTTGAAAAGTCATCCGTAAAAGTAATGAAGTAAGAATAACCGCTTCGTGCATACGTAGATATTGGACCGCATACGTCGTTGTGTACGAGTCCCAAGAGCTCTCTTGCTCTTACTCCGTGTCCAGTGAACGGAGTCTTTGTCATCTTTCCTTTGAGACAAGATTGACAAGTTGCATATGATTGATATTCGAATGGATCCAAATATCCTTCTGTATGTAATTTCGTCAACCTTCTCTCATTGATGTGACCCAGTCTACAATGCCATAAAAAAGCCTGATTAATTTCCGGAGACTTTCTTTTGTGTGTATTCTGGACATTGAAAATCTGTGGTTGGTTTAATACGTATATACCATTGCTTAATGTACCTGACCCAATCAAAACTTGATTAAGGTGAATGTTTACAACATTACTTACAAATGCAAATTCATAACCTTCTTTAGATAATAAAGATACAGAAATGATATTACAAGTTGCATTGGGTACAAAATAGCAATTACGCAAAACCAAAACGTGTCCATCTGACAGGCCCAGGTGATAGTCCCCCACGGACTCAGCATCCATGCCAGCTCCGTTTGCAACTCTGAGGGTCATATCACCTGCCTTCAAAACCCTACGCTTTCTCAGTGCCTGCAAAGAATTACAGATATGAGATCCTGATCCGGTATCCAATACCCAGGAAGTAGAGTTTATTGAAAGACAGTTTTCAATAACATACACACCTGAAGCCGAAGCCGCAACTTGCTTCGGATCCTGGTTTCTGGCCTTCCAAGCCGTGTAATCTTTCTTCCAGTGTCCCTTCTTATAACAATAGAAGCATTCTTCCTTACCCACAAGCTGCCCCGCTATCTTTGTTGCCTTTGCTTTTCCCTTCGTATCCACTTTACTAACACCGCTCCTTGGTTTGGCGGGGGCTTTCTTCTTCTTTCCCTTGGCTTTCGCCTTGGACTTAGAAGAGGAAGATCCTCCTACAAACAAAGTGGATGTATCCCTACCTTTCTGTAGGGTGCCCTCTGCACTCCTCAGCATGTTGAGGAGCTCCGGAAGTTCAACTTCTTTACCTTGCAAGTTGAAGTTCAGGATAAACTGGGCGTAAGTGGAAGGAAGGGACTGGAGAATCAAGTCCGTATAGAGCTCGTTCTCTAACGTGGTCCCAAGGCCCGCGAGATCCTCAATGAAGCCAATCATCTTAAGCATGTGTTCCGCTACCGATGATCCGATGGCCAACCTTGCCGAAAATAGCTTCTTCGACACTTCGTATCTTACGATACGAGATTGCTCTCCATACAGTTCTTTTGTATGGAGAAATATGGATTCGAGGTCCATATTCTCGTGCCTCCTCTGATGTTCATTGCTCATATAGGCAAGCACGAGGCACTTGGCCTTCGCGCAATCGATCTCCCATGTCTTACGGATTTCCTTATCCGCGACGCTGGAGGCGGGACCTGGGACAGGGGGAGCTTTGGTGGTAAGAAGATACCCCAGCTTGTCGTAAGTGATTGCCATTTTGACATTCCTGAGCCAATCTTTGTAGTTTGGCCCTGTCAGTATGTTTTTATCTAGAAGTAACTTAAGTCCAGTGATGTCGATTGGTCGCTGCAATTAGGAGAGAGAGAAGAAACACTCAGCATGATTCTCTTGCAAGTTTAGAGTGGTTTTTAGTTTGTCTAAACAGGATGGCTCCCACTGTATCTCGAATTCCTCCTCAAACCAAAAAGGAAGAATTAGTCGGAATCAATCTCACCGTACAATACTTGCTTAACCGTTCAGCCAGGCCAGTGTTGGTACTTCGAGGAAGGTTTTCCAACGCTTTCGCGAAGTTCCTTAATTAAATAACCTCTTTTCCATGGGGGAGTAGCCCCGCTAACACCTTTCTAGACACCTACTTGGTTTATAGCATTGATCGTTAAGTGAGAAATTTTCCGAGGAGTAGCATATACTCACAGTAGGATCGGGATCCAAATATCATCGCGTGACAAAACTGAAGGAATCCTACCAGAATCATCACACTCTAAATGGTATGCAGCACTAGCAAGTTTCTGGTTCTTTAGAAACTCCCGATGTGGATTTTTGCCCCATGCTCTTATGACCTTGAGTTTGGCCAAAATATCATAAGTCACATGTCAAGTTCTACCCGTCATTCTCCAGGTTAATTTGAACCCACCCGTACATACCCTTGACTTTGGCCAACATGGCAGTACGACTGTCCCAAACCAACGCATCTATCTATGCTGCACATGAATACCCAATAGCTACCAATCACTATGCCTTGACTTTGGCCAACATACATAGCTTGAATACTATTGACTATTCATGTGAAACGACGGAGGGCTACGAATGGTTTTGGCGAAACCGTGAACGTAGTGAACTTGATATAATCGATGGAACGAGATAGCTTTTAAAAGGAGTGGCTCAAGCTCCGCATTTAAAAGTTGGTTTTTGAAAAGAACCGAGTGGTTTTGAAAGTGTTCCAACGACTTTACTTTGGTTTATTTTCTTGCATTAATTCTTTTTAATGCGTCCCATCATTTAATCCTACCATTGCAGAAAACAACCAAAATATGACGTACGCTTATGCTATCCGCATTCGCTACGGGGCCCCGTCATTACCCGTTAGGTTACTTAACTAACGACAGAGCGGGGGCTGGACTAGCGCGGATGCAAAACATAAGCAACGCCTAAATAATATCATATATAGATATATTGCAATGATAGCCAATCCAGATCACAGATGAACACATTGGATATACTAGGAATCCGCAATTCGTACGAGCCTGTAACGAAAAGCGGATTACACGGTCGCGGTGAATAGCCAATACCCTACCCAAGACCCCTACGGGTGCGACAAACTACCCGCCAAATACCCGAAGCGAAGCAACCTCCCTCAACTCATGAGTAGGCCACTCGGAACTTCGAGGTACCCGGTAGTTTGTGCACCCCCTCCATGGGTCTATCCTAGGAGCAAAAACAGTAAAAGAAGTTATACAATGACGGCTACAACCTCACCCCGGTTGTGCGGCCAAATAAATAATATTACATCAATTACAAATTTTACATGAATTGAAAGAAAAGAAAAACTCTCGTCTCATAACACCTGGCTATTCACCCGTGACAATCCAATGAATTCATATACACATACCATCAACATTACAGATCACAGATATGTATAACCCCCACTAATCGACGTATAGTGATTAGCAGACGTTCAATACATATAACACATCACAGATATAAACCCGTCAGCTTAAGTCTTTAGAAGTTCGATCGAAATACGGATTTTCAAGCCCCAAAAACTAATTTTGCTTTCTGGAAAATCTAGGCAGAAAAAACATATTGTAAAAATCCTAAAACAGCCCCAGAAACACTCTGCAAGAAAACAGTGCCACGACCGAGTCAACTCGGCCGCGGTTCCACGGCAGGAGCAAGCTCCTGCCGCGGTTCCGCGGCGCTTTGACCGAGTCAGTGGACCTGTTTTCTTGGGTGTCTTAACAAAAGCCTGAGCCGATTTTTCATGTATGATTTATTATTTTTTGAACAGAGGAAAAAATCGGCAAAAACTATGCTATTCGGGTATGTTTCGTGATATTTTTTCCGATCGAACTTCTACTTACTTTGCTAACATGTTAGATAGTGTTTAACCTGGCTCTGATACCACTGTAAGTCCATGCTACCTCTCCCGGTACTTATGGGCTTGCAGAAATGATGAAAAATGATTTTTCAAGAGGTGGTAACATGGACTCAAAATACGGATCTTTGTTAAACAATTACCTAGGAACCTAACTAGGAGTTTTACCTACTCGGTTAGGGGGTTATACCTTTCTTGAACTCCTTCGTCTTCAACTCTTCGTGGTGTACGGATCGGCTTCACCCCGTCGTCTCCTTGCGCCGAAGATCGATCCACCCGAAAGCTTCTACCTTTGGCTTCTACTTCGAACTTGAAGAAACTAGAACACTTGGCTTGCTAGGCCTTATGAACTAGGATGAGTAGAGGAGTGTTTTGGTGTTTTATCTATATGGTTCTTGCTTCTCAACACATGAGACAAGTAGAACCATAAATTAGAGAGAGAGCAAGAGGAAGAGGGAGAGCTTGAGAATGAGAGAGCTCAAGAGAGAGAAAGCCAAATGAAAAGTGAGCCAACCTCTTCTCATCTCACCTTTCATAATCCAAAGTCATCATAACAAATAATAGTAATCAAGTATTATGTGATGGTTCAAGTCAAAAATGGCCATATCATTTCATGCACTCATTTTGCAAAAAGAAACAAGCAAGCAAAAGTCTTTGCCATGAAATGATAGCCATTGTAATGATGATGGTCAACTAGTCCAACCTAGTCAACCGGTCAACAAAGTCAACAAGTCAACAAAGTCAACCTCTCAACAACCATGTCACTATAATACTTAATTAATATTATTGTTAATTATATTTCTTATTCTCATTAGGGTTTAGCAAAAAGTCAATAGTCAACAGTCAACAGTCAATAGTCAACAACCCCAATGAGAATCCTCTGCCTCTGTCTCTCTGTCAACTGTGCATACACACCCGCATCCGCGTTCCGAGGAACACGAACAAAAATGAGATAAAACCAATCCTAAAACGTACACTAGGACTGGCTTAAACTAAAGCCCGCTAGTGTTAACTGTCCGGACACTGAACGTGCACAAGTGCACTGATGTGACCGAACCCTGTCGCAAAACCATGCGACCTCTACTCTTTTGCCTAAAGGTGAATAGCTTTCTGTGTGGGACTCTAAAGACTCGACACTACACTGGCAGTGGGTTTAACCACAGACCGCAAGCTGCACTAGCTGTGCGTAACGGTCCCCAGGTAGATGCCGACAAGAAGACTGACGAGGTGAAACCCATCCGAACTCCTACTGAGCCTGAATGTGACATTCTCCGTACAGTCCGGTCTGTTCGTCTGATACATCACATGGCGGGCCTAGGGGGGCGGTAAACGTCAGTCCCCTAATAGCGGTACAAATCGTGTCGGAGTGTAGCCCAGAACACCCTGAGATAACACTGGAAACCTACCAGTGTATCTTGCTTGCCCTGGCCAGAGACTACTTGTGTAATGGCTGTCCTAGACACAGCGCGATGTCAACCCCCAATACCGGGAGAGACGAATCCTGTCTAACCGTCACTGCCTCCAAGTGCTTCGGGACTGCACCCAACTACTACCTGTTTGCACGACTCCTTTGAGCCGTGGTAGGGTAGTAATCAAAGTACAGTGGGAACACACTCGAGGCGAAGTGACAGTGTCAAGTCAGCGGACTAAGCTGTACTCATGTCACCTGGGAAATGATGACTGACGATAGGTATAGTACCAACCAATCAGTTCCCGACGAGTCCTGTCCAGTGTACTCGTAACCTAACGAGCACCCGCATACTATCTCAAGTACGACGTACTGACGGCTGTGGGACAGACCGTCTCCCCTGCTGGGATGAGAAGCGCATACGCTAGTCTACTCCGGAGTATCGATACCCTGTCTCGATAGTCCTACGACTAGGGACCTATATAAGGATGTGCTTGTGGATTACCCAGCCCCCACGAGTGTGACTGCCATCACAACGCTGGTAATCAAGCAAAGATCCTAAGGGCTCTACTAATATGTATAAGCAATATGCTGAAAGAAACACACACACATATTAAAATAGAAACAAACCAAGTAGCATACTTCCATTTTGAGCAAGATTGTATATACAAGGTGAATATCCCAAGCTTCCATTAAGTAATATACAAACTAGTATGATACAGTAATGGCCTCTAGGGTATATACACTAACATGGGCTACGCCTCTGGGAAAATGAGGTTTATTCTAATTAGGTCCGTGCGAAAGCACGGGGAACCTCCCTCAAAGTACCGGCACTGGCCTGACTGAATGGTTAGCGAAGTTGTTGAATGTAATTAATCCCGGCTAGTTTTCTTTTTAAAAGGTTTTAAAGAAAATTTGATAAAAGCAGTGGGAGACATCGATTAAACAAGATAATAACCAATCTGATCTTTGCAAGAGCTTTCGCTGAGTGTATTTTTCTCTCTCTCTTAATGGCAGATACCTATGATAGGCCTTAAGGTTCTACTAGATAAAAACAAGCTGATCGGACCCAACTACAAAGACTGGTTGAGGAACATTAACATTGCTCTAACATATGATAAAGTATCATATGTCCTCACTGCCAAAGCCCCGCCCATCCCAGGATCTAAATCTTCTACCGCAGATAAGGAAATCCGCAAAACGTGGGATACTGACTGTGCTACTGCCAAATGCCTCGCGCTTGCATCGATGGACAATATACATCAAAAGCAACACGAGCAGATGGATGTTCAATCCATCTTTCTATATACAAAAGAGTTATTTAGGGAGCAATCTCGGATCGATCCTGAGATACGAAGCATCTCGAAAGTTGTTTCAGATGCGGATGGCTCAAGGAACATCAGTAGGCGATCACGTTTTGAAGATGATAGCTCTTATAGAAGAGCTTGAGGACCTCGGTTGGACAATGGATAACGAACAGTATACTGATAATGTTCTACAGTCTCTTCCCTCCGCCTTTGCTCCATTCATAGTGAACTTCAACATGCATGACATGGAGAAGTCACTACCCGAACTTCTCAATATGTTGAGAAGTGCGGAGAGCACGCTGAAAGCGAAGTCCCCCTCTATGCTTGTTGGACAATCTTTCTCTTCCGTCCCAAAAGCCAAGGCCAAGGGAAAGAATAAGAAGAAATTCACCAAACCGAGAGGAGGAATAAAGAAGGCGAAGGGGAAGACAAATCCAAAGATGCGGAGTCGGGGAAGGGAGAATGTTTTTACTGCAAGAAGACGAGGCATTGGAAGCGGAACTGTACTGAGTACCTTGAACTCAAGAAAAAGAAGTATGGTGATGCTTCAGCTTTAGGTGTGTTCGTGATTGAAAACTGTTTTTCTATTAACTCTGCTTCCTGGGTATTAGATACTGGTTCGGGTTCTCATATTTGCAATTCTGTGCAGGCGTTGAGAAATAGCAGAATTTTGAAGACAGGTGATCATACTCTCCAAGTTGAAAATGGTTCCAATGTACATGCAGTTTCAGTGGGAGAATATCGCCTAGGGTTGCCATTGAGTTGTATATTGGTTTTGAACCCATATTATTTTGTACCAAGTATGCTATGTAATATTATATATGTTTCTTTGTTAGACAATGAAGGATATCATTTTGCTGTGCAATACAATGGTATGGACATTAGACTTAATCAAGAGTTGATTGGTTGTGGTACACTTAATAACGATATATACATCCTTAATCAACACACAGTTTTCAACATTCAACACACAAGTAAAAGAAAATTTTCAGATATAAATGAAGCTTTTCTTTGGTATTGTAGACTTGGTCATATTAATGAAATAAAACTAAACAAGCTTCATAAAGATGGATATTTAAATTCTTTTGAGTATAAATCTTATGCGAATTGCTAGTCTTGTATCAAAGGTAAAATGACCAAAACTCCATTTACTGGACACGGAGAAAGAGCTACTGAGTTCTTAGGCCTCATACATAGTGATGTATGTGGGCCAATGTCTACACATGCAAGAGGCGGTTTTTCTTACTTCATAACTTTTACTGACAATTTCTCAAGATTCGGTCATGTGTTTTTGATAAAGCATAAGTCTGAAGCTTTCGAGAAATTCAAGGAGTACAAACTTGAAGTACAAAACCAAACAAGAATGAGAATCAAGATACTTCGATCAGATCGAGGTGGGGAGTACTTAAGTACTGAGTTCTTGGAGTTCCTAAAAGAGAATGGGATTCTCTCTCGGCTCACTCCCCCTTACACACCACAGCACAATGGTATGTCAGAGCGGCGGAATCTTACCCTATTAGATATGGTACGATCTATGATGAGTGATTCTGAGTTAGCCCTCTCCTTTTGAGGGCATGCAATGGAGACTGCAGCTTTTCTGTTAAAAAAAATTCCAACCAAGACCGTGTCTACCACTCCATATGAGATATGGCATGTGAAAAGACCATCTCTTAAACGAGTTAAGATTTCGGGTTGTCCGGCTTTTGTTAAAAAGCAGAATCCAGACAAACTCGAGACACGATCGGTCAAATGTATATTTGTGGGATATCCAAAACATTCGTTTGGGTATCTTTTCTATTACAAGGAAGAACAAAAGGTGTTTGTTTCTCAGTATGCCACATTTTTAGAAAATGAGATTTTTCCAAATGATGCTGATAGCAATGTGGTAGATCTAGAAGAGGTTCTAGAGATACAAGTTACAAATGACGACTTGGTTGAACCTGATGTTGCAACAGAATCTAATGAACCTCAGCCACTCCGTAGATCTGGTAGGACTTCTCACCTACTGGAGAGATACTACGGTTTTCTCATTGATGATGATAGAGATGATTGCATCATGGATGATGATGACCCTGCCAGTTTTCAGCAAGCTATCACGAGTGGTGACTCTGTGAAGTGGCTGGAGGCCATAAGATCCGAAATGGAGTCCATGTACACCAACAAAGTATGGACTTTGGAGGATGTACCCTCTGGGATAAAAGCTGTAGGGTGCAAATGGATCTTTAAACGAAAGATCGGTGTAGATGGACAAGTGGAGACCTATAAGGCAAGGTTGGTTGCGAATGGTTTTCGTCAAAAACCAGGTTTGGACTATGACGAGACTTTCTCTCCGGTAGCCATGCTTAAATCCATTCGGATCCTACTTGCTATTGCTGCTCACTACGACTATGAAATCTGGCAGATGGACGTTAAAACTGCATTTCTAAATGGTGATTTAGAAGAATGTGTTTATATGGATCAGCCAGTGGGCTTCATTGACAGTGGGAGCAGCGGGAAAGCATGTATGTTGCTTAAATCCATTTATGGATTAAAGCAGGCATCACGGAGTTGGAACATCTGTTTTGATGATGTTATCAAAGAGTTTGATTTCATCAAAAATCCAGATGAACCTTGTGTTTATAAGAAGACTGTAGGAAGAACTGTCGCATTCCTCGTATTGTACATGGATGACATTCTTCTGATAGGAAATGACATTCCTATGCTACAGTCGGTCAAATCAATCTTATCACAAAGGTTCTCCATGAAGGACCTGGGTGATGCCATGTACATATTTGGCATACGGATCTATAGGGATAGATCCAAACGGTTATTGGGATTGTCCCAAACCAAGTACATCAACACCATCCTAAAGAGGTTTAGTATAGAAGACTCCAAGTGGGGTGCCTTACCTGCTTGCCACGGAGTGACTCTCTCCAAGGAAGATTGCCCAAAGTCTGATGAAGAGAGAGCTCACATGAGCATTATTCCCTATGCTTCGGCCGTAGGATCAATAATGTATGCGATGTTGTGTACACGCCCTGATGTAGCTTATGCACTGAGTGTAGTAAGCCGGTATCAATCAAACCCAGGGGAGATTCACTGGACTGCTGTGAAGAATATTCTTAAGTACTTGCGAAGGACAAAAGAATTGTTCTTGGTGTATGGTAACGGGGATCTCCAAATGGAGGCCTTTACCGATTCAAGCTTCCAGAGTGACAAGGATGACAACAAGTCTATCTCAGGGTTTGCAATTACCCTCAATGGAGGGACGGTAAGTTGGAAGAGTTCCAAACATGATACCGTTGCAGACTCAACGATGGAAGCTGAGTACATTGCTGAAAATGATGCTGCCAAGGAAGCCGTCTAGATGAAGAAGTTCATCTCGGAGCTAGGAGTAGTTCCAACCATTATTGATCCAATACCTTTGTATTGTGACAATAATAGGGTTATAGCGTTGGCCAAAGAGCGCAGGTCCCATCAGAAGTCCAGACACATCCTGAGGCGATATCATTTAATCCGGGAGATAGTTGATCACCACGAGATCGAGATTAAGAGAGTAGATACAAAGGACAACACTGCGGATCCATTCACCAAGGCCCTCCATCATCCGCAGCATGAGCGACTTTTTGAGATGTTGGGTATGAGATACGCCAATAATTGGCCTTAGTGCAAGTGGGAGATTGTTGGATATATATATATGCCCTAGAGGCCATTATATGATAGTGTATGTACTGATGATAGTATGCTATCCGTTGCTCTTTATCATATGTTCACTTGATCATACTTTTACTCATTTGATACATGTTGATAAAGCCCTTAGGATATTTGCTTGACTACCGGGATTATGATGTGGATCATACTAGTGGGACACCTGTAGTTTATAAGCATATCCTTGAAATGTTCCTAGTCATAGGTATATCGAGACAGGGTATCGATATTCCAGAGTAGACTAGCGTATACCAATCTCGTTCCATATGATGGGCGATGGATGATCCCATATCCATCTGGTGTGGTGACACCAAAGATTGTATACGGGTGCTCAGTGAGACTTGGTACACTGAACGGACTCACCGAGAACTCCTATGTGGTAATATATCATACGTCGGATAGCAGTTCTCAGGTGACACTGGTACTGGTTAGTCTGTAGACCCGAGATCGTCATAGAGTCTTGTGTGTCCTCCTACTGTACTTTGATCTCCACCCTACTACGGCCCTACTGAGTCGTACAAACAGGTGGATTTTGGGTACAGTCCCGAGGCACATGAATGTTATGAGCGATACGAAGGGTTTCGTCTCTCCCGGTATTGGGGGTTGATGTTGCGCTATGCACGATTGGCTATAACAGGAAGCCCCTGGCCAGGGCCGCTGAGATATTACTGATAAGTGTTATCAGTAGTTTCTCGATCTATTGTAGACCAAATACCGGCATGACTTATTGAGTTATTGGGGTCGACATTACCATCCCTAGACTCGATATGCAACATATCTGACGAAGAGACCGTACTCTACGGTAAGTGTTGCCAGTTGGATTGATGGGAGTTTTGACAGGTTCGCTCGTCCTTCTTCTGATCGCTCAATACCAGGGTGACCGTTACGTTTAGCTGACCGCTTGCGGTTTGTAGGTTTTTGATGTGATCATCACCTACTGCCGGCGTATTGAGGTGTCTTAGTGTCCCACACAGGATTTTCTTGGCTCAGGCCAAACGATGTGGTGTGCATATGAGATATGTGCGGAAGCTTGATCAAATATGTGTATTTGATACCGTGTTTTAATCGGGCGTTTTATATTGGTCGGGTCGTATGAGATATGACCGGTTTATTAAATCAAGTGTTGATTTAATATTGACTTTTATCTCATTTAAATAAACCTTTTCTTTATGATGGATGCATGGATGTATATGTACATGTTGATGTGCATACACACATACATACATGCATTTGTATCATGGTTGATGATACAAGAAAGATGGCAATATAAGACTCATATGGAATGTAAATATCTTTATATATATTAGAATGAGAAAAAGAAAATGATATTAAATCATGGTTGACTATTCTTCACTTAACCTAAATCAAACCATGGTTTCATTTCATTTGTCATCTTTGTTCTCATTCTAAAATATCGAGATATTTATTAACCATGGTTTGAGATGAGATATATATCCTTCATATTTATCTTTTCTCATTATCTTTGATCATTATCTTCATCCAAAAGAAATGAGCTCAAGGGTTTCCATCTTCTTCTTCCTCTCTCTAGCTCTCTCTTGAGAATTCTAAGTGAGTGAGGGTAAAAGAAAGAAATGGTTTTTATATGAGAATACAACCATATCACCACACTACATTTGTTTAGCCCATTGGTGTAGTTTGTTTGCTTCGTCATCATTATGATCTACTGGAGCAAGGAGCTTTGAGCAAAGGTACTCCGGGTGGATCATAGTGGATGTGGAGGAAGTTCAAGCTAGCTCGTTCAAACCCTAGGAGATCTAAGGAGTTGCGAGGAGGTCTACAAAGGTTGTATCTCTCCCCACTTAGTGTTAGACACTAGCTAGTATATGATACTAGAACTTGTTACTCTAAATATTCTAGTTCGATTCCTAGGTTTGTTTGTTTAACACCTCATAAAATTTTAATATGGCATGAGTGATGCTTGCAAGACCCTAGGTGAGATGCTAAAGAAACCCTACACGAAGTACCAACACCCACCTGGCTGAACGGTTAGTGAACTTGTAAGGTGTAAATGATCCCGACTAGTTCTCCTTTTAATGTTTGGAGAAGAATTCGAGGAAACAGTGGGAGCTATCCTGATTAGATAAACTAATAACCAATGTATACTTGCAAGAGTGCATGCGGAGTGTTTATTTTCTCTTTCTCTCAAGGTAGAAACCATGTCACGCCCTAATCAAGATAATAAAATGTATGACTTGACCGAATCAGCTTATTACACTGGGCTGGGGAACGTCGGTTCGGCTCTAACTGGTCACAACTGTCATGAGTATGGGTAAAGAAAAGAGGACTGTAAGGAATTCCATTTGACCCTAATGAAGGAGAAGCATTCTAATGTATCTTCTTCGGATGTATTTGTTGTTGAGAACTATTTTTCGGTCAGTCCTACCTCCAGGGTACTTAATATCGGATCAGCATCTCATATCTGTAATTTATTATAGGGACTGAGAAAAAATAGGATGGTTGGATCCGGCGATATGTCCTTCAGAGTAGGGAATGGAGCACAAGTTGATGTTGCTGCCGTCGTGAATATTACCTAGTATTGCCAAGTGGAAATACCATGATTTTGAACAACTGCTACTATGTACCTTCCATGCTTTGCAACATCATATCAGTTTCTTTACTTGATAAAGATGGATATAAGTTTGTTCTGGATAGAAATATCATGAACATTTACCTAAATCAGGTATTGGTTGCAGAAGGTAAATTATGCAATAGTATCTATGTTCTCGATCAAAATAAAGTTTTCAATATACAAAACACACGTAAAAGGAAGAGTTCAGAAGTGAATGAAGCCTACTTGTGGAATTCTAGACTTGGTCACATTAATGAGAAAAGACTAGCTAAGTTGCATAAGGATGGATATTTAGATCCGTTTGAATTTTCATCATATGAAACTTGTCAGTCTTGTCTCAAAGGAATGATGACCAAAGCTCCATTTATAGGACACAGAGAAATAACTATAGAGCTCTTAGGACTCATACACAGTGATGTATATGGTCCAATGTCTACGCATGCAAGGGGTAGGTTCTCGTATTTCATTACATTCACTGATGATATCTCTAAGTTTGGATATGGATGTCTCATGAAATACAAAACTGAAGCTTTTGAGAAGTTCAAAGGATATAAAAGAGAAATAGAGAACCAGACAGGAATAAGTATTAAGATCCTTCGATTTGATAGAGGATGGGAGTAAGTACGGAATTCCGTGACTTTATAAAAGAGAATGATATTCTCTCTCAACTTACTCCTCCGTATACACCATAGCACAACGGTGTATCAGAGCGGAGGAATTGTACCCTATTAGATATTGTTCGCTCCATGATGAGTAATGCCTAGTTACCTCTTTCATTCTGAGGATATGCGCTTAAGACAGCAGCATATCTATTGAATCAAGTTTCATCTAAATCCGTGCCTAAAACTCCATATGAAATATGGAGTGGTAAGAGTATGTATCTTAAACACGTTAAGATATGGGGTTGCCCTGCTTATTTCAGAAAGAAAAACCTAGATAAACTCGAGACATGATCAGTTTTGTGTAAGTTTATGGGATATCCAAAGCATTCCATTGGATATCTATTCTACCATACAGAGGAACAAAGGATTATTGTTTCTCGGAATGCCAAATTTTTTAAATGGCAGTTTCTGGCAAAAGAATCTAGTGGGAGCGTGGTAGAACTGGAAGAAACTCCAAAAACACAAACTACAACTGAGGATTTGATGGAAGCTCAGGATTCGATAGTTCCCTACGGACCTCAGCCACTCAGCAGATCTAGTAGGATTTCTCATCCGCCTGAAAGATACTACAGTTTTATCACAGACGAGTATCGAGAGGATTGTATCTTGGAAGAAAATGATCCTACTAGTTCGAGCAAGTCATTACCACTAGGGACTCTGTAAAATGGCTGAATGCTATGAGATCCGAAATGGAATCCGTGTACACCAACAAAGTTTGTATTTTGGATGTTGCTCTTCCTGGTGTAAAAGCCGTTGGATGCAAGTGGATCTTTAAGAAGAAGATTGGCGTAGATGGAAAGGTGGAAATCTATAAGGCTAGACTTGTTGCAAAAGGTTTTCATCAAAGTCCAGGTGTGGACTATGAAGAAACTTTTTCTCCAGTGGTTATGATCAAATTCATTCGGATCGTACTTATCATTGCTGCCTTCCATGACTATGATATCTGGCACATGGATGTAAAAACGGTTTTTCTAAATAGAAGTTTAGAAGAGCGTGTTTATATGGATCAGACGGAGAGATTCGTAGACAGTGGGAGCAGCGGGAAAGTGTGCAAGTTGCTTAAATCCATTTATGAATTAAAGCAGGTATCGCCGAGCTGGCACATCTGTTTTGATGAGACATTAAAAGAATTTTACTTCATCAAAAATGAATATGAGCCATGTATCTACAAGAAAATTCTAGGGAGAACTGTCGTATTCTTCTTCTTGTACGTCGATGGCATTCTCTTGATAGGAAATGGCATTCCTATGCTGCAATCGGTCAAGCTGTTCTTGTAAAAACGTTCTCCATGAATGACCTGGGTGATACCTCCTACATTCTGGGGATTATGATCTACTGAGATAGATCCAAGAGCTTGTTAGGACTATCATAGTCCATTTACTTAGAAATCATACTAAAGAGTTTAGTATGGAACATTCCAAGCGCGGTATATACCCGCTTTGTACAGAATCACCCTCTCCAAAGAGATGCCTTCCAAGACTGATGAGGAGATGGCTCGCATGAGCATTATACCCTAAATTTCGGCGGTAGGATCTATAATGTATGCAATGCTATGAATCAAACTAGATGTAGCTTACGCGCTTAGTGTGGTGGGCCGGTATCAGTTGAACCCAGATGAGAATGATTGAACAGCTGTAAAGAACATTCTCAAGTACGTAAGGAGGACTAAGGAGATGTTCCTGGTTTACAGTAATGGAGACCTCCAGGTCGACTCCTATACCGACTCAAACTTCTAAAGTGACAAGGATGACAGTAAGTCTGTCTCGGGTTATGTGTCCCCCTCAACGGAGGGACGGTCTATTGGAAGGGCTCCAAACAGGACACCGTCGCAGAGTCGACGATAGAGACTGAATACATTGCTGCCAACGATACCACAAAAGAAGCGGTCTAGATGAAGAAATTCATTATTGAACTTGAAGTGGTTTCGTCTATTGTGTTAGTTATATGTATGCCCTAGAGGCCATTACTATACATAGGATGTATATTGTAGTGGATGCTTGGACATATATAGGGATGACTTTCTTGCTCGATATGATAGTATGCTATCTGGTTGCACTTTACCTTAACTTGTACACTGATTGTCTCTATGTCACATATTGGTAAAGCCCTTAGGATGTGTACTTGACTACCTGGACTATGATGCGGATCATACTAGTGGGGACATGGTAGTCCATAAGTACATCCTTCAAAGTCCCTAGTCGTGGGTGTATCGAGACGGGGCATCGATATACCAGAGTAGACTAGCGTGTACCTTCTCGACCCATACAGATGGGCGATGGATGATCCCATATCCATTGGTGTTTCACATCAGAGATGATATATGGGTACTCAGTGGAGACTGGGTACACTGGACGGACTCGCCGAGAACTCCCAGATGGTATTATACCTTACGTCAGATGGCAGTTCTCTGGTGAGACTGGTACAGAGTAGTCTGTTGACCCAAGATCGTCATAGAGTCTTGTGTGGTTTCCACTGTGCTTTGATTTCCACCTTACCACGTCCAAGAGGGCGTGCAAAACGGTGGTTTTTGGGTACAGTCCCGAATCACATGGAGGCAATGAGCGATAGGAGGGGATTCGTCTCTCCCGGTATGGGGGGTTAATGTTGCGCTGTGTTCGATTAGCTATAACCGGAAATCCCTGGCCAGGGTTGCTGAGATTTACTGGTAAGTGTTACCAGTAGTTTCTCGAATTGTTATAGACCTCATATCGACACGACTTATCGAGCTATTGGGGTCTGACGTTAACCACCCCTAGGCGAGATATGCGACAGATCAGACGATCAGACCGGACTGTACGGTAAGTGTTACTGGTTGGATTCACAGGAGTGTGAGCGGGCTTGCTCGTCGATCTTCTGATCGCTCAATACCCGGGTGGCCGTTACGTTTAGCAGACCGCTTGCGGCTTGTGGGTGCTTGATATGATCATCATCTGCTGCCGGCGTATTGACGAGTCTTTAGAGTCCTACACAGAGGTTTCCTGGCTCAAGCGAAACGAAATAGGAGCGCATATGAGATATGTGCGGGACCGAGAATAATGCGTGTATGTGATACCGTATTCTATTCTCGCGATGAATGTATCGATTGGTTGTATGCGATATAACCTAGTTATCGAATCGAAGATTGATTCGATAAGCCGATACATAGGATACTAGTCGGTTATATGCGATATGACCGGATCGTTAAATCAAGTGTTGATTTAATGATTTAATGTATAATTATATATTTGATATATTACTTTGCATTAACTAGTATCGGTTCACTTTAAATGGATTTTCTCACTCGGATGTGCACATTGTATATGTGATATTCTTTTGTGCACTTGATTGTATCATGTTTGATGATACATGTTTACTTGGGTTTGTGTAAAGATTAAATCATGGTTATATGAATGGTTAGGGTTTTATTTTCTTATTCATTTATTTATTTATTTATTCTTTTTGGAAAATAAATGGCATAAAGAGAAAAATGGTGGCTTTCTTTGTTTGCATCTTGAAGCTTCATGAAGCTTTGACTAAGTGACCATTTTGTCCCATGCTTAACCCTAACCACTCCACTTAACCCTAGTTCAATCTCTACACTTGACCATGGTTGTATTATGATAAGTATTGATTTTCTTTTCTATTGAAAACTAACTTATCATAATATTCATCTTCTTCTTCTTCTTCTTCACTTGAAGAAAACCTTGCTTCATCAATGGTGACTTGATGAAAAGAGTGAGAAATCCAATTCTAAAGTGAACCCACCTCCTATTTCTTCATCCTCTACCTCTTGCCAAGTAGTATAGGGTGTTTTCTTCACAAGTCTTCATGACTTGGTGAAGTGGGAGCTTGATCTAGTGATGCTTCGACGTAGATCATCTTCGGCATCGAAGTCGATGACCTAGCCCGCCCATTTCTGCGATGAAGCCGATGCTAGAGTCCGGGATGCGATTTGTACAGCGATGGGACTTCATCATGGAGCTATGGAGGTGGAGAATCGGATCTACAAAGGTTGTATTTCCGTTCACTTAGTTAAGTTTATTAACTAGTTGCATGTTTCGCCTAGAATTCTAGTTAACGATCCGTATTAGGGTTTCTCGGCACTTGTAAAATTTCAAATTGGCATGGTTGATGCCTTGTGAGACCTCAGTAGAGTGCCTAGGAACCCTACAGTGGTATCAGAGCCTAGCTAGAGCCTTAGGCGATGCGTAGACGAAGTTTGAAACCCGATCGAACCGAAACCCTAAAACGAATTAGCTCTCTGGACTTTTTCTAAAAACTGGGTTTTTTCCAGATTAAAAATGCTTAAAAAATTCAGCAGGGAAATCTAAGAATTACGGTGCAAAATTTGATAAAAGATACCTTCAATTTGCGGCGGAACCGCGGCAGAAGCCTAGCTTCTGCGTCGGTTCCGCGGCCCTATGATGACGTCAGCCCTACCAATTTGCACAGTAATTCCTATTTAACAGTGCTGAGTTTTATGGGAATTTTTAATATTTATTCAAGAGTTGAATTTTCTGGGGTTGTTTTGGGAGTTCGCAGATTCGATCGGATTATCAAGCTTTGTCTATGTGTTTTTCCGGATATTAAGAATATGTTAAAAAAGTTCGACCGGATATAAATACCCAATTTTTCCCCTGCCGGAAAATTTCCAAGTGTTGGATTTTTCCGAGATTTAAAGACGTTCTAAGTAGTGCAAGTAACGCGATGGTCCCTCTAGAAGACAACAAACCTTAACTCGATTATGTGACCGTCTTGAACTGCCCTTTGAACCTTCGGGTTTGGGGCAGTACGGCGTGCCACATGTGAGGCGTTGGCTTGACCCTTCTACGGCTGGACCGTTGGTACTGAGGCACGAAGTGAATGTTTTTAAACTTATTTCAAGAGTTGAGCTGTTTCGGGAAAACTCGGGTGTTTGACTGTTCGATCGGAAAGTTTAACATTTTCTATTTATCTGGAATGGGATACAATAATTGGAATTCACAATATGTTATGAGATAACTGAATGAATGTTATAAACATAGCAGTTTAGTCTCACTTGATCGGTTGCCACGGAATTTTGATGTGATCAAAAGTCTGTCGCAATCACGTAGCGTACGCGGATACTCGCCGGGTAAACTTAATAGACTGCTACACTCCATAGCCCCGACCAAGTGACTGTAGGAGAACCCCGTCGCCGAAAGCATCCGTTCGGGTGCTCGCGGCAGCGGTGTTCCGCCTTGGTGCACTTCGTCGACGGCGTCAGGGGTGCGGCCGCCTACTAAAGTTTGCGACGAGCATTCGATCAGGATGTCGGGAATCTTGTTGAATTGCCCGACTTGATATTGAAAAGAGTTTTCGATAATGAGACTAAAATGCGGGGTTTATAATTGTTAGGCATGTGATGTCTAAGGTATTCATTTGTTTAGGCATGCGATGTCTAAGGAGTTTGTGGATTCCAACTGTTGTAGTTTTACACTTTCTTTTCTGTACCCGTAAGTGTAGTATGTAGTGGTATTGCCGATTGTCGTTGCTATACGTCGACGACAATCGGTGTATGCATACTTACTTACGTTGATGACATGTGATGTTATGTGTTGCTGGATATGTTATATTGGATCGTCGTGTTTGAATAGCCGGGGGGTTTTATGTGAGATGAGTGTTTTTCATTTTCATTCATGTAAAAACTTGTATGTAATATTCTTTTATTGGGGCACTTCCAGGTTGCGGAAGATGTCACCTTTTGCATATTATTTACTTTTCCGCACTAGGATAGACCCAAGGAGGGGAGCACAAGTAACCGGGTTCTGGGGTCCAGTGGGAGACCAACTCGAGGAGTCGAGTCCGGGTCTCCTAACCCTAGAATTGGTAGGGTTGCTTGCCGCTCTCATAGGGGTCTAGGGGTGTGGGTTTGGCTATTCGTCACGACCGTGGAATCCGTGTTTTATACTGGCTCGTATTGAAAACACGGACGTCCTAGTATATCCAATATTTCATATGTTTCTTCTGCTGCGATATCTGTGATGTGATCATGTGATGTTCTGTGATAGATACAGTATATAGTATATATGATATATTATATAGACGTTACTTATGTTTTACACCCGCGCTAGCCCTGCCCCGCTCTGCCGTTAGTTACCTAACCTAACGGTGCACGAGGGGACATCGAGGCGAATGCGGATGGCATAAGTGTACGTCGTATTTATCTGTGATGATTAGGTACTTTAATGATGGGACTTCATTAATGTGATTAATGAAATAAAAGAAACCTAAGATGTTGTGGAATCGAATTTCAAAAATAAAACAGGTAGCTACAGTTCTTGCTTTGCACAGCGGTATATGTGATATATCCTGCACCTTATTCGATGAGGAAAGGACCGAGATCCTTTCACCGGGAGTGACTCCTTTAGCAATAACTGGCAGATGCTACATACTCGGTTTGTCTTTTGATATCTTTTAAGAGTCTTTGCTTTGCACAGTGATATATATGATATATCCCGCACCTCATTCGACGAGGAAAGGGCCGACGATCCCTTCACCGGGAGTGACCCCTTTAGCAAAACTAAAAAGGCCTCAAAAGCACTCCATTTTAAAATCATTTGATTCTACAACGATATCAAGTTCATTACGCAAAAGGTTTTCAGAAAAACCTGTCGTAGCCCTCAGTCATTTCAGATAAGTAGTAGTTAGTATTCGTGCTGTGTTTGTTGGCCTTTGTCAAGGCGCAGTGTGCGGTAGCTGGCTGGTGCTTATCTGCTTATGCATATGATGCAGATTGGGTTAGGGTAGTCGTGCGACCTTGTTGGCCTTTATCAAGGGTCGTACGGGTGGGTTTAATTCAATCAAGAAATGACGGGTTGAACTTGACTAGCAGCCTATGGTTTGTTGGCCTTTGTCAAGGTCATAGGAGGCTAGGGGCAAAATATTATCGGGAATTTCAAGTGTTGAAATTTGCAATGAGATTGCATACCTTCTATGAGATAGTTAGATCCCGATATCCACTGCGAGTAATTGTTACTCCTGGGAGAGTTTTACACATTACAATTAGCCGATCAAGTAGGTGTCTAGAAAGGTGTCAACGGGGTTACGCCTCTGGGAAAACGAGGTTTACTGTAATTAGGTTCGTGCGAAAGCACGGGGGACCTCCCTCAAAGTACCGACACTGGCCTGGCTGAAAGATTGGCGAACTTGTAGTGTGTAATTAATCCCGGCTAGTATTTCCTTTTAGGGTTTGAAGGAAGATTTGATAAAAATAGTGGGAGCCATCCTGATTAGATAAAATAATAACCAATCTATTCTTGCTAGAGCGCACGCTGAGTGTTTTCTTCTCTCTCTCTCCAGGTAGCGACCATATCACGCCTTAATCAAGATAATAATACGGAATATTGACCGAACCCGCTTGTTATACTGAGCTGGGGAACGTTGGTCCCGCTCCAACTTATAATTGTTATAAGACAGAGCAGGAAATTGGGGAATACCAGAATTCCTATGCCGCCCAAACGAAGAAAGTGCATGAGATGCATCTCCTTCGGGTGTGTTCATTATAAAGAACTGTTTCTCAGTATCCTCTGAATCCTGGGTATTTGATACCGGATCAGGATCCCAGATATGTAATTTGTTATATAGGGCTACAAAAAGGGTAGAGAACTGAGAACGGGTGATAAGTTTCATAAGGAAGAAAACGGGGCAAGTGTTGCAGCCAAGTCTGTTGGTCACTGTCACCCTGTATTCCAAATACATTGATTCTGAACGAATGTTATTAGATACCGAACCTGATATACAAAATCATATCAGTCTCTTTATTAGTAAAGAAATGATAAAATTTTGTATTGTTGGATAATGTTTTGAACATTTCCTATATCAAAAGTTGATCGGTTCAGGCACGTTATCTAAAAACATTGATGTTCTAAGTCAAACTACAGTTCTGAGTATACAGAACACACACAAGAGGAAGAGTTCAGAAATGAACGGATCCTTCTTGAGGTATTGTAGACTAGGTCATATCCATGCGACCCGACTAGCTGAAGTTACATTTAGATGCATATTTAAATCAGTTTGAATTTACATCTTGTGAAACTTGCCAGTCATGTCACAAAGATATAATGACACCAGCTCTGTTTATTGGAAACAGAGAAAGAGTTAGTGAACTCTTGGGATGATACATGTTGATGTATAAAGGTCCCCTGTCTACATATGCCAAAACCGGTTCTTTGTACTTCATTACATTCTCTGATAATCTCTCTAGATTCAGACATATGTTCCTGTTGAAACACAAGTCCGAACCTTTTGAGATATTCACAGAATATAAGTTAGAAGTAGAGAACCAATACGGGTAAAAGTGTTATGTCCTTTGATGAGATCAAGGAGGAGAATACTTGAGCATAGAATTCCTGGACTATTCTAAAGGAGAATGAGATTCTCTCTCAGCATTACTCCTCCGTATACACCATAGCACGATGGTATATCGGGGCAGAGCAATCACACCCTATATGATAAGGTGTGCTCTATGATGAGTACTACTGAGTTTCCTGTTTCCTTTTGGGAGTTATGCACTTGAGAAGCTGCATACCTATTGAATAGGGTTCGAATCAGATCACAGCCTACCAATCCATATAAGATATGGTATGGGAAGATCCCATGTCTTAAGCAAGTTAAGATTCGGGGTTGTCCGGCCTATGTCTAAAAGCAAAATCCGGACAAGCTCGAGGCAAGGTTAGTTATGTAGAACTGGAAAGGTTCCAGCTTTGCAAACTACAGCAGATGATTTGGTACAACCAAAGGATTCAGTAGATTCCAACGAACCTCAGCCTCTCCGCCGATCTAGTAGGGTTCCTCACCCACCTGAGAGATACTTCGGTTTCTCTATGACAGTGGGAGCGAGGATTGCATCATGAGATGATGACCCAACTAGTTTCGAGCAGGCCATCGAGAGTAGGGACTCTGTAAGAATGGCTGGATGCTTAGCGATCTGAGATGGGATCCATGTACACCAACAAAGTATGGACTTTGGTTGCTATATCTGAAGGGTTAAATCCCCATCAGGAGCAAGTATATCTTGAGAAGATTACTTGGTGTACATGGAAATGTTGAGACTTTCAAAGCTAGACTTGTTAAAGGTTTGCATCATTAACCAGGTATGGATTATGTTGAAACATTTTTCTAATGATCTATGCTTAAGTCCATCCAGATCCTACTTGCCACGGCTACATACCATGACTACGATATCTGGCAGTTGGGTGTCATGACTGCTTTTCTAAATGATGTTTTGGAAGAGTGCGTCTATAATTACACAGCCAGAGGGCTTCGTAGACAGAAGGAGCAGCGGAAACGTGTGCAAGATGTTTTATGTGATAAAGCAGGCATCGCGGAGTTGGAACATCTGTTTTGATGAGTAAATCAAATAGTTTGGCATCATCAAAATGGTAGATGAACCTTGTATATACAAGAAGGTAGTAGGGAGTATGGTAGTGATCCTCGTAGAGTACGTGGATGACATACTCTTGATGGGAAAGGAGTTTCCTATGCTACACTCGGTCAATCTCCGATTATCACAAGGATTCTCCATATAGGATCAAAGTGATACCTCCTAAATCCTAAGTATTCATCTATGAGATAGATGTAATTGGATGCTAGGAATCTCACTAGTAGTAGTGAGATGGTATCAATCGACCCTGGGGAGAATCACTGGAAGGGTTCCAGGGTGATAATGACGACTGAATGTCAGTCACAGGCATTGTCTTTACCCTCAGTGAAGGGACGGTATGTTGGAAGAGTTCCAAGCTAGATACCGTGGCATACTAGACGATTAAGGCTGGATACATCGCTACTTAAGATGCTACCAAAGAGGCTGTCTGGGTGTATATTAGTTCATGAGATGAACTTAGTTCCTCCCATTGTGTGACAATGGAGTTGTGGCTTATGCCAAGGAACGTCCGTCCCATCAGTGATCCAGACATATTCTAAGGCAGTATTACCTGATCATGGAGATGGTTGATCTCCAGGGGATCGAGGTTAGGAGAGTAGACTCAGAGGACAACACGGCGGATCCACTCACGAAGGCCTATTCCCAGAGAGAGACTTTTATGGAATGGTTGAGTATGAGATACTGCAACCACTGCTATCAGATGGCCCTAGTGCAAGTGGGAGATTGTTAGTTATATGTATGCCCTAGAGGCCATTACTATACATAGGATGTATATTGTAGTGGATGCTTGGACATATATAGGGATGACTTTCTTGCTCGATATGATAGTATGCTATTTGGTTGCACTTTACCTTAACTTGTACACTGATTGTCTCTATGTCACATGTTGGTAAAGCCCTTAGGATGTGTACTTGACTACCTGGACTATGATGCGGATCATACTAGTGGGGACATGGTAGTCCATAAGTACATCCTTCAAAGTCCCTAGTCATGGGTGTATCAAGAAGGGGCATCGATATCCCAGAGTAGACTAGCGTGTACCTTCTCGACCCATACAGATGGGCGATGGATGATCCCATATCCATTGGTGTTTGACATCAGAGATGATATACGGGTGCTCAGTGGAGACTGGGTATACTGGACGGACGCGCCGAGAACTCCCAGATGGTATTATACCTTACGTCAGATGGCAGTTCTCTGGTGACACTGGTACAGAGTAGTCTGTTGACCCGAGATCGTCATAGAGTCTTGTATGGTTCCCACTGTGCTTTGATTTCCACCTTACCACGTCCAAGAGGGCGTGCAAAACGGTGGTTTTTGGGTACAGTCCCGAATCACATGGAGGCAACGAGCGATAGGAGGGGATTCGTCTCTCCCGGTATAGGGGGTTGATGTTGCGCTGTGTTCGATTGGCTATAACCGGAAATTCCTGGCCAGGGTTGCTGAGATTTACTGGTAAGTGTTACCAGTAGTTTCTCGAATTGTTATAGACCTCATATCGACACGACTTATCGAGCTATTGGGGTCTGACGTTAACCACCCCTAGGCGAGATATGCGACAGTTCAGACGATCAGACCGGACTGTACGGTAAGTGTTACTGGTTGGATTCACAGGAGTGTGAGCGGGCTTGCTTGTCGATCTTCTGATCGCTCAATACCCAGGTGGCCGTTACATTTAGCAGACCGCTTGCGGCTTGTGGGTGCTTGATATGATCATCATCTGCTGCCGGCATATTGACGAGTCTTTAGAGTCCTACACAGAGGTTTCCTGGCTCAAGCGAAACGAAATAGGAGCGCATATGAGATATGTGCGGGACCGAGAATAATGCGTGTATGTGATACCGTATTCTATTCTCGCGATGAATGTATCGATTGGTTGTATGCGATATAACCTAGTTATCGAATCGAAGATTGATTCGATAAGCCGATACAAAGGATACTAGTCGGTTATATGCGATATGACCGGATCGTTAAATCAAGTGTTGATTTAATGATTTAATGTATAATTATATATTTGATATATTACTTTGCATTAACTAGCATCGGTTCACTTTAAATGGATTTTCTCACTCGGATGTGCACATTGTATATGTGATATACTTTTGTGCACTTGATTGTATCATGTTTGATGATACATGTTTACTTGGGTTTGTGTAAAGATTAAACCATGGTTATATGAATGGTTAGGGTTTTGTTTTCTTATTCATTTATTTATTTATTTATTCTTTTTGGAAAATAAATGGCATAAAGAGAAAAATGGTGGCTTTCTTTGTTTGCATCTTGAAGCTTTGACTAAGTGACCATTTTGTCTCATGCTTAACCCTAACCACTCCACTTAACCCTAGTTCAATCTCTACACTTGACCATGGTTGTATTATGATAAGTATTGATTTTCTTTTCTATTGAAAACTAACTTATCATAATATTCATCTTCTTCTTCTTCTTCACTTGAAGAAAACCTTGCTTCATCAATGGTGACTTGATGAAAAGAGTGAGAAATCCAATTCTAAAGTGAACCCACCTCCTATTTCTTCATCCTCTACCTCTTGCCAAGTAGTATAGGGTGTTTTCTTCACAAGTCTTCATGACTTGGTGAAGTGGGAGCTTGATCTAGAGATGCTTCGACGTAGATCATCTTCGGCATCGAAGTCGATGACCTAGCCCACCCATTTCTCCGATGAAGCCGATGCTAGAGTCCGGGATGCGATTTGTACAGCGAGGGGACTTCATCATGGAGCTATGGAGGTGGAGAATCGGATCTACAAAGGTTGTATTTCCGTTCACTTAGTTAAGTTGTTAACTAGTTGCATGTTTCGCCTAGAATTCTAGTTAACGATCCGTATTAGGGTTTCTCGGCACTTGTAAAATTTCAAATTGGCATGGTTGATGCCTTGTGAGACCTCAGTAGAGTGCCTAGGAACCCTACATATTGTTGATCCAATATTTTTGTATTGAGATAACAATGAGGCTATGTCTTTAGTGAAGGAACCATTGTCCCATCAGAAATCTAGACACATCTTGAGACGGTATCACCTAATCAGGGAGATCGTAGATTATCAAAAGATCGAGATCCGAAGAGTAGATACGAAATACAACACGACGGATCCATTTACCAAGGCCCTTCCTCAAGCGCAGTTCGAGCGATTTTTTGAGATGCTGGGCATGCAATACGCCAACAATTGGCCTTAGAGCAGACATTGGGTATTCGGTATGCCAATTACAAGCCTTAGTGCAAGTAGGAGATTGTTGGATATGTATATCCTAGAGGCCTGTATTATAGAGGATGCTAGGGATATGTATGTACATGACAATCTTGCTCAGTTATATAGTATACTATTTTGGTTTGTCTTTACATGAACATATGTATTTGTTTTTCTTACTCCTTTGTATTACTTATACATGTTGATGAAGACTCGATACAGTAGTATACTATTTTGGTTTGTCTTTATCTTAACATGTGCATATGTTTACTTAATATTACATATGACTGATGCATGTTGATAAAGCCTGTAGGATTTTGCCTGACTCCTAGCGTTATGATAGCGATCATACTTGTCGGGACTGGGTAGTTCATAAGCACATTCTTAAATGTCCCAAATTGTAGGAGTATCGAGATTGGGCATCGATATTCCAGAGTAGACTTAAGTATACGTTTATAGACCCCGACGAAGGGCGGTGGTTGATCCCACAGCCATTGGTGTGATCACCTAAAATTGTATACAGGCGCTCACTAGGGGTGAGGACATTGGACGGACTCGCCAAGAACTTCTAGATGGTATTATACCTATCGTCAGATAATGGTTCTCAGATGACATGAGTACAGTTTAGTCTTTACACCTGAGATCGTCATTTGTCCCGTGTGTGTTTCCATTGTAGTTAGATTATTACCCTACCACGGCTCTACTGAGTCATGCATACGGGTTTTGGTTAGGTACAGTCCCGTGCAATATGGAGGCAGTGAGCAATTGTTAAGGATTCGTCTCTCCCGATATTAGGAGTCGATATTACACTGTGTCCGGTTGGCCAAAACCATAAGATCTTGGCCAAGGAAGTTGAGATTTACTGATGGTTAGATTAGTAGTTTCTCAGATCAGTCCTGAGCCACATCGACCCGACTTATCGGGTTATTAGGAGTCTGACATTTACCACCCTCTAGACCCGGTATGCAATACACTTAGACGAAGAGATTGGAATGTATGAAGATTTTCATAAAAAGGCTCAGTAGGGGTTCAGATAAGTTTGATCGTCGGCTTTCTTTTTGACAGGTACCTAGGTAACCGTTTCGTACAGCTAGTGCCGCTTACATACGTTTGGTTAAACCCACTTCCAGTGTACTGTCAAGTCTTTACAATCCCACACAGATGGTTTTCCTGGTTTATGCGAAACGATATAAAGGACGTATGTTTATACATACAGGGTTCCGATTAAATATGTGTGCTAGTTTTGCAAAATTTAATCGAACGGTTTGTGATACTAGAGAGATTAGGATTAAGCCAGTTTATTAAATCGCGTATTGTTTTAATTATCGTATTATGTTATTGGATTTATCTATCTCTTGATATTCATATTTTTGGTATGAATACGGGTATATATATACGGTCTGGTATTCTTGTATTTATACAAGATTAGCTTCTAGAAAATAGACACCTCATTTATATTTTTCTATTTATTGAAAAATAAGAAATTATACGGTATGTAAGGTGGCATGAAGAGTGTAGAGAGGAATGGGCAAATGAATTATATATTCATTTGTCATTACTATTTGTTCCCTCATAAAACATTGCTTTTTTAAATCAATCGGGCAGCGCCTCACGTGTTTCCAACATGAGCGCCAACGCCAGCATTTAGTAGGATTAAAAAGTCTTATGCTAACGCCTTACGTGAAATTCACATGAGAGCCGACGTGCAAAGCACGTGGTGCCTGATTCCGCAAGAATTAAATTCTTAGGCGGCGTCCACATACATAGCACGTGAGTGCCGGCATGTAAATTAAAGAGGGCAGGATTAAATTCTACATGAGGAATTATTTCCCTAAAATCTAGGGATATTCTTTGTTAAATAGAGCCATTGGATAAAAAATCCAAGGGTGATTAAAATTATCAAATGATTGAATTACATTCTATTAGGAGGAAAATATCTCCCTGATCTTTTTAAATTAGAAAGATATTCTCGGTTTGATCAAAAATCCAATGATAGAATTAAATACTAATATGAAAAATATTTCCCTACATCTTTCTAAACAAAGAAAGATATTCTCTGTTAAACAGAGCATCCTTGGATTAAAAATCCAACGGTGATTAAAAATCACCGTTTGATAGAACTAAATTTTATCCATGGGAAAATACACCCTTTTTGTTAAAAAAACAAGAATATAAATTCTGTAAAATAGAAATCACTGGATCAAAGATTCAATGGTGGATAAAATACCCCAAATAATCTTTGAGGCCAATTAAATAAATTGGTTTCTCTCTGAGATTTTCTCAAACTAATTAATAATTTTCCTCTCCTATATAAAGAATAGGAGACTTCAGGTCTCAGAAGAAGGATCGACCCCATAAGCTTCTCTACAAAAGAAAATTGAGAATTCAATTCTCCAAAAAAAAAAGAAGGTTCTCGCTCTCTCAAACTCTAGATAAAGAAACGCAGAGATAAACATATCTTGTTTGCCTAATATAAAACAAAAAATAAGGATTTAACTCTTCACAAAAAGAACTTAGTTCTTCCTCTGATATGAGATCTGCAAAGCATATCTCCCCACAAGTTGAGAATTTAATTCTCATCGGGAAGATCATGTTCTTCAAACTCAGAATCTAGGGGAAAGAACTAGATTAAAAGAAAAAAGAGAGAAAAAGAACATAGGTTCTAAGAATTTAATTCCTCTGAAACTAGGGTTTAACCCGGCATAAAAAGAACTTAATTTTTAGAACATAAGAACTTAGTTCTCGAAAAAACATGATCCCAGATCTTCGAAACAGAGATCTTGATGATCATCAATGGACAAAATGCCATTAACAGAAGTTTAACTTCTTTTCAAAAGACAAAACAGAGAGTAAATCTCTAAAAGACTCAGCGCCTCACGTGCTTCCCACGTGAGCGCCCAAAACAAAACACGCAGCGCCTCACGTGCTTCCTGTAGGGTTCCGTAGCACGACAGCAAGGTTTCGGGTGGCATCATCCATGCCATATTAAAATTTTACCATGCTTAAACAACCCTAAACAAGATCTTTAACTAGAGAATCATACGTAAGCTTAAAGCAAACAACTTTACTTCTAAGTGATTAGGGATTACAACCTTTGTAGTCCGCTCCTTCACTTCACAAGCTCCAAGTAGTGGTCCCTTCGCTGCGATCAACGAGCTCCTGAACCCTTGAGAGGATCCATAAGATGGATGATGCATCCTTGCTTGAAATCTTCAAAGTCTGTGATGATTTACATCGAGCAAACACAGACTCAAGCTCACTCTTCACTAATATGGAATTAGTGAAGCTAACACACTAATTTATATGGCTAGTATAGAAGAGGATGATGAAGTAGGAATTTAGCTCACTTTAGTATTTAATTTCTCACTATTTTTCTTCTTGATCTCAAAGTCAAGAGAGCTAAAAAGAGATGAGGAAGAAGAAGATGAATGAAATATCTCAAGTGATGAAAATATCTCTCATGGTTCAAAATGCAACCTTGGGTGAGTATATCAACCATATACTAATCCATGTAGAGAATTAACCATGGTAAGGGTTAATGGTTAGGTCACAAAATATCTTAAGTAAAAACAAAGGAGTGGACTAAGTCAAAGCTTATCTCCAAGCTTCTCCAAGTTTCTAGTTTTGATTAAATCCACTAATTTGTGATTACTTAATAATAAATGAAACCATAACATAAACCATTACATGGTATGAGTCTCATACATACATGTTGCATGTGTAACCAAGCATGTCACAATATTATATATCACATATATAATATTTATATAACAAAAGAAAACAATATAATAAACATATATCACATATATGTTAAATGTATCATAAGTGAGAATAATAAATACTTAAGTGACATATAATATGTATCATAACATCGAATCAACACTTGATCCGATAACCCGGCTATATCACATATAACCGGCCGATATCACATATCGCGATAATAGAATACGGTATCACATACACGTATTAATCTCGGTCCTGCACATATCACATATGTGCTCCTACTTCGTTTCGCCTGAGCCAGGAAACCTTTGTGTAGGAATCTAAAGACTCGTCAATACGCCGGCAGTATGCGATGATCATATCAAACACCCATAAGCTGCAAGGGCTCAGCTAAACGTAACAGCCATCCGGGTATTGAGCGACCAGAAGATCAACAAGAAAGCATGTACATACTCCTACTAATCCTATCAGTAACACTACCGTAAAGTCCGGTCTCTTCGTCTGATATGTCGCATATCCAGTCTAGGGGTGGTAATCGTCAGACCCCAGTAACCGATAAGTCGTGCCGATGTGAGGCTCATAACGGGTCGAGAAACTACGGATAACACTTACTAGTAGATCTCCATATCAGCCCTGGCCAGGGACTTCCTGTTATTGCCAATCGAGCACAGCGCAACAACTACCCCCAATACCGAGAGAAACAAAACCCCTCCTATTGCTCATTGCCTCCACGTGATTCGGGACTGTACCCAAAAGCCACCGTTTTGCACGTTCTCTTGAACATGGTAAGGTGGAAATCAAAGCACGGTGGGAATCACACAAGACTCTATGATGATCTCGGGTCTACAGACTTACCTGTACCAGTGTCACCAGAGAACTGCTATCTGACGATAGGTATAATACCATCTAGGAGTTCTCGGCGAGTCCGTTCAGTTTACCCAGTCTCCACCGAGCACCCGTACACCATCTTTGATGTCAAACACTAATGGATATAGGATCATCCATCGCCCATCATATGGGTCAAGAGGCGTATACGCTATTCTACTCTGGAGTATCGATGCCCTGTCTCGATACACCCTCGACTAGGAACAGTTATAGGATGTACTTGTAGACTACACTGGCCCAACTAGTATGATCTCCATCATAGTCCTAGTAGTCAAGTACACAACCTAAGGGTTTTATCAACATACGAGAGCAAGATAGTAACTCGGTACAAATAAACATGTTAAGACAAAGTGCAACCAGATAGCATACTATCATATCGAGCAAGAAAATCCTCTTTATATATATCTAAGCATCCACTATAATATACATCGAATGTACAACAATGGCCTCTAGGGCATATAAATAACCAACAATCTCCCACTTGCACTAAGGTCAGCTGTTGTAGTATCTCATACCCAACATCCCGAAGAGTCTCTCAAATTGTATCTGGGGTATGGCATACATGAGTGGATCCGCAGTGTTGTCTTTCGTGTCAAGTCTCCTAACCTCGATCTCTCGGCGATCAACTATCTCCCGGATCAGGTGATACCGCCTCTGAATATGCATGGATCTCTGATGGGACCTGGGTTGCTTGGCCAAAGCCACAGCTCCATTGTTATCACAATACAAAGGTATTGGATGCTCAATGGACGGAACCACTCCAAGTTCAGTTGTGAACTTCTTCATCCAGACAGCCTCTTTAGCAGCATTGTTGGCAACGATGTATTCAGCCTCCATCGTCGAGTCTGCCACGGTTTACTGTTTGGAACTTTTCCAACAAACCGCCCCTCCATTGAGGGTAAAGACAAATCCCGAGTGCGACTTAGAGTTGTCCTTATCGCTTTGGAAGCTCGAATCGGTAAAGGACTCCACCTGTAGTTCTCCGTTACCATACACCAAGAACATCTCTTTAGTCCTTCTCAAGTACTTGAGAATGTTCTTCACAGCTGTCCAGCTGTCCAGTGACTCTTTCCTAGATCTGCTTGATACCTACTCACTACACTTAGTTAGTATGCTACATCGAGTTTGGTACATAGCATCGCGTACATGATAGAGCCTACTGCCGAAGCATAGGGTATCCCTTGCATGCGAGCTCTCTCCAAATCAGTCTTAGGAGACATCTCTTTGGAGAGAGTGAGTTCTGAGATCGTGGGTAAATTCCCACACTTGGATTCTTCCATACTAAACCCTTTTAGTATGGTGTCAATGTACCTGAATTGGGACAATCCCAGTATCCGTTTAGATCTATCTCTATAGATCTTAATCCCCAAAATGCAGGAGGCATCACCTAGATCTTTCATTAAGAATCGCTGTGATAAGAAGAGCTTGACCGAATGCAGCATATGAACATCATTTCCTATCAAAAGTATGGCATCCACGTACAATACAAGGAAGACAACCTTACTCTCTGCCACCTTCTTGTATATATAAGGTTCATCTACATTTTTGATGAAGTCAAACACTTTGACTACAACATCAAAACAGATGTTCCAACTCCACGATGCCTGCTTTAACCCGTAGATGGATTTAGGCAGCTTGCAAACCTATCCGCTGCTCCCACTGTCTACGAAGCCCTCTAGCTGAGTCATGTACACGCACTCTTCTAAATCACTATTTAGAAAGGCGGTCTTAACATCCATTTGCCAGATTTCATAGTTATGGCATGCAGCAATGGCAAGTATGATTCGGATGGACTTAAGTATAACCACTGGAGAAAAGATTTCATCGTAATCTACACCTGGTCGTTGACGAAAACCCTTTGCAACAAGTCTAGCTTTAAAGGTCTCAACTTTTCCATCAACACCAAGTTTCTTCTTAAAGAACCATTTGCTCCCAATGGGTTTTACCCCTTCAGGAGCAACTTTCAAAGTCCATACTTTGTTGGTGTACATGGATTCTATCTCAGATCGCATTGCATCCAGCCATTTCACAAAGTACCCACTCGTGATGGCCTGCTCGAAGCTAGTTGGGTCATCATCTTCCATGATGCAATTCTCGCTCCCACAATCAATGAGAAAACCGTTGTATCTCTCAGGTGGATGAGGAACCCTACTAGATTGGCGGAGAGACTGGGGTTCGTCGGGAACTATCGAATCCTCTAGTTCCACTAAATCTTCAGTTGTAGTTTGTGCTGCTGGAACTTCTTCCAGCTCTATCTCTATGCCACTAATTTCTTTTACAAGAAATTCCTTTTCTAAAAAGGTGGCGTATTGAGAAACAAACACCTTTTGTTTCTCAGCGTGGTAGAAAATATATCCTTGTGAATTCTTTAGATATCCCACAAACTTGCATAGAACTGATCGGCCTCGAGTTTGTCCGGATTTTGCCTTTTGACATAGGCCGGACAACCCCATATCTTAACACGTTTAAAATATGGTCTCATTCCCCTCCATATCTCATATGTGTTAGTTGTATATATGCCCTAAAGGCCATTGTTGTACATATGATATATATTACAGTGGATGCTTGGATATATATATAGAGAGAGAGAGGACCTTCTTGCTCAATATGATAGTATGCTATCTGGTTTCACTTTGTCTAAACACGTTGACTTGTATTGGTTTATTGTCTTGCTCTCGCATGTTAATAAAGCCCTTAGGATATGTACTCGACTACTAGGACTGTGATGCAGATCATACTAGTGGGGCCAGGGTAGTCCAAGAGTACATCCTATAACTGTTCCTAGTCGATGGTGTATCGAGACAGGGCATCGATACACCAGAGTAGACTAGCGTATATGCATCTTGACCCATATGATGGGCGATGGATGATCCCATATCTATTGGTGTTTGACATCAAAGATGGTGTACGGGTGCTCAGTGGAGACTGGGTACATTGAACGGAATCGCCGAGAACTCCTAGATGGTATTATACCAATCATCAGATAGCAGTTCTCCGGTGACACTGGTAAAGGTTAGTCTGTAGACCCGAGATCGTCATAGAGTCTTGTGTGATTCCCACTGTGCTTTGATTTCCACCTTACCACGTCCAAGAGGGCGTGCAAAATGGTGGCTTTTGGATACAGTCCCGAATCACATGGAGGCAATGAGCGATAGGAGGGGTTTCGTCTCTCCCGGTATTGGGAGTTGATGTTACGCTGTGTTCGATTGGCTATAATTGGAAGTCCCTGGCCAGGGCTGTTATAGAGATTTACTGGTAAGAGTTATCAGTAGTTTCTCGACCTGTTATGAGCCTCACATCGACACGACATATCGGTTACTGGGTCTGACGTTCACCACCTGTAGACTTGATATGCGACATATGAGACGAAGAGACCGGACTGTACGGTAGTGTTACTGATTGGCTCGACGGGAGTTTTGACAGCTTCGCTGGTTTTCTTCTGATCGCTCAATACCCGGGTGGCCGTTACGTTTAGCTGACCGCTTGCGGCTTGTGGGTTTTTGATACGATCATCACCTACTGCCGGCGTATTGACGAGTCTTAGAGTCCCACACAAGAGTTTCCTAGCTCTAGCGAAACGATGTGGTGTGCATATGAGATATACACGGGGACCCGATTGAATACGACTATGTGATACCGTATGTTAATCAGGCATTTTTCTATTAGTCGGGTCGTATATGATATGACCGGATTGTTAAATCAATTGTTGATTTAACATTTGAATTTTAGTTTTATTCTTTATTCAAACCCTTTTTCTTAAAGAAGATGTATGCATGTATGTATGCACATGTTGATGTGCATGTATGCACATGTTGATGTGCATGGACATATACATGCATAGTGTCATGGTTAATGATACAACATTGGTGGCAATATAAGACTTACATGATTCAATATATATATATATATATATATATATATATATATATACACACACACACATACACACATACATACATATATTTTTATTGGAAATAAAAAGGCCAATGGAAATTAAATCATTAATAGTTTTTTCCACACACTTCTTTGCTTTGACCTTGGTTAAACCCTTGGTTTAGTTTCCATTTGGACTTTAACCATGGTTTGTAATGAAAATAGAAAATATATATACTATCTTTTCTATTTTTCATTAAGCTTGATCATTATCTTTTCACAAAAGCTTTAGCCACCATTATCATCTCCTTCCTCATTCTTCAAGCTCTCTTGAGTTTTCCATAGAGTGAGGGTAAACAAAAGAAAGGGTTTTGATTAGAGAATACAAACCATATCATCATTCTACACATCTCTAGCCTATTTGTGTAGAGTGTTTGCTCTACTTTTTCATGGATCAAGTAAAGTAAGGAGCTTTGGGTAAAGGGACTTCGGGTGGATCATCGTGGACTTGGAAGGTTGTTAGCGATCCATTCCAAACTCTCAAAGGTCCAAGGAGTCAACAAGGGAGGTCTACAAAGGTTGTAATCTCAACACTTAGTGATAGAACCTTCTTTGTATGAGATACAAGTTGTTGTTACCCTAGAAATTCTAATTTAAAGATTCATGGTTATATGCTTTGCACCTCTCTAATTTTAAAGTGGCTTGAGTGATACTACCAAACCCTAGACTAGGTGTAAGGGAAACCCAACAGTGGTATCAGAGCCAAACTAGAATTTTAGTCGATGTTAGATATTACGAAACCGAAACAAATACGGAAAATATGATTTTCTGGAAACCCAAAATCTACTCTTTGTCGAATTTTAAACGATCTGTAAAATTTTTTAAACAAGTGCAGAAGCATGTATGTGATACTACTAGAGCACACAAGAAAAATGGAGCCAACCCACCGTATTTTGGCCGAGCCCTAGCCCCCAAAATCCGAGCAGGCCGGCCCCATCATGTCCTTTTTGCTCCGTTTTTGTTTTGTGCTCCGGTGTGAAGGTTTTGGGGTTTCAGGTGTTGTTTGCTTAGCCCAATTTTTCATGTGATGATAATTGTGCTTTGGGGCTATTTCGTAGTGTTTCGTAGTAGTAAATTTAACATTGTAATGGTAACCTAGGCAATGTTTAACAGTTCGAACGAACTTCGTGCTCCTTTTTAGTACCCCGCTGAAATTTCCAAGTGTTGTGTTTTTTCTTAGTTAACTTTATATTCAATAGTCGCGCAAGTATCCTATGGACCCTCTAGAAGAACATAATAAGCTTAACTCGATTCTATGCCCACGGAACCGCGATCGAACCTTCGGATTTGCCGTAGTTCCATGGTGTCATAGGTGAGGCGTTGGTTAACTCCTTCTACGGTTGGACCATAGACACTGTGGCGCATTTTTGAGTATTTGTAAGTTTGCTCAAGTGTTGAGCTCACGAGGTAATTTGTGAGTGTATGTTGATTCGATCGAAACGTTAAACATTGTCTTGATATATCTGTAATGTGATACAATATGTGGAATTCATAGAGTTAGGCATGAAATCCGTAATATGTGATATTTCGGATTTACGATGTCTAAGATGATTTTGGATTCCAAATATTGTAGTTTTTGACTTTTCTTTTCTGCGACCGTAAGTGTAGTATGTGGTGTATCGCCGATTTCGTTGCAATACATCAACAACAATCGGGATACGCATACTTGCTTACGTTGATGATATGAGATATTATGTGTTGCTGTGATATGTTATATTGGATTGTCGTGTTCTGAATAGCCGGGGGTTTTATGTGAGATGAGGGTTTTTATTTTCATTAATGTAAAATTCATTTTATGTAATATTCTTTTATTGGGGCACTTCCGGGTTGAGGATGATGTCACTATTGTGTATTATTTACTTTCCCGCATTAGGTAGACCCAAGGAGGGGAGCACAAGTAACCGGGTTCTAGGGTCCAGTAGGAGGCCATCTCGAGGAGTCAAGACCGGGTTACCTAACCCTAGAATTAGCAGGGTTGCTTGCCGTTCTCGTAGGGGTCTAGGGATGTAGGTTTGGCTATTCATCGCGACCGTGGAATCCGTGTTTTATACAAGCTCGAAATAAAACACGGACCTCCTAGTATATCCAATATTTCATATGTTTCTTTTGCTGCTGTTATACTGTGATGTGATCATATTATATGCGTGAGACGGATGCTTTATTATTGTATATATGATATATAATAAACGTTGCTTATGTTTTATACCCGCGCTAGTCCCGTCCCGCTATGCCGTTAGTTAAGTAACCTAACGGTGCATAACGGAACATTGTGGCGAATGCGGATGGCATAAGCGTATGTTGTATTTTCGTTTCTTCTGTGATGCTTAGGAAGCATAAATGATGGGATTTATTAATGAGATTAATAAAAGAAAAGAAACCTAAAAGATGTTGTAGAATCAAATTTTCAAAAAGGGTAGCTACAGTTTTTGCTTTGCATAGTGGTATATGTGATATACCCTGCACCTTATTCGATGAGGAAAGAGCCGAGATCCCTTCACCAGGAGTGACCTCTTTAGCAAAACTGGCAGATGCTACAAACTCATGATTTAGTTTTTGATTGCTTCTATAGTTCTTGTTTTGCACCGCGGTATTTGTGAAATATCCTGCACCTTATTCGATAAGGAAAGAGCCGAGGTCCCTTCACCGGGAGTGACCTCTTTAGCGAAACTAGAAAAGCCTCAAAAACACTCCTTTTCAAAATCACGTGTTTCTACAATGATATCAAGTTCATTACGCAATAGGTTTTCTTAAAAACCTGCGTAGCCCTCCGACATTTCAGATAAATAATATTTAGTATTCATGCTACGTTTGTTGACTTTCGTCAAGACGTAGTGTGCGGTAGCTATTTACTGCTTATCTGCAGCATATGATGCCATTGGGTTAGGGTAATCGTACGGATTTGTTGGCGTTCGTCAAGGGTTATGCGAGTGGGTTTAATTCAATCAAGAAATGTATGGGTTGAACTTGACTAGCGGACTATGGTTTGTTGGCATTCGTCAAGGTCATAGCACGTTAGGGGTAAAAGTATTATCGGGAATTTCAAGTGTTGAAATTTGCAATGAGATTGCATACCTCCTATAAGATAGTTGGATCCTGATACCCACTGCGAGTAAGAGTTACTCCTGGGAGAGTTTTACACATGACAATTAGCCGATCAAGTAGGTGTCTAGAAAGGTGTTAACGGGGTTATGTCTATGGGAAAACGAGGTTTATTCTAATTAGGTCCGTGCGAAAGCACGGGGAACCTCCCTCAAAGTACCAATACTGGCCTGGCAGAAAGATTGGCGAACTTGTAAGGCGTAATTAATCCCGGCTAGTCTTACCTTTTAGGGTTTGAAAGAAGATTTGATAAAAAGCAGTGGGAGCCATCCTGATTAGATAAAATAATAAACAATCTAATCTTGCAAGAGCATACGCTAAAGTTTTTTCTTCTCTCTCTCTCTCCAGGTAGCGACCATGCTAGGCCTTAATCAAGATAATAATATGGATGTATTGACTGAACCCACTTTTTATACTGAGCAGAGGAACGTTGGTCCCGTTCCAACTTATAATTGTTATAAGTCCGAGTAGGGAATAGGAGAATATCCAGATTCTCACGCCGCCCAAACGAAAAATAAGCATGCTGATGCATCTTCTTCGGATGTGTTAGTTATCGAGAACTGTTTCTCAGTTCACTCTACGTCCTGGGTATTAGATACCGGATCAGGATCCCACATATGTAATATGCTAAATGGGCTACGAAAAGGTAGGGAATTGGGAAAGGGTGATCATTCCGTAAGAGTAGGGAATGGTGCAAATGTTGCAGCCAAAGCTGTTGGCGAATATCACCTTGTGTTACCAAATGGTAATACATTGATTCTAAACGAATGCTATTACATTCTGACCCTGATATGCCATCTTATATCAGTTTCTTTATTGAGTAAAGAAGGATATAATTTTGTAGTACAGGATAATGTTATGAACATCTTCCTGAATCAAAAGTTGATTGGATTAGGCTCATTAAATAATGGCATATATGTTCTGAATCAAACTACAGTCCTTAATGTACAAAACACAAACAAGAGGAAGAGTTCAGAAATGAACGAATCCTTCTTGTGGCATTGTAGACTTGGTCACATCAATGCGACACGACCGGCTAAGTTACATAAGGATGGATATTTGAATCCGCTCAAATTTTCATCTTATGACACTTGCCGGCCATGTCTCAAAGGCAAGATGACCAAAACTCCGTTTAGTGGACACGGAGAAAGAGTTACAGAACTCTTGGGACTGATACATAATGATGTATATGGTCCCATATCTACACATGCCAGGAACAGTTCTTCCTACTTCATTACAGTTGTTCCCTTCCGAACGGCGGCCAAGACATGGGACGTCTCGCCTGTGGTTCGAGGCAGATGCTATTTGGTTTTATCCGTCCACCTCTCCGAAGATACCAAGTTGATTTATGGCACCGTGTATCGGAGGTTTAGACGGATGCGGCCGATGTAGTAGACTTCGTCAGATTCCCCCTCGCTTGAGGGGTTTTTGATTATGGGGACGCTCTTCCCTGTAGGCGCAAGTCCCTGCAGTTAATTACACTACCGCTTCGCGGTAACAACTTTCTCCTTCTCCAAAATTTCACTTCGTGTCGTGTGTGTTTGTTTTATTTATGGTTGCCCGTGGATTGTATACGGAGACTAATTTATGTCGTTGCCCGTAGGACGGGGATTAATCCAAATCCGTATTTACTTAGATTTGGATTTGGTATTTTAGTTTAAGGATACGTTAGCCATATTTGAGGCTAAGATCGACTTAAACGTTTGTTAAGGATACGTTAGTCCAGTTTGAGACTAAGATCAACTTAACGGGATCGTTTAGATCCGACAAAACAGCATTTGGGCACTATTGTTCCAATTTAGCGACATAGTGGTCCATTGAATGTATGGCCGTCGGGACCCGTCACCTCTCTGACGACGTTGAAGGATTACAACGACAGATATCAGAGGAGTTCAGAGATGTACCTTTGAACCAAAGTTGGTTGGGAGACCTATAGTCCAATTTGGGACTAAAGTCTGTTTGAGGGTTTAAAGATACGTTAGCCCTATTTGAGGCTAAGATCAACTTAAACATTTGTTAAGGGTACGTTAGTCTAATTTGAGACTAAGATCAACTTAACGGGATCGTTTAGATCCGACAAAAGAGCATTTGGGCTCTATTGTTCTAGTTTAGGGATGTAGTGGTCCATGTTCCAGTTTAGGGACATGGGGGTCCATGTTCCAGTTTAGGGACATGGGGGTCCATTGTATGTATGGCCGCCGGGACCCATCATCTCTCTGACGACGTTGAAGGATTACAACGGCAGGTGTCAGAGGAGTTCAGAGATGTACCCTTGAACCAGATGTAAATTGATTTAAAAGAGCAGCCATGCTCAGTCAATTTAATTTGAGGACTTACGTCCAGAATTGGGCTAAGTCCAAATGAAAATGTGCAACATTTCATTTGCATTTGGCCTATTAGGCCTTAATTAGGGCTCTGCCCTTGCACTGTATTTTATTCTGGCCTGTTAGGCCTTTTAAGTTGGGCTCTGTCCCCTCTTTTTTATAATACAGAGCATTTGTTTTGGTCCATTGAGCCTCTTAATTGGGCTTTGCCCCTTAATAATGCATTGCATTAATTAGTCCGACAAAGCGCCACATGGCTTGTCAGGCGCTTTGCGCAATGCGCAAACTCATGGGAAGGTGACACGTGTCACGCTCTGGTGAGCGCAAACGCAGTGCGCTGCGCTGTTGCGCTGCTGACACGTGGCGCGCTCTGGTGAGTTCAAGCACAGTGCGCTGCGCTGTTGCGCTGCTGACACGTGGCGCGCACTGGTGAGTTGCGCCAATTTCAGAGAGCAATGCTCTATTTTAAAAGCTCATAGCGCATACCATTATGGGGCTGACACGTGGCGCTCTCTGGTGGCTTGCGCCAACCCGAGAGCGCAACAGTGCAGATTTTGCAAGTGCAGGGCACTATTTTATTATTTTGATCAATTTTAGATCAAAGAAAATAAATTTTCTTGTTTTCAAAGAACTAGTGGTTCATCAAAAGGCAATGCCTTTATTATTATTATATTTTTATTGAAGATCTTTGATCTTGTTCTTAGATCAATAATCTTTTTAGAAGAAATTCTTCTTTATTCAGAGGTTTTTACCTTTTCTTTTTCTGAGCTCTTCTCAAAATTTTCTTTAGAGGAATTCTCTGTTTTTCTCTCTGTGTTCCCCTCTAGAATTGGGGTCTAGGGGCCTTTTTATAATGCCATTTGGTTTGTTAAATTAGTTAAAGAGATCTTTCTCTGAGTGATTTGGGGATTTTTCCCCACCGTTGGATCTTTGATCCAAGGGTTTCTGTTTTACAGAAGGCAATTTTCTTGTTTTTTAACAAGATTGAGAAAGATCTTTCCAGAATTTTTCTGTTTGGCGCAAGCGCACCTACGCTTGATATGTGTCGCGCAGTGCAGAGCGCAGCGTACCTGCGCTAGCGCAACTGCGCTGCCACGTGTCGCAGAGCGCAGCGCAACTGCGCTGCCACGTGGCGCGCAGCGTAGAGCGCAGCGCACCTGCGCTAGCGCAACTGCGCTGCCACGTGGCGCGCAGCGCAGAGCGCAAGTCAGCTGAAACGTTGCTTCTTTAATTTTTTAATTTTTAATTTTAATTTTCAGAACAGAGCCTTGCTCTGATTGGGGGAAACGAAGCGTTGCTTCGTTTCCCGCCTTGGAATTTGAACGAAGCTTTGCTCTGATTGGGGTAAACAAATGCCCCCCCACCGTTGCGCTTACGTGGCCCTCCAAACATGAGCGCAGCGGTGGCAGAATTCCAACCGTCGCGGCAACTCTTGGAATTTGAAAGGGCAATTGATGCCTATAAATAGGACCTTTGGTCCTCCACAGATGATCATCATCTTTTAAGATTTTTACTTTCAAAACTTCAGAGCCTTGCTCTTGCCATCAAGAACCCCAAGAGAAAGAATTTCTTTTAGAAAACACTTTTTAGGTAAAATTTTAATTAAATTAAATTAATTTTCATTGACAGAGCCTTGCTCTCAATAGATCCCTGATCTAAAGAAAACCCATTTAGGGTTTCACTTAGAAGAGTTTTGCTCTAAAGGGGTTTAAAGAGAACTAAGGAGAACCCTATTAGGGTTCCATTAATATAGCTCTGCTCTCTAAAAGATTTTTCTTGCATTTTCTTAATTCATCAATGGAGCTTTGCTCCTTCCAAACCATACAGAAGAATTCTTAGGAGTTTTTCATGGATCTTGGAGTTTAAAGATGGCCTTTTATTCTTCGATGAATTATATCGTTTTGCTTAATCAGTCTTTCTGATAATTTTGTTGATTCTCTTTTACAAAAAAAATGGACGCCCATATGTACGATCTCGACGAAATTATCTCTTACGGGGACATCCGCCGACTCGGCCATTCTCAGAATCGAGAGTTTACCAACGCCGAGTGTGCTGAAGTCATGAGTCGCTTCGACACATACAATGGTCAACTGCTTCCTCAACGCTCCCCTCTTCTGAAGCTTATTGTTGGAGCAATTTGGGAAGCGCTTCCTCTATTCTGTACTGGTGTGCCACTTGGGGCATTGGATGCCGCCGAGGATAAGGTGCACTTGGTGTATCTAATGAGCCTAATCTCAAAGAGGAGGCGAGATAACCTTATTGATGTTCTACACCAAGCTTTTCAACAGTCCACAATACTTGCTGCCTATCGGAGGGAGGAGGACATCAGTGGGGATCCCGACGCTCGGGCTCGTGAAAGGAAGCACACTAGGATGGTTCGCCAGGCTTGGAAAGTCTTGGACAAGGTTACTTTTGAGTTCCTCAATCCATGTCCTGGATTTGAGGTTTTGCCATTGTAATCATTTGGATAATATCTTTATTTATTGCCTTTATTGATGTAAAAACTTTCCAAGTATGAATGACAAATCTTTTGCCTCCTTCCTTTTATTTTCTGCTTTGTTACTGGCACATTCTTTAAATAAGCATAGCCTGTAAGCGATATAGAACATTATGTCTTGAACATCTTAGGGAGTAGTGATGGCTTAGGAAGTAGGTTCAGGTCTGCTACCTAAGGCTTTTCAACTTCATGAGCCGTGAGGGTCTCATAAAGACTTTTCTCCCTACGAGTCGAGAGGATCTCGTAGGTGTATTTTCTCCCTAGGAATCGTGAGGATTCCTAAGTGTGTTTTCTCTTATAAGTCGTAAGGATCTTATAAGAGAATTTTCCCTCTTATGAGTCGAGAGAACCCGTAAGCGGTTGTTTCCCTCCTTGTCGAGATTCGACTTCGGAGAGTGAGACCCGTGGATAGTATGCAAGAGACCGTTTTAGGCCAACTTGCAGGATCCCATTGCTCAGGAAACAAGTTTTTTTTTTAATCCCTGCTGCCTAAGGCTTTACCTCACGAGTCGAGACGAATCGAGTAGTTCTCGCAAAAACATCAATTTCCTCACGAGTCGAGACGAATCGAGCATTTCTCGCAAGAATATCCTAACGTCACAGTTAACCTCTGCTCTTTACGAAAGAAGTCCGTTAGGGTCTGTGGTACTTAGGGTTTTGGCCTTCGTACCGTCGCATCAGCTGGTATATTCCTCGATAGGCAATCGTGCTGTTCGAGTAGCCCTGCGACTGTCGTGTCTCTGATCCCTTCGGGGGCTGGACAAGACGTCTTCAAGTAATCTTCCTGGTAATCTTACCGTCAGAAAAGAAAGCGCTAGGAATTTTGCCATGCCGCTTTTTACTTGAGGTTAGGCTCATTATGGAGAGCCCCGATGAATCATAACCACTCCGCGCTGGTGTGGGATGATCTCCGATAGTCTTTCAGGTTTTATGTGAGTTGCCGTCAAGACCCTGAAGGTAGGAATTTAGCCTTCGCTTCGTTTGCTGGCACTGCGTCTGCTGTATCGAGAAGAATGTCGCGGTTGTCTCTAGGTTGTTGGTGAACCGTCGAGGCTTGGAACTGGGAATTTTGCTGTGGCTCCATTTGTTTGATTGTCGTGTCTGAACCCTGCTGGAGGAAGAATGCTGGGGTGACATCTCGTCTGCTGTATCGAGACGAATGTCGAGGTGGTGACCACTCCGCACTGATGTGAAATGATCTCCGATGGTCTTTCAGGTTTTATAGGAGTTGCCGTCAAGACCCTGAAGCTAGGAATTTGGCCTTTGCTTCGTTTGCTGGCATCGCGTCTGCTGTATCGAGACGAATGTCGCTGTTGTCTCTAGGTTGTTGGTGAACCGTCGAGGTTTGGGACTAAGGACTTTGCCGTGTCTCCGTTTGTTTGATGATGTTGCGTCTGTTGTGTCGAGACGAATATCGAGGTGGTGACCATTCCGCACTGGTGTGAGATGATCTCCGGTTGTCTTTCAGGCTTTATATGACTTGCCGTTAAGACCTTGAAGCTAGGAATTTGGCCTTTGCTTCGTTTGCTGGCATTGCGTCCTCTATATCGAGACGAATGCCGCGGTTGTCTCTAGATTGTTGGTGAACCATCGAGATTTGGAAATGGGGACTTTGCCGTGGCTCCGCTGTTTGATGGTGTTGCGTCTGAATCCTGTTGAAGGAAGGACGCTGAGGTGACATCTCGTCTGCTGTATCAAGACGAACGTCGAGGTGGTGACCACTCCGCACTGATGTGAGATAATCTCCGGTTGTCTTTCAGGCTTTATATGACTTGCCGTTAAGACCTTGAAGCTAGGAATTTGGCCTTCGCTTCGTTTGCTTTGTCACGTCCGGATCCTGTTGGAGGAAGAACGCTGTCGTGACATCTCGTCTGCTGTATCGAGACGAACGCCGAGGTGGAGCTGGGATTTTGCCGTTACTCCGCTTTACTGACCATGGGGACTTTTGTTGACGTTGTATCTGCATCTTGCTGGGCTGCGAAAGAACGCCTTTGTTGATTCTTTAGGCTGTAGATATTGCCGTTAAGATTTGGAACTAGGGACTATGCCGTGGCTCCGTTTCATCGCGATTCTGAGGTCGGTTGTTGACGTCATGTCTGCGTTTGGTTGGAGTGAGGAGAAACACCGTCAGCGATCTCTAAGTTGTCGATACCGACGTCAAGACCCTGAAGCTAGGGATCTTCTTTTGCTCCGTTTGTTGACATCGTGTCTGCAATATTGCGACAAATGTCGAGGTTGTCTCTAGGTTGACTATGAACCGTCGAGATTTGGCTTCGCTTTCTGGTGGAGCCTGTTGGGAAGGTATGGTTCCCTCTTTGTTTATGCCCCTGGATTGTATACAGGGATCGATGTGATCTCACATGTAGGGCAGCAGTTTCATTCATTTTTTTTATTTTCTTTCCGCGATACTCTATCATTTCAGCTTCATATCACGAAAGTCGCGATTTCCCCATCATTTCGGCTATTTTTCACGGTGCCCAATCATTTCGGCTATTTATTTTATTTTCACTCGATGTTTTTATTGCGAGGTGCCCAATCATTTCGGCTGTTTTTTCTTTATTTTTACTCGCTGCTTTTTATTGCGAGCTGCCTAATCATTTTGGCTATTTATTTTATTTTTACTCGCTGTTTTTTATTGCGAGTTGCCCCATCATTTCGGCCATTTTGCATGCATACATTTTTACTTGGTGATTTTTATTGCAAGTTGGCCCATCATTTCGGTTATTTCGTATGCATGTGTGGCTCGCTGTTTTTGTTTATCGCGAGTGTGGACCTTGGAATCTGGTGTCAATCTCAGCATCAGTGTTCATACCAGAATATTGCATTTTATACCGCCCATTCTTACGCTCGTTTGTTTATAGGCAGGTGCTTTTAATCAGTGTTTGCTACATAATTGCAAGATACTGGTCTCAGCTCTAAACAGTGAATATCATGGAAAAGTACGACAAATTCTGGATTACTGCCAACAACAGATAAAACACGGGTCTCCGCTCTCTATCCGTATGTTGCCACACACCAGTTAAGGGACAAAATGGCAAATCGATGTCATTTTCATGCACAAAGCTCAATGTCAACACAAGATCCAAGAAATCTACGCGGAGCTCGAGGAAATCATGGCAAAAGATCCATATCACATCACCTTTTGATCTACTAAAATTCTGGAAGAACTGTGAAGAGCTTCTGAGAAAAGTACTATACCACACTGAAGAGGACCACAAACCAGGAAAACCCACCAAATTGCATGGCCCAACTCCCTCATACGGCAGCGGTTCCGCGGCATAAGCGTGCTTAGGCCGCTGATCCGCGGCCATGTTGGCTCCTCAATTGATGAAATTTTAGGGGTATATTGGTAATTTTAAATAGAGGCAGATTGTTGCCCTAGGTTTCCAGTTCCCTGCCTATAAATTGCCCAGAACTTGCCAAGCCAATGATGTTCATTCTCATGCCCTCTTTTTGTTAGCTTTTAGTTTTCTTCTTCTTCTTCTTCGTCTTTCCTCCATTAAATTGTTGTGAGAGCTTTTGAGTGGATGTTAAATGAAGATGAGGGTTTTTGTATCATTCTTTTTGCTTAGCTTCCCCCTTGAGCTCTCTACCTTAACTTGATCTTGCAACCTCTTAAGTGAGCTTGCAAGTTTAAGCTTTGGTCATTGATCTCAAGGGGTTGTATCATTTTGTTCTCTCTTTTGTGCTTCATTCTCCATGAGTTCTTTACCTTTTCTTGATCTTGCAACCTCTTAAGTGAGCTTGCAAGTTTAAGATTTGGTTATTGAACCCATGTCTTGTATTTGGTTCTATGGTTCCTAGTTTCATTTCTTGCTCATTTACTTTCTTGCACTTTAATACTTGCTTTACTTTCATGCACTTAAATTCTATGAACTTTTAATTACTTGCTTGTAATCTTTTCTTTTCTTTGTTTATCTTTTCTTTTGCTCTTTTTGGTTTGTTTTGTGAATGGTTGTAATTATTGTTGTTAAGAATAAATACGATATTGTAAGTTAATATTTCTTTGCTCATTTCCTTTTCCCGTTATTTTCCTTTGAACTCCGCCCAAACGTTACGCAAACGCTCCGTTAGGCACCCTACCCTACCAAGGTAACGGTGATTCCTAACCGCGACCGATTGCGTTCGGTTTGGCCGGAGGCGAAAGCAAGAGACAAGAACGGACAGACAAGGGTCAATAAGCCGGATTCCACGAATACCGTGCTTAAGTACCCTAATCCACGTTGTTGCCGATTGCTCTAGCTTCAATTGGTCAACACTCGGCTCAAACGTTTTGAGTGCGGATTTCCTTAGCTTACACTTTCGTATCTTTTTCTTAACAATTTTATACTTGCATAAAACACATAGGTTAGAATTGAACAAACATATACACATTCTTTATTGACTCGTCTAAAACTCGAACGGACATACAACCATCTCCCTGTGGATCATCCCGTGCTCAACCGGCTAGCTGCAAAGCGACACCGCCCTGATCGCGGTTATAACTTTAGAACTTTGAACATCCGACACGCCAAAAGAGTGCGATCAAATGGCGCCGTTGCCGGGGAGACGGTAGCGTATTTTCTTTCTTGTTATTCGGGTTAATATTCTTTTTGTATATATTTAAAAAAAATAATAAAATCTTTTTGTTATTTTTGATAATTTTTATGTGCAAGTATGCAGGCTAATCTGGAGCAAGTACAGTAACCAAAAAAGAAAACATAGCATTTTATTTTGGAGTAGAAATCAAGGGGAGTGTAGGGAACCAAAGTCGAGGCTCCAATTCCACTGTTTGACCGTGGAACCGCGGTCAAAGAGGGGCTGTGGCTGCGGTTCTGCGGCCGTATTGAGGCCTCAGTGCCCTAATTTTTTCCTGCCCTGTCTCAGTTCTTTTATCGTCTCTGTAAATTCTACTATACTGTATTTTCTGCAGATTTTTGCGGATTTCCAAACGGCGATTGTGGGGAGCAAAGTGTACGTTCAAGGTTAAGGTGATTACGAAATACAGTGCCAAAGATCCGGGTAGTTTGACCCGCGCAAGCAAACTTTTCAAGCTTCTCGGATTTGATTCAACGGGGGTTTTTCCTAACCCAAAAACTTAACGGTACGTATTTCTTAAACACCTTCTTCTCAAATCCGACGCATCCAATATACTATTCTTTGCAGGATTCTTTGCAAGTTCGCTAGCAAACGCTAAAAATTGACTAACCCGTATTTGTTGCAGTGCCGTGCTTAAACTAAAAAACGATTGTTTGATTCTTTATAGAATTTTTATTGAATTGTGCATTGCACACATTAATACGGACTTAAGGGCAAGAGAACCCCACAACATACGGTAAAGGATTTTATCACCTTTTCCGTGGCCCACAAATCACAAACTTGAGCATAACGTTTACCCGCACAAACTTTAAAAGAAACTAGACTTTAAGCCTTAAGGACTTCGCGCTCACTAGGAGAAGTTAACTGTGTTTAGAACCTCGCTTAACGGTACATTGTTTACGGGGTGTCTAGGAAAGTGTTAACGGCGAAACCGCCAAAAGAGAAAGGGTTATTTAATTAAGGACCTTCGCGAAAGCGTCGGAAAACCTCCCCTTATCTCTGCACTTACCTGGCCTCGTGATCAGTGTATCTTAAGCCCGTTTCTCGACACAGTTTTACTTCGACAATCAAGTTCTGGAGCAGGTCTAGTTGACCCAGGTGAACCCTAGAACGATTATGTGTGTGGTATTTTTGTGTCGTGATTGTTTTTTCTTTTTGTATGTATATTTCATTCTTTTGTTAACATCTAACTAAAAAAAAAGAATCACATTCTTTTTCCCCTCCTTTTCTCTGCCTTTCTTTCTTTCTCTCTTCATATCATGGGCACCCCACCTCGCAAAACTCTTGCCGAACTTTGGTACCCACAACCAGACATTACTTCTTACGGTTCTTGCTTTGGCCGAACGTCGAACGATCCCTCCATGCCCAAAATCTCTTTGAAAGATCGGATAGACGCGTCTAGGAAAAACACTTACCCTTCGCAATCCACTTTGTATCAACCTTTTCAACCTCCCCCACCCTCTTATGTTGATACCCCTTTTGCAAGTCGTCCTTTATCCATCGCTGAACATATTGAACAATCCTGTAGCCGATCTTTCACTCCTTTCACCACTACAGATTCTTGGGATCAACAATTCCATTCACCTTCTTATCCAAATGTTGATCATGCTCTTGTCCAGCCATTCAATTCCTACCAGTCATACCCGACTTTTGCACCTTCCCTAGACATTGCTTCTGAACCGCCATTTGGGAGTTTTCAGTACCCAAACTACTTTGAATCTTTTATTGAAACCCCTTCACAACCCATGTCTAGTCTGGAACGGTCTTTGGAAGACTTTAGGGTAGCGTCGTACCAACAGATGATGGATTTGAATGCGTCCATGGCCGCCCTCATACAACCTAGTGACCAGGTTGCTAGTTTTCAACTAGCTCCAAATTTTCCAATGTATGAAGAGGCGGTGGGACAGGTTGAGAATTTGAGTGGAGAGAGTGAGCTGTACCCCCTTCCGAATCAAGCCTACCCGTTTCAACTTGAATCCCACAACTCCGGTTTTTTATGTCTATCTAGTGTTCCAAACGATTCATTGATTAAAGATAGAACAGATAATGAGTTGTGTGACTTTGTAGTATTTGATTTGCCCGATTGTGAAGGGTCCTTTTCGAGTGAAACCACACCCAATCCTTTTGACCTCTACACCTCCACTCTAGAACCTGAATTGATTAATATTCATGCTTTTGTTGAGGTGTCTGAGAATAATGATTTTCACTTGATTGAGGATATTGACGCCGGGAATATTTTGGATGATGAACCTGTAGATTTGGCAGAGTTTTTCTCTCTAATTCATTATACCGAGTCATTAACTGTTTTTCCCGAACCCCATATGCGTCTTGATTTTCATGAAATTTGCATGGATAAGCTGAATTTTGAGGAAACTTTTGAGATATATTTTTGAGGATGAACCAGTTTTAATTGATGAGTCGGATTTTCCAATTCATCATGTTCCGTTCATTTACTGTGTACACCCTCCTGAACCTTTAACCGATAACCTTCCTCAATCACCTACCTCCATCCTTTCCATCGTTCCGACCTTGCAAGAAACCGTCTCACTTTCATTTTATATGTCTGGTTTACCAAGTTCGGCGTACCCATGGTTTCTCACGAATCTTGAGGGATTTGACCCCACTTCTCGACGGGTTGATAGATTAACACAATCACTCTTTACACATCACTCATCACATATCGTGCTAATCTATTCACTTCATTTTCACACTCAAGTTCGTGTTCCACTTCTTTCTCCCTTCCGCAATTCTTCTTCTCATATACCGAGATCGTCTCCCGCTTCTATCTCCATATGGTCTCGCGTATTCTCTATTTCTTACCTCTCCGCATTCTTTCACCAGCCACTGCTTTATCACGATAAGATCTTTGAATGGTTGGTGCTCACTTTTGGCTTGTGTAAGGCCTTGTGTAGCTTGATACTGTTTTTCCCCCCTAATCCTGAACATCAACGCTTAACAGTGAAAACACTGTTTTACTTAAGTTTGGGGGGGCAACCTTTTTGTATATATTTTTTGTTTTCCTTTTTTTGTTTTGTATATGATTTGTTTTTAAGAAGCGCCGACAATTTTGACCCTCTTGGTGTAGCATGACAGTGAGGACACTGTCCAGTTTAAGTTTGGGGGTACGCTCGGTACGCATTTCTAACCTTCGCATTCATATGTATATTTTGCATCTGCATACTAAAATCCATAAAATCCATAAAAATCAGAAAATTTTCTAAAAACATAAAAACTTTTCTGTCAAGTTAGCTAGTGGGAGAACTCTGATTCAACATTTCGACGGTTTAGTTTGATAAGATAAGAATAACTAAATCTTATTTTTAGATTTTGAAAACCTGAACGATACCTCTCCTTTGAAGTTAACTATAGCTGATATACATCTTTACATCACACCACACGTGCCGTGAGTTTTGGAAATTAGATGATAAGTCTTTTATGTCTAAAAACTTTTAAATGGATAAATGATTTTCTGAGGATCAAATAGGTTTGTTCTGAAATAAGTAATATCAAGAATAGTTTATGAAGTAAAGTGAATATGAAGGAATGTCATTGATTCCTTAATTGGAACTAAGTCTGAAGAATAACCCATCTGAAACTTGATTGGAATGATTACACACCTAACCCACTAAAACACGTCTTTTATCCCCAAAAAAATAACTGAACTGCCGGTTATATCTCCGTTCGCATTGAATCATCATGATTTTCACGCTAAATTGTCTTTTGTTTTTGGGCCTAGGTAACTTGAGTAATTAAGTCCGCTGGGGTGTCTCTATACCTAATGCCCTAAAGCCAACTGGTTTGGGTGCATTGGCCCAAAGCTCGTTAAGAAGCCTATAAAGTCCAGATTAAAACAAAGTCAAGCAAGTGTTCTCTCCGAGTTAAAATTCCTAACGGTTCTTTGTGTGAGAATAATCTTGACAAAAGACAGGATTTTATAAAAAATATTTCTAGCGGAGATATGAAGGTTTTATTCTATGATAAAGACTATTGCACGTTCACAGAGGTGTGTATGAAATGAAAACAATAAAAAGGTGGAGTGAAAAATAAGACCTAGTTTCCTGTTAAGGAAGATAGAAATTCTGAAGTTGAAACCTTACTGGAAAACGAAACTTGAAAAATGCCTAACTCTTTATAAAACTTATGTGATCCTTTTAAAAATTTTATCTGGGCTTTATTGTATGACATGATGACTTTATTCGACCCTTCTGAAACTTAACGACACTATTTGCACTGCACGTAAAGACATATAAAATCTTAAGTTAAATAAGAAGCGAGATGTGAAAAATAAAGGTTCGATAGTCTAGACTTAGGATAATAGAATTGTTATTTTCTGAAACAAAACTTTAGGGTTTGAATCATAATAATTTTGCAAAACTAGCTTGACCGGATTTTTTGGGTAGTATCCGCTGAAAACCCTCAGGAGACAACACTCCTCCTACTAGGGACACCTAGAGGTTTAACGGCTTGGTGCACGTGCTCAGTGCAATCGCGTTCCCTGCGAAAGTGCGGTTAGGAATTTTTTGTGAATAATTGGTTTTGCTCGGGACGAGCAAAAGTTAAGTTTGGGGGTATTTGTTCATACCAGAATATTGCATTTTATACCGCCCATTCTTACGCTCGTTTATTTATAGGCAGGTGCTTTTAATCAGTGTTTGCTACATAATTGCAGGATACTGGTCTTAGCTCTAAACAGTGAATATCATGGAAAAGTACGACAAATTCTGGATTACTGCCAACAACAGATAAAACACGGGTCTCCGCTCTCTATCCGTATGTTGCCACACACCAGTTAAGGGACAAAATGGCAAATCGATGTCATTTTCATGCACAAAGCTCAATGTCAACACAAGATCTAAGAAATCTACGCGGAGCTCGAGGAAATCATGGCAAAAGATCCATATCACATCACCTTTTGATCCACTAAAATTCTGGAAGAATTGTGAAGAGCTTCTGAGAAAAGTACTATACCATACTGAAGAGGACCACAAACCAGGAAAACCCACTAAATTGCATGGCCCAACTCCCTCATACGGCCGCGGTTCCGCGGCATAAGCGCGCTTAGGCCGCGGATCCGCGGTCATGTCGGCTCCTCAATTAATGAAATTTTAAGGGTATATTGGTAATTTTAAATAGAGGCAGATTGTTGCCCTAGGTTTCCAGTTCCCTGCCTATAAATTGCCCAGAACTTGCCAAGCCAATGATGTTCATTCTCATGCCCTCTTTTTGTTAGCTTTTAGTTTTCTTCTTCTTCTTCTTCTTCATCTTTCCTCCATTAAATTGTTGTGAGAGCTTTTGAGTGGATGTTAAATGAAGATGAGGGTTTTTGTATCCTTCTTTTTGCTTAGCTTCCCCCTTGAGCTCTCTACCTTAACTTGATCTTGCAACCTCTTAAGTGAGCTTGCAACTTTAAGCTTTGGTCATTGATCTCAAGGGGTTGTATCATTTTGTTCTCTCTTTTGTGCTTCATTCTCCATGAGTTCTTTGCCTTTTCTTGATCTTGCAACCTCTTAAGTGAGCTTGCAAATTTAAGATTTGGTTATTGAACCCATGTCTTGTATTTGGTTCTATGGTTCCTAGTTTCATTTCTTGCTCATTTACTTTCTTGCACTTTAATACTTGCTTTACTTTCATGCACTTAAATTCCATGAACTTTTAATTACTTGCTTGTAATCTTTTCTTTTCTTTGTTTATCTTTTCTTTTGCTCTTTTTGGTTTGTTTTGTGAATGGTTGTAATTATTGTTATTAAGAATAAATACGATATTGTAAGTTAATGTTTCTTTGCTCATTTCCTTTTCCCGTTATTTTCCTTTAAACTCCGTCCAAACGTTACGCAAGCACTCCGTTAGGCACCCTATCCTACCAAGGTAACGGTGATTCCTAACCGCGACCGGTTGCGTTCGGTTTGGCCGGAGGCGAAAGCAAGAGACAAGAACGGACGGACAAGGGTCAATAAGCCGGATTCCACTAATACCGTGCTTAAGTATCCTAATCCACGTTGTTGCCGATTGCTCTAGCTTCAATTGGTCAAGACTCGGCTCAAAGGTTTTGAGTGCGGATTTCCTTAGCTTACACTTTCGTATCTTTTTCTTAACAACTTTATACTTGCATAAAACACATAGGTTAGAATTGAACAAACATATACACATTCTTTATTGACTCGTCTAAAACTCGAACGGACATACAACCATCTCCCTGTGGATCGACCCGTGCTCAACCGGCTAGCTGCAAAGCGACATCGTCCTGATCGCGGTTATAACTTTAGAACTTTGAACATCCGACACGCCAAAAGCGTGCGATTAATGAGCATCGCTACAACTGGAATATTGCCAGGAGCGAATCATCATTTGCCATGAAAGGGCTTGGAATTTGATACCGGTTTAGGCATCAGCATCGCTACAACTGGGATATTGCCAGGAGCGAATCATCACTTGCCTCTGTCGATGTCGAACAAAGGTGGCTTAGCGAACAGGGTTAGGATCCCGTCGACTAAGGCTTTTGACTTCATGAGCCGTAGGGGTCTCACAAAGGTATTTCTCCCTACAAGTCGTGAGGATCTTGTAGGTGTGTTTTCCCCTTAGGAATCGTGAGGATTCCTAAGTGCATGTTCCTCTGTAAGTCGTAAGGATCCTACAGGAGTATTTTCTCCTTGTAAGTCGAGAGGACTTACAAGGGTTGTTCACCATACGAACATATCCCCAGTCACGGATGGGACTTGGTTTGGGAAATGTTTATTCACGCCCGTGGATTGTATACAAGGGTCAGTACTGAGCCACTTGTAGGGCCATATCGAAGGTTATGGGGGGTTTGCTTAAGCAGGTTTATGTCTCTGTAACTTAAGACTTTCAAATCTTATGAGCCGTGGGGGTCTCATAAGAGAGTTCTCCTTACGAGTCGTGAGGATCTCGCAAGTGTAATTTCTCCATAGGGATCGTGAGGATCCCTAAGTGTGTTGCTCCCCTGTGAGTCGTAAGGATCTCAAGTGGGTGGTTTCTCCTTACAAGGTCGAGAGGACCCTGCAAGTGTCTCTTAACGAGGTTGCGCCCTTTCGGGTTTTCACAAACACTCGCCGGTAGCCCTGCTGTTTTTACTCACGGAGCCCTTTCGGGTTTTCATCCGTGCCCTATTTTGCTTATGGACATACCTTTTTTTTATTCTTTTTCTTTTATTCCCCTTTTTTTAACGAGGTCGCGCTCTTTCGGGTTTTCATGAACACTCGCCGGTAGCCCTGCTGTTTTTACTCACGGAGCCCTTTCGGGTTTTCATCCGTGCCCATTTTGCTTATGGACATACCGTTTTTATTTATTTATTTATTTATTTTTCTTCTTTTTTTTATTTCGTCAGCCTGAGGATACTGCGGTAGTAGTTTAAAGACGTTTCGGTCGTTTGCAAGTTTAGGACATTGCGGTCCATCGTTAGTTTAAGGACATTTCGGTCCATCGTCTCCGTATTTGAGGAGAATCTTTAGTTTACTGACTTTTCGGTCTATGGGGCTTTTTCTATGCCTGAGCATGATGCCCCCGGCGTATCCATCTTTCTCGGAGCGTGCGGATGTGGCGGGCTCACCTTCCAGTTTTCGGAGATGACGAACTTGCCCTGTTAGTATTGGTCTTCAACCCAGTTTTGAAGACGTAGCAATCCTCGATCAGGTGACTTACCGTTTGGTGGTAAGGGCAATAATTGAGATCGTTAACATCGCCTGGCCGTAACGGACGTTTTGGACTCGGCAGATTGATGAGTCTGTCGTGCACTGCTAGCTCGAACAGTCTCCTTGTTTTATCTTGAGGAAACGAGTAAGGACGTTTCAACTTTTCATGGAGGGGTTGCTGCTTGTTGTTTCGGCAAACAACCGGTCTAGGGCCACTCAATTGCTGTTGAGTGTTGGCTACGAGGGCTGTTTTTCCCTTCCCTTTATCCTTTCTGCTCGATCCTTTGTTTGCGGGGCTGAGATTTTTTTTGAGTAGCGTGCGATTGCACGGCTGAACATTCTCGCAACTCCTCAATTCTTTCATTTTTGAAATGGATTCCTTGAGGAGAGGGTTGAGGGAAGCTTCTTCGTCAGAGTCGCTTCCAAAGGTGATAACTTGCGATCCCTTGGTGTCGGCTATATGACAGTCGTCGTCGGCTCTTTTGCGATCATCTACCGCATTTTTCTGATGTCTATGAGCTTCACGCTTTGTCCTGTTGAAGTGTTACTTTTGAGCGACATACCCTTGCCACCAACACTTAAAAGAGTTGCAGTCTTCGGTAGGATGTATGATCTTCTGATGATATAAGTAGAAGTTAGGATGCATCTCTACTCCTCCGAGAGTATTTTCTTCAGAGGGTGGTAACTTCATTCCCACTGATAGGGCTTTAGCAAACTTTTTCCTCGTCTTGAATTTATTTTTATCCGCAGCGGATGACTTTTGATTTGACGAAAGTGCCTCGACTCTTTGGTCTAGTTGGCGGTGTTTGGTTCCTTCCAGTATGGCCATCTCACATTCTTGATTGGCTTCAACTTTCAGACAAATCTCATTCAGGAAGGCATCGATCATCTCGTCTGACGGCCGCAGAATTTCTGGTTGAGGGTCCGCCCTCGGTTTCTCGGCGCAAGGAGCCTCCTCCTTATCCGCTAATGAGTGAGAGATCACATGACAACTCGCTACGTAGTCTTCGGATTCATCTGATGAGTCTTCTCCATCGTTTTCGTCCTCAACAAAAGAACATGCTGCCCCCGGCGTGTCCGTCTTCTTTGGAGTGTGCGGCTGTGGTGGGTTTACATTCCAGTTTTCAGACAGCGCGAACTTTCCTTATAGGTACTGATCCTCGATCCATCCCGTAAAGACGAAACAGTCCTCGATCGGGTGACTTACCGTGTGGTGGTAAGGGCAATAATCGGGATTATTGAGATCGCCTGGCGGCAACAGACGTTTTGGACTCGGCAGATTGATGAGTCCGTTGCGCGTGGCCAGCTCGAACAGTTTCCTTTTTTTATTCTGAGGAAACGAGTAAGGACGTCCTAGTCTCTCCTCGAGGGATGGGCGTGGACGCACGTTGTTTTGGCGAGCAACCGGCTTTGATTTGCTCGGCTGTTTTTGAGTATTGGCAACGACGATCGCTTTTCCTTTCTTCTCATTTCGAAAGTCCAGTTTTGGAGGAGACGGTCCATGGCCCATATTGTCCATTTGGGCTAATTTGTCGATCAAGGCCTGGAAAGTGGTCGGCCCGAAGAACATCATGAATTGCGAGATGGTCGCTTGCGGATCAAGAGTTCCCACGAACATGCCTACCGCAGGTGCTTCTTCGATGCGTTGTTCGCATTTCGACCATAGGTTCCGCCATCGTGTTGCATATTGGACCCACGTTTCGCCTGGCCTTATCCTGGCGTTGATCAGCGCTGTTATCGGGGTGCGCTCACTAGCACTCGTGAATCACTGGGTAAACAACAACTCCATTTCAGCGAAGGTCTTGACGGAGTCATTTGGGAGTTCGGAGTACCACTCAAATGCCGTCTCCGATAAGCTACCGACGAACTGGCGAAGCAACAATTTATCATCACCGCCGGTATTGCCACAAAGAGCCCTGAACTGGGCAACATGTTGATGTGGATTCCCCGTCCCTTTATATACATGGAACTTAGGGATCGTATATCCCGGCGGGTAACTGATTTGGTCATACCAGCCCGGGTAGGGTCGTCCGGTTCTAGCAATTTGCCAAGCCGCCTCATTCGCCTGATGAGCTCGTATTTGCCGAGCTATATAGTCATCCAGTGCGGCTTTGGAAATGATTTCTTCCTTGGCTGCTGAAAGAGCCGGAGGAGGATTCGATGTCTCTCCTTTGTTATCTTCAACAATGATTGGATGGTCATCGGCTGGAGAATCTGGCTGTAACATCATCCCTACCATATCTAGGAAGAGGAGCGCTATTTGTTTTATATTAGCCTCCTGCTCTGCGGCTTCTTTGTCCTTCTTTTCGAGGACTCTGCGTAAGAAGTCAGCGTCACTTTCTTGTTCGTGGCGCTGTTCTGATGATGCCTCCGAGCTTTCTTTTGGCCCGGTAAGTGCGGCCATAGCAGTTATCATCTCTTGAAGCTTCTGTTGCTGCTCCTGAGCTTTGGTCATGGATCGGATGAGTGGTCGGTGACCCGTCGAAGCGCGGCTATCCTCTTTTCCGGAAGCCATATAAACGGTGTTCACCACTATGCCCTCAGACTTGGGGCGTTTGTGCTCAGCGCTTTTACGGTTCGCAATGTTCACAGGGGCTTTTTGCGGCCTCCTTTTCTTTTGAGTGATTGACGTTGAGGGAGCCGTTGTAGTGGGCACCCAAGTAACTGTTGCTTTTTGTGGCTTGACGGAGTAATCCTTCTCCTGCCGAAACTTCATCTTTTTCTGTCGGCGGAGATAGTCTTGATCCATTACGGAGTCTTGGACTTGACGCCAGACCTTGTAAATTTTAGAAGACAGCCGTTGAGGGGGCTGCTCCAGCTTCTTCTCTGGATTATTCTCCACAGGTAAAGGAGTTCGCTTCAGCACTGCAGTAGGAGAGTTTCTGCGCACCTTGTTGAGCAGTTCAAAGCTGTTCTCGGTTGGAACAGCGGCATCGATCCCCACCATCGGAGCTGACGGAGTTATCCCAGAGGGAGAGTTGCCACCAACCTTCCTCACTCGACGCCAATGGCAACGTCGAGCATGTTGAGCCGATGGTGTTGGTTTGGTGATGGGGATGGCTTTGTCTTGCCCCCTATCCAGGTGAGGGACTGTTGCTGGTGTCAGCCTGTTGAAGACTGATGTCCGTTGAGAAGCGGTATCCAACTGGTCAAAAACAGACTTCTGGGCAGGGGAAGCAGCTTTGAGGACCTCACCTGGAGCAGCAACCGGAATAGCCAGCCTTGTAAAAACTGACTTCTTGGAAGGAGGAGCCTTTCCAATGATTTCGTCTGCTTGAGCCGGGATGGCTATCCACTTTGGGATGGAAGCTTCGGGTATCGCGGGCTTGTAGACGTTCTGGCCTAGTCTGTTGAAAACTGAGGTATTGAAGTTGGGCGACCCGTTGAGAGGGGTCGCGGAAATGGTAAGCCGATCAAAGACCGACTTCTTTGGGGCTTCTCGCAACATCATTGTGGCATTGAAGTTCATCGGTGAGAGCATGGTCCCGAAGAATAGTCCAGCGGTGGCTTGAGTTACCTGCTCCACTGGCATCTTGAAAAGGGAGGCCGCTTGGGGCCCATAAGTCACTCCTCCAGCAAGGACAGAGTGAGAGTTGCAGTTGCAGGCAGTGCAGTTTGAAGCCATTGATCTTCTGTTTTCTGCACGGAGCAAGACACCAAATCTTAGTACCTTGAATCCACAGGCAACTACAGCAAGCCGCGATTCGTTCGCGAACACGACACACGAAGTGTGGAGTGGAAAGAGGAAGAGGTCCCACCGGGCGTGCCAGAATCTGTTCCCCTCCGAACGGCGGCCAAGACATGGGACGTCTCGCCTGTGGTTCGGGGCAGATGCTATTTGGTTTTATCCGTCCACCTCTCCGAAGATGCCAAGTTGATTTATGGCACCGTGTATCGGAGGTTTAGACGGAAGCGGCTGATGTAGCAGACTTCGTCAGATTCCCCCTCGCTTGAGGGATTTTTGATTGTGGGGACGCTCTTCCCTGCAGGCGCAAGCCCCTGCAGTTAACTACGCTACCGCTTCGCGGTAACAACTTTCTCCTTCTCCAGAATTTCACTTCGTGTCGTGTGTGTTTGTTTTGTTTGTGGTTGCCCGTGGATTGTATACGGAGACTAATTTATGTCGTCGCCCGTAGGACATGGATTAATCCAAATCCGTATTTACTTAGATTTGGATTTAGTGTTTTAGTTTAAGGATACGTTAGCCATATTTGAGGCTAAGATCGAATTAAATGTTTGTTAAGGATACGTTAGTCCAGTTTGAGACTAAGATCAACTTAACGGGGTCGTTTAGATCCGACAAAAGAGCATTTGGGCTCTATTGTTCCAATTTAGGGACATAGTGGTCCATTGAATGTATGGCCGTCGGGACCCGTCACCTCTCTGACGACGTTGAAGGATTACAACGACAGATATCAGAGGAGTTCAGAGATGTACCTTTGAACCAAAGTTGGTTGGGAGACCTATAGTCCAATTTGGGACTAAAGTCTGTTTGAGGGTTTAAAGATACGTTAGCCCTATTTGAGGCTATGATCAACTTAAACATTTGTTAAGGGTACGTTAGTCTAATTTGAGACTAAGATCAACTTAACGGGATCGTTTAGATCCGACAAAAGAGAATTTGGGCTCTATTGTTCTAGTTTAGGGACGTAGTGGTCCATGTTCCAGTTTAGGGACATGGGGGTCCATGTTCCAGTTTAGGGACATGGGGGTCCATTGTATGTATGGCCGCCGGGACCCATCACCTCTCTGACGACGTTGAAGGATTACAACGGCAGGTGTCAGAGGAGTTCAGAGATGTACCCTTGAACCAGATGTAAATTGATTTAAGAGAGCAGCTATGCTCAGTCAATTTAATTTGAGGACTTACGTCCAGAATTGGGCTAAGTCCAATTGAAAATGTGCAACATTTCATTTGCATTTGGCCTATTAGGCCTTAATTAGGGCCCTGCCCCTGCACTGTATTTTATTCTGGCCTGTTAGGCCTTTTAAGTTGGGCTCTGTCCCCCTTTTTTTTATAATGTAGAGCATTTGTTTTAGTCCATTGGGCCACTTAATTAGGCTTTGCCCCTTAATAATGCGTTGCATTAATTAGTCTGACAGAGCGCCACGTGGCTTGTCTGGCGCTTTGCGCAAGGCGCAAACTCATGGGAAGGTGACACATGTCATGCTCTGGTGAGCGCAAGCGCAGTGCGCTGCGCTGTTGCGCTGCTGACACGTGGCGCGCTCTGGTGAGTTCAAGAGCAGTACGCTGCGCTCTTGCGCTGCTGACACGTGGCACGCACTGGTGAGTTGCGCCTATTTCAGAGAGCAATGCTCTATTTTAAAAGTGTATAGCGCAGACCATTATGGGGCTGACACATGGCGCTCTCTGGTGGCTTGCGCCAACCCGAGAGCGCAACAGTGCAGATTTTGCAAGTGCAGGGCACTATTTTATTATTTTGATCAATTTTAGATCAAAGAAAACAAATTTTTTTGTTTTCAAAGAACTAGTGGTTCATCAAAAGGTAATGCCTTTATTATTATTATATTTTTATTGAAGATCTTTGATCTTGTTCTTAGATCAATGATCTTTTTAGAAGAAATTCTTCTTTATTCGGAGGTTTTTACCTTTTGTTTTTCTGAGCTCTTCTCAAAATTTTCTTTAGAGTTCTCTGTTTTTCTCTCTGTGTTCCCCTCTAGAATTGGGGTCTATGGGCCTTTTTATAGTGCCATTTGGTTTGTTAAATTAGTTAAAGAGATCTTTCTCTGAGTGATTTGGGGATTTTTCCCCACCGTTGGATCTTTGATCCAAGAGCTTCTGTTTTACAGAAGGCAATCTTCTTGTTTTTTAACAAGATTGAGAAAGATCTTTCCAGAATTTTTCTGTTTGGCGCAAGCGTACCTACGCTTGCCACGTGGCGCGCAGCGCAACTGCGCTGCCACGTGGCGCGCAGCGCAGAGCGCAAGTCAGCTGAAGCGTTGCTTCTTTAATTTTTTAATTTTTAATTTTAATTTTCAGAACAGAGCCTTGCTCTGATTGGGGGAAACGAAGCGTTGCTTCATTTCCCGCCTTAGAATTTGAACGGAGATTTGCTCTGATTGGGGTAAACAACAGTCACTGACGATCTCTCAAGATACGGACATATGTTCCTATTGAAACACAAATCTGAAGCTTTTGAGAAATTCAGAGAATATAAGAATGAAGTAGAGAACCAAACGGGAAAATTATTAAGATCCTACGATCTGATCGAGGAGGAGAATACTTGAGCAATGAGTTCCTAGATTATCTAAAAGAGAATAGGATTCTCTCTTAGCTTACTCCTCCTTATACACCATAGCACAACGGTGTATCGGAGCGCAGGAATCGCACCTTATTAGATATGGTGCGCTCTATGATGAGCAATGCTGAGTTGCCTATTTCCTTCTGGGGCTATGCGCTTAAGACAGCCATACACCTATTGAATATGATTTCTACCAAATCAGTGCCTACCACTCCATATGAGATATGGAAGAGAAAGAGACCATCTCTTAAGTATGTTAAGATATGTGGTTGTCTGGCCTATGTTAAAAGGCACAATCCGGACAAACTCGAGGCAAGATCTGTCATGTGCAAGTTTGTAGGATATCCCAAAAACTCACAAGGGTATATCTTCTACCACACTGAGGAACGAAAGGTGTTTGTTTCTCGACATGCCACCTATTTAGAAAAGGAATTTCTTGCAAAGGAAATTAGTGGCGAGGAGGTAGAACTGGAAGAAGTTCCAGCAACACAAACTACGACAGAAGATTTGGTGGAACCAGAGGATTCAGTAGTCCCCGATGAACCCAGCCTCTCCGTAGATCTAGCAGGGTTCCTCATCTACCTGAGAGATACTACGGTTTTCTCGTAGATGGTGGGAGCGAGGATTGCATCATGGAAGATGATGACCCAACTAGCTTCGAGCAGGCCATCACGAGTGGGGACTCTGTGAAGTGGCTGGATGCAATGCGATCTGAGATGGAATCCATCTACACCAACAAAATATGGACTTTGGAAGTTGCTCCTGAAGGGGTAAAACCCATTGGGAGCAAGTGGATCTTTAAGAAGAAACTTGGTGTAGATGGAAAAGTTGAGATTTTCAAAGCTAAACTTGTTGCAAAGGGTTTTCTTCAACGACCAGGTGTGGATTATGACGAAACCTTTTCTCCAGCGGCTATGCTTAAGTCCATCCGGATCCTACTTGCCATTGCTGCATACCATGACTACGAAATCTGACAAATGGATATTAAGACCGCCTTTTTAAATGGTGATTTAGAGGAGTGCGTGTACATGACTCAGCCAGAGGGCTTCGTAGATAGTGGGAGCAGCGGAAAGGTATGCAAGCTGCTTAAATCCATCTACGGGTTAAAGCAGGCATCGCGGAGTTGAAACATCTGTTTTGATGTTTCATCAAGAACGTAGATGAACCTTGTATATACAAGAAGGTTGCAGAGAGTAAGGTCGTCTTCCTCGTATTGTACGTGGATGACATACTCTTGATAGGAAATGATGTTTCTATGCTGCACTCGGTCAAGCTCTTCTTATCACATAGATTCTCAATGAAAGATCTAGGTGATGCCTCCTGCCTTTTAGGAATTAAGATCTATAGAGATAGATCTAAACGGATACTGGGATTGTCCCAATCTAGGTACATTGACACCATACTAAAGAGGTTTAGTATGGAAGAATCCAAGCATGGGAACCAACCCACGATCTCTGGACTCACTTTCTCCAAAGAGATGTCTTCGAAGACTGATTTGGAGAGAGCTCGCATGCAAGGGATACCCTATGCTTCGGCTGTAGGCTCTATCATGTACGCGATGCAATGTACCAGACCCGATGTAGTCTACTCACTAAGTGTAGTAAGTAGGTATCAAGCAGATCCAGGAGAGAGTCACTGGACAGCTGTGAAGAACATTCTAAAGTACTTGAGAAGGACTGAGGAGATGTTCTTGGTGTATAGTAACGGAGAACTCCAAGTGGAGTCCTTTACCGATTCGAGCTTCCAAAGTGATAAGGACGACTCTAAGTCGCACTCGGGATTTGTCTTTACCCTAAATGGAGGGGCGGTTTGTTGGAAGAGTTCCAAGAAAGAAACCGTGGCAGACTCGACGATGGAGGCTGAATACATCGCTGCCAAAGAGGCTGTCTGGATGAAGAAGTTCATTACTGAACTTGGTGTGGTTCCGTTCATTGAGCATCCAATACCTTTGCATTGTGATAATAATGGAGCTGTGGCTTTGGCCAAGGAACCTAGATCCCATCAGAAGTCCAGACATATTCTGAGGCGGTATCACCTGATCCGGGAGATAGTTGATTGCCGCAAGATCGAGGTCAGGAGAGTTGACACGAAGGACAACACTGCAGATCCACTCACGAAGGCCATACCCCAGATACAATTTGAGAGACTTTTCGGGATGTTGGGTATGGGATAGTACAACAGCTGGCCTTAGTGCAACTGGGAGATTATTAGTTATATATATGCCGTAGAGGCCATTGTTGTACATATGATGTATATTATAGTGGATGCTTGGATATATATAGAGAGGACTTTCTTGCTCAATATGATAATATGCCATCTGGTTTCACTTTCTCTAAACACGTTGACTTGTATTGGTTTACTGTCTTGCTCTCACATGTTGATAAAGCCCTTAGGATATGTACTCGACTACTAGGACTGTGTTGCATATCATACTAGTGGGGCCAGGGTAGTCCAAGAGTACATCCTATAACTGTTCCTAGTCGAGGGTGTATCGAGACAGGTCATCGATACACCAGAGTAGACTAGCGTATACGCATCTTGACCCATATGATGGGCGATGGATGATCCCATATCCATCGGTGTTTGACATCAAAGACGGTGTACGGGTGCTCAGTAGAGATTGGGTACACTGAACGGACTCGCCGAGAACTCCTAGATGGTAGTATACTTATCGTCAGATAGCAGTTCTCCGGTGACACTGGTACAGGTTAGTCTGTAGACCCGAGATCGTCATAGAGTCTTGTGTGATTCCCACTGTGCTTTGATTTCCACCTTACCATGTCCAAGAGGGCATGCAAAACGGTGGCTTTTGGGTACAGTCCCGAATCACATGGAGGCAATGAGCGATAGGAGGGGTTTCGTCTCTCCCAGTATTGGGAGTTGATGTTGCGCTGTGTTCGATTGGCTATAACTAGAAGTCCCTGGCTAGGGATGTTATGGAGATTTACTGGTAAGAGTTATCAGTAGTTTCTCGACCTGTTATGAGCCTCACATCAATACGACTTATCGGTTACTGGGGTCTGACATTCACCATCCCTAGACTGGATATGCGACATATGAGATGATGAGACCGAACTGTACGGTAGTGTTACTGATTGGCTCGACGGGAGTTTTGACAGCTTCGCCGGTTTTCTTCTGATCGCTCAATACCCGGGTGGCCATTACGTTTAACTAATCGCTTGCGGCTTGTGGGTGTTTGATACGATCATCATCTACTGCCGGCATATTGATGAGTCTTAGAGTCCCATACAGGAGTTTCCTCGCTCTGGAAAAATGATATGGTGTGCATATGAGATATGCGCGGGGACCCGATTGAATACGGCTATGTGATACCGTATGTTAATCGGGCGTTTTTTTATTAGTCGGGCTGTATGTGATATGACCGGATTGTTAAATCAATTGTTGATTTAACATTTGACTTTTAGTTTTATTCTTTATTCAAACCCTTTTTCTTAAAGAAGATGTATGCATGATGTGCATGTATGCACATGTTGATGTGCATGTACACATACATGCATAGTGTCATAGTTGATGATACAACATTGGTGGCAATATAAGACTTACATGGTTCAATATATATATATATATATATATATATATATATATATACACACATATATTTTTATTTGGAAATAAAAAGGCAAATGGAAATTAAATCATTAATAGTTATTTCCACACACTTCTTTGCTTTGACCTTGGTTAAACCCTTGGTTTAGTTTCCATTTGGACTTTAACCCAAATAGAAAATATCTAGATATTATTTGAACCATGGTTTGTAATGACAAATAGAAAATATATAAACTATCTTTTCTATTTTTCATTAAGCTTGATCATTATCTTTTGACAAAAGCTTTAGCCACCATTATCATCTTCTTCCTCATTTTTCAAGCTCTCTTGAGTTTTCCATAGAGTAAGGGTATACAAAAGAAAGGGTTTTGATTAGAGAATATAAACCACATCATCATTCTACACATCTCTAGCCTATTTGTGTAGAGTGTTTTCTCTACTTTTTCATGGATCAAGTAAAGCAAGGAGCTTTGGGCAAAGGGAGTTTAGGTGGATCATCGTGGACTTGGAAGGTTGCTAGCGATCTGTTCCAAACTCTCAAAGGTCCAAGGAGTCAACAAGGGAGGTCTACAAAGGTTGTAATCTCAACACTTAGTGATAGAATCTTCTTTGTATGAGATACAAGTTGTTGTTACCCTAGAAATTCTAGTTTAAAGATTCATGGTTATTTGCTTTGCACCTCTCTAATTTTAAAGTGGAATGAGTGATGCTACCAAACCCTAGACTAGGTGCAAGGGAAACCCAACAATATGGGGTTGTAGGCACTGATTTAGATGGAACTTGATTCAATAGGTATGCTGCTGTCTCAAGTTCATAACCCCAAAAGGAAATAGGCAACTCGGTAGTGCTCATCATAGAGCGCACCATATCTAATAAGGTGCGATTCCTCCACTCCGATACACTGTTGTGCTGTGGTGTATAGGGAGGAGTAAGCTGAGAGAGAATCCCATTCTCTTTTAGATAGTCCCAGAATTCATTGCTCAAGTATTCTCCTCCTCGATCGGATCGAAGGATCTTAATTCTTTTACCCGTTTGGTTCTCGACTTCGTGCTTATATTCTTTGAATTTCTCAAAAGCTTTAGACTTGTGTTTTAACAGGAACGCATGTCCGTATCTTGAGAGATCGTCAGTGAATGTAATGAAGTATGAGGAACCATCTCTGGCATTTATAGACATGGGACCGCATACATCACTATGTATCAGTCCCAAGAGTTCTGTAACTCTTTCTCCGTGTCCAGTAAACGGTGTTTTGGTCATCTTTCCTTTGAGACATAACTGGCAAGTGTCATAAGATGATAATTCGAACGGATTCAAATATCCATCCTTATCTAACTTAGCGAGTCATGTCGCATTGATATGACCTAGTCTACAATACCACAAGAAGAATTCGTTCATTTCTGAACTCTTCTTCTTGTGTGTGTTTTGTACATTAAGAACTGTGGTTTGATTTAGAATGTATATGCTATTATTTAACGAGTCTGATCCAATCAACTTTTGATTCAGGAAGATGTTCATAATATCATCATGTACTACAAAATTATATCCTTCTTTACTTAATAAAGAAACAGATATAATGTTGCATATCAGGTTCGGTATGTAATAGCATTCGTTCAGAATCAATGTATTACCACTTGGTAATACAAGGTAATATTCGGCCAACTGCTTTAGCTGCAACATTTTCACCATTCCTCACTTTTACGGAATGTTCATCCATTCCCAGTTCTCTAACTCTCTTTAGCCTATGGAACATGTTACATATGTGGGATCCCGATCCGGTATCCAATACTCAGGACGTAGAGTGAACTGAGAAACAATTCTTGATAACAAACACACCCGAAGAAGATGCATCATTATGCTTATTCTTCGTTTGGGCAGCGTGTGAGTCCGGATATTTCTCTATTTCCTGCTCCGTCTTATAATAATAATTATAAGAAAGAACGGAACCAGCGTTCCCCTGCTCATTATAAGAAGCAGGTTCGGTCAATACATCCATATTATTATCTTGATTAAGGCTTGACATGGTCGCTACCTGGAGAGAGAGAGAAGGAAATGCTTTAGCGTATGCTCTTGCAAGATAAGATTGGTTATTATCTTATCTAATCAGGATGGCTCCCACTGTTTTAATCAAATCTTCTTTCAAAAAACCCTAAAAAGGAAAGACTAGCCGGGATTAATTACAGTCTACAACTTTGCTAACCATTCAGTCGGGTCAGTGCCGGTACTTTGAGGGAGGTTCCCCGTGCTTTCGCACGGACCTAATTAAGATAACCTCATCTTCTCTTAGGGGTTGCCCCATTAACACCTTTCTAGACACCTAATGGGTTAGCTAATTGTAAAGTGTAAAACTCTCGCAGGAGCAACTCTTACTGATAGTGGGTATCGGGATCCAGCTATCTCATAGAAGGTATACAATCTCATTGCAAATTTCAACACTTGAAATTCCCGATAATATTTTTCCCCTAGCTACTTATGACCTTAACTTGGTCAAAAAATCATAAGCGCTACCCAAGTTCAACCCGTCATTTCCTGAATGAATTAAACCCACCCGCACGACCCTTAACATGGTCAACAAAGTCGTATGACTACCTAATCCAATCGCATCTCATGTTTTAACAGATAAGCACTAATTAGTTACCGCACACTACGCCTTAACATGGTCAACAAACGTAGTATGAATACTAAGTAGTACTTATCTGAAATGACAGAGGGCTGCGTCAGGTTTTTATGGAAACCTTTTGCGTAATGAACTTGATATCGTTGTAGAAACAAGTGGTTTTGAATGGAGTGTTTTTTAGGCTTTTACTAGTTTCGCTAAAGAGGTCACTCCCGGTGAAAGGATCTCGGCTCTTTCCTTATCGAATAAGGTGCTGGATATTCTACAAGGAATACCGCTATGCAAAGTAAGAACTATAGAAGCAATCAAAAACATAACGGAGTGAGTTGTAACATCTGCTAGTTTCGCTAAAGAGGTCACTCCCAGTGAAGGGATCTCGGCTCTTTCCTTATCGAATAAGGTGTTGGATATTTTACAAGGAATACCGCTATGTAAAACAAAAACTAGAGCTACCTTTTTTTTTGAAAATTTGATTCTACAACATCTTTTAGGTTTCTTTTTCTTTCATTAATCTCATTAACGAAATCCTATCATTTATACTTCTTAAGCATCACAGAAGAAACGAAAATACAACGTACGCTTATGCCATCCGTATTCGCCACAGTGTCCCATTATGCACCGTTAGCTTACTTAACTAACGGCATACCGGGGCGGGACTAGCGCGGGTGTAAAACATAAGCAACGTTTATTATATATCATATATATACAATAATAAAGCATTCGTCTCATGCATATAAAATGATCACATCACAGAATATCAGCAGCAGAAGATAACATATGATATATTGGATATACTAGGAGGTTCGTGTTTTATTTTGAGCCTGTATAAAACACGGATTCCACGGTTGCGATGAATAGCCAAACCCACATCTCTAGACCCCTATGAGAGTGGCAAGCAACCCTACTAATTCTAGAGTTAGGAGACCCGGACTCGACTCCTCGAGTTGGTCTTCTACTAGACCCTAGAACCCAGTTACTTGTGCTCCCCTCCTTGGGTCTATCCTAATGCGGAAATGTAAATAATATACAACAATGGTGACATCATCCTCAGCCCGGAAGTGCCCCAATAAAAGAATATTATATACAATGAATTTTACATGAATGAAAATAAAAACTCTCATCTCACATAAAACCTCCAGCTATTCAAAATACGACGATCCAATATAACATATCACAGCAACACATAACATCACATGTCATCAACGTAAGTAAATATACGTATCACAATTGTCGTTGACATATAGCAACGAAAACGGCGATACACCACATATTACACATACGGTCGCAGAAAAGAAAGTGAAAAAGTACAACATTTGGAATCCACAATCACCTTAGACATCATAAATCCGAAATATCACATACTTTTCATGCCTAACTATATGAATTCCACATATTGTATCACAATCACAGATAGCTAGGCGAAGCTTAAACGATTCGATCGAATCAGCGAATTCCCAAATTTCCCAGAAAGCTCAACACTTGAGCACAGTTAAAGTTAACCAGAGAGATACCATAGTACCTACGGACCTACAGCTGAAGGCCCGATCCAAGCCTCTCAAGTGGCGCCGCGGATCCACGGCCAAAACCATGTTTTGGCCACGGATCCACGGTCACTTAGACGAGTTAGGGTTTCGTTCTTCAGGTGTGTCCATAGAATTCCCTGCATGATTTTCTGAATATTTTAACATAGAAAAATCCAACTTTTTGAAAAATTTCCAAAGGGGGGGTTCCAAAATGGGTTTTCAGGGTTCGATCTGAATTCTAACTTCGTCTAGACAACACGTAATTCTCTAGCTTGGCTATGATACTAATGTAGGGTTCCTTAGCACGACAGCAAGGTTTCGAGTGGCATCATCCATGTCATATTAAAATTTTGCCATGCTTAAACAACCTTAACCAAGATCATTAACTAGAGAATCATACGTAAGATTGAAGCAAACAACTTTACTTCTAAGTGATTAGGGATTACAACCTTTGTAGTCCGCTCCTTCACTTCACAAGCACCAAGTAGTGGTCCCTTCGTTGCGATCAACGAGCTCCCGAACTCTTGAGAGGCTCCATAAGATGTATGATGCATCCTTGCTTGAAATCTTCAAAGTCTATGATGATCTACGTCGAGGAAACATGGACTCAAGCTCACTCTTCACTAATATGGAATTAGTGAAGCTAACACTAATCTATATGGCTAGCATAGAAGAGGATAATGAAGTAGGAATTTAGATCACTTTAGTATTTAATTTCTCACTATTTTTCTTCTTGATCTCAAAGTCAAGGGAGCTAAATAGAGATGAGGAAGAAGAAGATGAATGAAATATCACAAGTGATGAAAATATCTCTCATGGTTCAAAATGCATCCTTGGGTGAGTATATCAACCATATACTAACCCATGTAGAGAATTAACCATGGTAAGGGTTAATGGTTAGGTCACAAAATATCTTAAGTAAAAACAAAGGAGTGGACTAAGTCATAGCTTATCTCCAAGCTTCTCCAAGCTTCTAGCTTTGATTAAATCCACTAATTTGTGATTACTTAATAAAAAATGAAACCATAAAATAAACCCTTACATGGTATGAATCTCATACATACATGTTGCATGTGTAACCAAGCATGTTACAATATTATATATCACATATATAATATTTATGTAACAAAAAAAACAATACAATAAACATATAGCACATATATGTTAAATGTATCATAAGTGAGAATAATAAATACTTAAGTGAACATATAATATGTATCATAATATCGAATCAACACTTGATCCGATAACCCTGCTATATAACATATAACCGGCCGATATCACATATCACGAGAATAGAATACGGTATCACATACACGTATTAATTTCGGTCCCGCACATATCACATATGTGCTCCTACTCCGTTTCGCCTGAGCCAGGAAACCTCTGTGTAGGACTCTAAAGACTCGTCAATACGCCGGCAGTAGGTGATGATCATATCAAACACACATAAGCTGCAAGGGGTCAGCTAAACGTAACAGCCACCCGGGAATTGAGCAACCAAAAGATCAACAAGCAAGCATGTACATACTCCTACTAATACAATCAGTAACACTACCGTACAGTCCGGTCTCTTCGTCTGATATGTCGCATATCCAATTTAGGGGTGGTAATCGTCAGACCCCAGTAACCGATAAGTCGTGCCGATGTGAGGCTCATAACTGGTCGAGAAACTACTGATAACACTTACCAGTAGATCTCCATATCAGCCCTGGCCAGGGACTTCCTGTTATAGCCAATTGAGCACAGCGCAACATCAACCCCCAATACCGGGAGAGACGAAACCCCTCCCGTCGCTTATTGCCTTCATGTGATTCGGGACTGACCCAAAAGCCACCGTTTTGCACGTTCTCTTGAACATGGTAAGGTGGAAATCAAAGCACGGTGGGAATCACACAAGACTCTATGACGATCTCGGGTCTACAGACCGACCTGTACCAGTGTCACCAGAGAACTACTATCTAACGATAGGTATAATACCATCTAGGTGTTCTCGGCGAGTCCGTTCAGTGTACCTAGTCTCCACTGAGCACCCATACACCATCTTTGGTGTCATACACCAATGGATATGGGATCATCCATCGCCCATCATATGGGCCAAGAGGTGTATACGCTAGTCTACTCTGAAGTATCGATGCCCTGTCTCGATACACCCTCGACTAGGAATAGTTATAGGATGTACTTGTGGACTACACTGGCCCCACTAGTATGATCTCTATCATAGTCCTAGTAGTCAAGTACACATCCTAAAGGCTTTATCAACATGTGAGAGCAAGACAGTAACACAATACAAATCAACATGTTAAGACAAAGTGCAACCAGATAGCATACTATCATATCGAGCAAGAAAGTCCTCTCTCTATATATCCAAGTATCCACTATAATATACATCAAATGTACAACAATGGCCTCTAGGGCATATACATAACTAACAATCCCCACGTGAGCGCCCAAAACAAAGACCCAGCGCTTCACGTGCTTCCCACATGAGCGCTGTATAAAAGTGCCGAGCACTATAAATTTAGTCAAAATGACTAAGTGCCTAACACTAATTGGGCAGCGCCCATGTCTGAGTGCCCCACATGTTTCCCACATGAGCGCCAGAGCCACAAATAAGTGCTTAGCACTTCTGGATAAAAGAAAAAAATTCTGAGCAAATAGAGCCATAAATAAGTGCTTAGCACTTCTGAATAAAAAAACCGAGCAGATCAAGCCCAAATTGGCTGAGTCTCTGACGTTTTCTTGCAGCCAAGCCCAAATACTCAGTTGTTGGATCTTAATAAAATTTAATGATCCTAAAAAATACTTCTAAGTTAATCTTAGTCTCAAATTTGACTAATGTATTCTTAGTTAAATAAATTGAGCATAAATGCTCATATATTTAAGTTGATCTTAATCTAAAAATAGATTAACGGTCCATAAACAAAATAAAATATTTTCGAACTGAAAGAATACATACAACCTAATTTCAAACCCAAAAAATATACGGATTTGGACTAATCCGCGCCCTACGAAAAACGACATAAACTAGTCTTCGTATACAATCCACGGGCAACCTTAATAAATAAAATAACACATGACACGAAGTGACCTTCTGGAGCAGGAGAAAGTTGTTATGGCAACGATATAATGTAATTAACTGCAGGGACTTGCGCCTTCAGGGAAGAGCATCCCTACAATCAAAAATCTCTCATAAATTAGGGGAATCTAATAAAGTCTATTATATCGGTCGCATCTATCCAAATCTCTGATATACGGTACCATAAATCAACTTGGTATTTTCGGAGAGGTGGATGGAATTGTCCAAATAGCATCTGCCCCCAAATTCAGGCAAGACGTTCAATCCCAATTCATCTCTGTTTTCGGCGGTAAACAGATTCTGGCATACCCGGTGGGATCTTTTCTCTTTCCACTCCACACTCCGTGTATCGTGTTTCGCGAACAAAATCGCGGTTCGCTATGGTTGTCCCTGGAATCAAGGTACTAAAACTTGGTGTCTTGCTCCTGTACAGAAAATCAATGGCTTATTACTGCACTGCTTACAGCAGCAACTCTCTCTCCACTCCAACTAGAGGTGTAACGTATGGGCTTAATGCGGCCTCCATTTTCTAAATACCCGTGGGGCAGGCCAACAAGCCACCAATGGACTCTTCTTTGGGACCATACTCCTGCCTATGAACTTTGGCGCCACAACGCCATATGGAGAAGCTCCCAGAAAGTCAGTCTTCGATCGGCTGGCTACCACAACGGCTCCTATCAGCAAGCCGTCAAATCCTGAATTTTCAGTCTTCAACAGGCTGAACAAGAACTTGAGCAGGCCCGTAAAGAAGCCTGTGATACCCGAAGGAGCTACCCCAAAACGGCTAGCACTCCCTACTCTTGCTACGAGTGAGGCCGATAAAAGTGCTTCCCCTCCAAGACGGTCGGTCTTCGAAAGATTAGCCAATCCCGCTCCAACTCCAATAAGGACGTCGGTCTTCAGCAGGCTGACACCAATCGAAACCCCAGAGCAACACAGGGAGCAGGACGAAGACGCCTCTACAATAAAGATGATTCTCACTCCAAGGCTCGCTCGTCATCGCTACTGGCGCCGAGTGTGAGAAGCTGGGGGAAACATTCCCTCTGGGCTCACCCCACCAACTCCTGCGGTGGATATCAATACTGTTCCAATTGATAACGGCTTTGACCCGCCCAGGAGGGTACGTAAGAACACCCCGACGGGGATGCCCTAGAAATCACCTCGGCCAGTAGAGGCCCCTATGCAGAGATAGTCGGAGCAGCCTCATCAACTTCTCACTTCGCAAACACATAGGGTCTGGCGAAAAGTCCAAGAATCTGTTCTTAACAAAAATTAATCTCGTTGACCTAAAAGATCTAATGGCAACAAGAAAAACACCGCTCCTCCACCGTACAATAGGGGTCGCTCTTAAACAACTGCCTCTCACAATAGCTCCTCCAGGTCTGATTTCTCATAAAAGAACAAGGCCGGAGAAAATCTTACCGCCCACGGCAAATTCTAAAAGAGATGGACCTAAACGCCATAAGTCTGGGGACATAATCGTACATACAGTCTATATGGCTAGCAGTAAAGGAGAAAGCCGCGCTTTGGTGGGTGACCGACTATAAACTCGATCATTAACGAAGGCTTAGGAGCAACAGCAAAAGCTCTAAGAAATGCTGACCAAATTGGCAGCGCTTACAGGACAAAAAGCAGCGCCAAGAGAAAGAGACTGATATAGAGTTATTGTGACGGATGTTGGAAAGAAAAGATAAAGAGGCTGCATAGTAAGCTGTTAATATCAAGCAGATGGCTCTTCTATTCCAAGACATGGTGGGAATGATGATACAACCGGAAACCCCGGTCAAAGACCCACCAATAGTTATCGAGAATGAAAAAGGGAAAACATCAAACCCTCCTCCGGCCTTATCAACGGCCAAGGAAGAAACCATATCCAAGTCAGCCATGGATGACTACATCGCTCAGCAAATAAGAGCTCACCAGGCCAGTGAAGCCGCCGGCCAACTCGTCAGAACGAAGCGACCATATCCGGCCTGGTATGACCAAATTATGTACCCACCAGGATATACAATCCCCAAGTTCCATATCTACTCCTTAGTACGTGTAAACATAATCGACCGCTCTACGTCACCGGGTACTGCCACGACATCAAGATAGGGAAAATCCTTGTCGACAATGGATCCTCTGTTAGTCTTCTCAATGTGAGGGTGCTAAAGGAAATTTGCATGAATATTCAGCACCTTTCCCGAGAAAAAATTACCATCTCCAGGTTTGACTCACAGTCGTCATGGACACTTGGGTCCATAATACTGACGCTACGCTTCGGGCTGCTCCTTACTGACATCAAATTTCATGTCATTGATACCAAGAATTACTACAACGCCCTACTCGGCAGATCTTGGTTACACAAGGACATCATCCCTTCTATACAACATCTATGTATGAAGTATTTCAAGAATGGCTCGGAGTACGCTGTCACGGGAGAACTAAATCCATTCTCCATAAACAAAGTCCGAAAATACGAAGACACGAAGTACTTTCTACCAGACTTCAAGGATACTGAATGGTGCCACAGGCCGGAGAGTAAACATAAATCTGTCACCACTATCCCGATCTTTGGGAGCGATGCCGAGGAAGACGAACAAATAGTCTACTCGGGGCAACCCTAAAAAAACAATAGGCCTGGAACACCTACTCCTATTTTGGTCTTTGGCAGCGACTCCGAGAATGAATCCAATGCAGTGTTCTCCGTCCTTCTGTCAATACAGGCTCTCACTGCAACAGATCAAAGTCTACAAGTTACAATGGCTCCGTCTAGACACTACAAGGAACTTGATGTGATCGATACATATAGCGCACAAGAACTGCAAACTTTCTACATACCTCCTAGGAGAAGAGGTGAAAAGCGACCAACCCATCCGTCTGCGACGATATTTGGTATGGTGCCGATTTTGCACTCGACAAGCTTCAACCCATCCGTCTGCGAAGATATTTGGTATGGTGCCGATTTTGCACTCGACAAGCTTCAACCCATCCGTCTGCGAAGATATTATGTGGAGGGATTGAAAAAGCTGTTAACACGCTAAGGTGTACCCCTCGAAAAAACTACCCGACAAGCCCAATTCTACAAAAAGATTTGAGATAGTCCGGGGACTCAATGAAAGAAGCCAACGGGAAGATGGAAACAACTGGACTTGGATATGTTCCGTCCAAGAAACGGGAGCTTGTTTGTAGTTTCCACGTCATAAATAACGTGAGTAAAGAGGAAAATGTCCTTCCAGATAACCGTGATGTCGAATCGAAGCGGGATCCCGCTTTGAAAATGTTAAGGTCGTCGCTCGAATAACAAATTGACAAGCTAATAAAAGAAACTTGCCAAACGATCCGGGACAACCACAGTCGCGAAATGGCCATTTATGAAAAGGCTAAGACGCAGCGTCTCAGCCAGCAATCTGAAGCGGAAGTAGACCGCAACGCTCTTTATCCCCAGCGCGCTATATGTTCTCACAAAATGGGAATATCCTGAAATGGAGATAAAAATAGGGTAAAGAACGCGAACAACGTTCAAAGACAATAAAGCAGATCCAAGACGCTGTTTGATAGAGAAAAGCTTGATTGGAGCCCGTCCTTTATAAAGAAGATGGGTCGGGAATACTTTTCCTGCAAGACAAGACATGAAAAATATTCAACCTTGTCATGAAGCACCAAATGATCATGTTTCCCGAGTCTCTTCACCCTGAACAAATAAACGAGGTCCGTCACCTAGATTATTGCTCTTATCACAGAGCAGTAGGTCACCCCCATAAAGACTGCTTCACGTTCAAAGATTGGGTAGAAGACCAGTATCGACAAGGTTGGTATGCTTTATCCGACAGTTGGAAGATTAGCCCGCCACGAAAACTCGAGCCAAAAATAACCTATACTGTCAGTTTAAGACCAGCTCAACCGCAAAAAGAGAAGCATACTCGTACCTGCCATATGATAACACTCTTAAAAGAGAGAGGGCACGAGAGTATGAATGGTCTTTTCAGGTGCTTCGCCAATGAAAACAAGGACGAGGTGATCACGCTGTTTCCACTATCACCAAAAGAGCTGGAAGATGGGGGACACACCACGGTGGACAATCTATGAAAAATTGACTTAGGGACAGAAAATGATCCAAGGCGGATGCTTGTCAGTGAGCTACTATCTGAAAAAAAGTGGCAACACTGAAAAACGTGCTATGCAATACAAAGACTACGCATGGAACTACTCCGAGATGCCGGGTCTAAATCCAAAAGTAGCGGTACATAAACCGGCCATATCGCCAGTGTAAGTCGACATTAGACACCCCACATGATGCGAGGAGGCGGAATAAGTAAAATAATCATTTTGTTTAAGTTAACATCGACTAACTTTACGGATCTTTGCTAAACCCTAACTAACAACTATCTAGAAGTGATTAACTATTATGATAAAAGATTATACCTCAAGATTCTAGTCCTTCTTGTTCTTGTTGATCACCTCCTCGTCGGCCTCCTCGATGTGATAGAAGATCCATCCGAGAGCTCCTTCTCCAAGGTTTAACCTCTCACTTGAGGTAACTAGATGGCTATGATTTCTAATCAAGGTAACCTAGAGGATATAGAGATGGATTAGGGATCTATTAGTCTTGCTAACCCTTGGGATCTCAACACATGAGATGATTAGGGTTAGGTTTGAAGAGAGAGAGAGAGCTTGAGGAGAGAGAATGTGTAAGTGAGAATGAATATAAATCTTGAGTCATTTGGATAAATAATGAAGCATGAAAATATCTAAGTAATAATATATAAAAATATCAACCATACTTCATTAATTACTTTGAGGTGAATCACCTCATGACTCATGATGTAATTAATGCAAATTACACATCATCTCCTCCACCTCATTAAGCTTAATTCATAAATAAATTAAAACATAATGAGTCACCTTTCTTCTAGAAGCTTCTCGAGTAATTACGAGAATGCCCCTCCCATCCGTAAAACACGAAAATACTGAGACTGTATAAATCCAATAATCCAATACTAGAATCTGGCTTAACCTAAAGCCCGCCAGTATAAACTGTCCGAACATCGTACGTTCATAAATGCACGTATGTGTCCGAACCCTGTCGTAAAACCATACGACCTCTATATCATTTCTCCTGAAGCAGGGAAACTCTCTGTGTGGGACTCTAAAGACTCGACACTATGCTGGCAGTGGGTTTAACTACAGGCCGCAAGAGGTACTAGCTGTACGTAACGGTCCCCAGGTAGATGTCGATAGGAAGGTCGATGAGGAAACCCATCCGAACTCTTACTGAGCCTGATGTGACAATCTCCGTACAGTTCGGTCTAGTCGCCTAGGACTATCGCATATCGGGCCTAGGGGTGGCAAGCGTCAGTCCCCTAAAAGCGGTATAAGTCGTGTCGGAGTGAAGCCCATTATACCTTGAGAAGCTACTGGAAATCCTACGAGTAAATCTCGTTTTCCATGGGCAGGGACTCTGCGTAATGGCTCTCCAAACACAGCGCGATATCAACTCCCAATACCGGGAGAGACGAATCCTATCTAACCGCCACTGCCTCCAAGTGATTCGGGACTGCACCCAACTGCTACCTGTTTGCACGACTCCTTTGAGCCGTGGTAGGGTAGCAATCGAAGAATGGTGGGAACACACTCGAGATGAAGCAGCAGTGTCAAGTCTGTGGACTATGCTGTACTCATGTCACCTGGGAACTGTTAACTGACGACGTGTATAATACCAACCAACAGTTCCCTGCGAGTCCTGTCCGGTGTACCCGTAACCCAATGATCACCTGTATACTATCTCCAGTACAACGTACTAATGGCTGTCAGACAGACCATTTCCTCTGCTGGGATGAGAAGCGTACACACTAGTCTACTCTAGAGTATCGATGCCCTGTCTCGATAATCTTATGACTAGGGACCTGAAAAAGGATGTGCTTGTAGACTACCCAGCCCCTACTAGTGTGACTGCCATCACAACACTGGTAATCATGCAAGATCCTAAGGGCTCTATCAATATGTATTCGCGATATGCTAACATATACATATATTATGATAGATATAAACCAAGTAGCATACTACTATGTTGAGCGAGACTGTTAATATAACTGTGAATATCCCAAGCTTCCATTAAGTAATATACAAACTAGTATGATACAATAATGGCCCCTAGGGCATATACACTAACAATCTCCCACTTGCACTAGGGCCATGTACTGGCATATCGAAGACCTATCATCTCGAGTAGCCTCTCGAACTGAATCTGACGTAAGGCCTTTGTGAATGGAACTGTAGTGTTCTCCTCTGTAGCAACTCTCCGGACCTCGATCTCCTGGCGATCTATGATCTCCCTGATCTGGTGATACTGCCTTAAGATGTGTCTAGACTTCTGATTGGACCTGGGTTCCTTTGCTAAAGCTATAGCCCCGTTGTTGTCACAATACAGAGGTATTGGATCAACAATGGATGGAACCACCTGAAGTTCTATGAAGAACTTCTTCATCCAGACTGCTTCTTTTGCGGCATCGCAAGCAGCGATATACTCCGCTTCCATCATCGAGTCAGCAACGGTGTCCTGCTTGGAACTCTTCCAGCACACCGTCCCTCCTTTGAGGGTAAAGACATAACCTGACATAGACTTGGAGTCATCCTTGTCACTCTGGAAGATGGAATAAGCAAAGACCTCGATCTTGAGGTCTTTTCCGCTGTAAACCAAGAACATATCCTTTGTCCTTCTTAGCTACTTGAGAATGTTCTTTACTGCTATCCAGTGCTTCTCCCCTGGGTCTGACTGATACCGGCTTATCACACTTAGTGCGTAAGCTACATCTAGTCTGGTGCACAACATCGCATACATTATAGAGCCTACCGCAGAAGCGTAGGGTATAACTGACATGTGATCCCTTTCCAAATTAGTCTTGGGAGACATCTCTTTGGAGAGGGTGATTCCGTGACAAGCCGGTAAATTACCGCGCTTAGAATCTTCCATACTGAATCTTTTCAGTATAGTGTTGATATACCTGGACTGCAAAAGTCCCAACATTCTCTTAGATCTATCACGACAGATCCGGATCCCCAGAATGTAAGAGGCATCACCCAGGTCTTTCAGGTAGAACCTGTGTGACAAGAATCCTTTGACAGATTGTAGCATAGGAATGCCATTTCCTATCAAGAGAATGTCATCCACGTACAAGACGAGGAATACGATAGTTCGTGCTACAATTTTACTATATATACATAGTTCATCTGGATTTTTGATAAAGTCATATTCCTTGACCATTTCATCAAAACAGATGTTCCAACTCCGCGATGCCTGCTTTAGTCCATAAATGGACTTAAGCAACTTGCACAATTTCCTGCTGCTCCCACTCTAATTGAAACCTTCTGGCTGATCCATATAGACGCATTCTTCTAAATTACCATTTAGAAAAACTGTCTTTACGTCCATCTTCCAGATCTCATAATCATAGAAGGCAGCAATGGCAAGAAGGATCCTAATGGATTTGAGCATAGCCACTGGAGAAAAAGTTTCGTCATAGTCCAAACCAGGTCTTTAACGAAAATCCTTTGCAACAAGTCTAGCCTTATAGATTTCCACCTGTCCATCTACACCAATCTTTTTCTTGAAGATCCAATTGCATCCTATGGGTTTTACCCCATCTGGAGCAAAGTCCAAAGTCCATACTTTGTTGGTGTACATGGACTCCATCTCGGTCCGCATTGCATCCAGCCATCTTACTGAGTCACCGCTCTGGATGGCCTGCTGGAAGCTAGTAGGTTCATCATTATCAATGATGCTATCTTCTGTATCCCCGTCTATGAGAAAACCGTAGTATCTCTCAGGTCGATGAGACGCCCTACTACTCCTACGGAGGGGTGCGGGAATGTCCTGTTCTTCTTGAACTTCTGGTTCTACCAAACTTTCAGTAGTAGTTTGTGGTTTTGGAATTTCTACCAGTTTTATTGCGCACCACTTGTTTCCTTTTCTAAAAACTGCTGTTCTAGAAAATGGGCATTACGAGAAACAAAAACCTTTTGTTCTTCTGCGTAATAGAAAAAATACCCTTTGGAGTTCTTTGGATATCCCACAAACTTACACTGTACTGATCTGTTGGATATAGTGCCCTCAGAATCAATTATTGGATCACAGGCACGTGATTGCAATGATTGAGGGAGGACCCATACCGGTAGGACAGTCTTACTTGAGAGGTTTGTATACTATTTGGTTTGTCTTTATCATCGTGTACATGCTTTAGATGACATTGTAGTTCACTATTACACGTTGATAGAGAATAGTATGCTACCATGGTTTGTCTTTATCAGTCGTGTACAGTTTTAGGTGACATGTTCACTATTACGCGTTGATAGAGCCCTTAGGATCCTGCTTGACTACCAACAGTATGATGGCGATCATATACTTGAGAGTTGGGTAGTCCATAAGCACATCCTTAAAAGTGGTCCCTAGTTGTGGGAGTATCGAGATAGGGCATCGATTCTCCGGAGTAGACTAGTGTATACAGTCGAGACCCCGAAGAGGGGCGGTGGACGGTCTCACAAGCCACTGGTGTCAGTTGGTTCACCTAAGATGTATACAGGTGCTCATTGGGTTATGAGTACACCGGACTGGACTCGCCGGGAACATGCTAGTTGGGATTATACCAGACGTCAGATAGAAGTTCCCTGGTGATATGTGTACAGATTAGTTCATCGACCTGAGGTCGTCATTTGTCTCGTGTGAGTTCCCACTGTGCTTTGATTACTACCCTACCACGGCTCAAAGGAGTCGTGCAAACAAGTTTTAGTTGGGTACAGTCCCGAGCCACATGGAGGCAAGTGAGCGGATCAGCAGAGGATTCGTTTCTCCCGATATTGGGGGTGAGATCACGATGTGTCTACGAGAGCCATTACACAAAGCCCTCAGCCGAGGCAGGAGATTTACTGGTAGGTATTCCAGTAGTATCTCAGGGTCTTCTGGGCTACACTCCGACACGACTTGTACCGCTTTTAGGGGTCTGACTTTTACCAACCCCCTAGGCCCGACATGCGATACTCATAGACGAACGGACCGGACTGTACGAATATTGTCACTGACAGGCTCAGTAGGGTGTCAGGATGAATTCGCTCATCGACCTCCCTTTTGGTCAATACCTGGTAGCTCGTTACGTACGGCTAATACCTCTGACGTACTAGTGGTTAAATCAACAGCCAAAGTATTGACGAGTCTTTAGAGTCCCCTGCAGACAGTTTCTCAAGTTTCGGGCGAAACGCTATAGAGGCCGTATGGATTTATGGCAGGGTTCGAACGTACGCGTGCACTTGTGCACGTGTTATGGTTCGGACGGATAATACTAGCAGGATTTGGTTTAAGCCGGATCCTAGTATTATACAGTGTAGATTTTGTCTCATTGCATTTGTATACGGTCGGAATACAAATGCGGGTATGTATATACAGTCGCGGGGTTTTCCTGTAATTTATTACGGGATCGTTTTTTTGAAGTTGCCAGTTTACATTCCGTTTCGGCCATTTTTCTTTATTCCTTCTTGGCTGAAATTCTTTTGATGGAGGGGGTTCTTTTTGCAAATGTGCAATTTGTTATGGAAAGGGTTTTTGTGGCACATGGTTGCTTCATGATGGTTCTAGCATCTTTTGACTTCTTGTGGTTCATCATTACTTGCTTTATAGAGAGGGGATTGAAAAGCACTTTGGTGTGACATTCTTCATGATGATCACTCATTTCTTTTTTGCATTATTTTTTTCCCTCTCTCCCTTTTTTGAGCATGGCCGGCCACTACTTGTGGGGCTGTCCAAAATTTTTGTGGTGGGGGAAAAATGTTGATCTCATTTTTTGCTTGCAACAAAAGTTCTAGTTCATCTCCATAGTTCATTCCTCCATCCAAAAGGCAACTTCAATTAACCCCTTGAGACAAACCGTTCTCCACTCAGTCTACAGCAATTTTGGATACGTCGGCTAGCCAACTTCGTGTCCTAGTTGCCTCGGTTCAGAGGTGGGAGCCCGTAAAATGACTCGGTGATGTGGTGCCTTTCCGACGAGGAGATCGAGATCGGAGATGCCGCGAGGAGATCGGGATGGTGGCCAAAGACCGAAGGACACGGATCGCTCGGTACAGCTCTCTACCCTTTCTCTAGTTAGCTAGTAGTAGGTTAATGGTCCGATCCGGGTTTGTAGTCCGCGGTAGCGCCGGTTTCTAGTTTAGAAAAAGTTTTTGATTCCGCGTTTTGGCCTCGGAAAGACGGCCGGGGCGCTACCGTAGTCTTACATGGTATCAGAGCCATGCCATTAACCTTTTCTAGCTTGCTCTAACGTGTTTAGAACTTCGATCGAACGAAAATTCCAAAACCGCGATTTCAAAAGCATCAGTTTCTGTCGATTTTCATTTGTGCTCGAAAAATTATTTTGATTGTTGCAGAAATTCTTGCAGGAGATTTTAAGAATTCTGTAAAAATTTGGTTTGGTGATGCTTCAGTTGGACCACGGAACAGCGGCCAAACCCATGTTCTGGCCGCGGTTCCACCGCAGTAATGAGTCATCACCGTACCATTTTTCTACAATGCTCTTTAAACTTGGAATTGGGGTTTTTTGGTATATTCTGTTTGGGTCCAGATTTATTTTGAGTGCTACAGTTGTGCTTGGGGCCCACTTCGGGAATTTTAGTCGATCGAAAATTTTAAATATGTTAGTTCACAGTATTTACATTATATCTGCGGCCGTGAATGTCACTTGATCGGTAAATCCTGTCTAATTGCTATAGCCCTTTTAGGCGGATTTGCGAACGTGACATTCACGTTGATGTTCTGTCTTGTGCTGTGATGTTGCGGATTTGTCGTGGTGGATAGCCTGGATGCAATGTTAGTACAGTTTGGTTGTATATGTACATTTGATCTTGCGGGGCGGGGCGAGCGTCCGACATGTGGACTGCTGTCACTGCCTGTTTGTATATTATTCTTTTGGGGCACGACCGGGCTGAGGTCGATGTACCCGTTGTATATATTTTACTTTCTGTACTAGGATTACCCAAAGGTGGGGTGCACGGATAGCCGGGTTCTAGAGGGCAACGGGCCCGCATCTCATGGCTTTGAGACGGAGGGGGCTTCACTTTAGAATTGGCGGGCTATTCACCGCACACATAGGGGGTACATGTTGACCCAAGGAGGGGTGCTCAAGTTACCGGATTCCGTGAAGTGCTGGGTGGTCCATTCATGTTGTTGAAGGGGGCTGCCTTGCTTCAGGTTTTGGCGGGTAACTTGCCGCACCCGTAGGGGTCTAGGATTTCGTTGCACAGGCTATCCACATGACTAGGGGAATGTCGGGTTTCAGCAGCGGCTCTATGAAACCCGGGGATCCCAGATATCTGTATTGTTCTGTGATGCTTATTACATTTCTGTGATGTTGCATTTTATCACGCCATGAGCGAATATTATATATTGATATATATATATATATACTAGTAGATGTTGTATATGTTTTACACCCGCGCTAGTCCAGTCCCCGCTCTGTCGTTAGTTAATTAACCTAACGGGTGATGACGGGACCCAATGGCGAATGCGGATGGCATATACGTACATCGTATTCTCGTTCTTTATTGGTGTGATCAATTGATGGGACTGCATTGATTCGGATCAATGTAAGCTAAACAAACATATTCTGATGTTGTTGGAACATTTTTCAAAAAAAAAGGCTGTTATTGCAAGGACGTTCTCTTTTGTTTTGCATAGTGATATTCGGTTATGAATATCCAGCACCTCAGTCGACGAGGCAAGGGCCGAGATCCCTTCACCGGGAGTGACCCCTTGGACAGAAGTTTGCGTCAGGGTAATAACTTCACTATAGCTGATTACTTTTTGCTTTGCATCGTGGTATTCAGTTGGAATATCCTGCACCTCATTCTACGGGGAAAGAGCCGAGATCCCTTCACCGGGAGTGACCTCTTTAGCAAAGGTTTTTCATCACTATATTTTTTTATAAAAGCTATGCAGTTCTTTCAACGATATCAAGTTCATTACGTTAAAAGTTTTTCGCCAAAAACTAGACGTAGCCCTCCGTCATTTCTTACAAGCATTACTTAGTATTTGTGCTTCGTTTGTTGACTGTGTCAAGGCGTAATGTACGGTAGCTAAGTAGTGTTCATTTGTGGCACATTAATTGGATTGGTTAAGATAGTTGTGTGGCCTTGTTGACTGTGTCAAAGGCTTGTACGGGTGGGTTTAATGCAATCCAGGATAATGACGGGTTGAACTTGACTAGGACCCTTTGATTTGTTGACTGTGTCAAGGTCACTTGGGTCCTAGGGGTAAAAATCATATCGGGAGTTTCTAAAGAAACTGAAACTTGCCAGGCATGAGCATATCTTCTGGAGTGTGATAACGTGAGTGGATTCCGTCACGTTATCATGCGATGATAGTTGGATCCCGGTTCCCACTGATGAGTTGGTTTACTCCTCGGGTGATCCCGACTAATTCTTCTTTCAGGTTTGGAGGAGAATTTGAGGTTACAGTGGGTGGTTTCCTGATTAGATAAATTGATAACCATTCTGATCTAGGTTAAAATGCACACAGAGTGTTTCTTTTCTCTCTCTCTCTTTAGCAGCGACCATGACCCGACCTTTGATTATGACTCAGTGACCAAGTTGACCGAACCTTCTTAAACACTGGCTTTTGGACTGTCAGAGTTGCATACCTCCTTGCCACTCCTACTTTTACCCTTTTTCTCCAGAACACCCCGTATTACTACGAAAGTCCACTTCCATTGGATAAAGCCATCGTATGGTTATATACGAACTCGAAGGAACTTGTTCCAGATTCGAGGATGGTTTCCGGTTCTGAAGAAAACGAATAGGACTATTCAGTTGTCTTTTCCTTTTACATTCTCTCAGGTTGCGAGTGCTCCTTGGATTAGGGGATAGTACACCCGTTACGCTTATTGGATAGTCTTCTTCCAAACCTTAGGCTGGTGCCGAACGGTAGGGAATAAAGAAAGCCGATTAGCCTAAGTGTGGTGTACAGAAGGTATTATTGTAAGACAAATAAAGGGATTAGAAAGAGGGCAAAGTAAACTGCGACTGCTATTCACGGCCAAACCAAGTATTTCATCGCCACTCCTACTTCACCTTTGTATTTCTCCGGAATACCCCGTATCACTATGAAGATCCACAGTTATTTGGATACTCCATCGTATGGTTATATACGAACTCGAAGGAACTTGTTCCAGTTCGGGGATGAATTCTGGTTCAGGAGAAATAGAATAAGGTTTATTCAGTTTTCTTTTATCTTTACCTTCTCTCGGGTTGCGAGTGCTCCTAGGATTAGGACAGCACACCCATTATGCTTATTGGATAGTCTTCTTCCAAACCATAGGCTGGTGCCGAACGGTAGGGAAGGAAGAAAACCATTTAGCCTAAGATAGTGTACAGAAGGTAACGACTAAAGACAAATAAAGGGATTTGGAGAGATGGCAAAGAAATATATGGTTGCAGTTGTGAATCTGGATATTGGAAGAGGCATTACTAGGAATACCCGGATACCCCTACGAAACATTTCAATATTTCAGTTTCACTGTGTACTGTTAAAAGAAAACTGATTTCCCAATTAGTCCTTTCTCCAGGGTATGTATTTACCAGGTTTGATTCTCACATCTGTATGGTTTTATAGATGATGAGTGGGAGTAAGTTATTGGGAATTAGGTGATCATCCTCATCATATCGGAATTCGTTGCAAATGGTGATATTTGAGGAAATCACCTGGGTTGTTTGCCGGACGGCAGATATTTGGTTTTGAATATCCGTTATAATGCACCAATTTCAAATTGATATATCTGTACTTTTATTTTAATAAAGTGAGATATAACTTTTTGAAATTATGTCTATGACATTTACCTATATCAGTGGATGGTTAGGTAAGGAGCATTAAACAGCAGTGTAATTCTTCACAACCATAGTACAGTTTTCAACCTACGATGCACAGGGTTTGAGTTATTCAACTCAGGGGACTTATACAGAGTATTGTATGTTGTCCAGTGTCCATTAGGACAGAGGGGTTAGTCCTCGTACTACATTCTGTTTACTTATGACTTCTCTAGTTCTTAGACAAGTGTTTCGTAGAAACACAAGGTCTGAGTTTTGAGAAGTTATAGGTATAAGAGTAAAGTAGAGAACCAGATGTTGCAAGCATCAGGATTCTTCAAGGTGATCGAAGATGTAGATACTTGTGTATGGTATTCAGTTGATAGTAATGGTTTTGAGAAACTTGTTTCTCTTTCAGGTTACTCATATCTGAAGGCATTCCTAAGTTGAGTAATGCTGATCGGCCTCCTTCCATTTAGTTGACATGCACTGGAGACAGTTGCATGATTTGAATCTGGTTCCAATTAAATCAGTGCCTCTGTTTCTATATTGGATATAGAACGGTTCATATCTTAACGATGTTAATGTACGGGGAGTTTTCCGGCTTATGCTTAAAACCAAACTCTGGATAACTCTAGGCACGTTTCTGTAATGGTTGTTTGTAGGTTGACCCGGGCTATAACGAGGGTTGACTTTCTACCATCTGGAAGATCAATAGTGATATTGTTCTTGACTCGCCACAGTTTTAGTAAAATGGATTTTTTCAGAAAACAGTAGTGGGAGTATGGTAGAACTGGAAGTGATTTCAGAACCGCAAATGATTACTGAAAATTTGATAAGAACCTAAAGATTCAATCTAGTTTGACATTCCATTGGCCACTCCGCAGATATGGTGGGTAACCTCAAGCACCCGAGAGGTACTCCGGTAGCCTCAAGGACGGTGACAGGGAGGTTCTTGTTTACCCAGAATTGCCATTGCTGTTGTTCCAGGCTGTGAGACCCGGCAGGAGGATGAGTATAGCGTCACTCTAAACTAGCTTTAGAAGTGCACGTGTATATTATTCTGCCAGAGGTTCGTCGTAGTCAGTGGGAGCAGCGGAAACATAGTGGACAAATAGCTCATGTCTATTTATAGACTAAAGCAGATATAGCGGAGATAGATCATCTATTTCTGATGTGACATTTATAAGTTTGACTTCATCAGAATAGGGGATGGATCTGTTAAGAAGGTAGTAGGGTGTGATATCCTGGTACTTGGATGACATACACAGAGTAAGAAGTGATATTCCTATACTACGATCGGTTTTACTTTGGTTGTCACAATGTGTTTTCTCCATATAGGATATGGATTTTATATCAGTTATTCTGGTTACTAGATCTATGGTTTTAGATCTAGATTTGGGTAGTTTCCCAATCGGGATACTTAGACAGCATTCTAACGGTGTTTTAGAATGGACGACTCCTGACACGGTAGTATACCTGCAGGTGATGGAGTTTCCCTCTCTAAAGGTGTCTTACAGACTAAAGGGGAGAGGGAGGTACATGATTGGCAGATCACTTGCTTAGGCAATTAAGTAGATCATGAGATGTCAAGTACCACACCAGATGTTGTTTTTTGCAATAGATGCTATAAGTTGATATTGATCCTATCCTGGAGAAACATTCCGAAGAAGTTTTAGAACATAAGTGGGTGTTCTAGGGATATGATAACAACAGCCTCATTTAGGAGACGGTTATCATTTCAGGCTTCCAAGGTGACCTGGATGACAGAGTGACTGTCAGTGTTATATGTTTCCTCTGACGAGGGGCAGTTGTTTGGACAGGAGGTCCAACCGGACACTGAGGGAGGCGTTACGCAAGATACTGATTAAGTTTAGTTGACGATACAGTCTAAGAAGTTTGTATTTGGAGTTCATTTATGAGCTAAGTCCCATCAGATATCCAGGCATATTCTAAGACAGGTGTTGCTCATTTCGGGATATGGTTTTCTCCGCGAACTTGAGATTAAGAGAGACATAGAAAGAAACATCAGGGCGGATCCACTAGCTGAGTGTAGCGTCTTGAAAAGTCGTTTTGGTGTTTTCTTGAAATTCGGTGAAAATTCGGTATTTTTCCGAAAACCGTCTTTCTCGATATTTTGCAGTTTAGGGCTAATTATACCTAAAAAGGATAGGTAATTTCTTGTTTTTAGTAGCTAATGAGTTATTTATGAAATTTTGGTCATTTAAAATTTTTTCCCTATTTTTCAAATTTTTAATATTATTTTAAGCCGGTAAGAAAATACATTAAATAAGCGATAAATACAAATTTTTCCGGGCTAATTTTAATCTCTAAAATTATGATAATTATATTCTAGTGATAACATGAATTTTTAGTAATTTATTTTGATTTTTAACAAATTTTTGTGATTTGAAACGAATTTATTGAATTTTGGGCTAAAACTTGCAATTTTTGAGTTGTAGGGGGCCTTTTTGCATAAAATTTCTTTTGTAAAACCCCTCTATCTTTTTCCTCAGCCCTAGGACAGCCCCATCTTGTGTGAGACCAGAAATTTCTGGCCTCTCTCTTCTTGGTTTCTTTCTTGAGTTAAATTGTTGGTTTTTGGATTTATTTTAATTTATAATGGATAAAGTATGATACATTGACTTTGGAACTTGACCCTTGACCTTCCCACTCACCCCACACCCTCCCCCATACCTCATTCTGGCCGAAATTCCTGCACACCCTCTTCTTCCTCTCTTTTCTTTTCATTTTTCTTCAATTTCTTCAAGAAATACATCAAAATCCATGATTTAATTCAAAAATCCAAACAAAAATCCTTATGCTATCATTATCCTTAGCCATTCTTGCTTGGACCTTGGTGTTGAGGCCATCAATTGGAGCAAATTTTCTTGCTTGATCCATAGATCAAGAGGTATAATTCTCATCAAGTTGCTTTCTTTTGCTAAAAATTCCTTTAATTGTATGGTTAGTGTTAAAAGTTAGCTTATTTCTAATCTAGTTTAAAAAGAGTAGTTTGTTTAAATTAGGGTTTTGAAGCCATGATAATTAATTAAGTTGTTTTGTAGTTAATCTAGTTGTTAATTAACTAATTTATATGGTTAACTTGTTTATGTAGTCTTCAATTTTGCTAATTTGGTTAAATTTAGAAGTGTGAAATTGCTTTTTTAGGATTTTCAAGAAAAGGTTTTTGTATGGAAATGGTATTTGAAACATGATTAGTGAGTTGATTAAGTTTTAGAAACCATTATTTAGTTGATTAAACCTAATTTGTTATCTAGTATTTTGCTAACCTAAATCTAAGAGGTGAACTTGCTAATTGGGGTTGAAATTAGTGTTAATTAAGTTTTTCAAGTATGGATTTTGATTTGCAATTGCTATTTATAAAAATCAAGAAAGGGTTTGGTTGTGGAATATAGGTTTTGGAGCATGGTTAATGTGTTGTAATTAGTGGGTGTGGATTGCTTGTAGTGTGCTTGGGTGAGTATGCTTTATTGTAGTCGTTTTGTCGCAAATCGGCGATTTTTGCACCGATTTTTGGAATGTATATGCTTACTAGATTTTTATATAAATTATGTGATGGACTATTTTTGATATCTTGATGATTGTAATGGCTTGTCCTACGACTTTTAGGATGCGTGAGTGCGGTTTTTGGGTAGTCGGGTTTTAGTTTTGCCGGGTGACCCAAATCGGCGTTTTTGGCAGTTTTTGCGATTTTCGCGTGTGTTCCGCGCACTTTGTGCACGTTGTACCTAGCTAGCGAACTTTAGTAGTTTCGTTGGGGTTTACGTCGTTCTTGATATGTAACCTTATAATTGGTAATGATGTAAATTCCAGGTTCGGTCGCGGAAACGTCAGACGCGGCGCGAAAGGGAAAGGCGGTGATTGGACACAGCTAGCCAGGGATCCCGGTGAGTAGATTTAACATCTACGGGGGACGATCGTTTGGATGGCGCAAGTCGCCCGATAGATTTAGTAAACTGAAAATAAAATAGTAAACTGGATAACCACTTGTGACATTAGAATAATAATACTGGCATGATAATTGCTGCAATTAGATCAATATGTTATACCCATATACGCAAACTCAATTATAGGACACATGCACCATTACCAGGTCTTTATATGCAGCACGAGCACTATTCATGTTTACACACACACCCTGGTAATTGCCATGCCACCACACTAGATAACTTTTAAATTGAAACCTTTTACTAATTGATACTTAAACCGGTGCTATTGCCTTTAATTCCTTAAAATGAAACCGTAGAATTGCTATTCATGTGCATGTACTTCATCATATTAATTGTTCATGCTTAATCCATTAATCACACATCGCAACTTGATTATTGATATCATATGCATTCATTATCACTGATATATGCACTTATGAGGATTTCTTGAGATTTTATGATATTGCTGGATTTCGGGGGAAAGCCGCAAAATTTCCAAACTTATGATATTTTTAAAACATGTAAATTGCGGTTTTCTAGTGATGTAAGTGTCGTCCACCATGAGTTTGCTGTGGCTTTGGAAATCCGTGTCGAGGAGTGGAGGAACCGGCACGGGTACATGGTGGGCCCGGTAAGGTACCCCGGGGCAAGAGGAATGTGGTGATGACGTTGAGCCTGGCAGGGGACGGATTACCTACCGGTGACTGTTTGGGACGGCGGATATCCAGAGGATACCGACCGTGGCCACTAGATGATGAGATATTGATATTTGAGATGGGTCAGCCGGACGGCTGAGGCCAGCGATATATTTATGAGATTTGAGACAGCTTTTGGGGTGTCGTTGCTGGACACCGGTTTTCGTCGATTCATTAACATTTGCTGGCATTCTAAAAGAGTTTCAAAAACAACATCTGATAAAATATTTTTATATATAAACCTATTGAGACCTCAGATATTCATGTTGCATACATATTCGTACACTGATGTTGTATAGACACCTGCTAGTATATCCATATTGCATACATACTCGCCATTATGTCCTGCCTTACCTGTATATAGATGCTAGGATGCTTGTGTGCATGCATTCGATAGCCTGTGTAAATGTTATTTATTACTCACGAGTTGGCAACTCACCCCCGTTGTGCCATAGCCTGTTGCAGGTCCGCTCCGTCAGTTCAGTAGCGGCGGGTGCGCTTGCTTCTTTTGCCTCTTTTGCCTGGACTCGAGATTTGCTCATAGGTGGGTTATGTTAATATTTTTGTACCACCTTGTATATTCTTTGCATCTAGTGTACTCCATCTACTGTTTCTACCAGATTATTGTATATTGACCTAGAGATGAGACTGTGAGGTTTGTGGATTTTATGCTGTATTTTGGGGGTCGAGCTCACTTGAGCCGACATGCTACTTTTTCATGCTTCCTTATGCTTTATTATGATTATTATGCTTGCTGTCATTTACATTGCGTGGGATTTGTGACCGCCTTGTGGCGAAGAGCTAGCTCCCGCTTGGGGATGCCCTATTTTGTTGGATTCATGTATATATTTTGTTGTACCCATTTTTGGGGGTCAGTATTTACAAAGGAGACTCTGCCGAAATTTTCGGGAAAAATTGGTATTGTTTTTAAAAAGGGTTTTACATGACTTATTTGATAACTCGCTTTCAATTGATTGGGTTTTCTTCACTCTTTTGCTTAATTGGTTTTGTTTTCTGGGCTTTGGCTTACTTATTTTACGGACGTCTTTAGACGTTTCGTAAACTTAAGTGCCAGTCACGTTCCGTACCCTGCGGGTCGTGACAAAGTTGGTATCAGAGCGATAGGTTTTACCTTTGTGAGTGTAGGATGACCCTTGGTAGATGGAGTAAGTGACTTAAGCAGCGTAACGTAGCGTGCGTATGTCCGCGGCATACTTACGATACGGTACTCCGCCTAAGTGACTTTAGGATATACTTGCTTGAAAAATTCCTTCTTCAACTCCGTGTATCCTATGATCCTATTGCACTGTCCTTATTATCCTTTTCCTGTACCAGCCACTATGCCGCCGAAGGCTACGAGGGCACAGAGGGCTGCCGTCAGAGACGAGATTCGAGCTGGCTCGTCCGAGACTAGGACTGAGCAGGGTGGTATGCCTACGCCGCAGGGACAGACTGATCCGCATTTCCCAGGTCGCATGGATAGGCTTGAGTCCGGTATGGAGGAGCTGCGACAGATGATGGGAGGCATGCAGGAGTTACGACAGATGGTGGAATCGTTAGTAGAGGTCAATCGAGCACAGAGATCGGATATTACTCCCCCTGCAGTCGTTTCGAGACCGAGTCGGATTCGCACTGATATGTTAGCACCTAGGAGGGTTCGTAGAGGCTGTGGTGGATTCTTTAGGGGCCAGTTATATCGCCTTCACCCATATGGTCAGCAGCCATGATTAGGATGTTTTTGGTGTGGTAGCCTGCATCATCGTATCAGAGACTGTCCGGTGAGACGACAGGGAGCAGCGACAGTTCCGCACGTGACCCTACCACCATCACCACCCCCTCCTCAGAGAGCCCTACTTCCTACCCCAGGCGATGCTCCACGCCAGTTAGGTGCACTGAGAGGTCGTGGACGCGGCGGTCCTGTTCAGAGAGGACGAGGAGGCAAAGGCCGAGGTCGAGGTCAGCCCGCTATCGGTGGAGGACAGGCCCGAGTTTTTGCTTTGACACCGCAGGATGCGCAGGCATCCAATGCCGTTGTGACAGGTACTTTGCCAGTTTGTTCTTTCGACGCGCGGGTATTATTCGACCCAGGTTCCACACATTCGTACGTCTCTACACACTTTGCACCGATGTTGGGCCGTGAGTCGTCGTCGTTGGATCAGCCGCTTGTTGTTGTTACTCCGGTAGGCGAGTCGTTTGTCGCTCGGTTTGTATTTCGTTTGTGTTCCGTTCGTATCGGGGAGAGGGATTCATCAGTTGATTTGATACTCCTCGATATGTTGGACTTTGATGTGCTTCTGGGCATGGATTGGCTAGCCACTTGTTATGCTTCGGTGGACTGCCGTGAGAAGGCAGTCAGATTTAGCTTTCCGGGAGAGCCAGTCCTTGTTATTCAGGGAGACCGCAGTGTCGCCCTTCCCAGTTTAATTTCTTCTCTTCGTGCTGGTCAGCTCTTGCGGAAGGGATGTCAGGGATTCTTAGCGTTTGTTTGTGATACTCGAGCTTCAGAGATTCCGTTGGACCGGGTCCCGGTAGTTTGTGAGTTCCCTGATGTTTTCCCTGATGAGCTACCTGGGCTACCGCCTGAGCGCAATGTTGAGTTCGGCATTGATTTGATTCCCGGTTCGGGGCCTATTTCTATACCGCCTTATCGGATGGCCCCGGCAGAGCTTCGAGAGCTGAAGGATCAGTTGCAGGATTTGTTGGACAAGGGGCTTATTCGACCGAGTGTTTCTCCGTAGGGTGCTCCGGTCCTGTTTGTCAAGAAGAAGGATGGAAGTTTGCGCTTATGTATCGACTACCGCCAGCTGAACAAAGTTACCGTTCGGAACAGATATCCGTTGCCACACATTGATGATTTGTTCGACCAGCTTCAGGGTGCGGGTATTTTTCGAGGATCGACTTGCGATCAGGATACCATCAGCTGCGAGTTCGACAGGAGGATATACCGAGGACAGCTTTCCGTACACGCTATGGCCACTACGAGTTTTGGTGATGTCGTTCGGACTCACCAATGCCCCAGCAGCATTTATGGATTTGATGAACCGTACATTCAGGCCGTATCTTGACTTGTTCATCATCGTGTTTATCGATGATATCTTGGTGTACTCCCGGAGCAGAGAAGAGCACGAGCAGCACTTGCGGATTACGTTACAGACTCTGAGGGAGCACCAGCTGTTCGCGAAGTTCTCCAAGTGTGCTTTCTGGCTGGACAGCGTCGGATTCTTGGGTCACGTGGTTACGAGAGACGGCATTTGTGTGGACCCGAAGAAGATTGAGGCTGTTCAGCAGTGGCCCCGACCTACATCGGTTACTGAGATCCGTAGTTTTCTAGGCTTGGCGGGCTACTACAGGCGTTTTGTTCAGGACTTCTCCCGTATAGCTGCACCGTTGACCAGTTTGACCCGGAAGGGAGTTCCTTTCGTTTGGACAGAGGAGTGCGAGCGCAGTTTTCAGCAGCTACGGACTTGTTTGACTACGGCGCCGGTATTATCTTTACCTTCGGGATCAGGCGGATTTGTTGTCTACTGTGATGCTTCGCGAGTGGGATTAGGATGCGTATTGATGCAGCATGGCCGGGTGATCGCTTATGCTTCTCGGCAGTTGAAGAAGCATGAACAGAACTACTCCACTCATGATTTGGAGATGGCTGCGGTGGTCTTTGCACTGAAGATTTAGCGACATTACCTGTACGGAGAGTCGTGTCAGATATTCACCGATCACAAGAGCTTAAAGTACATATTTCAGCAGCGAGACCTGAACCTCAGACAGCGTCGTTGGATGGAGTTGGTGAAAGACTACGACTGCGAGATCTTATATCACCCAGGCAAGGCGAATGTGGTGGCAGATGCGTTGAGTAGGAGGCCCGGGGGTAGTCTATCCTTTTGCGCGCAGTGCAGAGGCAGTCGTCAGCAGATTGGCAGATGTTATGCGACAGCCGAGTTGAGTTCGAGTTCACTCAGACAGGGGGACAGCTCGCGCATGTTCGTGCACGCCCACAGTTGCTTGACCGTATATATGAGGCACAGCGCAGTGACGACCGTTGCTCAGAGATCATGGCACAGGTGGGACAGGGCAGATTTTCCGAGTTCGTGGTTGACGATCAGGGGATTTTACGATATGGATCTAGACTGTGCGTACCAGATGCTGATGGATTGCGGCGCGACATTCTTGAGGAGGCACACCGATCAGTGTATAGTGTCCACCCCGGTTCCACCAAGATGTACCATGATATGAGAGAGACCTACTGGTGGGACGGGATGAAGAGGGACATTGCGGAGTTCGTTTCGAGATGCCTGACTTGTCAGCAAGTCAAGGCCGAGCACCAGGGGCCCGCAGGAGAGCTACAGCCGTTACCCATTCCAGAGTGGAAATGGGAGCAGATTTCGATGGATTTCATTGTGGGTCTACCCAGGACCAGTCGAGGGTACGACTCCATCTGGGTGATCGTGGATAGATTGACGAAAGCGGCTCACTTCCTTCCAGTGAAGACGACTTTCAGCTTCGCTCAGTATGCTCAGCTCTATATTGACGAGATCGTGCGACTACACGGCGTACCGACTTGTATCGTGTCAGATCGAGGCACTCAGTTCACCAGCCGACTTTGGCAGAGACTCCAGGAGGCTTTGGGCACTCGTTTGAGCTTCAGCACAGCATTTCATCCGCAGACCGACGGACAGTCAGAGCGGACCATTCAGACTCTCGAGGACATGCTCAGAGCGTGCGTTTTAGACTTTGGTGGTAGCTGGGATCGTCATTTACCTCTAGTGGAGTTCTCCTATAACAACAGCTTCCAGGATACGATTCAGATGGCACCTTTCGAGGCATTGTATGGGAGGAGATGCAGATCGCCCGTTTGTTGGACAGAGCTCAGCGGGAGCAGCATTTTGGGGCCGCAGCTTGTTGAGGAGACGACAGCGAAGATACAGTTGATCCGAGACCGGATGAGAGCGGCTCAGAGCAGGCAGAAATCGTATGCTGACAGGCGCCGTCGCAGATTAGAGTTCGCAGTTGGCGACCATGTTTTTCTGAGGGTCTCTCCGATGAAGGGCGTGATGCGTTTTGGGCGAAAGGGGAAGCTTAGCCCTAGATTCGTAGGTCCCTTCGAGATCCTCGAGCGGGTTGGCGCTGTTGCATATCGTTTGGCTCTTCCTCCCAGCTTTCCTGATGTTCACCCCGTCTTCCATGTTTCGATGCTCCGCAAGTACCTTCACGACCCTTCGCATGCGATTCAGCACCCGACAGTCCAGCTAGAGCGCGACCTTTCTTTTGCAGAGCAGCCGGTGGCCATCTTGGATCGGCAGGTGAAGAAGTTGAGGTCGAAGGTTATACCAACCGTCAAGGTCCTTTGGCGTAGCCCAAGCAGCGAGGAGGTTACCTGGGAGACCGAGGGCGAGATGAGGAAGAAATATCCCCATCTCTTTGAAGGTACGCGTAGCTATATTTTTAAATTCGGGGACCGAATTTCTTTAAGGGGGGAAGATTGTAGCGTCTTGAAAAGTCGTTTTGGTGTTTTCTTGAAATTCGGTGAAAATTCGGTATTTTTCCGAAAACCGTCTTTCTCGATATTTTGCAGTTTAGGGCTAATTATACCTAAAAAGGATAGGTAATTTCTTGTTTTTAGTAGCTAATGAGTTATTTATGAAATTTTGGTCATTTAAAATTTTTTCCCTATTTTTCAAATTTTTAATATTATTTTAAGCCGGTAAGAAAATACATTAAATAAGCGATAAATACAAATTTTTCCGGGCTAATTTTAATCTCTAAAATTATGATAATTATATTCTAGTGATAACATGAATTTTTAGTAATTTATTTTGATTTTTAACAAATTTTTGTGATTTGAAACGAATTTATTGAATTTTGGGCTAAAACTTGCAATTTTTGAGTTGTAGGGGGCCTTTTTGCATAAAATTTCTTTTGTAAAACCCCTCTATCTTTTTCCTCAGCCCTAGGACAGCCCCATCTTGTGTGAGACCAGAAATTTCTGGCCTCTCTCTTCTTGGTTTCTTTCTTGAGTTAAATTGTTGGTTTTTGGATTTATTTTAATTTATAATGGATAAAGTATGATACATTGACTTTGGAACTTGACCCTTGACCTTCCCACTCACCCCACACCCTCCCCCATACCTCATTCTGGCCGAAATTCCTGCACACCCTCTTCTTCCTCTCTTTTCTTTTCATTTTTCTTCAATTTCTTCAAGAAATACATCAAAATCCATGATTTAATTCAAAAATCCAAACAAAAATCCTTATGCTATCATTATCCTTAGCCATTCTTGCTTGGACCTTGGTGTTGAGGCCATCAATTGGAGCAAATTTTCTTGCTTGATCCATAGATCAAGAGGTATAATTCTCATCAAGTTGCTTTCTTTTGCTAAAAATTCCTTTAATTGTATGGTTAGTGTTAAAAGTTAGCTTATTTCTAATCTAGTTTAAAAAGAGTAGTTTGTTTAAATTAGGGTTTTGAAGCCATGATAATTAATTAAGTTGTTTTGTAGTTAATCTAGTTGTTAATTAACTAATTTATATGGTTAACTTGTTTATGTAGTCTTCAATTTTGCTAATTTGGTTAAATTTAGAAGTGTGAAATTGCTTTTTTAGGATTTTCAAGAAAAGGTTTTTGTATGGAAATGGTATTTGAAACATGATTAGTGAGTTGATTAAGTTTTAGAAACCATTATTTAGTTGATTAAACCTAATTTGTTATCTAGTATTTTGCTAACCTAAATCTAAGAGGTGAACTTGCTAATTGGGGTTGAAATTAGTGTTAATTAAGTTTTTCAAGTATGGATTTTGATTTGCAATTGCTATTTATAAAAATCAAGAAAGGGTTTGGTTGTGGAATATAGGTTTTGGAGCATGGTTAATGTGTTGTAATTAGTGGGTGTGGATTGCTTGTAGTGTGCTTGGGTGAGTATGCTTTATTGTAGTCGTTTTGTCGCAAATCGGCGATTTTTGCACCGATTTTTGGAATGTATATGCTTACTAGATTTTTATATAAATTATGTGATGGACTATTTTTGATATCTTGATGATTGTAATGGCTTGTCCTACGACTTTTAGGATGCGTGAGTGCGGTTTTTGGGTAGTCGGGTTTTAGTTTTGCCGGGTGACCCAAATCGGCGTTTTTGGCAGTTTTTGCGATTTTCGCGTGTGTTCCGCGCACTTTGTGCACGTTGTACCTAGCTAGCGAACTTTAGTAGTTTCGTTGGGGTTTACGTCGTTCTTGATATGTAACCTTATAATTGGTAATGATGTAAATTCCAGGTTCGGTCGCGGAAACGTCAGACGCGGCGCGAAAGGGAAAGGCGGTGATTGGACACAGCTAGCCAGGGATCCCGGTGAGTAGATTTAACATCTACGGGGGACGATCGTTTGGATGGCGCAAGTCGCCCGATAGATTTAGTAAACTGAAAATAAAATAGTAAACTGGATAACCACTTGTGACATTAGAATAATAATACTGGCATGATAATTGCTGCAATTAGATCAATATGTTATACCCATATACGCAAACTCAATTGTAGGACACATGCACCATTACCAGGTCTTTATATGCAGCACGAGCACTATTCATGTTTACACACACACCCTGGTAATTGCCATGCCACCACACTAGATAACTTTTAAATTGAAACCTTTTACTAATTGATACTTAAACCGGTGCTATTGCCTTTAATTCCTTAAAATGAAACCGTAGAATTGCTATTCATGTGCATGTACTTCATCATATTAATTGTTCATGCTTAATCCATTAATCACACATCGCAACTTGATTATTGATATCATATGCATTCATTATCACTGATATATGCACTTATGAGGATTTCTTGAGATTTTATGATATTGCTGGATTTCGGGGGAAAGCCGCAAAATTTCCAAACTTATGATATTTTTAAAACATGTAAATTGCGGTTTTCTAGTGATGTAAGTGTCGTCCACCATGAGTTTGCTGTGGCTTTGGAAATCCGTGTCGAGGAGTGGAGGAACCGGCACGGGTACATGGTGGGCCCGGTAAGGTACCCCGGGGCAAGAGGAATGTGGTGATGACGTTGAGCCTGGCAGGGGACGGATTACCTACCGGTGACTGTTTGGGACGGCGGATATCCAGAGGATACCGACCGTGGCCACTAGATGATGAGATATTGATATTTGAGATGGGTCAGCCGGACGGCTGAGGCCAGCGATATATTTATGAGATTTGAGACAGCTTTTGGGGTGTCGTTGCTGGACACCGGTTTTCGTCGATTCATTAACATTTGCTGGCATTCTAAAAGAGTTTCAAAAACAACATCTGATAAAATATTTTTATATATAAACCTATTGAGACCTCAGATATTCATGTTGCATACATATTCGTACACTGATGTTGTATAGACACCTGCTAGTATATCCATATTGCATACATACTCGCCATTATGTCCTGCCTTACCTGTATATAGATGCTAGGATGCTTGTGTGCATGCATTCGATAGCCTGTGTAAATGTTATTTATTACTCACGAGTTGGCAACTCACCCCCGTTGTGCCATAGCCTGTTGCAGGTCCGCTCCGTCAGTTCAGTAGCGGCGGGTGCGCTTGCTTCTTTTGCCTCTTTTGCCTGGACTCGAGATTTGCTCATAGGTGGGTTATGTTAATATTTTTGTACCACCTTGTATATTCTTTGCATCTAGTGTACTCCATCTACTGTTTCTACCAGATTATTGTATATTGACCTAGAGATGAGACTGTGAGGTTTGTGGATTTTATGCTGTATTTTGGGGGTCGAGCTCACTTGAGCCGACATGCTACTTTTTCATGCTTCCTTATGCTTTATTATGATTATTATGCTTGCTGTCATTTACATTGCGTGGGATTTGTGACCGCCTTGTGGCGAAGAGCTAGCTCCCGCTTGGGGATGCCCTATTTTGTTGGATTCATGTATATATTTTGTTGTACCCATTTTTGGGGGTCAGTATTTACAAAGGAGACTCTGCCGAAATTTTCGGGAAAAATTGGTATTGTTTTTAAAAAGGGTTTTACATGACTTATTTGATAACTCGCTTTCAATTGATTGGGTTTTCTTCACTCTTTTGCTTAATTGGTTTTGTTTTCTGGGCTTTGGCTTACTTATTTTACGGACGTCTTTAGACGTTTCGTAAACTTAAGTGCCAGTCACGTTCCGTACCCTGCGGGTCGTGACACTGAGTCTATTTCTCGAACACAATAGTTTCGCAAACGGGTTTTGTCAGACTGATTAGTAGAGGAGTTGGGTGTTCGGTATCACACGGGCTGTGAGTATGCGACATCGCAATAATTAGCCTTGAGTGCAAGTGGGAGATTGTTGGATATAGTGCCCTCAGAGTCAATTATTGGATCACAGGCACATGATTGCAATGATTGTGGGAGGACCCATACCGGTAGGACAGTCTTACTCGAGAGGTTTGTATATTATTTAGTTTGTCTTTATCATCGTGTACATGCTTTAGATGACATTGTAGTTCACTATTACACGTTGATAGAGAATAGTATGCTACCATGGTTTGTCTTTATCAGTCGTGTACAGTTTTAGGTGACATGTTCACTATTACACGTTGATAGAGCCCTTAGGATCCTGCTTGACTGCCAACAATATGATGGCGATCATATACGTGAAGTTGGGTAGTCCATAAGCACATCCTTAAAAGTGGTCCCTAGTCGTGGGAGTATCGAGGCAGGGCATCGATTCTCCGGAGTAGACAAGTGTATACAGTCGAGACCCCGACGAGAGGCGGTGGCCGGTCTCACAAGCCACTGGTGTCAGTTTGTTCACCTAAGATGTATACAGGTGCTCATTGGGTTATGAGTACACCGGACTGGACTCGCCGGGAACATGCTAGTTGGGATTATACCAGACATCAGATAGCAGTTCCTTGGTGACATGTGTATAGATTAGTTCATCGACCTGAAGTCGTCATTTGTCTCGTGTGAGTTCCCACTGTGCTTTGATTACTACCCTACCACGGCTCAAAGGAGTCGTGCAAATAGGTTTTAGTTGGGTACAGTCCCGAGCCATATGGAGGCAAGTGAGCGGATCGGCAGGGGATTCGTCTCTCCCGATATTGGGGGTGAGATCACGCTGTGTCTACGAGAGCCATTACACAAAGCCCTCGGCCGAGCCAGGAGATTTACTGGTAGGTATTCTAGTAGTATCTCAGGGTCTTCTGGGCTACACTCCGACACGACTTGTACCGCTTTTGAGGGTCTGACTTTTACCAACTCCCTAGGCCCTACATGCGATACTCATAGACGAACGGACCGGACTGTACGGATATTGTCACTGACAGGCTCAGTAGGGTGTCAGGATGAGTTCGCTCATCGACCTCCATTTTGGTCAATACCTGGTATCTCGTTACGTACGGCTAATACCTCTGACGTGCTAGTGGTTAAATCCACAGCCAAAGTATTGACGAGTCTTTAGAGTCCCCATCAGACAGTTTCTCAAGTTTCGGGCGAAACGGTGTAGAGGCCGTATGGATTTATGGCAGGGTTCGAACGTACGCGTGCACTTGTGCACGTGTTATGGTTCGGACGGATAATACTAGCGGGCTTTGGTTTAAGCCGGATCCTAGTATTATACAGTGTAGATTTTGTCTCATTGCATTTGTATACAGTCGGAATACAAATGCGGGTATGAATATACAGTCGCGGGGTTTTCTTGTAATTTATTACGGGATCATTTTTTTGAAGTTGCTAGTTTGCATTCCGTTTCGGCCATTTTTCTTTATTCCTTCTTGGCTGAAATTCTTTTGATGGAGGGGGTTCTTTTTGCAAATGTGCAATTTATTATGGAGAGGGTTTTTGTGGCACATGGTTGCTTCATGATGGTTCTAGCATCTTTTGACTTCTTGTGGTTCATCATTACTTACTTTATAGAGAGGGGATTGAAAAGCACTTTGGTGTGACATTCTCCATGATGATCACTCATTTCTTTTTTGCATTATTTTTTTCCCTCTCTCCCTTTTTGAGCATAGCCGGCCACTACTTGTGTGGCTGTCCAAAATTTTTGGGGTGGGGGAAAAATGTTGATCTCATTTTGTGCTTGCAACAAAAATTCTAGTTCATCTCCATAGTTCATTCCACCATCCAAAATGCATTTTCAATTAACCCCTTGAGACAAACCGTTCTACACTCAGTCTACAGCAATCTTGGACACATCGGCTAGCCAACTTTGTTTCCGTGTTGCCTCGGTCCAGAGGTGGGAGCCCGTAAAATGACTCGGTGATGTGGTGCCTTTCCGACGAGGAGATCGAGACCGGAGATGCCGCGAGGAGATCGGGATGGTGGCCAAAGACCGAAGGACACGGATCGCTCGGTACAGCTCTCTACCCTTTCTCTAGTTAGCTAGTAGTAGGTTAATGGTTCGATCCGGGTTTGCAGTCCGCGGTAGCGCCGGTTTCTTGTTTAGAAAAAGTTTTTGATTCCGGATTTTGGCCTCGGAAAGACTGCCGGGGTGCTACCGTAGTCTTACATGATCGTGCCTCGAGTTTGTCTGCATTCTGCTTCTTAACAAAAGCTGGACATCCCCATATCTTCAGATACTGAAGATAGGGTTTCTTTCCACTCCATATCTGATATGGTGTGGTAGGCACAGTCTTGGTAGGAACCCTGTTCAAAAAATATACAGCTGATTCTAGTGCATAACCCCAGAAAGATCGCGATAACTCAGCATTACTCATCATGGAACGTACCATATCCAATAGGGTTCGGTTCCTTCTTTCCGATACACCGTTATGCTGTGGAGTGTATGGAGGAGTAAGCTGAGAGAGAATCCCTTTCTCTTTTAGGTAACCCAGGAACTTGGCACTTAAGTATTCACCACCTCGATCAGATCTCAGTGTCTTGATACTTTTGCCGGTTTGGTTTTCTACTTCATTCTTATATTCGTGGAATTTCTAAAAGGCCTCGGATTTATGTTTCATTAAGAAAATGAATCCATACCTAGAGTAATCATCCATAAAAGTAATGAAATAAGAAAAACCACCTCTTGCATGTGTAGACATTGGACCACATACATCGCTGTGTATGAGTCCTAAGAGCTCGCTCCCTCTTACTCCATATCCAGTGAATAGTGTCTTTGTCATCTTTCCATTGAGACATGATTGACAAGTGGCATAAGATTGATATTCGAACAGATCCAAATATCCTTCTCTATGTAACTTAGTTAACCTTGTCTCATTGATGTGACCTAGTCTACAATGCCATAAGAAAGCTTGATTTATTTATGGAGACTTTCTTTTTAGTGTGTTCTGGACATTGAAAATCTGTAATTGGTTTAACACGTATATACCGTTATTTAGTGTACCAGACCTAATCAAACCATGATTAAGGTGGATGTTAACAACATCGCTTACAAACGTGAAATCATAACCTTCTTTAGATAACAATGATACTGATATGATATTATACGTTAAACTGGGTACACAAAAACAGTTGCGCAAAACCAAAATATGTCCACTCGTCAATCCAAGGCGATAATCCCCTACAGACACAACACCCACGCTAGCTCCGTTAGCAACCTGGAGGGCCATATCACCAACCTTCAGCACTCTACGGTTTCTCAATGCCCGCAATGAATTGCATATATGAGATCCTGATCCAGTATCCAATACCCAGAAAGTAGAGTTGATTAACAGACAATTTTCAATTACAAACACCTGAAGCCGATGCCACAGCTTGCTTCGGGTCCTGGTTCTTGGCAATCCAAGCTTTGCAATCTTTCTTCCAATGGCCTTTCCTACGACAGTGGAAGCACTCGTCCTTTGCCACTACTGGCACCGCAACCTTTGCTTTTCCCTTAATTCCCACCTTACCAACACCACCTATCGATTTGGTAGCGGCCTTCTTCTTCTTTCCTTTGGCCCTTGCCTTGGACCCGGAAAAGGAAGCACCGCAAACAAACATAGTGGGTGTTTCCCTTGCTTACTACAAGGTGCCCTCTGCACTCCTCAATATGTTAAGGAGTTCTGGAAGCTCAACTTCCTTACCTTGAATGTTGAAATTCAAGATAAATTGGGCGTAGGTGGAAGGAAGGGACCGAAGAACCAAGTCTGTATATAGCTCGTTCTCTAATGTCGTCCCGAGGTCCGCGAGCTCTTCTATATAGCCAATCATCTTAAGTACATGTTCTCCTACAGATGATCCGACGGCCAGCCTCGACTGAAACAAGTTCTTCGAGGCCTCGTATCTAGCTATACGAGATTGCTCTCCATACAGTTCCTTGGTGTGGAGAAATATGGATTCAAGATTCATATTCTCATGCCTCCTCTGATGTTCATTATTCATAGAGGCAAGCACGATGCATTTGGCCTTCGCGCAGTCAATCTCCCACGTCTTGCGGATTTCCTTATTCCCGACACTGGATTCTGGACCAGGGACAGCAGGTGCCTTAGTAATAAGGACATACCCCAATTAGTCATAAGTAATAGCCATCTTGACATTCCGGAACCAGTCTTTATAGTTTGGCCCTGTTAAAATATTTTTATCTAATAGTAACTTAAGGCCTGTCATGTTCTGGGTCGCTGAAATTATGAGAGAGAGAGGAAACACTTTAGCATGATTCTCTTGCAAGTTTAGAGTGGTTTTTAGTTTATCTAAACAGGATGGCTCCCACTGTTTCTCGAATCCCTCCTCAAACCAAAAAGGAAGAACTAGTCAGGACTATTCTCACCGTACAATACTTGCTTAACCGTTCAGCCAGGCCGGTGTCGGTACTTCGAGGGTGGTTTTACGACGCTTTCACGAAGTTCCTTAATTAAATAACCTCTTTTCTCTGGGGGCGTAGCCCCGCTAACACCTTTCTCGACAAATACTTGGCTTATAGCATTGATCGTTAAGTGACGAATCTCCTGATGAGTAGCGGATACTCACAGTAGGATCGGGATCCAAATATCATCGTGTGATAAAGCTGAAGGAATCCTACCAAAATTATCACAATCCAAATGGTATGCAACTCTTAGCAAATTTCAGTTTCTTTAGAAATTCCCGATATCAATTTCTGCCCCATGCTCTTATGACCTTGGCGTTGGTCAAAATGTCATAAGTCTCATGTCAAGTTCTACCCATCATTATCTTTTTAATTTGAACCCATCCGTACATACCCCTGACGTTGGCCAAATGGCAGTACGACTGTCCCAAACTAACTCATCTATCTATGCAACAAATGAATACCCAGCAGCCACCAAACACTATGCCTTGGCATTGGTCAAAATACATAGCTTGAATATTACTGAATACCCAAATGAAATGACGAAGGGCTACGAATGGTTTTTGCGAAACCGTGAACGTAGTGAACTTGATGTGATTGAAGGAACCTGATAGCTTTTAAAAGGAGTGGTTTAAGCTCCGCAATTAAAAAAAATCTTCTGTTTTAAAATAACCGAGTGGTTTCTTTTAAACTGTTCCAACGATTCAACTTTGGTTTATTTTCTTCGCATTAATATAATGCGTCCCATCAATTAACCTATCATTGCAGAAAACAACGAAAATACAACGTTCTCTTATGCCATCCGCATTCGCCACTAGGCCCCGTCATTCACCCGTTAGGTTACTTAACTAACGACAGAGCGGGGGCTGGGCTAGCGCGGGTGTAAAATATAAGTGACGCCTAATAGATATCATATATAGATATTGTACATTCGTCAGACGCAATAATAGGCATTCCAGATCACAAATGAACATATTGGATTTTCTACGAATCCACATTCCTTTTGAGCCTGCAAAGAAAGAAGGATTACACAGTCACGATGAATAGCCAAAACCCCATACTAGACCCCTACGAGTACGGCAAACTACCCGCCAAGTACCCGAAGTGAAGCGGTCTCCCTCAACAACGTGAGTAGGCCACTAAACACTTCAAAGTACCCGGTAGTTTGTGCACCCCACCTTGGGTCTATCCTAGGAGCAGAAAACAGTAAATGAAATAATACAACGGTGGATACAATCTCAACCCGGATGTGCCCCGCAAAAGAATATTACAACAAATTACAAATTACATTTGAATGAAAGAAACGCTCGTCTCACATCCCCGGCTATCCATTCACGACAATCCAACAAGTCCACATTCACAAACCAGTAAAAACCATTACAGAAATGTGCAACCCCCTGCTAACCGACATACTAGAAGTTAAGGGAGGTTTACGAACACATTAAACACAACACAGATATAATCAAGTTAGCCAAACATCTTAGAATTTTGATCAAGCAACACTAATGAATCTACTCCAAATAATTCGTTGTGCACATAAAACCTGAGCAGAAACAAATCATCCTAGAAAACACAACATCAACACAGAAGAATAACTGAGCAAATTTGGGTCGACTCGGTGTCAACTCGGCCGCGGATCCACGGCGGATCGCTTGGATCGGCGGCGGTTCCGCGGTGGTATGGCCGATTCACAGTCCCAAATTTCTTCACAATTCTTAAAAAAACCTGCTTGTATTTTTATGGGTCCCTGAAAAATTTTTAGACCCCATTTTAAAATTGGCAGAAACTATGTGAAAATTATGTTTTTTCGGGTTCGTTTTGCGATCGAATTTCTAACGACTTTGCTAACATGTTAGTTATGGTTTAGTTAGGCTCTGATACCACTGTAAGTCGACGTTAGACACCTCACATGATGCGGGGAGGCGGAAGAGGCAAAACAATCATTTTGTTTAAGTTAACATCGACTTACTTTACGGATCTTTGCTAAACCCTAACTGACAACTATCTAGAAGTGATTAACTACTATGATAGATGATTATACCTCAAGATTCTAGTCCTTCTTGTTCTTGTTGATCACCTCCTCGTCGGCCTCCTCGATGTTATAGAAGATCCACCCGAGAACACATTCTCCAAGCTTTAACCTCTCACTTGAGGTAACTAGGTGGCTATGATTGCTAATCAAGGTAACCTAGAGGATATAGAGATGGATTAGGAATCTATTAGTCTTGCTAAACCTTGGGATCTCAACACATGAGAGGATTAGGGTTAGGTTTGAAGAGAAAGAGCTTGAGGAGAGAGAATGTGTAAGTGAGAACGAATATAAATCTTGAGTCATTTAGATAAATAATGAAGCATGAAAATATCTAAGTAATAATATTTAAAAATATCAACCATGCTTCATTAATTACTTTGAGGTGAATCACCTCATGACCCATGATGTAATTAATGCAAATTACACATCATCTCCTCCACCTCATTAAGCTTAATTCATAAATGAATTAAAACATAATGAGTCACCTTTCTTCTAGAAGCTTCTCGAGTAATTACGAGAATGCCCCTCCCATCCGTAAAACACGGAAATACTGAGACTGTATAAATCAAATAATCTTATACTAGAATCTGGCTTAAACTAAAGCCCGCTAGTATAAACTGTCCGAACATCATACGTGCATAAATGCACGTATGTGTCCGAACCCTGTCATAAAACCATACGACCTCTATATCGTTTCGCCTGAAGCAGAGAAACTCTCTGTGTGGGACTCTAAAGACTCGACACTACGCTGGCAGTGGGTTTAACCACAGGCCGCAAGCGGTACTGGCTATACGTAACAGTCCCCAGGTAGATGTCGATAAGAAGGCCGATGAGGAAACACATCCGAACTCCTACTGAGCCTGATGTGACAATCTTCGTACAGTCCGGTCTGTTCGTCTAGGACTATCGCATATCGGGCCTAGGGGATGGCAAGCGTCATTCCCCTAAAAGCAGTATAAGTCATGTCGGAGTGAAGCCCATTACACCTTGAGAAGCTACTGGAAATCCTACGAGTAAATCTCGTTTGCCCTGGCCAGGGACTTTGCGTAATGGCTCTCCAAACATAGTGCGATATCAACTCCCAATACCGGGAGAGACGAATCCTATCTAACCTCCACTGCCTCCAAGTGCTTCAGGACTACACCCAACTGCTACCTGTTTGCACGACTCCTTTGAGCCGTGGTAGGGTAGCAATCGAAGAACAGTGGGAACACACTAGAGACGAAGCAGCAGTATCAAGTCTGCGGATTATGCTGTACTCATATCACCTGGGAACTATTAACTGACGACGGGTATAATACCAACCAACAGTTCCCTGTGAGTCCTATCCGGTGTACCCGTAACCCAACGAGCACCTGTATACTATCTCCAGTACAACGTACTAATGGCTGTGGGACAGACCATTTCCCCTGCTGGGATGAGAAGCGTACACACTAGTCTACTCTGGAGTATCGATGCCCTGTCTCAATAATCCTACGACTAGGGACCTGAAAAAGGATAGGCTTGTTGAGTACCCAGCCTCCACTAGTGTGACTGCCATCACAACGCTGGTAGTCAAGCAAGATCCTAAGGGCTCTATCTGTTAGTTATATGTATGCCCTAGAGGCCATTACTGTACATTGGATGTATATTGTAGTGGATGCTGGGACATATATAGGGAGGACTTTCTTTCTCGACATGATAGTATGCTATCTGGTTACTCTTTACCTTAACGTGTATACTGATTGTCTCTCTGTTACATGTTGGTAAAGCCCTTAGGATGTGTACTTGACTACTTGGACTATGATGCGGATCATACTAGTAGGGACATGGTAGTCCATAAGTACATCCTTCAAGGTCCCTAGTCGTGGGTGTATCGAGACGGGGCATTGATATGCCAGAGTAGACTAGCGTATACCTTCTCGACCCATACAGATGGGCGATGGATGATCCCATATCCATTGGTGTTTGACATCAGAGATGATATACGGGTGCTCAGTAGAGACTGGGTACACTGGATGGACTCGCCGAGAACTCCCAGATGGTATTATACCTTACGTCAGATGGCAGTTCTCTGGTGACACTGGTACAGATTAGTCTGTTGACCCGAGATCGTCATAGAGTCTTGTGTGGTTCCCACTGTGCTTTGATTTCCATCTTACCATGTCCAAGTGGGTGTGCAAAACGGTGGTTTTTGGGTACAGTCCCGAGTCACATGGAGGCAATGAGAGATAGGAGTGGATTCGTCTCTCCCGGTATAGGGGGTTGATGTTGCGCTGTGTTCGATTGGCTATAACCGGAAATCCCTGGCCAGGGTTGCTGAGATTTACTGGTAAGTGTTACCAGTAGTTTCTCGAATTGTTATAGACCTCATATCGACATGACTTATCGAGCTATTGGGGTCTGACGTTTACCACCCCTAGGCAAGGTATGCGACATATCAGACGACGAGACCGGACTGTACGGTAAGTGTTACTGGTTGGATTCACAGGAGTGTGAGCGAGCTTGCTCGTCGATCTTCTGATCGCTCAATACCCGGGTGGCCGTTACGTTTAGCAGACCGCTTGCGGCTTGTGGGTGTTTGATATGATCATCATCTGCTGCCGGCGTATTGACGAGTCTTTAGAGTCCTACACAGAGGTTTCCTGGCTCAAGCGAAATGAAATAGGAGCGCATATGGGATATGTGCGGGACCGAGAATAATGCGTGTATGTGATACCGTATTCCATTCTCGCGATGAATGTATCGAATGGTTATATGCGATATAAACTAGTTATCGAATCAAGGATTGATTCGATAAGCCGATACATAGGATACTAGTCGGTTATATGCGATATGACCGGATCGTTAAATCAAGTGTTGATTTAATGATTAAATGTATAATTATATATTTGATATATCACTTTGCATTAACTAGTATCAGTTCACTTAAGATGGATTTTCTCACTCGGATGTGCGCATTGTATATGCGATATATTTTTGTGCACTTGATTGTATCATGTTTGATGATGCATGCAAAATTGGTTTGTGTAAAGAATTAAACCTAGGTTAAGTAAATGGTTAAGGTTTCTATTTATTTATCCATTCATTTATCTTTTTATTTTGGATTAAAATGAAATGACAAAAGAAAACAAAATGGTTTCATTCTTTCTTTCTTTCTTTCATGAAGCTTGATGAAGCTTCATGAAGCTTTGACCATATGACCATTTTGTCTTCAAGCTTAACCCTAACCATTCTTTTAACCTTAGTCAATTCTCTACACCTAACTATAGTTAATGTTATGATAAGTATTCTTTTTCTTTTCTATTCTAATTAACATATCATAAGATTATCATCTTCTTCTTCGTCTTCATCTACATGAAGAAAGCTTGCCTCATCAATGGTGATTGATGAAAAAGGGTGAGAAATCCAATTCTAAAGTGAACCCACTTCCTATTTCTTCATCCTCTACCTCTTGCCAAGTAGTATAGGGTGTTTTCTTCACAAGTTTCATGACTTGGTGAAGTGGGAGCTTGATCTTGTGATGCCTCGACGTAGACCATCTTCGGCATCGTAGTCGATGACCTAGCCCGCCCATTTCTCCGATGAAGCCGACGCTAGAGCCCGGGATTCGATTTGGACAGCGAGGAGACTTCATTGCGGAGCTATGGAGGTGGAGAACCGGATCTACAAAGGTTGTATTTCCGTTTTCTCTTTAGTTAAGTTGTTAGCAAGTTTCTAGTTTCGCCTAAAATTCTAGTTAACGATCTAGTCTAGGGTTTCTCGGCACCGTAAAATTTGAAATTGGCATGGTTGATGCCTTGTGAGACCTCTAGTGTGTGCTTAGGATCCCTACACTATCAATATGTATTCGCGATATGCTAACATATACACATATTAAGATAGATATAAACCAAGTATCTTACTACTATGTTGATCGAGACTGTTAATATAACTGTGAATATCCCAAGCTTCCATTAAGTAATATACAAACTAGTATGATACAATAATGGCCCCTAGGGCATATACACTAACAGCCAGACATAAAACCAATTAAGCAGGTGCCAAGGAGGATGCGGCTTGTACTTGAGATAAGTATCAATGCTGAAGTAAAGAAAATAATCGACTCTAGCTTCATCCAAGGGGTTCAATATCGAGACTGGATCACTAACGTCGTTCCAGTGATGAAGAAAAATGGGACGGTTTGCATCTACGTGGACTTTCGGGACCTCAACAAAGCTTTCCCAAAGGACGACTTCCCAGTGCCCGTCACCGAGCTGATGATTGATAACACATCCACTCACGAAGTCTTCTTCTTCATGGATGGATCTTCAGGATACAACCAAATAAAAATGCATTCTAATGACTAGAAGCATACAGCATTCCGAATCCCGTTGGGCATATTCTGCTATACGTTGACGCCCTTCAGTTTGAAGAATGCTGGTGCTACCTACCAGAGGGCCATGACAAAGATTTTCGATGACTCATACATGAGATTATCGAATGATATATTGATGACCATGTAGTGAAGAGAAAATTTCATGAGGAGCATTGGGAATATGTAAAAATAGTGTTTCAACGTCTTCGGAAGTATAATATGAAGATGTACCCTCTAAAATGCACGTTTGGAATTTTCTCAGGCAAATTTCTAGGATTCATCATACGTCACCGAGGTATCGAAATTAATCCCTCAAACATCAAGGAGATTATGGAAATGCCCATGCTAAGAATCCTCAAACAACTACGGTCTCTCTAAGAAAAACTCGCGTATATCCAACGGTTTATAACCAACCTCTCCAGAAAATTCCATCCCTATAGTCATCTAATGAAGAAGGGGACCCCATTCGTCTGGGATCAGAAGTGCCAAAACATACTAGAAGAAATCAAGCAATACCTGCAAAATCTGCCGGTATTGGCCGCTCCGGTTAAGGGAAAACCCCTTATCCTATATACAACGGCCCTTGAGGGTTCTCTAGACGCATTATGGGTACAAGAGAACGACTAAGGAGAGGAGAGAGCTCTGTACTATTTGTGTCGAGTTCTCCTGGGGCCAGAAAGCAACTATTCCTCTATCGAAAAGTATTGCTTGGCACTGGTCTTTGCGATAACAAAGCTCATATATTATGCCTTGGCACATGAGGTCCACCTCATATCGAAGGTGGATCCTCTCAAATATCTGATGTCGGAGGCCATACTAAAAGGAAGGCTTTCCAAATGGGCCCTCCTCCTGATGAAGTTCTCGGTAACGTATCAACCTCTCAAAGAAGTGAAAGGACAGGCCATTGCCGACTTTCCCGCGGAGTAGCCGATACCAGCCGAGCCCCCCTTAAATTGCGAGTTACCGAATGAGCATGCATTCAACGCAATTGAAGAAGAAAAAGAAAAAGATAAGCCTCAACGGGAGCTTTACTTCGATGGAGCATCCTCCATGAAGCGGTGAAAGCAAAACATCCCCATAATCAAAGCTGGGGTGGGCCTTATCTTCGTGACCCAGTAAGGAGGGATATTGCATTACGCCCTCTCTTTAACGGATCCAAGAACTAACAACGAAGCTATATACGACGTTTTAATAGCCGGTCTTGAGATCACCGTCGATATGGGAATAAAAACCCTCCTTATACATGGAGACTCTCAGCTGATCGTTAGCCAAGTAAACGATGATTATCAAACATGCAAGCCAGAGCTGATATGGTATGGTGAAAAAGTGCAGCAACTCCTGACACAAATCTCTTCCTACACCCTGGAAAGCATACCGCGAGCAGAAAACAACAAGGATGATGCATTGGCCAAATTGGCTAAGGAATTGGCCGATGAAGACCTCGATGACGTAAGGATTATTGTTCAAAACCACAAGGTCCTTACGCCAACTGATATATTTTTGGAAGACCTGATAGAGCCATCTGAAGGAAAAGAAATGACCAAACAAATAGCCCTTCAAATAGAGAATGAAGAAAAGGTCAAGGACTGGAGGGAAGTCTTCATAGACTACTTCAAGTCCCAACAAACGCCCGAAAATACATCGTCTAGACATCAGCTTATGAAATGAGCTTTGTCTTTTTCCTTCGTCAATTATACCCTATATGAGAGATCATTTGACATCCTATGGCTAAGGTGCCTAGGGCTAAAGGAAGCAAAGAAAGTCGTCCAAGAAATACACGATGGATTTTGCGGCTCCCATCAGGCGGATCCGAAGACGAAGATGAAGATAAAAAGAATAGTTTACTATTGGCCCATGATGGTTCAGGACTTCCTCGAATATGCGAAACAGTGTTACTCATGTCAAATTCACTGGGACTTCATACATCAGCACCCAAATCCTCTGCACCCAACAGTGGCCAGTTGCCCGTTCGAAATGTAGAGAACCGATATAATTGGCCCTATTGAACCGACATTATCTAAAGGACATCGATTTATATTGGCAACTACCGATTACTTCTTTAAGTGGGCGGAAGCAGTACCACTAAAGGAGATGAAAACGGAGAATATCCTCCACTTCTTCAAAACTCATGTCATCTATCGGTTCGGCACTCCGCGACACATTATCATGGATAATGGATCAGCTTAAGGAAGCTATAAAATTAGCCGCTTCGCACAACAACATAAAATAGATTGGAGATATTCTTCAGTCTATAATTCTTGGGCCAACAGTCTAGCTGAAGCCTTCAGTAAGACCCTGACCAAGATTATAAAAAAGACAGTGTCCGGAAACAAAAAAAGACTGGCACAAAAGGCTGCACGAAGCTCTCTAGGCGTATTGAACAATGTTCAAGACGACCACGAATACAACACCATACACATTGGTGTTCGGCATGGAAGCAGTACTCCCATTGGAAATAGAACTCCACTCTCTACGGGTAGCGATTCGATATGAGCTGGTAGGTGAAGAAAATGCTCATCTTAGGCTTAATGAGCTCGACACCCTTTACGAAACCCGCCTTATAGCACAACAAATTCTGGAGGATTATAAGGCAAGGATGACACGGTCATATGAATGATTGACTAGGATGAGAACATTCCACCAAGGCAAAATCATGCTAGTCGTCAAAAGACTAATGATCCCCAGTTGTGTAAAACAAGGGAAGTTTAAGCCGAACTATGAAGGCCCGTACATCATAGACAAAGTCTACCAGGGTGGAGCCTACCTGCTCATGGATATTCATGGAGAAAGGCCATTCCGGCCAATAAACGGCTGATTCCTCAAAAATTACTATGCCTAAAGAGTCATTACTTAGGTCAATGATAGATGACGATACTTGTGTCCACTCGCTATCTTCTTGAGTCAGAACTCTAAAAGTAGCACCAAATAAAAAACTAGCCCAAAATATGCCGATAATGGATCGAAATGTCCCTAAACTAACATTCGTCCCAAAATGGGAATGTTGGACTGAAAAGTCCTTAAACTAAAAACTCTCTCAAAATACGGCGATAATGGACCGTCATGTCCTTAAACTAACATGTGTATCCCTACGATAGATTCCTATATTGACCACCATATAAAATCCACGGACATAAACAATTAATAGCTCTCCCACGTCCTACATGACGTGGACCAGCTAAGGCTGCATTACCTTATGAGCCGGAAGAAAAACCGGCGAACTCGTGAAAATCCGAAAGGGCGCGAACTTGTTAAAAAATGGTATGTCCACAAACGAAATGGGCATAGATGAAAACCCGAAAGGACGCTGTGAGTAAAAACAGTAGGGCTACCGCAGAGCTCGTGAAAACATGAAAGGACGCGAACTCGTTAAAAAAACTTGCAAAATCCTCATGACTTTGAATGGAGAAAACACCCGTGTGAGATCCTTACGACTCATAAAGGAGCAACACACTTATGAATTCATACGATTCCTATGGAGAAAATGCACTTATGAGATCCTCATGATTCGTAAGGAGAATATACCTTCTATAAGACCCTCACAGCTTATAGAATTCAAAAGTCTTAGGTTACAGGGATCCAAACCTATTCTTGAGCCACCAAAACCTGATGGAATTTTTCTTTCCTACAAGTGTTCCAATATCGAATCTTGTATACAATCCATGGGCATAAATAAATATATTCCCCACAAATTCCATCCAATGGCGAGAAATATACCCCTATGGTGAATGACACTGATAAGTTCTCTCGACTTATAAGGAGAAAATACTTTTGTAAGATCCTTACGACTTACAAGACAAAACACATTTATAAATCCCCACAATTCTTAAGGAGAAAACACACCAATGAGATCCTCATGACTCATAGGGAGAAATACCTTTATGAAACCCTTACGACTCATAATGTCAAAAAGTCTTAGTCGACAGGATCATAACCCTGTTTTCTACTACCTTTGTTCAAACCGACAAAGGAAAGTGATGAGTCGCTCCTAGAAATATTTTAGTCATAGTGGTGTTGATTCCAATATTGGCATCAGATTCCGAATTCTCAACTCGCAATAAAAAGCGGGGAGTAAAAAAATAGTCGAAATGATTGGGCACCACAATAAATAGCCGAAATGATTGGACAATCGCGACTTTCATGATGTAAAAATGCTGAAAAGATAGAGCATCGCGGAAATATAAAAATTAATTAAGTAAAAAATTTCTTCCCTACAAGTAGGTCCATATTGACTCTTGTATATGATCCATGGGCGCAAATGAAAGAAAGGGAACCATATTTTCCACCACGTTCCGTCAAAACAAGAACCGAGTCTTGATAACACATCTACAGCCTAGAAACTATTTGGATGTCCTTCTTACTCCAGCAAAGTACAGATGTGATGTCAACAAGGACCCAAAGGTCCAAACAAAAATAGACTGAAAGCAAAATCCTAACTCCAGATCTCGATAGCAGCATCTACAGCCTGGAGATCATCTCGACGTTCCTCCCCGTTCCAACAGGGTGCGGACGTAACTGTCAAATGAAATTAGAGCAAAGGAAAATTCCTAGATCCAGATCTCGACTGCGATACATGCGGCATAGAGATCATATAGATATTTACCCTACTTCAGCAAAGAATTGGCACGACATCATTAAAGCAAAAAATGATGTGATGTCATATTCCTAATTTCGGGTCTTGACGACAATACATACAATGCCTAAAGACCATTGAAGATCATCCCACCCCAGAAGGGTGCGGTTATGACTCATCAGGGCTTCAAATTAAGCCTAATCTCAAGTAAAAAGCACCATGGCAAAATACCTAACGCTTGTTCTTCCGATGGTAATACAAATACTCCAACCTAAGAAAATTACTTGAAGAAGTTTTGTCCAGCCTCAGAAGGGATCAGAGACATGACAGTCATGGGGCTACTCGAGTAGTAATCTAAGAGATTTCATATCGAGAAATATATCAACCAACGTGACAGTACGATGGACTTAAACCAAGTACCACAAACCTAACAGTCCCTTGTCATAGAAGAATGAGGGTTATCTACAGCCAACGTTAGGACAAGTTTGCTTGTAAACCTAAGGGAGGTAAACTAAAAACACTCCGAAATGAGTACATAAACTAGAAAATCTGAAATGAGTGAATAAACAAGAAACTCCAAAATGAGTGAATAAACTATAAACTCTGAAATTAGTACATAAACTATTTCGTGCTAGATCAAGATATCAAGAAACAGAAAGGTTCACGCGAATACAAAAAATATATATCTTTTAATCATGAATCAAAATTTTTGAAAGATACAATTTATGAAGAAAAATGGGTACAATTGTGATCTGTAAGAGGGCGGGGTTTTGAGTAAAACAGTGACCCGCTCATTCTCCTGCCGGAGTTCATTCTCGCGTTACACTATTGCAGCTAGTAGCGCTTCTATTTGAACTTGTTGTTGCAAGCACAAAGTAAACTTCTTAAAAATCTCCTGTTTAGCAACTTCACAGCCCCGCATTCCTCGCTCTGTAAAATCAATATCCTGCTTCAGTGCCATTCCTTTGAAAATGCACCGTTGAAGGTTTTCAAAGATGACCTGGAGCCGCAAAACATTAGCTTCTACCTGAGCACGCAATTGTCTTGACTCTCTAAAAGCCGTTTCATACTCCTTCTGCTTCAGGACTGGCTTCTGCTTATAGTGTTCAATGAGAGCGGTACATTGTTTGATTCGCGTGTTCAATTGAGCCTTTGAGGATAAGACCTCAGGTGTGAGATGCTTGTGCTCGATCTCATGAAGGCAAGCCTCGATTTGCTAACAATAATCATGTTAGTTATATGTATGCCTTAGAGGCCATTATTATACATATGATGTATATTATAGTGGATGCTTGGACATATATAGGGAGGACTTTCTTGCTCAACATGATAGTATGCTATCTGGTAGCTCTTTATCTTAACATGTACACTGATTGCCTCTTTATTATATGTTGATAAAGCCCTTAGGATGAGTACTTGACAACCAAGATTATGATGCGGATCATACTAGTGGGACAGGGGTAGTCGGTAAGTACATCCTTCAAATGTTCCTAGTCGTGGGAGTATCGAGACGGGGCATCGATATTCCAGAGTAGACTAGCGTATACGCTTCTCGACCCATATGATGGGCGATGGATGATCCTATATCCATTGGTGTTTGACATCAGAGATGGTATACGGGTGCTCAGTGGAGACTGCGTACACTGGACGGAATCGCCGAGAACTCCTAGATGGTATTATACATATCGTCAGATAGCAGTTCTCTGGTGATACTGGTACAGGTTAGTCTGTCGACCCGAGATCGTCATAGAGTCTTGTGTGATTCCCACTGTGTTTTGATTTCCACCTTACTACATTCAAGTGATCATGCAAAACGGTGGTTTTTGGGTACAGTCCCGAGTCACATGGAGGCAATGAGCGATAGGAGGGGATTCCGTCTCTCCCGGTATTGGGGGTTGATGTTGCGCTATGCTTGATTGGCCATAACAGGAAATCCCTAGCCAGGGTCGCTGAGATCTACTGGTAAGTGTTATCAGTAGTTTCTCGAACTGTTATGAGCCTCACATCGGCATGACTTATCGGGCTATTGGGGTTTGACGTTTTACCACTCCCAGGCTGCGATATGCGACATATCAGACGAAGAGACTGGACAGTACGGTAGTATTACTGATTGGATTCGCAGGAATATGAGCAAGCTTGCTTATTGATCTTCTGATCTCTCAATATCCGGGCGGTCGTTATGTTTAGCAGACCGCTTGCGGCTTGTGGGTGACTGATATGATCACCACCTACTGCTGGCATATTGATGAGTCTTTAGAGCCCTACACAGAGGTTTTCTGGCTCAAGCGAAATGAAGTAGGAGCACATATGTGATATGTCCAGGAATGAGATTAATACGTGTATCTGATACCGTATTCTATTCTCGCGATATGTGATATCGGTCGGTTATATGAGATATAACCGGGTTATCGGATCAAGTGTTGATTCGATAAGATGATACAAATGATATTAGTCGGTTGTATGTGATATAGCCGGATTATTAAATCAAGTGTCGATTTAATAATTTAATGTATAATAATATATTTGATATATTATCTTACATTAACTAATATTATCTCACTTAAGTATTATTTTTCTCACTAGTGTACACTGAGTATATATGTGATATATATTAATGTACATCTTTTGTGTCATGCTTGATGCCACATGCTACATGGGTGTATAATACTCACACCATACTCTTGATAATTAAAGGTTTTTATTTATTTTAGTAATTCAAAATTTGGTGGAATTAGTCATGGTTGAAGCTTGTAGAATCTTGTAGTGTCCATTGACTTAGTCCACTAATTTGTTTTTACTTAACATATTTATTAACCTAACCATTATCCTTATCCATAGCTTAGTCTCTAGATGAGTTAGTATATGATACAAACTTACCCATGATTGCTATTCTCACCTCATGAGTTTCATTTTCTTCTCCACTTCATCTTCTTCTTCATCAAGAGAAAGCTTTCTAGCTTTTCTCAAGGTGAAGAAATATTGTGAAAAAAATAAATCTAAAGTGAGCAAAATTCCTACTTCATCATCCTCTACTATACTAGCCATTTAGTTTGGGTGTTTGCTTCACTAAACCCTAATTTGTGAAGAGGTAGCTTAAGTTGGTGTCTCCTCGACGTAGATCATCTTCGGCCTCGAAGACTTCAAGCAAGCTTGTTCCATTCATCTTGTGGAGCTTTTCTAGAGTCCGAGAGTTCACTACTTGGAGCGAAGGGGCTACTACATGGAGCTATTGAAGTGAAGGACCGGTCTAGAAAGGTTGTATTCCTTATTCACTTAGATGTAAAGATGTTTACATGTTCTATTGTCTAATTCTCTAGTTAATATTCTAGGGTTAGGGTTGTTTAGCATAGCATTTTTTTGAAAATGGCATGGACGATATCTCCCGAAACCTTGCTGTCGTGCTAGGCATCCCTATAAATCAACCCAGATGCGGATGAAATCTTCATTATGGAAAGTCACAAGAGTCACCAGTCTTGGGATGACTTCATCCGCAAAGTCCCCAACAGAAGTGAGAGGCTTGACATTAAGGTCTTCAATAAATTCGCTCAACGTACACCTACTATTTTCCGTATCTCTGGAAGATTGACATTTAGCGAAAATTCCTGCGGGCATACCTATATGTGATTCAACAGGAATTGAAACCAGCGGAGCTACTACGGATAAAGATGGGTCATATCTCTTTTTTTTAAATTGAATAAGATCTAACCAACTAATAGTTGGAAGCGGCAAATCTGGGAGCATAGAGGGCTCAGCCATTTCCTCGTTCCCTCCTTCAAGCCGTAAGACCATAGTCAATATAGGAAAATTCATATTAAGGAAGGATTACTTGTAGAAAGTTGAGATTAGAAATGAGAAATAAACTAACCCACGCCAGAAGGAGGGACATGTCCCAATCGGAGGGTGAAGTACGAAGTTAACGCTTGGCAGAGATCATTGAAAAGCACTTCTGCAAGATTGTGACAATATAAGTCAAGCAACTAACATGAGGAGTAATATCAATGCTGAAATACAGAAATAAAATTGAAGGAAAAAATTACCTTCCGTTGTTAAGCCAGAGAAGACTCGGGGAAGTGCAAAGGAAAGTGGTGGAGCGACAACGGTCATTGTAACACCCTAGTTCATTTATACCATATTTGGTTTGAGTATTTTCTAATCTTCTGGTTTTTTCTTGATTATTGTTTGTTCTGGGTTCGGATAGAGTTTTGGTATCTTTGTTTCGTATCCGACCTGAAGAAAATAAAATGAGAAAAGATAATCATCAAGTGTGAGCTAACCATGGTGAGTGAGTATCATATACTAACTCTTGTAGAGCCATAACCATAGCTAAGTGTTAAGGTTAAGTTAAAACCCAAAGTAAAAACAAATTTAGTGGACTTTAGTCAATGCATCCACAAGCTTCCACAAGCTTCATGCATTTTCTAATTTACCACTAATTTTGTAATTACTTTTAAATGTTAAAACCCAACATAACAAATAGCATGGTGTATGTCTTGTACACCCATGTCAAGTGTATCATCAACCATGATATAATAAAAGAAAACACAATTTTAATATATATCACATATACATTAAAGTTGTGCTCATGTGAGAAAAACCCTAAAGCGAAAAAGTGTTAGTAAATGTAAACTAGTATATCTAATATACAATTATACACTTAATTATTAAATCAACACTTGACTTAATAATCCGGTCATATCTCATGTAACCGACTAACATTCATCGTATCGACTTATCGAATCAACACTTGATTCGATAACCCGGTCATATCATATATAACCGACCGATACTAAAAGTCGCGAGAATAGAATACGGTATCACATACACGCATTATTCTCGGTCCCGCACATATCACATATGCGCTCCTATTTCGTTTTGCCTGAGCCAGTAAAACCTCTGTGTAGGACTCTAAAGACTCGTCAATACGCCGGCAGTAGGTGATGATCACATCACGCACCCACAAGCCGTCAGCGGTACTAGATGGATGTAACGGCTACCCGGGTATTGAGCGATCAGAAGATCAGCAAGCAAGCCCGCTCCAACTCCTGTAAAAGCCTGCCGGTAACACTTCCCGTACAGTCCGGTCTCCTCATCTGATATGTCGCATATCAAGTCTAGGGGTGGTAAACGTCAGACCCCAATAACCGATAAGTCGTGCCGATATGAGGCTCATAACGGGTCGAGAAACTACTGGTAACACTTACCAGTAAATCTCTGAATCAGCCCTGGCCAGGGACTCCCTGTTACAGCCAATCGAGCACAGCGCAACATCAACCCCTAATACCGGGAAAGACGAAACCCCTCCTATCGCTCATTGCCTCCATGTGACTCGGGACTGTATCCAAAAACCACCGTTTTGCACGCCCTCATGGACGTGGTAAGGTGGAAATCAAAGCACAGTAGGAATCACACAAGACTCAATGACGATCTCGGGTCTACAGACTAACCAGCACAAGTGTCACCAGAGAACTGCCATCTGACGTGAGGTATATTACCATCTGGGAGTTCTTGGCGAGTCCGTCCAGTGTACCCAGTCTCCACTGAGCATCCGTATACCATCTCTGATGTCAAACACCAATGGATATGGGATCATCCATCGCCCATCTCATGGGTCGAGAAGCGTATACGCTAGTCTACTCTGGTATATCGATGCCCCGTCTCGATACAACCACGACTAGGGACCTTGAAGGATGTACTTATGGACTACCATGTCCCCACTAGTTTGATCCGCATCATGGTCTGGGTAGTCAAGTACACATCCTAAGGGCTTTACCAACTTGTAACTATAAGACAGTATAAAGAGACTAGTATACATGTTAAGATAAAGAGCAACCGGATAGCATACTATCATATCGAGAAAGAAAGTCCTCTCTATATATTTCCAAGCATCCAATATAATATACATCATCTGTACAATACTGGCCTCTAGGGCATACATACAACTAACAATCTCCCACTTACACTAGGGCCAGCTGCTGTAGTATCGCATACCGAGCATCCCGAAGAGTCTCTAAAACTGTATCTGGGGAATAGCCTTCGTGAGTGGATCCGCTGTGTTATTCTTCGTATCAACCCTCCTGACCTCTCTCCCGGCGATCAACTATCTCCCGGATTAGGTGATACCGTCTCAGAATATGCCTGGATCGCTGATGGGATCTGGGTTCCTTGGCTAAAGCCACTGCTCCATTGTTATCGCAATACAAAGGTATTGGATGCTCAATGGATGGAACCATTCCAAGTTCAGTAATGAACTTCTTGATCCAGACAGCCTCTTTGGCAGCATCGTTGGCAGCGATGTATTCAGCCTCCATCGTCGAGTCTTCCACGGTTTCCTGCTTGGAACTCTTCCAGCTAACCGCCCCTCCGTAAAGGGTAAAGACAAATCCCGACTGCGACTTAGTGTTGTCCTTATCACTCTGGAAGCTCGAATCGGTAAAGGACTCCACTTGGAGTTCTCCGTTACCATACACCAAGAGCATCTTCTTAGTCCTTCGCAAGTACTTGAGAATGTTCTTCACAGCTGTCCAGTGACTCTCTCCAGGATCAGCTTGATACCTACTCACTACACTTAGTGAGTATGCTACATCGGGTCTGGTACATAGCATCGCGTACATGATAGAGCCTACAGCCGAAGCATAGGGTATCCCTTGCATGCGAGCTCTCTCCAAATCAGTCTTGGGAGACATCTCTTTGGAGAGAGTGAGTCCTGAGATCGTGGGTAAAAACCCACATTTGGACTCTTCCATACTAAACCTCTTTAGTATGGTATCAATGTACCTGGATTGGGACAATCCCAATATCCTTTTAGATCTATCTCTATAGATCCTAATTCCCAATATGCAGGAGGCATCACCAAGATCTTTCATTGAGAATCTTTGTGATAAGAAGATCTTGACCGATTGCAGCATAGGAATGTCATTTCCTATCAAGAGTATGTCGTCCACGTACAATACGAGGAAGACAACCTTACTCTCTGCCACCTTCTTGTAGATACAAGGTTCATCTACGTTTTTTGACGAAATCAAAATCTTTGATAACGACGTCAAAGCAGATGTTCCAACTCCGCGATGCTTGCTTTAATCCATAAATGGATTTAAGCAGCTTGCACACCTTCCAGCTGCTCCCACTATCTACGAAGCCCTCTGGCTGAGTCATGTACACACACTCTTCTAAATCACCGTTTAGAATGGCGGTCTTAACATCCATTTGCCAGATTTCGTAGTCATGATATGCAGCAATGGCAAGCATGATCCGGATAGATTTAAGCATAGCTACTAGAGAAAAGGTTTCGTCATAGTCCACACCTGGTCTTTGATGAAAACCCTTTGCAACAAGTCTAGCCTTGAAAGTCTCCACTTTCCCATCTACACCAAGTTTTTTCTTGAAGATCCACTTGCTCCCAATAGGTTTTACCCCTTCAGGAGCATCTTCCAAAGTCCATACTTTGTTGGTGTAGATGGATTCCATCTCGGACCGCATTGCATCCAGCCATTTCACTGAGTCCCAACTCGTGATGGCCTGCTCGAAGCTAGTTGGGTCATCATCAGCCATGATGCAATCCTCGCTCCCACCCTCCATGAGAAAACCGTAGTATCTCTCAGGTGGGTGAGGAACCCTACTAGATCGGCGGAGAGGCTGAGGTTCGTTGGGAACTACTGAATCCTCCGGTTCCACTAAATCTTCAGTTTGAGTTTGTGTACCCGGAATTTCTTCCAGTTCTACCTTGTCGCCACTAATTTCTTTTGCAAGAAATTCCTTTTCTAAAAAGGTGGCATGTCGAGAAACAAACACCTTTTGTTCCTCGCTATGGTAGAAAAGATATCCATGTGAATGTTTGGGATATCCCACAAACTTGCATAAAACTGACCGTGCCTCGAGTTTGTCCGGATTTTGCCTTTTGACATAGGCCGGACAACCCCATATCTTAACTCGTTTAAGACATGGTCTCTTCCCACTCCATATTTTATATGGTGTGGTAGGTACAGATTTAGATGGAACTTGATTCAATAGGTATGCTGCTGTCTCCAGCGCATACCCCCAGAAGGAAATAGGTAACTCGGCTGTGCTCATCATAGAGCGCACCATATCTAATAGGGTGCGGTTCCTCCATTCCGATACACCGTTGTGCTGTGGTGTATATGGAGGAGTCAGCTGAGAGAGAATCCCATTCTCTTTTAGGAAGTCCAGGAATTCATTGCTTAAGTATTCACCTCCTCGATCAGATCGAAGGATTTTAATACTTTTCCCGGTTTGGTTCTCGACTTCTTGTTTATATTCTCTAAATTTCTCAAAAGCTTCTGATTTGTGTTTCATCAGGAACACATATCCGAATCTAGAGAGATCGTCAGTGAACGTAATAAAGTACGAAGAACCATCCCTGGCATGTGTAGACATGGGTCCGCATACATCACTATGTACCAGTCCCAAGAGTTCAGTAACTCTTTCTCCGTGTCCCGTAAACGGAGTTTTGGTCATCTTGCCTTTGAGACATGACTGGCAAGTGTCATAAGATGAAAATTCAAATGGATTCAAATATCCATCCTTATGCAACTTAGCTAGTCGTGTCGCATTGATATGACCCAGTCTACAATGCCACAAGAAGGATTCGTTCATTTCTGAACTCTTCCTCTTGTGTGTGTTTGTTATGCTCAGAACTGTTAATTGATTTAGAACATAAATGCCGTTGCACATCGTGCCTGATCCAACCAACTTTTGGTTTAGAAAAATGTTCATAACATTATCCTGTAATACAAAATTATATCCCTCTTTACTCAACAAAGAAACCGATATAATGTTGCATATCAGGTTCGGCATGTAATAGCATTCGTTCAGAACAATGTATTACCAGTTGGCAATACAAGGTGATATTCCCCGACGGTTTTAGCTGCAACAATTGCACCATTTCCAACCCTTATGTCTTTATCACCTTCTCCAAGTTCTCTACCTTTCCTAAGCCCATGTAACTGATTACATATATGGGATCCTGACCCGGTATCTAATACCCAGGACGTAGAGGAAATGAAGAAACAGTTCTCTGTAACGAACACACCCGAAGAAAATGCATCAACATGTACTTTCTTCATTCGGGTGGCATGGGAATCCTGGTATTCCCCTATATCCTGTTCAGTCCTATAACTCTTATAAGAAAGAACGGGACCAACGTTCCCCAGCACAGTATAACATGCGGGTTCAGTCAATACATCCATATTATTATCTTTATTAAGGCATGATATGGTCGCTACCTGGAGAGAGAGAGAAGAAAACACTTTAGCGTATACTCTTGCAAGATCAGATTGGTTATTATTTTATCTAATCAGGATGGCTCCCACTGTTTTTATCAAATCTTCCTTCAAACCCTAAAAGGAAAGACTAGCCGGGATTAATTACACCCTACAATTTTGCCAATCGTTCAGCCAGGCCAGTGTCGGTACTTTGAGGGAGGTTCCCCGTGCTTTCGCACGGACCTAATTAAAGTAAACCTCGTTTTCCCAGAGGCGCAACCCCGTTGACACCTTTCTAGACACCTACTTGATCGGCTAATTGTCCTGTGTAAAACTCTCCCGGGAGTAACAATTACTCGCAGTGGGTATCGGGATCCAACTATCTCATAGAAGGTATGCAATCTCATTGCAAATTTCAACACTTGAAATTCCCGATAATATTTTGCCCCTAACCCCTATGACCTTGACAAAGGCCAACAAATCATAGGATGCTAGTCAAGTTCAACCCGTCATTTCTTGATTGAATCAAACCCACCCGCACGACCCTTGACAAAGGCCAACAAGGTCGTACGACTACCCTAAAACAATCTGCATCATATGCATAAGCAGATAAGCACCATTTAGCTACCGCACACTACGCCTTGACAAAGGCCAACAAACGTAGCACGAATACTAAATAGTTCTTATCTGAAATGACGGAGGGCTACGACAGGTTTTTCTTAAAACCTATTGCGTAATGAACTTGATATCGTCGTAGAATCGAGTGAATTTTGAAATGGAGTGATTTTGAGGCTTTTATTAGTTTTGCTAAAGAGGACACTCCCGGTGAAGGGATCTCGGCTCTTTCCTTATGGAATAAGGTGCAGGTTATATCATATACATCACTATGCAAAGCAAAACTCCAAAAGTAATCAAAAGCAAACCGAGTGTTGTAGCATCTGCCAGTTTTGCTAAAGAGGTCACTCCCGGTGAAGGGATCTCGGCTCTTTCCCCATCGAATAAGGTGCAGGGTAAATCATATATACCACTATGCAAAGCAAAACTGTAGCTACCCTTTTTAAAAAATTTGATTCTACAACATCTTTTAGGTTTCTTTTCTTTCATTAATCACATTAATGAAGTCCCATCATTTAAGTCACCTAAACATCATAGATAAATACGACGTACACTTATGCCATCCGCATTCGCCTCGATGTCCCCTCGTGCACCGTTAGGTTAGGTAACTAACGGCAGAGCAGGGCAGGGCTAGCGCGGGTGTAAAACATAAGTAACGTCTATATAATATATCATATATACTATATACAGTATTTATCACAGAACATCAAATGATCACATCATAGATATCGCAGCAGAAGAAACATATGAAACATTGGATATACTAGGACGTCCGTGTTTTATTTTGAGCCTCTAAAAAACACGGATTCCACGGTCACGATGAATAGCCAAACCCACACCCCTAGACCCCTACGAGAGCGGCAAGCAACCCTACCAATTCTAGAGTTAGGAGACCCGGACTCGACTCCTCGAGTTGGTCTCCCACTGGACTCCAGAACTCGGTTACTTGTGCTCTCCTCCTTGGGTCTATCCTAGTGCGGAAAAGTAAATAATATACAAATGGTGACATCGACCTCATCCCGGAAGTGCCCCAATAAAAGAATATTACATACATTTAAATTTTACATGAATGAAAATAAAAACTCTCATCTCACATAAAAAAAACCCGGCTATTCAAAACGCGACGATCTAATATAACATATCCAGCAACACATAACATCACATGTCATCAACGTAAGTAAATATGCGCATCCCAATTGTCGTTGACATATAGCAACGAAACCGGCGATATCACACATTACACTTACAGTCACAGAAAAGAAAATGTAAAACTACAACATTTGGAATCCACAATCTCTTTAGACATCGTAAATCCGAAATATCACATATTTCGCATTTCATGCCTAACTATATGAATTCCACATATTGTATCACATTCCAGATAAATAGACGGTATTAAACTTTCCGATCGAATAATCAAATACCTAAGATTTCCATAATAGCTCAACACTTGAGCGGAGTTCAAAAAATTCCAGAATACGTCATAGTAGCAACGGTCCAGCCGTAGAAGGGTCAAGCCAACGCCTCACATGTGGCACGCCGTACTGCCACAAACCCAAAGGTTCAAAGGGCAGTTCAAGACGGTCACATAATCGAGTTAAGGTTTGTTGTCTTCTAGAGGGTCCATCGCATCACAAGCACGTTTTTCCGAAAGATTTAAACCCGAGAAAAATTCAACACTTGAATGTTTTTCGTGCCGGGAAATAATGAGTTAATGATATCCGTTCGAACATTTTAGTACTTTCTAAATTATCCGGAAAAGACACGAAATCAAAATTCCGATCGAATCACCGACTCCAAAACAATCTCCAGAACATTCAGCACTATATACAGATTAAAAATACCCAAAAATGTATGCAAGCAGACTACATCATTACTGTACAAAAAGTAGACAATGAACCATCTGTACGGCCGCGGAGCCGCGGCCTAAGCAAGCCTTGGCCGCGGTTCCGCGATGGAAATCACTGTTCATGGCCTCGTTTTCTACAGTTGTGGTTAGATTTCCCTGCTGAATTTTTTAAGTATTTTTAATATGGAAAAATAACAGTTTTGAAAAAATGTCCAGAGAGTGTTCAAAAGTTCGTATTTTTGGTTCGATCGGAGTTTTAACTTCGTCAAAGCGACGCCTAAAGCTCTAGCTTGGCTCTGATACCACTGTAGGGTTACTAGGCACACTAACAAGGCTCTACAAGGCATCGACCATGCCAAAATTAAATTTTTAGATGCCGAACAACCCTAAGCAAGATCGTATACTAGAGTTTAGGCGAAACTAAAAGCAAGTAAACAACTTTACTCTAAAGGGAATACGAAATACAACCTTTGTAGATCGGTCCTTCACTTCATTTGCTCCTTGTTGAAGTCCCTTCGCTGCGATCAAGGTTCTCCCGGGCTCTTGCATGGTTTCACGACGCGAAGGATGCGACCTTGCTTGAAGTCTCCGAGGCCGAAGATGATCTACGTCGAGGGAATTCCGACTCAAGCTCCTACTTCACTAACTAGAGAATTAGTGAAGTAAACACCCTAAATTAAAGTGCTAGTCTAGTAGAGGATGGAGAAATAGGAAGTGGGTTCTCTTTAGAATTTTGTTTCTCACAATCTTTCTCACTTTGGATCAAACCCTAGTTTTCTTCTTCTTTCAAAAAGAAAAAGATGAAGAAAATAAAATGAGAAGAGATAATCATCAAGTGTGAGCTAACCATGGTGAGTGAGTATCATATACTAACTCTTGTAGAGACATAACCATAGCTAAGTGTTAAGGTTAGGTTAAAACCCAAAGTAAAAACAAATTTAGTGGACTTTAGTCAATGCATCCACAAGCTTCATGCATTTTCTAATTTACCACTAATTTTGTAATTACTTTTAAATGTTAAAACCCAACATAACAAATAGCATGGTGTATGTCTTGTACACCCATGTCAAGTGTATCATCAACCATGATACAATAAAAGAAAACACAATTTTAATATATATCACATATACATTAAAGTTGTGCTCATGTGAGAAAAACCCTAAAGCGAACAAGTGTTAGTAAATGTAAACTAGTATATCTAATATACAATTATACACTTAATTATTAAATCAACACTTGACTTAATAATCCGGTCATATCTCATATAACCGACTAACATTCAACGTATCGACTTATCGAATCAACACTTGATTCGATAACCCGGTCATATCATATATAACCGACCGATACTAAAAGTCGCGAGAATAGAATACGGTATCATATACAAGCATTATTCTCGGTCCCGCACATATCACATATGCGCTCCTATTTCATTTTGCCTGAGCCAGTAAAACCTCTGTGTAGGACTCTAAAGACTCGTCAATACGCCGGCAGTAGGTGATGATCACATCACGCACCCACAAGCCGTCAGCGGTACTATCTGGACATAACGGATACCCGGGTATTGAGCGATCAGAAGATCAGCAAGCAAGCCCGCTCCAACTCCTGTAAAATCCTGTCGGTAACACTTCCCGTACAGTCCGGTCTCCTCGTCTGATATGTCGCATAACAAGTCTAGGGGTGGTAAACGTCAGACCCCAATAACCGATAACTCGTGCCGATATGAGGCTCATAACGGGTCGAGAAACTACTGGTAACACTTACCAGTAAATCTTTGAATCAGCCCTGGCTAGGGACTTCCTTGTTACGGCCAATCGAGCACAGCGCAACATCAACCCCCAATACCGGGAGAGACGATGTCGGGACCCGGTTCTTGCTCAAGGAGCAAAGTGCCACACGGAACAAAGTGCCACGCCAAGTGTCGTGTTAAGTGGGCGGGGGCCACCTCTTGAATCTGTGGGGGCCACCTCTTGAGTCCGTGGGACCCACTGTAGAACAATAGGGACTCTTCAGAATACATTCCGAAAGGAGGCAGATCTGCACTATAAACGGAATGATACCACTCTTCAATACAGAGGCGCCTTTTAAGTGAATCGGCACTACAGGAGTTTGAGAACTCCGTAGTTAAGCGTGCTCGGGCCAGGGAAGTCCTGGGATGGGTGACCTCCTGGGAAGTGGCCCCTGGTCGGGTCCGGTTCGCTCCGAAGGACAAAACCGTGCGGTTTCGACCAGAGCGGACAATACTCTCTGTATTGGGGGTGGGGCATGACAGAATGGTATCAGAGCTGGTCCCTCAATAGTAGGTCTGTGGTTCGAGGACGAACCATTGTTCAAAGGTGGGGAGAATGTCGGGACCCGGTTCTTGCTCACGGAGCAAAGTGCCACACGGAACAAAGTGCCACGCCAAGTGTCGTGTTAAGTGGGCGGGGGCCACCTCTTGAATCTGTGGGGGCCACCTCTTGAGTCCGTGGGACCCACTGTAGAACAATAGTGACTCTTCAGAATACATTCCGAAAGGGGGCAGATCTGTACTATAAACGGAATGATACCACTCTTCAATACAGAGGCACCTTTTAAGTGAATCGGCACTACAGGAGTTTGAGAACTCCGTAGTTAAGCGTGCTCGGGCCAAGGAAGTCCTGGGATGGGTGACCTCCTGGGAAGTGGCCCCTGGTCGGGTCCGGTTCGCTCCGAAGGACAAAACCGTGCGGTTTCGACCAGAGCGGACAATACTCTCTGTATTGGTGGTGGGGCGTGACAGACGAAACCCCTCCTATCGCTCATTGCCTCCATGTGACTCGGGACTGTACCCAAAAATCACTGTTTTGCACGCCCTCATGGACGTGGTAAGGTGGAAATCAAAGCACAGTAGGAATCACACAAGACTCTATGACGATCTCGGGTCTACAGACTAACCTGCACAAGTGTCACCAGAGAACTGCCATATGACGTGAGGTATAATACCATCTGGGAGTTCTCGGCGAGTCCGTCCAGTGTACCCAGTCTCCACTGAGCACCCGTATACCATCTCTGATGTCAAACACCAATGGATATGGGATCATCCATCGCCCATCTCATGGGTCGAGAAGCGTATACGCTAGTCTACTCTGGTATATCGATGCCCCGACTCGATACACCCACGACTAGGGACCTTGAAGGATGTACTTATGGACTACCATGTCCCCACTAGTATGATCCGCATCATGGTCCAGGTAGTCAAGTACACATCCTAAGGGCTTTACCAACATGTAACTATAAGACAGTATAAAGAGACTAGTATACATGTTAAGATAAAGAGCAACCAGATAGCATACTATCATATCGAGCAAGAAAGTCCTCTCTATATATGTCCAAGCATCCAATATAATATACATCATCTGTATAATACTGGCCTCTAGGACATACATACAACTAACACGACCCGACCCGCATGCTTAAAACCTGTCTTGGTTCTTGATTACGGCATATCCTTGCTAGTACTGAGAATTCGTGCACACATATGTTCTGTATACATGTATCTTATATTTAGTATTGCATATATTTTCAAATACTACAAATTATAATAATATATTTTAAATACCTAGCATCGCCTGCATCATACGCCATACCCTATGGTTGCATCCATACATCGTGTTCACTTCCTGTTTGTTGTAATGGACTCGTTCGGATTGCTACGTGCATTTACGTGTATCCGTTCTTGTGGGTATGCATTTCTTTAATCGGACATTGTATTATGGTTTTGATTGATACGTATATTATCCGTATTTTCAAACTAGATTTTTAGAAAGGACCCGGGTATTTTTTGAAGTATTTTTGTATTAGCTTTAAAACTCAAAATATATAATATAATATTTTTTATATATTAAAACTGTTAATATATATATATATATATTAAATATTTTTTTACCTAATCCTAATCTAAATCGTATCCTTCTCTTTATCTCTCTCCTATATATATCATATATAATATATTATATTTTTTAACCTATGTATTTTCAAAACACATAACCCCCCTCTCACTCTTCACCTCTCTTCTTTCTCTTTTCCGCCTCGATGAGAAAAACCCATGCCTCATCCTCACCTCGTCACCGACCTCCCCACGACCGTCCCAACCTCGCCTTCATCCCCTCACTATCTTCTCATCATCTCCTAACACCATCACTAACCCCTGTAAACCCGATGACCTATAACCGTGAGAACCCATGCCCGAGCCCTAGCCGCCATTCGCCGTCACCGTCAACCTACCAATCTCGTCACCACCTCCTCCTTCTCCTTTCCTCTTCTCCCTCTAACCCAGACGAGATCCCTGCAACCCACGATCACCCGAAAACCCCAACCCCGACCTCGTCACCTTCTTCATCTTCTCTTCTCACCCCTCACTGCTGAGCTCCTCAACACCCTCGTCATCATCACCCGACTCTACCTTCATCACCACCTCAACTCCTCTCTCTTTTTCCCGAGCTCACAACCTCGACCCGAGCACCCATCCCCGAGAACCCACTAACCCTGCACATGACCGCATACCACACCCATCGCCGTCACCCCTCATCGTCGGAGACCTCATCGTCACCTTCTCGCCTCCTCGTCTCTGACTCTAAGACAGAGCACTATAACCACAGTCTCTTCTTCTTCTTATTTTCTTCTTCTCTTCTTCTTTCCTTCTCTGTTCTTTTCTTGACGTCGCCGAATTCGCGCATGTCACCGACGATCCGGGCGACCTAATCGTCGTCCTCATCCAGTGTAGTCACGTTCTTGAGTAGCCAAGTCCAGTCCCGAATGCGTGCGTGTGAATCATGACGTTTATCCAACGTCGAATGTAGCGTACGTACCCCAACGTAAGATCCGATTAGGAAAGTTTATCTTGCTACATGCTATGCTACTATATTTATATCCATATGAATAAAAATAATACATGTATTTTGAATTGTGCATCCGATGTTACAGTTTATTGTTTTTCGATATCCGTTCGTATCCGTACTGTTTATTTCATATCTGGTTGCATGCCAGAATCTTTTATATCATATTAATGTTATATTTGTACAACGTTCTTTCTAATGTGCATCATACGTAGTCATGGACTTATAAAATGTTATCACTGATAGATACTTGTGTATCTGTGCATTAACTGTGTTCGATATTCATTACAGTTTTACTTTGGGTATCCATTCGATACATATGCACCATGTTGGGAATCCACCCGCGCGTGCAAACATGTATGTTATGGAAACGGATATGAAATGAAGGAAACGGAATGCGCACGCGAGATCGTTCTCATTTTAATATTTATAACCGCAAGTGCACGGCGCATTGTAGCTAGCCGACAAGCACGGGTCAATCCGCAGGGAGTTGTGTATTAAGTCTTGTGATTTAAGGTTCAACAAATTCATGAATGGTTGGTTTTGTCACAAAAAATATAAAAAGAATACGAAAATAAGAAAAAGCAAGAAAACGAGAAAATAGGTTAAGAAAGAAATTGGTTGTGGCTTTGGTTCGGAAGATTGAATCACGACGATTCTCTCGACGTTCCCTTGTTCATGAGTTGTTCATTCTCACGTTGATCCCGGCATGAAGCACGACTTGTCGAAGATGTTGCGAGGCACAAGTCGTCAAATTCCGATATTCTCCGCAATCACGAAACTAGTCCGTTTTGTTCACTTACTGTTGTATGTCCAAGCTTGGATATCAACACTAAACACAAGGGTTAGCAAGTATACCACAACAATAAAAACACAATTAGTGAGTGAGAGCAACATAGTTTTTGGTGTTGACTTTGCTAAGGGTTTGTGATGGTATACGGTATATGAAAACTGAGGGTTTGTTAAGCACTCGGACACAAAATACCGTATCCAACATAGAAAACTTAACACCAATTTTGATTCTAACTTAAACATTGTTAAATATAGAAGGGGAGTGAATATGGTATATGAAGAGCTTACAAGTAACCATGGTTTCAAAATACCATATCACATCAATATATAAATCAATTTTTAAGTTATAATCATGTAGATAAGCACATTAAAACATAAACAAGAAGTGGAGGAGGCAAAAGCCTTTTATCTCACTTCCTTCCCAATACCACAACCAAAGAAAGATTAGCTAAGTATGATAAAAAGAAAGCAAGTAAAGAAATAAAGCAAAGAAAGCAAAAATAAAGCAATATATATAAACACTTGATGAAGAGTTACAAGATTTTAGTTACTTGTTCAACCTCCTTAATGAAGCTCTCTAAATAAATCTTCAAGAGGGAAGAAGAAGAAGAAACTAATGATGAATCCCACTCATCCTCAAGCTAAACCAAAAATAAAGAAACTAACAAAACTATAGAAGTATGTGAGAATTAGAATGAGAGAGAGCTCCCTTTGATTCACTGGTCTGCTTTTTATAGAGAATCCAAAATCAAAAGTTGCAGATGACAATAGACTGAAAAGACCACCCACCATATTTGATCGACCCAAATTAGAACCATCTTGGACACAATTTGCGGCCAAATTGAATTTATTTGCGGCCTCAATTTGGATAATGGGGCCCATCTTTGGTCTGTGCACTTCTGGTCTCTTGGGCATCTCTCTATAGTTGCAATTTGTTGTAATTTGGACATGGGTGAAATCTGAGGTGATGAACAGAGATGAGGTAAGATCAAGTTGCAACGGTTCATATCACATCAAGACTTGCATTCAATGTTCATTAATGCACATCACACCTATGCCCACATGTGCCTTGCATGAATTGTGCCAAGGGCAGCCCCACATGGTCCTAGTGCCAAAGGGTATGTGTGCACTTGCATTGTGTTGGACCAAAATATTGTGCACACATATTATTTCCAAAAACTCTTTGGATATCGGTCGGTTTCCAGTTCCGGTTGCAGTGTCGGCTCACAGAAGTTATATCCGTGATTTTGAATGTGCTTCCGGTATTTTATCATGAATACCTGTAAACTGTAATTACAGAGCAGACACTGATTAATAGCACCGATATATCACAAAATAGATAATGAATGAGCGGTATTAAAGTGCAGTTTTCTATGATGAACAAATACCCCCAAACTTATCTATTGCTCGTCCCGAGAAATACAAAAAATCCTAGCCTCATTTTCGCAGGGAACGCGATTGCACTGAGCACGTGCAATAAGCCGTTAAACCTCTGGGTGTCCTTAGTAGGATGAGTGTTGTCTCTTGAGGGTTTTCAGCGGATTACACCCACAAAATCCAGTTATGTTAGTTTCATAAGTTAACGTCGATTCTACTCCTACAGTTTAGTGTTAGAAATTCTATCATCCTAAGTTAGAAATAATTAACCCTTATGTTTCACGCCTCCTATTTATTTAACCTCAGATCCTATACGTTTTACAATTTAGAAAGATCTCGGTACCTCATGAGTTTTCCTTCTAAAGTGAGGTCTCCAATCAGGGATTTTTATCATCATTATAGAAAACACAAGTCTTATTCTTCATCCCTATCTTTCCTCCAAATATCGATTGTATAACCCTACGTTTGTGTAAATTTTCACCCTTACACTTAAGAATTCAATTCAAGCTATAATACCCTTGCCTTAATACCTAATACTACTTCTTTTCATTAATGGATGGACGGTTTTGCTCACACATCCTTCATGCGATTATTAATGCATCTTGAGGCACTAACAGCTGATTACTGAATGTATGAGCTTAAAGCGTAAATAGCAGTTTCCAGGTCTGGACTTTATTTATTTATTTATTTATTTTTATTTTTATTTTTCCTTTTCTTTTTCTTTCAAGACTGGATATATTTTTCAATAATGCTCTTATGGTGGTTAGCTTTAAATATCGTTTTTTCTTTCATACTAGGCTTTCAGGCAAAAGTATTTCTAGGTATCCTCTACTATTCAAAGTTTCAAGGTGTGTGTATGTGCAGTTTGTAGGGTATATATTTTCTAAATTTGGACTCAAGAATAGAAACTATTTTTCAGACTTATCTTTCAGTAAACCTTCAATACTCTCCCCTCATCTCGACTTAACTAAAGAACTGAACTCAAGATTACTTATTTCTCAAAAAAAATTGCAAGGACGTATAATTACCAAGGTTAAACAGAATGGGGGTTATTTTTAGGGGTTTCAATTCCTAATCCTAGGATTTAGTTACTTCTAATATATCAACTAAATTTTCGGAATAACAATCTAAGTTATCCTACTAGCTAATTTGATAACAAAGTTTTTATACTTTTAGGAAAAAATTTCAAATTTTTTGGGTTTTTTTATAATATGTATGCAATGCAGAATACACAATATACACATGCAATGCAGCAAAAATAAACGCAGCGCTCACCCCCAAACCTGAGTTTTCCGATGTTTTCATCGTTGCCCCCGTCTCCGGTAGCTAGACTTAGACATCAGGGTGAGAATTTTATTCAAAGAAAAGGAAAAAACCTAAGACTAATTACAACATTTACAGGTTAAACAATTGGGTTAGTCCAGAAATTAATACCAGCCATTTAAAGATTTTGTCTATATAGTGCAATGGCTGGTAAAAGAATATGTTTATACAAAAGAAAAAGGAAAAGAAAAGGTATTTAGTAGATGTTAGTGAAGGGCATGGGCGTGTAAGAGTAGGGATCGGAAGACGTTGAAGGTGAAGACGAAGTTTTGAAGAGGAAAAAGAATTATTGTTCGAATGAATTGATTGTTTAAGAAGTATATGTGGAGTTTCAAAGTCAGGTTCGTTCAAAAACTGGAGTTCATCCGCAAAAATTTCGGCAAAAGAAAGGTTCTTAGGATGTTCCCAAATGGATCCTGACTCAAACTCACCAAGTATATATAATTCATCCGCAAAAATTTCCTCAAAACTCGATATGAAAGAATATTCTTCAAGACTACCCTCCTCCCTAGGATCTTCCACAATTCTATTCTTATTGCTACAACTCACAATTGCCAATACCATCTCTTCATCATCACATTCACAAATGGGTAGGTATATGTCATCTAAAAAAGTAGGGCCCACCCTAACGTTTCTTCCGAAACAATATCACTAAGTGATAAAAAAATTGTGGTTTCTTGATCATTGATTACTTCTGACAATCCATCCAAACCATACCCGATAAATTCACATGGTTCCTCCTCTAAAATTGGACTGCAAAAATTGGTCGGAGGTTTTTCTTGCGTATCCTGGTAACACTCAGTCAATTCAATTGTACCGTCATCTATGAAATCATCAAAATTCAATTGGTCATTTATCTTACTTGGGTGACTTCCTAGATGACAGATAATAACACTATTGGGTTCCGATTGACTGTGTTCACTTCCTAGAATCCTCTCAGCTAAATGTTTCGCTCGTTCTTCTATTCTAGCCAAAGATTGAGCCTGAGCGTGAAATAATTGCTCAGACTGCTGTATACACAGGGCTAGCGTAGCAGCTGTTTGATTCTCGACCTCAATCATCACTTCAATACCCTTTTCTAAAGTGTTCAACCTAGCATCCATCTCACTATCATACCCTAATGATGGTTCAATCGTTTCAGGTTGGAGGGGTTGCGATGGTGGTGATGCTAAAGCAGTCAATCTGTCGACTTCTTTCTCTAAATTTTCAATCATTTGGTCTATGGTTGATGTAGGACTGGGTTCAAGTGTGTTAGGTGGGTGACCATTATTAAAAATCAGGGACGGTTGGTCACCCCCTAAGAAAGGACAGTTGTCATGAATGTGGGAAGAATCATGGCAATTTGTACAAATTAATTGGGACTGAATATAAACAAATAAATAAGAATCGTGAAAAATAGAATTGAATCGTGTATCACCCATATTAACAAGATTTCATAAATATCACAAAAACAAAGAATATCACACCCCTAGCAGTCTATGGTATGCTAGTCAACTAGACCTGCTCAAGAACCTGATTGTCAAAATAAAACTGTGTCGAGAAACATGCTGAAGATATACGGACCACGAAGCCAGGTAAGTGCAAGAGAGAAGGGGAGGTTTTCCAACACTTTCACGAAGTTCCTTAATTAGATAACCCTTTCTCTTAAACACTTTTCTAGACACCCCGTGAACGATATACCACTAAGCAGTGTTCTAAACACAGTTAACTTCTCCTAATGAGCGCGAAGTCGTTAAAGTTAAAGTCTAGTTGTTTTTAAATTACTGGGGGTATGCAAGAGTGCAGTTTTGTAATTTGTGGACTACGGAAAAAGGTGATAAAATCCTTTACCGTATCTTGTTTGGTCTTTTTTCCCTTAAATCCGCATTTAGATGCAATGCGCAATCAATTAAAGAAATTAAAAAATCAAGCAATTAAGCAATTCTTTATTCTTTTTAAATTTAAGCGCTGCAAAAAAAATACGGTTATTTCTCTGTTCAATTGGCGGCAAGCTTGTGCGAAGAATCCTGCAGAAGATAGAAATATAGGAATGCGTCAGATTCGAGAAGAATGTGTTAGGAAATACGTACCGATGCGATTTGGGTTAAGAAACCCCTTTGAAGTGATTACGGGTATTTGAATGTTCGCTTGCGCGGGTCAAACTACCGAGATCCGAGAGGCACGAAGATATACCGAGATCTACGACAACATTTCTGGTAGGAAGGCATGAAAATAGAGATTGCCCGCTATGTATCGAAGTTCTTGGTGTGTCGGCAACTTAAGGTTGAACATCAACGGGTAGCTGGTTTATTGCAATCACTTCCGATTACTCAGTAGAAGTGGGAATATATAACCATGGATTTTGTGACAACATTACCGTGGAGTCCAAAGGGCAATAATGTAGTTTGGGTTATTGTTGATCGATTGACCAAGACGGCTCATTTCTTACGGTTTTCAGTTGGTCAGTCGACGGAAGTGTTAGCAGAGCGGTACATGCAGGAGATTGTGAGATTGCATGGAGTATTTGTGAGCATCGTTTCCGATCATGATACCCGATTCCTATCGCACTTTTGGAGGAGTTTACAGGAAAGTTTGCGGAATCGATTGAAGTTTAGTACAATATGTCGTCCTCAAACAGATGGCTAGTCAGAAAGAACGATCCAAACTCTTGAAGATATGTTGAGAGCATGCATGTTAGACTTTAAGGGTTCATGGGAGGATCATTTGCACTTGGTAGAGTTTTCATATAATAACAATTATCAGGCGACTATTCCATTCGAAGCATCATATGGTCGCAAGTGTCGCTCGCCCGTTTATTGTGATGATATTGGAGAACGAAGATTATTGGGACCGGATCTTATTGTGCAAACCGTGGAGAATGTTAATACGATCCGAATTCATATGAAGGCGACACAAGATCGACAGAAAAGTTGGGCCAAAATAGGACGAAAAGCTCTAGAGTTCATAGTTGGTGATCTTGTATTCCTGAAGGTATCACCGACCAGAGGAGTGATTCGATTTGGGAGTCAAGGCAAGCTTAGTCCTCGATTCGTAGGGCCTTTCTATATTATCGAGCGCATTGGAGAAGTGGCTTATCAATTGGCTTAACCACCATCCTTGGCGATTGTTCACAACGTGTTTCTTGTATCTCAACTCCGCAAGTATGTTCGAGATGAGATGCACGTCCTAGATCATTCGGAGCTAACAGTAAGCGAGGACTTGATATATGAAGAACGACCGATGTCGATTGTAGATCGAAGAGAAAAGGTCCTCAAGAACAAGGTTATCTCTCTAGTACTTGTTTCATAGGGGAATCGTTCGCACGGAGAATCAACATGGGAATGAGAAGACGAGATTCGATAGAACTTTCCACGCCTCTTTTCGTAGATTCATGTTTTCTTGTCTTTTCTTGTTCCGGAAATTTTGAGGACGAAATTCTTTTTGTAGTTGGGTATAATGTAACACCCTAGTTTATTTTTACCATATTTAGTTTGAGTATTTTCTAATCTTTTCTTTTCTTGATTATTGTTTGTTTTGGGTTCGGACAGTGTTTTGGTATCTGTGATTAGTATCCGACCCGACCCGCATGCTAGAAACTCGTCTTGGTTCTTGATTACGGCATATCCTTGCTAGTACTGAGAATCCGTGCACACATGTTCTGTATACATGTATCTTATATGTGTTATTACATATATTTTCAAATACTACAAATTATAGTCAAATAATATATTTTAAATACTTAACATGGCCTGCATCATACTCTGGGCCCTATGGTTGCATCCATACATCATTTTCACTTCATGTTTGTTGTAACAGACTCATTTGGATTGCTACGTGCATTTACGTGTATCCATTCTTGGGGGTATGCATTTTTTTAACCGGATATCGCATTATGGTTTTGGTTGATACGTATATTATCCGTATTTTCAAACTAGATTTTTAGACAGGACCCGGGTATTTTTCGGAGTATTTTTGTATTAGCTATAAAACTCAAAATATAAAATATAATATTCTTTATATATTATAACTGTTAATATATATATATATATATATATATATATATATATAATATTTTTTTACCTAATCCTAATCTAAATCGTATCCCTCCCTCTGTCTCTCTCATATATATATATATATATATATATATATATATATATATATATATATATATATATATTATATTTTTTAACCTATATATTTTCAAAACCCACAGCCCTCTCTCTCTCTCTCTCTTCACCTCTCTTCTTTCTCTTTCCTGCCTCTGCAAGAAAAACCCATGCCTCACCTCACCTCGTCGCCGACCTCCCCACAACCGTCCCAACCTTGCCTTCATCCCCTCACCGTCTCCTTATCACCTCCACCTTCATCACCTCCCAACACCAGCACCAACCCCCTACAAACCCGATGACCCACAACCGTGAGAACCCACGCCCGAGACCTAGCCGCCCTTCGCCGTCGCCGTCGACCTCCCAATCTCGTCACCACCTCCTCCTTTTCGTCTCCTCTTCTCCCTCTAACCCCGACGAGATCCCTACAACCCATGATCACCTGAAAACCCTGACCCCGACCTCGTCACCTTCTTCATCTCCTCTCCTCAACCCCCACAGCCAACCTCCTCAACACCCTCATCATCATCACCTGACTCCACCTTCATCACCACCTACACTCCTCTCTCTCTTTTTCCCTAGCTCACAACCCCGACGCTAGCACCCATCCCTGAGAACCCGCTAACCATGCACCCAACCGTAGCCTACACCCATCGCCGGCACCCCTCATCGCCGGACACCTCATCGTCACCCCCTCTCCTCTGACTACAATCCAGAGCACCACAACCATAGTCCCCTCTTCTTCTTCTTTTCTTCTCTTCTACTTTCCTTCTCTTTTCTTTTCTTGACGTCGCTTGAGTCGCACATGCTGCCGACGATCCGGATGACCCAGTCATCATCCTCATCCAGCGTGGTCACGTTATTGAGTAGCTGATTAATCTTTAATCTCCGTCGATGTGTTAAGAAAAATATAAAATGTTCACAATCAAAGAAATTTGTATCGCCATAATCAAGAACAGTGTCGCTTGTAGCAATTGTTAGAGAGCACGGATCGTCCACAGAGATTCGTGTTTTGATCGATCTTGTTTTAGATGAATTGAAAGAAAATAATAAAGAAAACGATTCAAGATTTATGAGATTGATTTTCAAGAAACATCTAGAAAAAATATCAAGAATCAAGAAATCAAGAAATTATCCAATATCAATTTGATTTATCAAGATTATGAAGAAAAGCTTGTAGGATTCGATCAAATTAGTAGCAATGATGAATCTAATAATTCCTAATCTTATCTTTTAATAATTTGTAGCTAGATCGATGACGATGAATGAAGATTAGGGATCTATTGAAGAAACTAGGGTTTCTCCTTCACTCCCTTGTCTTTTCATTGATCATCATTCGGATCTAGCCTTTAGCAAAGAGGATCATCAATCGTTTAATCCCTAATTTGCAACGAAATAATCAAGTATGTGATCTCGCTCCAAATTAGGACATTGATGATTCTTTTTCCTATAGTTCACAAATCTCATAAGACTTAAGATTAGTATTAGGATTTTATCATCACTTGATCTACCGATTCTCTCGAATCCTTCACAAGCGGAGGTTTACTCAAACATTATGAAAATTAAAGAATCAAGAATGAAGAATTTCATAATGCAAGAATGTATAGAAAGCGAGAATTACAATTATCACCTTTATTTAAATCTCATTCAAATTACACCTCTCAAATTGAGATTACAAGACTAGCTCTAGCTCACTCCTTTGAAAAGGAATTCGTCGTTGATCTTTGCGTGGCTCGATCGCCGTGAGACGTGGATCGGTTACGGATCTCTTTCTCGGATGATGATCGGCGTTGCAATAAAGGATCTTCGATTGTCGCTTGATTTTGCTCTCAATGGATCTTTATTTGATTGGATCTCAAGTTGTGTCACTCAACTTGAATTGAATTGATTTGGATTTGTGTTAGAATTGTGTAATATTTAACACTAATTGTGTAACCCCCCAACCTTAGATCTAGATCCCTTTTTATAAATTTCAAATAAATCTTCCCTCCAAAAGTAGGTTGTCAGAGAGAGCCTTCTAGAATGTAGTAGGTTGTTAGGGAGAGCCTTCTAGAATGAGGTTGTTACAAGGAGTCTTATAGAATAAGCTTGTTGCAAAGAAGTTTCCAGAAGAAGTCTGTTACAATGGAGCGTCTCAGGTAAGCAAGGTTGTTGAGAAGAAGCTTCTGGAGAACCGATGTCACCCCAAGCCCTAACTCCGCCGCGGATCCGCGACAACTTGGCCGACTCGGCCGCGGAACCGCGGCCATTTGATGAGCTATCTGTATCAGTTTTCTGTGCTTGTTTAGTATTGGAATTTGGGTCTTCTTCTGATATCTGGAATCTTTTTATCCCTACTGAATCTCTGCCAGATTTGAATTCTTTGTCTTGCTGTATTTTTTCTGCACACAATCTCGATGTAAAGTGTTGAGATATACAATATCATGCGTGCAGTAATAAACACACAATTTCCTATAAAGAATGTTGATTATAACTATAACACGTGGTATTTGGTATTTTGCAGATGAATTTGTAATCCGTGTTATATTTACAATAAACACCCTTAGATGATTAGAATAATGAGGAAATTGATGTGTTACAGATTGCATTATTTTCGGCTGAACAAATTCCCCCAAACTTGATTTTGATCGTTTCGAGCAAACGACTTTTATTCAGGTGAAGGAGAAATTTATTAAGAAAAAGAAAAAAACTAACTAGCACACTTTCGTAAGCAACACGATTGCACTGAGCATGTGCAACAAGCCTTTAAACCTTTAGGTGTCCCTAGTAGGAGGAGTGTTGTCGCCTGAGGGTTTTCAGCGGATTGCACCCATAAAATCCAATAATAAAAGAAAGACAGTGAAAGTTATATATAAAGATAAGAATTGTAAAAGAAAGACTTTGAAAATCAGAGTTTTCAACTACACTAGCTTTTCGGTTGCCATGTGTTTGATATAGTGCCCTTAGAGTCAATTATTGGATCACAGGCATGTGATTGCAACGATTGAGGGAGGACCTATACCGTTAGGACAATCTTACTCGAGAGGTTTGTATACTATATGGTTTGTCTTTATCATCGTGTAATGTTTTAGGTGACATTGTAATTCGCTATTACACGTTGATAGAGAATAGTATGCTACCATGGTTTATCTTTATCATCGTGTACTGCTTTAGGTGACCTTACAGGTCACAGAGCCCTTAGGATTCTTGCTTGACGGCCAGCAGTATGATGGCGATCATATACGTGGGAGCTGGGGTCTATAAGCACATCCTTAAAAGGTCCCTAGCCGTGGGAGTTTTCGAGATAGGGCATCGATACTCCAGAGTAGACTAGTGTATACAGTCGAGACCCCGACGAGGGGCGGTGGCCGGTCTCACAAGCCACTGGTGTCAGTTGGTTCACCTATGATGTATACAGGTGCTCATTGGGTTATGAGTACACCGGACAGGACTCGCCGGGAACATGCTGGTTGGTCTTATACCTGACGTCAGATAGCAGTTCCGTGGTGACATGTGTACAGGTTAGTTCATCGACCTGAGATCGTAATTTGTCTCGTGTGAGTTCCTACTGTACTTTGATTACTACCCTACCACGGCTCAAAGGAGTCGTGCAAACAGGTTTTAGTTGGGTACAGTCCCAAGCCACATGGAGGCAGTGAGCGGATTTGCAGGGGTTCGTCTCTCCCGGTATTGGGGGTGAGGTCGCACTGTGTCTAGAAGAGCCATTACATGAAGTCCTTGGCCAAGGCAGGAGATTTACTGGTAAGTATTCCAGTAGTATCTCAGGGTGTTCTGGGCTACACTCCAACACGACTTGTACCGCTTTTGGGGGTCTGACTTTTACCAACCCCCTAGGCCCGCTATGCGATGCTCATAGACGAACGGACCGGACTGTACGGATATTGTCACTGACAGGCTCAGTAGGGTATCAGGATGAGTTCGCTCATCGACCTCCCTTTTGGTCAATACCTGGTAGCTCGTTACGTATGACTAATACCTCTGACATGCTAGTGGTTAAATCCACAGCCAAAGTATTGACGAGTCTTTAGAGTCCCCCACAGACAGTTTCTCAAGTTTCGGGCGAAAATCTGTAGAGGCCGTATGGATATATGGCAGGGTTCGAACATATACGTGCGGTATTGCACGGATCATGATCGGACGGATAATACTAGCGAGCTTTGGTTTAAGCCGGATCCTAGTATTGTACTGTGTAGATTTTGTCTCATTGCATTTGTATTCGGTCGGAATACAAATGCGGGTATGTATATACAGTCGCGGGGTTTTCCAGTAATTTATTACGGGATCGTTTTTCTGAAGTTGCCAGTTTGCTTTCCGTTTCGGCCATTTTCCTTTGTTTCTTTCTTTGGCTGAAAAATTGATGGAGGAGGGCTTATTTGCAAATGTGCAAATTAGCAATATGGAGGGTTGTTTTTGTGATGATAGGTTCATAATGGTTCTAGCTTCCATTGAATTCTTTTTCATCATTGCTTGCCATGATGGGTTGAGTGATGGGTTTTGGAGTTGGACTTTTTGGTGTGACATATTTCATCATACCCACTCTTTTCTCTTCCTTGCATTATTGTCTCTCTCCCTTCACCACACATGGTCGGCCATTTGATAGAGGAGGGCTGTCCAAAATTTTGGTGAGGGATTTTGTTCTCATTTGCTTGCAAAAGTTCCTTAGTTCATCACAAAAGTTCACATCTCCTTCTCCACTTCCAAATGGCAACTTCTTATAACCCCATGAGACATAGAGTTCTATACTATTCTACAGCAATCTTGTACACGTCGGCTTGCCAACTTCGTGTCCGAGTTGCCTCGGTCTAGAGGTGGGAGCCCGTAAAAAGACTCGGCGATGTGGTGCCCTTTCCGACGAGGAAATGAAGACCGGAGATTCCGCGGGGAGATCGGGATGGTGGCTGAAGACCGAAGGACACGGATCGCTCGGTATAGCTCTCTACCCTTTCTTCATTTCGCTAGTAGTAGGTTAATGGTCCGATCCGGGTTTAAAGTCCGTGGTAGCGCCGATTTCTTGTTAAAGAAAAGTTTTTGTTTTCCGCATTTTGGCCTCGTTCTGACGGCCGGGGCGCCACTGTGCACTTACACTGGCATCAGAGCCGCGTCATTAACCTAGTCTAGCTTGCTCTAACGTGTTTACAAGTTTGATCGAACAGATTTTCCAAAAACCGCATTTCCATGTGACTGTTTCTGTCGAATTTTTCCTGTGCTCTAAAAATTATTTGGTATATTGGAAAAATACGTGCAGGGTTTTTTAAGAAGACTGCAGAAAAATGGTGGCATAAAAGCACTGTAGCGCTGCGGAACCGCGGCCGTAACCCCACTTTGGCCGCGGTTCCGCCGCCGAACAGTAGCTGCGCTGCACCATTTTTCTACAGTGCTCTTTAGACATGGAATTAGGGTTTCTGGTATATTCTTTTTGGGCCCAGATTTATTTTGAGTGCTACAGTTGTGCTTGGGGCCCACTTCGGGAAATTTAGTCGATCGAAAATTTTAAACATGTTAGTTCACAGTATTTACATTATATCTGCGACAGTGAATGTCACTTGATCGGTAAATCCTGTCTAACTGCTATAGCCCTTTTAGACGGATTTGCGAACGTGACATTCACGTTGATGTTCTGTGTTGTGTTGTGATGTTGCGGATTTGTCGTGGTGGATAGCCTGGTTGCAATGGTAGTACAGTTTGGTTGTATATGTACGTTTAATATTGCGAGGCGAGCGTCCGACATGTGGACTGTCGTTACTGCCTGTTTGTATATTATTCTTTTGGGGCACGACCGGGCTGAGGTCGATGTACCCGTTGTATATTTTACTTTCTGTACTAGGATTACCCCGCGGAGGGGTGCACGGGTAGCCAGGTTCTAAAGGGCAACGGGCCTGCATCTCATGGGTTTGAGACGGAGGGGGCTTCACTCTAGAATTGGCGGGCTATTCGCCGCACTCGTAGGGGGTATAGGTTGACCCAAGGAGGGGTGCCCAAGTTACCGGATTCCGTAAAGTGTTGGGTGGCCCATTCACGTTGCTGAAGGGGGCTGCCTCGCTTCAGGTTTTGGCGGGTGACTTGCCGCGGCCGTAGAGGTCTAGGATTTCATTGCACATGATATCCATATGACCAGGGGAACGTCAGGTTTCAGTAGCGGCTCTATGAAACCCGGGGATCCCAGATATCTGTATTGTTCTGTGATGCTTATTACATTTCTGTGATGTTGCATTTTATCACGCCATGAGCGAATATTATATATTGATATATATACTAGTAGATGTTGTATATGTTTTGCATCCGCGCTAGTCCAGTCCCCGCTCTGTCGTTAGTTAAGTAACCTAACGGGTGATGACGGGACCCAGTGGCGAATGCGGATGGCATATACGTACATCATTATTTTCGTTCTTTGTGGTGTGATAAATTGATGGGACTGCATTGATTCAGATCAATGCAAGCTAAACAAACCTATTCTGATATTGTTGGAACAACTTTTCAAAAAGCTGTTATTGCAAGGACGTTCTCTTTTGTTTTGCACAGTGGTATTCGGTTATGAATATTCAGCACCTCAGTCGACGAGGCAAGGGCCGAGATCCCTTCACCAGGAGTGACTCCTTGGACAGAAGTTTGCGTCAGGGCAATAACTTCACTATAGTCGATTGCTTTTGCTTTGCATCGTGGTATTCAGTTGGAATATCCTGCACCTCATTCTACGGGGAAAGAGCCGAGATCCCTTCACCGGGAGTGACCTATTTAGCTAAGGTTTTCGTCACTATATTTTTATAAAAAGCTATCCGGTTCCTTCAATGATATCAAGTTCATTGCGTTAAAGGTTTTTCGCCAAAAACCATTCGTAGCCCTCCGTCATTTCAGACGGGTAGCACGTAGTATTCATGCTATGTTTGTTGGCCTTCGTCAAGGCATAGTGTATGGTAGCTATTTGTTACCTTTCTGCTGCATAGATAGATGCGTTGGTTTGGGACAGTCGTACTGCCTTGTTGGCCAAAGTCAAGGGTAAGTACGGGTGGGTTCAAATCAACCTGGATAATGACGGGTAGAACTTGACATGTGATTTATGATTTGTTGGCCTTCGTCAAGGTCATAAGAGCATGGGGTAAAAATCACATCGGGAGTTTCTAAAGAAACTGAAACTTGCCAGATATGCTCATACCTTCTGGAGTGTGATAACGTGAGTGGATTCCATCACGTTATCATGCGATGATAGTTGGATCCCGATTCCCACTAATGAGTTAGTTTACTCCTCGGGTGATCCCGACTAATTCTTCTTTCAGGTTTGGAGGAGAATTTGAGGTTACAGTGGGAGGTTTCCTGATTAGATAAATTGGTAAACATTCTGATCTAGGTTAAAGTGCACGCTGAGTGTTTCTTTTCTCTCTCTCTTTGGCAACGACCATGACCCGACCCTTGACTATGACTCAGTGACCAAAATTAACCGAACCTTCTTAAACACTGGCTTTTGGATTATCAGAGTTGCATACCTCATTGCCACTCCTTCTTTTACCCTTTTCTCCAGAACACCTCGTATTACTATGAACATCCACTTCCATTGGATAAAACCATCGTATGGTTATATACGAACTCGAAGGAACTTGTTCCAGATTCGAGGATGGTTTCTGGTTCTGGAGAAAACGAATAGGACTATTCAGTTATCTTTTCCTTTTACCTTCTCTCAAGTTGCAAGTGCTCCTTGGATTAGGGGATAGTACACCTGTTACGCTTATTGGACAGTCTTCTTCCAAACCTTAGGCTGGTGCCGAACGGTAAGGAATGAAGAAAACCAATTAGCCTGATGATGTTGTACAGAAGGTATTAAGTTAAGACAAATAAAGGGATTAGTAAGAGGGCAGAGTAAATTGCGACTGCTATTCACGACCAAACCAAATATTTCTTCGCCAATCCTACATCACCTTTGTATTTCTCCAGAACACTCCGTATCACTACGAAGATCCACAGTTTTTTGGATACTCCATCATATGGTTATATACGAACTCGAAAGGAACTTGTTCCAGTTCGGGGATGGATTCTGGTTCAGGAGAAATAGGAATAAGGTTTATTCAGTTGTCTTTTATCTTCACCTTCTCTCAGGTTACGAATACTCCTAGGATTAGGAGAGTACACCCATTATGCTTATTGGATAGTCTTCTTCCAAACCATAGGCTGGTGCCGAAAGGTAAGGAAGGAAGAAAACCATTTAGCCTAAGAGGGTGTACAAAAGGTAATGACTAAAGACATATGAAGGGATGTGGAGAGATGGCATAGAAATATACGGTTACAGTTGTGAATCTGGATAATGGAAGAGGCATTACTAGGAATACCAGGATACCCCTACGAAACATTTCAATGTTTCAGTTTCACTGTGTACTGTTAAAGGAAAACTGATTTCCCAATTAGACACTTGCTCCAGGGTATGTATTTACCAGTTATGAATCTCACATCTGTATGGTTTTACAGATGATGAGTGGGAGTAAGTTATTGGGAATTAGGTGATTGCCCTCATTATATAGGAATTCGTTGTAATTGGTGATATTTGAGGAAACCACCTGGGTTGTTTGCCAGACGGCGAATATTTGGTTTTGAATATCCGCTGTTATGCACCAATTTCAAATTGATATATCTGTACGTCTATTTTTATAGAGTGAGATATACCTTTTTGAAATTATGTCCTTGACATTTACCTATATCAGTGGATGGTTTGGTAAGGAGCATTAAACAACGGTGTAATTCTTCTTAACCATAAGTAAAGTTTTCAACCTACGACACACAGCGAATGAGTTATTAGACTCAAGGGACTTATACAGAATATTGTATATTGACTGGTGTCCATTAGGACAGAGGGGTTGGTCCTCGTACTATATTCGGTTTACTTATGACTTCTCTTGTTTTTAGACAAGTGTTTCGTAGAAACACAAGGTCTGAGTTTTGAGAAGTTATAGGTATAAGAATAAAGTAGAGAACCAGGAGTTGCAAGTGTCAGGATTCTTCAAGGTGATCGAAGATGTAGATACTTGTGTATAGTATTCAGTTGATAGTAATGATTTTAAGAGAACTTGTTTCCCTTTCAGGTTACTCATAATTAGAAGCACTCCTAAATTGAGTAATGCTGATCGGCCTCCTTCCATTTAGTTGACATGCACTGGAGACAGCTGCATGATTTGAATCTGGTTCCAATTAAATCAGTGCCTCTGTTTCTATATAGGATATAGAACGGTTCATATCTTAACGATGTTAAGGTACGGGGAGTTGTCCGGCTTATGCTTAAAACCAGACTCTGGATAACTCAAGACACGTTTCTATAATGGCTGTTTGTGGGTTGACCCAGGCTATGACGAGGGTTGACTTTCTACCATCCGGAAGATCAATAGTGATATTGTTCTTGACTCGCCACAGTTTTAAAAGAAATGGATTTTTTCAGAAAGCAGTAGTGGGAGTATGGTAGAACTGGAAGTAATTCCAGAACCGCAAACGATTACTAAAAATTTGATAAGAACCTAGAGATTCAATCTGGTTTGACATTCCATTGGCCACTCCGCAGATATGGTGGGTAACCTCAGGCACCCGAGAGGTACTCCGGTAGCCTCAAAGACGGTGAAAGGGAGGTTCTTGTTTACACAGACTTGTCATTGTTGTTGTTCCAGGCTATGAGACCCGGCAGGAGGATGAGTATAGCGTCGTTCTAAACTAGCTTTAGAAGTGCACGTGTATATGACTCTGCCAGAGGGTTGTCGTAGTCAGTGGGAGCAGCGGAAGCATAGTGGACAAGTGACTTATGTCTATTTATGGACTAAAGCAAATATAGCGGAGATAGATCATCTATTTCTGATGCGACAGTCATAGGTTTTGTAGAGTTCCTAGGCACCCTAATGAGGTCTCACAAGGCATCAACCATGCCAATTTCAAATTTTAACGGTGCCGAGAAACCCTAACAAGATCGTTGGCTAGAATTTTAGGCGACAAAGCAAACTAGTTAACATCTTAACTAAAAGGAAACGGAAATACAACCTTTGTAGATCCGGTGCTCCACCTCCATAGATCCGCAATGAAGTCCTCTCGCTGTCCAAAACAAATCCCGGGCTCTAGCGTCGGCTTCATCGGAGAATAGGCGAGCTAGGTCGTCGATGTCCATGCCGAAGATGATCTACGTCGAAGCATCGCTAGATCAAGCTCCACCTTCACCAAGCCATGAAAACTCGTGAAGGAAACACCCTATACTACTTGGCAAGAGGTAGAGGATGAAGAAATAGGAAGTGGGTTCATTTTAGAATTGGAATTCTCACTTTATTTCATCACTTGCCATTAGAGTAGCAAGCTTTTCTTCATGTGAAGAAAATGAAGAAGAAGAAGAATGTTATGATAAGAATTATTCAAAAAGAAAAGAAAAAGAATTCTTATCATAAGCTTACCATAGTTAGGTGTAGAGAATTAATTAGGGTTAAGTGGAATGGTTAGGGTTAAGCATGAGACAAAATGGTCACAAAGTCCAAGTATTCATGAAGCTTCATGAAAGAACAAAAGAATGCCACCATTTTTCTCATGCCATTTTATTTTTCCAAAAAAGAAAAAGATTACTAAATGAATAAGGAAATCAAAAACCCTAATCATCCACTTAACCATAGTTTAATTCTTTACACTTAACCAAAAGGCATGTATCATCAAACATGATACAATCTTGTGCACAAAAAATATATCATATATATAATGTGCACAAACAAGTGAGAAAATCCATTTAAAATGAACCAATACTAGTTAATGCAAAGTAATATATCAAATATATAATTATGCATTAAATCATTAAATCAACACTTGATTTAACGACCCGGTCATATCGCATATAACCGACTAATATCAATAGTAACAACTTATCGAATCAACACTTGATCCGATAACCCGGCTATAATGCATATAACCGATCAATGTTACAAATCGCGAGATTGGAATACGGTATCACATACACGCATTATCCTCGGTCCCGCACATATCTCATATGCGCTCCTATTTCGTTTCGCTTGAGCCAGGAAACCTCTGTGTAGGACTCTAAAGACTCGTCAATACGCCGGCAGCAGATGATGATCATATCAAACACCCACAAGCCGCAAGCGGTCTGCTAAACGTAACGGCCACCCGGGTATTGAGCGATCAGAAGATCGACGAGCAAGCCCGCTCACACTCCAGTGAATCCAACCAGTAACACTTACCGTACAGTCCGGTCTGATCGTTTGATATGTCGCATATCTCGCCTAGGGGTGGTAAACGTCAGACCCCAATAGCTCGATAAGTCGTGTCGATATGAGGTCTATAACAATTCGAGAAACTACTGGTAACACTTACCAGTATATCTCAGCAACCTTGGCCAGGGATTTCCTGTTATAGCCAATCGAACACAGCGCAACATCAACTCCCTATACCGGGAGAAACGAATCCCCTCCTATCGCTCATTGCCTCCATGTGACTCGGGACTGTACCCAAAAACCACCGTTTTGCACGCCCTCTTGGACGTGGTAAGATGGAAATCAAAGCACAGTGGGAACCACACAAGACTCTATGACGATCTCGGGTCAACAGACTACTCTGTACCAGTGTCACCAGAGAACAGCCATCTGACGTAAGGTATAATACCATCTGGGAGTTCTCGGCGAGTCCGTCCAGTGTACCCAGTCTCTACTGAGCACCCGTATATCTCCTCTGATGTCAAACACCGATGGATATGGGATCATCCATCGCCCATCTGTATGGGTCGAGAAGGTATACGCTAGTCTACTCTGGTATATCGATGCCCCGTTTCGATATACCTACGACTAGGGACTTTGAAGGATGTACTTATAGACTATCTGTCCCCACTAGTATGATCTGCATCATAGTCCAGGTAGTCAAGTACACATCCTAAGGGCTTTACCAACATGTAACAGAGAGACAATCAGTGTACACGTTAAGGTAAAGTGCAACCAGATAGCATACTATCATGTCGAGCAAGAAAGTCCTCCCTATATACGTCCTAGCATCCACTACAATATACATCATATGTACAGTAATGGCCTCTAGGGCATACATATAACTAACAATCTCCCACTTGCACTAGGGCCATCTGTAGCAGTGGTTGTAGTATCTCATACTCAACCATCCCATAAAAGTCTCTGTCTAGGAATAGGCCTTCGTGAGTGGATCCGCCGTGTTATCCTCTGAGTCTACTCTCCTTACCTCGATCTCCTTGGAGATCAACTATCTCCATGATCAGGTGATACTGCCTTAGAATATGTCTGGATCACTGATGGGACGGACGTTCCTTGGCATAAGCCACAACTTCATTGTCACACAATGGGAGGAACATAGTTCATCTCATGAACCAATATACACCCAAACAGCCTTTTTGGTAGCATCTTAAGTAGCGATGTATCCTGCCTTTATCGTCTAGTATGTCACGGTATCTAGCTTGGAACTCTTCCAACATACCGTCCCTTTACTGAGGGTAAAGACAATGCCTGCGACTGACATTCAGTCGTCTTTATCACCCTGGAACCCTTCCAGTGATTCTCCCCAGGATTGATTGATACCATCTCACTACAACTAGTGAGAATCCTAACATCCAATTAGATCTATCTCATAGATCCAAAGTTTAGGATTTAGGAGGTATCATCTTTGATCCTATATGGAGAATCCTAGTGATAAGCGGAGATTGACCGAGCGTAGCGTAGGAAACTCCTTCCCTATCAAGAGTATGTCATCCACGTACTCTACGAGGATCATCACCATACTCCCTACTACCTTTTTGTATATACAAGGTTCATCTACCATTTTGATGATGTCAAACTGTTTGACTACTACATCAAAACAGATGTTCCAACTCCGCGATACCTGCTTTATCCTATAAAGCATCTTGTACACGTTTCCGCTGCTCCCACTGTCTACGAAGCCCTCTGGCTGTGTACTTATAGACTCTCTCTTCTAAAACATCATTTAGAAAAGCAGTCATGACACCCAACCGCCAGATATCGTAGTCATGGTATGTAGCCGTGGCAAGTAGGATCTGGATGGACTTAAGCATAGCCACTTGAAAAGGTTTCATCATTATCCATGCCCGGTCGATGACGAAAACCTTTAACAAGTCTAGCTTTGAAAGTCTCAACTTTTCGATGTACACCAAGTAATCTTCTCAAGATATACTTGCTCCCGATGGGGATTTAACCCTTCAGATATAGCAACCAAAGTCCATACTTTGTTGGTGTACATGGATTCCATCTCAGATCGCTAAGCATCCAGCCATTCTAACAGAGTCTTACTCCTGATGGCCAGCTCGAAGCTAGTTGGGTCATCATCTCATGATGCAATCCTCGCTCCCACTGTCATAGAGTAACCGAAGTATCTCTCAGGTGGGTGAGGAACCCTATTAGATCGGCGGAGAGGCTGAGGTTCGTTGGTCTCTACTGAATCCTTTGGTTCTATCAAATCATCAGCTGCAGTTTGTATAGCTGGAACATTTCCAGTTCTACATAACTGACCTTGCCTCGAGCTTGTCTGGATTTTACTTTTAGACATAAGCTGGACAACCCCAAATCTTAACTAACTTAAGATTTGGGCTCTTCCTTTTCCATATCACATATGAAGTGGTAGGCAACTGATTTGATTCGAACCCTATTCAATAGGTATGCAGCTTCTCAAGTGCATAACTCCCAAAAAGGAAACAGGTAACTCAGTAGTACTCATCATAGAGCACACCTTATCATATAGGGTGTGATTGCTCCGCCCCGATATACCATCGTGCTATGGTGTATACGGAGGAGTAATGCTGAGAGAGAATCTCATTTTCCTTTAGAATAGTCCAGGATTTCCGTGCTCAAGTATTCTCCTCCTTGATCACATCAAAGGACATAATACTCATACCTGTATTTTGGTTCTCTACTTCTAACTTATATTCTGTGAATATCTCAAAAGGTTCGGACTTGTGTTTCAACAGGAACATAGGTCTGAATCTCGAAAGATTATCAGAGAATGTAATGAAGTACAAAGAACCGGTCTTGGCATGTGTAGACAGGGGACCTTCATACATCAACATGTATCATCCCAAGAGTTCAACTAACTCTTTCTCTGTTTCCAGTAAACGGAGCTATGGTCATCTTATCTTTGTGACATGACTGGCAAGTTTCATAAGATGTAAATTCAAACTGATTTAAATATGCATCTAAAATGTAACTTCAGCCAATCGAATCGCATTGATATGACCTAGTCTACAATGCCTCAAGAAGGATTCGTTCATTTCTGAACTCTTCCTCTTGTGTGTGTTCCGTATACTAAGAACTGTAGTTTGATTTAGAACAACAATGTTTTTAGATAACGTGCCTGATCCGATCAACTTTTGATATAGGAAATGTTCAAAACATTATCCAACTATACAAAATTTTATCATTTCTTTACTAATAAAGAGACTGATATGATTTTGTATATCAGGTTCGGTATCTAATAACATTCGTTCAGAATCAATGTATTGGTAATACAGGGTGACAGTGACCAACAGACTTGGCTGCAACACTTGCCCCGTTTTCTGCCTCATGAAACTTATCACCCGTTCTCAGTTCTCTACCTTTCTATAGCCCTATGTAACAGATTACATATCTGGGATCCTGATCTGGTATCACATACCCAGGACGTAGAGGATACAGAGAAACAGTTCTTTGTAATGAACACACCCGAAGATGATGCATCAGCATGCACTCTCTTCGTTTGGGCGGCACGGGAAATCTGGTATTCCCCAATTTCCTGCTCTATCTTATAACAATTATAAGTTGGAACGGGACCAACATTCCCCAGCTCAGTATAACAAGCGGGTTCGGTCAAATATCCGTATTATTATCTTGATTAAGGCGTGATATGGTCGCTACCAGGAGAGAGAGAGAAGAAAACACTCAGCGTGCGCTCTTGCAAGAATAGATTGGTTTTTATTTTATCTAATCAGGATGGCTCCCACTGCTTTTTATCAAATCTTCCTTCAAACCCTAAAAGGAAAGACTAGCCGGGATTAATTACACACTACAAGTTCGCCAATCTTTCAGCCAGGCCAGTGTCGGTACTTTGAGGGAGGTCCCCCGTGCTTTCGCACGAACCTAATTAATGTAAACCTCGTTTTCCCAGAGGCGTAACCTCGTTAACACCTTTCTAGACACCTACTTGATCGGCTAATTGTAATGTGTAAAACTCTCCCAGGAGTAACTCTTACTCGCAGTGGGTATCGGGATCCAACTATCTCATAGAAGATATGCAATCTCATTGCAAATTTCAACACTTGAAATTCCCGATAATCTTTTGCCCCTAGCGTCCTATGACCTTGACAGAGGTCAACAAACCATAGGCTTCTAGTCAAGTTCAACCCGTCATTTCCTGATTGAAGTAAACCCACCCGCACGACCCTTGACAGAGGTCAACAAGGTCGCACGACTACCCCAAATCAATCACATCATATGCTTATGCAGATAAGCACTAATCAGCTACCGCACACTACGCCTTGACAGAGGTCAACAAACGCAGCACGAATACTAACCAGTACATATCTGAAATGACGGAGGGCTACGACAGGTTTTTCTGAAAACCTATTGCGTAATGAACTTGATATCGTTGTAGAATAAAATGATTTTATAATGGAGTGCTTTTGAGGCTTTTCTAGTTTTGCTAAAGGAGTCACTCCCGGTGAAGGGATCGTCGGTCCTTTCCTCGTCGAATGAGGTGCGGGATATATCATATATATCACTGTGCAAAGCAGAACTCTTAAAAGCAATCAAAAGACAAACCGAGTGTGTAGCATCTGCCAGTTATTGCTAAAGGAGTCACTCCCGGTGAAGGGATCTCGGTCCTTTCCTCATCGAATAAGGTGCAGGATATATCATATATACCGCTGTGCAAAGCAAAAACTGTAGCTACCTGTTTTATTTTTGAAATTCGATTCTACAACATCTTAGGTTTCTTTTATTTTATTAATCTCATTAATGAAGTCCCATCATTTAAGTACCTAAACATCACAGATAAATACGACGTACACTTATGCCATCCGCATTCGCCTCGATGTCCCCTCGTGCACCGTTAGGTTAGGTAACTAACGGCAGAGCGGGGCAGGGCTAGCGCGGGTGTAAAACATAAGTAACGTCTATATAATATATCATATATACTATATACAGTATCTATCACAGAACATATCACATGATCACATCACAGATATCGCAGCAGAAGAAACATATGAAATATTGGATATACTAGGACGTCCGTGTTTTCAATACGAGCCAGTATAAAACACGGATTCCACGGTCGCGATGAATAGCCAAACCCACACCCCTAGACCCCTACGAGAGCGGCAAGCAACCCTACCAATTCTAGAGTTAGGAGACCCGGACTCGACTCCTCGAGTTGGTCTCCCACTGGACTCCAGAACCCGGTTACTTATGCCCTCCTCCTTGGGTCTATCCTAGTGCGGAAAAGTAAATAATATACAAAAGGTGACATCTTCCGCAACCTGGAAGTGCCCCAATAAAAGAATATTATATACAAGTTTTTACATGAATGAAAATGAAAAACACTCATCTCACATAAAAACCCCCGGCTATTCAAACACGACGATCCAATATAACATATCCAGCAACACATAACATCACATGTCATCAACGTAAGTAAACATGCGTATCCCAATTGTCGTTGGCATATAGCAACGAAACCGGCGATATCACATATTACACTTACGGTCACATAAAAGAAAGTGTAAAACTACAACAGTTGGAATCCGCAACCTCTTTAGACATCGCATGCCTAATCAAATGAATTCCTTAGACATCGCATGTCTAACAATTATAAACCCCGCATTTTAGTCTCAAAATCGAAAACACTTTTCAATATTAAGTCGGCGAATTCAACAGGATTCCCGACATTCTGATCGAATGCTCGTCGGAAACTTTAGTAGGCGGCCGCACCCCCGATACCGTCGATGAAGTGCACTAAGGCGGAACACCGCTGCCGCGAGCACCCGAACGGATGCTTTCGGCGACGGGGTTCTCCTACAGTCACTTGGTCGGGGCTATGGAGTGAGGCTGTCTATTAAGTTTATCGGCGAGTATCCGCATACGCTACGTGATTGCGACGGACTTTTGATCACATCAAAATTCCGGGGCAACCGATCAAGTGAGACTAATCTGCTATGTTTATAACATTCATTCAGTTATCTCATAACATATTGTGAATTCCAATTATTGTATCCCATTCCAGATAAATAGAAAATGTTAAACTTTCCGATCGAACAATCGAACACCCAAGTTTCCCCGAAACAGATCAACACTTGAAATAAGTTTAAAAACATTCACTTCGTGCCTCAGTACCAACGGTCCAGCCGTAGAAGGGTCAAGCCAACGCCTCACATGTGGCACGCCGTACTGCCCCAAACCCGAAGGTTCAAAGGGCAGTTCAAGACGGCCACATAATCGAGTTAAGGTTTGTTGTCTTCTAGAGGGTCCATCGCGTTACTTGCACTACTTAGAACGTCGTTAAACTACGGAAAAATCCAACACTTGGAAATTTCCCGACAGGGGAAAAATTGGGTATTTATATCCGGTCGAACTTTTTAACATATTCCAAAATTATCCGGAAAACCACATAGACAAAATCTGATACTCCGATCGAAACACCGAATCCCCAAAACAACCCCAGAAAATTCAACTCTTGAATAAATTTTAAAAAAAACCCAGAGAACTCTACACAGTTAAATAGGAATTACAGTACAAAATGTTAGGGCTGACGTCACAATTTTGCCGCGGAACCGCCGCATAAGCAAGGCTTATGCCGCGGTTCCGCCGCCGATAGCACTGTTCATGAAATAAATTTTGCGCCGTAATTCTTAGATTTCCCTGCTGATTTTTCTGCATATTTTTAATATGGAAAAAACCCAGATTTTAGAAAAAGTCCAGAGAGCATGTTTGGTTTAGGGTTTCGGGTTCGTTCGGACTTCAAACTTCGTCTACACTTCGCCTAAGGCTCTAGCTAGGCTCTGATACCACTGTAGGGTTCCTAGACACCCTAATGAGGTCTCACAAGGCATCAACCATGCCAATTTCAAATTTTAACGGTGGCGAGAAACCCTAACAAGATCGTTGGCTAGAATTTTAGGCGACAAAGCAAACTAGTTAACATCTTAACTAAAAGGAAACGGAAATACAACCTTTGTAGATCCGGTGCTCCACCTCCATAGCTCCGCAATGAAGTCCTCTCGCTGTCCAAAACAAATCCCGGGCTCTAGCGTCGGCTTCATCGGAGAATAGGCGAGCTAGGTCGTCGATGTCCATGCCGAAGATGATCTACGTCGAAGCATCGATAGATCAAGCTCCACCTTCACCAAGCCATGAAAACTCGTGAAGGAAACACCCTATACAACTTGGCAAGAGGTAGAGGATGAAGAAATAGGAAGTGGGTTCACTTTAGAATTGGAATTCTCACTTTATTTCATCACTTGCCATTAGAGTAGCAAGCTTTTCTTCATGTGAAGAAAATGAAGAAGAAGAAGAATGTTATGATAAGAATTATTCAAAAAGAAAAGAAAAAGAATTCTTATCATAAGCTTACCATAGTTAGGTGTAGAGAATTAATTAGGGTTAAGTGGAATGGTTAGGGTTAAGCATGAGACAAAATGGTCACAAAGTCAAAGTATTCATGAAGCTTCATGAAAGAACAAAAGAATGCCACCATTCTTCTCATGCCATTTAATTTTTCCAAAAAAGAAAAAGATTACTAAATGAATAAGGAAATCAAAAACCCTAATCATCCACTTAACCATAGTTTAATTCTTTACACTTAACCAAAAGGCATGTATCATCAAACATGATACAATCTTGTGCACAAAAAATATATCATATATATAATGTGCACAAACAAGTGAGAAAATCCATTTAAAATGAACCAATACTAGTTAATGCAAAGTAATATATCAAATATATAATTATGCATTAAATCATTAAATCAACACTTGATTTAACGACCCGGTCATATCGCATATAACCGACTAATATCAATAGTAACAACTTATCGAATCAACACTTGATCCGATAACCCGGCTATAATGCATATAACCGATCAATGTTACAAATCGCGAGAATGGAATACGGTATCACAAACACGCATTATTCTCGGTCCCGCACATATCTCATATGCGCTCCTATTTCGTTTCGCTTGAGCCAGGAAACCTCTGTGTAGGACTCTAAAGACTCGTCAATACGCCGGCAGTAGATGCTGATTATATCAAACACCCACAAGCCGCAAGCAGTCTGCTAAACGTAACGGCCGCCCGGGTATTGAGCGATCAGAAGATCGACGAGCAAGCCCGCTCACACTCCAGTGAATCCAACCAGTAACACTTACCGTACAGTCCGGTCTGATCGTCTGATATGTCGCATATCTCGCCTAGGGGTGGTAAACGTCAGACCCCAATAGCTCGATAAGTCGTGTCGATATGAGGTCTATAACAATTCGAGAAACTACTGGTAACACTTACCAGTATATCTCAGCAACCCTGGCCAGGGATTTCCTGTTATAGCCAATCGAACACAGCGCAACATCAACTCCCTATACCGGGAGAGACGAATCCCCTCCTATCGCTCATTGCCTCCATGTGACTCGGGACTGTACCCAAAAACCACCGTTTTGCACGCCCTCTTGGACGTGGTAAGATGGAAATCAAAGCACAGTGGGAACCACACAAGACTCTATGACGATCTCGGGTCAACAGACTACTCTGTACCAGTGTCACCAGAGAACTGCCATCTGACGTAAGGTATAATACTATCTGGGAGTTCTCGGCGAGTCCGTCCAGTGTACCCAGTCTCTACTGAGCACCCGTATATCTCCTCTGATGTCAAACACCGATGGATATGGGATCATCCATCGCCCATCTGTATGGGTCGAGAAGGTATACGCTAGTCTACTCTGGTATATCGATGCCCCGTTTCAATATACCTACGACTAGGGACTTTGAAGGATGTACTTATAGACTATCTGTCCCCACTAGTATGATCTGCATCATAGTCCAGGTAGTCAAGTACACATCCTAAGGGCTTTACCAACATGTAACAGAGAGACAATCAGTGTACACGTTAACGTAAAGTGCAACCAGATAGCATACTATCATGTCGAGCAAGAAAGTCCTCCCTATATACGTCCTAGCATCCACTACAATATACATCATATGTACAGTAATGGCCTCTAGGGCATACATATAACTAACAGGTTTGACTTCATCAGAATAGGGTATGGATCTGTTAAGAAGGTAGTAGGGTGTGATGTCCTGGTATTTGGATGACATACACAGAGTATGAAGTGATATTCCTATACTACAATCGGTTATACTTTGGTTGTCACACAGTGGTTTCTCCACATAGGATATAGATATAATATCAGACATTTTGGTTACTAGATCTATGGTTTCTGATCTAGATTTGGGTAGTTTCCCAATCTGGGTACTTAGACAGCATTCTAAAGGTGTTTTAGAATGGACGACTCCTGGCACAGTAGTATACCTGCAGGTAATGGAGTCACCCTCTCTAAAGGTGTCTTACAGACTAAAGGGGAGAGGGATGTGCATGATTGGCAGATCACTTGCTTAGGCAATTGAGTTGATCATGAGATGTCAAGTACCACACCAGATGTTGTTTTTGCAGTAGATGCAATAAGTTGATATTAATCCAATCCTGGAGAAACATTAGGAAGCAGTGTTAGAACATAAGTGGATGTTCTAGGGATATGATAACAACAACCTCTTTTAGGAGACAGTTATCATTCCAGACTTCTAAGGTGACCTGGATGACAGGGTGGCTGTCAGAGTTATAGTTTTCCCTCTGACGAGGGGCAGTATTTTGGACAGGTGGTCCAGGCGGATACTGAGGGAGGCATGGCGCAGGATACTGATTAAGTTCAGTTGACGATACAGTCTAAGAAGTTTGGATTTAGAGTTCATTAATGTAACCCTTCGAAAATCGTTAGGCAGTTTTTCGGTAATCGGCCAATTTTTCGGCTTTTTCCGTAAAAAGTCAAAATAGGTATTTTTTCTTTGTAGACCTAATTATACAAAATTTAGATAAGATATTACTATAATTTTGTCACTAAAATGTCATTTATAATTTCCTAGTTAAATAAAAAAAAATTTCGTAATTAATTATTTTTTTATTATTTTAAGCCTTTTTAAATACATTTAATTAGGGATAAATACAAATTTAATTAGGTAAATTTCTTAATTAGGAGTCTTTATAATCTAAAATAAGGTGTAAAAAAATTTGTGTCATGACTTTCACATTTTTAGTTTTTGGGTTGGAAATTTAATGAAAAAATGAAGTAAAATGGGGTTTTTTGTAAAAGGGTTGATGTGAAATGCATTAATTGAGATTGGAGGGGTCTTTTTGGCCTAGAATCATCTACACAAAACCCCCATTCCCTTTCTTGACCTGCTGGCCGAGCTCCACACAGCAGCAACCTCCATTTTCCCACTTCTTTCTTGCTTCAATTTCATGCCAAAATTCATCAAAAATTCACAAATTACTTCTCCAATTCAAAACAAAACCCTAATCCACTCTCTCCTCAAGCCAAATTAGTTCAAAACTTGGAGAAAGGAGGCTTCTTTGGTGGCTTGAGCAATCTAGGGTTCACACTTGGGAGGTATAAATCCAAATCTAGTTGTTAATTGTTGTTTAGGTTGCTAGATTTAGTAGTTTTAGTGTGTAATTTGCTTATGAATTCTTGTTTAGGAAATTCAAGAAAGGGAATTGATGTTGTAATTAGGGTTTGTAGCATGGTTGATGGATTTAAGTTAGGGCTTTGGTTATCCAATTGGTTAGAGTGATTAATTGAGCAATGTTGCGTTTGCTAGATCGATAAAATTTCGACATTTACATAGAATCGCTATGCTATTTGCTTACTAGTTTTTCTAAAATTTTAGGAGGTGATCTAATTGTGTTATTTAGGCGATATAATTAACATCTTATACGACTATTAGGGTGTGTGAATACGGAGTTTTGTTTAGTCGGGTTTTAGTTTTGACAATTCCCCGATACGGCGATTTTAGTTAAGGTTTTAGCGATTTTCGTGTATTTTCCGCGTACCGAGTGCACGTTGTGATTAATCCGAGAGCGTCGATCTTTTCATAGTGTGAGTTGCATCATTTCGGAAATCTGTAACCTTATATTGTGTGTTATGCAATTTTAGGATCGGTCGGGGAAACTTCGGATACGGCGCGAAAAGGCAAAGCGGTGGCCGGATCAGATTAGCGGGGATTTCTGGTGAGTAGATATATTCATCTACGGGGGAATCGTCTGGATGGCGCGAGGCGCCCCCCTAGTTAGGATTACCCTACTTTATGCATTAATTATATTGTTAGCTAGCTTATCCATTTATATACATGGCATACCCTCACAGCTAACCCTATACTAGATTGCATGGACATTCATATGACGTTCATATATACATACGCGATATCATTTCGTAGGACACGAACACCTTACCATTGGCATCGATTGCACACGCACTATTCATGTGACACACACGCCTTTGGTAATTGCCATGCCACGTACACTAGAAAACCTGTTTAACTTAATATCGCTATTTGCATTCAAACATGATATATGAAATTGCATAGCATGCATATACCACGCATTATCATCATATTTATATAGATTGCTACTAAAACTCACATCACATACATTGATATCATAGACATTTATTATATATAACATGTGGACACTATGATTTTCTTGATGATTTCAGTTTTTCTGTGATTTCTGGATTTTTGGGGAAAACCGCAAGAATTCAACAAAACCTTAGATTTATCATTTTCAAAACAAAGTTGCGGTTTTCTCGTGATGTCTGTGTCGTCCACCATGAGTTTTCATGTTTTCTGTTGGATTTCGAGACCCGATTCGAGGAGTGGATGAACCGTCTCGGGTACATGGTGGGCCCGGTATGGTACCCCGGGGCAAGAAGATCGAGTTGTAGACGATGAGCCTGGCAGGGGAAGACTACCTACCGGTGATGTCTGGCGCGGCGGATATCCGGAGGATACCGACCGTTGTCGTGAGATTTATGATATGGGCCGATCCGGACTGACGGAGCCCGACATTGAGACAGATATGATTCCTATTTGGTGTCGATGCTTGACACGGGTTTTCTGAGGATTTCTTGATGATATTTGGCTATTATGCAGACATTCGTTTTCTAAAAGTTAAGAATGCAGTAACCTTAACATTTAAAACACTTAAAGAGTTAGGAAAGGTATTGCATACATGTGCATGCATACTAGAGTTATTATATCACATATGGACATACATGTTGTTCCGCATTGCGTGCATTCTTACGATTGCCTTACTAGATGTTATATTTACTCACGAGCTGGCAACTCACCCCCGTTGTGCCACAGTGTCTTGCAGGTCGGACCCGTCAGTTTTGTAGCGGCGGGCTATCTTGTCATCAGTTCCTTTTGCGCAGACTCGCGACATCGCCCGCAGGTGGGTTGCGAGTATACTTTATTTCTTGTTGTTTTATCATTGTATCTAGTATTCACCATCTACCACTTGTATTGTATATGCGACCTAGTGATGAGAATGAGAGATATGTATATTTGTGGTTTCTTTTGGGTCGAGCTCACTTGAGCCGGCGTTGCGTTTTCTGATATTTTGGGTTTCTTCTGCTCTTTTCTTGGTATTGCTTATATATATTGCATGTGGTTGTGATCCGCCTTGGGCGAAGAGCTAGCTCCCGCTTGGGGATGCCATTTTTATGATTTCATATGTATTATCTTGTTGTACCCATTTTTGGGGATAGAAAATACAGGGGAGACTCTGCCGAAATTTTCAGAAATTTTTGATGTTTTAAAAAGGGATTCTTTGCAACTCAATTGATTTAAAAAACCGTTTTCATTTAAGGTTTTCCTTCACTCTCTTTTGATTTTGGTTTAGATTTTCTGGGTTTTGGCTGACTTAGGTTACGGTACGCCTTTAGACGTCTCGTAATCTAAGTGCCAGTCACGTTCCGTACTTTCGGGTCGTGACAAAGTTGGTATCAGAGCGTAGGTTTTACCTTTCTGAGTGTAGGACGACCTTGGTAGATGGAGTAGGTGACTTAAGCAGAGTGGCGTAGCGTGGGTATGATCCGCGGCATACTTACGATACGGTACTCCGCCTAAGTGACCTTAGGACATAATTGCTTGTATTTCCTTTCGTGATTCCTTGCATTCCTTGATCCAATTGCAATGTCCTTATCAGTTCTATTTCTTATTCCAGCTTCGATGCCGCCAAAGACTACGAGAGCTCAGCGGGCTGCCGCTAGGGATGAGATTCGGGCGGGCCCGTCTGAGGCGAGGATCGAGCGGGAGGATACGCCTACCCCTCAGGGTCCTACTGATCCGCCTTATCCTGACCGTATTGCCAGATTAGAGGCCGGCATGCAAGAGTTGCGGCAGATGATGGGATCTTTAGTTGAGTCCAGCCGGGCACAGAGATCCGAGGACGTTCCTTCCACCGCACAGACCACGATCATACCTGCTGCACAGATGGTCACTCCTGCTGCTACTACGGAGATTATCCCTGTTTCACTACAGGAGTTCATGAGATTGAGACCTCCAGCTTTTACCGGTACAGATGCGACAGAGGACCCACAGGCATTTCTCGATAGGATGGCACGGATTGGCCGTTCGTTGAGGTGTTCTGAGGATAGATTGGTAGAGTTTGCGAGTTTTCGTCTGGAGGGTCTTGCCTAGACATGGTACGACTCAGTAGAGAGAGGCCGAGCTGCAGGTCTGCCTTCTATGACCTGGGATGAGTTTACAGCTGCATTTCTTGCCCGTTTTCTTCCGGAGAGTGTCCGAGATGCTCGAGCCCGTAGTTTTGAGTCTCTGCGCAAGACTCCTGGGATGACAGTGTCGGAGTATGATATACAGTTTACCCAGTTGTCTCGATATGCTCCGCACCTAGTCGACACAGAAGAGAAGAGGATAAAGAGGTTTGTACGAGGGCTTGATACACAGCTATTCCTTGCCATCGGCACCCAGCACTTTGATACATACGCAGCCGCGATGGACGCAGCCTTACTTTTGGAGGAGCGTATTTCTGAGACTCCGGTCGCTTCTGGGCCGAAGAGGATCCGTACTGATACGCCAGCCCAGCGGCAGATGGGCAGACATCGTGATAGATTATTTCCGGGAGATGGCGGAGGCAGAGGATTGAGACGAGGTCAATTATTTGGTTCATATCCACAGACCCAGCAGTCGTCTCCAGGATGTTTTCGGTGTGGGAGTCAGTATCACCGTGTCAGAGACTGTACCATGGGACGTCCGAGCGCGGCGACAGTCCCGCATGTGACTTTACCACCTTCACCACCTTCGCAGAGAGCTTTACTTCCTCCTTCTGATGATGCTTCACGCCAGCCAGATGCTTCTAGAGGCCGTGGGCGTGGCGGTCCGGTTCAGAGAGGACGAGGCGACAGAGGCAGAGGCAGAGGCCGAGGTAGAGGCAGAGGACAGCCAGCTATTAGTGGTGGACAGGCCCGAGTGTTCGCGTTGACTCCTCAGGATGCACAGGCATCCAATGCCGTCGTGACAGGTACTCTGCCAGTATGTTCTTTTAATGCACGGGTATTATTTGATCCAGGCTCCACACATTCCTATGTTTCCACGTATTTTGCACCGAGGTTGGGCCGAGAGTCTTGTCCGTTAGATCAGCCGCTTGTCGTTATTACCCCGGTAGGCGAGTCTTTTGTTGCCCGTTTTGTGTACCGATCTTGTTCCGTTCGTATCGGGGAGAGAGATTCTTCAGTAGATTTGATTCTCCTCGATATGCTAGACTTTGACGTTCTTCTTGGTATGGACTGGCTAGCCACCTGTTATGCATCCGTGGACTGCCGTGAAAAAGCAGTCAGATTCAGTTTTCCTGGCGAACCGGTTCTTATTATTCAAGGAGATCGTAGCGCTACCCTTCCCAGCTTGATTTCTTCTCTTCGCGCTGGTCAGCTCTTAAGGAAAGGGTGTCAGGGATTCTTAGCCTATGTTTGTGATACTAGCTCCACAGAGGTTCCGTTGGACCAGGTCCCTGTTGTGAGAGAGTTTCCTGATGTATTCCCTAACGAGCTGCCTGGTCTGCCACCAGAGCGTGAGATTGAGTTCTGTATTGACTTGATCCCCGGCACGGGGCCTATCTCTATACCGCCTTATCGGATGGCCCCGGCGGAGCTGAGAGAGCTAAAGGATCAGTTACAGGACTTGCTGGACAAAGGGCTTATCCGACCGAGTGTGTCACCTTGGGGCGCTCCCGTCTTATTTGTTAAGAAGAAGGACGGAAGTATGCGCTTATGCATTGATTATCGTCAGCTGAACCGGGTTACTGTGCGGAACAGGTATCCCCTACCCCGCATTGACGACTTATTTGATCAGCTCCAGGGTGCAGGGTTCTTCTCGAAGGTTGACTTACGATCAGGTTATCACCAGTTGCGGGTTCGGAAGGAGGATATTCCGAAGACAGCTTTCCGTACTCGATATGGTCATTATGAGTTCTTGGTGATGTCGTTCGGGCTCACCAATGCCCCGGCAGCATTTATGGATTTGATGAACCGCGTATTCAGGCCGTATCTCGATCAGTTCATCATTGTGTTCATTGACGACATCTTGGTTTATTCTCGGAGCCGGGAGGAGCATGAGCAGCACTTACGTATCACATTACAGACTTTGAGAGAGCATCAGCTGTTCGCCAAATTCTCCAAGTGCGCATTCTGGCTAGACAGTGTCGACTTCTTGGGTCATGTGGTGACGAGAGATGGTATTTGCGTGGACCCGAAGAAGATCGAGGCAGTTCAGCGTTGGCCTAGACCAGTATCAGTTACAGAGGTTCGCAGTTTTCTAGGTCTGGCCGGCTATTATCGACGTTTTGTCCAGGATTTCTCCCGCATTGCTGCACCGTTGACCGGGTTGACCCGGAAGGGGGTTCCTTTTGATTGGACCCAGGCATGTGAGGATAGCTTCCAGCAGTTGAAGACTCGTCTGACTACTGCACCAGTGTTGGCATTGCCTTCAGGATCAGGCGGGTTCGTGGTATATTGTGATGCTTCTAGAGTGGGGCTGGGATGTGTGTTGATGCAGCACGACAGAGTTATCGCGTATGCTTCTCGGCAGCTGAGGAAACACGAGCAGAACTACCCCACCCATGATTTAGAGATGGCTGCAGTGGTATTTGCACTTAAGATCTGGAGACATTATCTATACGGTGAGTCGTGCCAGATATTCACTGACCACAAGAGTTTGAAGTATATCTTCCAGCAGCGAGACCTGAACCTGAGACAGCGCCGTTGGATGGAGTTGGTGAAGGATTACGACTGCGAGATTTTATACCATCCGGGCAAGGCGAATGTGGTGGCAGATGCTTTGAGTAGGAGGCCCGGAGGTAGCTTATCTTGTTTGAGCGCAGCACAGATGCAGTCGACGGCGGATTGGCAGGTTTTATGTGATAGCAGAGTGCAGTTCGAGTTTACTCCTACAGGAGGACAGCTGGCCCATTTCAGAGCGCGCCCACAGTTACTTGACCGTATCCACGAGGCACAGTCCGGCGATGCCCGTAAATTGGAGATCATTGAGCAGATTCGACAGGGCAGAGTTTCTGAGTTCGTGATTGATGATCAGGGGATACTTCGATTTGGGACTCGACTGTGTGTGCCAGATTCAGAGAGACTGAGGCGTGATATTCTCGAGGAGGCACATAGATCAGTATACAGTGTTCACCCAGGTTCCACCAAGATGTATCGTGATTTGAGAGAGATTTACTGGTGGGACGGGATGAAGAAGGATATTACAGATTTTGTGTCGAGATGCCTGACTTGTCAGCAAGTCAAGGCCGAGCACCAGAGGCCAGCCGGCGAGTTACAGCCTTTGCCCATCCCTGAGTGGAAGTGGGAGCAGGTCTCCATGGACTTCATTGTGGGTCTACCCAGGACCAGTCGAGGGTACGACTCTATTTGGGTGATTGTTGATCGACTGACGAAAGCGGCTCATTTTCTGCCAGTGAATACCACTTTTGGATTTTCTCAGTATGCCCAGGTTTATATTGATGAGATAGTGCGACTGCATGGCGTTCCGACTTGCATCGTGTCCGACCGTGGCACCCAGTTTACCAGCCGATTGTGGCAGAAACTACAGGAAGCTTTGGGCACCCGATTGAGTTTTAGCACAGCCTTTCATCCACAGACTGATGGTCAGTCGGAGCGTATGATTCAGACTCTTGAGGACATGCTCAGAGCTTGTGTTTTGGATTTCGGTGGTAGCTGGGATCGTCATTTGCCTTTGATCGAGTTTTCCTACAATAATAGCTTCCAGGAGACGATTCAGATGGCACCTTTCGAGGCTTTATATGGGAGGAGATGTCGATCGCCTGTATGTTGGACAGAGCTCAGGGAGAGCAGTATTTTAGGGCCGCAGATTGTACAGGAGACGACCGAGAAAATACAGCTGATTCGGGACAGGATGAGAGCGGCACAGAGCAGGCAGAAATCATATGCTGACAGGCGTCGTCGCCGACTCGAGTTCGCTGCTGGCGATCATGTTTTCCTGAAGGTCTCTCCGATGAAGGGTGTGATGAGATTTGGGCGGAAAAGAAAACTGAGTCCTAGATATGTTGGTCCTTTCGAGATCCTAGAGCGTGTTGGTCCAGTCGCTTATCGGTTAGCCCTTCCGCCCAGCTTCCCCGATGTTCATCCCGTATTCCATGTCTCGATGCTCCGCAAGTATCTTCATGATCCTTTCCAGGCGATTCAGCACCAGACGATCTAGTTAGAGCGTGATCTCTCTTTCACCGAGCAGCCAGTGGTTATCTTGGATCGGCAGGTGAAGAAATTGAGGTCGAAGGTCATACCGTCTGTCAAAGTCCTTTGGCGTGGCCCGAACAGCGAGGAGGTCACCTGGGAGACCGAGGTCGAGATGAGGAAGAGATATCCCCATCTTTTTGAAGGTACGCGTAGTTGAATTCTAAATTCGGGGACCGAATTTCTTTAAGGGGGGAAGATTGTAACCCTTCGAAAATCGTTAGGCAGTTTTTCGGTAATCGGCCAATTTTTCGGCTTTTTCCGTAAAAAGTCAAAATAGGTATTTTTTCTTTGTAGACCTAATTATACAAAATTTAGATAAGATATTACTATAATTTTGTCACTAAAATGTCATTTATAATTTCCTAGTTAAATAAATTTTTTTTTCGTAATTAATTATTTTTTTATTATTTTAAGCCTTTTTAAATACATTTAATTAGGGATAAATACAAATTTAATTAGGTAAATTTCTTAATTAGGAGTCTTTATAATCTAAAATAAGGTGTAAAAAAATTTGTGTCATGACTTTCACATTTTTAGTTTTTGGGTTGGAAATTTAATGAAAAAATGAAGTAAAATGGGGTTTTTTGTAAAAGGGTTGATGTGAAATGCATTAATTGAGATTGGAGGGGTCTTTTTGGCCTAGAATCATCTACACAAAACCCCCATTCCCTTTCTTGACCTGCTGGCCGAGCTCCACACAGCAGCAACCTCCATTTTCCCACTTCTTTCTTGCTTCAATTTCATGCCAAAATTCATCAAAAATTCACAAATTACTTCTCCAATTCAAAACAAAACCCTAATCCACTCTCTCCTCAAGCCAAATTAGTTCAAAACTTGGAGAAAGGAGGCTTCTTTGGTGGCTTGAGCAAGCTAGGGTTCACACTTGGGAGGTATAAATCCAAATCTAGTTGTTAATTGTTGTTTAGGTTGCTAGATTTAGTAGTTTTAGTGTGTAATTTGCTTATGAATTCTTGTTTAGGAAATTCAAGAAAGGGAATTGATGTTGTAATTAGGGTTTGTAGCATGGTTGATGGATTTAAGTTAGGGCTTTGGTTTTCCAATTGGTTAGAGTGATTAATTGAGCAATGTTGCGTTTGCTAGATCGATAAAATTTCGACATTTACATAGAATCGCTATGCTATTTGCTTACTAGTTTTTCTAAAATTTTAGGAGGTGATCTAATTGTGTTATTTAGGCGATATAATTAACATCTTATACGACTATTAGGGTGTGTGAATACGGAGTTTTGTTTAGTCGGGTTTTAGTTTTGACAATTCCCCGATACGGCGATTTTAGTTAAGGTTTTAGCGATTTTCGTGTATTTTCCGCGTACCGAGTGCACGTTGTGATTAATCCGAGAGCGTCGATCTTTTCATAGTGTGAGTTGCATCATTTCGGAAATCTGTAACCTTATATTGTGTGTTATGCAATTTTAGGATCGGTCGGGGAAACTTCGGATACGGCGCGAAAAGGCAAAGCGGTGGCCGGATCAGATTAGCGGGGATTTCTGGTGAGTAGATATATTCATCTACGGGGGAATCGTCTGGATGGCGCGAGGCGCCCCCCTAGTTAGGATTACCCTACTTTATGCATTAATTATATTGTTAGCTAGCTTATCCATTTATATACATGGCATACCCTCACAGCTAACCCTATACTAGATTGCATGGACATTCATATGACGTTCATATATACATACGCGATATCATTTCGTAGGACACGAACACCTTACCATTGGCATCGATTGCACACGCACTATTCATGTGACACACACGCCTTTGGTAATTGCCATGCCACGTACACTAGAAAACCTGTTTAACTTAATATCGCTATTTGCATTCAAACATGATATATGAAATTGCATAGCATGCATATACCACGCATTATCATCATATTTATATAGATTGCTACTAAAACTCACATCACATACATTGATATCATAGACATTTATTATATATAACATGTGGACACTATGATTTTCTTGATGATTTCAGTTTTTCTGTGATTTCTGGATTTTTGGGGAAAACCGCAAGAATTCAACAAAACCTTAGATTTATCATTTTCAAAACAAAGTTGCGGTTTTCTCGTGATGTCTGTGTCGTCCACCATGAGTTTTCATGTTTTCTGTTGGATTTCGAGACCCGATTCGAGGAGTGGATGAACCGTCTCGGGTACATGGTGGGCCCGGTATGGTACCCCGGGGCAAGAAGATCGAGTTGTAGACGATGAGCCTGGCAGGGGAAGACTACCTACCGGTGATGTCTGGCGCGGCGGATATCCGGAGGATACCGACCGTTGTCGTGAGATTTATGATATGGGCCGATCCGGACTGACGGAGCCCGACATTGAGACAGATATGATTCCTATTTGGTGTCGATGCTTGACACGGGTTTTCTGAGGATTTCTTGATGATATTTGGCTATTATGCAGACATTCGTTTTCTAAAAGTTAAGAATGCAGTAACCTTAACATTTAAAACACTTAAAGAGTTAGGAAAGGTATTGCATACATGTGCATGCATACTAGAGTTATTATATCACATATGGACATACATGTTGTTCCGCATTGCGTGCATTCTTACGATTGCCTTACTAGATGTTATATTTACTCACGAGCTGGCAACTCACCCCCGTTGTGCCACAGTGTCTTGCAGGTCGGACCCGTCAGTTTTGTACCGGCGGGCTATCTTGTCATCAGTTCCTTTTGCGCAGACTCGCGACATCGCCCGTAGGTGGGTTGCGAGTATACTTTATTTCTTGTTGTTTTATCATTGTATCTAGTATTCACCATCTACCACTTGTATTGTATATGCGACCTAGTGATGAGAATGAGAGATATGTATATTTGTGGTTTCTTTTGGGTCGAGCTCACTTGAGCCGGCGTTGCGTTTTCTGATATTTTGGGTTTCTTCTGCTCTTTTCTTGGTATTGCTTATATATATTGCATGTGGTTGTGATCCGCCTTGGGCGAAGAGCTAGCTCCCGCTTGGGGATGCCATTTTTATGATTTCATATGTATTATCTTGTTGTACCCATTTTTGGGGATAGAAAATACAGGGGAGACTCTGCCGAAATTTTCAGAAATTTTTGATGTTTTAAAAAGGGATTCTTTGCAACTCAATTGATTTAAAAAACCGTTTTCATTTAAGGTTTTCCTTCACTCTCTTTTGATTTTGGTTTAGATTTTCTGGGTTTTGGCTGACTTAGGTTACGGTACGCCTTTAGACGTCTCGTAATCTAAGTGCCAGTCACGTTCCGTACTTTCGGGTCGTGACAATTAATGAACTAGGTCCCATCAGACATCCAGACATATTCTAAGACAGGTATTGCTCATTTTGGGAGATGGCTTTCTCCGCGAACTTGAGATTAAGAGAGACATAAAAAGAAACATCAGGGCGGATCCACTAGCTGAGGCTATTTCTCGAACACAATAGTTTCGCAAATGAGCTTTGTGAGACTGACTAGTAGAGGAGTTGGGTGTTCGGTATCAAACGGGCTGTAAGTACGCGACATCGCAATAATTAGCCTTGAGTGCAAGTGGGAGATTGTTGGATATAGTGCCCTCAGAGTCAATTATTGGATCACAGGTATGTGATTGCAATGATTGAGGGAGGACCTATACCGGTAGAACAGTCTTACTCGAGAGGTTTGTATACTATATGGTTTGTCTTTATCATCATGTGATGTTTTAGGTGACATTGTAGTTCGCTATTACACGTTGATAGAGAATAGTATGCAGCAGTTTATTCATCTACAGCAAGGATCAATGTGGGACAAATCGGTAGATGAATATGATGCTGAGTTCACCATGTTGAGCCGGTAAGATATGTCACAATAGTTCCATTTTAATTATCACATATTACACAGCTAACACAATCTTTAAACAGATTCGCGGCACACCTGATACCGACGGACGAGATCAGAGCCCGTCGCTTTCAGCAAGGTTTGGACACAGAGATTAAGACTGCTCTAGCCACAGGAAAGTTTTTGACTCATGAGGAAGCCCTAGAAGCTGCCCGCAGTTATGAGACAGTAATAAAAGAGAGGGGCAGACCTCAGTCTGCAGGAGTCAAGCGCCCTGCCAACCAGATGGCAGGTGGAGCCTCTTCCAGGCCATTGTTTGAACCCAGGAGGACTGAAGAAATTTGCCATTACTGCCATAGAAAGGGACATTTGTGGAAGGACTGTAGGCACGCAAAAGGCCTGTGTCTAATTTGTGGCGCATCCAACCACGGAATTGGGAACTGTCCTTACAACAGCAACTCATCTCACACATACACCAACCAACCGCAGCGGCCAACCATCCAGGCCCCTGCAACTCGTCCTGCACCACCTGCTCCATCACCTGCACAGCCTACTCGCCAATTCCAACAGGCAATGAGGGACATGCCTAGAGGGCAGAGAAATAGGCTTCAAAGGCGAAATGTGCCTCCAGCTAGAAGGAATATACCACGGCGACAAACCTTCACATTAGAAGCCGTAGAAGCCGAGACTGTATGTCAAGGTAACACCGGTAAGCCTTTTTTTTTCACCATCGTATCACTTTTATTCGCCAAACTTTTTGCACTGTTACACTTTCCTTTTACAAATTTTGAGGACGAAATTTTTATAAGGAGGGTAGAATGTAACAACCCTAATTTTCTTATTCACTTTTTCCTATAAAAATTTTTTCAAAATATTTTTAAAATCCACAAAGGGGTATTTTAGCCTGAGCACAAGATTTAGGTAATTATTTTTGTTTTTAATTACAAGCTACAAGAATGAAATAACTCCATTTTTAGTGTACAAGAAATCACTTTAAAATTTAATGTATACTTGGAGTATTTACTCTTGCTGCTACCATTTTAAGTAATTAAATAACACAATAATTACAAGAAAGAGCTTGTAGCTCATTGGTAATACCTTGCACCGCTGAACCAAGCCACCGGAGTTCAAATCCCATGCCCCACATTATTTTTGTATTTATTTTGTTTTAATTTTTTTTAGAAGTCAACGGTAAAAAGGGCATAACTCCCAAAATATGTACTGGACAACAAAAAGTAAATATACCAAATTGTACCCCCAGAAAATCCCCGGCCACTGGAAGTCTGACTCGGCCCGACTCGGCGCCGCCGGCCGGCGAATCGGCCGACTCGGTCTGGCCGATCCGGCCGGACTTGGCCGGACGGCCGAGTCACCAACTGAGAAAAGTTTGCTCTTGACTTGGTCAACCCTCTTGCACACTTATTATACCTGGATCGGTTTTAATTTGGCCAATAAATCCCTTTTACTCCTAGGTTTAATGATTTTTAATGATTTTTATATATTTTTTTAATTAAAACCCTAACCCTAGCCAAGCCCTATATAAAGACCCCTACCCTCTACCATTTCACCTCACCACTCTAAGTCCACTCTCCCAAATTCTCGAGAACTCGGTGCAAAGAGCGAGAAGCGAAGCGCTGCCGAAACCGACGACGGATTCCGGCGATCGGATCAGAACCTTCGCGACGTTTTCGACGCATCGACAATCACCACCTTCTTTAGCCCCCTTAGCTTGTCCAAACCCGTAAGTCCCATCTCTTCTATCTCTCTTTTCCTTAATGTAAAAATACGACTTTTTGGAACCCGACGGAAATCGGACAAACCGATTTCCGATTCGGTTTTTCTATAAATTTCCACTTGTCACCTAATACATAACACCTACCTATATTCATGTTGACTATTAATCACCTATAAACCAATTTAAACAAACTTTCTCACATGAAATGATAGCTTCTTTGCAAAACCGTATTCTTTTCATAAAAATACCATGAAGTTCATTTTTCTTAGTTTAATTAATTCCCTCACTCCTAAATAGGTTTATCTTGATGACTAAACTTGTAGAAACCAATTTGAATGAATTTTCACACATGAAATGATAACGTTTTCGAATACCATATTCTTGCGCTTTAATACCTTCAAGTTCAATATATCATGTTTAACCTCTAAAACTTCATTAAAACTTAAAATAAGTCACGAGGTAATGACCTACCTCTACACACACAAATATAACTCTAATTGATAAACGCCAAAATATAGAATACGAAAATATAGGACTTTTCACTAAAATACCATATTCTTTATAAACCTTTCTTGAAAGCTTTAAGTTGTACACAATTCTAAATAAAATCTTTTCAAATAAAAGCACGATATCTCATGGACATCGATCGTTTATCTAAACTGTCTTTTGGTGTCTAGGCAAGTGTGTCTAAGGCTAGTGGTTTTTAATTAGGCCCACTACTGTGGTTCCTTCCCACTTACCTGGCACTTACATGGCCGCAATTGACGGTGAAGAGGCGATTTGAGGCTTCTAATGACTTGTCGTTTAGACCTTAGAAATAGGTTAGTTGGCTTAGGAAACCCTAGAAACTAAAATACGGAAATTTACACCTTTTACAAATAAATACCTTTTATTTATAAAACCGTTTTTCTAAATGAATAGTATTTGTTAAACCTAAACAAAGTGCCACTACAACCCACTTTTGGGGAACCCGTTAGGGATAGTACGGTTCATCGTGCACCCGCGGGCTAGTAGTGCGAGATTCAGACCTCCGCAAGGAGCATTCGGTCTCGAAAGGTTTAAAATACGGCATTTAAGAAAAAATTAGATTTCGGAAAATAAAATATTATTTAAAATTATTCTTGTATTAATATATATTTAATTATCATTTAGACACCTATTTTATTATAATATAAAGTTTCCACTTTTCCTAAAAAAATTACAAGATTAAAAGTTACATTAAAATACTATGAAATTTCAAATAAATCAATTAATACTTTCATTAGGATATATTCACTAGAATAACACAAATAAAATTCATACTCATTATAACTATAAAGACGAATAATAAATACTTGAGGTGTATTTTGAAAACTATACAATAGTACTTTTTACATAAAACCCCCTCAAGTTTTATAAATTACAATAAGGCCCCTAATAAATATAGAACTTCAAATTATCTTTGTTTTAGTCTGACTCGGGTTAGAGTCTGACTATTTCTGATCTGAATATGAATCAAGTCAATCTATATTCTTTATATTTCAACTCAAGATGAATACAGGAATCCCAGAATCCAGTTCACAATCTATATAACTTGACTGAACCGAACCATGGATATTCCTTTTACATGTTTCCCAGTATTCCATTTACATGACTCTACGGTTATAACCGTTTCCTGATATCATGGTTTCGGTCAGTCAATCAAGTCAATCATGCAATCATTACAAGTTTTACAAGATAACAATACAAACAAGGCATCGCGGGGTTTAAGGGGTAGATTGGTACATAAGGTGTTAAAGGTGGCACGAGATGGTAAGATTAAGACACCTAACCTGAATCCAATTGCCGTTGTTCCGGGTTGTATAACGGAGCCTTGTACTTCCATTTGCCCTGGTCTCTAGCATACTGAGACCCCTCTCGTATACACTGGCATCCTTCTGTACCAAGCTACAACAACAGCGTTAACACCATATTACTATAACATGACAATACAATACAACATTAAAATCTACTCTCTCTCTCTCTCCCCTACTCTTGTCTATTTCTCCCTCTTACCTTTGGGACTTACCGAGCGATCTGTTCGCTGACGACATTCTGTTTCTCTCTTCTTTGAATGTCGTCAGGTGACCTGGACCCGGCAGAAGTTGAGCCAACACAAGAAGATTTGGAGCAATTTGTCGAAGACCCTGCAGTATAATTTCATTGTACCTTGTTCTTTTCAGTATTTTCATTTCCTGTTATGCCACTGTTTAGGCATCGCTTTTCATTTCAGTTGTATTTCCTTTTCATGTATTGTACAAAGAATGTTATTAATAAAAGTTGCTGTTATTTCTACATCTTTTGTCTCTTGTGATTTATTTTATATTGCTTAGCTACGCTTAGCGTATGTACTTCTGAGTACATACGTAGCGGGCCTTGTCGCGTCCACTTCGCCGTACACTGGGAAGCGGGGCGTGACAGCTGGGGTCTATAAGCACATCCTTAAAAGGTCCCTAATCGTGGGAGTATTCGAGACAGGGCATCGATACTCCAGAGTAGACTAGTGTATACAGTCGAGACCGCGACGAGGGGCGGTGGCCGGTCTCACAAGCCACTGGTGTCAGTTTGTTTACCTAAGATGTATACAGGTGCTCATTGGGTTATGAGTACACCGGACAGGACTCGCCGGGTACATGCTGGTTGGTCTTATACCTGACGTCAGATAGCAGTTCCCTGGTGACATGTGTACAGGTTAGTTCATCGACCTGAGATCGTCATTTATCTCGTGTGAGTTCCTACTGTACTTTGATTACTACCCTACCACGGCTCAAAGGAGTCGTGCAAACAGGTTTTAGTTGCGTACAGTCCCGAGCCGTATGGAGGCAGTGAACAGATCTGCAGGGGTTCGTCTCTCCCGGTATTGGGGGTGAGGTCGCGCTGTGTCTAGGAAAGCCATTACACGAAGTCCTTGGTCAAGGCAGGAGATTTACTGGTAAGTATTCCAGTAGTATCTCAGGGTGTTCTGGGCTACACTGCGACACGACTTGTACAGCTTTTGGGGGTCTGGCTTTTACCAACTCCCTAGGCCCGCCATGCGATGCTCATAGACGAACGGACCGGACTGTACGGATATTGTCACTGACAGGCTCAGTAGGGTGTCAGGATGAGTTCGCTCATCGACCTCCCTTTTGGTCAATACCTGGTAGCCCGTTACGTATGGCTAATACCTCTGACGTGCTAGTGGTTAAATCCACAGCCAAAGTATTGACGAGTCTTTAGAGTCTCCCACAGACAGTTTCTCAAGTTTCGGGCGAAACGCTGTAGAGGCCGTATGGATATATGGCAGGGTTCGACCATATACGTGCGGTATTGCACGGATCATGATCGGACGGATAATACTAGCGAGCTTTGGTTTAAGCCGGATCCTAGTATTGTACAGTGTAGATTTTGTCTCATTGCATTTGTATTCGGTCGGAATACAAATGCGGGTATGTATATACAGTCGCGGGGTTTTCCTGTAATTTATTACGGGATCGTTTTTCTGAAGTTGCCAGTTTGCTTTCCGTTTCGGCCATTTTCCTTTGTTTCTTTCTTTGGCTGAAAAATTGATGGAGGAAGGTTTATTTGCAAATGTGCAAATTGGCAATATGGAGGGTTGTTTTTGTGATGATAGGTTCATGATGGTTCTAGCTTCCATTGACTTTTTTTTCATCATTGCTTGCCATGATGGGTTGAGTGATGGGTTTTGGAGTTGGACTTTTTGGTGTGACATATTTCATCATACCCATTCTTTTCTCTTCCTTGCATTATTGTCTCTCTCCCTTCACCACACATGACCGGCCATTTGATAGAGGAGGGCTGTCCAAAATTTTGGTAAGGGATTTTGTTCTCATTTGCTTGCAAAAGTTCCTTAGTTCATCACAAAAGTTCACATCTCCTTCTCCACTTCCAAATGGCAACTTCTTATAACCCCATGAGACATAGAGTTCTACACTATTCTACAGCAATCTTGGACACATCGGCTTGCCTACTTCGTGTCCGAGTTGCCTCGGTCTAGAGGTGGGAGCCCGTAAAAAGACTCGGCGATGTGGTTCCCTTTCCGACGAGGAGATAAAGACCGAAGATTCCGCGGGGAGATCGGGATGGTGGCTGAAGACCGAAGGACACGGATCGCTCGGTATAGCTCTCTACCCTTTCTTCATTTCGCTAGTAGTAAGTTAATGGTCCGATCCGGGTTTAAAGTCCGCGGTAGCGTCGGTTTCTTGTTAAAGAAAAGTTTTTGTTTTCCGCATTTTGGCCTCGTTCAGACGGCCGGGGCGCCACCGTGCACTTACACCATGAACCCATCTTAATAGTCATGAAAAGATGTAAGAAATCACAACATCCCTCAATAAAACATCGTCTTTATTCTTTATTCCTACCTTTCTTCCAAACACAGATCATATACCCCTACGTATGTGTAAAGGACATTCCTACACTTGGAGAATTCAATTCAAGCTATCATACTCTTGTCCATCTACCTCAGTAATTTTTAATCGATGAATATTTAGATCGGATTGCTTACACACTTTTCATGCGACCGTTAATACTTCTTGAGGTACTAACCGACCGATTACTCATGTGTTTGCAGATTAGGCGTAAGTAGCAATTTCCTCGTCTTGCAACACCTACGGCTTAGCAGTGACTCCCAAACCAGTTGGTCTAAGGCACTAGGTGATGAAGCACCCTCGCTATATTTTTTTTATGCTGCCTAGGTGATTACAAAACCAGTGTTCATTTTTCTACAGCATTTTATATTTTATGCTTCATTTTATTTTCTTCGTACTTTTGGCTTTTAGACAAGAGCATTTCAAAGTATCATCTACTATCCCGAGTTTCAAGATGTGTGTAAGTGCGTATAATAGGGTATCAACGTTCAAATGTTTGGCTTCCAGATTAGGAACTATTTTTCAGATTTATTTTTATGCTCAGATTAGTGACTTCCTTCATTTTACTAACCCTTGGGACAACGGCTCATAAATACTTATCACTAGTTCGTTTAAGAAAACTTCTAATTTTCTTGGTTTTCTTAAATTTTTCTAATCTTTTGGATGTAATTTTTCACTTTCTAATCTTTGATTATAAAATTAAATATTAAATATATTTTTTTATATGTTTTGTGCTTATGCAAAATATGATGCAAAGTGATGCGTAAATAAGCACAAACCTCCCCCAAACCTGTTTACAGCAGTGTCCTCACTGTTGTCATCTGTTGAATCTCAAAAACATGTAGGCTTGGGAGGAAAATTTATTAACGGGGTACAAGAATATATGAACATGAAAATCTCCCCTAAAGTTTTTTTTATATGTACAATTTTTTATTTATTATTATTATTATTTTTTTTAAAAAAATTTATGTACAAAAATTGACTCACCTCCATTCGAAAAATGAAACAATATTACCAAGACATGGAGGTGAGGTGGAGGAAGATTAGTCATTATAAAACGGCTCCTGTAAAAACAGGAGCTCCTCCTTGGGGTCCGTAGAAAAATACGGTTTTAATCTATATCCATTCATTTTGAAAATTGTCCGTTTTCAACATTTTCAATCTCAACTGCCCCGTGCGGGTATACATACCGCACAGCAAATGGTCCTTTCCACCGAGATCGTAGCTTACTCGTGTGAAGATGAAGACGTGAGTCGTAAAGAAGGACTTTTTGACCTGGTGTAAAATTTTTTCTCAAAATGTTTTTATCGTGAAATACCTTAGTCCGATTCTTTACTATCACAACATTATCGTAAGCTTCATCGCGGAGTTCGCTGAGCTCGTTTAATTGCAGCTTCCGAAAGTTGCAGGCTTGATTCAAATCAAAGTGCAGTTCTTTAATGGCCCACATTGCTTTATGTTCAATTTCGATCGGAAGGTGGCAAGCCATACCAAACACTAGCCGATACGGAGACATGCCGAGATCAGTTTTATAAGCAGTACGGAATGCTCAAAAAGCATCCGTCAATTTGGTTGACCAATATTTCCGGTTTTTAGAAACTGTTTTCTCCAAAATTAATTTGATCTGCCTGTTGGAAATCTCAGCTTGCCAGCTCGTTTGGGGATGATAGGGTGTGGAAAGTTTATGGTTGATTGCATATTTCCGCATTAAAGTCTCGAAAGAACGATTACAGAAATACGTCCCGTTATCGCTAATGATAGCGCGAGGGTGTCCAAATCGCGAAAAGATATTATCTTTAAGGAACTTAATGACAACCTTGTTGTCATTAGTGCGATAAGGAATAGCATCCACCCATTTCGAGACGTAATCAACCGCAAGAAATATATACAAATTCCCGAAGGAGTTAGGAAAAGGACCCATAAAATCAATACCCCAAACGTCGAAAATTTCAACCACCAAGATCGGTTGAAGTGGCATCTCATTTCTTTTAGTGATCCGACCTGTGTATTGACATTGTGTACAGGTTTTGCAATGATCAAATGCATCTTTGAATAATGTCGGCCAATAAAAACCACATTGCAAAACCTTCTCCGCCGTCTTTCGAGGACCAAAGTGACCTCCACATGCCTGATTGTTCATCACAGAAAACTGCATTTCAATACCGCTCATTCGTTATCTGTTTTGTTATTTATCGGTACTATTAACCGGTGTTTGCTCAGTAATACAGATTACAGGTGTCCATGACAAAATACTAGAAATACATCCAGAATCACGGATATATCATTTGTGAGCCAACACTGCAGCCAGAACTGGAAACCGACCGATATCCCAAGAGTTATTTTGCAAACTAGTGTGTGCACAATATTTTGGTCCAACGCATAGCATGTGTACACACTAACTCTTGGAGCTTGGACCATGGACCAAGGGGACAGCCATGGCATGATGGCTACTGCAAGTGGCATGGTGTGATGTGCATTAATGGTGCATTTATTACATAAAGTGTTGATGTGATGCAAAGCTACTAGTTTCCCTCCAATTCCTGGTGCACCACAAGTTCAAAACAGAGTAAATAAACTGCACCAAAATGATGTGAGGGGACAGACAAGACCACCACTGCAATACGGGACCCACCCCTCGGATTTTGGCCGAGATCTTCCTTGCCAAAACTGGCCTGGCCGGCCCCACCTCCTCCTGTCGGCCCCATCCTCTCACAGTGTCTCCAATGCTGCCATTTGATCTTTATTTTATTGTTTGCTTAATCCCTTTTCTTGCCTATAAAAGCAGACCATGGGGCAAAAGAGAAAGGGTCCAATTTTTCCATACATTGTATCATTCTTTTCGTTTTGTTTTTCTCTTGTAAATAGCTTAGCTTCCCCTTGAGATCCTTGCCTTCTCTTGATCTTTCAACCTCTTCATTGAGCTTGAAGGTTTAAGAGTTGGTATTTGATCTCATGGGTTGTATCTTCTTGAAGATTAATAAAGCTCTCTTTTGTGCCTTCATTTTCACATGAGTTCTTTTCCTCTTCTTGATCTTGCAACCTCTTCATTGAGCTTGCAAGTTTAAGATTTGGTTACTGAACCCATGGCTTGTCTTGAGTTCTATGGTTCTTAGTATTATATTCTTGCTCTTTTACTTTTTTGCTCTTTTATTACTTTATTTACGTTCATGTCATTTACATTCCATGCTTTACATTCTTGCACTTTAAATTCCATGCCCTTTACTTTCTTGTGTTGCTCTTCTCTTTTCTTTTTTTCTTTTTCTTTTGCTCTTTTGGTTGTTGTTGTGAATAGTTGTAAATTAGTGTTGTTAGGAAAAAAGAAAGATATTGTAAGTTAACGTTTCATTTCTCATTTCCTTTTCCCATCTTTTTTCATTTGAAACTCCGTCCAAACCTTACGTAAGCGCTCCGTTAGGCACTCTACCCTACCAAGGTAACGGTGATTCCTAACCACGACCGGTTGCGTTCGATTTGGCCGGAGGCGAAAGCAAGAGAGAAGAACGGACGGACAAGGGTCAATAAGCTGGATTCCACGAATACCGTGCTTAAATACGCTAATCCACGTTGTTGCCGATTGCTCTAGCTTCATTGGTTAAGTTCGGCTCAAAGGACTTGAATACGGAATCCATTAACTTACACTATCCTATCTAATCCTAACAAACGGTTACTTTGCATATACACACATAGGGTAGATACGAACTTTCCGCCCACGTGCATTAACTCGTAAGAACAAGAACGTAAAATGCTTCGTATCCGTATGGATCGACCCGTTCTCAACGCAGCTAGCTGCAAAACGACACCGTCTTGATTGCAGTTAACTTTAACTCTTTCAATCAAATGGCGCCGTTGCCGGGGAAACGGTAACGTTTTTGTTTTTGTTATTTCAGGTTAATCATTGTACATCTCACTTATACAACTAACCCTATTTTCAAAATCAACTAAAAATTTCAAAAACCAAAACAAAACAAAAACACTAACTTGCTAACTTGATTTTGCTCTCTGGAATTTCGTACCAGCTTACACTCTGGATCTCAACTAAAAAGATAAACAATATCAGTGAGGCACTAGTGGAGCACTGACACACCAGAAGAAGTTTGGAGCCCAAAATCCAAAATCGAACCGGCGACTTTCCTTTCAAATCCGAGCTCGCTGGCTGTTGTGCCTCCTGTTGCCTCTAATTTTTCTTCTGTGCTCCAGTGTTCTGTTTTTGTCTTATTTTTATTGTTTGTTTTTTATAATTTTTAGTGTGCAGGTATTTGGGCATTCGTATCGCTTTTTCGCACTAATATCCATTTTTTTCCGACATTTCATAATTTTGCGGATTTGCGAACTGCGATTGTGGGAAGCAAAGTGTAAATTCAAGGTTAAGCTGATTGCGAAGTACAGTGCCAAAGATCCGGGTAGTTTGACCCGCGCAAGCGAACTTTTCAAATTTACCGGATTTGACAACGGGGGTTTCCTAACCCAAAAACTTAACGGCACGTACTTTGTTAACACCTTCTTTCTCAAATCCGACGCATCCACTATAATATCTTTGCAGGATTCTTTGCAAGTTCGTTATCAAACGCCAAAATTAACTAACCCGTATTTCTTGCAGTGTCGAGCTTAAACATAAAAAAAGATTGTTTGAAATTTTGAACAATTTTTTTTTCATTGAATTGCGCATTACATCCATTAATACGGACTTAAGGGCAAGCGAACCCCACAACATACGGTAAAGGATTTCATCATCTTTTCCGTGGCCCACAAATCACGAACTTGAACATAACGCTTACCCGCACAAAATTTTAAAAGAAACTAGATTTTAAGCTTTAAGGACTTCGCGCTCACTAGGAGAACTTATCTGTGTTTAGAACACCGCTTAACGGTATATCGTTCTTCGGGTGTCTAGGAAAGTGTTAACGGCGAAACCGCCAAAAGAGAAAGCGTTATTTAATTAAGGACCTTCGCGAAAGCGTTGGAAAACCTTCCCTTATCTCTGCACTTACCTGGCCTCGTGATCAGTATATCTTGAGCCCACTTCTCGACACAGTTTTACTTCAACAATCAAGTTGTGGAGCAGGTCTAGTTGACCTAGGTGAACCCTAGAATGATTAGGTGTATGGTATTTTTGTGTCGTGATTATTTTTGTCCAGATTCTTTTTATGTATATATTTCATGATTTTGTTAATAACTAACTAAAAAAATCACATTCTTTTTCTTCTCCTTTCTCTCTTCATATCATGGGTACCCCACCTCGAAAAACCCAAACCGAAAATTGGTACCCACAACCAGACATAACTTCCTACGGTTCTTGCTTTGGCCGAACGTAGAACGATCCCTCCATGCCAAAAATCTCTTTGAAAGATCGGATAGACGCGTCTAGGACTATCCACTTTGTATCAACCGTTTCAACCTTCACCACCTTCTTGCGTTGATACCCCTTTTTCGAGTTCTGTTGCAACTCCAAGACCCATGTCTATTGCTGAACATATTGAACAATCCCGTAGCCGATCTTTCGCCCCTTTCATCACTGCCAATTGTTTTGATCAACAATTCCAATCACCTTCATATCCAAATGTTGATCCTACCCCTGTCCAACCATTCAATTTCTAGCCATCCTACCCAACTTTTACACCTTCCCTAGACATTGCTTCTAAACAGCCTTTTGGGGGTTTTCAGTATCCAAACAACTTTGAATCTTATACTGAACCCCCTTCACAATCCATGTCTAGTCTAGAACAGTCGTTGGAAGACTTTTGGGTAGCGTCGTACCAACAGATGATGGATTTGAATGCGTCCATGGCCGCCCTCAAACAACCTAGTGACCCGGTAGCTAGTTTTCAACCAGATGATGAGGCTGTAGGATAGGCTGAGAATTTGAGTGAAGAGAGTGAGCTGTACACCCTTCCAAATCAAACCTACCCGTCCCAAATTGAATCCCACAACTCCAGTTTTGAATGTCTATCGAGTGTCCCACGTGATTCACAAATTGCCAATAGAACGTTTGATGAGTTATACGACTTTGTAGTGTTTGATTTACCCGATTGTGAAGGGTCCCTTTCGAGTGAAACCACACCCAATACTTTTGACCTCTACACCTCCACTCTAGAGCCAGAATTGATTAAAATCCATGCATTTGAGGTGTCTGAGAAAATTGATTTTCACTTAATTGAGGATATTGACGCTGGGAATATTTTGGATGATGAACCCGCAGATTTGGCTGAGTTTAATTCTCCAATTCATCATCCCGAGTCATTAAATGTTTTTCCCGAACTCCATATGCGTCTTAATTTTGATGAAATATGCATGGATGAGCTGAATTTTGAGGAGAATATTGAGGATAGTTTTGCGGATGAACCAGTTTTACTTGATGAGTCGGATTTTCCAATTCATCCTGTCCCTTTCATTGACTGTGTACACCCTCCTGAACCTTTACCTGATACCACTCCTCGATCACTCCCCTCTATCCTTTCCATCGTTCCGAACTTGCAAGAAACCGTATCACTTTCACTTCCTGTGTCTGGTTTACCAAGTTCGGCTTACCCATGGTTTCTCACGAATCTTGAGGGATTTGACCCCATTTCTCGACGGGTTGATAGATTAGCACAATCGCTTTTTACACATCGGTCATTACAAATTGTGCTAATTTATTCACTCTATTTTCACCCTCAAGTTCGTACTCCTTTCTTTTTCCCTTCCGCTATTCTTCTTCTCATATACCGGGACCGTATACCACTTTTATCCCCATACGGTCCCGCGTATTCTGCATTTCTTTTCTCTACATTCCATTCTTTCACCAACCGCCGCTTTATAACGATAAGATCTTTGAATGGTTAGTGCTCACTTTTGGCCTGTGTAAGGCCTTGTATAGATTAATACTGTTCTTTCCCCCTAAACTCTGAACTTCACCGCTTAAATAGTGGAAACATTGTTTCACTTAAGCTTGGGGGGATCCTTTTGGTGTATATATTTTTTTTGGTTTTCTTTTTGGTTTTGTATATAATTTGTTTTTGGAAGCGCCGACAATTTTGACCCTCTTGGTGTAGCCTGACAGTGAAGGCATTGTCAAGTTTAAGTTTAGGGGTGTGCTCGGTAAGCTTTCTACCTTCGCATTCATATGTATATTTTGCATTTGCATACCTTATTAAAAACCCACAAAAATCGAAAATTTTCCAAAAATATAAAAACTTTGTCGTCAAGTTAGATAATAGGGTAGCTGAGATTTTTATTCCAAAAGTTTAGTTAATACTTTAGAAATAACTAAATTCTAGGCTTAGGAATTGAAAACCCTAAAAATAACCCTCCTTCTATTTAACTTTGGCAAGTATACGTCCTTACAGTTTTTTTTAGAAGTAGGTAATCTTGAGTTCAGTTCTTGAGTTAAGTCAAGATGAAGGAAAAGTATTGAAGTTTTACTGAAGGATAAGTCTGAAAAAGAGTTTCTATTCTTGAGTTCAAATTTATAAAGTATATACCCTACAAACTACACATACACGCACCTTGAAACTTGGGATAGTAGAGGATACCTAGAAATACTCTTGCCTGAAAGCCTAGTATGAAAGAAAAAACGGTATTTAAAGCTAAACACCAAAGAGCATCATTGAAAAATATATCCAGTCTTGAAAAGAAAAAGAAAAATAAATAAATAAATAAAGTCAAGGCCCGGAAACTGCTATTTATGCTTTAGGCTCACACATTCAGTAATCGGCCGTTAGTGCCTCAAGAAGCATTAATAGTCGCGTGAAAGGTGTGTGAGCAAATCCGTCCATCATTAAATGAAAAGAAGTAGTATTAGGTATTAGGACAATGGTACTATAGCTTGAATTGAATTCTTGAGTGTAGGGGTGCAAATTTACACACACGTAGGGACATACAATCGATGTTTGGATAAAAGATAGAAATGAAGAATAAGACTTATGTTTTCTGTAAAGTTGATAAAAATCCCCGATTTAAGACCGCACTTTTAGAAAGAAAACTCAGGAGATACCAATATCTTTCTAAACCTTTTTTTGGAACGTATAGGATCTAAGGTTAAATAGATAGGAGGCGTGAAACACATGGGTAGGATATTTCTAACATAGGATAATAGAATTTCTAACGTAGATACTAAACTGTAGGAGTAGAATCGACGTTAACTTATGAAACTAACTTGACGGGATTTTATGGGTAGTATCCGCTGAAAACCCTCAGGAGACAACACTCCTCCTACTAGGGACACCTAGAGATTTAACGGCTTGTTGCACGTGCTCAGTGCAATCGCATTCCCTGCGAAAGTGAGGCTAGGATTTTGTTTCGCTCGGGACGAGCAAAAAATAAGTTTGGGGGTATTTGTTCATCACAAAAAACTGCATTTCAATACCGCTCATTCGTTATCTGTTTTGTTATTTATCGGTACTATTAACCGGTGTTTGCTCAGTAATACAGATTACAGGTGTCCGTGAAAAAATACTAGAAATACATCCAGAATCACGGATATATCATTTGTGAGCAAACACTGCAGCCAGAACTGGAAACCGACCGATATCCCAAGAGTTATTTTGCAAACTAGTGTGTGCACAATATTTTGGTCCAACACATAACATGTGTAACACTAACTCTTGGAGCTTGGACCATGGACCTAAGGGGTAGCCATGGCATGATGGCTAGTGCAAGTGGCATGGTGTGATGTGCATTAATGGTGTATTTATTGCATAAAGTGTTGATGTGATGCAAAGCTACTAGTTTCCCTCCAATTCCTGGTGCACCACAAGTTCAAAACAGAGTAAATAAACTATACCAAAATGATGTGAGGGGACAGACAAGACCACCACTGCAATACGGGACCCACCCCTCGGATTTTGGCCGAGATCTTCCTTGCCAAAACTGGCCTGGCCGGCCCCACCTCCTCCTGTGGGCCCCATCCTCTCACAGTGTCTCCAATGCTGCCATTTGGTCTTTATTTTATTGTTTGCTTAATCCCTTTTCTTGCCTATAAAAGCAGACCATGGGGAAAAAGAGAAAGGGTCCAATTTTGCCATACATTGTATCATTCTTTTCATTTTGTTTTTCTCTTGTAAATAGCTTAGCTTCCCCTTGAGATCCTTGCCTTCTCTTGATCTTTCAACCTCTTCATTGAGCTTTAAGGTTTAAGAGTTGGTATTTGATCTCAAGGGTTGTATCTTCTTGAAGATTAATAAAGCTCTCTTTTGTGCCTTCATTTTCACATGAGTTCTTTTCCTCTTCTTGATCTTGAAACCTCTTCATTGAGCTTGCAAGTTTAAGATTTGGTTATTGAACCCATGTCTTATCTTGAGTTCTATGGTTCTTAGTATTATATTCTTGCTCTTTTAATTTTTTGCTCTTTTATTACTTTCTTTAAATTCATGTCGTTTACATTCCATGCTTTACATTCTTACACTTTAAATTCCATGCCCTTTACTTTCTTGTGCTGCTCTCCTCTTTTCTTTGTTTCTCTTTCCTTTGCTCTTTTGGTTGTTGTTGTGAATAGTTGTAAATTAGTGTTGTTAGGAAAAGAGAAAGATATTGTAAGTTAACGTTTCATTTCTCATTTCCTTTTCCCTTCTTTTCCATTTGAAACTCCGTCCAAACCTTACGCAAGCGCTCCGTTAGGCACTCTACCCTACCAAGGTAACGGTGATTCCTAACCGCGACCGGTTGCATTCGATTTGGCTGGAGGCGAAAGAAAGAGACAAGAACGGACGGATAAGGGTCAATAATCCGGATTCCACGAATACCATGCTTAAATACCCTAATCCACGTTGTTACCAATTGCTCTAGCTTCATTGGTTAAGTTCGGCTCAAAGGACTTGAATACGGAATCCATTAACTTACACTATCCTATCTAATCCTAACAAACGGTTACTTTGCATATATACACATAGGGTAGATACGAACTTTCCGCCCACGCGCATTTACTCATAAGAACAAGAACGCAAAATGCTCCGTCTCCCTGTGGATCGACCCGTGCTCATCGCGGCTAGCTGCAAAGCGACACCGTCTTGATTGCGGTTAACTTTAACTCTTTCAATCACTGATCATGATAGAAAGATAGAACACTCTTGAATTCATCATTGGGGACACATCGGCGAATGATTTGGTCAGGACAATACTTAAACAAATAAGGTTCATCCCAGTAAAAATGTTTTACTCGGGATAGAAATTGTTGTTTGTTTTGTTTAGACCATTCGCTCGGAATAAGTCCCGTTGCAAGATAATTAACAATATCCACGAACCAAGGTTCGTCGGATACGTTCAAGAGTTGTTCGTCCGAAAAGAGTCATTAATTGGCAGGATCATAGGTGAAGAAAAGATACGTGAAAAATGGTCGGCTACTACATTTTCACATCCTTTCTTATCTCGAATGATAAGATCAAATTCTTGTAATATAAGGATCCAACGTATTAACCTACCTTTAGAATCCTTCTTCGACAAAAGTTGTTTCAAGGCGGAGTGATCAGTGTACACAACAATTGGTGATCCAATCAAGTAAGGCCTGAATTTTTCTAATGCCAATACAACTGCCAAGAGTTCTTTCTCGGTAGTTGTATAATTAATTTGAGCATCGTTCAGGGTCTTACTTGCATAATAAATAACGTGTGGCATCTTTTCAATGTGATGTCCTAAGACTGCACCAACAGCAAAATCCGATGCATGACACATAAGCTCAAACGGGTGGTTCCAATAGGGAGATGATAGAACGGGAGCTGTAGTGAGTGAATTTTTGAGTGAGTCAAATGCAGCCTCACAGTCCGAATCAAAGTGAAAGGTTGTGTCCTTTGCCAAGAGAAGAGTTAAAGGTCTAGCAATTTTGCTAAAATCCTTAATGAATCTCCTGTAAAAGCCTGCATGGCCAAGAAAAGATCTGATATCTTTGACGCATTTAGGATGAGGAAGGTTATGAATGACATATATTTTAGCTCTGTCGACCTCAATGCCTTTCCGTGAAATGACATGTCCAAGTACAATTCTTTCTTAGACCATGAAATGACATTTTTCCCAATTCAAGGTTAAGTTCTTCTCTTTACAACGAGTAAGAACTGTGTCAAGATGAGATAGGCAGTCATTAAAAGAATCTCCGAATATCGAGAAATCGTCCATGAAAATCTCCAGAAAATTCTCGACCATGACCGAGACTATCCCCATCATACACCGCTGAAATGTAGCGGGAGCATTGCACAACCTAAAGGGCATGCGTCTATAAGCAAATGTACTGAAAGGACAAGTAAATATGGTTTTGTCTTGATCCTTTTCGGCAATAGGGACCTGGTTATAGCCAGGGTATCCGTCCATGAAACAATAATATTCTCGTCCAGCTAAGCGTTTTAGCATCTGGTCAATGAAAGGTAGAGGAAAGTGGTCTTTTCTCGTTGCGACATTGAGTTTTCTATAATCGATACATACACGCCACCCAGTTTGAGCGCGTGTCTGAATTAACTCATTAGCCTCATTTGTTATGACCGTGATGCCAGATTTCTTAGGGACTACAAGAATTGGACTTACCCATTGGCTATCAAAGATTGGGTAAATGATACCACTGTCAAGGCATTTGACGATTTCTTTCTTCACCGCATCCTTCATGACGGGATTCAACCGTCTCTGTGGTTCTCGGGTTGGTTTGGCCTCATCCATCAGATGTATATGATGTTCTACAATCAAAAGACTAATCCCGTTGATGTCAGCCATAGTCCAACCAAAAACCTGCCTACTAGATCTCAAGACCATCAAAAGAGCTTTCTCTTGCTCTAGGGCTAGAGAAGGTGATATGATCACGGGTAAAAACTCATTCTCACCTAAATATGCATATTTAAGATGAGAAAGTAACAATTTGAGGTCTAATGTCGGTGGCGAGACAATAGAAGGTGGGGTAAGCGAATAATATTCAGATTCACGAAGAAGCTCGAAGCCTGCAAATGATATAGACTCGGAAAGTGAGGAGTCCAAAGTTTCAGACTCAGGAGTGGACTCGTCAAAAGTGTCCTCACTAAGATGTGCAAGATCAAGCAATGTCGTGCTAATGTCGTCGAGATCATCAAAGCAACGTTCATCAACCTTGCAGCTTTCGAGAGCTATCTCATAGACAGAACAGACATCAAGAATGTGAGCAGAGGGTTCAGACGGCTGACTTCCAATCTTGTAGATATTGAGTTCAATTGTCGTTTTTCCAAAGGATAGGTTCATGGAACCATTTCGACAATTAATGACAGCATTAGAAGTGGAAAGGAAGGGTCGACCCAGAATCACCGGAATTTGGTTCCGTGGGTTCGCTACAGGCTGTGTATCTAGAACAATAAAGTCCACAGGGAATATTGTCACACCCCGCTTCCCGGTATACGGCGAAGGGGACGCGACTGGTCCGCTGCGTATTTACTCAGAAGCAAATACGCTAAGCGTAACTAAGCAATATAAAAGAAAATATACACAAGAGACAAGGTATAATAAAAACAACAACTTTATTTATTTACATTCTTTTGTACAATGCATGAAAAGGAAATACAACTAAAATAAAAGCGATGGTTAAACAATGGCATGACAGGAAATTAAAGGTACTGAATAGAAAATGTACAATGTTTAGAGCTCAGGGTCTTCGCTGTACCGATCCAAGTCTTCTGCAGTTGGCTCGATCTCTGACGGATCCAAATCACCTGACGACATTCAAAGAAGAAAGAAATAGAATATCGTCAGCGAACAGGTCGCTCGGTAAGTCCCAAAGATAAGAGGGAAGTAGAATAGACAAAATAAGAAGGTACCTTTTAAAATTGTATTATACTGTTGTAAGGTTGTGTTAACGCTGTTGTTTGTAGTTTGGTACAGAAGAATGCCAGTGTATACGAGAGGGGTTTCTATATGCTAGAGACCAGGGCAAACGGAATGTACAAGGAACCGTTAAGCTACGGTACAACAGCAACGGAATATAGGTTAGGTGTCTTAATCTTACCGTCTCGTGCCACTTTTAACACCTTCCGTACCAATCTATCCCTTAAACCCCGTAGTGTTTTGATTGTATTGTTTGCCTTGTAAATTGTATTGATTGTATAATTAGTTGACTGACCGAAACCATGATATCAGTAAACGGATGTAACCGTAGAATCATGTAAATGGAATAACTGGAGAATCATGTAAATGGAATGTATATCCATGGTTCGGTTCAATCAAGGTGTATAGATGATAATTGGATTCTTGTTGAATTGTAATATTGAAGGTTGTAGATTCTAGTTTGTAAACTGTAGATTGTAGATTGTACTTGAATCATATTCAAGTCAGATTATACTGAGACTCAAACTGAGTTAGACAATTAGCAGAGTAAATTGAAATCCTGATTTTTTTTATTAATTTGTCTAACTTAGATAGGCAAGCACCCACTTCTCCGACTCCCTGAGGCTCAAGAAATTGATCCCGCTTAAACCTATATTTACTAGGGTCCTTAGGGTAATTTATAGAACTTGAGGGGGCTTTATGTAAAAATACTTTCATATACTTTTCAAAATACACCTCAAGTATTTATTATTCGTCTTTAGAGTTGTAATGAATGTAGATTTTATATTGTGATATTTCTAGTGAAAATATCCTAATTTCATAAATAAAGGTATTTATCTGTAATATTGATTTGTATGGAATTCATGGTATTTTAGTGTAAAATTGATTCTTGTGATATTGTAGAAAAGGTGGAATATTTATAATACTTCAAAAATAGATATGTTTAGGTTACATATAAATATATTTATATGAAAATAAGTTTTGTATATATCTATAATATTCTAGAAGTCTCGTTTTCTTAAGATGTCGTATTTTAAATTTTTCGAGGTCGAATGCTCCTTGCGGAGGTCTGAATCTCGCACTGCTAAGCTCGAGGATGTGCGATAATCCGCACCATCCCGAAAGGGTTCCTCAAAATGGGTTGTAGCGGCGCTTTGCAAAGATTGTATAAATACTAAATCTTTTATCAAACGGTTTTATGAAGTAAATGGTATTTATTTGTAAAGATATCAATTTTCCGTATTCTATATTCTAGGGTCTCCTAAGTCAACTAGACTATTCCTAACTGGTCCAAAACGACAAGTTGTGAGATACCTCAAATCTCCTCTTCACCACCAATTGTGGCCAGGTAAGTACAGGTGAAGAAAGGAGGGATCCGCTTACGAATCACCGTGACACGGGCCTTTTAAAATTACCTTTCTCACTTGCCTAGCCTAGACATCACAAAATCAGGTTTAGATAAACGACTGATGTCCACAACTTATCCTATTTTCATAATAAGTGGTATTTATTTAAAAAGTGTATCAATACTAAATCTTTTAGAAATGGTTTTATTAAGTAAAGGGTATTTAAATGAAAATTTTTGTTTTCCCGTATTCTAAGTTTTCAGTGGTATCGTGTTATGTTGCATATGAGTGTGTGAGGAGGTAGATCATTACCTCGTGATCTACTTTAAGGGTATAGCAAGTTTAATGGGGTTAAATGTAGAATTGAAACAATGTGGTATTTAAGTGAAAAATATGATAAATTGAAATAGCCATCATTTCATGTAATGAAACTTGATCAATTTGGTTGATTAGTGTTTAATAGTCAACATGAGAAAGTTTAAGCATAATTGTATTAACGAGAAGTGAAGTTTTATAAAGAAACCGAATCAGAAATCGGATTTGTTCCGATTCCGTCGGGTTTTGTAAATCCGTATTTTTAGATAGAAGAGATGATAGAAAATGGGACTTACGGGTATTAAGACACATAAGAGGGTGAGAGGGAAGTATTGGAATCACCGATGTGTTGCGTCGTTGCCGGGAGTTCCTAGAACGATCGCCGGAAGTTCGCCGTTGATTTCGCCGGAGCTTCGCATCGAGCTCGTTTTCAAAGTACACACGATTCTTGGAATTTTGAGAGAGTGGGCTCAGAATTTTGGGGTGATGAGGTAGAGGGTAGGGGTGGTATTTATAGGGTTAGGGTAGATGAAAGGTTAAAATGAAAAATGTGATAAAATGTATTAAAAATGTATTAAAAGTGGAGTAATTGGGGTTTCAAAAGAGCTCTGGAAATGCTCTGAGGCTAAAATTTTGCAGGTGCATAGGGAATGTGAAAAGACACAACTTTCATGTTGGGGTCGTCACCGGAATCGGCAGTGACTCGGCCGTGACTCGGTCGGAGGACGGGGTCGACCGAGTAGAGGCCGATTTGGCCGATTCCCGGCCGAGTCAGGCGGCCGGGATCCCCCCTGACGGTTCATCTAACCCCTGTCAATGTTACATTTTTGGGTGTAGTGGGGTTTTTGTGAGATATGCACGTGTAAACCCTTGGTATTCTAAAGGTTTTTAAAAAATCAATATTAAAAATAATGTGGGGTATGGGATTTGAACTCTGGTGGCTTGGTTCAGCAGTGCAAGGTATTACCAATGAGCTATAAGCTCCTTCTTGTAATTATGGTGTGAAATAAATACTTAAAGTGGTAACAGTAACATTAAATACTCCAAGTATATTTCAAATTTAAAGCAAATTTTTGTACACTAAAAATGGAGTTGTTACAGTCTACCCTCCTTACAAAAATTTCATCCTCAAAATTTACAACTTTTATTTGAGAACTAGTTTACAAAGAGGTGAGGATATCTTGCACGCATTTCATCTTCCCTTTCCCAAGTGGACTCTCGTGGAGTGTTTTTCCTCCACATCACTCGGACCAAGTTAACTTCCTTATTCCGAAGTGTCTTCACTTTCCTGTCCAGGATCTCCACAGGCTGTTGCTCACAAGACAAGTCGGGCTGTATAGTGAGCTCGAAATGATCAAGAACATGGCTAGGGTCACTCACATACCTTCTGAGTTGGGATATGTGGAACACATTATGCACTCCTTCCAATGAGGGTGGAAGCGCTATGCGGTATGCCACTTCACCGACTCGTTCGAGTATGTCGAACGGTCCAATGTATCTCGGACTTAATTTACCCCGTCTTCCAAATCGGATCACTCCGCGGTTTGGAGATATCTTCAAGAATACGTGATCTCCTGGCTAGAACTCCAAGTGTCGTCTCTTTGCATCAGCCCAGTGTTTCTGTCGATCTTGGGCTATGCACATCCTTTCCCTGATAGTACGAACCACATCAACGGTCGCTACTATCATCTCTGGTCCAAGAACTTTCCTATCTCCGATGTCGTCCCAACTTAATGGTGATCGACACTTCCTTCCATACAATGCTGCAAAAGGTGTCATTTCTATGCTTGCTTGGTAGCTATTGTTCTACGCGAACTCCACAAGATGCAGGTGATCTTCCCACGATCCTTTGAAGTCTAACATACACGCTCTGAGCATATCCTCTAAGTTCTGAATAGTTCGCTCAGACTGACCATCTGTTTATGGATGATAACCCATGCTGAAGTTCAGACTTGTTCCTAAGCTTGCTTGCAGACTCTGCCAAAATTGCGATCAGAACCTGGTGTCACGATCGGAGACAATGCAGACCAGTACTCCATGAAGTCTCACAATTTCCTGTATGAGTTCATGGGTATCAGAGATAGTATATTATGAAGAGTTTAAATCTTAAATAGATTATTACCTCCATGTACTTCTTTGCTAGTGCCTCAGTTGATTGGCCAACTCGAAATGGGATGAAGTGAGCCGACTTTGTGAGTCGATCCACAATAACCCATATGGCATTGTTACCCTTTGTGCTGTGAGGAAGAGCAGTCACAAAATCCATCGTGATATGTTTCCACTTCCATTCTGGGATTGGTAACGGTTGAAGTAGTCCAGCTGTCCTGTGATGTTCAACCTTTACTTGCTGACACACCAAGCATTTTACGACGCTTCTGGCTACTTCACGCTTCATTCCATGCCACTAATAATTCTGACATAAATCTTTGTACATTTTGGTACCATCAGGGTGTACTGAGTAGGGAGAGCTGTGAGCTTCTTTCATTAACTCTTCCCGAACAGGACCTTTTGGTACACACAATCTGCTACCGTATCTCAAAGATCTTTCATGGATGATGAAGTATGTCCGGAGTCCATTCTCCACTTGTTCTCTGATCTTTTGCAACTTAGCATCACTTGCTTGAGCTGCTTTGATCTGATTGACAATGGTTGATTGAACTTGTAAATTCATCAAACTTGAAGCGTTTCCTGGCATGACTACCTCAATCTCCATCTGATGCAAGTCTTGTTGAAGCTTCCACTGGACGGTGAGATTCATTGCTAATGGTTGGCGACTAAGAGCATCAGGTACTACATTCACCTTCCCTGGGTGATATTGCAAGTTGATATCAAAGTCCGCCATGAGTTCTAACCATCTTCTCTGCCGCATATTCAACTCTTTCTGAGTAAACATGTACTTCAGGCTTTTATGATCTGTGTAGATGTTCACTCGTTCACCAAGTAGGTAATAGCGCCAAATCTTGAGAGCAAAGATGACGGCTGCCAACTCCAGGTCATGCGTCGGATAATTGCGCTCATGAGTCTTCAGTTGTCTTGAAGCATAAGCCACAACCTTACTGTGCTGATGTAGAACACATCCTAATCCCTTACCGGATGCATCACAATGCACTTCGAATCCTCCAGATTGATTTGGTATTACGAGAATAGGTGCTAATGTCAACCTTGACTTGATTTCTATGAAAGCTTGTTCGCATGCTTCTGACCACACAAATTCTCCATCTTTACGTGTGAGCTTGGTCAGGGGTGTTGCTATCTTCGAAAATCCTTCAATGAACCTTCTTTAATATCCAGCTAAACCCAAGAAACTCCGAATGTCCTTCACTGACTTTGGTGTAGGCCATTCGCTGACTGCTGAAACCTTCGCTGGATCCACAGAGATTCCTTCTCCTGATACGATATGTCCAAGAAAACCAACTTGCTTTAGCCAAAACTCGCACTTGCTGTACTTAGCATAGAGCTGATGTTGTCGAAGAGTTTCCAGAACAATTCGTAGGTGCTCTGCATGCTCTTTCTGACTCTTAGAATACACCAGGATGTTGTCGATGAAGATGAAAACAAACCTGTCTAAGTACTCCCGGAAAACTTGATTCATTAGGTTCATGAATATTGCTGGTGCATTGGTTACTCCAAATGGCATCACTAGAAATTCGTAATTTCCATAGCGAGTTCTGAAAGCTGTTTTATGAATATCAACTTCCTTGACCTTCACCTGATGATATCCTGAACGAAGATCCAATTTAGAGAAAACACAAGATCCACTTAGCTGATCGAATAAATCATCGATGCGCGGGAGTGGATACTTGTTCTTTATAGTGACTTCGTTCAAGGATCTATAATCGATGCACATTCTGTATGAACCGTCCTTCTTCTTCACAAGTAGTACAGGTGCTCCCTAAGTTGAAGTGCTGGGAAGAATCCATCCTTTCGCCAATAATTCGTCCAACTGTGTTCAGACTTCCTTCAAACCTTTCGGACTTAATCTATAAGGTGCTTTGATCACCGGTTGTGCTCCTGGTACTAAATCAATACTGAATTCAAGAGCTTGATCGGGAGGCAATCCTGATATATCGTCAGGAAATATATCGTCGAACACTCGAACCACATCTGGTCTTGATTCTTCCTCCGCTTGAGCTGCTGCAACTACTGCTTCCCTTGGCTTTGCTTTGTAGGTACTTGGCTCTAGGGTACGGTCTCCGATTTTGAAATAGAAAACCGGATGGTCTAGAATCTCGAATACTACCCTCCTTTGACGACAGTCGATGGTAGCATAAAAAGTTCCAAGCCAATCCATTCCTAAAACCACATCGATGTTCGGTATGTCCAGCACTTTGAAGTCAGCATAAAACTCTCTGCTGTAGACGACGACTGGACAAAAGTTGTATCCTATGGTTGCCTTTAGAACGCCATTTTCTGAACTGACATTCCAGCTGGATATAAGCGGTGAGACTGGAATCGCATGGGTTCGGACAAACCGTTGCGACATAAAGCAGTGGGATACTCCAGTATCAAACAGTGCTAGTGCAGGTAGTGAGGCTACTAAGATTGTACCTAAGATATGTGGGATATGATTTAGGTATAGGGAAAAGTATGTAAATAAATAGCAAGATTGAAAAGAAAGGTTTGAGAAGAAAAGTTTACCAGTGATAACTTGGCCAGTGGCGTCAGCTTCTTCCACGGTCATCGGGAAAGCCTGGCGCCTTGGTACATTCCTCCTGGCCTGAGGAGCATGCCTCGGAACGTTCCTTTGAGCTTGATGGAACTGACGAGGAGGTGGTGCAGCTTGTGTTCCTCTGGGTGGTGCAGGTAGTGCAAGTCTTGGAGTAGGTGCCTGAAGGGCTAGTCGCTGCGGATAGGTAATTGCTGTCCCGGGTGTAGCAACTGGGTTTTGTCTTTGGGGACAAGACCCAATATCATGAGTAGCTGAGCTGCAGACTAAGCAAAGACGGTTAGCTCGCCGGCAGTCTTTCATCATTTGTCCAGTTCTCTTGCAGTAGGTACAAAAGGCTGGGCTAGGACGATGGTTCGGTACTCCGGGTCGCCTTGGCACAAAAGGTGGCCTGGACGAGGCTCCTCCTGCCATCTTGTTGGCAGGGCGCTTAACTCCTGCAGACTGAGGTCTGCCCCTTACTTTTATCACCGCCTCGTAACTGCGGGCAACTTCCAGAGCATCCTCATGAGTTTGAAATTTCCCTGTGGCTAGTGCAGCCTGAATTTCCATGTCCAAACCTTGTTGGAAGCGACGGGCTTTGATATCATCCGTCGGTATCAAGTGTGCCGCAAATCTGTTTAAGGATTGTGTTAGCTGTGTAGTATGTGATATTTAAAAATTTGAAATACTGTGACATATCTTACCAACTTAGCATAGTGAATTCAGCGTCACACTCATCTACTGACTTGTCCCACATCGAAACTTGTTGTAGATGAATGAACTGTTGTTCCATGGAAAACCTGGCAGTCACAGGGAAGTACTTCGCGTCGAACTTATCGTGAAAAGTCTTCCATTCAATAGGCTGTAGAAGACTGCTTTCTTCCGCCTTCTACCAGTTGCGAGCATTGTCCGTGAGCTGCAGTTTCGCCACACTGACCCAAGCTATGTCTGGCACTTGTGCTGCCGCCAGATCATCCTCTATGCTTTGTGCCCATTCCTCAGCTTCAAAGGGGATTCCCTTTCCGGAGAACTGCTTGGGATGTAAAGCCCTGAATTGCTTTAACCCAGGTGCGTCAGTCTCGGGACGGTTCAGGAGTTGTTGCTTTCCCTCAAGGAGGCTGCGGATCGCCTCAAGTAGCACCGTTTGCTCGGTGGGTGGAGCAGGAACAGCAGGTGTGAGAAGTAGTGGTGGAGGTGTGTTGTTGACAATGGTGCTGGTGTTGTTCGGGGAATCCATAACCTTGAAGAAAAATTTGGGTTAGGACAGATTCAAAGTACATGAAATGATAAGATTCAAGGAATATGAAATTGTAAGATTCAAGAAACATGAATTGTAAAGAAAGTTTTAGTAGCTGGTTCTTGTGTTATATTGCTTAGGTTGTTCACGCAGAACAGAACTGCATGATATAGTTTCATACAGCTCTGACCTGCATGGGCCACCAACAAAACCTATCACGCCCCGCTTCTCGGTATACGGCGAAGGGGACGCGATTGGTCCGCTACGTATTTACTCAGAAGCAAATATGCTAAGCGTAACTAAGCAATATAAAAGAAAATATACACCGGAGACAAGGTATAATAAAAACAGCAACTTTATTTATTTACATTCTTTTGTACAATATATGAAAAGGAAATACAACTGAAATAAAAGCGATGCCTAAACAATGGCATGACAGGAAATTAAAGGTATTGAATAGAAAATGTACAATGTCTAGGGCTCAGGGTCTTTGCTGTACTGATCCAAGTCTTCTGTAGTTGGCTCGATCTCTGACAGATCCAAATCACCTGACGATATTCAAAGAAGAAAGAAATAGAATTTCGTCAGCGAACAGGTCGCTCGGTAAGTCTCAAAGATAAGAGGGAAGTAGAATAGACAGAATAAGAAGGTATCTTTTAAAATTGTATTATACTATTGTAAGGTTGTGTTAACGCTGTTGTTTGTAGTTTGGTATAGAAGAATGCCAGTGTATACGAGAGGGGTCTCTATATGTTAAAGACCAGGGAAAACAGAATGTACAAGGAACCGTTAAGCCACGGTACAACAGCAACGGAATATAGGTTAGATGTCTTAATCTTACCGTCTCGTGCCACTTTTAACGCCTTCCGTACCAATCTACCCTTTAAACCCCGTAGTGTTTTGATTGTATTGTTTGCCTTGTAAATTGTATTGTTTGTATAATTAGTTGACTGACCGAAACTATGATATCAGTAAACGGATGTAACCGTAGAATCATGTAAATGGAATAACTGGAGAACCATGTAAATGGAATGTAAATCCATGGTTCGGTTCGGTCAAGGTATATAGATTGATAATTGGATTCATGGATTCATGTTGAATTGTAATATTAAAGGTTGTAGATTCTAGATTGTAAACTGTAGATTGTAGATTGTAGATTGTAAATTGTACTTGAATTATATTCAAGTCAGATTATACTGAGACTCAAACTGAGTCAGACAATTAGCAGAGTAAATTGAAATCCTGATTGTTTTTATTAATTTGTCTACCTTAGATAGGCAAGCACCCACTTCTCCGGCTCCCTGAGGCTCAAGAGACTGGTCCCGCTTAAACCTATGTTTAATAGGGTTCTTAGGGTAATTTGTAGAACTTTTGGGGGTTTTATGTAAAAATACTTTCATATACTTTTCAAAATACACCCCAAGTATTTATTATTCGTCTTTAGAGTTGTAATGAATGTAAATTCTATATTGTGATATTTCTAGTGAAAATATCCTAATTTCATAAATAAAGGTATTTATCTGTAATATTGATTTGTATGGAATTCATGGTATTTTAGTGTAAAATTGATTCTTGTGATATTGTAGAAAAGGTGGAATATTTATAATACTTCAAAAATAGATATGTTTAGGTTACATATACATATATTTATATGAAAATAAGTTTTGTATATATCTATAATATTCTAGAAGTCTCGTTTTCTTAAGATATCGTATTTTAAATTTTTCGAGACCGAATGCTCCTTGCGGAGGTCTGAATGTCGCACTACTAAACTCGAGGATGTGCGATAATCCGCACCATCCCGAACGGGTTCCCCAAAATGGGTTGTAATGGCGCTTTGCAAAGATTGTATAAATACTAAATCTTTTAGAAAACGGTTTTATGAGGTAAATGGTATTTATTTGTAAAGATGTCAATTTTCCGTATTTTATGTTTTAGGGTCTCAAAAGTCAACTAGACTATTCCTAACTGGTCCAAAACGACAAGTTGTGAGATACCTCAAATCGTCTCTTTACCGCCAATTGTGGCCAGGTAAGTACAGGTGAAGAAAGGAGGGATCCGCTTATGAATCACCGTGAGACGGGCCTTTTAAAATTACCTTTCTCACTTGCCTAGCCTAGACATCACAAAATCAGGTTTAGATAAATGACTGATGTCCACAACTTATCCTATTTTCATAATAAGTGGTATTTATTTAAAAAATGTATGAATACTAAATCTTTTAGAAATGGTTTTATTAAGTAAAGGGTATTTAAATGAAAATGTTTATTTTCCCGTATTCTAAGTTTTCGGTGGTATCGTGTTATGTTGCATATGAGTGTGTGAAGAGGTAGGTCATTACCTCGTGATCTACTTTAAGGTTATAGCAAGTTTAATGGGGTTAAATGTAGAATTGAAACAATGTGGTATTTAAGTGAAAAATACGATAAATTGAAATAGCCATCATTTCATGTAATGAAACTTGATCAATTTTGTTGATTAGTGTTTAATAGTCAACATGAGAGAGTTTAAGCATAATTGTATTAACGAGAAGTGAAGTTTTATAAAGAAACCGAATCGGAAATCGGATTTGTTCCAATTCCGTCGGGTTTTGTAAATCCGTATTTTTAGATAGAAGAGATAGATAGAAAATGGGACTTACGGGTTTCAGGACACACAAGAGGGTGAGAGGGAAGTATTGGAATCACCGATGTGTTGCGTCATCGCCGTGAGTTCCTAGAACGATCGTCGGAAGTTTGCCATAGATTTCGCCGGAGCTTCGCTTCAAGCTCGTTTTCAAAGTACACATGATTCTTGAAATTTTGAGAGAGTGGGCTCAGAATTTTGGGTGAGAGGGTAGAGGGTAGGGGTCGTGTTTATAGGGTTAGGGTAGATGAAAGGTTAAAATGAAAAATGTGATAAAATGTATTAAAAATGTATTAAAAGTGGAGTAATTGGGCTTTTAAAAGAGCTCTGGAAATGGTCTGAGGCTAAAATTTTGCAGGTGCATAGGGAATATGAAAAGACACAACTTTCATATTGGGGTCATCGCCGGAATCGACCGAATCGACCGTGACTCGGCCGTGACTCGGTCGGAGGACGGAGTCGGCCGTCGATGCCGATTTGGCCGATTCCCGGCCGAGTCAGGCGGCCGGGATCCCCCCGATGGTTCATCTAACCCCTGGCAATGTTACATTTTTTGGAGTAGTGGGGTTTTTGTGAGATATGCACATGTAAACCCTTGGTATTCTAAAGGTTTTAAAAAAATCAATATTAAAAATAATGTGGGGTATGGGATTTGAACTCTGGTGGCTTGGTTCAGCAGTGCAAGGTATTACCAATGAGCTACAAGTTTCTTCTTGTAATTATGGTGTGAAATAAATACTTAAAGTGGTAACAGTAACATTAAATACTCCAAGTATATTTCAAATTTAAAGCAAATTTTTGTACACTAAAAATGGAGTTGTTACAAATATAAATTCCCCGACTTTTATCAACACATCCTCTAGTTTACCCCTAGGTTTGGTGATTGATCGGTCTGGCATCTGGAGAGTGCAATGAGTTGGTTTCAACTCTCCAATCCCTAACTGCTTGTATACAGAGTATGGAAGCAGGTTAATACTTGCGTCGAGGTCAAGTATAGCTCGGTTAATGTTTTTACCCCCAATAGAAATCGAGATTGTAGGACATCCAGGTTCCTTACATTTCTTTGGTAACTGTGGGGTAAAAGCAGTACCAACATTGTTTTTCATGAAGACCATCTTGGGCACTTGAGTCTTCCTCTTCCTAGTGCACAAGTCCTTAAGAATTTTCGCATAAGACGGGACTTGTTGAATAGCATCTAGGAGAGGGATATTGATGTTAACCTGTTTAAACAGTTCCATAATCTTCTCTATATGTAGACTCGTTTTGTTTGCTCTTAACCGGTTCGGATAAGGAGCTTTAGCAATAAGAGCTGGGTCCGACATTGGAGAAGGTAGTGTGTGTGGAACAGATCCCAGAATAGAAGTGGGGATCGAGTTTGGTTGACTAGAAGAGGCATGCTGAGGGTTCGAGCCTTGAGGAAAGCGAAGAATAGGCTCGCAAGAAGGTGGTGGGGTACACGAACAAGGATTAGAAGTGGAAGTAGAAAGAAAAGTAGAAGGGAAAGGCACAGCCAGGGTATTTTTGATAGATTCATCATTATTATCAATCTCTTCACCGACTTGGTTATTCAGCACTCTTCCTGATCTCAACGTTGTAATGGCATTCACATTGTAATGTTGTGAATGCCCGGGATTCGGTAGGTGTTGAGACGGAAGTTTCTCTTTCTCTCTAGCACTCATTTCGGCATTTAATCGTGCAATCTGTACCTCCATCGATTTAATACTCTCACCTTGGGCGGCAGAGATTTTCTTTATATCATCGATAGAAGTCCTAATATCAGCCGACACTTGGATGGATTGTTTCATAAACATTTCCAAGGTTCATTCGAGTGAAGAGGAGTTATCAGTACCGGTCAATTGCAAAGAATTGTTATACGGTGCAGAAGTGTTGACCGGATTTTGAAAGTTTTGTGATTGATAGGGGTGCTGACCCAGTTGTAGTGGTTGCTGTTGTTATGGAGGGACCCTTTGAAAATTGTTTTTGTTTGGAACCGTGTTTTGAATTTGGTGTTGGTTCCAAGAAAAGTTAGGGTGATTACTCCAACCCTGATTATAAGTGGAAGAATACGGATCGTTTCTAGATCTTTGCTGAAAAGCAGCATTTGTGTGCTCTTGACGTTGAAATGGAGAATTCAAAGGACATTCTTCCCTCAAATGTGATGGATCAGAATAGCATCCACAGACAGTTTTGGGCAGTGTCATCTGGTTTAGGGAGGCTAATAAAAATTTGTCTTCCATAGCGTCAAGTTTTTTTTTGCATTGCTACCATTTCAGCTTTAACTCCTATGGAAACATCAAGTTGATGAATACCACCCCTAGACAATGGTTGACTTACACTGTCCCATTGTAAAGTTTTTTCAACGAAATCTTCTAAAAATTTCCAAGCTTCACCGTCATCTTTAGACATAAAGTTGTCTTGACACACGAATTTAAGCACCTGTTTTGTTGTAGGATTAATGCGCTCATATATGATTCTGCACAGATCCCATCGATAGATTCCGTGATGAGGACATTGAACTAACAGATTCTTGAAGCGTTCAAAACACTTCGAAAATTGTTCATTGGGAAGCTGGGTAAATTGATTTATTTCGCTACGGATTCGGGCTGTCTTATAATTGGGATAGAATTTCTTAAGAAAAGTTATGACGAATTCATCCCAGTTTGAAATAGAATGTGCAGCCGTGTTATATAGCCACTTCTCGGCTAAATCGCACAAAGTAAACGGGAGAGGACGTAGATGCATAGCATCCACAGAAAGTTGTGAAGTGCCCATCATAAAGCATACATTTTCAAATTTGGTAATAAAAACGTATGCGTCTTCAGACTCGAGACCGTGATATTTGGGTAAAAGATTGATGTATTGAGGTTTGATTTCGAAATTGTCCCCATTGGCTAGTGGAATGGAAAGACAGGTAGAAAGAGAACCATGTATCGGGTAACATCTCTCTTGGAGAGACATACGCGGTAGAGTTTGTGCACCTACGGGTGGTGGCAAAGTGGTGTTGTGAAAGTTCGATGGAGATCCGTCCATCGTATTGGATGTGGTGTGTGGTGAGCAAAAAGAAGATGTAGAAATACCGAATTCGGAGTCGATAAGAGAAACGCGGACAAGACGGGCACTAGAATCCCGTGTCTAGCCGAGCATGCACTAAATAGTTTAGCACAAGTGGCAGCGTTAATTAATTAGAGAAAATGATTTGTTTGTTGTTTGTTTTGAAAAAGACGGATTTTGAAAAATCAAATCACAAAAAATGCATAAGCAACCCTAGATCTAATGGTCACCTATGTCAAGTATTTAGACAGCTCCTAGACTTCCAGAAGACAAATCGCAGGATAGATCCTGCACTGCCTTTTTATCCCTTCTGTAGGCAGATAAGTGCCAAGTAAGTGGGAGGTTCTCCGCTACGTAAGTAGCGGGCCGAATTAAGTAACCACTTGCCTTAGACACACTTGCCTTAGACACCACAAAAGAAATGCGGATAAGCAATAGATTACCCACGACCTTCTTCTGTCCTAATTGAGCGCGACGGTCCTTAGAGTCTTGTTTAGATTTTTTTTAGTTAATGAAGGGTGATGCGGATGCTAGTTTTGTGATTTTTGGGGCTTAGGAAGGGTAATGAAATCCATACCTAATCTGAATTTGGTCTTTGCCCCTTAATTTCCGTATTAAAATTTGCAAACAACCAATTTCAAGAAACGCAAAAAGATTTTTTTAAGCGCTGTGAATTTTACAAAGAATCCTGCAGAAAAGTTGTTATTGGACAAGATCAGAGAGGAGATAAGAAAGTAAGAAGTATACCTGAGAAAACTGGAGCTCTGAAATGCCAAATTCACCACGGATCCGCCGCATAATGCTTCTATACACCGCGGTTCCGCGCTCTTCTAAAAGAATCGTTGAACAAATTTTGTTACAACTGCTCTAATTGCTCCTCTGGCCTTCTTGAATGCTCCAGAATATTTTTCCCCTTACTCCAATGATTCCAGATTCCCTTGCAAAATTCACAACTAAACGTTAAGCGCTTGATGCGATTTTGATTCAAATTTTTAATGGAATAATAATAAAATTTCAACTCAAATAAAACGAACGAACAAAATAGCACGCATCCCCGGCAACGACGCCATTTGATTGATCTTTTAATCTCCGTCGATGTGTTAAGAAAAATATAAAATGTTCATAATCAAAGAAATTTGTATCGCCGCAATCAAGAACGGTGTCGCTTGTAGCGATTGTTAGAGAGCACGGATCGTCCACAGAGATTCGTGTTTTGATCGATCTTATTTTAGATGAATTGAAAGAAAACGATTCAAGATTTATGAGATTGATTTTCAAGAAACATCTAGAAAAAATATCAAGAATCAAGAAATCATCCAATATCAATTTGATTTATCAAGATTATGAAGAAAAGCTTGTAGGATTCGATCAAATTAGTAGCAATGATGAATCTAATAATTCTTAATCTTATCTATTGATAATTTGTAGCTAGATCGATGATGATGAATGAAGATTAAGGATCTATTGAAAAAACTAGGGTTTCTCCTTCACTCCCTTGTCTTTTCATTGATCATCATTCGGATCTAGACTCTAACAAAGAGGATCATCAATCGTTTAATCCCTAGTTTGCAACGAAATAATCAAGAATGTTATCCCTCTCGAAATTAGGTCATTGATGATTCTTTTTCCTAGAGTTCACAAATCACATAAGACTTAAGATTAGTATTAGGATTTTATCATTACTTGATCTACCGATTCTTTCGAATCCTTCACAAGCGGAGGTTTACTCAAACATTATGAAAATTAAAGAATCAAGAATGAAAAATTTCATAATGCAAGAATGTTTAGAAAGCGAGAATTACAATTATCACCTTTATTTAAATCTCCTTCAAATTACACCTCTCAAATTGAGATTACAAGATTAACTCTAGCTCACTCCTTTGAAAGGGAATTTATCGTCGATCATTGCGTGGCTCGATCGCTTTGAGACATGGATCGGTTGCGGATCTCTTGCTCGGATGATAATCGGCGTTGCAATAAAGGATCTTCGATTGTCGCTTAATTTTCCTCTCAATGGATCTTGATTTGATTGGATCTCAAGTTGTGTCACTCAACTTGAATTGAATTGATTTGGATTTGTGCTAGAATTGTGTAATATTCAACACTAATTGTGTAACCCCCCAACCTTAGATCTAGATCCCTTTTTATAAATTTCAAACAAATGTTCCCTCCAAAGCTAAGTTGTTAGAGAGAGCCTTCTAGAATGAGGTAGGCTGTTAGGGAGAGCCTTCTAGAATGAGATTGTTACAAGTAGCCTTCTAGAATAAGCTTGTTGCAGAGAAGTTTCCAGAAGAAGTCTGTTACAATGGAGCGTCTCAGATAAGCAAGGTTGTTGATAAGAAGCTTCTGGAGAACCGACGTCACCCCAAGCCCTAACTCGGCCGTGGATCCGCGGCAATTTGGCCGACTCGGCCGCGGAACCGTGGCCATTTGATGAGCTCTCTGTATCAGTTATCTTTATTTGTTTGGTATTGGCATTTGGGTCTTCTTCTGATATCTGGAATCTTTTTATCCCTACTGAATCTCTGCCAGATTTGAATTCTTTGTCTTGCTGTATTTTTTCTGCACACAATCTCGATATAAAGTGTTGAGATATACAATATCATGCGTGCAGTAATAAACACACAATTTCCTATAAAGAATGTTGCTTAAACTATAACACGTGGTATTTGGTATTTTGCAGATGAATTTGTAATCCGTGTTATATTTACAATAAACACCCTTAGATGATTAGAATAATGAGGAAATTGATGTGTTACAGATTGCATTATTTTCGACTGAACAGTAGCCAATTCCAGTCCCATATGCGCGTGTGTGCATCGCGACGTTTATCCGATGTCGAACGTGGCGTACGTACCCCGACGTAAGATCCGATCGGGCAAGTTTATCTTGCTACATGCTATGCTAATATATTTATATCCATATGAATAAAAATAATACATGTATTTTGAATTGTGCATCTGATGTTACAGTTTATCGTTTTTTGATATCCGTTCATATCCGTAATGTTTATTGCATATCTAGTTGCATATCGGAATCTTGTTATATCATGTTACTGTTATATTAGAACAACGTGCTTTCTAATGTGCATCATACGTAGTCATGAAGTTATAAAATGCTATCACTGATATATACTTGTGCATCCGTGCATTAACCGTGTTCGATATTCGTTACAATGTTACTTTGGTTATCCATTCGATACATATGCACCACATGGCATGCCCTGATACACTACTTGACTTGATACTTTTATCTTGTTACTAATGCTGACAATCCTGACTTGTTGTCGTGACGGGCGTAACCTGTTGTCTACATAGATAAAACCTGTACCTGCTTGATCCTGTATTGGCATTAGTTTCATCTTATCAATACCTAACTTGAACATATAACCTAGGGAGTAAGGGGAAATCAATAATGAAATCTGACTTGTAACTCGACAGTTCGATGTTTATACTGATCATTCTTTGCGGGCTAGGCCAGCCCCGGGATGATACTGCTGACATCATTGGTCTGTACATGTTGCCTGTTTACTGCCTAGTGCTAGTTACAGAGGTCCCTATAGTGAAAATAAAGGAGTCAAGGTGTGGTCAGAATATGCTAAATTTTGTAAAGCGCATAAAATATATCACACCAAGGCCTATGGAAGCACGGATACTCTCCTCTTCCTCGTATGTTTTAATAGATGTCCGAAGAGCCTCTTCAGTGGAGATGCCTGTTAAAAAATGTTAAATAAAGCGCAATAATATTTTACTCTAAGATATACAAAGAGTATAGATGATGTGTACCCGACGCTGCAAGGGCAACAAGCGTTGCTTGCTTATGGGCCAATCGTTCAGAAGCCTCAAGAGTGGCCTGTAGATCAGTCGCCACGTTCTCATCGATAGAAGCTTCAGGATGAAAAAGATCATCATTGGTCTCGTATTCTGATAGGCCTTCGCTATAGGGAGCATGGGGCTCTTGACCAAAGATGATATCAGCCGAAAACATGGCCTTTTTCTTCTTCTGCGAACTAAGAGCAACACCCTGTATGTGCACGGCGGCGCCCCGGCCGTCAATCCGACGGCCAAATGCGGAAGCGGTGATAAACTTAAATTTTCTTGAACTGGCAAACCGCCGCGCACTAATACCCGGATCGAACCATTAACTAGTCCTAGCTAACAACAAGAAAGGGAATAGAGATATACCGACGATCCAAGTCCTCCGGTCTTCTCATCATCGTCCCGATCTCTTGCGGAATGTCCCGTCTCCTCCTCGTCGCCGGAAGTGAACCACATCGCCTACTTCTTTTACGGGCTCCCACCTCAATGCCGAAGCAACTCGGGCACGAAGCCGGCTACTCGACGTGCCCAAGATTCGTTGTAGAATATGTAGTCCTCAAGTCTCACTTTGGGGTTGTAGGAATTGCCATTGGTGGAGGGATTGAACTTGGAGCTTTTAAGATTGATCTTGTGGGGATTTTGCAATATGAAATGAACCAAAATCCCACACACAAAAATTTGGACAGCCCACTAGGAGCTTGGCCGGCCAATACAAGTGACGTGAGGGTGAGAATGAGAGTTGTGTTGTAGCAAAGATAATGGGAGCCATCTCATAATCCAAAAGGGAGAGAGAGAGAAGGCTATCATATGGAAAAGGAAATGATCACTCAAACAAAACTACACTCCACCAACCTCACCCCTCATCATCATCAACAACCATGATGACATCCAAAGTCAAGCAATCATGAAAAAGGAAAGTCAAGTGATGGTGCTCATCATGAAAACCATCATGATGCAACAAGATGCAAAGAACCCCCTCCACTAACACTTATTTGCAACAATGCAAATAAGCCCTCCCCCACCAATCTTCGGCCAATGAACGAAACAATGGAAATCGGCCGAAACGGAAAGCAAACTGGCAACTCCAGAAAACTGGTCCCGTAATAAATTACAGGAAAACCCCGATACTGTGCATACACACTAGCATTTGTATTTCGACCGAAATACAAATGCAATGAGACAAAATCTACACTGTACTATACTAGGATCCGGCTTATACCAAAACCGGTTAGTAATATTCGTTCGATCCTGATCCGTGCAATACCGCACGTATCTGATCGAACCCTGCCATATATCCATACGGCCTATAGTACAAACTGTCCGATCCCGATCCGTGCAATACCGCACGTATCTGGTCGGACCTTACCATATCTCCATACGGCCTCTACAACCTTTCGCCCGAAAGCTGAGTAACTGAATGTGGGGGACTCTAAAGACTCATCAACACCTTGGTTGTGGATTTAACCACTAGCACGTTAGAGGTATAAGCCAATACATAACGGGCTACCAGGTATTGACTAAAAGGGACGTCCGTGAGTGAACTCAGCCTGACAACCCTACTGAGCCTGTCAGTGACAATATCCGTACAGTCCGGTCCGTTCGTCTATGAGCATCGCATGGCGGGCCTAGGGGGTTGGTAAAAGTCAGACCCCCAAAAGCGGTACAAGTCGTGTCGGAGTGTAGCCTAGAACACCCTGAGATACTACTGGAATACCTACCAGTAAATCTCCTTGCCTCGGCCGAGGGCTTCGTGTAATGGCTCTCCTAAACACAGCACGACCTCACCCCCAATACCGGGAGAGACGAACCCCTGAAGATACGCTCACTGCCTCCATGTGGCTCGGGACTGTACCCAACTAAAACCTATTTGCACAACTCCTTTGAGCCGTGGTAGGGTAGTAATCAAAGTACAGTGGGAACTCACACAAGACAAATGACGATCCCCAGGTCGATGAACTAACCTGTACACATGTCACCAGGGAACTGCCATCTGACGTCTGGTATATGACCAACTGGCATGTTCCCGGCGAGTCCTGTCCGGTGTACTCATAACCCAATGAGCATCTGTATACATCTTAGGTGAACCAACTGACACCAGTGGCTTGTGAGACCGGCCACCGCCCCTCGTCGGGGTCTCGACTGTATACACTAGTCTACTATGGAGAATCGATGCCCTGTCTCGAAACTCTCACGACTAGGGACCTTTTAAGGATATGCTTATAGACCCCCAGCTCCCACTTATATGATCGCCCTCATACTGCTGGTGGTCAAGCAAGAATCCTAGGGGCTCTATCAACGTGTAATAGCGACGTGTCAGGTCACTTAAAACAGTACACGATGATAAAGGTAAACTAGATAGCATACTATCATCTCGAGTAAGACTGTCCTACCGGGATAGGTCCTCCATCAATCATTACAATCACGTACCTGTGACCTAATAATTGACTCTGAGGGCACTATCTCCAACAATCTCCCACTTGCACTCAAGGCTAATTATTGCGATGTCGCATACTCACAGCCCGTGTGATACCGAACACCCAACTCCTCTACTAGTCAGTCTCACAAAGCCCGTTTGCGAAACTATTGCGTTCGAGGAATAGCCTCAGTGAGTGGATCTGCTTTGTTGTTTCTTTCTATGTCTCTCTATATCTCAAGTTCGCGGAGAAAGCCATCTCCCGAAATGAGCAATACCTGTCTTAGAATGTGTCTGGATGTCTGATGGGACATAGCTCATAAATGAACTCCAAATCCAAACTCCTTAGACTGTATCGTCAACTGAACTTAATCAGTATCCTGCGCCATGCCACCCTCAGTATTTCCTTGGACCACCTGTCCAAAATACTGCCCCTCGTCAGAAGGAATAACTATAACTCTGACAACCTCCTTGTCGTCCATGTCACCTTGGAAGCCTGGATTGATAACTGTCTCCTGCATGAGGCTATCGTTATCATATCCCTAGAACATCCACTTATGTTTTAAAACTGCTTCCGACTGTTTCTCCGGGATTGGATCAATGTCAACTTATTGCATCTAGTGCAAGAACAACATCTGGTGTGGTACTTGACATCTCATGATTGACTCAATTGCCTGAGCAAGTGATCTGCCAATCATGCGCATCCCTCTCCCATTTAGTCTGTAAGACACCTTTAGAGAGGGTGACTCCATCTTCTGCAGGTACACTACCGTGCATGGAGTCGTCCATTCTAAATACCCTTAGAATGCTGTCTAAGTACCCTGATTGGGAAACCACCCAAATCTAGATCTAAAACCATAGATCTAGTAACCAGTATGTCTGATATAAAATCCATTTCCTTTGTGGAGAAACCACTGTGTGACGACCAAAGTATAACCGATCGTAGTATAGGAGTTTCTTTTCCTACTCTGTGCATGTCATCCAAATACCAGGATATCACACCCTACTACCTTCTCAACAGATCCATCCCCTATTCTGATGAAGTCAAACCCATGACTTTCACGTCAGAAATAGATGATCTATCTCCGCTACATCTGCTTTAGTCTATAAATAGACATAAGCTTTCTGTCCACCAATGTTTCCGCTGCTCCCACTGACTACGACAACCCTCTGGCAGAGTCATATACACGCACACTTCTAAAACTAGTTTAGAACGACGCTATACTCATCCTCCCGCCGGGTCTCGCAACCTGGAACAACAGCAATGGCAAGTGTGGGTAAACAAGAACTTCCCTGTCACCGTCCTTGAGGCTACCGGAGTACCTCTCGGGTGCCTGAAGTTACCCACCATATCTGCGGAGTGGCCAATGGAATGTCAAACCAGATTGAATCTTTAGGTTCCTATCAAATCTTCAGTAATCGTTTGTGGTTCTGGAATCACTTCCAGTTCTACCATACTCCCACTACTGTTTTCTGAAAAAATCCATTTTTTATTAAAACTGTGGCGAGTCTAGAACAATATCGCTATTGTTCATCCAGATGGTAGAAAGTCAACCCTCGTCATAGCCTGGGTCAACCCACAAACAGCCATTACAGAAACGTGCCTTGAGTTGTCCAGTGTCTGGTTTTAATCATAAGCCGGACAACTCCCCGTACCTTAACATCGTTAAGATACGAACTGTTCTATATCCCTTATAGGACCAGAGGCACTGATTTAACTGAACCAGATCCAAATCATGCAACTGTCTCCAGTGCATGTCAACTTAATGGAAGGAGGCCGATCAGCGTTACTCAACTTAGGAATGCTTCCAATTATGAGTAACCTAAAAGAGAAGCAGGTTCTCTTAATCATTACTAACAACTGAATACCGTACACAAGTATCTACATCTTCGATCACTTTGAAGAATCCCGATACTTGCAATACCTGGTTCTCTACTTTATTCAAATACCTATAACTTCTCAAAATTCAGACCCTGTGTTTCCGCGAAACACCTGTCTAAAAACTAGAGAAGTCATAAGTAAACCGAATATAGTACGAGGACCAACCCCTCTGTCCTGATGGACCCTGGACAACATACAATACTCTGTATAAGTCCCTTGAGTCTGAAAACTCATTCATCGTGTGTCGTAGGTTGAAAACTGTACTTATAGTTAAGAAGAATTACACCGCTGTTTAATGCTCCTTACCTAACCATCCACTGATATAGGTAAATGTCGTAGACATAATTTCAGAAAGGTATATCTCACTCTATGAAAATAGACGTACAGATATATAAATTTGAAATTGGTGCATAACTGCGGATATTCAAAACCAAATATTTGCCAACCGGCAAACAGCCCAGGTGATTTCCTCAAATATCACCGATTACAACGAATCCCGATATAATGAGGATGATCACCCAATTCCCAATAACCTACTCCCACTCATCATCTGTAAAACCATACAGATGTGAGAATCATACCTGGTAAGTACATACCCTGGAGCAAGTGTCTAATCGGGAAATCAGTTTTCCTTTAACAGTACACAGTGAGACTGAAACATCGAAATGTTTCGATGGGGTATCCCGGTATTCCTAGTAATGCCTCTTCCAGATTCACGACTGTAACCGTATAATTCTTTGCCACCTCTCCAAATCCCTTCTTATGTCTTTAGTCTTTACCTTCTGCACACCCCTTTAGGCCAAATGGTTTTCTTCCTTCCCTACCGTTCGGCACCAGCCTATGGTTTGGAAGAAGACTATCCAATAAGCATAATGGGTGTACTGTCCCAATCCTAGGAACACTCGCAATGAGAGAGGGTGAAGATAAAAGACAACCGAATAAACCTTATTCCTATTTCTCCTGGACCAGAATCCATCCCCGAACTGGAACAAGTTCCATTCGAGTTCGTATATAACCATACGATGGAGTATCCAAATAAACTGTGGATCTTCGTAGTGATACGGAGTGTCCTGGAGAAATACAAAGGTGATGTGGGAGTGGTAACGAAATATTTGGTTTGGTCGTGAATGTCTGTTGCAATTTACTTTGCCCTCTTACTAATCCCTTGCTTTGTCTGAACTTAATACCTTCTGTACACCATCGTTAGGCTAATTGGTTTTCTTCATTCCCTACCGGTCGGCACCAGCCTAAGGTTTGGAAGAAGACTATCCAATTTGCGTAATAGGTGTACTATCTCCTAAACCAAGGAGTACTCGCAACCTGAGAGAAGGTAAAAGGAAAATACAACTGAATAATCCTATCCGTTTTCTTCAGAACCTGAAACCATCCTCGAATAAATTCCTTCGAGTTCGTATCTAACCATACGATGGTTTTGTCCAATGGAAGTGGACGTTCGTAGTAATACGGGGTGTCCTGGAGAAATAGGCAAAAGTAGGAGTGGCAATGAGGTCTGCAACTCTGACAATCCAAAAGCCAGTGTTAAAGAAGGTTCGGTCAACTTGGTCACTGAGTCATAGTCTTAGGGTCAGGTCAATGGTCGCTGCCAGAGAGAGAGAAAAGAAACACTCAGCATGCACTCTAACCTAGATCAGAATGGTTACCAATTTATCTAATCTGGAAACCTCCCACTGTACCTCAAATTCTCCTCCAAACCTGAAAGAAGAATTAGTCGGGGTCACCCGAGGAGTAAACTAACTCATCAGTGGGAATCGGGATCCAACTCTCATCGCATGACAACGTGACGGAATCCGCTCACGCTACCACACTCCAGAAGGTATGCGCATATCTGGCAAGTTTCAGTTCTTTTGAAACTCCCGATGAGATTTCTGCCCCATGCTCTTATGACCTTGGCGTGAGGTCAAAATATCATAAGTCACATGTCAAGTTCTACCCATCATTATCCAGGTTAATTTGAACCCACCCGTACATACCCTTGACGTAGGCCAAAATAGTAGTACGACTGTCCCAAACCAACGCATCTATCTATGCAACAGATAAATACCCGGCAGCTGCCAAACACTATGCCTTGGCGTGAGGTCAAAATACATAGCTTGAATACTACCGAATATTTAACTGAAATGATGGAGGGCTACGAATGGTTTCTGGCGAAAACCTTTAACGTAATGAACTTGATATCGTTGAAGGAACGGATAGCTTTTTAGAAATATAGTGACGACAACTTCCGCTAAAGAGGTCACTCCCGGTGAAGGGATCTCGGCTCTTTCCCCGTAGAATGGGGTGCAGGATATTCCAACTGAATACCACGGTGCAAAGCAAAAGTAATCGGCTATAGTGAAGTCATTGCCCTGACGCAAACTTTTTGTCCAAGGGGTCACTCCCGGTGAAGGGATCTCGGCCCTTGCCTCGTCGACTGAGGAGCAGGATATTCCAACTGAATACCACGATGCAAAACAAAAGTGAACGTCCTTGCAATAACAGCTTTTTGAAAAGTGTTCCAACAACATCAGATTAGGTTTGTTTTAACTTGCATTGATCCGAATCAATGCAGTCCCATCAATTGATCACACCAGAAAGAACGAAAATATACTGATGTACGTATATGCCATCCGCATTCGCCACTGGGTCCCGTCATTACCCGTTAGGTTAGCTAACTAACGACAGAGCGGGGACTGGACTAGCACGGATGTAAAACATATACAACATCTACTAATATATATACCAATATATTATATTCGCTCAAGGCGTGAATAAAATGCAACATCACAGAGAATGAACAGCATCACAGAAACAATACAGATATCTGGGATCCCCGGGTTTCACAGAGCCGCTGAAACCCGACGTTCCCCTGGTCGTGTGGATAGCCTGTGCAATGAAAACCTAGACCCCTACGGGCGCGGCAAGTCACCCGCCAAAACCTGAAGCGAGGCAGCCCCCTTCAGCGACGTGAATGGACCACCCGGCACTTCACGGAATCCGGTAACTTGGGCACCCCTCCTGGGTCAACCTGTACCCCCTACGAGTGCGGCGAATAGCCCGCCAATTCTAGAGTGAAGCCCTTTCCGTCCCAATGCCATGAGATGCGGGCTTGTTGCCCTCTAGAACCCGGCTATCCGTGCACCCCTCCGCGGGGCAATCCTAGTACAGAAAGTAAAATATACATACAACGGGTACATCGACCGCAACCAGGTCGTGCCCCAAAATAATAATACAATCAGGCAGTGACGGCAGTCCACATGTCGGACGCTCACCCCGCAATATCAAATGTACATAATACAACAGAACTGTACTAGCATTGCATCCAGGCTATCCCCCACCACCGATCCGCAACATCACAGCAAAAACAGAACATCAACGTGAAAGTCACGTTCGCAAATCCGTCTAACCGGGCTATAGCAGTTAGACCGGATTTACCGATCGAGTGACATTCACGGTCGCAGATATAATGTAAATACTGTGAAATAATGTGTTTAAAATATCCGATCGATCAAATTTTAACAAGTGGGCCCCAAAGCATTACTGTAGCAGATCAGGAAATTCTGGGCCCAATATTAATATTCCAAAACCCATATTTTCAGCCCAGAAAGATACTGTAGAAATTTGGTGCAGTCAACTCATCATTGTGCGGCGGAACCGCGGCCCAAAGGGGGGTTTGGCCGCGGTTCCGCGCTCCTGTAGACGAATCACTGTACCGAATTTTTACAGAACCCTTAGATATTCCAGTATATCACTATTTTACAACCTGAAAAATTTTTGGACACCAAAAAATTTCAACAGAAACTGATGTGAACTAAAATACAGTTTTGGAACATTCGATCGATCGAAACAGAAAAACACATTACACCAAGCTAGACTATGTTAATGGCGAGGCTCTGATACCACTGTAAGTGCACGGCGGCGCCCCGGCCGTCAATCCGACGGCCAAATGCGGAAGCGGTGATAAACTTAAATTTTCTTGAACTGGCAAACCGCCGCGCACTAATACCCGGATCGAACCATTAACTAGTCCTAGCTAACAACAAGAAAGGGAATAGAGATATACCGACGATCCAAGTCCTCCGGTCTTCTCATCATCGTCCCGATCTCTTGCGGAATGTCCCGTCTCCTCCTCGTCGCCGGAAGTGCACCACATCGCCTACTTCTTTTACGGGCTCCCACCTCAATGCCGAGGCAACTCGGGCACGAAGCCGGCTACTCGACGTGCCCAAGATTCGCTGTAGAATATGTAGTCCTCAAGTCTCACTTTGAGGTTGTAGGAATTGCCATTGGTGGAGGGATTGAACTTGGAGCTTTTAAGATTGATCTTGTGGGGATTTTGCAATATGAAATGAACCAAAATCCCACACACAAAAATTTGGACAGCCCACTAGGAGCTTGGCCGGCCAATACAAGTGAGGTGAGGGTGAGAATGAGAGTTGTGTTGTAGCAAAGATAATGGGAGCCATCTCATAATCCAAAAGGGAGAGAGAGAGAAGGCTATCATATGGAAAAGGAAATGATCACTCAAACAAAACTACACTCCACCAACCTCACCCCTCATCATCATCAACAACCATGATGACATCCAAAGTCAAGCAATCATGAAAAAGGAAAGTCAAGTGATGGTGCTCATCATGAAAACCATCATGATGCAACAAGATGCAAAGAACCCCCTCCACTAACACTTATTTGCAACAATGCAAATAAGCCCTCCTCCACCAATCTTCGGCCAATGAACGAAACAATGGAAATCGGCCGAAACGGAAAGCAAACTGGCAACTCCAGAAAACTGGTCCCGTAATAAATTACAGGAAAACCCCGATACTGTGCATACACACCCGCATTTGTATTTCGACCGAAATACAAATGCAATGAGACAAAATCTACACTATACTATACTAGGATCCGGCTTATACCAAAACCGGCTAGTAATATTCGTTCGATCCTGATCCGTGCAATACCGCACGTATCTGATCGAACCCTGCCATATATCCATACGGCCTATAGTACAAACTGTCCGATCCCGATCCGTGCAATACCGCACGTATCTGGTCGGACCTTGCCATATCTCCATACGGCCTCTACAACCTTTCGCCCGAAAGCTGAGTAACTGAATGTGGGGGACTCTAAAGACTCATCAACACCTTGGTTGTGGATTTAACCACTAGCACGTTAGAGGTATAAGCCAATACATAACGGGCTACCAGGTATTGACTAAAAGGGACGTCCGTGAGTAAACTCAGCCTGACAACCCTACTGAGCCTGTCAGTGACAATATCCGTACAGTCCGGTCCGTTCGTCTATGAGCATCGCATGGCGGGCCTAGGGGGTTGGTAAAAGTCAGACCCCCAAAAGCGGTACAAGTCGTGTCGGAGTGTAGCCCAGAACACCCTGAGATACTACTGGAATACCTACCAGTAAATCTCCTTGCCTCGGCCGAGGGCTTCGTGTAATGGCTCTCCTAGACACAGCACGACCTCACCCCCAATACCGGAAGAGACGAACCCCTGAAGATACGCTCACTGCCTCCATGTGGCTCGGGACTGTACCCAACTAAAACCTGTTTGCACGACTCCTTTGAGCCGTGGTAGGGTAGTAATCAAAGTACAGTGGGAACTCACACAAGACAAATGACGATCCCCAGGTCGATGAACTAACCTGTACACATGTCACCAGGGAACTGCCATCTGACGTCTGGTATATGACCAACTGGCATGTTCCCGGCGAGTCCTGTCCGGTGTACTCATAACCCAATGAGCACCTGTATACATCTTAGGTGAACCAACTGACACCAGTGGCTTGTGAGACCGGCCACCGCCCCTCGTCGGGGTCTCGACTGTATACACTAGTCTACTATGGAGAATCGATGCCCTGTCTCGAAACTCTCACGACTAGGGACCTTTTAAGGATATGCTTATAGACCCCCAGCTCCCACTTATATGATCGCCCTCATACTGCTGGTGGTCAAGCAAGAATCCTAGGGGCTCTATCAACGTGTAATAGCGACGTGTCAGGTCACTTAAAACAGTACACGATGATAAAGGTAAACCAGATAGCATACTATCATCTCGAGTAAGACTGTCCTACCGGGATAGGTCCTCCATCAATCATTACAATCACGTACCTGTGACCTAATAATTGACTCTGAGGGCACTATCTCCAACACACCCGACGATAAGAGCTTTCTCTTTGTTGGCACCTTGGGGCGGCGTGTTCCGATGTCCGAGCCAATGTTTGACTCGGAAGGCATTGCAGACATCATATCGGGTTATGGCTTAGTCGTCGACGCCGTCGGAAAAACACGTGGAGCTACTACCGCATCGCCCTCTCTCAGGAAAGGATGGACGACCGCGCATCGCTTCAGTGGGACCGCAGGGTTACTAGCCAGCACCGAGTTATTATGATCAAGGAGAATTTACCTCTCTTCTTTGATGAAAGAGCCCGTAGCGTGTTGATACTAGGCTACATGGGCATTTAAGGGCCTCGGAATATGACTCGGTTCAGCAATCAGGAAGTGAGACCTCATGTTCAATCGCATAAAATGGATCACATTACGAACGGTTTCCTCTAAAGCAACCGGATTGAAAAGAAATGCCTCGAGGGGAATGCCCTGGTCATAGCCTAATTGTTGAGCGAAACGATGCGGGTTATACCTCATGAACAACACTGAAGCATTTTTCCAGAACACCAAGAATCCTGGCCTAATAGAGTACAAATGTAAAAATTTTCTGGCCTTTAAAGCAGAAACCCCATCCTTGAACATGTCATGAAGCGGCTTGACAACTTTTGAAGATTCTTTGCCAATAGTCAAGACCCTATCAACGAAAGTCATGCTATCCCCAATAATGCGCAGATGCAAAACCAACATTGAGCTTCCTGTTGTGTTGGATCGAGAGAGGAAGCATCGATCAACTGCATGACCCAAGGGAAATTATACCCCTCATAAACTTTAGGTCTCTTATGTGCGCCGAAAGCGCCCAATACATGTATCTCTATCCATGATGTGAAATAGTGGAGATGGAGGTTCACGGGCCCCACACCCGGCTGGGTGGTGTCAGCCGCCATACTCAAGACATTATACAAATGAGCCAATCCCGCGACTCCAACGGCCATATGCATTCTCGCCGCAATACGATGAGCTCGGTAGAAGACGGACGGTCTCATGTACAGATGATGCATCGGGAGTGCGAACTAGCTGAGCCATAAGCCAATAAAGCCCATGAGAAATGTTTCCTCATCGATATCCAGGGTAGCAATTTCCGCAAAAGATGTGACGGGGGTGTCTGAAATGAAGAACTGCTTTAGATCTGCATCGGCAGTCGGCAGCTTGTCCAAACCAAACCCAAATGGATCATCAAGCTTGGCAAAATTTGCGGCTTTCTTTGACAAAACTTCTGGGCGAAGGAAACGGGTGACAAAATCTGCAAAGCTAACCCCATGCCCTCCAGACTCCAAAAACAGGCTCTCGTAAATATTCAGCACCTTGATTAGACTTGGGAACTTGTGCCAGATAGCATTATTTGGCGTAAGACCGATAACGATCGATTCGTTGGAAAAAATATACTCGTCAGGAGAAAGTATCTCCTCATAATCTCCCCTTGATGGGTAATCCAGAGATATCTGAAAATTCCTCTAATGAAATCGATACCTCCCTGTCTGATAGCAGAAACATATGGGTTGGGATGTTCCACTGTTTCAAAAAGGACTTAACCCACCATACGTGGTAATAGAATAAAGATGCGTAAATCGCCGGGTATAGCCCAGTCCGCAGCAACAATGATTTCTTTGCGGATAAGATGTAGCAGGCCCCAATAAGCTAACCTGTTGGATGTCGAGGGGCCGCTCCTATGGTATAAACCTAACCCCACAGTCGTTCCTCTTCTTGACATATGCGAGACCCTAAAAAATCTAGGGCCATCGGCGGTTGGACTGGTATCGATGCAATAGATGGTTGAAAATGACCATCTGCAATCCAATTAATCTCCTCCACAACATAAGCAACCGACGGAGGGTTAGTATACTTAATCGAGGGGATCGGCTCTGATGGCACCTCGCAAATAAAGCTGCGCTGACCCCAAATGATGTAGCTTTACCATGCTCCCCACAGACGAAGAGATTTTCGTTCCGGATCATAGTTCCGAATTAAAGCAAGGACCTTACGATCAGTGGATACGTCAGCGAAAGCACTCTCCGAGCGAACGTAAGGGAAAAAGGAACTAGTACCTAAAAAGAAACCCAGTGGTGAGTTAGCAATAAAATGCTAAAATCACTAAGTCTAAAAAATCAGTGGGCCCCACAGAATCAAGATGGCCACTCATTAATGAGGGAACATGTACCCATTGTGAGAACCAAAAAGGATTCTCATTAAATGAAAAGCGGAGTTAAAATTCCTAGTATATACAAAAAAAGAGAATGCGAGTTCTTTTAAAAAAAATAACAACAGATTCAAATCTGTGAAAAGTGTATTAAAACTCAAAAAATCCTAAAGAGGAAAATATCTAAGAACGGTGAAGAGAATAAAATTCTTAAAGTTCCTAAAAATCAAACGAGAGCTAAGCTCTGCAAAAAAAATGGAATTAAATTCCCCCAAACGATAAGATTAAATCTCAGAAATTCCCTATGTTAGGAAACTCATGGTTTAAAAAATGGAATTAAATTCTAGAAATCCTTGTATGTCAGAATTAATGATAGGGTAAAACTGTAACATTTCAGACAAATAAAATATTATTTTTGGGAATTTAAATAATTAAAATAATGAATATTATGAATATTTTAATGAATGGAGATTAGTTTTAAATGATATGGTATAATTAAATACCGATAAATTGGAAAATATTGGAAAATTAAATTGAATGGTGATTTTTGGAGGGATTTATGTGATTCAGGAAAATTATAAATTTTTATAATTAATTATATTCTATCTTAATGCCAAAATCGATTAATTTTCACTAATCTTGCATTAAGCTTGATTTTTGCATCACGACATACAACAAAACTTGTTTCATTTTTTTTAACCATGGCACCTTGTTTCATTTTATGTATATGGTTTTATTTGTGTTTGGGTTTTAAAAGAAAAAGAAAATGAATAAAGAATGGAGGTATGGGCAAGAGAGAGAGAGTGAGGGGTCTTCATTTGACCATGGCTATTTTCCTCATTTCATTATCTTCATCATTTTCTTCTCCCACTCTTCCATGGCTGCCCTCTTCCCTCCACCTCCTTTAACCCCTTACAACACCATCAAAAATACATCAAAACACTTCATTCCCTTCATTAAAAATGTGCACAAGCTCACTACAAGCATAGGGAACCAAGAAAAATAGGATTTTGATGCTCTAGGGGATTCTTGAGTCCCAAATGAGGTAATTCTTTCATCATTAGTGTAGTATTTCAATTCCTTAAGCACCCATTTTAGTTTAGAAGTGTTTAAGTGTAGTTTAGTGATGGTTGAAAATTCCTAGATGAAGGTTAAGGATCTATTTGAGTTGAAATGATGCAAATGTGCTTTAGTGGTGACCTTAAACCCCCCCTTAGTTTCTAAAACCCAGATCAAACCTGAAACTGAACCCTAAAACTTGAATTTGAAACTTTCCATGTCGGTTTTTGGGAATTATGTGCCTATAGGGAATCTGGAGTGACCCGAGAGTTTTCCAGGAAAAATAAACAACACCACCAACATAAATGGACCACCAGGAGGCCACCGTGCAAGTACGAGCCCAAACAGAGCTTCCAAAACTGAGCAGGCCAGTTTTATAGGCTAAGTGGCCGGCCAAATTGAGGGAGTTAGGGTCTAGGTTTGGTCTTTACCTCATATACCTCCTATTCAACACCCCAGTACTGTTTGTTTAACCTAATTTCACCTGAACTAAAATCTGGAGCAAGTTTTGTAAGTTGCTGTTTTGGTTTCCTCGATGTTCATGACTTGAACTTTTGATATTTTGTTTTGTCTCAATCGATTGGCGTTTGTACGTCGATGTCGAGGGTTATTGGTTCTTCTTGCATGTTTAGGCTATAGGTTCTGACCTATAAGCACGTCGCGTGTCGTTTTGGATTTGAATTGGATTGTAATGCGATACGATATATTATGACATGTAGGTACCTCCGCGTGAACTTCGGGACGACAAGTAAGAGCATGGCGGCATTGATTTCAGCAAGTAAGGATCAGGTGAGTAGATATATATCTACGGGGGAAGTCGGGTGGATGGCGTATAGCACCCCCGCAGTTTCGTAGTGTAGCATGCGAATGCGTTATTATGTGTGTGTGTGTGTGTGTGTGTGTGTGTTTGTGTGTGTGTGTGTGTGTTTTATGAGATGTGTATACTTAGAAAGAAATGCTTTGGTGACTTTGGGTTAGTTTTAGCGTAATTGTAGGAAAATGCTTTTAGTTTAGTTTCTTAGTCGCGAAACCCTAGAGTAATGAATTGCACACACGCACACACACACGCATACATTTGATTTTCTTGTGCGTATATGGAGATATATATACATATATATGTGTGTATGTCTGTGTGTGTGTGCGCGCGCGCGTGTGTGTGTGTATGTGTATGTGTGTGTGTGTATGAGAGAGTATGTGTATATATATATATATATATGTATATATATATACACGGATGATGAGGATAGTATATGATGCTTGGAGATGAGTCGATGTGATTGGGCACGATGCCATGAGATCGGTGATGTATTTTGGGTCGTGTGATAAGACACGACATGATATTATAGCAGATATATATATATATATGTATATGTATATATATGTTGATGGTATCGGAATGTACTAGACTTTAGATCAGTACCCCTAATTCAGAATATGATGATAATGATACCAGATAAGTAATGTGTTATATATGATATTGACCCATACCCCGATTTGGGATGCCGTACGATGGATTTTACCGTACGATGTATAAATATGATGATTGATCCGCAATCTCGACTAGAGGATGTCGTATTATATATTTGATCATATGTAACGCTATTGAGGCGGAATCACCGACTACTAGATATATATATCGACTCAGAATTAGAGTGGATTTCCTTACCCCTTTGGTTAGTCTCTTAGCTTGTCCTGTAGTTTACTTAGTAGATGTTAGATCTGGGCTCGAGTCATACTTATTTCCTAAAACTAACGAATCGTGAGTATTTTAAAAACAGGCCAAGGGATACTACGGATATTTTAAAGGACGTACATTTTCTTAAAAATACTGTAGCCCCTATTTTCTAAACACCACGCTTCGTGCTATTTCAAATGCCAAAACTGTATGACTCGTATATACAAAGTTTATTCTTATATGTTGCATTTACTATTCATTTTCCGTACATTCTTGCTGTCCGCATCGCATTGCATGCTTAAATGTGTTTTCATTAGTTATTATGAACCCATGCTGTCAAAACACCAGCACCATTACCGATGATGCATATGCTCCGCGTACACTTGCTTGCCGGCTCACAAACATCATCATCGGTAATTGCCATGTCACGTATACTTTAGAGAATATTATTTCATTTACATAGCTTGCTAGCTGATTGTTCCAATATGTTATTACTTTCATATGCCAGTTTAATTATTGCATTCCTTGCTTGATATCCGATGCATTCACATATTCTTTTGTCATGCAATATTATGGAACTTTATGCCGATAATTCACTGTTATTTACTCTTGAGATTAGGATTTCGGATTTTCCATGAGATTTCTGGATTTGGAGAAACCGCAAAAATTTTATAAACTTATTATCATTTAAAGATAGAAAATTGCGATTTTCTCATGATATGAATTGAGAGGTGTCCACCATGAGTTTTCTCGGCTCTTGAGCGATATCATACATCCAATTCGAAGAAGAGGAGGAACCGTCTGCGGGTGCATAGTGGACCCGGTGTGGTATCTCGGGGCAAGATAGTCACAGATGATGGCGTTGAGCCTGGCATGGGAGCACTACCGACCGGTTATTATGACGCGGCGGATATCCGGAGGATACCGACGTAGTCTTAAGATTAGATGATATAAGCCAGTCCGGATTGCCGGAGCCTGAGGTATTGAGATTTGATGATATGGGCCAGTCCGGATTGCCGGAGCCCGAGATATTGAGATATAAAGATATATATATTTTGTGTCGATGTTTGACACTGATTCTCTGTTGATTTCATTGATGATACTTCGATTTTTATATAGAAATCTCACTAAGATATGAAAACAGTTTTCTCATTCAGTTGCATTCTGTTTTCATGCATTCATACATCACATATGTATTATGTTGCTACCTGAGGCACTGACACGAGCACTTGGTATTACCCTTATGTATAGATGTTTACCCTTGCCTTTATTTAGATACTTCAGGTTATATATTGAGAATATATTATTGTATGACCTAGGATAGAGTCATACATGCGATTTCTTCTCGGTGATGTTTTCTACTCACGAGTTGGCAACTCACCCCCGTTGTGCCACAGTTTCTTGCCGGTTTTGCTGTGCAGGTTTCCTTGGCGGCTTTGCTGGCACATTGCTTCTTTCCGAGTGATTGCTTTGGTAAGTGGGTTCACTCGTATCGTGACCACCATTTTACCTTTATTATTTCAGTTGTATCTAGTAACTCTATCAACCAGACCTGTATATTTGATAGACTTAGAAGACCAGTTGTATATTCTTTCAACGTTAGAGTCGCGTACTGTATTATCATGGTTTCCCTTTGGTTTTCTTTCTAAGTTTTGATCATCGCCCTTCGACGTTGTATATTATCTTTCTTGCGTGGTTGTGTTCACCAATTGGCGAAGAGCTAGCTCCCGCTTAGGATGCGTTATTCATTATGTATATTATTCATGTTTGTACCCGTTTGGGGCCAGTATTTACAAAGGAGACTCTGCCGAAATTTTCAGGAAAATATGATGTTGCTTTAAAAATGTCAAATGCCACTTTTTATTAAAACCACTTACCTTAAAATAAGTTTTCCTTCACTTCTTCTTTTAAATGGTTTAGATTTCTGGGATTTTGGCTTACTTGAATGAGATGGGGCCCTATAGACTTTATATGATTCAAGGGCCAGTCACGTGCCATTTCGGGTCGTGACAAAGTTGGTATCAGAGCGCTAGGTTTAACCTTGGTTCAAGTCTATGTTTGACTATGCGGAATTTAGGGCGTTTATATATATTCGGAACCTAGGCTTGACCTTACGGAACATAGACTTGGTCGAGGGGTATTAGACCCGAACTTTCGTCGCATAGGTTGACCTTGGTTGATGGAGTAGGTGACTTAAGTAGAGTGACGTACCATGTGTAAGTTCCGCGGCATACTTACGATACGCTACTCCGCTTAAGAAGCCTTAGGAAGTACATTTCTTTGCACAGTATTATTTCATTCCTATGATCTATCTTCATCGATATCGGCTTATGGTTTTGTTACCACGGTTGCACGGGCAGAGAGAGCTGCGGCTAGAGTTGCGGTCAGCATGAGCTCGTCTTGGAAGGGGACTGACCAGGGCGTAATTCCGGCGACACGATTGCATAGATGTGTCGTTTTATTGTGTTTTTCGCGCCATGAGCGTTTGATGGATTTCTTTTACTAAAATTTCTCGAACGTGCAGATCAGCACCAGAGGATCGAGCTATTGCTAGAGGCCAGCCAGAGTGTGATGATCGTCAATGCACCGTTTATTCTTGATGATTGAGGCATTGTTTATCGTGCGGACGAATGATCCAGTTGTTGCTGCAACTGACAAGATATCGCCCCAGATGTTTGAAACTAGAGCAGCACGAGTTGTAATTAGAGATATGATATAAGATCGCTAGTCACCCATGGAGGAATGACTAGGACATGTGGTTCGTTTGCATACCCCGATGTAAAGTCATCAGATTGATTGATTCCAGCTAGAGAAGACTTCACGCAGGTACGTTAAGAGTCGATAGAAACAAACGAATGTCAGAAACCCATTTTTCCAAGTTTAAGGTATTCGGAATGACATGCAAGTAATTCTGTGGACCCTCTAGAAAAATGAAACCCTAACTCGACATAATGACCATGGAAACACTTTTGAACCTTAGGGTTTGCGGCAGTTCCGCGGTGCCATTAATGAGGCTTGGGTTTGCCCTTCTACGGCTGGTCCTTAGATACTATGGCATATACTGGATATTATTAAATTGTACTCAAGTGTTAAGCTCTCGGGGAATTATGAGATTTTGATGAATCGATCGAAAATTCCAACGTCGTCCGGATATCATATGATGGGATACTTCACGAAGAGACTTGGACCCATGATCGGTCGTATTACGCACACCCAGTAGGCCAGAGTTCGGCATCATTGATGAGATATGTTATAAGTGACCATAATAGTTGGCTAGAGATCTTTAGATTATGTGCCAGAGCGAAACTGTTTCCGTCATCATTTCCATATTGAGCCATTGAGCCGAGAAGTTATGTAACTGGCAGTTCACAGTGAGAGACGAGAGCCTAAGGGCACAAGGCGTCAGACCATGAACAGGAGGCAAGAAGATATCTTACTCTGCTAGCTTTGGATGCGCCGACACCTTCTCGACTTTGAAGGAAGGACATATCGACGATAGTGTTTATGATTTGCGACTTGGTGATTCGAATATCACGTGTCCGTCATTTTGGATTTCGGTATTTTAGGCGATCTATTTGCATGATTGAGATTTTGTGCACCACAGTTGCAATCGACTTCGATTTAATGTCATTCGAGATGTTGATTTTGATTTCATGCCTATGGTATGCATGTGATTTGACTTGTGCTTCGGTGTAGTTTTCATGCACTTTTAATACATTGATTCGATTTCGTGCACGCTGATGCATGTGGTTGTGAGATTTTTTTATACCACGGTATATCTGATTTGGATTGAGGTACGTTGTATACTGTCGATTTCGATTGTAATACTCGATATTTGTTTTCGTGCACCTTGAGCACTTGATTTGGATTCTTGCGCATACTTGACACGCTTGATGCGATTTACGTGCACGCCAGATGCACTAAATCGGGATTCCTCGTGCATATCAGATGCACCTGATATTGCTGTCAGACACACCCGTTGCCCTTGATAAGTGTTTTCGTGCACACCCGTTGCACTTAGATTTTGTTTTTGTGCACATGTATTGCATATTTATTGATTTTGATTTCCGTGCGCACCAGAAGCACGTGGCATTCTTATATACGTTTTGGGATTGATTTTCCTTTGAGCAGTGTGTCTTTATGAGATTTACTATTTGATATAGTAGCTGAGCAGGACTAGTCAAGGGACAGTACCTGATTACGTTTTTGCATGAATTGATAGTTATCTAAGGGATTTCCAAAAATGAGCTATAGTTTCAGTATTTACCTACGTGTCCGAGATGACACGAAACATTTTATAAAGGAAACCCTTCTAAATTATTTTCAAAACGGCGGGACGTGTGTTGAAAGAAAGTGTCATGATCCGAAATAGCCCGTGACTGGTACTTGAATCATATGAAGTATATAGGACCACATCTAATTCAAGTAAGCCAAAAGCCCAGAAATCTAAAACCATTTTAGGTAAGAAGAAACTTATTTAAAAACGAGAAGTTTAATAGCATAAGCCGAATTATGCGTTTTTAAAACATCAAGTCTTTTCTGAAAATTTAGGCAGAGTTTCCTTTATAAATACTGGCCCCGAACGGGCTACAACATGATAAAAGCATATATAACAATAAAAGGTATCCCGAAGCGGGAGCTAGCTCTTCGTCAAACGACGGGCACAACCACGCAAGCAATATAATATACAACGCCGAAGGGCGAGGATCAAAACTCAAAACAGCATGAAATCCATAATAATACAACGCACGACTTTAAGGTCGAAAGAATAAACATCACTGGTCTGCTAAGTCTGAAATAAATATACAAGTCTGGTTGATGGAGTTTACTAGATACAACTGAAATAAATAATATACAAGGTATGATGGTGGTCACGATACGAGTGAACCCACCTACCAAAACAATCACCCAGAATGGAAGCAGTGTGCCAGAAAACCGCAACGAAACCTGTACGGCAAAACCTGCAAGAAACTGTGGCACAACGGGGGTGAGTTGCTAACTCGTGAGTGGAAAACATCACCAAGCAGAAATCGTATATATGACTCAATCCTAGGTCAATACGATCAAGTATATATATATATATAACCTCAAAATGATAAGTCTGAAGCTTGAAAAGGTGGCAAGGGTAAACATCTATACGTAAGTGTAATCCCATGTGCTCGTGTCAGTGCCTCAGGTAACGATGTATCATATGTATGAGGTATGAATGTAATGTAATGAAATGAGTGAGACAACTGTTTTCTTTTATTTTAAGAGATTTCTGTATGTATATAACTCGGGTATCATCAATGAAATCAACAGAGAAATCCGTGTCTAAGCATCGACACAAAACATAAACCCCAATATCTCAATATCTCAGGCTCCGGCTATCCGGACTGGCCTGTATCATCAAATCTCAAATCTTAGTGTCTTAAATTTCATATCTCAATGTCTTAATACCTCGGGCTCTGTCAGTCCGGATCGGCCCGTAACATAAATCACACGAACACGAACGGTATCCTCCGGATATCCGACGCGCCAACAATCACCACTAGGCAGTCTGCCCCTGCCGGGCTCATCATCCTTCATGAAATCACTCTCGCCCCTGGGTACCATACCGGGTCCACCATGTACCCGAGACGGTTCATACGACTCCTCGAATCGGGTCTCGAAATCCATCTCATAACCGAGAAAACATTATGGTGGACGACTCATACATCACGAGAAAACCGCACTTTTTATTTTTAAAAAATAGAGAGAGAGAAGTTTATATATATTCTTGCGGTTTTTCCCCAAATCCAGGAAATCTCATGAAAATCCGAAATCCAATCATCAATAGCAAGTAAACAGTGAATATCGGCATAAAACTCCATAATACTATATAACAGTGAATAATAATATGCATGAAGTAGCAAGTAATAACTGCAATGTCTAAACTAGCATATAAAGACGAGTACGCTAATACCATGTCGAACTATCAGTTAATAAGCTACGTCATAGGGTAATATTCTCTAAAGTGTACGTGACATGGCAATTACCGATGATGATGTGTGTGAGCCGGCAAGTAAGTGTATGTGGAACATACGCATCATCGGTAATGGTGCTGGTGTCCTGACAGCATCATCTCAATAATGGCATATGAAAAACACAATATAAGCATGTGATGCGATGCGAATAGCAATAATATGCGGGAGCTGAATAATAAACACAATGACAACTAATCTGCATTTATATAAATATGAGTCATACAATTTTGCCATTTGAAATAACACGAATCGTGGTGTTTTGAAAATAAGGGCTACGGTGTCTTTAAGAAAAGATACGTCCTTTGAAATATCCGTAGAATCCCTTGGCCTGTCTTTAAAATACTCACGATTCGTTAGTTTTGAAATAGGTATCACTCGGGTCTAATCTATCATTTACAAGTAACTATAGGCTGATCGAAAGGTAAGGAAACCGCCTAACATCTGAGTCGACACACACACACATACATATATATAATATAACAGTCGGTGATTCCGCCTCAATAATATCCCATACGATACAATATCTATAATATGACATTCTCAAGTCAAGAGTGCGGATCTATCATCAATATAGCTTGTACGGTAAATCCGTCATACGACATCCCAAATATGGGTACGGGTCAATGTCTCATCTATCACATTATTCATCTGGTATCCTCTTTATCAAATATCCTGATCGGGGGTACTGATCTACGTCTAGTACAATACTGATACAACATATGTAAATGCATGTGTGTGTATAAAAACACCATATCGAAAGGACCCGCTAAAACATCATGTCGTATCTCAAATACGAACTATGTCACATCACCGATCTCACGGCCTTAAGCCCAATCTCATCGACCCATCTCCAATCCCAAGTACTATCCTCATCATCCAGTATATGTATATGTATATGTATATGTATATGTATATATATATATATGTATATATATATATACATAGTCCCATAGCCATGTGTGTGTGTGTACATATCCCTATATACGCACAAGTAAAATAAATGTATGCAAGTGTGTGTGCGTATGGGTGTAATTTCTAATCTAGGGTTCGCGACTAAGAAGCTAAACTAAGTTATTTCTAACTACCCTAAGCTAAACCATGAACACATAACCAAATCTTGAATATCCATGTCTCACATAAAAGATATCATATATATATAGTATATATATAGCATACTATACATCGAACTGCGGGGGTGCTATACGCCATCCACCTGACTTTCCCCGTAGATATATATCTACTGACCTTGCTTCTTTTGTGCCGATGTCGATGTCGCCATCTTCATCTTCAATGTCTCGACATCACGTGGGGTACATACATATATAATCCAATCGCAATGCATATTAAAATCAAATCGGAAAACTAAAACGACACACTAAGGCCTATAGATTAGAACCTATGGACCACGCCTTCAAAACCACCAACAACGCTCGATATCGTTGTACAAACGTCAGGTGATCGAGATAAAACACAGATAAAAAAATCCAGAATTCAAAATACGAGAAACGAAACCCCGAATCAAAACAGCAACTCTTGAAAATGGTCCCAGATTTAACAAATGTCAAATTAGCCAATTTTGCATATGTGGAAGGTCTAGTTTACTGGAGATGGAGCTACAGGAGAAGCACAAAGGCAATTGCTCCAGGTCTGGCCGCAAATTGCGGCCAGAAGGGATTTTTCTGCGGCCTGGGTAGAGGGTTAGGGGCTAGGGTTTCAGTGAGGGTTCCCAGGTTGCCTGCATGTATCACTGTCCTTGGAAAATAATATTCAGGTCACCCGGGTGTTAGCAGATTTCATTTTCCCTACACGATTCTCACAAAATATGGTATCGGCAGAATTTTAAAGTTTGTGCATTAGGATTTTTCTCAAGTTTTGTGTCCAATTACTATCACTAAGGGGGGTTTAAGGTCACTAATAACTCAATTACACTATCACAATTTAAAGAAACCCTTAACCCTCTCTAGGGATCTTAAAGTTTCACTAAACTTCGCCAAATCGATTTCAAACTTGAAGAGAGGCTTAAGCAAGAGAAATACTACACTAATTGTGTAGGGATTATCTCATTTGACACTCATGAATCCTCTACAGCGCCAAAATGCAAACTTTCTTGGTCCAAAGTGTAGCTTGAGAGCTTGTGCACATTTTTTGTGAAGTGGGGATGGAATTTTGGTGAATTTCTGATGATGAAGTGAGGGTTTGAAGTGGAAGGAGGAGAGGGTGCTTCCATGAGGAAAAATAAGAAGAAAAGATGAAGAAGATGATGAGCGAACAAAGTGTTATGGTCTAAGATTGACCCCTCACTTCTCTCTCTCTCACCCATACCTAATACTTTAATGTTTTCCTTTTCTTTTTCTTTTCTTTTCTATTCTCCTTTTCTTTTCTCATAATAAAACCCAAACCATGCATGATAAAAGAGAAAGCATGAAAGAAAAATGTAACAAGTGCTAAAAATGGCTTAGTGCATGTCATGTGCACAAATCCGGTTTAAAGCATGATTAGCGATTTTTAATCGCGATTAGCACTAAAATAGTGTCAAATAAATCATAGAATTTCATAATTTGCATAAATCACATAAAGCACCCTCTTTTTAGTAATTTCCATAATTTTCCAAAATTTTCCCCATTTATCGGTATTTAATTATACCGCACTATTAAAATATTCAATATATTTATAATTTAATTATAAAAATTCCCAAAAATAATATTTTATTTTTCTGAAATATTACAGAAAGACATATATATGCATATAGAATTATTTTCTTACAAATAAACGTCCGCTACTTGTGTTGTGATACGCGCATTGGACAGTGATTTGAAAAAGATTTGGCATGCATTTCTTTCAGATGTTTTGACGAGTTTACAACGATGCGAACTATGTATATATTATAGTTTTGGTGTATATCACGTTGGTTTTCGTATTGGACTTTGACATTGGTGTCTTCACCATAACTCCGATGATTGTGGGATGCTTGACGGAGTTTTGATTTTTGAGTTATATACTCGTTCTTTATGCGCATGCATTGCTCTACGATACGTTTTATGTATTTATGATTTCAGAGCCCCGACGACTTGATCATTTTACTGAAATGTTTTAGTATTTGAGGAGTTTAAATTTAAATTCGGGGACCGAATTTATTTAAGGGGGGAAGACTATAACATTTCAGAAAAATAAAATATTATTTTTGGGAATTTAAATAATTAAAATAATGAATATTATGAATATTTTAATGAATGGAGATTAGTTTTAAATGATATGGTATAATTAAATACCGATAAATTGGAAAATATTGGAAAATTAAATTGAATGGTGATTTTGAAGGGATTTATGTGATTCAGGAAAATTATAAATTTTTATAATTAATTATATTCTATGTTAATGCCAAAATCGATTAATTTTCACTAATCTTGCATTAAGCTTGATTTTTGCATCACGACATGCAACAAAACTTGTTTCATTTTTTTAACCATGGCACCTTGTTTCTTTTTATATATATGGTTTTATTTGTGTTTGGGTTTTAAAAGAAAAAAAAATGAATAAAGAATGGAGGTATGGGCAAGAGAGAGAGAGAGAGAGAGAGAGAGAGTGAGGGGTCTTCATTTGACCATGGCTATTTTCCACATTTCATTATCTTCATCATTTTCTTCTCCCTCTCCTCACCATAGCTTCCCTCTTCCCTCCACCTCCTCTAACCCCTCACAACACCATCAAAAATACATCAAAACACTTCATTCCCTTCATTAAAAATGTGCATAAGCTCGCTACAAGCATGGGGAACCAAGAAAAACAGGATTTTGATGCTCTAGGGGATTGTTGAGTCCCAAATGAGATAATTCTTTCATTATTAGTGTAGTATTTCAATTCCTTTAGCACCCATTTTAGTTTAGAAGTGTTTAAGTGTAGTTTAGTGATGGTTGAAAATTCCTAGATGAAGGCTGGGGATCTATTTGAGTTGAGATAGTGCAAATGAGCTTTAGTGGTGACTTTAAACCCCCATGGTGTCTAAAACCCAGATCAAATATGAAACTGAACCCTTAGACTTGAATTTAAAACTTTCTATGTCGGTTTTTTGGAATTATGTGCCTACAGGGAATCTGGAGTGACCCGAGAGTTTTCCAGGAAAAATAAACAACACCATTAACCTAGATAGACCACTAGGAGGCCACCCTGCAAGTACGAGCCCAAACAGAGCTTCTTAAACTGAGCAGGCCTGTTTTATAGGGTAAGTGGCCGGCCAAATTAAGGGAGTTAGGGTCTAGGTTTAGTCTGTAGCTCATATACCTCCTATACAACACCCCAGTACTGTTTGTTTAACCTAATTTCACCTGAACTAAAATTTGGAGCAAGTTTTGTAAGTTGTTGTTTTGGTTTCCTCGATGTTCATGACTTGAACTTTTGATATTTCGTTTTTTCTCGATCGATTGGCGTTTGTACGTTGATGTCAAGGGTTATTGGTTCTTCTTGCATGTTTAGGCTATAGGTTCTGACCTATAAGCACCTCGCGTGTCGTTTTGGATTTGAATCGGATTTTAATGCGATACGATATGTTATGACATGTAGGTACCTCCGCGTAAACTTCGGGACGACAAGCAAGAGCATAGCAACATCGACTTCGGCAAGCAAGGATCGGGTAAGTAGATATATATTTTCGGGGGAAGTCGGGTGGTTTGCGTATAGCACCTCCGTAGTTTCGTAGTGTAGCACGCGAATGCGTTATGATATATATATACTTATGTGTTTTATGAGATGTGTATACTTAGGAAGAAATGCTTATGTGACTTTGGGTTAGTTTTAGCGTAATTGTAAGAAAATGCTTTTAGTTTAGTTTCTTAGTCGCGAAACCCTAGGGTAATGAATTGCACAAACGCACATGCATACATTTGATTTTCTTATGCGTATATGGGGATATATATATATGTATGTATGTATGTATGTATGTATGTATATATATATGTGAGTATGTATATATATATATATATATATGTCTACATATACACGGATGATGATGATAGTATATGATACTTGGAGATGAGTCGATGTGATTGGGCACGATGCCATGAGATCGGTGATGTGTTTTGGGTCGTGTGATGAGACATGACATGATATTATAGCGGATATATATATATATATACATATATATATATATATATGTTGATGGTATCGGTGTAGGGTTCCTAGGCACTCTAGTGAGGTCTCACAAGGCATCGAACATACCATTTTCAAAAATTCTAGGTGCCGAGAGACCCGACTACGGATCGTTTGCTAGAAAACTAGGCGAACAAGCTAACTAGTTAACACTTAACTACAAGATACGGAAATACAACCTTTGTAGATCCGGTTCTCCACCTCCATAGCTCCGCAACGAGGTCCTCTCCGCTGTCCAAATCAAATCCGGGCTGAAGCGTCGGCTTCGTCGGAGAATGGGCAAGCTAGGTCGTCGATGTCCATGCCGAAGATGATCTACGTCGAGGCATCGCTAGATCAAGCTCCACCTTCACCAAACCATGAAAACTTGTGAAGGAAACACACTCTACCACTTGGCAAGAGGTAGAGGATGAAGAAATAGGAAGTGGGTAGACTTTAGAATTGGATTTCTCACTCAAATCATCAATCCACCATTGATGACCTCAAGCTTCTTCAAAGAAGAAGATGAAGAAGAAGAAGAATATTATGATAAGATTATTTTGGAATAAGAAATAATATGATACTTATCATAATTTTAACCAAAGTTAGGTGTAGAGAATAGACCATGGTTAGAGTTAATGGTTAGGTTTAGGAAAAGAACAAGAATGGTTAAGCTTTCAACACTTCAAGAAGTTTCCACAAAATGACAAAATAAGCCACCATTCTTTTTAATTTCCATAATGAATAAATAAACTAATAAATAAATAAGAAATTTAAACACAACCCTAACCATTTACTTAACCAAGGTTTAAACTAAACATACACCTAAACAAGCATGTATCATCAAACATGATACAAACAAATGCACAAAAGTATATCACATATACAATGTGCACATCAAGTGAGAAAATCCATTTAAAGTGAACCAATACTAGTTAATGCAAAGTAATATATCAAATATATAATTATACATTAAATCATTAAATCAACACTTGATTTAACGACCCGATCATATCGCATATAACCGACTAGTATTAAATGTATCGGCTTATCGAATCAATCCTTGATTCGATAACTAGGTTATATCGCATATAACCATTCGATACATTCATCGCGAGAATAGAATACGGTATCACATACACGTATTATTCTCGGTCCCGCACATATCTCATATGCGCTCCTATTTCGTTTCGCTTGAGCCAGGAAACCTCTGTGTAGGACTCTAAAGACTCGTCAATACGCCGGCAGCAGATGATGATCATATCAAACATCCACAAGCCGCAAGCGGTCTGCTAAACGTAACGGCCACCCGGGTATTGAGCGATCTGAAGATCGACGAGCAAGCCCGCTCACACTCCAGTGAATCCAACCAGTAACACTACCGTACAGTCCGGTCTGATCGTCTGATATGTCGCATATCTTGCCTAGGGGTGGTAAACGTCAGACCCCAATAGCTCGATAAGTCGTGTCGATATGAGGTCTATAACAATTCGAGAAACTACTGGTAACACTTACCAGTAAATCTCAGCAACCCTGGCCAGGGATTTCCTGTTATAGCCAATCGAACACTGCGCAACATCAACTCCCTATACCGGGAGAGACGAATCCCCTCCTATCGCTCATTGCCTCCATGTGACTCGGGACTGTACCCAAAAACCACCGTTTTGCACGCCCTCTTGGACGTGGTAAGATGGAAATCAAAGCACAGTGGGAACCACACAAGACTCTATGACGATCTCGGGTCAACAGACTACTCTGTACCAGTGTCACCAGAAAACTGCCATCTGACGTGAGGTATAATACCATCTGGGAGTTCTCGGCGAGTCCGTCCAGTGTACCCAGTCTCTACTGAGCACCCGTATATCATCTCTGATGTCAAACACCAATGGATATGGGATCATCCATCGCCCATCTGTATGGGTCGAGAAGGTATACGCTAGTCTACTCTGGTATATCGATGCCCCGTCTCGATACACCCACGACTAGGGACTTTGAAGGATGTACTTATGGACTACCATGTCCCCACTAGTATGATCCGCATCATAGTCCAGGTAGTCAAGTACAGATCCTAAGGGCTTTACCAACATGTAACAGGGAGACAATCAGTGTACACGTTAAGGTAAAGTGCAACCAGATAGCATACTATCATGTCGAGCAAGAAAGTCCTCCCTATATATGTCCCAGCATCCACTACAATATACATCCTATGTATAGTAATGGCCTCTAGGGCATACATATAACTAACAATCTCCCACTTGCACTAGGGCCATCTGTAGCAGTGGTTGCAGTATCTCATACTCAACATCCCATAAAAAAAATCTCTCTTTGGGAACAGGCCTTTGTGAGTGGATCCGCCGTGTTGTCCTCAGAATCTACTCTCCTTACCTCGATCACCCTGGAGATCAACTATCTCCATGATCAGGTGATGCGGCCTCAGAATACGCCTGGGTCACTGATGGGACGGGTGTTCCTTGGCATAAGCCACAACTCCATTGTCTCACAATGGTAGGAACGAAGTTCATCTCATGAACTATTATACACCCAGACTGCCTCTATGGTAGCATCTTAAGTAGCGATGTATTGAGCCTTTATCGTCTAGTATGCCACGGTATCTAGCTTGGAACTCTTCCAACATACCGTCCCTTTACTGAGGGTAAAGACAATGCCTGTGACTGACACTCAGTCGTCATTATCACCCTGGAACCCTTCCAGTGATTCTCCCCAGGATCGGTTGATACCGTCTCACTACAACTAGTGAGAGTCCTAACATCCAATTAGATCTATCTCATAGATCCATAAACCCAGGACTTAGGAGGTATCACTTTGATCCTATATGGAGAATCATTGTGATAAGCGGAGATTGATCGAGCGTAGCATAGGAAACTCCTTCCCTATCAAGAGTATGTCATCCACGTGCTCTACGAGGATCACCACCATACTCCCTACTACCTTTTTGTTTATACAAGGTTCATCTACCATTTTGATGATGTCAAACTCTTTGACTAATCCATCAAAACAGATGTTCCAACTCCGCGATGCCTGCTTTATCCTATAAAACATCTTGCACACGTTTCCGCTGCTCCCACTGTCTACGAGGCCCTCTGGCTGTGTACTTATAGACGCTCTCTTCCAAATCATCATTTAGAAAAGCAATCAAGACACCCAACCACCAGATATCGTAGTCATGGTATATAGCCGTGGCAAGTAGGATCTGGATGGACTTAAGCATAAATCCTTAGAAAAGGTTTCAACATAATCCACACCTGGTCAATGATGCAAACCTTTAACAAGTCTAGCTTTGAAAGTCTCAACCTTTCCATTTACACCAAGTAATCTTCTCAAGATATACTTGCTCCTGATGGGGATTTAACCCTTCAGATATAGCAACTAAAGTCCATACTTTGTTGGTGTATAAGGATTCCATCTCAGATCACTAAGCATCCAGCCATTCTTACAGAGTTTTACCCCCGATGGCCAGCTCGAAACAAGTTGGGTCATCATCTCATGATGCATTCCTCGCTCCCACTGTCATAGAGAAACCGAAGTATCTCTCAGGTGGGTGAGGAACCCTACTAGATCGGCGGAGAGGCTGAGGTTCATTGGTAACTATTGAATCCTTTGGTTTTATCAAATCATCTACTGTAGTTTGTATTGCTGGAACTTTTCCAGTTCTACATAACAGACTTTGCCTCGAGCTTGTCCGGATTTTGCTTTTCAGACATAGGCTGGACAACCCCAAATCTCAACTAACTTGAGAGATGGGCTCTTCCCTTATCATATCAAATATGAAGTGGTAGGCAACTGATTTGATTTGAACCCTATTCAATAGGTATGCAGCTTCTCAAGTGCATAACTCCCAAAAGGAAATAGGTAACTCAGTAGTACTCATCATAGAGCACACCTTATCATATAAGGTGTGATTGCTCCGCCCCGATATACCATCGTGCTATGGTGTATACGGAGGAGTAATGCTGAGAGAGAATCTCATTCTCCTTTAGAATAGTCCTGGAATTCCGTGCTCAAGTATTCTCCTCCTTGATTTCATCAAAGGACATAATACTTATACCTGTTATTGGTTCTCTGCTTCTAATTTAATGAAGTACAAAGAACCGGTCTTGGCATGTGTAGACAGGGGACCTACATACATCAACATGTATCATCCCAAGAGTTCACCAACTCTTTCTCTGTTTCCAGTAAACGGAGCTATGGTCATCTTATCTTTGTGACATGACTGGCGAGTTTCACAAGATGTAAGTTCAAACTAATTTAAATATGTATCTTTATGTAACTCTAGCCAGTCGGGTCGCATTGATCTGACCTAGTCTACAATACCTCAAGAAGGATTCGTTCATTTCTGAACTCTTCCTCCTGTGTGTGTTCCATATACTAAGAACTGTAGTTTGATTTAGAACAGCAATGCTTTTAGATAACGTGCCTGATCCGATCAACTTTTGATATAGGAAATGTTCAAAACATTATCCAACTATACAAAATTTTATCATTTCTTTACTAATAAAGAGATTGATATGATTTTGTATATCAGGTTCGGTATCTAATAACATTCGTTCAGAATCAATGTATTTGGAATACAGGGTGACAGTGACCAACAGACTTGGCTGCAACACTTGCCCCGTTTTCTGCCTCATGAAACTTATCACCCGATCTCAGTGTTTCTACCTTTATGTAGCCCTATGTAACAGGTTACATATCTGGGATCCTGATCTGGTATCACATACCCAGGACGTAGAGGATACTGAGAAACAGTTCTCTGTAATGAACATACCCGAAGATGATGCATCAGCATGCACTCTCTTCGTTTGGGCGGCACGGGAATTCTGGTAATCCCCAATTTCCTGCTCTGTCTTATAACAATTATAAGTTGGAGCGGGACCAACGTTCCCCAGCTCAGTATAACAAGCGGGTTCGGTCAATAATCCGTATTATTATCTTGATTAAGGCGTGATATGGTCGCTACCTGGAGAGAGAGAGAAGAAAACACTCAGCGTGCGCTCTTTCAAGAATAGATTGGTTATTATTTTATCTAATCAGGATGGCTCCCACTGCTTTTTATCAAATCTTCCTTCAAACCCTAAAAGGAAAGACTAGCCGGGATTAATTACACACTACAAGTTCGCCAATCTTTCAGCCAGGCCAGTGTCGGTACTTTGAGGGAGGTCCTCCGTGCTTTCGCACGAACCTAATTAATGTAAACCTCGTTTTCCCAGAGGCGTAACCTCGTTAACACCTTTCTAGACACCTACTTGATCGGCTAATTGTAATGTATAAAACTCTCCCAGGAGTAACTCTTACTCACAGCGGGTATCGGGATCCAACTATCTCATAAAAGGTATGCAATCTCATTGCAAATTTCAACACTTGAAATTCCCGATAATATTTTGCCCCGAACGATCTATGACCTTGACAAGGTCAACAAACCATAGACCGCAAGTCAAGTTCAACCCGTCATTTCTTGATTGAATCAAACCCACCCGCACGACCCTTGACAAGGTCAACAAGGCCGCACGACTACCCTAACCCAATCTGCATCATATGCATAAGCAGATAAATACTGGTTAGCTACCGCACACTGCGCCTTGACAAGGTCAACAAACGCAGCACGAATACTAAACAGGATTTATCTGAAATGACGGAGGGCTACGACAGGTTTTTTTCTGAAAACCTATTGCGTAATGAACTTGATATCGTTGTAGAATCAAATGATTTTAAAATGGAGTGCTTTTGAGGCTTTTCTAGTTTTGCTAAAGGAGTCACTCCCGGTGAAGGGATCATCGGTCCTTTCCTCGTCGAATGAGGTGCGGGATATATCATATATATCACTGTGCAAAGCAGAAACACTTAAAAGCAATCAAAAGACAAACCAAGTGTGTAGCATCTGCCAGTTATTGCTAAAGGAGTCACTCTCGGTGAAGGGATCTCGGTCCTTTCCTCATCGAATAAGGTGCAGGATATATCATATATACCACTGTGCAAAGCAAGAACTGTAGCTACCTGTTTTAATTTTGAAATTCGATTCTACAACATCTTAGGTTTCTTTTATTTCATTAATCTCATTAATGAAGTCCCATCATTTAAATACCTAAACATCACAGATAAATACGACGTACACTTATGTCATCCGCATTCGCCTCGATGCCCCCTCGTGCACCGTTAGGTTAGGTAACTAACGACAGAGCGGGGCAGGGCTAGCACGGGTGTAAAACATAAGTAACGCCTATATAATATATCATATATACTATATACTGTATCTATCACAGAACATCACATGATCACATCACAGATATCGCAGCAGAAGAAACATATGAAATATTGGATATACTAGGACGTCCGTGTTTTCAATACGAGCCAGTATAAAACACGGATTCCACGGTCGCGATGAATAGCCAAACCCACACCCCTAGACCCCTACGAGAGCGGCAAGCAACCCTACCAATTCTAGAGTTAGGAGACCCGTACTCGACTCCTCGAGTTGGTCTCCCACTGGACCCCAGAACCCGGTTACTTGTGCCCTCCTCCTTGGGTTTATCCTAGTGCGGAAAAGTAAATAATATACAAAGGGTGACAACTTCCGCAACCTGGAAGCGCCCCAATAAAAGAATATTACATACAAGTTTTTACATGAATGAAAATGAAAAACACTCATCTCACATAAAAAAACCCCGGCTATTCAAACACGACGATCCAATATAACATATCCAGCAACACATAACATCACATGTCATCAACGTAAGTAAATATGCGCATCCCAATTGTCGTTGACATATAGCAACGAAACCGGCGATATCACATATTACACTTAGGGTCACAGAAAAGAAAGTGTAAAACTACAACAGTTGGAATCCGCAACCACCTCAGACATCGCATGCCTGACCAAATGAATTACTTAGACATCGCATGCCTAACAATTATAAACCCCGCATTTTAGTCTCAAAATCGAAAACACTTTTCAATATCAAGTCGGGTAATTCAACAAGATTCCCGACATTCTGATCGAATGCTCGTCGTAAACTTCAGTAGACGGCCGCACCCCCGATACCGTCGACGAAGTGCACCAAGGCGGAACATCGCCACCGCGAGCACCCGAATGGATGCTTTCGGCGACGGGGTTCTCCTACAGTCACTTGGTCGGGGCTATGGAGTGAAGCTGTCTATTAAGTTTACCCGGCGAGTATCCGCGTACGCTACGTGATTGCGACGGACTTTTGATCACATCAAAATTCCGTGGCAACCGATCATGTGAGACTAAATTGCTACGTTTATAACATTCATTTAGTTATCTCATAACGATTTGTGAATTCCAATTATTGTATCCCATTCCAGATAATTAGAAAATGTTAAACTTTCCGATTGAACATTCGAACACCCAAGTTTTCCCGATACAGATCAACACATGAAACAAGTCTAACAACATTCCGTTCGTGCCTCAGTACCAACGGTCCAGCCGTAGAAGGGTCAAGCCAACGCCTCACATGTGGCACGCCGTACTGCCCCAAACCCTAAGGTTCAAAGGGCAGTTCAAGACGGTCACATAATCGAGTTAAGGTTTGTGGTCTTCTAGAGGGTCCATCGCGTTACTTGCACTACTTAGAACGTCGTTAAACTACGGAAAGATCCAACACTTGGAAATTTCCCGACAGGGGAAAAGTTGGGTATTTATATCCGGTCGAACTTTTTAACATATTCTAAAATTATCTGGAAAGCCACACAGACAAAATTTGATACTCCGATCGATACACCGAATCCCCAAAACAACCCAGAACATTCAACTCTGGAATAAATTTTAAATATTCCCATAAAATCCAGAATAATTAAATAGGAATTACTGTGCAGAAAATATGTGATGACGTCACAACATAGCCGCGGAACCGCCGCAGAAGCTGGGCTTCTGCCGCGGTTCCGCGCTCTGTTGGATGAATCTTTCGCCTGAGTTTGCACAGTAATTCTTATAATTATTTATTGAATTTTTTAGGCATTTTTAATACACAAAAATCCGCATTTTCGGAAAAAGGCCAGAGAGCATATTCCGGTTTGGGTTTTCGGGTCGTTCGGACTTCAAATTCCGTCTAGACTTCGCCTAAGGCTCTAGCAAGGCTCTGATACCACTGTAGGGTTCCTAGGCACTCTAGTGAGGTCTCACAAGGCATCGAACATGCCATTTTCAAAAATTCTAGGTGCCGAGAGACCCGACTACGGATCGTTTGCTAGAAAACTACGCGAACAAGTTAACTAGTTAACACTTAACTACAAGATACGGAAATACAACCTTTGTAGATCCGGTGCTCCACCTCCATAGCTCCGCAACGAGGTCCTCTCCGCTGTCCAAATCAAATCCGGGCTGAAGCGTCGGCTTCGTCGGAGAATGGGCAAGCTAGGTCGTCGATGTCCATGCCGAAGATGATCTACGTCGAGGCATCGCTAGATCAAGATCCACCTTCACCAAACCGTGAAAACTTGTGAAGTAAACACACTCTACCACTTGGCAAGAGGTAGAGGATGAAGAAATAGGAAGTGGGTAGACTTTAGAATTGGATTTCTCACTCAAATCATCAATCCACCATTGATGACCTCAAGCTTCTTCAAAGAAGAAGATGAAGAAGAAGAAGAATATTATGATAAGATTATTTTGGAATAAGAAATAATATGATACTTATCATAATTTTAACCAAAGTTAGGTGTAGAGAATAGACCATGGTTAGAGTTAATGGTTAGGTTTAGGAAAAGAACAAGAATGGTTAAGCTTTCAACACTTCAAGAAGTTTCCACAAAATGACAAAATAAGCCACCATTCTTTTTAATTTCCATAATGAATAGATAAACTAATAAATAAATAAGAAATTTAAACACAACCCTAACCATTTACTTAACCAAGGTTTAAACTAAACATACACCTAAACAAGCATGTATCATCAAACATGATACAAACAAATGCACAAAAGTATATCACATATACAATGTGCACATCAAGTGAGAAAATCCATTTAAAGTGAACCAATACTAGTTAATGCAAAGTAATATATCAAATATATAATTATACATTAAATCATTAAATCAACACTTGATTTAACGACCCGGTCATATCGCATATAACCGACTAGTATTAAATGTATCGGCTTATCGAATCAATCCTTGATTCGATAACTAGGTTATATCGCATATAACCATTCGATACATTCATCGCGAGAATAGAATACGGTATCACATACACGTATTATTCTCGGTCCCGCACATATCTCATATGCGCTCCTATTTCGTTTCGCTTGAGCCAGGAAACCTCTGTGTAGGACTCTAAAGACTCGTCAATACGCCGGCAGCAGATGATGATCATATCAAACATCCACAAGCCGCAAGCGGTCTGCTAAACGTAACGGCCACCCGGGTATTGAGCGATCTGAAGATCGACGAGCAAGCCCGCTCACACTCCAGTGAATCCAACCAGTAACACTACCGTACAGTCCGGTCTGATCGTCTGATATGTCGCATATCTTGCCTAGGGGTGGTAAACGTCAGACCCCAATAGCTCGATAAGTCGTGTCGATATGAGGTCTATAACAATTCGAGAAACTACTGGTAACACTTACCAGTAAATCTCAGCAACCCTGGCCAGGGATTTCCTGTTATAGCCAATCGAACACTGCGCAACATCAACTCCCTATACCGGGAGAGACGAATCCCCTCCTATCGCTCATTGCCTCCATGTGACTCGGGACTGTACCCAAAAACCACCGTTTTGCACGCCCTCTTGGACGTGGTGAGATGGAAATCAAAGCACAGTGGGAACCACACAAGACTCTATGACGATCTCGGGTCAACAGACTACTCTGTACCAGTGTCACCAGAGAACTGCCATCTGACGTGAGGTATAATACCATCTGGGAGTTCTCGGCGAGTCCGTCCAGTGTACCCAGTCTCTACTGAGCACCCGTATATCATCTCTGATGTCAAACACCAATGGATATGGGATCATCCATCGCCCATCTGTATGGGTCGAGAAGGTATACGCTAGTCTACTCTGGTATATCGATGCCCCGTCTCGATACACCCACGACTAGGGACTTTGAAGGATGTACTTATGGACTACCATGTCCCCACTAGTATGATCCGCATCATAGTCCAGGTAGTCAAGTACAGATTCTAAGGGCTTTACCAACATGTAACAGGGAGACAATCAGTGTACACGTTAAGGTAAAGAGCAACCAGATAGCATACTATCATGTCGAGCAAGAAAGTCCTCCCTATATATGTCCCAGCATCCACTACAATATACATCCCATGTATAGTAATGGCCTCTAGGGCATACATATAACTAACAATCGGAATGTACTAGACTTTAGATGAGTACCACTAATTCAGAATATGATGATAATGATACCAGATAAGTAATGTGTTATATGTGATATTGTCCCGTACCCCGATTTGGGATGCCGTACGATGGATTTTACCGTACGATCTATAAATATGATGATTGATCCGCACTCTCGACTTGAGAATATCGTATTATATATTTGATCATACGTAACGCTATTGATGCGGGATCACCGACTACTAGATATATATATCAACTCAGACTTAGGTGGATTTCCTTACCCCTTTGGTTAGTCTGTTAGCTTGTCCTGCAGTTTACTTAGTAGATGTTAGATCTGGGCTCGAGTCATACTTATTTCCCAAAACTAACGAATCGTGAGTATTTTAAAGAAAGGCCAAGGGATACTTTGGATATTTCAAAAGACATACATTTTCTTAAAAATACCATAGCCCCTATTTTCTAAACACCACGATTCGTGCTATTTCAAATGCAAAAACTGCATGACTTGTATATATAATGTTTATTCTTATATGTTGCGTTTACTATTCATTTTCCGTACATTCTTGCTGTTCGCATCGCATTGCATGTTTAAATATGTTTTCATTAGTTACTATGAACCCATGCTGTCAGGACACTAGCACCAGTACCGATGATGCGTATGCTCCACGTACACTTGCTTGCCGGCTCATACACATCATCATCGGTAATTGTCATGTCACGTACACTTTAGAGAATATTATTTCATTGACATAGCTTGCTAGCTGATAGTTTCAATATGTTATTGCTTTCATATGCCAGTTTAATTATTGCATTCCTTGCTTGATATCCGATGCATTCACATATTCTTTTGTCATGCAATATTATGGAACTTTATGCCGATAATTCACTGTTATTTACTCTTGAGATTGGTATTTCGGATTTTTCATGAGATTTCTGGATTTGGAGAAACCGCAAAGATTTTATAAACTTATTATCATTTAAAGATAGAAAATTGCGGTTTTCTCATGATATGGATTGAGAGGTGTCCACCATGAGTTTTCTCGGCTCTTGAGCGATAACATACACCCGATTCGAGGAGGAGGAGGAACCGTCTGTGGGTGCATGGTGGACCCGGTGCGGTACCCGGGCAAGATGGTCGTAGATGATGGCGTTGAGCCTGGCAGGGGAGCACTACCGACCGGTAATTGTGACACGGCGGATATCCGGAAGATACCGACGTAGTCTTTAGATTTGATGATATAGGCCAGTCTGGATTGCCAGAGCCTGAGGTATTAAGATTTGATGATATGGGCCAGTCCGGATTGCCAGAGCCCGAGATATTGAAATATCGAGATATATATATTTTGTATCGATACTTGACACCGATTCTCTTTTGATTTGATTGGTGATACTTAAATTTTTATACAGAAATCTCACTGAGATATGAAAACAGTTTTCTCATTCAGTTGCATTCTGTTTTCATGCATTCATACATCATATATGTATTATGTTGCTATCTGAGACACTGACACGAGCACTTGCTATTACCCTTATGTATAGATGTTTACCCTTACCTTTATTTAGATGCTTCAGGTTATATATTGAGGATATGTTATTGTATGACATAGGATAGAGTCATACATACGATTTCTTCTCGGTGATGTTTTCTACTCACGAGTTGGCAACTCACCCCCGTTGTGCCACAGTTTCTTACTGGTTTTGCCGTGCAGGTTTCTTTGGCGGCTTTGCTGGCACATTGCTTCTTTCCGGGTGATTGCTTTGGTATGTGTGTTTACTCGTATCGTGACCACCATTGTACCTTTTATTTATTTCAGTTGTATCTAGTAACTCCATCAACCAGACTTGTATATTTGATAGACTTAGAAGACTAGTTTTATATTCTTTCGACCTTAAAATCGCGCGCTGTATTATCATGGTTTTCCTTTGGTTTTCTTTCTGAGTTTTGATCATCGCCTTTTGGCATTGTATATTATATTGCTTATGTGGTTGTGTCCGCCAATTGGCGAAGAGCTAGCTCCCGCTTGGGGATGCCTTATTCATTATGTATATTATTCATGTTTGTATCCATTTGGGGCCAGTATTTACAAAGGAGACTCTGCCGAAATTTTCGGGAAAATATGATATTGCTTTAAAAATGTTAATTTCCACTTTTTATTAAAACAACTTACCTTAAAACAAGTTTTCCTTCACTTCTTCTTTTAAATGGTTTAGATTTCTAGAATTTTTGCTTACTTGAATTAGATGGGGTCCTATAGATTTCATATGATTCAAGTGCCAGTCACGTGCCATTTCTGATCGTGTCAAAAACCCTAAAAGGAGAATCAACGATTCTCAAGAATGCCTATCAAGATCCACGATCTATACTAAAAAGGTTTTTTTAAAGATCTTCAAGAGGTTGATTCAAGAAAAGAGCTAAGCCCTGCCAAATATGATAATGGGTTTAAAAAATCCGAAAGAAAAAATAATAATACATCCAAAAGATATTAAGAGCTAAGTCCTCACCAAAAAATTGGTAGAGTTTACTCTGTTCGAAGGAGTTCTTGAGGGCAGAGATCTAAGCTCTGATATGAAAATTAAATTCTCAAAAGAAAAGAAAAGCTCAAGGAAGAAGATGAAGATATAGCGGTCATCTCCAAGGCCAAAGTCCACATTTATAGGACGCGGTGAGGACGGTTTTGATTCCCCGAATCCCAAGACGGATCGGATGGCTCAAAATTGTGTAGTATTGCACTCACGTGCAAACCAAATGAGAACAATAGCGGGGGATATTTGTTCCCTCATAAAAATTTGCTTTTTTAAATCAGGCTGGCAGTGCCTCACGTGTTTCCCACGTGAGCACTATCGCCAGCATTTAGTAGAATTAAAAAGTCTTATGCTGGCGCCTCACATGAAACTCACGTGAACGCCGATGTGCAAAGCACGTGGTGCCTGATTCTATAAGAATTAAATTCTTAGGCGGCACCCACCTGTACAACACGTGAGCATTAGCGCTCAAATTAAAGAGGGTAGGATTAAATTCTACATGGGGAATTATTTCCCTAAAATCTGGGGATATTCTCTGTTAAATAGTGACGTTGGATCAAACATCCAAGGGTGACTAAAATCATCAAATGATAGAATTAAATTCTATTAGGGGGAAAATATCTGCCTAATCTTTTGAAATGAGAAAGATACTCGGTTGGATCAAATTCCAATAATAGAATTAAATTCTAATATGGAAAATATTTCCCTGCATCTTTATAAATAAAGAAAGATATTCTCTGTTAAATAGAGCATCCTTGAATTAAAAATCCAATGGTGATTAAAAATCATCGTTTGATAGAACTAAATTCTATCTATGGGAAAATACATCCCTAATCTTGTTATAAAAAACAAGAATATATATTCCGTGAAACAGAAATCACTGGATCAAAGATCCAACGGTGGATAAAATCTCCTAAATAATTTTTGAGCCTAATTAAATCAATTGGTATCTTTTAAATGAGAGATTTTCTCAAATTAATTAACAATTTGCTTCTCATATATAAAGAATAGGAGACTTCAAGTCTCAGAAGGAGGATCGACCCCATAAGCTTCTCTACAAAAGAAAACTAAGAATTCAATTCTCGAGAAAAAGAAGAAGGTTCTCGCTCTCTTAAACCCTGGGTAAAGAAAAGCAGAGATAAACATATCTCGTTTGCCTAATATAAAACAAAAAAAAGGGTTTAACCCTTCACAAAAAGAACTTAGTTCTTCCTCTGATATGAGATCTGCAAAGCAGATCTCTCCACAAGTTGAGAATTTAATTCTCATCGGGGAGATCCTGTTCTTCAAACTCAGAATATATGGGAAATAACTATATTAAAAGAAAAGTGAGAGAGAGAGAAAGAACATAGGTTCTAAGAATTTAATTTCTCTGAAACCAGGGTTTAACCCTACATAAAAAGAACTTAGTTCTTAGAAAATAAGAATTTAGTTCTCAAAAAAACTTGATCTCAGATTTTCGAAACAGAGATCTTGATGATTATCAATGGCCAAAACGATATTAACAAAAGTTTAATTTCTTTTCAAAAGATAAGACAGAGAGTAAATCTCTAAAAGACTCAGCGCCTCACGTGTTTCCCACGTGAGTGCCTAAAACAAAGACCCAGCGCTTCACGTGCTTCCCACGTGAGTGCCTAAAACAAAGACCCAGCGCCTCACGTGCTTCCCACGTGAGCGTCCAAAATAATGACCCAGCGTTTCATACGTTTTCTATGTGAGCGCTGTATAAAAGTGCTGAGCACAATAAATTTAGTCAAAATGACTAAGTCCCTAGCACTGATTGGGCAGCGCCCAGGTCTGAGCGCCCCACGTGTTTTCCACGTGGGCGCTAGAGACATAAATAAGTACTTAGCACTTCTGGATGAAAGAAAAAAAATACTGAGCAAATAGAGCCACAAATAAGTGCTTAGCACTTCTGAATTAAAAAAAAAAACTAAGTAGATCAAGCCTAAATTGGCTAAGTGTTCAGTTGATAAAACTGCATATTTGTATTACATTTTTCCTACCATTTTCATATTTAAAAAGGACTTTAATATAATATATTATACATATGAGGGTTTATGTGTTAAAATACCATTTTCCATGTGTTAATATATTTTAATTAGCATTTGGTAGGAAAATGTATGCAAATAAATCCATTGACCAAATCCTAATAGAAATAAGTCTACTAAATATTATTTGAGATTATTGTGCAGAATTTTCCAAGTTGTTATGCAGAATTTATCAAAGAAATCAAGTTGTTGAAGAAGACTTGCCAAATTAAGAATCAAAACTTGGAGACCAAGTCTGGAAGCAACCGAGAAAAGATTTTCAGATTCTGAAGGTGCCTAGGATTGCCAAATGTCACAGTGAGAAAGCCCTAAAAAACTCATCAAGAGATCTCCACCTTTGGCCGCGAAACCGCGGCCAAACCCCCCTGTTGGCCGCGGATCCGCAGCAATCTAGAGAGATCTTTTGCTACAATTTTGGGAGATCAATCTCTGCTGAATTTTACCAAGTTTCCAATCTAAAGATTCTGGCTTTGCACTATAAAAGGGCACCGAGAGCCTCTTGGAAAAGTTATCAAGCCGAAGCGATCACGAAGTCCAAGACGGCTCACGCATCCAGGCTGGTCATCAACGGTTCATCTACCTCCTTAGAAGAGATCGAGAAGCAAACTAGTCTTTGTAATCATTTTCTAAGGAATCAAAGTGTACTTGATATTGTTGATTAATAAAGGTAGCTTTCTTCTTCTTATTCTATTTCTTCGTAGTTTAATGATGCAATTTCTTTCCATCTCTTCTTCTCCTAACATGCGCGAGTAATTCTCCGCTTGTTAGGGTTCGTAGGATTAGGGTAGGCTAATGGACGATGAAAATAATTAAACCCTTTTTAAGTCCTATAAAGTTTATGAACTTTAACAAAATAATCATTAACATCCTAATCGGACGCGCTAGCAATTCTTTGCTAGTTCCGACCGCGATTAGAGATTAGATTAATGATTGTTTTGGTAAAGGCTAGATATGAACGGAGTTCTGTGTCGAGATAAGGGTTAAGAGTGGGATTCCTTTTCCCTCCAGAAACCCTAATCTACACGCATCACCGTCGTTCTAGTTTTAAATCTATTAATGGATAAAAAGGGTAACTTTTAATTAATCGTCCATAACTACTAAATCCCAACGAACCCTACAAGCCCTCTTATTATATTAATTACATCTTTAAAATAATCTAGATCTATATTTTACATTCTTGTTTAACGTAGATCTAGAAACCATTCTATAAAATTCTTTATCCCTCCTCTTTTTCTCAACACATCTAAAGTAAAAATAAAAGGTTCAACGTTTCCCAGAGGACGACCCGTACTCATCTCGGTCTAGCTACACGCGACACCGTTATTGATTGCGGTTAACTACTACACACTTTTTCACATCAATCAAATGGCGCCGTTGCCGGGGAAACGTGCGTAATTTTTTATTCTTGCTATTTGTGTTGAATTCTTAGACGATTCATATCATTATTAAAACAAAACTGCAAATTGCATATTTAACGATTTGTGTGTGAATTTTGCGAGGGAATCTGGAGTCACGGACTTGAGGAAACAGGAGATCTAGGGTTTCACACTTCTCTGGTATCTTTCTTAACTCTTTCTCTCTCCTCTCAAATCCAATAAAATCTATTTTCTGCAGGATTCTTTGCAAAATAGCGCCGCTCAAAAATCTTTTTGCAAAGTTTTGTTTTGCGGTTTGTTTTTGCATATTTTAATACGGATTTTTAAGGGGCAAGACCAAAATCCAGATTAGGTGGGGATTTCATCACCCTTCCTAAGCCCCACAAATCACAAACCGAGCATATAGATCAACCCTTCATTAATTTAAAAAATATCTAGACCAGACTCTAAGGACCGTCGCGCTCAATAAGGACAGAGGAAGGTCGTGGGTAATCTATCGCTTATCCGCATTACTTTTGTGGTGCCTAGGCAAGTGTGTCAAAGGCTAGTGGTTTTTAATTAGGCCCACTACTGTGGTTACTTCCCACTTACCTGGCACTTACCTGGCTACAAGGGTAGTACAGAGGCGGTAGAGGATTGATCCTGCGGCTTGTCCTTTGGAAGTCTAGGAGCGGTCTAGAGACTGGACCTAGGTAACCATAGTTCTAGGGTTGTGCATTTTTGTGTGATTTGTCCTAATCCGTCATTTTTCAAAACAAACCAATTACTTTCTCTCCTTTTTACCCCTTCCCCCTTCTTCTCTTCTTATAATGGGTGACCTAAACAAAAGAACACTCGCCGAGCTTTGCTGTCCACAACCAGATATCTCTTGTTTTCGAAATCCCTTCGGTATACCGTCCGGCTCCTCCATGTCCTTTGAGAGATCATATAGAACAAGTAGGAAGAAACAGTTGGCCACCTCAGTCTAGGTCTTATCAACCGTATCCTAATCCGACACCTGTTTCAGTTCATACCCAGAGTGAGGAAGCCCCTAGACGAATGTCCATTACTGAGCACATCGCTAGGTCTAGAGGCCAAAGTTTCAACACGGACCAATATCAACCATGACCACCACTGTCCGGAGAAGAGTTTGATATGAGATTTGTATATATCCAACCAACCAACCCATATCAATATTCTTCTTATCATAATATTAATCCTACTCCTACCCAAGTTCCGCAACCATTTTGTTCCTATCGATCCAATCCGACTTTTCCACCTACTCTAGACAGTTCTTCTAATCAGTCATTTGGGAGTTTTAATTATCCACAGGAATTTCAATCTTATACTGAAACCCCTTATCAACCCAAGAATAGTCTGGAGCAGACATTAGAAAACTTCATGGAACTGACGAGTCAAATTATGAAGGATTTGGGTAGTAAGACAGAACTGTACACCCTTCCTAATCAAACCTTCCCATTCCAAACTGAAATCCACAACTCCAGTTTCATAGATTCATCAAGTACAATGTCTGCTAAGTTGTGTGACTTTGTAGTGTTTGATATACCCAACTGTGAAGGGACCATTTCAAGTGAAACCATACCCAACCCTTGTGATCTCTACACCTCCACTCTTGAATCAAAACTGATTGAAAACCATATTTTTGATGAGGAGTTTGAGAATTTTAACCTTCACTTGAATGAGGTGATTGACGTTGGGGATATTTTGATTGATGAACCCGAAATTTTGGATGAATTTGTCCCACCAATTCATCAAATCCTTTCACTTCCTTGTGGTCATCATCTTGAGCCTTTAATTCTTCCCGAATCCCACATATGTCTTGAAGTTGATGATAATGGTATACCCGAAGATCAGACCGAAATACAGCCTCCATCTTCCACATCTGGTTTAGCAATACTCGACATACCAATTTGTTTACCTATCTCACCTTCTACTTTCTCCGGTTCTTCTTCTGTTCCTATAGTTTTAGTGAGTTTTGATGAATCACAATCCGTTAATTCAAGTTCAATAATACCAGAAATTCAACTTGATTTGGATATTTTTGAAAATGATGTAGATGAATTTTTCGAGTCCTCTACCTTAATAATTTTTGAATCAAGTAGGATAAATTCTGGCACAAAACTCTTTGACAGCAAAATGTTCAATCACACCATTGATAAAAGTTTTAAAGAACTTTTTGCTGACGAACATGAATTTTTAAAAAAACGGATTTTGTAATTGATCAATCTCCACCTATAGAGGTTGAACCATCACCATTCCTTCTTCCTAATCATTCACATTCATCCTCATTCTTTCTTTTCTATAATTTCAAACCCTTTCCAGACCACCTCTTATCCCTTCCCCACTTTTTCTTGACTCGATACAACACATTCTTCCACCAACCTATACGATATACTGATAAAATCTTTGAATGGTTGGTGTTAACTTTTGGTCTTTGTAAAGTCTTACTTTGACCAAATGACTCACCCCCTCTTAAAATGCTTCATATTGTCTAACTCATGTTTGAGGGGGGGTATATTTTTGGCTCTTGAACATAACTTTTGTCCTCAAATTTGTGAGCCAAAAATAGGTTTGGGGGAGGATTTTCACTTTCATATATTCTTGCCCCCATTAATAATATCTTCCCAAGCTTACAGGTTTTTGTGATCCAGCAGATAGCAACAGTGAGGACACTGTTGAAAACAAGTTTGGGGGAGGTTTGTGCTTATTTACGCATACTTTGCATTATACTATATATATAAGCACAAATTTTTTTTTTATAACAAAAGAGTAGAAAGTGAAAAATTACATCCAAAAGATAGGAATAGTTTAAGAAAACCAAGAAAATTAGAAGTTTTCTTAAACGAACTAGTAATAAGTAGTTATGAGCTGTTGTCCCAAGGGTTAGTAAGATGAAGGAAGTCACTAATCTGAGGATAAAAATAAGTCTGAAAAATAGTTTCTATTCTGGAAGCCAAACATTTGAATGTTGATACCCTACTATATGCACTTACACACGTCTTGAAACTCAGGATAGTAGAGGATACCTTGAAATGCTCTTGTCTAAAAGCCGAAGTATGAAGGAAATAAAAAAAATAAAAAAATGAAGAAAATATAAAATGGTGAAAAGAGAAAAATGAACACTGGTTTTGTTATCGCCAAGGCAGCAATAAAAAAATATAGCGAGAGTGCCTCTTCACCTAGTGCCCTAAAGCCAACTGGTCTGGGAGTCACTGCTAAGCCTTAGGTGGTGCAAGACGAGGAAAATACTATCACCTAATCAGCAAGCACACGAGTAATCGGTCTGTTAGTACCTCAAGAAGTATTAACGATCGCATGAAAATGTGTGAGAAAATCTTAATATTCATCAAATTAAAAAGTACTAAGGTAGATGGACAAGAGTACGATAGCTTGAATTGAATTCTCCGAGTGTAGGGATGTTCTTTAGACACACGTGGGGTTATATGATCAATGTTTGGATGAAAGGAAGGAATGAAGAATAAAGACGATGTTTTATTGAGGGATAATGTGATTTCTAACATTTTTTCATGACTATTAAGATAGGGTTCATGACAACTGAAAAGTTAGTATAGTTGGAAACTCTTATTTTCAAAGTCTTTTTTTTATGGTTCTTATCTTTATATGTAAATTTCACCATCTTTCTTTTGTTATAGGATTTTGTGGATGTAATCCGCTGAAAAACCCTCAGGAGACAACACTCCTCCTACTAGGGACACGTAGAGGTTTAACGGCTTGTTGCACGTGCTCAGTGCAATCGTGTCTGTCTACGAAAGTGTGCTTAGTTTTCTCCTTTCTTTTTCTCCTCTTGAATAAACTAGTTTGCTCGGGACGATCAAAAATAAGTTTGGGAGTATTTGTTCAGTTGATAAAACTGCACATTTGTATTACATTTTTCCTACCATTTTCATATTAAAAAAGGACTTTAATATAATATATTATACATATGAGGGTTTATGTGTTAAAACACCATTTTCCATGTGTTAATATATTTTAATTAGCATTTGGTAGGAAAATGTATGCAAATAAATCCATTGACCAAATCCTAGTAGAAATAAGTCTACTAAATATTATTTGAGATTATTGTGCAGAATTTTCCAAGTTGTTATGCATAATTTATCAAAGAAATCAAGTTGTTGAAGAAGACTTGCAAAATTAAGAATCAAAACTTGGAGACCAAGTCGGGAAGCAACCGAGAAAAGATTTTCAGATTCTGAAGGTGCCTAGGATTGCCAAATGTCACAGTGAGAAAGCCCTAAAAAACTCATCAAGAGATCTCCACCTTTGGCCGCGGAACCGCGGCCAAACCCCCCTGTTGGCCGCGGATCCACGGCAATCTAGAGAGATCTTTTGCTACAATTTTGGGAGATCAATCTCTGCTGAATTTTACCAAGTTTCCAATCTAAAGATTCTGGCTTTGCACTATAAAAGGGCACCGAGAGCCTCTTGGAAAAATTATCAAGCCGAAGCGATCACGAAGTCCAAGACGGCTCACGCATCCAGGCTGGTCATCAACGGTTCATCTACCTCCTTAGAAGAGATCGAGAAGCAAACTAGTCTTTGTAATCATTTTCTAAGGAATCAAAGTGTACTTGATAATGTTGATTAATAAAGGTAGCTTTCTTCTTCTTATTCTATTTCTTCGTAGTTTAATGATGCAATTTCTTTCCATCTCTTCTTCTCCCAACATGCGCGAGTAATTCTCCGCTTGTTAGGGTTCGTAGGATTAGGGTAGGCTAATGGACGATGAAAATAATTAAACTCTTTTTAAGTCCTATAAAGTTTATGAACTTTATCAAAAGAATCATTAACATCCTAATCGGACGCGGTAGCAATTCTTTGCTAGTTCCGACCGCGATTAGAAATTAGATTAATGATTGTTTTGGTAAAGGCTAGATATGAACGGAGTTCCGTGTCGAGATAAGGGTTAAGAGTGGGATTCCTTTTCCCTCCAGAAACCCTAATCTACACGCATCACCGTCGTTCTAGTTTTAAATCTATTAAGGGATAAAAAGGGCAACTTTTAATTAATCGTCCATAACTACTAAATCCTAACGAACCCTACAAGCCCTCTTATTATATTAATTACATATTTAAAATAATCTAGATCTATATTTTACATTCTTGTTTAACGTAGATCTAGAAACCATTCTATAAATTCTTTATCCCTCCTCTCTTTCTCAACACATCTAAAGTAAAAATAAAAGGTTCAACGTTTCCCAGAGGACGACCCGTACTCATCTCGGTCTAGCTACACGCGATACCGTTATTGATTGCGGTTAACTACTACACACTTTTTCACATCAATCACTAAGTCTCTGACGTTTTCTTGCAGCCAAGCCCAAATGCTCTGTTGTTGGATCTTAATAAAATTTAATGATCCTGAAAATACTTCTAAGTTGATCTTAGTCTTAAATAGGACTAACGTGTTCTTAGTAAAAATAAATTGAGGCCAAATGCTCATATATTTAAATTGATCTTAATCTAAAAACATATTAACAGTCCTTAAACAAAACAAAATATCTTCGAACTGATGGAATGTAGGGTTCCTAGGCACTCTCAAGAGGTCTCACAAGGCATCAACCATGCCAATTTCAAATTTTAACGGTGCCGAGAAACCCTAATACGGATCGTTGGCTAGAAGTTTAGGCGAAAAAGCAACTAGTAAACTACTTTACTAAGAGAATACGGAAATACAACCTTTGTAGATCCGGTCTTCCACCTCCACGGCTCCGTGATGAAGTCCTCTCCGCTGTCCATATCAAATCCCGGGCTCTAGTGTCGGCTTCATCGGAGAAAGAGCGGGCTAGGTCATCGACGACGTACCGAAGATGATCTACGTCGAGGCATCGCTAGATCAAGCTCCAACTTCACCAAGTCTAGAAAACTTGTGAAGGAAACACACTCTACTACTTGGAAAGAGGTAGAGGATGAAGAAATAGGAAGTGGGTAGACTTTAGAATTGGATTTCTCACTCATTTTCATCAATCACCATTGATGAAGAAAAGTTTTCTTCAAGTGAAGAAGATGAAGAAAAGTTTTCTTCAAGAAGAAGAAAGTGTTATGATAAGTTAATTAATATTGAAAAGAAAATCAATACTTATCATAATAGAACCATGGTTAGGTGTAGAGAATTAATTAGGGTTAAGTGGAATGGTTAGGGTTAAGGATGAGACAAAGTGGTCACAAAGTCAAAGTATTCATGAAGCTTCATGAAAGAACAAAGAATGCCACCATTTTATCATTTCCTTTTCTTTTTCCAAAAGAATAAATAAATGAATAAAATGAATAAGCAAATAATAAACCCTAACCATTTCATTAACCAAGGTTTAATTCTTTATACTTAACCAATTTTACATGCACCATCAAACATGATACAAGCATGTGCACAAAATCATATCACATATATAATGCGCACATCCGAGCGAGAAAATCCATTTAAAGTGAACTGATACTAGTTAATGCAAAGTAATATATCAAATATATAATTATACATTAAATCATTAAATCAACACTTGATTTAACGATCCGGTCATATCGCATATAACCGACTAGTATCTAATGTATCGGCTTATCGAATCAATCTTCGATTCGATAACTAGGTTATATCGCATACAACCATTCGACACATTGTTCGCGAGAATAGAATACGGTATCACATACACGCATTATTCTTGGTCCCGCACATATCTCATATGCGCTCCTATTTCGTTTTGCTTGAGCCAGGAAACCTCTGTGTAGGACTCTAAAGACTCGTCAATACGCCGGCAGCAGGTGATGATCATATCAAACACCCACAAGCCGCAAGCGGTCTGCTAAACGTAACGGCCACCCGGGTATTGAGCGATCAGAAGATCGACGAGCAAGCCCGCTCACACTCCAGTGAATCCAACCAGTAACACTACCGTACCGTCCGGTCTCGTCGTCTGATATGTCGCATATCTCGCCTAGGGGTGGTAAACGTCAGACCCCAATAGCTCGATAAGTCGTGTCGATATGAGGTCTATAACAATTCGAGAAACTACTAGTAACACTTACCAGTAAATCTCAGCAACCCTGGCCAGAGATTTCCTGTTATAGCCAATCGAACACAGCGCAACATCAAGCCCCTATACCGGGAGAGACGAATCCCCTCCTATCGCTCATTACCTCCATGTGACTCGGGACTGTACCCAAAAACCACCGTTTTGCACGCCCTCTTGGACGTGGTAAGATGGAAATCAAAGTACAGTGGGAACCACACAAGACTCTATGACGATCTCGGGTCAACAGACTACTCTGTACCAGTGTCACCAGAGAACTGCCATCTGACGTAAGGTATAATACCATCTGGGAGTTCTCGGCGAGTCCGTCCAGTATACCCAGTCTTCACTGAGCACCCGTATATCATCTCTGATGTCAAACACCAATGGATATGGGATCATCCATCGCCCATCTGTATGGGTCGAGAAGGTATACGCTAGTCTACTCTGGTATATCTATGCCCCGTCTCGATACACCCACGACTAGGGACTTTGAAGGATGTACTTATGGACTACCATGTCCCCACTAGTATGATCCGCATCATAGTCCAGGTAGTCAAGTACACATCCTAAGGGCTTTACCAACATGTAACAGAGAGACAATCAGTGTACACGTTAAGGTAAAGAGCAACCAGATAGCATACTATCATGTCGAGCAAGAAAGTCCTCCCTATATATGTCCAAGCATCCACTACAATATACATCCTATGTATAGTAATGGCCTCTAGGGCATACATATAACTAACAATCTCCCACTTGCACTAGGGCCATCTGATAGCAGTGGTTGTAGTATCTCATACTCAACCATCCCATAAAAATCTCTCTCTTGGAACAGGCCTTTGTGAGTGGATCCGCTATGTTGTCCTCTGAGTCTACTCTCCAAACCTCGATCACCCTGGAGATCTTCCATCTCCATGATCAGGTGATACTGCCTTAGAATATGTCTGGATCACTGATGGGACCGGCGTTCCTTGGCATAAGCCACAACTCCATTGTCTCACAATGGTTGGAACCTAGTTCATCTCATGAACCGCTATACACCCAAACAGCATCTTTGGTAGCATCTTAAGTAGCGATATATCCAGCCTTTATCGTCTAGTATGTCACGGTATCTAGCTTGGAACTCTTCCAACATACCGTCCCTTTACTGAGGGTAAAGACAATGCCTGTTACTGACATTCAGTCGTCCTTATCACCCTGGAACCCTTCCAGTGATTCTCCCCAGGATTGATTGATACCATCTCACTACAACTAGTGAGAATCCTAACATCCAATTAGATCTATCTCATAGATCCAAATTCCAGGATTTAGTAGGTATCACTTTGATCTTATGTGGAGAATCAGTGTGATAATCGGAGATTGATCGAGCGTAGCATAGGAAACTCCTTTCTTATCAAGAGTATGTCATCCACGTACTCTACGAGGATCATCACCATACTCCCTACTACCTTTTTGTTTATACAAGGTTCATCTACCGTTTTGATGATGTCAAACTCTTTGACTAATCCATCAAAACAGATGTTCCAACTCCGCGATGCCTGCTTTAATCCTATAAAGCATCTTGCACACGTTTCCGCTGCTCCCACTGTCTACGAAGCCCTCTGGCTGTGTACTTATAGACGCACTCTTCTAAAACATCATTTAGAAAAGCAGTTATGACACCCAACCGCCAGATATCGTAGTCATGGTATGTAGCCGTGGCAAGTAGGATCTGGATGGACTTAAGCATAGCCACTTGAAAAGGTTTCATCATAATCCACGCCTGGTCGATGACGAAAACCTTTAACAAGTCTAGCTTTGAAAGTCTTAACTTTTCCATGTACACCAAGTAATCTTCTCAAGATATACTTGCTCCTGATGGGGATTTAACCCTTCAGATATAGCAACCAAAGTCCATACTTTGTTGGTGTACATGGATTCCATCTCAGATCACTAAGCATCCAGCCATTCTTATAGAGTCTCACTCCTGATGGCCAGCTCGAAGCTAGTTGGGTCATCATCTCATGATGCAATCCTCGCTCCCACTGTCATAGAGAAACCGAAGTATCTCTCAGGTGGGTGAGGAACCCTACTAGATCGGCGGAGAGGCTGAGGTTCGTTGGTAACTATTGAATCCTTTGGTTTTATCAAATCATCTGCTGTAGTTTGTATAGCTGGAACCTTTCCAGTTCTACATAACTGACCTTGCCTCGAGTTTGTCCGGATTTTGCTTTTAGACATAGGCCGGACAACCCCAAATCTTAACTAACTTAAGATATGGGCTCTTCCCTTTCCATATCACATATGAAGTGGTAGGCATTGATTTGATTCGAACCTAATTCAATAGGTATGCATCTTCTCAAGTGCATAACTCCCAAAAAGAAAATAGGAAACTCAGTAGTACTCATCATAGAGCACACCTTATCATATAGGGTGTGATTGCTCCACCCCGATATACCATCGTGCTATGGTGTATACGGAGGAGTAATTCTGAGAGAGAATCTCATTCTCCTTTAGAATAGTCCAGAATTTCCGTGCTCAAGTATTCTCCTCCTTGATCTCATCAAAGGATATAATACTTATACCCGTTTTGGTTCTCTACTTCTAAATCATATTCTGTGAATATCTCAAAAGGTTCGGACTTGTGTTTCAACATGAACATATGTCTGAATCTTGAGAGATTATCAGAGAATGTAATGAAGTATAAAGAACCGGTCTTGGCATGTGTAGACAGGGGACCTTTATACATCAACATGCATCATCCCAAGAGTTCAACTAACTCTTTCTCTGTTTCCAGTAAACGGAGCTATGGTCATCTTATCTTTGTGACATGACTGGCAAGTTTCAGAAGATGTAAATTCAAACTGATTTAAATATACATCTAAATGTAACTTCAGCCAGTCGGGTCGCATTGATCTGACCTAGTCTACAATACCTCAAGAAGGATTCATTCATTTATGAACTCTTCCTCTTTTGTGTGTTCCGTATATTAAGAACTGTAATTTGATTTAGAACATCAATGCTTTTAGATAACGTGCCTGAACCGATCAACTTTTGATATAGGAAATGTTCAAAACATTATCCAACAATACAAAATTTTATCATTTCTTTACTATTAAAGAGAGTGATATGATTTTGTATATCAGGTTCGGTATCTAATAACATTCGTTCAGAATCAATGTATTTGGAATACAGGGTGACAGTGACCAACAGACTTGGTTGCAACACTTGCCCCGTTTTCTGCCTCATGAAACTTATCACCCGTTCTCAGTTCTCTACCTATCTGTAGCCCTATGTAACAGATTACATATCTGGGATCCTGATCCGGTATCATATACCCAGGATGCGGAGGATGCTGAGAAACAGTTCTTTGTAACGAACACACCCGAAGATGATGCATCAGCATGCACTCTCTTCGTTTGGGCGGCACGGGAATTCTGGTAATCCCCAATTTCCTGCTCTGTCTTATAACAATTATAAGTTGGAGCGGGACCAACGTTCCCCAGCTCAGTATAACAAGCGGGTTCGGTCAATAATCCGTATTATTATCTTGATTAAGGCGTGACATGGTCGCTACCTGGAGAGAGAGAGAAGAAAACACTCAGCGTGCGCTCTTGCAAGATCAGATTGGTTATTATTTTATCTAATCAGGATGGCTCCCACTGCTTTTTATCAAATCTTCCTTCAAACCCTAAAAGGAAAGACTAGCCGGTATTAATTACACACTACAACTTCGCCAATCTTTCAGCCAGGCCAGTGTCGGTACTTTGAGGGAGGTCCCCCGTGCTTTCGCACGAACCTAATTAATGTAAACCTCGTTTTCCTAGAGGCGTAACCCCGTTAACACCTTTCTAGACACCTACTTGATCGGCTAATTGTAATGTGTAAAACTCTCCCAGGAGTAACTCTTACTCGCAGCGGGTATCGGGATCCAACTATCTCATAGAAGGTATGCAATCTCATTGCAAATTTCAACACTTGAAATTCCCGATAATATTTTGCCCCTAGCATCCTATGACCTTGACGGAGGCCAAACAACCCATAGTCCGCTAGTCAAGTTCAACCCGTCATTTCCTGATTGAATTAAACCCACCCGCACGACCCTTGACGGAGGCCAAACAACGCCGTACGAATACCCTAATCCAATCGCATCATATGCTAACAGATAAGCACTAGTTAGCTACCGTACACTACGCCTTGACGGAGGCCAAACTACCGCAGCACGAATACTAACTAGTACTTATCTGAAATGACGGAGGGCTACGACAGGTTTTTCTGAAAACCTATTGCGCAATGAACTTGATATCGTTGTAGAATCAAATGAATTTTGAAATGGAGTGTTTTTGAGGCTTTTGTAGTTTTGCTAAAGGAGTCACTCCCGGTGAAGGGATCGTCGGTCCTTTCCTCGTCGAATGAGGTGCGGGATATATCATATATATCGCTGTGCAAAGCAAAAACTCTTAAAAGCAAACAAAAGACAAACCGAATGTGTAGCATCTTCCAGTTATTGCTAAAGGAGTCACTCCCGGTGAAGGGATCTCGGTCCTTTCCTCATCGAATAAGGTGCAGGATATATCACATATACCTCTGTGCAAAGCAAGAACTGTAGCTACCTGTTTTATTTTGAAACTCGATTCTACAACATCTTAGGTTTCTTTTTATTTCATTAAACACATTAATGAAGTCCCATCATTTAAGTACCTAAACATCACAGATAAATACGACGTACACTTATGCCATCCGCATTCGCCTCGATGTCCCCTCGTGCACCGTTAGGTTAGGTAACTAACGACAGAGCGGGGCAGGGCTAGCGCGGGTGTAAAACATAAGTAACATCTATATAATATATCATATATACTATATACAGTATCTATCACAGAACATCACATGATCACATCACAGATATCGCAGCAGAAGAATCATATGAAATATTGGATATACTAGGACGTCCGTGTTTTCAATACAAGCCAGTATAAAACACGGATTCCACGGTCGCAATGAATAGCCAAACCCACACCCCTAGACCCCTACGAGAGCGGCAAGCAACCCTACCAATTCTAGAGTTAGGAGACCCGGACTCAACTCCTCGAGTTGGTCTCCCACTGGACCCCAGAACCTGGTTACTTGTGCTCCCCTCCTTAGGTCTATCCTAGTGCGGAAAAGTAAATAATATACAAAATGTGACATCTTCCGCAACCTGGAAGTGCCCCAATAAAAGAATATTACATACAAGTTTTTACATGAATGAAAATGAAAAACACTCATCTCATATAAAAACCCCCGGCTATTCGAACACGACGATCCAATATAACATATCCAGCAACACATAACATCACATGTCATCAACGTAAGTAAATATGCGCATCCCAATTGTCGTTGACATATAGCAACAAAACCGGCGATATCACATATTACACTTACGGTCATAGAAAAGAAAGTGTAAAACTACAACAGTTGGAATCCGCAACCACCTCAGACATCGCATGCCTGACCAAATGAATTCTTTAGACATCACATGCCTAACAATTATAAACCCCGCATTTCAGTCTCATTATCGAAAACACTTTTCAATATCAAGTCGGGCAATTCAACAGGATTCCCGAGATGCTGATCGAATACTCATCGCAAACTTTAGTAGACGGCCGCACCCCCGATACCGTCGACGAAGTGCACCAAGGCGGAACACCGCTACCGCGAGCACCCGAACGGATGCTTTCGGCGACGGGGTTCTCCTACAGTCACTTGGTCGGGGCTATGGGGTGTAGCTGTCTATTAAGTTTACCCGGCGAGTATCCGCGTACGCTACGTGATTGCGACGGACTTTTGATCACATCAAAATTCCGTGGCAACCGATCAAGTGAGACTAAACTGCTATGTTTATAATATTCATTCAGTTATCTCATAACTACTTGTGAATTCCAATTATTGTATCCCATTCCAGATAAATAGAAAATGTTAAACTTTCCGATCGAACAGTCGAACACCCAAGTTTTCCCGATACAGATCAACACATGAAATAAGTCTAACAACATTCAGTTCGTGCCTCAGTACCAACGGTCCAGCCGTAGAAGGGTCAAGCCAACGCCTCACATGTGGCACGCCGTACTGCCCCAAACCCGAAGGTTCAAAGGGCAGTTCAAGACGGTCACATAATCGAGTTAAGGTTTGTTGTCTTCTAGAAGGTCCATCGCGTTACTTGCACTACTTAGAACGTCGTTAAACTACGGAAAAATCCAACACTTGGAAATTTCCCGACAGGGGAAAAATTGGGTATTTATATCCGGTCGAACTTTTTAACATATTCCAAAATTATCCGGAAACACGCACAGACAAAATTAGACAGTCCGATCGAATCTCCGAATCCCCAATACAACCCAGAAAATAAAACTCTGGAATAAATATTAAAATATTCCCAGGAAAACCAGCACTGCTTACTAAGAATTACTGCGCAAACTTCGATGCACAAAACGACAAAAGTGCCGCGGAACCGCCGCATGAGCAAGCTCATGCCGCGGATCCGCGGTGATTTTAAGGAATCGGGCTATCGAATTTTCCAGTAACCCTTAGAATCCCCTGCTGATTTTTCTGCATATTTTTAATTCTCAAAATTCCACGATTTCAGAAAAAGTACAGAGAGCAATATCAGGGTTTGGGTTTTGATTCGATCGGAGTTCTAATTCCGTCTAGACTTCGCCTAAGGCTCTAGCTAGGCTCTGATACCACTGTAGGGTTCCTAGGCACTCTCAAGAGGTCTCACAAGGTATCAACCATGCCAATTTCAAATTTTAACGATGCCGAGAAACCCTAATACGGATCGTTGGCTAGAAGTTTAGGCGAAAAAGCAACTAGTAAACTACTTTACTAAGAGAATACGGAAATACAACCTTTGTAGATCCGGTCCTCCACCTCCACGGCTCCGTGATGAAGTCCTCTCCGCTGTCCATATCAAATCCCGGGCTCTAGTGTCGGCTTCATCGAAGAAAGAGCGGGCTAGGTCATCGACGACGTGCCGAAGATGATCTACGTCGAGGCATCGCTAGATCAAGCTCCAACTTCACCAAGTCTAGAAAACTTGTGAAGGAAACACACTCTACTACTTGGCAAGAGGTAGAGGATGAAGAAATAGGAAGTGGGTAGACTTTAGAATTGGATTTCTCACTCATTTTCATCAATCACCATTGATGAAGAAAAGTTTTCTTCAAGTGAAGAAGATGAAGAAGAAGAAGAAAGTGTTATGATAAGTTAATTAATATTGAAAAGAAAATCAATACTTATCATAATAGAACCATGGTTAGGTGTAGAGAATTAATTAGGGTTAAGTGGAATGGTTAGGGTTAAGGATGAGACAAAGTGGTCACAAAGTCAAAGTATTCATGAAGCTTCATGAAAGAACAAAGAATGCCATCATTTTATCATTTCCTTTTCTTTTTCCAAAAGAATAAATAAATGAATAAAATGAATAAGCAAATAATAAACCCTAACCATTTCATTAACCAAGGTTTAATTCTTTATACTTAACCAATTTTACATGCACCATCAAACATGATACAAGCATGTGCACAAAATCATATCACATATATAATGCGCACATCCGAGTGAGAAAATTCATTTAAAGTGAACCGATACTAGTTAATGCAAAGTAATATATCAAATATATAATTATACATTAAATCATTAAATCAACACTTGATTTAACGATCCGGTCATATCGCATATAACCGACTAGTATCTAATGTATCGGCTTATCGAATCAATCTTCGATTCGATAACTAGGTTATATCGCATACAACCATTCGACACATTGTTCACGAGAATAGAATACGGTATCACATACACGCATTATTCTCGGTCCCGCACATATCTCATATGCGCTCCTATTTCGTTTTGCTTGAGCCAGGAAACCTCTGTGTAGGACTCTAAAGACTCGTCAATACGCCGGCAGCAGGTGATGATCATATCAAACAACCACAAGCCGCAAGCGGTCTGCTAAACGTAACGGCCAACCGGGTATTGAGCGATCAGAAGATCGACGAGCAAGCCCGCTCACACTCCAGCGAATCCAACCAGTAACACTACCGTACAGTCCGGTCTCGTCGTCTGATATGTCGCATATCTCGCCTAGGGGTGGTAAACGTCAGACCCCAATAGCTCGATAAGTCGTGTCGATATGAGGTCTATAACAATTCGAGAAACTACTGGTAACACTTACCAGTAAATCTCAGCAACCCTGGCCAGGGATTTCCTGTTATAGCCAATCGAACACAGCGCAACATCAACACCCTATACCGGGAGAGAAGAATCCCCTCCTATCGCTCATTACCTCCATGTGACTCGGGACTGTACCCAAAAACCACCGTTTTGCACGCCCTCTTGGACGTGGTAAGATGGAAATCAAAGCACAGTGGGAACCACACAAGACTCTATGACGATCTCGGGTCAACAGACTACTCTGTACCAGTGTCACCAGAGAACTGCCATCTGACGTAAGGTATAATACCATCTGGGAGTTCTCGGCGAGTCCGTCCAGTGTACCCAGTCTTCACTGAGCACCCGTATATCATCTCTGATGTCAAACACCAATGGATATGGGATCATCCATCGCCCATCTGTATGGGTCGAGAAGGTATACGCTAGTCTACTCTGGTATATCGATGCCCCGTCTCGATACACCCACGACTAGGGACTTTGAAGGATGTACTTATGGACTACCATGTCCCCACTAGTATGATCCGCATCATAGTCCAGGTAGTCAAGTACACATCCTAAGGGCTTTACCAACATGTAACAGAGAGACAATCAGTGTACACATTAAGGTAAAGAGCAACCAGATAGCATACTATCATGTCGAGCAAGAAAGTCCTCCCTATATATGTCCAAGCATCCACTACAATATACATCCTATGTATAGTAATGGCCTCTAGGGCATACATATAACTAACATGGAATACATACAAGCTAAGTTCAAACCCAACAAATATACGGATTTGGACTAATCCATTCCCTACGAACGACGACATAAACTAGTCTCCATATACAATCCATGGGCAACCTTAACAAATAAAATAACACACGACACGAAGTGACCTTCTGGAGTATGAGAAAGTTGTTATCGCAATGCGATAACGTAATTAACTGCAGGGGTTTGCACATGCAGGGAAGAACGTCCCTACAATAAAAATAACCCCTCATAAATGAAGGGGAATCTGATAAAGTCTGCTATATCGGTCGCATCTATCCAAACCTCCGATATACGGTGCCATAAATCAACTTGATATTTTGGGAGAAGTGGATGTATATGTCTAAATAGTATCTTCTCCCAAATTCAGGCAAGACGTTCAATCCTAGTTCGTCTCTGTTTTCAGCGGTAAGCACTACTCAAGTATGGTAGCCATTTTGAGTTGTGAAATTCTTTTCATAAAAACAAAATGGTTATGATATTTTTCACATTCTAGTTCTCATTTTCATGAGCTCATTCTCTCTCCTCGCAAGCTCTCATCTTCTTCTTCAAGCTGAACCTTTTCATGTGTTGAGAATCATAAGATTTTAGAGATAGATAAATTCCATTAACAATCTCTACATCATCTTTATAACCTAGATTAGCAGACTAGGTTATTAAATTGCTTCATTAGTGATGCCTAGCTTGGACTACAAACTCTCAGATGGATCATCTAGGATTAAGAAGGCCCTCAAGCAAGTTTGATCTAAGATCTCAAGGAGCACAAGAAGAAAGGGTTTTGAAGACCGAAGGACACGAATCTCTTTGGTATAACTTTCTTTCATAGTAAATAAACTCCTTGTAGTAGCCAGTTTAGGATCATGGTTTGATCACTTAGGATTTTGTTGATTGTGCTTAATCAAAATTTGATTTTTGTGTATTCCGCCTCACTACTTTCTTTGTAGAGTGAGCACAATGAACTAACATTTCCGCAACGAGAAAATTTGACTGGACGTCAACGGTGTCTCATATATATTTGAAAGTAACTCCATGGCTTATTTTGTAGTTTTAGCTTTTGCAATGTGGAAGCCAGTCTTCTTTTTCAAGCCGAGAAGAATAGCACCAAGGGATTTTCTATCCAAAATATCATACTTGGCCTTCACGGCCGCATCAAACTCTTCACCTTCTTTGGTGGTTGGCGTCAAACCCAACGTCGGTTCATGTAGATCTTTTTTATATAGATAATCTTCTATTTGAAGTTTCCACCATGGAAAGTCGTAGTCATCAAATTTCTCAATTTTAACTTTATTCTCCGACATTCTCGCTTACCGCCGCCGCCGATTTAATCTCTCCTTAGATCCAAATCAACACCTTCAAAACTACGATCTAAAAAAGTGGGAAAGAGGATACATGCGTCGTTACCCACTGTTAACTTAGATCGTAAAATAAAAGACCCTTTGGTTTCCTAAGCTCTGATACCGATTGTTAGGAAATAAGTTCCGAGGAAAGCGAGAAATAAACGACAGTCGGAGCGATAAAATTAAATACAGGCACAACAGATTAAGACACAGAAGATTTGTTTTCGCAGTTCACCCAACATTGGTTACTTCTGCATCGCAGAGGCTTTCTATGATATCCATTATAATTTTTGTATGGTTACAAAATTACTCTCAACAAGATATCTCACGATCTTTCTATAATCTCTCAATTACAGTAATTGGTTTTATACTTTGATATGTTCTTTTGTTAATTTCTTAGTCTCTGTATTTTTTCTATATATTTTTTTTGAGAGAAGGGCATTTATAAGAGTGTAGGAAAGATGAGAGCAATTATTTCATGCTTGTCCTTATTCATGAATGAGACCCATGCATAAAACAAATGCTGGTGACTTTAAGAGGAGGAAAAAAACTAATTTTTCCTTTCTCTTTGAGAAATGAGACCCATTTATGTTTGTGTTTATCGTTTAATTTCTTATGAGACGAAGGTTTAATTATGTTTAAAACATGCTTGGAATTATGAAAAATGCCTGTTCTTACCCGCGTGCGCTGACCGTATGCACGTCAGCGCATGCGTCAGTTCTCTGGGCTGGACCAGGTTTTATTCTTGGGCTGCCTTTTCTTTTGCATAGGCTCCACAATCAACACGTTTTAGATCGAACATTGGTCTTCTCGATCAGAAAAATGACCTTCCGATCTAGGTTGAAAAATGTGAACTATCCAATTAAGAACTTTAGTTAAACAGATATAAAGTCTATTTTTTCTTAAATTATACTAAAATAATATTTATTTTTAAAGATAGAAAAAAATTAAATTGTACATATGTATATTTCATGTACATATGTATATTTCATACACACAGAGGAGAGTACGAACAATCCAAACTTGTTTTCCTCTACCGATTTTCTTCTAAAGAAAATTTTCTTTTAGCCAGAAGATCTAGCTATATCTCTAACCATCATTAAGGCCTTGCCTTGATCAATAGATTCTCAACCTTTTTCCACAAATTGCTAAAATCAGTACATAATTCCAAATACTAGAATTTACCTAGAACTAATAAGAGTACTGAGCTAAAATGACATCTATTTTGGATTCATAATCCGTTTTGCTTCATCAACCTTTCACTACATTAGTGTACCCAATTCTGAATGTCACCTCCAAGACCAAAATGAACGATTTTAATTATTATATAACGAAAATGAACTGGTTTTATTTCCAAACCATAAAGTTTGGTACAATTAATTTATAGGCTTAATTCTAAACAAAACTACTACATATTTTAGCCCAATTAAAAGAAACTACCAAATTCTTATTAAATACACATGAAACTAACATCAAAACTTTCAAAATCTACATAAAACTATCATAAATCTTTCAAAAATAATGAAACACTACCATAAATAAAGTGCCACATCAGCAATAATTGTAAGAAACTATAAGAAAATATTCAAAGCATTTCTCGTAATTTTGAGAGAATTTGATGGTTAATCACAATTGGGGCAAAAAATTTGATAGATTATCTTGGAATCAATCCTAATTTATATACATCAAATGGTATAACAAAATTACTAAATTTAGTCATGCTAAAAATAAGCAGAATCAACATTAAAGGTATCTCGATTCTCATTTCATAATTGCACAATCATCACCATGGGTTTAAGTAACGGTTTCATTGGCAAGGCTTCAATTCATTTATTAATAAACATGGAACCCATGTCTGTTTATAAACTTTCAGATTTGTCAAGATAGAATACAAGTATACAACGTAGCATACAACATATCCAATTATCAACAATAACTTTCCTTTATATTTGGCCGTTGATATACAACAGTGCTCCACAACTGTAGCGAAAATACGGTGTTTACCGCCGGAGACTGGACTGAGACGTGGTGACGTCTAGCCTAAATACGGGAGCAGATGATATTTGGAATATATCCATCCACCTCTCCGAAAATATCAAGTTGATTTATGGCACCATATATCAGAGATTTGGATAGATACGACCGTTGTAACATGACTTATTAGATTCCCCCTCATTTGTGAGGGTTTTTTGATTGTGAGGACGCTCTTCCCCGCAGGTACAAGCCCCTACAGTTAATTACGCTATCGCATTATGATAACAACTTTCAGCTTCTCCATGCAGATCACTTCATGTCGTATTATATATTGTTTATTTGGAGTTTTCCTTTGATTGTATACTAAGACTAGTTTTATCGTCGCCCGCAGGGATCAGATTATTCCAAATCCGTATATATTAGATTTGGGATTGAATTTTAGGATGCATATCTCATATGAAGTCCATCAGTTCGGAATACGTCATCTAAGAGTTGTTAGTCGTCTTTGAGATTAAGATCAACTCAGGAATATGGTTAAGAATCGTTAATCCTGTTTTGGATTAAGATTAACTTAACAAATATGGACTGAGAACCGTTAGTCATCTTTGAGACCAAAATCGACTTAGATTTAATGATATTTTTATCATATATGAGAAGCAAAAGATTCAATACTTAGTTTAATTTAACTAAGTGGCCAAGTAAAGACTTGCAATACAAGTGTACAAGTGCATATGAGACACACATGCAAGTTTGTTTCATTCGAAGAGGGTGCGCACGTGCGTTGCACGTGGTTGCGCACTTGTTTCAAGTCGGGATGCTGCGTACGAGCATATCACGTGGCTCACATTCATTATCATTTAAAAATCATATGTGCGTATGTATATACGTGCGCATGTATTTAAGTCAGCATCTTTTTATTTGCGTACATGTGCATGTCACGTGCCGCTCGCACATCCGTGATCAATATATATCAAGTGCGTGCACATGCATATCATATGACGCGTACGCCTTCATAGGAAGCATCCTACAAATGCGCACACGTGCGTATCACGTGATGTATATATATCCAGGGACTTTATTTTCCCATAGACAAGTTTTTATTAAGTGCGCACTTGATTTGGGTGCATGCTTGTTTAGATTAGAAAGCAAAAGGTTTCACTAAGAAGCAGTGGCTTCTGTCATTTGTTTTTCTTCTTCTTTTATTTTTCAGGAAGCAAAAACTTTGGTTTTTCATGATACAAAGGTGTCCATGATGGGTTTTATTTTCCTTCTTAAGATCTTTTGATGTTTTGTTCATGCATTAATGGATTCAAAAAACAAGCAATGGCTTCTATTTTTAAAGCAAAAGCTTTATGGAAGAGGATATATCTTCTTCTATTTTATTTTTATCTATTTTGATGTTGAAGAAGATAATTTTTTGCTTGAGCTTACGGGGGGTCGTCTCTCTTTGATTACTTCATATGGGGCTCCTATTTATAGGAGAGCAAAAACTAGGATTTGTTGCTAACAAATTAGACTAGTTTTGATTTTATTTCGATTTAATTTGATCTGATTTGAATTTAATTTGTATTAAATAGATTTAGATCAATTGTGAGGCAAGTGCGCACCCATCCTTAGTGCATGTGCAGCGTCGGATTGATCCTTAGTGCATGTGCAGCGTCGGATCTCATAATCTCGTATCGAACTGTTTCGATTTGTTTCACTGAAGAAAATTTTATTTCTTCGTTTGGACGGTTGCGCACTTCAAGGTTGTGCGCACATTCATTGCATACGTCACTCTATCTCGTATTGATATGTGCACATGTTGGATCACTGATCCAAGATCAATTTTAATTATTCTTGTTAACTTTGTTAACCATTGAAAGATTTTCTTCTACGTGCGATGGCCTTTGTCATGCACATGTGTTTTGCATGTGTCGCATCGCATGCGATGACTTTTGCCATGCGCATGTGCTTTGCACATGTCCATCGCATGTGATGGCATGCGTACTTTTTTTTGCATGCGACGGGTTTCAGACATGTGCACGTGTTTGTACGTGGCGCATTGCATCCATTGGATGAACCTTAAAATGGGTGCGAACATACGGTTTCACCAATCAAGTGTTTACATACCAATTTGACTCTCTATGTGTGTCACGCCCCGCTTCACAAACATCAGAAACGAGTGCGACAACCTCGCAACGTATTCATTCGAGAAGCACTCTTTCTCGACATGAATATGCTAAGCGATTAGTAGCTATTTCACGTGTCGTATTAAGTTTTAAAATACCACAATCAAAACGGTGTTGCGTATAGAGAGCTGAGATGAGTACGGGTCGTCTGCAGGGAGATGGTAGGTTTTTAATTTTGTTTTAACGAGTTAAGTACGTAAAGTGGAGTTGGTTGTTATACTAAGTGTTGTAAATGATATGTTCAAAAGAAAATGACTTGTTAGGGGTGTGTTTAGGTTAGTTTGAACTAGGATAATGTTTTCCCCTTCCTTATGAACCTAACTTGATATTTGATATTAAGGTAATCGGCAACAACGTGTATTAGGACGCTTAAGTACGGTATTTGCGATTATGTGCTAAATCCGTACTTCTCGGCCCTTGTCCTTCCTTTCTTGTCTCTTAACCCTCGCCTTTTGGAAACCAATCGCAACCGGTCACAATTAGGAATCACTGTTATTGTGGTAGGATAGGGTACCTAACGGAGTGGATTGCGAGTCGTTTGCTCGGAGTTCAAACTACTAGTTATCGATTTTAAAGGAAGTAAGAAAAACACTTCTCCTAGGCAAAATGCCTCTCTCCTATCCTTAACAAGTAATTAAACTACTCACATATATTCACAAAAACAAAGAAAACAAAAGAGATAGAAGAGTACATAATGGAAATATCAAGATAAGTAATACAAGAGATAAGGAATACTAGGAACCAATATGTGCAAAATGGAGTCTTCAGTGATTCTTGGAGTCCAAATACAACAATGAAATCAAACACTACACTTTAAACTTGCAAGCTCAGTTAAGAGGTTGCAAGATCAAAGAAAAGCAAAATTTCTCAATGAAATCAAAAGTAATGGCAAGCATGACATGAAAATTGTGCATAAAGAACTTTGTATTGAATCGAGGATAGAGATACAAACTAATAAGCTCAATAACCTCCTCTTAACTCTGCAAGCTCAAAAACTGAGGTTGCAAGATCAAAAGGAAGCAAAGAACTCAAGATTAACCAAATGTAAAGTACAAAATAACATTTAACTACAAACTTGGTCTAAAATTTGGATCCTTGACTTTTTCTCTGATCTGCTATTTAGAGCCAATCCAAGTACAAAAATAGAGTATACAATTGTGCTGACATGACAATGTAGGGGCCACAGAAGAAAAATGAGCCAATTTAGAGATGCTTGGGCCGCAAATTATGGCAATATTGAATAAATTTGTGACCATGTTGGGAGTGGTGGGCCCTGTTTTCTCAGTGTAATCTTCACTCTTCAATATCATCTCTCTGTGCTTGCAATTTCTTCAAATTATTAAAAGGGTGTTATCTGGGGATTTTTGGAGGGAATGATCTCAATCACATCATAGCTTTTCCAATTCATCATGACCCTACGTCCACTTGCTAGTTCACTTGTACCACTTGATGAGTGTTCACACATAGTCTATGCTGCTTCATGCACCTAAGAAATGAGCTCATACTTGTTACTTGCATCATGTTGGACCATTCATGCTACAAAATGTTGTGCACTTTGATTTGTTGCAAAGTTCTTTTGTATCTTGAACGTTTTTTTGTTCCGGTTTTTGTATCGGCTCATAAATGTCGTATCCGTGCATTTTGAGTATATTTCTAGTGTTCCTGTCATGAATACCTGTATTCTGTACTTATTGAGCAAACACGGGTTAATAGCACCGATATTTACAAAAATGATAACGAATGAGCGGTATTAAAATAAAATTTTTCATGATAAACAAATACCCCCAAATTTATCTTTTGCTCGTCCCGAGCAAAACAAAATTTTAAGTTCACTTTCGCATGTAACGCGATTGTACTGAGCATGTGCAACAAGCCGTTAAATCTCTAGGTGTCCCTAGCTGGATGAGTGTTGTCTCTTGAGGGTTTTCAGCGGATTGCACCCATAAAATCCCGTCAAGCTGGTTTTACGAAACAACAGTTGATTCTAATGATAGGGTTTAGTATCTAAGCTAGAAATTCTATCATCCTAAGTTAGAAATATTAAACCTTTATTTTTCACACCTCACTTCTTGTTTAACTTAGGATCCTATACGTCTTTACGTGCGTATGCAAATAGCATTTCTACGTTTCAAATGTTGGGTCACGGCAGCGCCCCGGCCGTCGAAATGCGGCAAAAATGCGGAACAAAATTTTCTGAAACCGGCGCTACCGTTACCCGATTTACGGATCGACCTTAAACCCTAAACTAGCAAACTAACTAAGAGTTAGAATCGTTATACCGAGTTGATCCGTGTCTTTCGGTCTTCATTCCAAGCTCCTAGCGGTTCCTTGATGTGGTTTGGTTGCCGGTCTTCCTCCATCTCCGATGATCCACCCGAGGGAAACGGCGCAAGCTCTAACCTCGTCAAACGAGGTAACTGACACTCCAAGGTTGTTAACGATGGAGAGTGGGGGTGTATGAAAGTGTCACTACAATTTTCTCTCAACACATTTAGCTCAATGAGCAAGCATAGAAGATGAATGAGGAGGTGAGGAAATCTTGGCATGAACAACATGGTTAAGGGATTTTAGCATGAGAGAGTGAGAGAGAGCTTGTTTGTAAAAAATGTAATCTTACCAAATCAAAAATGAATCCCACTCATAAGTGGCCGACCCCCTCTCCCTCTCCTAAAAAAAAAATCCCATGCCATTTTACAATTAAACAATTGCACACCATGCTTTACTACATGCCCAAAACCATGCTTAAAACTATGCACATGCCACCTCACACCTCCATCTCATTTGTGAGTCAAATGAATTTTCCAAAAATGGAAAATCATACGAATGAGTTGGCCACCTTCTAGAAGCTATTCCGTATAAAATACGGAATACTTCCCGGTACATGTATCGAAATACATATACGCGTATTCGTACCAAAATACGAACAACCGAGAGAGAAAACGAATAGTGAACAATAATACTATAATACATATATATAAATACATATGTAAATTATTAAATCAAAAACCCGATTTAATAATCCGGCTTAATCCTAAGCCGCTAGTATTATCAACCGTCCGATTAAAGTCCGTGCCGCACATGCACATATTTAATCGGACATCTGTATGTATCAACATACAACAGGTACACCATATCGCCTGAACCGTAAAAACCCTCTGTGTGGGACTCTAAAGACTCATCAATACACTGGCAGTGGGTTTAACCACAAGCACGTCAGCGGCACTAGCTGTACGTAACGGCTACCCAGGTATTGAGCGAAAAGGAGGCCGACGAGCAAACTCATGCAGAACCCCTACTGAGCCTGACAGTGACAATATCCGTACAGTCCGGTCTGTTCATCTAAGAGTATCGCATATCGAGTCTAGGGGGGTGGATAAAGTCAGACCCCTAACAACGCGATATTTAGTGTCGGCATGTATCCCATCACCTCCTGAGAAACTATCGATCCTGGATCGGTAATCCTCGTCTACCATGGCCATGGATTTATGATGATGGCCACCCGTACACAACGCGATGTCAACCCCCAATACCGGAAGAGATGAATCCCCGACGATCCGATCACTGACTCTATGTGGCTCGGGACTGTACCCAACTAAAACCTGTTTGCACGACTCCTTTGAGCCGTGGTAGGGTAGTAATCAAAGCACAGTGGGAACTCACATGAGACAAATGAAGATCTCAGGTCGACAGACTAACTTGTACACATGTCACCTGGGAACTGCTATCTGACAATAGGTATAATACCAACTAGCGGGTTCCCGGCGAGTCCGTCCAGTGTACTCATAACCCAATGAGCACCTGCATACTATCTTAGGTGAACAAACTAACACCAATGGCTTGTGAGACCTGGCCACCGCCCCATGTCGGGGTCTCTATCAGTATACACTAGTCTACACTGGAGTATCGATGCCCGGTCTCGATACTCCTACGACTAGGGACATTTAAGGATGTGCTTATAGACCCCAGCTCCCACAAATATGATCGCCATCATACTGCTGGCAGTCAAGCAAGAATCCTAAGGGCTCTATCAACACGATGATAAAGACAAACCAAATAGCATACTATCATCTTGAGTAAGACTGTTTTATCGGTATAGGTCCTGCCTCAATCATCATAATCATCTATCCGCGACTATGATAATTGCCTTGAGGGCACTATAGCCAACATTCTCCCACTTGCACTTAAGGCCAATTATTGCGATGTCGCATACTCAAAGCCCGCGTGATACCGAACACCCAACTTCTCTACTAATCAGTTTCGCAAAGCCCGTTTGCAAAAATGACCGCGTTCGAGAAATAGCCTCAGTGAGTGGATCCGCTCCAATGTTTCTTTCTCTATCTGTCTATATCTCAACTTTGCGGAGAAAACTATCTCCCGAAATGAGCAATACCTACCTTAGAATTTTTCTGGATATCTGATGGGACCCAGTTCACAAAAGAACTCCAATTCCAGCAAACTTCCTAGACTGTATCTTCCACTGAATTTAATCAGTAACATGCGCCATGCCTTCCTCAGTATCCGCTTGGACCACCTGTCCAACATACTGTCCCTCAAAAGAGGGAAAACTATAACTCTGACAGTCACTCTGTCATCCAGGTCATCTTGAAAGTCTGAAATGATAACCGTCTCCTGAAGGAGGCTGCCATAATCATTTCCCTAGAACATCCATTTATGTTCAATAACTGCTTCCCAATGTTTCTCCAGGAGTGGATTAATATATCTACTTATTGCATCTAGTGCAGTATCTGGTGTGGTACTTGACATTTCATGATTAACTCAATTGCCTAAGCAAGTGAAATGCTAATCATGCAGATCCCTCTCCCCTTTAGTCTGTAAGATACCTTTAGAGAGGGTGACTCCATCACCTGCAGGTACACCACCATGCCAGGAGTCGTCCATTCTAAAATTCCTTTAGAATAATATCAAAGTACCCAGATTGGGATATTTCCCAAATCTAGATCTAAAACTATAGATCTAGTAACCAGAAAACCTGATATTATTTCCATATCCTATGTGGAGAAACAAATTTGTGACAACCACAGTATAACCGATCGTAGTATAGGAATATCTCTTCCTATAAGTGCATGTCATCCCAGCAATACCAGGACATCACACCCTACTGCCTTCTTACCAGATCCATCTCCTATTCTGATGAGGTCAAAACCTATGACTATCATATCAGAAATAGATGATCTATTTCCGCTATACCTGCTTTAGTCTATAAATAGACATAAGCTACTTGCCTACTATGCTTCCGCTGCTCCCACTGACTACAACAACCCTTTGGCAGAGCATATATACGTTCACTTCTAAAAATAGTTTTAGAACGACGCTATACTCATCCTCCTGCCGGGTCTCATAGTCTAGAACAACAGCAGTGGCAAGTCTGGGTAAACAAGAACCTCCCTGTCACCGTCTTTGAGAAAACCGAAGTACCTCTCGGGTGCCTGAGGTTACCCACCAAATCTGCGGAGTGGCTAATGGAACATCAAATCCAATTGAATCCTTAGGTTCTATTAAATTTTCAGTAATCGTTTGTGGTTCTGGAATTACCTCCAGTTCTACCATACTCCCACTTTTTTTTCTGAAAAAGTCCATTTTACTAAAACTGTGGCGAGTCAAGAACAATATAAATATTGATCTTCCTGATGGTAGAAAGTTAACCCTCGTCAAAGCCCGGGATAACCCACAAACTGACATTACTGAAACGTGCCTTGAGTTTATCCGGATTCTGGTTTTAAGAATCAGCCGGACAACTCCTTATACCTCAACATCGTTAAGATATAAATTGATTCTATATATATCCGATATAAAAACAAAAACACTAATTTAATTGGAACCAGATTCAAAATCATGCAGCTGTCTCCAGCGCATATCAACCAAATGGAAAGAGGACAATCAACATTACTCAACTAAGAGTGCATCCATATATGAGTAACCCGAAAGAGAAGCAAGTTCTCAAAACCATTACTATCAATGGAATACCAAACACAAGTATCTACATCTTTGACTTCCTCGAAGAATCCTGATACTTCAAACAAATAGTTCTCTACTTTATTCTTATACTTATAACTTCTCAATATCTGGACTTTGCATTTCTACGAAATACTTGTCCAGAACTGGAGAAGTCACAAGAAAAAAGAATATAGTACGAGTACCAACCCCATTGTCCTAATGGACACTGGACAACATACAATACTCTGTACAAGTCCCCTGAGTTCAATAACTCAAACCCTGTGCGTCGTAGGTTGAAAAACTGTACTATGGTTAAGAAGAATTACACCGCTGTTGAATGCACCTTAGCTAATCACCAACTGATATAGGTAAATGTCACAGACATAATATCAAAAAGTTATATCTTATATTATAAAAATAAACATACAGATATATCAGTTTGAAATTGGTGCATAACAACGGATATTCAAATCCATATATTTGCCATCCGGCAAAATCCAGATGATTTCCTCAAATATCACCAATTACAACGAATTCCGATATAATGAGGATCTAATCACCCAATTCCCAATATTTTACTCCCGCTCACCATCTGTAATAACATACAGATGTGAGAAACTGATCTGGTAAATACATACTCTGGAGTTAGATTTCAATTGGGAAAACAGCTTTCAATTAACATCGCACAGTCAAACTGAAACATGAAAATGTTTCGAAGGGGTTTACTGGTATTCCTAGTAACGCCTATTCCACTATCCTGATTCATGACAGTAACCATATACTATACCTGCCCTCACTGCAATACCTTTATTATGTCTTTACTTATTACCTTCTGTACACCTTCTTTAGGCTAATTGGTTTTCTTCTTTCCCTACCCTTTGGCACCAGCCTAAGGTTTGGAAGAAGATTATCTAATAAGCGTAATAGGTGTACTCTCCTAATCCTAGGAGCCCTCGCAATCTGAGAGAAGGTAATGGGAAAAGATATCTGAATAATCCTATCCAATCTCTCCAGAACCAGAATCCATCCTCGAAAAAGTTCCTTCGAGTTCGTATATAACCATACGATGGATTTATCCAATGGAAGTGGATATCCGTAGTGATACGGAGTGTCCTTGATAAAAAAAAAAGTGGATGTAGGAGTGGCAGGGGTATACACGGTTTTTGTCGTGAATGATGGTGGTCGCAATTTCCTTTGCCATTATTCTAATCCCTTTATATGTCTTTACTTATTACCTTCTGTACACCACAGTTAAGCTTGTTGGTTTTCTTCCTTCCCTACCCTTCGGCACCTGCCTATGGTCTGGAGGAAGACTATCCAATAAGCTCAATAGGTGTACCCTCTCCTAATCCTAGGAGCCTTCACAACTTGAGAGAAGTTAAAGAGAAAAGACAACCGAATAATCCCATTCATTCTCTCCAGAACCAGAATCCATCCTCGAAAAAAGTTCTTCAAGTTCGTATATAACCATACGATGGATTTATCCAATGGAAGTGGATGCTCGTAGCGATACGAGGTGTTCTGGAGAAAAGCAAAAGGTGATGTAGAAGTGGCAATAATATATGCGACACCGTGACATTCCAAAAGCCAAAGTATTTTAAGAAGGTTCGGTCAATTTAGTTTCATGAGTTTTAGTCAAAGGTCGGGTCATAGTCGCAGCCAGAGAGAGAGAGAAGAAACACTCAGCGTGTACTCTAATCTAGATCAGAATGGTTAATCATTTTATCTAATCTGGATGGCTCCCACTGTTTTCTCAAATTCTCCTCCAAACCTAAAAGGAGAATTAGTCGGAATCACCCGAGGAGTATTCCTACTCATCAGTGGGAATCGGGATCCAACTATCATCGCATGATAACTTGATGGAAGCCACTCAAGTCTCCACACTCCAGAAGGTATGCGCAAACCTGGCAAGTTTCCTGTATGTTTGAAACTCCCAATGTGTGTTTTTACCCCTAGGACCCAAGTGATCTTGACAATGACAACATATCAAAGAGTCCTAGTCAAGTTCAACCCGTCATTATCTTGATTGCGTTAAACCCACCCGTACGAGTCCTTGACAATATTAACATAACCGTACGACTGTCCTAATCAATCCACATATCTATGAGACAGAAAAGCATTACAGAGCTACCGAACACTACGCCTCAGCAATGCACGACATACGTAACACGAATACCAAGCAATACTAATCTGAAACGACGGAGGGCTACGGCTGGTTTTTGGCGAAAAAACTTTAACGTAATGAAGTTGATCTCGTTGAAGGAATCCAAGTGGTTTTATAAATATATATAGTGGCGAAAACTTTAGCTAAAGAGGTCACTCCCGATGAAGGGATCTCGGCTCTTTCCCCGTAGAATGAGGTGCAGGATATTCCAAACTGAATATCGCGATGCAAAGAAAAAGAATCGACTATAGTAAAGTTATTACGTTGACGCAAACTTTTACTCAAGGGATCACTCCCGATGAAGGGATCCCGGCCCTTGCCTCGTCGAATGAGGTGCAGGATATTCCTAAATGAATACCACGATGCAAAGCAAAAGAAAACGTCTGTAATGTCAGTTTTTAAAAACTTGGTTCCAGCAACATCAAATAGGTTTGTTTTATCCTTGCATTGATAAGAATCAATGCAGTCCCATCAATTAATCACACCAGAAAAGAACGAAAATAAAATGTACGTATATGCCATCCGCATTCGCTACTGGGTCCTGTCATCACCCGTTAGGTTACTTAACTAACGACAGAGCGGGGACTGGGCTAGCGCGGGTGCAAAAATATATACAACATCTACTAGTATATATATAAATATATATATAACATTCGTCCCAGGCATGATATAAAGTAACATCACAGAAACAACACAGAATGGTGGATAATCTGGAGCCCCGGGTTTCACTTGAGCCGCAAATGAGACCCAACGTTCCCTGTCGTGTGGATAGCCTGTGCAATGAAACCTAGACCCCTATGAGCGCGGCAAGTTACCCGCCAAAACCAGAAGTGAGGCAGCCCCCTTCAACAACGTGAATGGGCCACCCAGCACTTCACAGAATCCGGTAACTTGAGCACCCCTCCTAAGTCAACCTATACCCCCTACGAGTGCGGCGAATAGCCCGTCAATTCTAGAGTAAGGTCCCCTCCGTCCTAACGCCATGAGATATGGACTAGTTGCCCTCTAGAACCCGGCTATTCGTGCACTCCACCGCGGGGTAATCCTAGTACAGAAAAGAAAATAATATACAAGGGTGACATCGACCTTAGCCCGGTTGTGCCCCAAAAGAATAATATACAAACTGGCAGTGACGGCAGTCCACATGTCGGATGCTCGCCCCGCAATATCAAATGTACAAATGAAATTGAAACTGTATTACCACTGCACCCAGGCTATCCACCACGACGATCCAACTAATATCACAGCACATCACAAAATATCAACGTGAATTTCACGTTCGCAAACCCGTCTAAAGGAATATATAGCAGTTAGACAGGTTTACCGATCAAATGACATTCACGGTCGCAGATAGAAATGTATGTACTGTTAAATGCCCAATTAAAATATCGATCGACAAAATTCCAAATTGTCCCCAATAGCAATAACAGTACTGCACAGAAAACTGGGCTAAAACAGAATATCACAAAAATCACAATTCCAAGTCAGGGGGATACAGGAGAAATTTGTAAGCCCGTAGCCACTAAATGGCCGCGGAATCGCCGCCAATAGGGGATAAGTGCGGCAGCTCAAATTTTTCCTGTACCCTTAAATTCGCCTGCACGGATTTTTAAGATGCCTGAAATAATTTTTTGACCACTTTTGAAAATCGACAGTAGATGCAAAAATGAAATCGTGATTTTGGCAATTTCCGTCGATCGATCTTTTAAGCACGTTTAAACAAGCTAGTAAGGGGTTTAAAGGGTTGCTCTGATACCATGTTGGGTCACGGCAGCGCTCCGGCCGTCGAAACGCCGCCAAAATGCAGAACAAAATTTTCTGAAACCGGCGCTACCGTTACCCGATTTATGGATCGACCTTAAACCCTAAACTAGCAAACTAACTAAGAGTTAGAATCGTTATACCGAGTTGATCCGTTTCCTTCGGTCTTCATTCCAAGCTCCTAGTGGTTCCTTGATATGGTTTGGTTGCCGGTCTTCCTCCATCTCCGATGATCCACCCGAGGGAAACGGCGCAATCTCCAACCTTGTCAAACGAGATAACCAACGCTCTAAGGTTGCTAACGATGGAGAGTGGGGGGAAAGTGTCACTACAATTTTCTCTCAACACATTTTGCTCAATGAACAAGCATAGAAGATGAATGAGGAGGTGAGGAAATCTTGGCATGAAAAACATGGTTAAGAGTTTTTAGCATGAGAGAGTGAGAGAGAGCTTGTGTGTAAGAAATGTAATCTTACCAAATCAAAAAAGAATCCCACTCATAAGTGGACGGCCCCCTCTCCCACTCCCAAAAAAAAATCCCATGCCATTTTAGAATTAAACAATTGCACACCATGCTTTGCTACATGCCCAAAACCATGCTTAAAACTATGCACATGCCACCTCACACCTCCACCTCATTTGTGAGTCAAATGAATTTTCCAAAAATGGAAAATCATACAAATGAGTTTTCCAAAAATGGAAAATCATACAAATGAGTTGGCCACCTTCTAGAAGCTATTCCGTATAAAATACGGAATACTTCCCGGTACATATATCGAAATACATATACGCGTATTCGTACCAAAATACGAACAGCCGAGAGAGAAAACAAATAGTGAACAATAATACTAGAATACATATATATAAATACATATGTAAATTATTAAATCAAAAACCCAATTTAATAATCCGGTTTAATCCTAAGCCGCTAGTATTATCAACCGTCCGATTAAAGTCTGTGCCGCACATGCACATATTTAATCGGACACCTGTATGTATTAGCATACAACATGTGTTAGTTATATGTATGCCCTATAGGCCATTACTATACATAGGATATATATTGTAGTGGATGCTTGGACATATATAGGGAGGACTTTCTTGCTCGACATAATAGTATGCTATCTGGTTGTTCTTTACATTAACGTGTACACTGATTGTCTATCTGTTACATGTTGGAAAAGCCCTTAGGATGTGTACTTGACTACCTGGACTATGATGCGGATCATACTAGTGGGGACATGGTAGTCCATAAGTACATCCTTCAAGGTCCCTAGTCGTGGGTGTATCGAGACGGGGCATCGATATACCAGAGTAGACTAGCGTGTAGCTTCTCGACCCATACAGATGGGCGATGGATGATCCCATATCCATTGGTGTTTGACATCATAGATGATATACGGGTGCTCAGTAGAGACTGGGTACACTGGACGGACTCGCCGAGAACTCCCAGATGGTATTATACCTTACGTCAGATGGCAGTTCTCTGGTGACACTGGTACAGAGTTGTCTGTTGACCCGAGATCGTCATAGAGTCTTGTGTGATTCCCACTGTGCTTTGATTTCCACCTTACCACGTCCAAGAGGGCGTGCAAAACAGTGGTTTTTGGGTACAGTCCCGAATCACATGGAGGCAATGAGCGATAGGAGGGGATTCTTCTCTCCCGGTATAGGGAGTTGATGTTGCGCTATGTTCGATTGGCTATAACCGGAAATCCCTGGTCAGGGTTGCTGAGATTTACTGGTAAGTGTTACCAGTAGTTTCTCGAACTGTTATAGACCTCATATCGACACGACTTATCGAGCTATTGGGGTCTGACGTTTACCACCCCTAGGCAAGATATGGGACATATCAGACGACGAGACCGGACTGTACGGTAAGTGTTACTGGTTGGATTCACAGGAGTGTGAGCGGGCTTGCTTGTCGATCTTCTGATCGCTCAATACCCGGGTGGCCGTTACGTTTAGCAGACCGCTTGCGGATTGTAGGTGTTTGATATGATCATCACCTACTGCCGGCGTATTGACGAGTCTTTAGAGTCCTACACAGAGGTTTCCTGGCTCAAGCGAAACGAAATAGGAGCGCATATGAGATATGTGCGGGACCGAGAATAATGCGTGTATGTGATACCGTATTCTATTCTCGCGATGAATGTATCGATTGGTTGTATGCGATATAACCTAGTTATCGAATCGAGGATTGATTCGATAAGTCGATACATTGGATATTAGTCGGTCATATGCGATATGACCGGATCGTTAAATCAAGTGTTGATTTAATGATTTAATGTATAATTATATATTTGATATATTACTTTACATTAACTAGTATTGGTTCACTTAAGATGGATTTTCTCACTTGATTTGCACAAGTTGTATATGTGATATATTTTTGAGCACTTGTTTGTATCATGTTTGATGATACATGCAAACTTGGGTGTGTGTATGCTATACACCATGTTTAGTGAATGGTTAGGGTTTCATTTCACTTATTTATTTATATTTGGCAAAAAGAAATGGTGGCTTTCTTTTGTTATTATGCTTGAAGCTTTTCTAGCATCTTTGAAAAAGTCTACCATTTTTGTTTTGTCCTTAACCCTAACCCTTTAACTAAACCCTAGTTTATTCTCTACATGAGTAAAATTCACCCATGGTTGTAACATGATAAGTATTCACTTGAATTTTATTTTAAAATAATTCATTCTTTTCTTCTTCTTCATCTTCTTCTTCAAGTGAAGAAAAAGAAAAACTTTGCTAGAAAAATTCAAGTGATCAATCCAAGTGAGAAATCCAAATCCAAAGTGAACCCACTTCCTATTTCTTCATCCTCTACCACTTGCCATTTAGTATAAGGTGTTTTCTTCACAAGTTTCATGACTTGGTGAAGATGGAGCTCGAGTTAGAGTCGCCTCGACGTAGATCATCTTCGGCACCGAAGTCAACGACCTAGCCCGATCATTTCTTCGACGAAACCATCGCTAGAGTCCGGGATCCGATGATCGCAGCGGAGGGACGTCAACACGGAGCTAAGAAAGTGGAGGACCGGATCTACAAAGTTTGTAGCCCCATTCACTTAGCAATAAAGTTGTTTATTCGCATGTTTCGCCTTTAAATCTAGTAACGATCTAGTATAGGGTTTCTTTGGCACTTGTAAAATTTGATTTTGGCATGGTTGATGCCTTATGGAACCTCTTAAGTGTGCCTAGGAACCCTACAACATGTACACCATATCGCCTGAACCGTGAAAACTCTCTGTATGGGACTCTAAAGACTCGTCAATACGCTGGCAGTGGGTTTAACCACAAGCACGTCAGCGGCACTAGCTGTACGTAACGACTACCCAGGTATTGAGCGAAAGGGAGGCCGACGAGCAAACTCATGCAGAACCCCTACTGAGCCTGACAGTGACAATATCCGTACAGTCCGGTCTGTTCATCTAAGAGTATCGCATATCGAGTCTAGGGGAGTGGATAAATTCAGACCCTTAACAACGCGATATTTAATGTCGGCATGTATCCTATCACCTCTTAAGAAACTATCGATCCTGGATCGGTAATCCTCGTCTACCATGGCCATGGATTTATGGTGATGGCTACCCGTACACAACGCGACATCAACCCCCAATACCGGGAGAGACGAATCCCCGACGATCCGATCACTGCCTCCATGTGGCTCGGGACTGTACCCAACTAAAACCTGTTTGCACGACTCCTTTGAGCCATAGTAGGGTAGTAATCAAAGCACAGTGGGAACTCACACGAGACAAATGACGATCTCAGGTCGACAGACTAACCTGTACACATGTCACCTGGGAACTGCTATCTGACAATAGGTATAATACCAACTAGCAGGTTCCCGGCGAGTCCGTCCAGTGTACTCATAACCCAATGAGCACCTGCATACTATCTTAGGTGAACAAACTAACACCAATGGCTTGTGAGACCTGGCCACCGCCCCTCGTCGGGGTCTCGATCAGTATACACTAGTCTACACTGGAGTATCGATGCTCTGTCTCGATACTCCTACGACTAGGGACATTTAAGGATGTGCTTATAGACCCCAGCTCCCACAAATATGATCGCCATCATACTGCTGGCAGTCAAGCAAGAATCCTAAGGGCTTTATCAACACGATGATAAAGACAAACCAGATAGCATACTATCATCTTGAGTAAGACTGTTTTATCGGTATAGGTACTGCCTCAATCATCATAATCATCTGTCCGCGACTATGATAATTGCCTTGAAGGCACTATAGCCAACATCAAAAACATCGATTGGAGTCGTTTATGTCACAAAGTACGGACCAGATAAAATTTCAAAAGGATCAAGTGAGTTTGTAAAGAGTTAATCTTTTCTCAAGTTTTGTTCTCCAGTTAAGTTTCAAATTCAGAATTTCTATCATCTCTAACAGAAAACTAAGTCTTGTTCATCATTTCACCATTCACTTGTTTTTGTTCATACACACCTTCGTGTTGTGCAATAGTCTTTATCATCAAGTAAAAACCTTAATATCTCCATTAATTTTTTTATAAAAACTTTTCTTTTTAGCCAAGATTATTCTCACACAAACAACCGTTAGAAATTTTAATTAGGAGAGAACACTTGCTTGACATTGTTTTAAAATGGACTTTCTATATTTCTTAGCGAGCTTTGGGCAAATGCACCCAAACCAGTTGGTTTTAGAGTATTAGGTGTAGAAACACTCCGGCGGATTTAATTGCCAAAGTCACCTAGGACCTGAAACAAAAGACTCATTTTAGCGTGAAAATCATAACAATTTTATGTGAACGGCGATATAGCCAGCCGTTCAATTATTTTTAAGATAAAAGATGTGTTAGTGTATATAAGGTGAGTAATCACTTCAATCAAGTTTCAGATGGGTTATTTTTCAGACTTAGTTCCTAATAAAATATCAATACCATCCCTTAATATCCACTTTGTTTTATAAACTATTCTTGATATTATTTATTTCAAAACAAACCTTTTTGATCCTAAAGTTTATCAATTTTAAAAGTTTTATAAATATATCAGATTTGTCATCTAATTTTCAATACTCGCGACACGTGTAGTGTGATGTAAAAACGTATATTAGCTACTATTAATCTCAAAAGAGGGTTATCTTTCGGATTTTCAATATCTAAAAATAAGATTTAGTTATCCCTATCTTATCAAACTAAACCGTCGGTATTTTGAATCTAAACTTTCACACTAGCTAACTTGACGACAAAGTTTTTATTTTTTGGAAACTTTTCAATTTTTATGGGTTTTTCAAATATGTATTCATATGCAGAATTTACAAATGAATGCAAGGATAGAAGCCACACCGAACATACCCGCAAACATAAATCGAACAACGTCCTTGCTATCATGCTATACAAAGAAAAAATTATGGAGGAAACAAAAACATGTCGGAGTGCCATTTCTTTACAAGTTAATTTTACCAGACAAGAAATTTCCCAAAGAAAAAAACAAATATTCACAAGACAAGGATAACTATTTACAAAAAGATCTGTATATACATATCCCAAACTTATTTGAAATAGTGTTTCCACTGTTTTTGGCTAGATAACCGAAGTTTGGTGGTAAACGAAGCAAGATTAGGCAAGTTAAACTGGCTCCTGCAATGTCAGGAGCTCCTCCGATAGTTCTACGGTAAAGAACAATTTTAATCTGTGTCTGTTTACTTTGAAAATCAAACCATCCCTTGTATTTTCCAAATCCTCCGTGCCGGGTATACACACCGCATAAGAAAGGGTCCCATCCAGCGAGATCATAGCTTACTGGGATAGAAATGGAGTCTAGTGTCGTAAAGAAGTACCTGTTGTCCAGGCGTGAAAGTTTTGCGCATAAGGTGTTTACTATGAAACACCTTCATTTGGTTCTTTACAACAACCGTGTTTTCATAAGCTACGTCCCGAAACTCGTTCAATTCGTTTATTTGCAGCTTCTGATAGCTGCCCGCTTGATCAAGATTGAAGTTCAGCTCTTTGATCGCCCACAACGCGCATGCTCGATTTCAATAGGGAGGTGGCAATCCTTTCCGTATACAAGCCGATAAGAAGACATGCCAAGATCAGTCTTATAAGCTGTTCGGAATACCCAAAGGACATCGGTTAATTTCAAAGACCAAATTTTACGGTTCTTGGAAACCGTTTTCTCCAGTATCTGCTTAATTTGTCAATTATAAACTTAGGCTTGCCTGCTTGTTTTGGGGTGATAGGGCATTGATAGCCTATGATTAATCGCGTATTTCCACATCAAGCCCTCAAACGACCGATTGCAGAAATGAGTCCCATTCTCGCTAATGATAGCGCGAGGATGCCCGAACTGGGAAAAGATGTTTTCTTTTAGGAATCTAACGACAACCTTGTTGTCGTTCGTCCTGCTCGGTATTGCCTCGACCCATTTTGAGACATAATCAATAGATTAAAGAATGTATAAGTTCCCAAAAGAGTTGGGAAACAGGCCTATGAAGTCTATCCCCAAAATATCAAACATCTCAACAACCAAAATTCGTTGGAGCGATATTTCATTTCTCCTGAAGATCCGACCCAATTGTTGGCACTGGGAACAAGTTTTGTAGTAAACATGTGCATCTTTGAAAAGTTTTGGCCAATAAAAGTCGTGCTGCAAAACTTTCTCAGCTGTCTTTCTCGGGCTAAAATGCCCGCCACACGTTTGATCGTGGCAGAATGACAACACACTTTTGAACTCATTGTCAAGGACACACCGGCGAATGATTTGATCTGGACAATACTTGAACAAGTAGGGTTCGTCACAGTAAAAGTGTTTTACTTGGGATAAAAATCTAAGTTTGTCCTAACTCGACCATTCGCTTGGTATGAGTCCTGTCATTAAATAGTTCACAATATCTGCAAACCATGGTTTGCAAGTTACAGTCAAGAGTTGTTCATCAGGAAAATTTGTTGGATATGTATGCCCTAGAGGCCATTATTGTATATGTATACATATGGATGCTTGAACATATATATGTACATGATATCTTGCTCGATATGATAGTATGCTATCTGGTTTGTCTTTATCTTAACATGTGCATATGTTTTACTTGCTATTACGTATCATTCATATATGTTGATAAAGCCCGTAGGATCATTGCTAGATTACCCGCGTTATGATGGCGATCATACTTGTGGGAGCTGGGTAGTCGGTAAGCACATTCTTAAAAGGTCCCTAGTCGTGGGAGTATCGAGATTGGGCATCGATATTCGGGAGTATACTGGTGTATACGTTTCTAGACCCGACGAGGGGCAATGGTATGGTTTCGCAACCATTAGTCTTTTGTCTCGTGTGAGTTCCTACTGTACTTTGATCACTACCCTACCACGGCTCCACTGAGTCATGCAAACAGGTTTTGGTTGGGTACAGTTCTGAGCCATATGGAGACAGTGAGCGATTGTTGGGGATTCGTGGTATACGGAGTCAATATCGCACTGTGTTTCGATTAGTCAGGATCATAAGACCTTGACCAAGACAGTTGGGATTTACTGATAGGTTGATCAGTAGTTTCCCGGATTGGTCCTGAGCCACATCATCACGAGTTATCAGGTCATTAGGGTCTGGCGTTTACCACCCTTAGACCCGATATGCAATACACTTAGACGATGAGACCGGACTGTACGGAGATTATCACGGACAGACTCAATAGGAGTTCGGACGAGTTTGCTCGTCGGCCTTCTTTTCGACAGGTACTTGGGTAACCGTTACGTACAGCTAGTGCCGCTGACGTGCTTGTGGTTAAACCACTGCCAGCGTACTGTCGAGTCTTTAGAGTCCCACACAGAGGGTTTCCCTATTTCAGGCAAAACGATGTAGAGGCCGTATGGTCTTACGGCAGGGTTTCGATCATATACATGTACTGGCTACACGGATGATGTTCGGACGGATAATACTAGTGGGACTTTGGTTTAAGCCAGATTCTAGTATTATAACAATGGATTATTTTCGTCTCTTTTGTTTTCGTATTTTTCGGAATACGAATACGACTATGTATATACGGTGAGGGGTATTCTTGTAATTTCACAAGAGTGCTTCTAGAAGTAGACATCTCATTTGTGATTTAATCCATTTACTGAAATGGATAAATGAGGTGGAAATATGAGATGTGACATTCATCATTATTCAAACATGGCTTGCATGCTTGTGATGACTATTAAGGCATGCTTGAATAATTGTGAAGACTATTGAGGCATGGTTGAATGATTATGATGACTATTGTGGCATGGTTGAATTATTATGATGACTATTGAGGCATGGTTGTTGAATTGAGATGATTATAAATACAAGGTATGCTTCATAGTTATGATAATAAGTGAGAGCTAGCCATTTCTTCATTCTCATGAGCTCTTGTAAACACTTTCTCATACTTGGCTCTCTTCTTCTCCCTCAACCCCAAACACTCTCATGTGTTGAGAAACCTTGGGGATTTAAGACAAATTAATCCATAACAATTCTCTACATCATCTAGGCTACCTAGCTTAGCAAACTAGGTACCCTAGTTTCCTCGGTTTAGAAATTGAAGCTTGAAACACAAACTCTCGGGTGGATCATCTTTGATGAAGGGAGGCTGATTACCATGCTCGATCCATATACTCGAGGAGCTTAAGAAGAGGATAAGAAGACCCGAAGGACTTGGGCATGATGATATAAATCACTTCATAGTGGATTAGAACCTTCTAGAGGTAATGCTAGTTGGGGTTTCCGATGAGATCCTGGATCAAGGTTGATGTTGCTTGCTACAAAAATCATTGTTTACCACTCCCGCCTCCTCACAAACTTTGTGGGGGTGCACAACATCTCCCAACAAAAGTATCGTTTAAAGCAGAAGCGTCGGCGAAGAAGGAAGTCGTGAAAGATGATCAGCCACTATGTTTTCACATCCGCTTTTATCCTTAATGACAAGGTCAAATTCGTGTAGTAAGAGGATCCAACATATCAGCCGAGATTTGGCATCCTTTTTCATGAAAAGATGCCTCAGAGCAAAATGATCTGTGTAGACGACGACCTGGGAGCCAATGAGATATGGCTTGAATTTCTCCAAAGTGAATACAACCGCCAAGAATTCCTTCTCGGTTGTACTGTAGTTCATTTGTGCTTCATTCAAGGTCCGACTCGCATAGTAGATCACTTGCGACATCTTATCGATGTGCCGTCCTAAGACCGCACCAATGGAAAAGTCGGATGCGGTGCACATAATCTTAAAAGGATGCATCCAATCGGGAAAAGAAAGAACGGGAGGGGTAGTGAGCGAGCTTCGCAGTGATTCAAAAGCAGTCAAAAAGTCCGAGTTGAAATTGAACGTTGTGTCCTAAGCCAGAAGAAAAGTCAAGGGTCTAGCAATTTTGCTAAAGTGCTTGATGAACCGTCTATAGAAACCGGTATGGCCAAGGAAAGATCTAATATCTCTGATGTATTTTGGAGGAGGGAGGTTGGAAATGACATCAATTTTTGTTTTGTAAACCTCGATACCACTTCATGAAATGATGTTTCCTAAGACAATAGCTTTTCGCACCAAGAAGTTGAATTTCTTCCAATTTAAAGTGAGATTTTTATCCTTACATCGGGTAAGGACGGCGTCAAGGTGCTGTAAACACTCGTCAAAGGAATCTCCAAAGATGGAGAAATCATCCATGAATATCTCCAGAAATTCTCGACCATGTCAGAGAATATTGCCATCATACACTGCTGAAATGTAGCAGGAGCATTGCATAACCCAAAGGGCATGCGACGATATGAAAACGTGCCGAAAGGACAAGTGAAAGTGGTTTTGTCCTGGTCTTGTTCGACGATAGGAATCTGGTTGTAACCTGAGTAATCGTCCAGAAAACAGTAGAACTCATGTCCAGCTAATCTTTTGAGTATTTGGTTAATGAATGGAAGCAGGAAGTGATCCTTCCGCATTGCGGTGTTGAGTTTTCGATAATCAATGCACACTCACCACGTGGTTTGGGTGAGAGTGGGGATTAACTCATTTTCCTCGTTGGTGATGACCGTAATACCCGATTTCTTAGGGACAACGTGTATTGGACTCACTTATTGACTGTCGGATATCGGATAAATTATACCACTATCTAGACATTTGACGATTTCCTTCTTCACAGCCTCCTTCATGACCGGATTTAATTGTTTCTATGGATTTCTAGCTGGTTTAGCATCATTCATCATGTGAATATGATGTTCAACGACTAGGGGACTAATCCCCTTGATGTTCGCCATCGTCCAGCCAAATGATTATCGATTTGATCGCAAGACTGAAAGAAGGGCTTTCTCTTGCTCTAAATCTAGAGAAGCCGAAATGATTACCGAGAGAGTCTCGTTTTCACCTAAGTAAGCATATTTGAGGTGAGACGGTAGAGACTTGAGTTCAAGCGTCGGTGGAGAAACAACTGAAGGTAAGATCGGAGAACATGTCTCGAACTCAAAGCATTCCAAGAGGGGCTCAAAGTGAGTGTAAGCAACAGAGTTAGATGGTTCAATCAACTCATCCGAAAATTCAAAAGATTCCAACTCGGGTAGTGACATATCAAGATCGTTCAGGAACGTGCACTCGTATTCTTTGTCATAATCGAAAACAGCATGATCAAATAGGAACGCACTAGTGACGTCGAGATCACTATGATCAAACAGAAATTCTTCAAATTCGTAATCCTCAGGGGCGATCTCCTGGATGGAACAGATGTGTAGTATATGAGCACTCGGTTTAGATAGCTGATTCCCTAAATTAAAAATGTTGAGTTCAATTATCATGTTACCAAAGATAGGTTCATGGAACCATTTCGACAATTGATCAGCGCATTTGAGGTTGCAAGGAATGGGCGACCAGGAATTACCAGAATTTGATTCCGGGGGTTGGCTACAGGTTGTGTATCTAAAATAATGAAGTCCACGGGGAATATGAAGTTCCCAACCTTAATTAACAAATCCTCTAGCTCACCCCTAGGATGGGTGATAGATCGGTTGTCCATTTAAAGAGTACAATGTGTAGCTTTCAGTTCTCCTATACAGAGTTGATCATAAACTGAATAAGGAAGTAGGTTAACATTGACACCGGGATCTAAAAGTGCGCGATTGATGTTCTTATCCCCAATGGTAAATGAAATCGTAAGATAGCCAGGGTTCTTCCATTTTTATGGTAAATCTTGGGTAAGAGCATCATTCATTAGCTAAGAAAACTTTCTTCGGTACCGGGGATTTTCTATTCTTAGTGCACAAGTCTTTCAAGAATTTTGCATAAGAGGGGAATTGTTGGATTGCATCTAAGAGAGGAATATTTATGTTAACATGTTTGAACAACTTCATAACCTTCTCTATTTGTGGACTTTGTTTATTGGAGCTCAACCGGTTTAGAAATGGAGTTTTGTTTAAATTGGTTGAGTCCAATATTTGTGGAGGAGATTGTGGAGATGGAATGGAACCCAAAACTGAAGTTTGAGTGGAGTGAGATGTGGGTCCGTTCGAAGCAGCAGTTTTTGAAGAAGAGCCTCATGAAGAATGGAGAATGGGCTTAGAAGAAGAAGCAACCAGAGAGTCATCATCATCATCATTGATTCGCATGCCAATGTTGTTTTTCAGCATTCTTCCCGATCTCAATATAGTTACGGCACTCACATTATGGTTATATTGTTCGAGTGCAACATGCACATCATGTGGATGACCAGGATTGGGTAATGGTTAAGATGGAATCTTTCCTTTCTCTCTCTCACTCAATGCCGCGTTCAGTTGTGCAATCTGGGTCTCGATGGTTTTGATACTCTGTTCATGAGAAGATTTGTGTTGCATAAATGATTGAATAGAAGATTGGATGTTTGTGGTGGATTGAGTTGATTGCTTTATGAAAACATCAAGACTCCGTTATAGCGAGGAAACCTTATCGTTACTGGATGGAACAAATTTGTTGTTTTGAGGAAACGAATTGTTGTAAGGTGCAAAGTGTTAGTTATATGTATGCCCTAGAAGCCATTACTGTACATAGGATGTATATTGTAGTGGATGCTGGGACATATATAGGGAGGACTTTCTTGCTCGACATGATAGTATGCTATCTGGTTACTCTTTACCTTAACGTGTATACTGATTGTCTCTCTGTTACATGTTGGTAAAGCCCTTAGGATGTGTGCTTGACTACGTGGACTATGATGCGGATCATACTAGTGGGGACATGGTAGTCCATAAGTACATCCTTCAAAGTCCCTAGTCGAGGGTGTATCGAGATGGGGCATCGATATACCAGAGTAGACTAGCGTATACCTTCTCAACCCATACAGATGGGCGATGGATGATCCCATATCCATTGGTGTTTGACATCAGAGATGATATACGGGTGCTCAGTGGAGACTGGGTACACTGAACGGACTCGCCGAGAACTCCCAGATGGTATTATACCTCACGTCAGATGGCAGTTCTCTGGTGACACTGGTACAGAGTAGTCTGTTGACCCGAGATCGTCATAGAGTCTTGTGTGGTTCCCACTGTGCTTTCATTTCCATCTTACCACGTCCAAGAGGGCGTGCAAAACGGTGGTTTTTGGGTACAGTCCCGAGTCACAAGGAGGCAATGAACGATAGGAGGGGATTCGTCTCTCCCGGTATAGGGGGTTGATGTTGCGCTGCGTTCGATTGGCTATAACAGGAAATCCCTGGCCAGGGTTGCTGAGATTTACTGGTAAGTGTTACCAGTAGTTTCTCGAAGTGTTATAGACCTCATATCGACACGACTTATCGAGCTATTGGGGTCTGACGTTTACCACTGTAGGCGAGATATGCGACATATCAGACGATCAGACCGGACTGTACGGTAGTGTTACTGGTTGGATTCACTGGAGTGTGAGCGGGCTTGCTCGTCGATCTTCAGATCGCTCAATACCCGGGTGGCCGTTACGTTTAGCAGACCGCTTGCGGCTTATGGATGTTTGATATGATCATCATCTGCTGCCGGCGTATTGACGAGTCTTTAGAGTCCTACACAGAGGTTTCCTGGCTCAAGCGAAACGAAATAGGAGCGCATATGAGATATGTGCGGGACCGAGAATAATGCGTGTATGTGATACCGTATTTCATTCTCGCGAACAATGTGTCGAATGGTTGTATGCAATATAACCTAGTTATCGAATCGAAGATTGATTCGATAAATCGATACATTGGATATTAGTCAGTTATATGCGATATGACCGGATCGTTAAATCAAGTGTTGATTTAATGATTTAATGCATAATTATATACTTGATATATTACTTTGCATTAACTAGTATCGGTTCACTTTAAATGGATTTTCTCGCTCGGATGTGCGCATTATATATGTGATATGATTTTGTGCACATGCTTGTATCATGTTTGATGGTGCATGTAAAATTGGTTAAGTATAAAGAATTAAACCTTGGTTAATGAAATGGTTAGGGTTTATTATTTGCTTATTTATTTATTCATTCATTTATCTATTTCTTTTTGGATGAAAAGAATGAGAAAAGAAAACAAATGGTTGCTTTCTTAGAAGCTTCTTCAAGCTTCATGCAAATTTGACCAAAGCAACCATTCTTGTCTTCTTCTCTAACCCTAACCATTCCACCTAACTAAAGTTAATTCTCTACACTTTACTATAGTTAAAGTTATGATAAGTATTGATTTACTTTTGATTTTAAATTAACTTATCATAACACTTTCTTCTTCTTCTTCATCTTCTTTAATGAAGAAAGCTTCACTTCATCAATGGTGGATTGATGAGATGAGTGAGAAATCCAATTCTAAAGTGAACCCACTTCCTATTTCTTCATCCTCTACCTCTTGCCAAGTAGTAGAGTGTGTTTTCTTCACAAGTTTCATCACTTGGTGAAGTTGGAGCTTGATCTAGCGATGCCTCGACGTAGATCATCTTCGGCACGAAGCCGATGACCTTGCCCGCTCTTTCTCCGATGAAGCCGACGCTAGAGCCCGGATTTTGATTTGGACAGCGGAGATGACTTCATCACGGAGCCGTGGAGGTGGAGGACCGGATCTACAAAGGTTGTATTTCCGTATTCTTGTAGTTAAGTGTTAACTAGTTTGATTTGTCGCCTAAATTTCTAGCCAACGATCTTGTTAGGGTTTCTCGGCACCGTTAAAATTTGTAATTGGCATGGTTGATGCCTTGTGAGACCTCTTGAGAGTGCCTAGGAACCCTACAGTGGTATCAGAGCCTAGCTAGAGCCTTAGGCGAAGTCTAGACGCAATTTGAAGTCCGAACGAACCGAAACCCCAAAATTTCCATGCTCTCTGGACATTTTCTAAAATCGTGGTTTTTTCCAGATTAAAAATATGCAGAAAACACATCAGGAATATATAAGAGATACTGTGAAATTCGGCCGCCTAATTCCACTTTTTCACCGCGGTTCCGCCGCATTAGCAGGGCTCATGCGGCGGTTCCGCGGCCGTACGGCCACAGTATGTAAATATTTTTGCACAGTAATTCTTATTTTCCTGTTGTGATTTTTCTGGGAATTTTTAATTTTTATTCAAGAGTTGAATTTTTCTGGGTTGTTTTGGGAATTCGAATGTTCGATCGGATTATCAAATTTTGTCTGTGTGGCTTTCCGGATAATTTTTTGAATATGTTAAAAAGTTCGACCGGATATAAATACCCACCTTTTCCCCTGTCGGGAAATTTCCAAGTGTTGGATTTTTCCGTAGTTTAACGACGTTCTAAGTAGTGCAAGTAACGCGATGGTCCCTCTAGAAGACAACAAACCTTAACTCGATTATGTGACCGTCTTGAACTACCCTTTGAATCTTAGGGTTTGGGGCAGTACGGCGTGCCACATGTGAGGCGTTGGCTTGACCCTTCTACGGCTGGACCGTTGGTACTGAGGCACGAACTGAATGTTGTTAGACTTATTTCATGTGTTGATGTTTCGGGAAAACTTGGGTGTTCGATTGTTCGATCGGAAAGTTTAACATTTTCTATTTATCCGGAATGTGATACAATAATTGGAATTCACAAGTAGTTATGAGATAACGGAATGAATGTTATAAACATAGCACTTTAGTCTCACTTGATCGGTTGCCACGGAATTTTGATGTGATCAAAAGTCCGTCGCAATCACGTAATGTACGCGGATACTCGCCGGGTAAACTTAATAGACAGCCTCACTCCATAGCCCCGACCAAGTGACTGTAGGAGAACCCCATCGCCGAAAGCATCCGTTCGGGTGCTCGCGGCAGCGGTGTTCCGCCTTGGTGCACTTCGTCGACGGTATCGGGGGTGCAGCCGCCTACTAAAGTTTGCGACGAGCATTCGATCAGGATATCGAGAATCTTGTTGAATTGCCCGACTTGATATTGAAAAGTTTTTTCAATGATGAGACTAAAATGCGGGGTTTATAATTGTTAGGCATGCGATGTCTAAGTAATTCATTTGGTCAGGCATGCGATGTCTGAGGTGGTTGCGAATTCCAACTGTTGTAGTTTTACACTTTCTTTTCTGTGACCGTAAGTGTAATATGTGATATCGCCGGTTTCGTTGCTATATGTCAACGACAATTGGGATGCGCATATTTACTTACGTTGATGACATGTGATGTTATGTGTTGCTGGATATGTTATATTGGATCGTCGTGTTTGAATAGCCGGGGGTTTCTATGTGAGATGAGTGTTTTCCATTTTCATTCATGTAAAAACTTGTATGTAATATTCTTTTATTGGGGCACTTCCAGGTTGCGGAAGATGTCACCGTTTGTATATTATTTACTTTTCCGCACTAGGATAGACCCAAGGAGGAGGGCACAAGTAACCGGGTTCTGGAGTCCAGTGGGAGACCAACTCGAGGAGTCGAGTCAGGGTCTCCTAACTCTAGAATTGGTAGGGTTGCTTGCCGCTCTCGTAGGGGTCTAGGGGTGTGGGTTTGGCTATTCATCGCGACCGTGGAATCCGTGTTTTATACTGGCTCGTATTGAAAACACGGACGTCTTAGTATATCCAATATTTCATATGTTTCTTCTGCTGCGATATCTGTGATGTGATCATGTGATGTTCTGTGATAGATACAGTATATAGTATATATGATATATTATATAGGCGTTACTTATGTTTTACACCCGCGCTAGCCCTGCCCCGCTCTGCCGTTAGTTACCTAACCTAACGGTGCACGAGGGGACATCGAGGCGAATGCGGATGGCATAAGTGTACGTCGTATTTATCTGTGATGTTTAGGTACATAATTGATGGGACTTCATTAATGTGATTAATGAAAGTAAAAGAAACCTAAGATGTTGTAGAATCGAATTTCAAAAATAAAACAGGTAGCTACAGTTCTTGCTTTGCACAGCGGTATATGTGATATATCCTACACCTTATTCGATGAGGAAAGGACCGAGATCCCTTCACCGGGAGTGACTCCTTTAGCAATAACTGGCAGATGCTACACACTCGGTTTGTCTTTTGATTGCTTTTAAGTGTTTTTGCTTTGCACAGCGATATATACGATATATCCCGCACCTCATTCGACGAGGAAAGGACCGACGATCCCTTTACCGGGAGTGACTCCTTTAGCAAAACTAGAAAAGCCTCCAAAGCACTCCATTTTAAAATCATTTGATTCTACAACGATATCAAGTTCATTACGCAATAGGTTTTCAGAAAAACCTGTCGTAGCCCTCCGTCATTTCAGATATGTACTGGTTAGTATTCGTGCTGCGTTTGTTGACCTCTGTCAAGGCGTAGTGTGCGGTAGCTGATTAGTGCTTATCTGCATAAGCATATGATGTGATTGATTTAGGGTAGTCGTGCGACCTTGTTGACCTCTGTCAAGGGTCGTGCGGGTGGGTTTACTTCAATCAGGAAATGACGGGTTGAACTTGACTAGCAGCCTATGGTTTGTTGACCTCTGTCAAGGTCATAGGACTCTAGGGGCAAAATATTATCGGGAATTTCAAGTGTTGAAATTTGCAATGAGATTGCATACCTTCTATGAGATAGTTGGATCCCGATACCCGCTGCGAGTAAGAGTTACTCCTGGGAGAGTTTTATACATTACAATTAGCCGATCAAGTAGGTGTCTAGAAAGGTGTCAACGGGGTTACGCCTCTGGGAAAACGAGGTTTACATTAATTAGGTTCGTGCGAAAGCACGGGGGACCTCCCTCAAAGTACCGACACTGGCCTGGCTGAAAGATTGGCGAACTTGTAGTGTGTAATTAATCCCGGCTAGTCTTTCCTTTTAGGGTTTGAAGGAAGATTTGATAAAAAGCAGTGGGAGCCATCCTGATTAGATAAAATTATAACCAATCTATTCTTGCAAGAGCGCACGCTGAGTGTTTTCTTCTCTCTCTCTCCAGGTAGCGACCATATCACGCCTTAATCAAGATAATAATACGGATTATTGACCGAACCCGCTTGTTATACTGAGCTGGGGAACGTTGGTCCCGCTCCAACTTATAATTGTTATAAGACAGAGCAGGAAATTGGGGAATACCAGATTTCCGGTGCCGCCCAAACGAGGAGAGTGCATGATGATGCATCATCTTCGGGTGTGTTCATTATATAGAACTGTTTCTCAGTGTCCTTTACGTCCTGGGTATGTGATACCAGATCAGGATCCCAGATATGTAATCTGTTACATAGGGCTACAGAAAGGTAGAGAACTGAGAACGGGTGATAAGTTTCATGAGGCAGAAAACGGGGCAAGAGTTGCAGCCAAGTCTGTTGGTCACTGTCACCCTGTATTACAAATACATTGATTCTGAACGAATGTTATTAGATACCGAACCTGTTATGCAAAATCATATCTGTCTCTTTATTAGTAAAGAAACGATAAAATTTTGTATTGTTGGATAATGTTTTGAACATTTCCTATATCAAAAGTTAATCGGTTCAGGCACGTTATCTAAAAGCGTTGATGTTCTAAATCAAACTACAGTTCTTAGTATATGGAACACACATAAGAGGAAGAGTTCAGAAATGAACGGATCCTTCTTAAGGTATTGTAGACTAGGTCAGATCAATGTGACCCGACTAGCTTAAGTTACATGTAGATGCATATTTAAATCAGTTTGAATCTACATCTTGTGAAACTTGCCAGTCATGTCACAAAGATATAATGACACTAGCTCTGTTTATTGGAAACAGAGAAAGAGTTAGTGAACTCTTGGGATGATACATGTTGATGTATGTAGGTCCCCTGTCTACACATGCCAAGACCGGTTCTTTGTACTTCATTACATTCTCTGATAATCTCTCAAGATTCAGACATATGTTCCTGTTGAAACACAAGTCCGAACCTTTTGAGATATTCATAGAATAAGTTAGAAGTAGAGAACCAATAAGGGTATAAGTATTATGTCCTTTGATGTGATCGAGGAGGAGAATACTTGAGCACGGAAATCCTGGAATTTTCTAAAGGAGAATGAGATTCTCTCTCAGCATTACTCCTCCGCATACACCATAGCACGATGGTATATCGGGGTGGAGCAATTACACCCTATGTGATAAGGTGTGCTCTATGATGAGTACTACTGAGTTACCTTTTTCCTTTTGGGAGTTATGCACTTATGAAGTTGCATACCTATTGAATAGGGTTCGAATCAAATCAGTTGCCTACCACTTCATATGTGATATGGAAAGGGAAGAGCCCATATCTTAAGTTAGTTAAGATTTGGTGTTGTCCGGGCTATGTCTAAAAGCAAAATCCGGACAAGCTCGAGGCAAGGTCTGTAATGTAAAACTGGAAAGGTTCCAGCTATACAAACTACAGCAGATGATTTGGTAGAACCAAAAGATTCAGTAGATACCAACGAACCTCAGCCTCTCCGCCGATCTAGTAGGGTTCCTCACCCACCTGAGTGATACTTCGGCTTCTCTATGACAGTGGGAGCGAGGATTGCATCATGAGATGATGACCCAACTAGTTTCGAGCTGGCCATCGAGAGTAGGGACTCTGTAAGAATGGCTGGATGCTTAGCGATCTGAGATGGAATCCATGTACACCAACAAAGTATGGACTTTGGTTGCAATATCTGAAGGGTTAAATCCCCATCAGGAGCAAGTATATCTTGAGTAGATTACTTGGTGTAGATGGAAAAGTTGAGACTTTCAAAGCTAGACTTGTTAAAGCTTTTCGTCATCGACCAGGCGTGGATTATGATGAAACCTTTTTCAAGTGACTATGCTTAAGTCCATCCAGATCCTACTTGCCACGGCTACATACCATGACTACGATATCTGGCGGTTGGGTGCCATGACTGCTTTTCTAAATGATGTTTTAGAAAAGGACGTCTATAAGTACACAGCCAGAGGGCTTCGTAAACAGTGGGAGCAGCGGAAACGTGTACAAGATGTTTTATAAGATAAAGCAGGCATCGCGGAGTTGGAACATCTGTTTTGATGGATAAGTCAAAGAGTTTGACATCATCAAAATGGTAGATGAACCTTGTATAAACAAAAAGGTAGTAGGGAGTATGGTGGCGATTCACGTAAAGTACGTGGATGACATACTCTTGATAGGGAAGTAGTTTCCTATGCTACGCTCGATCAATCTCCGATTATCACAAAAATTCTCGAAATAGGATCAATGTGATACCTACTAAATCCTGGATTTTGGATCTATGAGATAGATCTAATTGGATGTTAGGAATCTCACTAGCTGTAGTGAGATGGTATCAATCGATCCTGGGGAGAATCACTGGAAGGGTTCCAGGGTGATAAAGACGACTGAATGTCAGTCACAGGCATTGTCTTTACCCTCAGTGGAGGGACGGTATGTTGGAAGAGTTCCAAGCTAGATACCGTGGCATACTAGACGATAAAGGCTGGATACATCGCTACTTAAGATGCTACCAAAGAGGCTGTTTGGGTGTATATTGGTTCATGAGATGAACTATGTTCCTCCCATTGTGTGACAATGGAGTTGTGGCTTATACCAAGGAACGCAAGTCCCATCAGTGATCCAGACATATTCTAAGGCAGTATCACCTGATCATGGAGATAGTTGATCTCCAGGGAGATCGAGGTTAGGAGAGTAGACTCAGAGGACAACACAGCGGATCCACTCACAAAGGCCTGTTCCCAGAGAGAGATTTTTATGGGATGGTTGAGTATGAGATACTGCAACCACTGCTATCAGATGGCCCTAGTGCAAGTGGGAGATTGTTAGTTATATGTATGCCCTGGAAGCCATTACTGTACATAGGATGTATATTGTAGTGGATGCTGGGACATATATAGGGAGGACTTTCTTGCTCGACATGATAGTATGCTATCTGGTTACTCTTTACCTTAACGTGTATACTGATTGTCTCTCTGTTACATGTTGGTAAAGCCCTTAGGATGTGTGCTTGACTACGTGGACTATGATGTGGATCATACTAGTGGGGACATGGTAGTCCATAAGTACATCCTTCAAAGTCCCTAGTCGAGGGTGTATCGAGACGGGGCATCGATATACCAGAGTAGACTAGCGTATACCTTCTCAACCCATACAGATGGGCGATGGATGATCCCATATCCATTGGTGTTTGACATCAGAGATGATATACGGGTGCTCAGTGGAGACTGGGTACACTGGACGGACTCGCCGAGAACTCCCAGATGGTATTATACCTCACGTCAGATGGCAGTTCTCTGGTGACACTGGTACAGAGTAGTCTGTTGACCCGAGATCGTCATAGAGTCTTGTGTGGTTCCCACTGTGCTTTGATTTCCATCTTACCACGTCCAAGAGGGCGTGCAAAACGGTGGTTTTTGGGTACAGTCCCGAGTCACATGGAGGCAATGAGCGATAGGAGGGGATTCGTCTCTCCCGGTATAGGGGGTTGATGTTGCGCTGTGTTCGATTGGCTATAACAGGAAATCCCTGGCCAGGGTTGCTGAGATTTACTGGTAAGTGTTACCAGTAGTTTCTCGAAGTGTTATAGACCTCATATCGACACGACTTATCGAGCTATTGGGGTCTGACGTTTACCACCCCTAGGCGAGATATGCGACATATCAGACGATCAGACCGGACTGTACGGTAGTGTTACTGGTTGGATTCACTGGAGTGTGAGCGGGCTTGCTCGTCGATCTTCAGATCGCTCAATACCCGGGTGGCCGTTACGTTTAGCAGACCGCTTGCGGCTTGTGGATGTTTGATATGATCATCATCTGCTGCCGGCGTATTGACGAGTCTTTAGAGTCCTACACAGAGGTTTCCTGGCTCAAGCGAAACGAAATAGGAGCGCATATGAGATATGTGCAGGACCGAGAATAATGCGTGTATGTGATACCGTATTTCATTCTCACGAACAATGTGTCGAATGGTTGTATGCGATATAACCTAGTTATCGAATCGAAGATTGATTCGATAAATCGATACATTGGATATTAGTCGGTTATATGCGATATGACCGGATCGTTAAATCAAGTGTTGATTTAATGATTTAATGCATAATTATATACTTGATATATTACTTTGCATTAACTAGTATCGGTTCACTTTAAATGGATTTTCTCGCTCGGATGTGCGCATTATATATGTGATATGATTTTGTGCACATGCTTGTATCATGTTTGATGGTGCATGTAAAATTGGTGAAGTATAAAGAATTAAACCTTGGTTAATGAAATGGTTAGGGTTTATTATTTGCTTATTTATTTATTCATTCATTTATCTATTTCTTTTTGGATGAAAAGAATGAGAAAAGAAAACAAATGGTTGCTTTCTTAGAAGCTTCTTCAAGCTTCGTGCAACTTTGACCAAAGCAACCATTCTTGTCTTCTTCTCTAACCCTAACCATTCCACCTAACTAAAGTTAATTCTCTACACTTTACTATAGTTAAAGTTATGATAAGTATTGATTTACTTTTGATTTTAAGTTAACTTATCATAACACTTTCTTCTTCTTCTTCATCTTCTTCAATGAAGAAAGCTTCACTTCATCAATGGTGGATTGATGAGATGAGTGAGAAATCCAATTCTAAAGTGAACCCACTTCCTATTTCTTCATCCTCTACCTCTTGCCAAGTAGTAGAGTGTGTTTTCTTCACAAGTTTCATCACTTGGTGAAGTTGGAGCTTGATCTAGCGATGCCTCAACGTAGATCATCTTCGGCACGAAGCCGACGACCTTGCCCGCTCTTTCTCCGATGAAGCCGATGCTAGAGCCCGGATTTTGATTTGGACAGCGGAGATGACTTCATCACGGAGCCGTGGAGGTGGAGGACCGGATCTACAAAGGTTGTATTTCCGTATTCTTGTAGTTAAGTGTTAACTAGTTTGATTTGTCGCCTAAATTTCTAGCCAACGATCTTGTTAGGGTTTCTCGGCACCGTTAAAATTTGTAATTGGCATGGTTGATGCCTTGTGAGACCTCTTGAGAGTGCCTAGGAACCCTACACAAAGTTGTTCCGAAAAGGTTGCGGTTGGAAAGTTGCTGAAATTGTTGCTGAGCTTGTTGTTGTTGTGGAGGGGTTCTCTGAAAGTTGTTCTGGCCCTGGAACTGGTTCTGGCTCCAAGCAAAATTAGGGTGGTTCTTCCAACCGGGATTATACATGGAAGAGTATGGATCGTTTCTTGGTCTTTACTGAAATGCAGCAATAACCTGATCCTGTCCTTAAGATGGTGGATTATAAGGACACTCTTCAGTCAAGTGAGGTGGATCCGAACAACAAGCACAAATGGTACGAAGGGGAGCAACAGGGCTAGGGGAAGGAGATGAAAATTTTCTCTCAATTGCCTCAAGTTTTCGCGTTATTGCAGCTGTCTCGGCTTTCATTGCAATTGAGATATCAAGCTGGTGAACTCCTGCCCTAGATTGACCGAAGAAGAAGAAGTTGAAGAAGGTGAAGCGTTTGGCCGGGTGCTCTCCTACTATAGCGATTGTTATGCAAGATCATTAAAGAATTGTCAAGCCACCTTATTGGATTTAGATAGGAAGTGGCCTTGACAGATGGTTTCCATCAACTTCCTAGTTGTTGGATTTAGGCCCTCGTACAAAATTTGGAAAAGTTGTCATTTCTCAATACCGTGATGAGGATACTGAACAAGGAGATCTTTGTACCGGTCAAAGCACTTCCAAAAAGGTTCAGTTGGAAGTTAGATGAATTGGTTTATTTCGTTTTGGATTCTCACGGTTTTGTGATTTGGGTAAAATTTCTTTAGAAACGCTTTCATAAATTAATCCTAACTGGTTATCGAATGAGATACGGTGCTATACAGCCAGTTTTCAGCAAGATCACAAAGAGTGAAAGGTATAACATATAGCCGTATAGTATCGTTGGACAGTTGGTTCATTTTCATCATCGCGCATACATTTTGGAGCTTGTTGATGAAGATATAGGCATCTTCGGATTCAAGCCCATGGAATTTGGGCAGCATGTTGATGAAGTGGGGCTTAATTTCGAAATTACCATATTGGCTGGTGGAAGAGAAAGACAAGTGGGAAGCACAGCGCGGGTTGGATAGAAACGATCTTGAAGCACGGTTCGCGGCGGTGCTCCTGCAGGCAGTGGTTGGTTATTCACACCAAGTGGAGATAGAATATTCCCTAAGGCGGTAAAGTGATGTTAGGAGAAAATCCTGATATCTCAGAAGAAGACTTGGGTGAAAGTGAGGGTGAAAGTGAAGTATGAACAGAATCACGGTCAACGTCGGAGTTGACCAACAAAGGTAAAAGTGAAAGAGGCATGGAAGAGGTTTCGACTTCGGAGTCGATCGCATAGTCGGCATCGACTAACGAAATACGGACTAAATAGGCATTAGGGTCCTGAGTCCAAACGGTCATACACCAAATGAGTTTAGTGTAGTCAAAGCGCATAAGGTGAGGGTAAGAAAATGTCAGTGGAGAAAAATGAGGGTGAAGGTGAAAATGTGGCAAAAATGGCGAATTTTAATTTTGTTTCGAAAGAATATGAAAATGAAGGGCTCAAAACAAATAAACACAATAAAAAATGCACAGTCATAAATGCATAATCAATTTCTAAAGCTAAGGTCCTCAAAAGCCAAACTAGATTTGCTCTTGACTGTTCCAAAGTGATAAGTTGTGAGATAACTCTCGAATTGCTTCTTCACTGTCAATTGTGGCCAGGTAAGCATAAGTGAGCTAAGGAGGGTTTCGCTCATGAATCACGGTAAGACAAGCCTTTTACAGTTACCTCCTCACTTGTCTAGCCTAGACACCACAAAAGTCAAGTTTAGATAAACGACCGAATGCCCACAATGTTCCTCTATCCTATTGAGCGCGACAAGTTCTTAATTGGTTGAGTCTAGATATTTTTTTAATTGAGCTCAAGGTGATTCTTATACAATTAGTTATTTTTGGAGTCTTAGGAAGGCTGATGAAATCCCCAACCAATCTGAATTGGTGTTATAGCCCCTTAAAGTCCGTATTAATAATGCAATACGCAATTTAAATCAAAGGTTTGTTCACAATCATGAAACAATCGTTTTTTAATTTAAGTGCGGCGCTGCAAAAAATACGGTTAGTTCTCCTTTAGATTTTGGTGGCAAATTGCAAAGAATCCTACAAAGATAGAATATTGGAGAGTCGGATTTGAGAAGGAAGGTGTTAGAAAAATATGCACCGAAATTTTTCGGGTTAAGAACCCTCATTGGAATGGTCCCCGAGTGCTTGAATGGTTCGCTTGAGCGGGTCAAACTACCTGGATTTTTAGCACTGTAGTTTTATATCTCCTTGATCTTGAAAACGCATTTTGCTTCGCACGATCTTTATTCGCCCATCCATCAAAATCTGCAAATGTCGGGAAAAAATGGATATTTTAGCTAAAAAGCGATATAGATAACCAAAGTTCTGCACACACAAAATTATGAAATTTAGAGATGAGAATAGGGCACAAACAGAATAAGAGATCACCACAAGAAAAATGGGAGGAAATAGAACAAGTCTGCCTGCAAATTGCGGCCAAATTGAATAAAACGGTGGTCAAAGTCAAGAATTAGGGCCCCAAATTTCTACTATGGTCTTAGTGCTCTATAAGTATCCTATTTTTACATGCTAAATTTTTCTTTGAATCTCCAAGTGATAGCAGATTAAAAACACAGAGAACACAAAGTTAAAAGCCTTCAATTTTTTTTTTTGTTTTCAGAAAATTTACAAATTTTTATTGGTTTTTAAGATAGTTAGTTTGTTTTATACACAAAATATTCACAAATTAATCCGAGACTACAAGTATACAAACGTTACCGTCTCCCCGGCAACGGCGCCATTTGATTGATAGCTATTTCGCATGTTGTATTAAGTTTTAAAGTACCGCAATCAAAACGGTGTCGCGTGTAGCGAGCCGAGATAAGTACGGGGCGTCCGCAGGAAGACGATAGGTTTTTATTTTTGTTTCAACGAGTTAAGTCCGGAAAGTGGAGTTGGTTATTATACTAAGTTTTGTAAACTATATGTTCGAAATGAAAGGACTTGTTAGGGGTAGGTTTAAGTTAGTTTGAGCTAGGATAATGTTTGTCACTTCCATATGAACCTAACTTGATATTTGATGCTAAGGTAATCGGCAACAACGTAGATTAGGGCACTTAAGTACGGTATTTGCGATTGTGTGCTAAATCTGTACTTTTCGGCCCATGCCCTTTCGTTCTTGTCTCTTAACCCTTGCCTCCTGAAAACCAATTGCAACCGGTCACAATTAGGAATCACTGTTATTGTGGTAGGGTAAGGTGCCTAACGGAGCGGATTGCGAGTCGTTTGGTCGGAGTTCAAACTATTAGTTATCGGTTTTAAAGCAAGTGAGCAAAACACTTCTCCTAATCAAACTACGCCTCTCCTACCCTTAATAAGTGATTAAACTACTCGCACATATTCACAGAAACAAAGAAAACAAATGAGAGAGAAGAGTACATAATGAAAATATCAAGATAGGTAATACAAGAGATATGGAATACTAGGAACCAATATGTGCAAAATGGAGTCTTCGATGATTCTTGAAGTCCAAATACAACTATGAAATCAAGCACTAAACTTTAAACTTGCAAGCTCAGTTAAGAGGTTGCAAGATCAAAGAAAAGCAAAATATCTCAATGAAATCAAAAGTGATGGCAAGCATGACATGAAAATCGTGCAAAAAGAACTTTGTATTGAATTGAGGATAGAGATACAAACTAATGAGCTCAATAATCTCCCCTTAACTCTGCAAGCTCAAGAACTGAGGTTGCAAGATCAAAAGGAAGCAAAGAACTCAAGATTAACCAAATGTAAAGTACAAAATAACATTTAACTACAAACTTGGTCTAAAATTTGGATCCTTGACTTTTTCTCCGATCTGCTATTTATAGCCAATCCAAGTACAAAAATAGAGTATACAATTGTGTTGACACGACGATGTGGGGGCCACAGAAGAAAAATGAGCCAATTTGGAGATGCTTGGGCCGCAAATTATGGCCATATTGATTAAATTTGTGGCCATGTTGGGAGTGGTGGGCCCCGTTTTCTCAGTGTAATCTTCACTCTTCAATATCATCTCTCTGTGCTTGCAATTTCTTCAAATTATTAAGAGGGTGTTATCTGGGGATTTTTGGAGGGAAAGATCTCAATCACATCATAGCTTTTCCAATTCATCATGACCCTACATCCATTTACTAGTCCACTTATACCACTTGATGAGTGTTCACACATAGACTATGCTGGTTCATGCACCTAAGAAATGAGCTCATACTTGTCAATTGCATCATGTTGGACCATTCTTGCTATAAAATGCTGTGCACTTTGATTTTTTGCAAAATTCTTTTGTATCTTGATCGGTTTTCTGTTCCGGTTTCTGTATGGGCTCATAAATATCGTATTCGTACATTTTGAGTGTGTTTCTAATATTCTTGTCATGAATACCTGTATCATGTACTTATTGAGCAGATACGGGTAAATAGCGCCGATATTTACAAAAATGATAACGAATAAGCGGTATTAAAATATAGTTTTTCGTGATAAATAAATTCCCCCAGACTTATCCTTTTCTCGTCCCGAGCAAAACAAAATCATAAGCTCACTTTCGGAGGAAACGCGATTGCACTGAGCCCATGCAACAAACCGTTAAATCTCTAGGTGTCCCTAGTACGAGAAGTGTTGTCTCCTGAGGGTTTTCAGCTGATTGCACCCTTCAAGCTAGTTTCGCGAAATCACGGTCGATTATAATCCTAAGGTTTAGTATCTAAGTTAGAAATTCCATCATCCTAAGTTAGAAATATCAAACCCTTATTTTTCACACCTCACTTCTTGTTTAACTTAACATTCTATATGTCTTTACGTGCGTGTGCAAATAACGTCTTTACGTTTCAAAAAGTTCGATTGGATTCGTTTATATCACAAAGTACATTTGATTGGTATCTATTTCGCATGTCGTATTTGTTGGATATGCATTCCCAAGAGGCCTGTATTGTATAGGATGCTTGGGATATGTATGTACAGGACAATCTTGCTCAGTTATATAGTATATTATTTGTGTTGTCTTTATCATGATATGTGTATTTGTTTCTATTGATGTTTTATCTTACTTGCACATATTGATAATGACTTGAAACAGTAGTATACTATTATGGTTTGACTTTATCCTAACATGTGCATATGTTACATATGTCTATTACATGTTGATAAAGCCCATAGGATCTTACTTGACTATCAGCGTTATGATGACGATCATACTTGTAGGAGCTGGGTAGTCCATAAGCACATCCTTAAAAGTCCCAAGTCGTAGGAGTATCGAGATCGGGCATTGATACTCCAGAGTAGACTTGTGTATATGTTTCTAGACCCCGACGAGGGGCGGTGGTTGGTCCCACAACTATTGGTGTGATCACCTATGATTGTATATAGGTGCTCACTGGGGGTGAGTACACTGGACGGACTCGCCGAGAACTTCTAGATGGTACTATAGGGCACTATACCTATCGTCGGATAGAAGTTCTCAGGTGATATGATTACAGGTTAGACTTTGGACCTGAGATCGTCATTTTTCTTGTGTGAGTTCCTACTGTACTTTGATCACTACCCTACTACGGATCTACTATGTCGTGCAAACAGGTTTTTGTTGGTACAGTCCCAACCCATATGGAGGCAGTGAGTGATTGTTGAAGATTCTGTAGGGTTACTAGGCACACTAACAAGGCTCTACAAGGCATCGACCATGCCAAATTTAAATTTTTATGTGCCGAACAACCCTAAGCAAGATCGTATACTAGAGTTTAGGCAAAACAAATAGCAAGTAAACAACTTTAATCTAAAGGGAATACGAAATACAACCTTTGTAGATCGGTCCTTCACTTCTAAAGCTCCTTGATGAAGTCCCTTCGCTGCGATCATGGTTTTCCCGATCTCTTTCATGGCTTCACGAGGCGAAAGATGCGACCTTGCTTGAAGTCTCCGAGGCCGAAGATGATCTACGTCGAGGGAATTCCGACTCAAGCTCCTACTTCACTAACTAGAGAATTAGTGAAGTAAACACCCTAAACTAAAGTGCTAGTCTAGTAGAGGATGGAGAAATAGGAAGTGGGTTCTCTTTGGAATTTTATTTCTCAAAATCTTTTGCTCTCTTTTCAAAACCCTAGTTTTACTTTTTCTTTTGTTCAAAATGAAGAAGATGAACAAAAGAAAGATGAGAGGATAATGATCAAGTGTGTGAGCTAACCATGGTGAGTGAGTATCATATACTAACTCATGGTGAGACATAACCATGGCTAAGTGTAAATGGTTAGGTCAATAAAAATCTAAAGTAAAACAAAACTAGTGGACTTTTTCAAAGCATCCACAAGCTTCTACAAGCTTTATGCTTATGAAAAAATTCCACTAATATGTAATTACCTTAAATAAATATAAACCACCATTTAAAAATAGAATGGTGTATGTCTTGTACACCCATGTCAAGTGTATCATCAAACATGATACAATAAGAAAAACACATTTTAATATATATCATATATATATTAAAATTGTGCTCATGTAAGAAAAACCCTAAAGTGAACAAGTGTTAGTAAATGTAAACTAGTATATCTAATATACAATTATACACTTAATTATTAAATCAACACTTGACTTAATAATCCGGTCATATCTCATATAACCGACTAACATTCATCGTATCGACTTATCGAATCAACACTTGATTCGATAACCCGGCTATATCATATATAACCGACCGATACAAAAAGTCGGGAGAATAGAATACGGTATCTCATACACGCATTATTCTCAGTCTCGCACATATCACATATGCGCTCCTATTTCGTTTTGCCTGAGCCAGTAAAACCTCTATGTAGGACTCTAAAGACTCGTCAATACGCCGGCAGTAGGTGATGATCACATCAAGCACTCACAAGCCGTCAGCGGTACTAGCTGGACGTAACGGCTACCCGGGTATTGAGCGATCAGAAGATCAGCAAGCAAGCACGCTCCAACTCCTGTAAAAGCCTGCCGGTAACACTTCCCGTACAGTCCGGTCTCCTCGTCTGATATGTCGCATATCAAGTCTAGGGGTGGTAAACGTCAGACCCCAATAACCGATAAGTCGTGCCGATGTGAGGCTCATAACGGGTCGAGAACTACTGGTAACACTTACCAGTAAATCTCTAAATCAGCCCTGGCCAGGGACTTCCCTGTTACGGCCAATCGACCACAGCGCAACATCAACCCCCAATACCGGGAGAGACGAAACCCCTCCTATCGCTCATTGCCTCCATGTGACTCGGGACTGTACCCAAAAACCACCGTTTTGCACGCCCTCATGGACGTGGTAAGGTGGAAATCAAAGCACAGTGGGAATCACACAAGTCTCTATGACGATCTCGGGTCTACAGACTAAACTGCACAAGTGTCACCAGAGAACTGCCATCTGACGTGAGGTATAATACCATCTGGGAGTTCTCGGTGAGCCCGTCCAGTGTACCCAGTCTCCACTGAGCACCCGCATACCATCTCTGATGTCAAACACCAATGGATATGGGATCATCCATCGCCCATCTCATGGGTCGAGAAGCGTATACGCTAGTCTACACTGGTATATCCATGCCCCGTCTTGATACACCCACGACTAGGGAACTTGAAGGATGTACTTATGGACTACCATGTCCCCACTAGTATGATCCGCATGATAGTCCAGGTAGTCAAGTACACATCCTAGGGGCTTTACCAACATGTAATTATAAGACAGTATAAAGAGACAAGTATACATGTTAAAGTAAAGAGCAACCAGATAGCATACTATCATATCGAGCAAGAAAGTCCTCTCTATATATATCCAAGCATCCAATATAATATACATCATCTGTACAATACTGGCCTCTAGGGCATACATACAACTAACAATCTCCCACTTACACTAGGGCCAACTTCTGTAGTATCGCATACCGAGCATCCCGAAGAGTCTCTCAAACTGTATCTGGGGAATGGCCTTCGTGAGTGGATCCGCTGTGTTGTTCTTCGTGTCAACCCTCCTGACCTCGATCTTCCGGCGATCAACTATCTCTCGGATCAGGTGATACCGCCTCAGAATATGCCTGGATCGCTGATGGGACCTGGGTTCCTTGGCCAAAGCCACCGCTCCATTGTTATCACAATACAAAGGTATTGGATGCTCAATGGATGGAACCACTCCAAGTTCAGTAATGAACTTCTTGATCCAGACAGCCTCTTTGGCAGCATCGTTGGCAGCGATGTATTCAGCCTCCATCGTCGAGTCTGCCATGGTTTCCTGCTTGGAATTCTTCCAGCTAACCGCCCCTCCGTAAAGGGTAAAGACAAATCCCGACTGCGACTTAGAATCGTCCTTATCACTCTGGAAGCTCGAATCGGTAAAGGACTCCACTTGGAGTTCTCCGTTACCATACACCAAGAGCATCTCTTTAGCCCTTCACAAGTACTTGAGAATGCTCTTCACAGCTGTCCAGTGACTCTCTCCAGGATCAGCTTGATACCTGCTTACTACACTTAGTGAGTATGCTACATCGGGTCTGGTACATAGCATCGCGTACATGATAGAGCCTACTGCCGAACCATAGGGTATCAAGCTCTCTCCAAATCAGTCTTGGGAGACATCTCTTTGGAGAGAGTGAGCCCTGAAATCGTGGGTAAAAACCCACGTTTGGACTCATCCATACTAAACCTCTTTAGTATGGTGTCAATGTACCTGGATTGGGACAATCCCAAAATCCGTTTAGATCTATCTCTATAGATCATAATTCTCAATATGCAGGAGGCATCACCAAGATCTTTCATTGAGAATCTTTATGATAAGAAGTGCTTGACCGATTGCAGCATAGGAATGTCATTTCCTATCAAGAGTATGTCATCTACGTACAATACGAGGAAGACAACCTTACTCTCTGCCACCTTCTTGTAGATACAAGGTTCATCTACGTTTTTGACGAAATCAAACTCTTTGATAACGACGTCAAAGCAGATGTTCTAGCTCCGCGATGCTTGCTTTAATCCATAAATGGATTTAAGCAGCTTGCACACCTTCCCGCTGCTCCCACTATCTACGAAGCCCTCTGGCTGAGTCATGTACACGCACTCTTCTAAATCACCGTTTAGAAAGGCGGTCTTAACATCCATTTGCCAGATTTCGTAGTCATGATATGCAGCGATAGAAAGCATGATCCGGATGTATTTAAGCATAGCCACTGGAGAAAAGGTTTCGTCATAGTCCATACCTGGTCTTTGACGAAAACCTTTTGCAACAAGTCTAGCTTTGAAAGTCTCCACTTTCCCATCTACATCAAGTTTTTTCTTGAAGATCCACTTGCTCCCAATGGGTTTTACCCCTTCAGGAGCAACTTCCAAAGTCTACACTTTGTTGGTGTACATGGATTCCATCTCGGACCGCATTGCATCCAGCCATTTCACTGAGTCCCCACTCGTGATGGCCTGCTCGAAGCTAGTTGGATCATCATCAACCATGATGCAATCCTCGCTCCCACCATCCATAAGAAAACTGTAGTATCTCTCAGGTGGGTGAGGAACCCTACTAGATCGACTGAGAGGCTGAGGTTCGTTAGGAACTACCGATTCCTCTGGTTCCACTAAATCTTCAGTTGCAGTTTGTGTATCTGGAACCTCTTCCAGCTCTACCACTTTGCCACTAATTTCTTTAACAAGAAATTCCTTTTCTAAAAAGGTGGCATGCTGAGCAACAAACACTTTTTGTTCCTCACTGTGGTAGAAAAAATACCCATATGAGTTCTTTGGATATCCCACAAACTTGCAAAGAACTGACCGTGCCTCGAGTTTGTCCGGATTTTGTCTTTTGACATAGGCCGGACAACTCCATATCTTAACTCGTTTAAGATATGGCCTCTTCCCACTCCATATCTCATATGGTGTGGTAGGTACAGATTTAGATGGAACTTGATTCAATAGGTATGCTGTTGTCTCCAGCGCATACCCCCAGAAGGAAATAGGTAACTCAGCTGTGCTCAACATAGAGCACACCATATCTAATAGGGTGCGGTTCCTCTGTTCCGATACACCGTTGTGCTGTGGTGTATATGGAGGAGTCAGCTGAGAGAGAATCCCATTCTCTTTTAGGAAGTCCAGGAATTCATTGCTCAAGTATTCACCTCCTCGATCAGATCGAAGGATTTTAATACTTTTCCCGGTTTGGTTCTCGACTTCTTGTTTATATTCTCTAAATTTCTCAAAAGCTTCTGATTTGTGTTTCATCAGGAACACATATCCGAATCTAGAGAGATCGTCAGTGAATGTAATGAAGTACGTAGAACCATTCCTGGCATGTGTAGACATGGGGCCGCATACATCACTATGTACCAGTCCCAAGAGTTCCGTAACTCTCTCTCCGTGTCCCGTAAATGGAGTTTTGGTCATCTTGCCTTTGAGACATGACTGGCAAGTGTCATAAGATGAAAATTCAAACGGATTCAAATATCCATCTTTATGTAACTTAGCTAGTCGTGTCGCATTGATGTGACCCAGTCTACAATGCCACAAGAAGGATTAGTTCATTTCTGAACTCTTCCTCTTGTGTGTGTTTGTTATGCTTAGAACTGTTGATTGATTTAGAACATAAATGCCATTGCACATCGTGCCTGATCCAACCAACTTTTGGTTTAGAAAAATGTTCAAAACATTATCCTGTAATACAAAATTATATCCCTCTTTACTTAACAAAGAAACCGATATAATGTTTCATATCAGGTTCGGCATGTAATAGCATTCGTTCAGAATCAATGTATTACCAGTTGGCAATACAAGGTGATATTCTCCGACGGTTTTAGCTGCAACAATTGCACCATTTCCAACCCTTATGTCTTTATCACCTTCTCCAAGTTCTCTACCTTTCCTAAGCCCATGTAACTGATTATATATATGGGATCCTGACCCGGTATCTAATACCCAGGACGTAGAGGAAATGGAGAAACAGTTCTCTGTAACGAACACACCCGAAGAAAATGCATCAACATGTACTTTCTTCATTCGGGTGGCATGGGAATCCTGGTATTCCCCTATATCCTTTTCAGTCTTATAACTCTTATAAGAAAGAACGGAACCAACGTTCCCCAGCACAGTATAATATGCGGGTTCGGTCAATACATCCATATTATTATCTTTATTAAGGCATGATATGGTCGCTACCTTGAGAGAGAGAAGAAAACACTTTAGCGTATGCTCTTGCATGATCAGATTGGTTATTATTTTATCTAATCAGGATGGCTCCCACTGTTTTTATCAAATCTTCCTTCAAACCCTAAAAGGGAAGACTAGCCGGGATTAATTACACCCTACAACTTCGCCAATCTTTCAGCCAGGCCAGTGTCGGTACTTTGAGGGAGGTTCCCCGTGCTTTCGCACGGACCTAATTGAAGTAAACCTCATTTTCCCAGAGGCGTAACCCCGTTGACACCTTTCTAGACACCTACTTTACTTGATCGGCTAATTGTCCTGTGTAAAACTCTCCCGGCAGTAACAATTACTCGCAGTGGGTATCGGGATCCAACTATCTCATAGATGGTTTGCAATCTCATTGCAAATTTCAACACTTGAAATTCCCGATAATATTTTGCCCCAAACGATCTATGACCTTGACAAGGTCAACAAACCATAGACCGTAAGTCAAGTTCAACCCGTCATTTCATGATTGAATTAAACCAACCCGCACGACCCTTGACAAGGTCAACAAGGCCGTACGACTACCCTAAAACAATCTGCATCATATGCATAAACAAATAAATACTGGTCTGCTATCGCACACTACGCCTTGACAAGGTCAACAAACGCAGCACGAATACTAAGCAGGACTTATCTGAAATGACGGAGGGCTACGACAGGTTTTTCTGAAAACCTATTGCGTAATGAACTTGATATCGTCGTAGAATCATGTGAATTTTGAAATGGAGTGATTTTGAGCCTTTTATTAGTTTTGCTAAAGAGGTCACTCCTGGTGAAGGGATCTCGGCTCTTCCCTTATGGAATAAGGTGCAGGATATATCATATACATCACTATGCAAAGCAAAACTCCAAAAGCAATCAAAAACAAACCGAGTGTTGTAGCATTTGCCAGTTTTGCTAAAGAGGTCACTCCAGGTGAAGGGATCTCGGCTCTTTCCTCATCGAATAAGATGCAGGGTATATCATATATACCGCTATGCAAAGCAAAACTGTAGCTACCCTTTTTAAAAAAATTTGATTCTACAACATCTTTTAGGTTTCTTTTCTTTCATTAATCACATTAATGAAGTCCCATCATTTAAGTCACCTAAACATCACAGATAAATACGACGTACACTTATGCCATCCGCATTCGCCTCGATGTCCCCTCGTGCACCGTTAGGTTAGGTAACTAACGGCAGAGCGGGGCAGGGCTAGCACGGGTGTAAAACATAAGTAACGTCTATATAATATATTATATATACTATATACAGTATTTATCAAAGAACATCAAATGATCACATCACAGATATCGCAGCAGAAGAAACATATGAAACATTGGATATATTAGGACGTCCGTGTTTTATTTTGAGCCTCTATAAAACACAGATTCCACGGTCGCGACGAATAGCCAAACCCACACCCCTAGACCCCTACGAGAGTGGCAAGCAACCCTACCAATTCTAGAGTTAGGAGACCCGGACTCGACTCCTCGAGTTGGTCTCCTACTGGACTTTAGAACCCGGTTACTTATGCTCTCCTCCATGGGTCTATCCTAGTGCGGAAAAGTAAATAATATACAAATGGTGATAATGACCTCATCCCGGAAGTGCCCCAATAAAAGAATATTACATACATTTAATTTTACATGAATGAAAATAAAAACCCTCATCTCACATAAAACTCCCCCGGCTATTCAGAACGCGACGATCCAATATAACATATCCAGCAACACATAACATCACATGTCATCAACATAAGTAAATATGAGCATCCCAATTGTCGTTGACATATAGCAACGAAACCGGCGATATCACATATTACACTTACGGTCGCAGAAAAGAAAGTGTAAAACTACAACATTTGGAATCCACAATCTCTTTAGACATCGTAAATCCGAAATATCACATATTTCGCATTTCATCCCTAACTGTATGAATTCCACATATTGTATCACATTCCAGATAAATAGACAGTATTAAACTTTCCGATCGAATATTCAAATACCCAAGATTTCCATAATAGCTCAACACTTGAGCGGAGTTCAAAAATTCCAGAATACGTCACAGTAGCAACGGTCCAGCCGTAGAAGGGTCAAGCCAACGCCTCACATGTGGCACGCCGTACTGCCCCAAACCCTAAGGTGCAAAAGGCAGTTCAAGACGGTCACATAATTGAGTTAAGGTTTGTTGTCTTCTAATGGGTCCATCGCGTCACATGCACGTATTTCCGAAAGATTTTAACTCAGGAAAAATTCAACACTTGAATATTTTTCGTGCCGGGAAAAATTGAGTTAATGATATTCGTTCGAACATTTTAATAATTTCTAAATTATCCGGAATAACATAACAAAATTAAATTCTCTGATCGAATCGACGATTTCAAAATAAACCCCAAAATACTCAACACTTGAGTCAGTTTAAAAATACCCAGAAAATAGCACTATAATATATTAGCATTACTGTGCAAAACACATGACCCAATCACTCTGTACGGCCGCGGATCCATGGCCCAAGCAGGGTATGGCCGCGGTTCCGCGGTGAGAAGTACGGATTACGTCATCGAATTTCACAGTGATGCTTAGAAAACCCTGCTGAATTTTTTAGGTATTTTTAATTCTGAAAATACACAGTTTTGAAAAAATGACCTGAAAGGGGTATAATTTGACATATTCGGGTTCGTTCGGAATTTTAACTTTGTTAACACATCGCCTAATGCTCTAGCTAGTCTCTGATACCACTGTAGGGTTACTAGGCACACTAACAAGGCTCTACAAGGTATCGACCATGCCAAAATTAAATTTTTATGTGCCGAACAACCCTAAGCAAGATCGTATACTAGAGTTTAGGCAAAACAAATAGCAAGTAAACAACTTTACTCTAAAGGGAATACGAAATACAACCTTTGTAGATCGGTCCTTCACTTCTAAAGCTCCTTAATGAAGTCTCTTCGCTGGGATCATAGTTCTCCCGGTCTCTTGCATGGCATCACTAGGCGAAAGATGCGACCTTGCTTGAAGTCTCCGAGGCCGAAGATGATCTACGTCGAGGGAATTCCGACTCAAGCTCCTACTTCACTAACTAGAGAATTAGTGAAGTAAACACCCTAAACTAAAGTGCTAGTCTAGTAGAGGATGGAGAAATAGGAAGTAGGTTCTCTTTGGAATTTTATTTCTCATAATCTTTTGCTCTCTTTTCAAAACCCTAGTTTTACTTTTTCTTTTGTTCAAAATGAAGAAGATGAACAAAAGAAAGAGGAGAGGATAATGATCAAGTGTGTGAGCTAACCATGGTGAGTGAGTATCATATACTAACTCATGGTGAGACATAACCATGGCTAAGTGTAAATGGTTAGGTCAATAAAAATCTAAAGTAAAACAAAACTAGTGGACTTTTTCAAAGCATCCACAAGCTTCTACAAGCTTTATGCTTATGAAAAAATTCCACTAATTTGTAATTACTTTAAATAAATATAAACCACCATTTAAAAATAGAATGGTGTATGTCTTGTACACCCATGTCAAGTGTATCATCAAACATGATACAATAAGAAAAACACATTTTAATATATATCATATATACATTAAAATTGTGCTCATGTGAGAAAAACCCTAAAGTGAACAAGTGTTAGTAAATATAAACTAGTATATCTAATATACAATTGTACACTTAATTATTAAATCAACACTTGACTTAATAATCAGGTCATATCTCATATAACCGACTAACATTCATCGTATCGACTTATCGAATCAACACTTGATTCGATAACCCGGCTATATCATATATAACCGACCGATACAAAAAGTCACGAGAATAGAATACGGTATCACATACACGCATTATTCTCGGTCTCACACATATCACATATGCTCTCCTATTTCGTTTTGCCTGAGCCAGTAAAACCTCTATGTAGGACTCTAAAGACTCGTCAATACGCCGGCAGTAGGTGATGATCACATCAAGCACCCACAAGCCGTCAGCGGTACTAGCTGGACGTAACGGTTACCCGGGTATTGAGCGATCAGAAGATCAGCAAGCAAGCCCGCTCCAACTCCTGTAAAAGCCTGCCGGTAACACTTCCCGTACAGTCCGGTCTCCTCGTCTGATATGTCGCATATCAAGTCTAGGGGTGGTAAATGTCAGACCCTAATAACCGATAAGTCGTGCCGATGTGAGGCTCATAACGGGTCGAGAAACTACTGGTAACACTTACCAGTAAATCTCTAAATCAGCCCTGGCCAGGGACTTCCCTGTTACGGCCAATCGAGCACAGCGCAACATCAACCCCCAATATCGGGAGAGACGAAACCCCTCCTATCGCTCATTGCCTCCATGTGACTCGGGACTGTACCAAAAAACCTCCGTTTTGCATGCCCTCATTGACGTGGTAAGGTGGAAATCAAAGCACAGTGGGAATCACACAAGACTCTATGACGATCTCGGGTCTACAGACTAACCTGCACAAGTGTCACCAGAGAACTGCCATCTGACGTGAGGTATAATACCATCTGGGAGTTCTCGGCGAGTCCGTCCAGTGTACCCAGTCTCCACTGAGCACCCGTATACCATCTCTGATGTCAAACACCAATGGATATGGGATCATCCATCACCCATCTCATGGGTCGAGAAGCGTATACGCTAGTCTACACTGGTATATCTATGCCCCGTTTCGATACACCCACGACTAGGGACCTTGAAGGATGTACTTATGGACCACCATGTTCCCACTAGTATGATCCGCATCATAGTCCAGGTAGTCAAGTACACATCCTAAGGGCTTTACCAACATGTAACTATAAGACAGTATAAAGAGACAAGTATACATGTTAAAGTAAAGAGCAACTAGATAGCATACTATCATATCGAGCAAGAAAGTCCTCTCTATATATGTGCAAGCATCAAATATAATATACATCATCTGTACAATACTGGCCTCTAGGGCATACATACAACTAACAGATTCGTCTCTCCCGGTATAGGGAGTTGATATGGCACTGTGTTCGATTGGTCAGGACTATAAGACCTTGGCCAAGGCAGTTGGAATTTACTGATAGGTTGGTCAGTAGTTTCCCGGATTGGTCCTGAGCCACATCAGCATGAATTATCGGGTTATTAGGGTCTGACATTTACCACCCCCTAGACCCGGTATGCGATAATCTCAGACGAAGAGACCGGACTGTACGGAGATTGTCACGGATAGGCTTAATAGGGATTCAGATGAGTTTGATGGCCGGCCTTCCTTTCGACAGGTACCCGGGTACCCGTTACGTACAAATAGTGCCGCTGACGTTCTTATGGTTATTGTCATGACCCGGAAAAGCCACATGACTGGCACTTGAATCATGTGAAGTCTATAGGACCCCACCTAATTCAAGTAAACCAAAAGCCTAGAAATCTAAATCTTTTTAGGGAAAATAGTGGAGGTGAAGTTTTGAAATAAGGTTTAATGAAATCAAGTTCTTTTTTAAAGACATAGGTAATATAATATGAAAACAAAATTTTGTAGCTATCTTGAAAACATGTTTCGTCATTGAAAATTTGGGCAACACCTCCTTTGTAAATTTTAAGCCGAAAACGGTACAAGCAATATAATAAAAGGCATCCCCAAACTGGAGCTAGCTCTTCGCCAATTAGCGGAAACAATTATGCAAGTAATATAAATATACTACGCCGGAGGCGAAGATCAAAACACAGAAATGAAATAAAGAAAACAAGGCATCATCAAGAAAACAAATACAATAATAAATACATGGGCGTGACTCTAAGGCCGAAAGAATATACAGACGGTGTTTCTAAGTCTATAAATATACATAGTCTGGTTGATGGAGCTCTAACTAGATAAAACTGAAATGTAATATGCATATATAATGGTAGTCATGATACAAATGAAACCACCTACCAAAGCAATCAACCGGAAGAAAGTGGTGTGCCAGTGAAACCGCTATGGAACCTATACGGCCAAACCTGCAAGAAAACTGTAGAACAACGGGGGTGAGTTGCCAACTCGTGAGTAGAAGATATCACCGAGTAGAAACCGAATGTATGACTATCTCTTAGATCATACAGTACAATAATAATATATATAGATATCGAGTAATAACAAGGGTAATAGTATAAGCATAAGTATAACCCAAGATATACGTGTCAGTGTCATAATGTGGTAACAAGACATATGTAAATATATGCATGTGTATAAATGCATCAATCAATATGTGTCCAGCAATGACACACTAAATCAAGATAAAACCTGAGTGCCCAGTATCGACACTCGAAAACATCAAGAAAGTCGTGTCCATCTATGATACAATATCCTCATATATGTCGGGCGCTGCATCCTCAGATCGACCCTCAAATCCATCCCATGACTCCGGTCAGTATCCTCCAGATGACCGCCGGGTCTAAACTATCACCAGTCGGTAGTGCTCCCCTATCGGGCTCAATGTCTCAATCTCTATACGGCCTTCTTGCCCCGGGGTAACGTACCGGGTCCACCATGCACCCATAGACGGTTCCCCCTCTTTCCTTGAATCGTGTAATCATATATCATATATGTTCCAGAAACGAGAAAACTCATGGTGGACGTCACACATCATATCATGGAAAACCGCAATTTTCTTTTAAAAGAGGATAAGTTTTTAAATTCACATGCGGTTTCCCAAATCCAGAAATCTCATGAAAATAGGATCCTTCTCTCACTTCAGAAAGATTTCTCAGTCTTTTCTTATGATGAACTGGTCTAGAGAGTACAAAACATCGGTATAAAAGATTGAGTGGTATCAGTGGGGTTGGTTATAGTAAGGTCTGGCCTAAAGTGCGTGGCTTACGGAAAAAGGTAAGCGGTTAGGTTTACTTTGCCCCCATTTTTGCCTTTTTCTGAATCGGAAGATAATCCTATTTTTCTTCCCCATAGGATCTCTGTTTCCTAGCCATGGCTATTCTATTGTCCCACTGTAGATAGACAGAGTTCTCCCCTCACAATGCCGTGAGTTCATCAATTTTCAGTAGTTGTTTCATTTGAGTTCATACTTATTGACTTGTTAGCTCGTGCTACTGAGGGAATAGGATGACCTTCGCGAAGGGGTCACTCTGAATTAAGAAAGTCTGTGTGAAAGGGCAACCGACTTAAACAACACCCCTCTTCCTGTCTTTTTGATTTTCTTAGTGTGATAGCTACCCATCTATGGTTTCCTTAGTCGTCCTACCTAGAAGATTGACCGACGTTTTTAGCCGTCCGTTTCAGGAGCATCAAACGGTACATTCCGGACCACCTTATCCAGCCAGATAGCGAGCGATCAACTCAGCAATGATACCGCCGGCCTCATGCTTGCTGGATTTTATTTGATATAGTCTTTTACGTCAAAGTTTAAGAGTATTTTAAGTATAAGTTTGCTCAATGAATCGGGGGTGGACCCGATGAGTTTACCTTTTTTTTTGGAGAGGTATGTGAAAGAACAAAGAAGTTTGGATCCGCAAAAGTATTTGAAATGAAACAAATTCCTCTTCATTCTGTTGTGTTCAACGAGGCATGATGCTTTCAGCGGTTAGCTCTAGACCAACCACTTGTCTTTATTTCTCGAGTCACACTCTTGTTTAAGATGACGATGCTGTAAGTCCACGTTGCTCACCCCGGTTCTTACAGGGAGGCGGAAACGGCGATAAACAATGATTTTAGCGCAAGGCAACATGGACTAGAAGTCGGATCTTTGCTAAACTAGAAACTAGTAAACACTTAGAGGTTTAGCTACTATGTTGTAGGAAGTATACCTCACGGAACCGGTCCTTCGGGTTTTCATCCCACTGTCCCACTCGTCCATCCAAGCTCCAAGCGTCGATCCGGACCTTAGGCACCTCTGCGGCCTTCTTGAGTCGAAGACGATCCACCCGAGAGTTGTACACTAAGCTTCGCCTCAAGACAAGGCAACTAGGGCAAGGAGATTGCTAATCTAAATGCCTTAGAATGTGTAGAGGAGATGTATGGATGTATTTGTCTTTGTGGATTCTTTTTCTCTCAACACATGAGATCAAAAGAAGAGATCAAGAGGAGGAAGAAGAAGGAGAAAGTTTGCAACCATGGAGCTTTTCTTTTCTTCTCACTTCATGAGAGAGAATGAGAATTAACAAATGAAAAACTTAACCAAGAGAAAACACAACCATGGTTGCAATAATACTCATTTTCATCATTACTAATCCCATCATGAAAAAGTTGATGGCTACAAATGACATGACCATTATCATAACAAAAAGAAAAAGAAAACCAAAGAATACTTTAGATCTTTCAAGAAGATCTTAGTCAACATTGGTCAAACGGTCAACAAAGTCAAGATGGTCAAATGGTCAATGCAATTAGCCACAACATAATTATCAATAAGAAGATTAGTAAATAATGTCCCCGGCTCATAATGGTTTTGACCGAACCAACTGTTAAAACCCTAATGAGGCACCTCCTCCTTCATCGCACCTCAAAACTGTGCATACACACCCGCATCCGCAATCCGTAGAATGCGAATGCACATAAGACAAATCAAATCCATCTGTGCAACTCTAGGATCTGGCTTAAACCAAAGCCCACCAGTATTGCCTGCCCGAACAGCATACGCACACAAGTGCACGTAAGTGATCGTAGCCCTGCCGTAAAACCATACGGCCTCTACACGTTTCGCTCTGTGCAGGGAAACTCTCTGTGTGGAACTCTAAAGACTCGACACTACGCTGGCAGTGGGTTTAACCACAGACCGCAAGCGGCACTAGCTGTACGTAACGGTCCCCAGGTAGATGTCGATAAGAAGGCCGATGAGATAAACCCATCCGAACTCCTACTGAGCCTGTATGTGACAATCTCCGTACAGTCCGGTCTGTTCATCTGATACATCGCATGGCGGGCCTAGGGGGGCGGTAAACGTCAGTCCCCTAATAGCGGTACAAGTCGTGTCGGAGTGAAGCCCAGAACACCCTGAGATAACACTGGAAACCTACCAGTATATCTCGCTTGCCCTGGCCAGGGACTACTCGTGTAATGGCTCTCCTAGACACAGTGCGATGTCAACCCCCAATACCGGGAGAGACGAATCCTGTCTAACCGTCACTGCCTCCAAGTGCTTCGGGACTGCACCCAACTACTACCTGTTTGCACGACTCCTTTGAGCCGTGGTAGGGTAGTAATCTAAGTACAGTGGGAACACACTCGAGGCGAAGTGAGAGTGTCAAGTCAGCAGACTAAGCTGTACTCATGTCACCTGGGAACTTATAACTGACGATAGGTATAATACCAACCAACAGTTCCCGACGAGTCCTGTCCAGTGTACTCGTAACCTAACGAGCACCCGCATACTATCTCAAGTACGACGCACTGACGGCTGTGGGACAGACCGTTTCCCCCGCTGGGATGAGAAGCGCATACGCTAGTCTACTCACGAGTATCGATGCCCTGTCTCGATAGTCCAACGACTAGGGACCTGTATAAGGATGTGCTTATGGATTACCCAGCCCCCACAAGTGTGAGTGCCATCACAACGCTGGTAATCAAGCAAAGATCCTAAGGGCTCTACTAATATGTATACAAGCGATATGCTAAAAGAAACACATGCTCATATTGAAGTAGAGACAAACGAAGTAGCATACTACCATTTTGAGCAAGATTGTCTATACAACTGTGAATATCCCAAGCTTCCATCAAGTAATATACAAGCTAGTATGATACAGTAATGGCCTCTAGGGCATATTCACTAACAATCTCCCACTTGCACTAAGGCCATGTACTGGCGTATCGAAGACCTATCATCTCGATTAGCCGCTCGAACTGAGTCTGGGATAGGGCCTTCATCAGTGGATCTGCAGTGTTGTTCTCCGTATTTACTCTCTTCACCTCGATCTCCCGGCGATCTACGATCTCCCTGATCAGGTGGTACCGCCTCAAAATGTGCCTGGACTTCTGATGGGACCTGGGTTCCTTCGCTAAAGCTATAGCGCCGTTGTTGTCACAATACAGCGGTATTGGATCAACAATGGTAGGAACCACCTGAAGCTCCGTGAGGAACTTCTTCATCCAGACAGCTTCCTTTGCGGCATCGCAAGCAGCTATGTACTCCGCTTCCATAGTTGAGTCAGCAACGGTCTCCTGCTTGGAACTCTTCCAGCAAACCGCCCCTCTATTGAGGGTAAAGACATAACCCGACATGGACTTGGAGTCATCCTTGTCACTCTGGAAGCTGGAGTCAGGAAAGGCCTCGAGCTGGAGGTCTTTTCCGCCATACACCAAGAACATCTCCTTAGTCCTTCTCAGGTACTTGAGAATGTTTTTTACCGCTATCCAGTGTTTCTCCCCTGGGTTCGACTGATACCGGCTTACAACGCTCAATGCGTATGCTACATCTGGTCTGGTACACAACATCGCATACATTATAGAGCCTACCGCAGAAGCGTAGGGTATGATAGACATGCGATCCCTTTCCAAATCAGTCTTGGGAGACATCTCTTTGGAGAGGGTGATCCCGTGACAAGCCGGTAAATTACCGCACTTGGAATCTTCCATACTGAACCTTTTCAGTATGGTGTCAATGTACCTTGACTGTGAAAGTCCCAACATCCTCTTAGATCTATCACGATAGATCTGGATCCCCAGAATGTAGTTGGCATCGCCCAGGTCCTTCATGGAGAATCTCTGCGACAAGAATCCTTTGACTGACTGTAGCATAGGAATATCATTTCCTATTAGGAGACTGTCATCCACGTACAAGACGAGGAATACCACAGTTCTCCCTACAATCTTACTGTAAATGCATGGTTCATCTGGATTTTTGATAAAGTCGAATTCTTTGATAGTATCATCAAAGCAGATGTTCCAACTCCGCGATGCCTGCTTAAGTCCATAAATGGACTTGAGCAACTTTCACACTCTACCGCTGCTCCCACTCTGATTGAATCCCTCCGGCTGATCCATATAGACGCACTCTTCCAAATTTCCATTTAGGAAAGCCGTCTTTACGTCCATCTGCCAGATTTCATAATCGTGGAAGGCAGCAATGGCAAGAAGGATCCGAATGGATTTCAGCATAGCCACTGGAGAAAAGGTTTCGTCATAGTCCAAACCAGGTCTTTGACGAAAACCCTTTGCAACAAGTCTAGCTTTATAGGTCTCAACCTACCCATCTACACCAATCTTCTTTCTGAAGATCCATTTGCAGCCTACGGGTTTTACCCCTTCTGGAGCAAAGTCCAAAGTCCAAACTTTGTTGGTGTACATAGACTCCATCTCGGCCCGCATTGCATCCAGCCATTTTACCGAGTCACCGCTCTGAATGGCTTGCTGGAAGCTAGTAGGCTCACCATAATCCATAGTGCAATCCTCTCTATCCCCGTCAATGAGAAAACCGTAGTATCTCTCGGGCTGATGAGACTGCCTACTACTCCTGCGGAGTGGCGCTGGGATGTCCTGTTCTTTTGAACCCTCTGGTTCTACCAAGCTTTCAATAATAGCTTGTGGTTCTGGAATTTCTTCCAGTTCTATTGCGCTCCCACTTATCTGATTTTCCAAAAACTCAGTTTCCAAGAAGCGGGCATGACGAGAAACAAAAACCTTTTGTTCCTCTGCGTAATAGAAAAGATACCCCTTGGAGTTCTTTGGGTATCCCACAAACTTACACTGTACCGAACATGCCTCGAGCTTGTCCGCATGCTGCTTTTTTACAAAAGCTGGACACCCCCATGTCTTAAAGTGTTTAAGACTGGGTTTCTTCCCACTCCACATCTGATATGGTGTGGTAGGCACTGACTTAGTAGGAACTTGGTTCAAAAGATATGCAGCTGTTTCTAGTGCATAACTCCAGAAGGATCGCGGCAACTCAGCCTTACTCATCATGGAACGAACCATATCCAATAGGGTTCGATTCCTTCTTTCCGATACACCGTTGTGTTGTGGTGTGTATGGGAGAGTAAGTTGAGAGAGAATTCCATTCTCTTTTAAGAAGCCCAGAAACTCGGCACTCAAGTATTCGCCACCTCGATCAGATCTCAGTGCCTTGATACTTTTGCCTGTTTGTTTTTCAACTTCATTCTTGTATTCCTGAAATTTCTCAAAGGCCTCGGATTTGTGCTTCATTAAGAAGACATGCCCATACCTAGAGAAATCATCTGTGAAAGTAATGAAGTATGAATAACCACTTCGCACATGTGTAGACATTGGACTACACACATCACTGTGTATGAGTCCCAAGAGCTCGCTCGCTCTTTCTCCGTGTCCAGTGAACGGAGTCTTTGTCATCTTTCCGATGAGACAAGATTCACAAGTGGCATAAGACTGGTACTCGAACGGATCCAAGTATCCTTCTTTATGTAACTTTGTCAACCGTGTCTCATTAATGTGACCCAGTCTACAATGCCATAAGAAAGCCTGATTTAATTCCGGAGACTTTCTTTTAAGTGTGTTCTGGACACTGAAGACCTGAGCTTGATTCAAAACGTATATACCGTATTTCAATGTACCTGACCCAATCAACACTTGATTTAGGTGGATGTTTACTACATCGCTTACAAAAGTAAAATCATATCCTTCCTTAGAAAGTAAGGATACAGATATGATGTTACAAGTCGCACCTGGTACATAAAAACAGTTACGCAGAATCAATATCTACCCAGTTGTCAGTCCTAGATGATATTCCCCTACGGATTCAGCATACATGCTCATTCCGTTAGCAACCCTGAGAGTCATATCACCTTTCCTGATAACCCTACGGTTTCTCAAAGCCTGTAACGAATTACAGATATGAGATCCTGATCCGGTATCCAATACCCAGGAAGTAGGGTTAACTGACATACAGTTCTCTATCACAAACACACCCGAAGCCGAAGCCACAACATGCTTCGAATTCTGGCTACTGGCTTTACAAGCCCTGCAATCCTTCTGCCCATGTTCATTCCCGTAACAATAGGAACATCCTTCTTTTACTACATCTGTTCCTGAAACTTCTGCCCTTCCCTTTCTTTCTACTTCCCTAGTTTCCTTTAGGGTAGTAGGTAGAGACAGTTGAACTGAGTCAGCATCTGACCCGTTCTTCAACGTGGTCTTCAGGTCCGAGAGCTCAAAAGAGCTGGTCTCTGTAAGGACGTTGCCCCCTACAGATGACCCGATAGCCAACCTCGCTGGAAGCAATTCGTTCGAGGTCTCATATCTTGCGATACGAGATTGCTCTCCATATAAAACTTTGTTATGGAGGAAGATAGAAGCTGAGTCCATCTTCTCGTGCTGCCTCTGGTATATACCATCAACTGAGGCTAACACGAGGCACTTGGCTTTCGCACAGTCTTCTTCCGATGTCCTACGAATATCAATATCCGTGACAGGGGAAACTGGACCTGAGACGGCAGGGGTTGGATCAGTCAAGAGGTGTTCCAGCTTGTCCTGGGCAATAGACATCTGGACAGACCTTTGCCAGTCATAACAGTCAGATTCAGTCATTTTATTATCTAGATGTAACCTAGGTGCGGTCACAGGGTCGCTGCAATTAAGAGAGAGAAGAAAACACTTAGCATGATGTTCTTGCAAGTTTAGATTGGTTTTTAATTTATCTAAACAGGATGGCTCCCACTGTCTCTCGAATCCCTCCTCAAACCACAAAGGAAGAATTAGTCGGGATCTTTCTCACCGTACAATACTTGCTTAACCGTTCAGCCAGGCCAGTGTCGGTACTTCGAGGGAGGTTTTCCAACGCTTTCGTGAAGTTCCTTAATTAAGTAACCTCTTTTCCCTGTGGGCGTAGCCCCGCTAACACCTTTCTAGACACCTACTAGGTTTATAGCATTGATCGTTAAGTGTGAGTTTTCCCGAGGAGTAGCATATACTCACAGTAGGATCGAGATCCAAATATCATCGCGTGATAAAACCGAAGGAATCCTACCAGAATCATCACACTCCAAATGGTATGCAGCGCTAGCAAGTTTCAGTACTTTTGAAACTCCCGATGTAGATTTTTGCCCCATGCTCTTATGACCTTGACTAAGGCCAACAAATCATAAGTCACATGTCAAGTTCTACCCGTCGTTATCCAGGTTAATTTGAACCCATCCGTATATACCCTTGACTATGGCCAACAAAGCAATACGACTGTCCCAAACCAACGCATTCTATCTATGCAACATATGAATACCCACCAGCTACCAAACACTGTGCCTTGACTAAGGCCAACAAACACAGCTTGAATACTGTTGAATATTCATATGAAACGACGGAGGGCTACGGATGGTTTTGGCGAAACCGTGAACGTAGTGAACTTGATATAGTCGATGGAACGAGATAGCTTTTAAAAGGAGTGGTTCAAGCTCCGCGTTTAAAATGCTTATTTTTGAAAAGAACCGAGTGGTTTTCAAAGTGTTCCAACGACTTATTCTTGGTTTATTTTCTTGCATTAGTTCTTTTAATGCGTCCCATCATTTAATCCTACCATTGCAGAAAACAACCAAAATATGACGTACGCTTATGCCATTCGCATTCGCCACGGGGCCCCGTCATCACCCGTTAGGTTACTTAACTAACGACAGAGCGGGGGCTGGGCTAGCGCGGCTGTAAAACATAAGCAACGCCTAAATAGTTATCATATATAAATATATAGCAATGATAGACATTACAGATCACAGATGAACACTTTGGATATACTAGGAATCCGCGATTCGTTCGAGCCTGCAACGAAAAACGGATTACACGGTCGCGATGAATAGCCAAACCTCACCCTAGACCCCTACGGGTGCGGCAAACTACCCGCCAAGTACCCGAAGCGAAGCAACCTCCCTCAACTCCGTGAGTAGGCCACTCGGCACTTCGAGATACCCGGTAGTTTGTGCACCCAACCTTGGGTCTATCCTAGGAGCAAAAACAGTAAAAAGAAATTATACAATGACGGCTACAACCCCGACCCGGTTGTGCGACCAAATAAATAATATTACATCAATTTACAACTTTACAATGAATGAAAGAAAAAGAAACTCTCATCTCACACCCATTCCCGGCTATTCATCCGCGACAATCCACCGAGTTCATATACACAAACCATCAACATTACAGATCACAGATATGCATAACCCCCATTAATCGACGTATAGCGATTAGCGGACGTTCAATACATATATCACATTACAGATAATATACATTAGCCAAAGAGTACGGAATATCGATCAAAATACGGATTTTTAACCACCCCAAAAGTCAATTTGCTCTCTGGAAAATCTGGGCAGAAAAAACATGTATTAAAAATCCCAAAACACCCAAACTAAAACACTGCACAAAACCCGATCCAGTGCCGAGTCAAAACGGCGGCGGAACCGCGGTCGTTTGATCGAATCACTGGATCGTTTTTCTGCAGTGTTTTCACAAAACCCTGAGACGATTTTTGAAGTATGATTTTTTATTTTTAGAGCAGAAAAAAAATCAACAGAAAGTTGTGGTTTTGCGGATGTGTTTTGCGACTTTTTTCCGATCGATGTTCTTAACATTTTGCTAACTTACTAATTTATGTTTAGCTAGGCTCTGATACCACTGTAAGTCCACGTTGCTCACCCCGGTTCTTACGGGGAGGCGGAAACGGAGATAAACAATGATTTTAGCACAAGGAAACATGGACTAGAAGTCGGATCTTTGCTAAACTAGAAACTAGTAAACACTTAGAGGTTTAGCTACTATGCTGTAGGAAGTATACCTCACGGAACCGGTCCTTCGGGTCTTCATCCCGCTGTCCCACTCGTCCATCCAAGCTCCAAGCGTCGATCCGGACCTTGGGCACCTCCGCGGCCTTCTTGAGTCGAAGACGATCCACCCGAGAGTTGTACACTAAGCTTCGCCTCAAGCCAAGGCAACTAGGGCAAGGAGATTGCTAATCTAAATGCCTTAGAATGTATAGAGGAGATGTATGGATGTATTTGTCTTTGTGGATTCTTTTTCTCTCAACACATGAGATCAAAAGAAGAGATCAAGAGGAGGAAGAAGAAGGAGAAAGTTTGCAACCATGGAGCTTTTCTTTTCTTCTCACTTCATGAGAGAGAAAGAGAATTAACAAATGAAAAACTTAACCAAGAGAAAATACAACCATGGTTGCAATAATACTCATTTTCATCATTACTAATCCCATCATGAAAAAGTTGATGGCTACAAATGACATGACCATTATCATAACAAAAAGAAAAAGAAAACCAAAGAATACTTTAGATCTTTCAAGAAGATCTTAGTCAACTTTGGTCAAACGGTCAACAAAGTCAAGATGGTCAAATGGTCAATGCAATTAGCCACAACATAATTATCAATAAGAGGATTAGTAAATAATGTCCCCGGCTCATAATGGTTTTGACCGAACCAACTGTCAAAACCCTAATGAGGCACCTCCTCCTTCATCGCTCCTCAAAACTGTGCATACACACCCGCATCCGCATTCCGTAGAATGCGAATGCACAGAAGATAAATCAAATCCATCTGTACAACACTAGGATCTGGCTTAAACCAAAGCCCACAAGTATTTCCTGCCCGAACAGCATACGCACACAAGTGTACGTAAGTGATCATAGCCCTACCGTAAAACCATACGGCCTCTACACGTTTCGCTCAGTGCAGGGAAACTCTCTGTGTGGGACTCTAAAGACTCGACACTACGCTGGTAGTGGGTTTAACCACAGACCGCAAGCGGCACTAGCTGTACGTAACGGTCCCCAGGTAGATGTCGATAAGAAGGCCGATGAGATAAACCCATCCGAACTCCTACTGAGCCTGTATGTGACAATCTCCGTACAATCCGGTCTGTTCGTCTGATACATCGCATGGCGGGCCTAGGAGGGTGGTAAACGTCAGTCCCCTAATAGCGGTACAAGTTGTGTCGGTGTGAAGCCCAGAACACCCTGAGATAACACTGGAAACCTACCAGTATATCTCGCTTGCCCTGGCCAGGGACTACTCGTGTAATGGCTCTCCTAGACACAGCGCGATGTCAACCCCCAATACCGGGAGAGACGAATCCTGTCTAACCGTCACTGCCTCCAAGTTCTTCGGGACTGCACCCAACTACTACCTGTTTGCACGACTCCTTTGAGCCGTGGTAGGGTAGTAATCTAAGTACAGTGGGAACACACTCGAGGCGAAGTGAGAGTGTCAAGTTAGCGGACTAAGCTGTACTCATGTCACCTGGGAACTGATAACTGACGATAGGTATAATACCAACCAACAGTTCCCGACGAGTCCTGTCCAGTGTACTCGTAACCTAATGAGCACCCGCATACTATCTCAAGTACGACGTACTGACGGCTGTGGGACAGACCGTCTCCCCCGCTGGGATGAGAAGCGCATACGTTAGTCTACTCCGGAGTATCGATGCCCTGTCTCGATAGTCCAACGACTAGGGACTTGTATAAGGATGTGCTTATGGATTACCCAGCCCCCACAAGTGTGAGCGCCATCACAACGCTGGTAATCAAGCAAAGATCCTAAGGGCTCTACTAATATGTATACAAGAGATATGCTAAAAGAAACACATGCACATATTGAAGTAGAGACTAACCAAGTAGCATACTACCATTTTGAGCAAAATTGTCTATATAACTGTGAATATCCCAAGCTTCCATCAAGTAATATACAAGCTAGTATGATACAGTAATGGCCTCTAGGGCATACTCACTAACAATGCCCAGTGTTTTCCCAAAGGGGTATGGGTTCTTTTCAAGCGCCTGCCCAAAAATCTCTCTTTGTAGTTCTTTCCTAAAGTGAAGGATCGGACATGAGCTTCTTCCGCTTCTAGCTCATCCGCTCGACCAACAGGGAAAGGAAAGACGGTCAATAGCCTGTTTTGGGCCTGTAGCTTTCCCCGCCCCTTCGTCGAGTGGTGCTTGTTTGGGGGTGTGCCGCCAGAAATCAAGCTTGAAGCTCTCGCCTTGCCAACGAGCCGACTGCTAATGGCTGTTGGTCACGACTACTACAAAAAAGTGAAGATTCATCTTCTTATTTCACATGGAGGAGTGTGCATCTTTATGTTGGGTTGGTACTTAAGTAAGTACGGATTACATCGCCTTAAACAAAATTAACGGCGCGGCCATCCTCCCTTCTCTTATTTCTGCATTTCATTCTCTATTTTGCCCGCCTCATGAAAAATGAAGGGCCTCTTGATTCGAAGTAACTACGAAAGGGTCCAGACCCTCAACAAAAGAATGGATTAAGGTGGGCCATTATTTCTTCTTTGGAAACATTTTCTCTTTCTTTTTTTTATCTATGAAACTCTTTGGACTTTTCAAACATAGCGAATTGAAACATCTGAGTAGCCAAAAGAAGGAAAATCAAAAGAGAAGAGTGGTTGTTCGTATTTCATTTTCTTCTTCCAAGCCCTTCTTCTAATATAAAAGAATGCACTCACTGAATTACTTACGGAATCTCGTCTTTCTCTCGATTTTCTCCTTCACTTTTCTTTCAATTCAGAAAGGAGAAAAGAGAAACGTTCCCGTAGGGGGGGCAGATTGGAGCTCATGTCGGCGGACGAGCTCTTGAGTATATAATGAACAGTGAATACCAGCGTAAAGCCAATCTACAGTGCATAAACAGAATGTAAGTATATGAATGTAATGCGATATCTAAGTAAAAAATGCAATATCTAACAAGCATGTGACATCAAGAATACTACAATATAATTAAACTACCAGCTATCAGGTTTTAAGAGTGAGATAACGGTTTCTAATGTGTACGTGACATACCAATTACCGATGATGATGTGTGTGAGCCGGCCAATAAGTGTACGTGCAACATACGCATCATCGGTAATTGTGCAGGTGTCCTAACAGACGAGATCGTAACAGCTAATGAAAGCACATGTATATATCTACAATGCAATGAGAATAGTATGAGCATAGCAGAAAGTAAACATTAAAAGAAATGATGTAATATACATATCTATATACGAGTCATACAGTTATAGTATTTGAAATAGCATAAATTATTGTTTTCAAAAAGCAGGGGCTACGGTGTTTTTTGAGAGAAAATATGTCTTTTGAAAATCCGTAGTGTCCTGCGGATTGTCCTTCGGAAATACTCACTATTTGTTAGTTTTTGAAAATAGGTATGACTCGAGCCTAAACTAACATCTACCTAATCAACTAAAAGAGTAAACAAAGAACCGAGTCGAAAGTGATAAGAAAGTCTATAGCATATCCGAGTCGATATATCTAATAGTCGGCGATCAAGCCTTATAGCATCACATAAGATATAATCTATCGTACAACATCCTCGAGTCAAGAATGCAGATCAATCATGATATATTCATCTCGTACGGTAGTCCGTCATATGGCGTCCTCAAAGTAGAGGGTACGGGTCAAATATCATATATATATATCATCATTCGTACGGTATCAATCGTCGTACAATATCATAATCAGGGGTACGGATTTAAGGTCTCGTACAATCTATTATTTCATCAAGTCGCATGTTATCTCATGTTTTGTATATATCGCTCAATGATCCTTTAATATATTATATCATTACCTCACGATATCATAACCGATCATATCGACTCATATCCAATAGCATATACTATCCTCATCTGACGCGCGCGCGCGCGTGTGTGTAAACACATACACCCATATACTAAGTGCATGTGTGTGCGTGTGTGTGTGTGTGGCAACACATATCATAAGGTTCACGACTAAGGTAAATAAAACTAAGGATAGATCGTCCTACGAGTATGCCTAATCTAGCCTAAAGTCTCCTAGAAATCCTATTTGCTAAGTTTCCATCCCGTGTAGCTATATACATACATAATATGGATATCCTACTTTACGGTTGCGGGAGTGCTATACGCCATCCATTCGACTTCCCCCGTAGATATACATCTACTCACTTCGATCCTTGCTTGCTGAAAACGATGACGCCTCGCTCTCCCTTTTCGTCCCGAAGTCCACGTGAAGGTACCTACATATATAAACACATCGTATCGCATCAAAATCCTTTTCAAAAACCGACACGACCCGCGAAGTGCACATAGGTTAGAACCTATGGTCAATGCGCGAAAAACAACCAAACAACACTCATCGTCGACATACAAACGTCCAACGACCAAAATCCGAATTCAAATACCAAAAACCAAGTTTCAAAAATTGGAAAACAAAATTCAGCAACTAAGAAAATTACTTCCAGATTTTTGCATAGGTAGATTGGGACAAATCTAGTAATACAGAGGCTAAGTTGTGGGGAGTGTGATCTATAGGCCAAAACCCAACATCAAAACCCAAAAAGTGGCCGGAGAGAAACCTAAAATACCCGATGTCGCCGGTCGAGTTATGGAATTTTGGGCTCGTACTTCTGTGGAGGTCATTTAGTGGCCCTACTAGGTTACTGAAGTTGTTTGATTTTCCTATAAACACTCCAAGTATCTCCAGATTCCAAAAAATCACCACAATATCAAAAAAATACGATATCGGAAAATTCTAAACTTAAGTCTTGTGGTTTAATCACAGATTTAGTCCACAAAACAAACACTACAGGGGTTTTATGGCTTATACTAAACCTCAACTACACCTTTCAATTCAAAATAAACCCTATCCTCAACATGGAATATTCTAACATCGCTAAACTACATCGATTTGGCTCTAAACTACCATAGGACACAAGGAAAGCTAAAATCTTAACTAAAGGTGTGGAATTATACCTTATTTGGCAACTCAAGAATTTTCTTGAGTTGCCCAAAGTCTTCAAAATCATGACTTGCTCCTACCATCATGCTTGTGGTGGAGTTATGATCAATTTTTGTGAAGGGGGTATAAGGTCTTGGCTCAGTTTTGAGGTGGTTTGTGGGTAGTAGTAAGGTGGAGGAGAGAAGGAGAATGTGATGAAGAAGATGAAGAAGAACAATGAAGGAGTAAGATAAGATGAGCCATGGGTGTGTGTGTAAAGGTTCTCCCCCCTCACTCTCTTTAGCCATGCCCACATGTCCCCACTTTACTTATGAAATCTTTTCTTTTCTTTTTATTTTATAAAACAAAAACCATATGCAAATGCAAATGAAACATGGTTCAACAAAAAGCAACAAGTGTTTGCAACATGTTATGGTGCATGTCATGCACATAAACATGATTAATGCACAATTAGCGAAATGTTTATCAAGTTTAGCATTAACTTGTATACAATTTATTGTATAATAATTTATAAAATGCCCAAATAACATAAATACCTTCAAATCAATAATTAATATTAATTTTCCAATTTTTTTTCCAAACTATACATATATAATCATATCATCTCACTAAAACTAATTCTCAAGCTTTAATAATATTCATAAAATTTATTATTTTAATTTTTTAAATTCATAAAAATAATATTTTATTTTCTGAAATGTTACAATCTTCCCCCCTTAAATAACTTCGGTCCCCGAATTTAAATTTAAACCCCCAAAATACTTAAACCATTTCAGTAAAAATCGAGTCGTCGGGGCTCCGAAATCACGAATATATAAAACATATCATAGCACAATGCACGCGTGTGAACATGAGTGCAAAACTCAAAATTGAAATTCCGTCAAGCGTCACGCAATCATCGGAGTTAAGGCGAAAATGCTAGTTTCCAAAATCCATTGTTGAGGTCAAGCATAATTTAATTAGAATTACAACATATGTATAGTATGCATCGCTGTGAAATCATCAAAACACTGAAACAAAGTGCACGCAAAATCCCTTTTTCAAATCGCCGTGCGATGCGTGAATCACGGCATAAGTAGCGGACATGTATTAGAGAAAATAGTTATACACACACACACACACATCCTTTATTTAGCATATAGGTCCCGCCTTTTTTGAAAAAAAATTTAGAAGGGTTTTCTTTGTAAGGTTTCGTGTCATCATGGGCACGTACGAAAATATTGAGACTATAGCACTTTTTTTTTGAAAATCCCTTCCGTAAATATCGATGCATGCCAAAATACTCAGGTACTGTTCTCAGACTAGTCCTGATCGGTTACTAAACCGTATAGTATATATCATAAAACATGCCGCTCGAAAGAAATCAATCCTAAAAATGTATACAAAGAATGCTACGTGCGTATGGTGCGCACGGAAATCGAAATTAAACACAGGTGCCACGAATGTGCACAGAAACAAGACTAAGTGCAACGGGCGTGCACAAAAACATACGTCGAGTGCAACGGGTGTGCACGATAACAATATCAGGTGCATCTGATATGCATGAAGAATCTCAATTTAGTGTATCTGATGTGCACAAAATCGCATCTAGTACGCCAAGTGTGTGGAAGAATCCAATCAAGTGCACAAGGTGCACGAAAATATAAACCTAACGCATTAGGGTGCATGAAAACAAATATCGAGTATCGAAATCGAAATCGACGGTATATGATATACACCAAATCAAATCAAGTATACCGCTGTATATAAACTCACAAACATGTGTTGCGCCACGGCAGCGCCCCGGCCGTCTTACTCGAGGCCAAATTGCGGAATCAAAATTTTTTCCTTACTCGGAAACCGGCGCTACCGCGGACAAAGAAAACCCGGATCGTTAACCATTAACCTAATGCTAGCTAACTAGAGAGGGGGTGAGAAGTATACCGAGTGATTCGAGTCCTCCGGTCTTCTCGTCATCGTCCCGATCTCCCGCGGAAAGTGTTGCCTCCACATCGTCGCCTCCTCACCGGAAAGGGCACCACATCGCCTTCTTCTTTTACGGGCTCCCGCCTCAATACCGAGGCAACTCGCGCATGAAGCCGGCAACTCGACATGCTCAAGATGTGCTGTAGAATGTGTAGTAGATTGTCTCACTTGGGTTTGTTGCCATTTGTGGATGATGGAGGAAATGAGATTAGAAAAATGGTGCTTGCATTTTTCTAGCATGAATGAATTCAAGAAATGAAACTCAAGCTCTCTTCTTCTTCTTCTTCTCTCTTTCTTTTTTCTCTCTTGAAAAAAAAACTTATCATCTAGTAAGCATAAGAATGGTGGAGGTAGAGAAGAAAAGAATATCAAAACCATCACCTTAGAAGGAAGGTGAGTGTAGGAAAAGGTGGAGGGTAACCACAAGCAAAACATAATCATCATCAAACTTACATCAACCTCAAATCCAATCTTTTCACAATAAATCATGAAAAGATGAAAGAAAAGAATGGAATAAAAAAGATGCTATCATAATTAATCATTATGCAAAGAAGTCCTCCACAAAGTGTTATTTACAAAACTGCAAATAACCCCCTCCATCAGAAAAGTCCGGCCGGGAAAGAACAAAGAAAAACCGGCCGGAACGGAATGCAAACTGGCAACTCCAGAAAACTGGTCCCGTAATAAATTACAGGAAAACCCCGATACTGTGCATACACACCCGCATCTGTATTCCGACCGGATACAAATGCAATGAGACAAAATCTACACTGTACTAGACTAGGACCGGCTTAAGCCAAAGCCGGCTAGTAAAATCCGTTCGATCCTGATCCGTGCAATACCGCACGTATCTGATCGAACCCTGCCATATAACTATACGGCAACTAGTACAAAACTGTCCGATCCTGATCCGTGCAGTACCGCACGTATCTGATCGGACCCTGCCATATCTCCATACGGCCTCTACAGCGTTTCGCCCGAAAGCTGAGTAACTGAAAGTGTGGTGGACTCTAAAGACTCGTCAATACAATGGCTGTGGATTTAACCACTAGCACGTCAGAGGTATAAGCCAATACGTGACGGGCCACCAGCTATTGACCAAAAGGGACGTCGATGAGGAAGCTCACCCCGACACCCAACTGAGCCTGTCAGTGACAATATCCGTACAGTCCGGTCCGTTCGTCTATGAGTATCGCATGGCGGGCCTAGGGGGTTGGTAAAAGTCAGACCCCCAAAAGCGGTACAAGTCGTGTCGGAGCGTAGCCCAGAACGCCCTGAGATACTACTGGAATACCTACCAGTAAATCTCCTGCCTCGGCCGAGGGCTTTGCGTAATGGCTCTCCTAGACACAGCGCGACCTCACCCCCAATACCGGGAGAGACGAACCCCTGCAGATCCGCTCACTGCCTCCATGTGGCTCGGGACTGTACCCAACTAAAACCTGTTTGCACGACTCCTTTGAGCCGTGGTTGGGTAGTAATCAAAGCACAGTGGGAACTCACACGAGACAAATGACGATCCTCAGGTCGATGAACTAACCTGTACACATGTCACCAGGGAACTGCTATCTGACGTCAGGTATAAGACCAACTAGCAGGTTCCCGGCGAGTCCTGTCCGGTGTACTCATAACCCAATGAGCACCTGTATACATCTTAGGTGAACCAACTGACACCAGTGGCTTGTGAGACCGGCCACCGCCCCTCGTCGGGGTCTCGACTGTATACACTAGTCTACTAACGGAGTATCGATGCCCTGTCTCGAAACTCCTACGACTAGGGACCTTTTAAGGATGTGCTTATAGAACACCAGCTCCCACGTATATGATCGCCATCATACTGCTGGTCGTCAAGCAAGAATCCTAGGGGCTCTATCAACGTGTAATAGCGACATGTCAGGTCACCTAAAGCAGTACACGATGATAAAGATAAACCAGATAGCATACTATCATCTCGAGTAAGACTGTCCTACCGGGATAGGTCCTCCCTCAATCATTGCAATCACGTGCCTGTGATCCAATAATTGACTCTGAGGGCACTATCTCCAACAATCTCCCACTTGCACTCAAGGCTAATTATTGCGATGTCGCATACTCACAGCCCGTGTGATACCGAACACCCAACTCCTCTACTAGTCAGTCTCACAAATCTCGTTTGCGAAACTATTGCGTTCGAGGAATAGCCTCAGTGAGTGGATCCGCAGTGATGTTTCTTTCTATGTCTCTCTATATCTCAAGTTCGCGGAGAAAGCCATCTCCCGAAATGAGCAATACCTGTCTTAGAATGTCTGGATGTCTGATGGGACCTAGCTCATAAATGAACTCCAAATCCAAACTTCTTAGACTGTATCGTCAACCGAACTTAATCAGTATCCTGCGCCAAGCCTCCTTCAGTATTGCCTTGGACCACCTGTCCAAAATACTGCCCCTCCTCAGAAGGAAAACTATAACTCTGACAACCTCCTTGTCGTCCATGTCACCTTTGGAAGCCTGGAATGATAACTGTCTCCCAAATGAGGCTGTCGTTATCATATCCCTAGAACATTCACTTATGTTCTAACACTGCTTCCGACTGTTTCTCCAGGATTGGATCAATATCATCTTATTGCATCTAGTGCAAGAACAACATCTGGTGTGGTACTTGACATCTCATGATTGACTCAATTGCCTAAGCAAGTGATCTGCCAATCATGAGTATCCCTCTCCCCTTTAGTCTATAAGACACCTTTAGAGAGGGTGAATCCATCAACTGCAGGTGTACTACCGTGTCAGGAGTCGTCCATTCTAAATACTCATAGAATGCTGTCAAGATACCCAGATTGGGAAACCACCCAAATCTAGATCTAAAACCATAGATCTAGTAACCAGTATGTCTGATATAATATCCAAGTCCCTTGTGGAGAAAACACTGTGTGACTACCAAAGTATAACCGATCGTAGTATAGGAATATCACTTCCTACTACCTTCTCAACAGATCCATCCCCTATTCTGATGACGTCAAACCCATGACTGTCACATCAGAAACAGATGATCTATCTCCGCTACATCTGCTTTAGTCTATAAATAGACATAAGCCTGATGTCCACCAATGCTTCCGCTGCTCCCACTGACTACGACAACCCTCTGGCAGAGTCATATAGACGTGCACTTCTAAAGCTAGTTTAGAACGACGCTATACTCATCCTCCTGCCGGGTCTCGCAGCCTGGAACAACAACAATGGCAAGTGTGGGTAAACAAGAACTTCCCTGTCACCGTCCTTGAGGCTACCGGAGTACCTCTCGGGTGCCTGAAGTTACCCACCGTATCTGCGGAGTGGCCAATGGAATGTCAAATCAGATTGAATCTTTAGGTTCCTTATTAAATCTTCAGTAATCGTTTGCGGTTCTGGAATTACTTCCAGTTCTACCATACTCCCACTGCTGTTTTTGAAAAAATCCATTTTTAATAAAACTGTGGCGAGTTTAGAACAATATTTCTATTGATCTGCCAGATGGTAGAAAGTCAACCCTCGTCATAGCCTGGGTCAACCCACAAACAGCCATTACAGAAACGTGCCTTGAGTTATCCGGAGTCTGGTTTTAAGCATAAGCCGGACAACTCCCCGTACCTTAACATCGTTAAGATATGAACTGTTCTATATCCAATATAGAACCAGAGGCACTGATTTAATTGAACCAGATTCAAATCATGCAGCTGTCTCCAGTGCATGTCAACTAAATGGAGAGAGGCCGATCAGCGTTACTCAACTTAGGAATGCTTCCAATTATGAGTAACCTGAAAGAGAAGCAATTTCTCTTTATCATTACTATCAACTGAACACCATACACAAGTATCTACATCTTCGATCACCTTGAAGAATCCCGATACTTGCTACACCTGGTTCTCTACTGTATTCAAATACCTATAACTCCTCAAAACTTAGACACTGTGTTTCCACGAAGCACATGTTTAAGATCTAGAGAAGCCATAAGTAAACCGAATATAGTACGAGCACCAACCCCTCTGTCCTAATGGACACTAGACAACATACAATACTCTGTATAAGTCCGCTGAGTCTAACAACTCTTTCACTGTGTGTCGTAGGTTGAAAACTGTACTTATGGTTAAGAAGAATTACACCGCTGTTTAATGCTCCTTACCTAACCATCCACTGATATAGGTAAATGTCATCGACATAATATCAAAAGGTATATCTCACTCTATGAAAATAGACGTACAGATATATCAATTTGAAATTGGCGCACAACCGCGGATATTCAAAACCAAAAATTTGCCGTCCGGCAAACAACCCAGGTGACTTCCTCAAATATCACCGATTACATCGAATCCCGATATAATGAGGATGATCACCCAATTCCCAATACCTTACTCCTACTCAGCATCTGTAAAACCATACAGATGTGAGATTCATACCTGGTAAATACATACCCTGGAGCAGGTGCCTAACTGGGAAATCAGTTTTCTATTAACAGTACACAGTGAAACAGAAACATTGAAATGTTTCGTCGGGGTATCCTGGTATTCCTAGTAATGCCTCTTCCATTATCCAGATTCACAACTGTAACCGTATAATTCTTTGCCACCTCTCCAAATCCCTTTATGTGTCTTTAGTCATTACCTTCTGTACACCCCTTTAGGCCAAATGGTTTCTTCCTTCCCTACCGTTCGGCACCAGCCTATGGTTTGGAAGAAGACTATCCAAAAAGCATTAAGGGTGTACTGTCCTAATCCTAGGAGCACTCGCAATGCGAGAGAAGGTGAAGATAAAAGACACCTGAATGTACTTTATTCCTATTTCTCCTGAACCAGAATCCATCCCCGAACTGGAACTAGTTCCTTTCGAGTTCGTATATAACCATACGATGGAGTATCCAATAATCTGTGGATCTTCGTAGTGACACGGAGTGTCCTGGAGAAATACAAAGGTGATTTAGGATTAGCGAAGAAATACTTGGTTTGGTTGTGAATATCAGTCGCAATTTACTTTGCCCTCCTACTAATCCCTTGCTTTGTCTTAACTTAATACCTTCTGCACACCATCGTTATGCTAATTGGTTTTCTTCATTCCCTACCGGTTGGCACCAGCCTAAGGTTTGGAAGAAGACTATCCAATTTGCGTAATAGGTGTACTACTCCTAAACCAAGGAGCACTCGCAACCTGAGAGGAGGTGAAAAGAAAAGACAACTGAATAATCCTATTCGTTTTCTCCAGAACCAGAAACCATCCTCGAAGTCCTTCGAGTTCGTATATAACCATACGATGGTTTTGTCCAATGGAAGTGGACGTTCGTAGTAATACGGGGTGTCCTGGAGAAAAGGGTAAAAGTAGGAGTGGCAAAGAGGTCTGCAACTCTGACAATCCAAAAGCCAGTGTTAAGAAGGTTCGGTCAACTTGGTCACTGAGTCAAAGTCCAGGGTCGGGTCAATGGTCGCTGCCAGAGAGAGAGAAAAGAAACACTCAGCGTGCACTCTAACCTAGATCAGAATGGTTATCACTTTAACTAATCTGGAAACCTCCCACTGTACCTCAAATTCTCCTCCAAACCTGAAAGAAGAATTAGTCGGGATCACCCGAGGAGTAAACTAACTCATCAGTGGGAATCAGGATCCAACTATCACCGCATGATAACGTGACGGAATCCACTCACGTCACCACACTCCAGAAGGTATGCGCATGTCTGGCAAGTTTCAGTTCTTTTGAAACTCCCGATGTTTGTTTTTACCCCTAGGACTCAAGTGACCTTGACGGAGTCAACAAATCAAAGAGTCCTAGTCAAGTTCAACCCGTCATTATCTGGATTGCATTAAACCCACCCGTACGTGCCCTTGACGGAGTCAACAAGGCCGCACGACTGTCCTAACCAATCCCACTTATGCAACAAACAAGAACCACTTAGCTACCGTACACTACGCCTTGACGGAGTCAACAAACGCAGCACGAATACTAAATAATACCCATAAGAAATGACGGAGGGCTACGAATGGTTTTTGGCGAAAAACCTTTAACGTAATGAACTTGATATCGTTGAAGGAACTGCATAGCCTTTTATAAAATATAGTGACGAAAACCTTTACTAAAGAGGTCACTCCCGGTGAAGGGATCTCGGCTCTTTCCCCGTAGAATGAGGTGCAGGATATTCCAACTGAATACCACGATGCAAAGCAAAAGTAATCGGCTATAGTGAAGTTAATGCCCTGACGCAAACTTCTGTCCAAGGGGTCACTCCCGGTGAAGGGATCTCGGCCCTTGCCTCGTCGACTGAGGAGCAGGATATTCCAAATGAATACCACGATGCAAAACAAAAGTGAACGTCCTTGCAATAACAGCTTTTTGAAAAAGTGTTCCAACAACATCAGATTAGGTTTGTTTATCTTGCATTGATCCGAATCAATGCAGTCCCATCAATTGATCACACCACAAAGAACGAAAAAATATACTGACGTACGTATATGCCATCCGCATTCGCCACTGGGTCCCGTCATCACCCGTTAGGTTAGCTAACTAACGGCAGAGCGGGGACTGGACTAGCGCGGATGAAAAACATATACAACGTCTACTAATATATATACCAATATATAGTATTTCGCTCAAGGCGTGAATAAAATGCAACATCACAGAAATGTACAGCATCACAGAACAATACAGATATCTAGAAGCCCCGGGTTTCACAGAGCCGCTGCTGAAACCCGACGTTCCCCTGGTCGTGTGGATAGCCTGTGCAATGAAATCCTAGACCCCTACGGGCGCGGCAAGTCACCCGCCAAAACCTGAAGCGAGGCAGCCCCCTTCAGCTCCGTGAATGGACCACCCAGCACTTCATGGAATCCGGTAACTTGGGCACCCCTCCTGGGTCAACCTGTACCCCCTACGAGTGCGGCGAATAGCCCGCCAATCCTGGAGTGAAGCCCCCTCCGTCCCAATGCCATGAGATGCGGGCTTGTTGCCCTCCAGAACCCGGCCATCCGTGCACCCCACCGTGGGGCAACCCTAGTACAGAAAGTAAAATATACATACACCGGGTACATCGACCGCAACCAGGTCGTGCCCCAAAAGAATAATACAATCAGGCAGTGACGGCAGTCCACATGTCGGACGCTCGCCCCGCAATATCAAATGTACATAATACAACAAAACTGTACTAGCATTGCATCCAGGCTATCCCCCACGACCGATCCGCAACAACACAGCAAATACATAGAACATCAACGTGAAGGTCACGTTCGCAAATCCGTCTAACCGGGCTATAGCAGTTAGACCGGATTTACCGATCGAGTGACATTCACGGTCGCAGATATAATGTAAATACTGTGAAAAATGTGTTTAAAATTTTCCGATTGACCAAAAATTAACAAGTGGGCCCCCAATCAAAACTGTAGCAGTCACAGAAAACCTGGGCCCAAATTTAATATTCCAAAAGCCCCATTTTCATGTCCAAGACAATCTGCAAAAATATGGTACAGTAAAGATTTTAAAGCGCGGCGGAAGAGCGGCCAAATCAAGGCTTTGGCCGCGCTTACGCGGTGAAAGAAAGGAATCAGGGTACCAAATTTTATCAGATCTCTTATATTTCCCTGCACATCATTCTGAAACCACCTGAAAAATTTTTGGACTTCAAAAAAATTCGACAGAAACTGATGTGCAATAAAAATACGGTTTTTGGAAATTTCGGTCGATCGGAAACGCAAACACATCAAACGAAGCTAGGTAAGGTTAATGGCGTGGCTCTGATACCATGTTGCGCCACGGCAGCGCCCCGGCCGTCTTACTCGAGGCCAAATTGCGGAATCAAAATTTTTTCCTTACTCGGAAACCGGCGCTACCGCGGACAAAGAAAACCCGGATCGTTAACCATTAACCTAATGCTAGCTAACTAGAGAGGGGGTGAGAAGTATACCGAGTGATCCGAGTCCTCCGGTCTTCTCGTCATCGTCCCGATCTCCCGCGGAAAGTGTTGCCTCCACATCGTCGCCTCCTCACCGGAAAGGGCACCACATCGCCTTCTTCTTTTACGGGCTCCCGCCTCAATACCGAGGCAACTCGCGCATGAAGCCGGCAACTCGACATGCTCAAGATGTGCTGTAGAATGTGTAGTAGATTGTCTCACTTGGGTTTGTTGCCATTTGTGGATGATGGAGGAAATGAGATTAGAAAAATGGTGCTTGCATTTTTCTAGCATGAATGAATTCAAGAAATGAAACTCAAGCTCTCTTCTTCTTCTTCTTCTCTCTTTCTTTTTTCTCTCTTGAAAAAAAAACTTATCATCTAGTAAGCATAAGAATGGTGGAGGTAGAGAAGAAAAGAATATCAAAACCATCACCTTAGAAGGAAGGTGAGTGTAGGAAAAGGTGGAGGGTAACCACAAGCAAAACATAATCATCATCAAACTTACATCAACCTCAAATCCAATCTTTTCACAATAAATCATGAAAAGATGAAAGAAAAGAATGGAATAAAAAAGATGCTATCATAATTAATCATTATGCAAAGAAGTCCTCCACAAAGTGTTATTTGCAAAACTGCAAATAACCCCCTCCATCAGAAAAGTCCGGCCGGGAAAGAACAAAGAAAAACCGGCCGGAACGGAATGCAAACTGGCAACTCCAGAAAACTGGTCCCGTAATAAATTACAGGAAAACCCCGATACTGTGCATACACACCCGCATCTGTATTCCGACCGGATACAAATGCAATGAGACAAAATCTACACTGTACTAGACTAGGACCGGCTTAAGCCAAAGCCGGCTAGTAAAATCCGTTCGATCCTGATCCGTGTAATACCGCACGTATCTGATCGAACCCTGCCATATAACTATACGGCAACTAGTACAAAACTGTCCGATCCTGATCCGTGCAGTACCGCACGTATCTGATCGGACCCTGCCATATCTCCATACGGCCTCTACAGCGTTTCGCCCGAAAGCTGAGTAACTGAAAGTGTGGTGGACTCTAAAGACTCGTCAATACAATGGCTGTGGATTTAACCACTAGCACGTCAGAGGTATAAGCCAATACGTGACGGGCCACCAGCTATTGACCAAAAGGGACGTCGATGAGGAAGCTCACCCCGACACCCAACTGAGCCTGTCAGTGACAATATCCGTACAGTCCGGTCCGTTCGTCTATGAGTATCGCATGGCGGGCCTAGGGGGTTGGTAAAAGTCAGACCCCCAAAAGCGGTACAAGTCGTGTCGGAGCGTAGCCCAGAACGCCCTGAGATACTACTGGAATACCTACCAGTAAATCTCCTGCCTCGGCCGAGGGCTTTGCGTAATGGCTCTCCTAGACACAGCGCGACCTCACCCCCAATACCGGGAGAGACGAACCCCTGCAGATCCGCTCACTGCCTCCATATGGCTCGGGACTGTACCCAACTAAAACCTGTTTGCACGACTCCTTTGAGCCGTGGTTGGGTAGTAATCAAAGCACAGTGGGAACTCACACGAGACAAATGACGATCCTCAGGTCGATGAACTAACCTGTACACATGTCACCAGGGAACTGCTATCTGACGTCAGGTATAAGACCAACTAGCAGGTTCCCGGCGAGTCCTGTCCGGTGTACTCATAACCCAATGAGCACCTGTATACATCTTAGGTGAACCAACTGACACCAGTGGCTTGTGAGACCGGCCACCGCCCCTCGTCGGGGTCTCGACTGTATACACTAGTCTACTAACGGAGTATCGATGCCCTGTCTCGAAACTCCTACGACTAGGGACCTTTTAAGGATGTGCTTATAGACCACCAGCTCCCACGTATATGATCGCCATCATACTGCTGGTCGTCAAGCAAGAATCCTAGGGGCTCTATCAACGTGTAATAGCGACATGTCAGGTCACCTAAAGCAGTACACGATGATAAAGATAAACCAGATAGCATACTATCATCTCGAGTAAGACTGTCCTACCGGGATAGGTCCTCCCTCAATCATTGCAATCACGTGCCTGTGATCCAATAATTGACTCTGAGGGCACTATCTCCAACAACATGTGCCTCTGCATGCACAACACCATATCAAGTATTGAAAGCTCGTGTAAACTACACCGAATGCATAAGTCAAAATCATGTGCAGCCTATTTACACGAAATCAACTCAAATATATCAGAGTGTACGAAATCAAAATCAAGTGCAATAGGCGTGCGTAAAAATGAAAGTCAGTACAACCGATACATGAAAATTCGAATCAAGTGCAGCTGTGGTGCACCAAGAAAATATCAATCATAGAACAAATCGTCAAAATAACGAAATCAAAACAACGAAAATGTGATATCTGAATCACCAAGGCGCAATTCATAATAACTAACATCCTCTGCTCGTGGATTCTCATTTCTCTCTATGGATAACCAGTTACATGACTCCTCGGCTCAACAGTCCGATTCGGAGAAATAACGGAAACAGTTCTGTTATGGCGCCTCTCTGAAGATCTCCTGACCAATTAACATGGTCACTCATAACGTATCGCGTCAATGATGGCAACCTCTGGCCTACTGAGTGTGTGCGACACATCTGATCCTGGGTCCAAGTCTTTATCGTGAAGTATTACCGAAAGATCCTATCAGGGTCTCTTTCCTAATCTCGTCTCTGCCGGACTGCCCGGAAGTTGGTATTCTTTACTTAATCTGTTTCTCATTTTAAGACAGCTGCATTTTCATCATGACTTTCTTATGGAAAATGTGTCTGTATCCAACGCCTCTACGTGCGTATCAAGTCTCTGGCATCAATGGAAAGGAACGTTAACTCGTTAAAATCTCACACGAACCTCTTACTCCGCTTTCCTTCGAGAAGGACCAATTCAGAATCATCTCTTCATAGCTATGTAGACTACGCTCCAATTAGCTGTAGTCATATCTAGAGTCTCATTCGAATCTATGAACTCGACATCTCTAATATCCTGTAGATGGCATCTGGCCAATTACGCCCTCGAGAATTGTCCAAGCCATTGGAGTAACGCTCTTTTCGCTCGTCTTTTCTCGATTGACTCACAATACGTTTGAGTGAGGTCTCCTTCTGACTAAAGCTAGGCGATTGATGACTTCGCATAGAAGAATCCAAACGAAAAAATTGTCATAGTCATTTATCGAAGGGTCACTAGCGATCTTCTACTACATCTCCGTTTGTAAACTCCTGAGGCATTAGCTTCTGAAGTCTGGGGGCGATATCTTATTAAACTCAGCAACAACTGGCTCATCTGTCTGCACGGTAGACAATGCAATAATCATCTGCAATAGACGGTACCTTAACAGTCTTCACAATATGCTGGCCTCTGGCAATAGCCCGATCATCTAGTATAGACCTCGAACGTTTGCGTCAATGAGAAATCCTAGTAAAACAATATATCAAAATGTTCGTGTCACCGAAATACACCCTGATCAGTCCTTGTCCCTGACGGGCTCGTGCTGACCGCAACTCTAACCGTAGCTTTCTCTGGTCGTGTAGCCAAGGTAACAGAAACCACGATCCTATATCGATGAGGATAAATTATAAGAACGAATAGAAATACGGTGTATAAGAAATGTACATCCTAAGGCTTCTTAAGCGGACTAGAGTATCGTATGTATGCCGTGGAACATACACATGGTACGTCACTCTACTTAAGTCACCTACTCTATCAACCAAGGAGAACCTACGCGATGAAAGTTTAGGTCTAATACCCCCTCGGTCAAGTCTAAGTTCCGTAAGGTCAAGCCTAGTTTCCGAAATATATGTATACGCCCTAGACTCTGCATAGTCAAACCTAGACTCGAACCAAGGTTAAACCTAATGCTTTGATACCAACTTTGCCACGACCCAGAAAAGGCATGTGGCTGGTGTTGGCTATAGTGCCCTCAAGGCAATTTCGTAGTCGCAGGCAGGTGATTATGATGATTGAGGGAAGGCCTATACCGGTAGAATAGTCTTACTCGAGATGATAGTATGCTATCTGGTTTGTCTTTATCATCATTATTACATGTTGATAGAGCCCATAGGATTCTTGCTTGACTACCAGCATTATGATGGCGATCATATACGTGAGAGCTGGGTGGTCTATAAGCACATCCTTAAATGTCCCTAGTCGTGGGAGTATCGAGACTGGGCATCGATACTCCAGTGTAGACTGGTGTATACTGATCGAGACCCTGACGAGGGGCGGTGGCAAGGTCTCACAAGCCATTGGTGTTAGTTTGTTCACCTAAGATAGTATACAGGTGCTCATTGCGTTATGAGTACACTGGACGGACTCGCCGAGAACATGTTAGTTGGTATTATACCTATTGTCAGATAGCATTTCTCAGGTGACATGTGTACAGGTTAGTCTGTTGACCTGAGATCGTCATTTGTCTCGTGTGATTTCCCACCGTGCTTTGATTACTACCCTACCACGGCTCAAAGGAGGCGTGCAAACAGGTTTTAGTTGGGTACAGTCCCGAGCCACATGGAGGCAGTGAGCTGATCGTCGGGGATTCGTCTCTCCCGGTATTGGGGGCTGATGTCGCGCAGTGCACGGGTGGCCATCACCAGAAATCCTCGGCCGGGGTAATCGAGAATTACCGATCCAGGATCGATAGTTTCTCAGGAGGTGATGGGTTACATACCGACACGAATTATCGCGTTGTTAGGGGTATGACTTTATCCACCCCTAGACTCGATATGCGATACTCTTAGATGAACAGACCGGACTGTACGGATATTGTCACTGTCATGCTCAGTAGGGATTTGGATGAGTTTGCTCGTCGGCCTTCCTTTCGCTCAATACCTGGATAGCCGTTACGTACAGCTAGTGTCGCTGATGTGCTTGCGATTAAACCCACTACCAGCGTATTGACGAGTGTTTAGAGTCCCACACAGAGGGTTTTCACGGTTCAGGCGATATGGTGTAGATGACGTATGTTGGTACATATAAGTGACCGATTAAATATGTGTACATGCTGCATAGACTTTAGTCGGACGGTTGATAATATTAGCGGCTTAGGATTAAGCCGGATTATTAAATCAGGTTTTGATTTAATAATATATATATATATATGTATTTATATATATGTATTCTAGTATTATTGTTCAGTGTTCATTTTCTTTCTTGGCTATTCGTATTTTTGTACGAATACGTGTATATGTATTTCGATACGTGTACCGGGAAGTATTCCGTATTTATATGGAATAGCATCTAGAAGATGGCCACCTTATTATTGATTTTCTTTTTAGAAATTCATTTTAGAAATGAGGTGGAGGGGTGAGTTGGCATGAGCATGGGCTTGAGCATGTAGAGAGGTATAGCATGCATTTGTTTATTTGTAAAATGAGGAGATATTTTTTGTATGTATGCATGATTGAGAGAAGGCGGCGCCATCCACTTGCTTTGGATGAAGCTTGCTCATTTTCTTTTCTTGACTTGCTCACTCTTATTCTCACTTGGAGAAAACACTTAGCCATTTTTCTTTAGTTGCTCATGCCACATGTTTCCTCACCTCCTTCTTCATCTTCTTGAGTTGCTCTTGGAGCATTTGTGATGAAAGAAAAATTATAGTGACACCATCCTATACCTCCATTCTCCATTGTTAGCAACCTTGGAGCGTCGGTTGCCTCGCTTTGCGAGGCTGAAGATTGCGCCGTTTCCCTCAGGTGGATCATCGTAGATGGAGGAAGACCGGCGACCAAATTCGATCCGCGACCACTAGGAGCTTGGGATGATGGTTGAAGACCGAAGGACACGGATCAACTCGGTATAATCATCTAACTCCTCGTTTTACATATTCCTAGTATAGGGTTTATGGTAGATCCAGGCATCGGGTCATGGTAGCGCCAGTTTAGAAAATTTTTGTTCCGTATTTCGCCACGGTTTGATGGCCGCGGCGCTGTCGTAACCCAACATGGTATCAGAGCCAACCCGTAAACCCCTTACTAGCAGTTTTAGACAATGTTAAAGTATCGAAATCGAAACAACCCCAAAACAGTGCACTGCATATTCCAGTTTCTGTCAATTTTTTAAAGTGTTCAAAAAAATTTTTAAGCAATTGCAGAAGGCTATTTTGATGACAACTATAACTCCCTACAAAAACGAGCCCCATTCACCGGAATTGACCCGGCGAGTCTTGATAAAAAACGGGTGTCGCCGGTTTTTTGATGGAATTGGGACTTGAGTTTTGTAGGGTTCTCTGGTCTCTGGAATATTGATTCAGTGTTATTGCTTGTTTTGCCCATTTTGGATATTATGTTATCTTTTGTTCAGGGGCAATTCGGGGTGTTTCGAAGTCGATAATTTAACACTATTTAAATGTTTACAGTACATGCATTACTATCTGAGACCGTGAATGTCATTCGAGAGGTACAACTCGTCTAATTGCTATATGTTCTTTTATACGGGTTTGCGAACGTGACATTCACGTTGATGATCTGTGTTGTGCTGTGTTGTGGTTAGATCGTCGTGGTGGATAGCTTGAGTGGAATATTAGTACAGTTTAGTTTTATTTGTACATTTGATATTGCGGGGCGAGCGTTCGACATGTGGACTGTTGTCACTTTCTGTTTGTATATTATTTGTTTGGGGCACGACCGGATTGAGGTCGATGTCACCCTTGTATATTATTTTCCTTTCTGTACTAGGATTACCCCGCGGCGGAGTGCACGAATAGCCGGATTCTAGAGGACAACGGGTCCGCATCTCATGGCGTTGAGACGGAAGGGACCTTACTCTAGAATTGGCGGGCTATTTGCCGCACTCGTAGGGGGTATAGGTTGACCCATGGAGGGGTGCCCAAGTTACCGGATTTCATGAAGTGCTGGGTGGCCCATTCACGTTGTTGATTAGGGTTTCCTCGCTTCTGGGATTGGCGGGTAACTTGCTGCATTCGTAGGGGTCTAGGTTTTCATTGCACATGCTATTCACACGACAGGGAACGTCGGGTCTCATTTGTGGCTCAATTGAAACCCGAGGCTCCAGGATTATCCACCATTCTGTGTTGATTCTGTGATGCTTCTGTGATGTTGCTTATATCATGCCTGGGATGAATGTTATAAATATATTTATATATACTAGTAGATGTTGTATATGTTTTGCACCCGCGCTAGTCCAGTACCCGCTCTGTCGTTAGTTAAGTAACCTAACGGGTGTTGACGGGACCCAGTGGCGAATGCGGATGGTATATACGTACATCATATATTTTCGTTCTTTTCTGGTGTGATTAATTGATGGGACTGCGTTGATTCTGATCAATGCAAGGATAAAACAAACCTATATGATGTTGTTGGAACCAAGTTTTTTAAAACTGACATTACAGACGTTCTCTTTTTCTTTGCACAGTGGTATTCGATTGGGAATATCCTGCACCTCATTCGACAAGGTAAGGGCCGAGATCCCTTCATCGGGAGTGACCCTTTGAGTAAAAGTTGGCGTCAACGTAATAACTTTACCATAGTCGATTCTTTTGTTTTGCATCGTGCTATTCAGTTTGGAATATCCTGTACCTCATTCGATGAGGAAAGAGCCAAGATCCCTTCACAGGGATTGACCTCTTTAGCAAAAGTTTTCGCCACTATATATTTGTAAAAACCACTTTGTTCCTTCAACGATATCAAGTTCATTACGTTAAAGGTTTTTCGCCAAAAACCAGCCGTAGCCCTCCGTCATTTCAGATTAGTATTGCTTAGTATTCGTGCTACGTTTGTCATGCCTTGCCGAAGCGTAGTGTGCGGTAGCTCTGTAATACTTTTCTGTCGCAAGGAAATGTGGATTGGTTAGGACAGTTGTTCGACCTTGTCAAGGGTCCGTGCGGGTGGGTCTAATTTAATCAGGATAATGACGGGTTAAACTTAACTAGGACCTTTTGACTTGTTGACCTTGTTAAGGTCACTTGGATCCTAGGGGTAAAAACCACATCGGGAGTTTCAAACATACAGGAAACTTGCCAGGCATGCGCATACCTTCTGGAGTGTGATAACGTGAGTGGCTTCCATCAAGTTATCATGCGATGATAGTTGGATCCCGATTCCCACTGATGAGTAGGATTACTCCTCGGGTGAGTTTAGATGATCCCGACTAATTCTCCCTTTGGGTTTGTAAGAGAATTTGAGGAAACAGTGAGAGCCATTCTGATTAGATAAAATGATTAACCATTCTGATCTAGGTTAGAGTGCACGCAGATTGTTTTTTCTCTCTCTCTTTTTGGCTGTGACTTTGACCCGTCCTAAACTAAAACTCATGAACCCAGTTAACCGAACCTTCTTAAAACACTTTGGCTTTTGGAATGTCACGATATCGCATAAATCATTGCCACTTCTATATCACCTTTGCATTTCTCCAGAACACCCCGTATCACTACGAACATCCACTCTTATTGGATAAATCCATCGTCTAGTTACATACGAACTTGAAGGAACTTGTTCCAGATTCGAGGATGGATTCTAGTTCTGGAGAGATTGAATAGGATTATTCGGTTGTCTTTTCCCCTTACCTTCTCTCAGGTTGTCAGGGCTCCTAAGATTAAGAGAGGGTAAACCTATTGAGCTTATTGGATAGTCTTCCTCCAGACCATAGGCAGGTGTCGAACGATAGGGAATGAAGAAAACCAACAAGCCTAAGTGTGGTGTACAGAAAGTAATAATTAAAGACATAATAAAGGGATTAGAATAATGGCAAAGGAAATTGCGACTGCTATCATTCACGACGAAACCAGGTATACCCTGCCACTCCTACATCCACTTTGGATTTCTCCAGAACACTTTGTATCACTATGAACGTCTATAATGCTTGGACATGCCATCGTATAGTTACATATGAACTCGAAGGAACTTGTTCCAGATTCGAGGATGGTTTCCCGGTTCAGGAGAAATAGAATAGGATTATTCAGATGTATTTTTCCATTACCTTCTCTCAAGTTGCAAGGGCTCCTGGCATAAGGAGTGTACACCTATTACGCTTATTGGATAGTCTTCTTCCAAACCTTAGGCTGGTGCCGAAGGGTAGGGAAGGAAGAAAACCAATTAGCCTAAAGAAGGTGTACAGAAGGTAATAAGTAAAGACATAATAAAGGGATTGCAGTGAGGGCAGGTAAGTATATGGTTACTATCATGAATCAAGATAGTGGAAGAGGCGTTACTAGGAATACCAGGTTACCCCTTCGAAACATTTTTTCATGTTTCAGTTTCACTGTGCGATGTTAATTGAAAACTGTTTTCCCCAATTGGAATCTAACTCCAGGGTATGTATTTACCAGATCTGTTTCTCACATCTATATGTTATTACAGATGGTGAGTGGGAGTAAGATATTGGGAATTGGGTGATTAGATCCTCATAATATCGGAATTCGTTGTAATTGGTGATATTTGAGCAAATCACCTGGGTTTTGCCTGACGTCAAATATTTGGTTTTGAATATCCGTTGTTATGCACCAATTTCAAACTGATATATCTGTATGTTTATTTTATAAAGTGAGATATAACTTTTTGAAATTATGTCTGTGACATTTACCTATATCAGTTGATGGTTAGGTAAGGTGCATTTAACAGCGGTGTAAATCTTCTTAACTATAGCACAGTTTTCAACCTACGACGAAAAAGCTTTGAGTTATTGAACTCAGGAGACTTATACAAAGTTTTGTATGTTGTTTAGTGTCCATTAGGACAATAGGGTTGGTACTCATACTATATTCTGTTTACTCATGACTTCTCCAGTTCTAGACAAGTATTTCGTTGAAATACAAGGTCCAGATATTGAGAAGTTATAGGTATAAGAATAAAGTAGAGAACCATTTGTTGGAAGTATGAGGATTCTTTGAGGTAGTCGAAGATGTAGATACTTGTGTTTGGCATTCCGTTGATAGTAATGGTCTTGAGAACTTGCTTCTATTTCAGGTTACTCATATATGGACGCGCTCCTAGATGAGTAATGCTGATTAGCCTCTTTCTATTTGGATGATATGCATTGGAGACACCTGCATGATTTTGAATCTAGTTCCAATTAAATTAGTGCTTTTGTTTCTATATTGGATATATAGAATCAATTTGTATATTAACGATGTTAAGATATAAGGAGTTGTCCGGCTGATGCTTAAAACCAGAATCCGGATAAACTCAAGGCACGTTTCAGTAATGGCAGTTTGTGGGTTATCCCTGGCTTTGACGAAGGTTAACTTTCTAGTATCAGGAAGATCAATAGTGATATTGTTCTTGACTCGCCACAGTTTTAGTAAAATGGATTTTTTCAGAAAACAGAAGTGGGAGTATGGTAGAACTGGAAGTGATTCCAGAACTACAAACGATTACTGAAAATTTAATAGAACCTAAGAATTCAATTGGATTTGACAATCCATTAGCCACTCCGCAGATTTGGTGGGTAACTTCAGGCACTCGAAAGGTACTTCAGTCTTCTAAAAAACGGTAACAGGGAGGTTCTTGTTTACCCAGACTTGCCATTGCTGCTGTTCTAGACTATGAGACCTGGCAGGAGGATGAGTATAGCGTCGTTCTAAACTAGATTTAGAAGTGCATGTATATATGACTCTGCCAGAAGGTTGTTGTAGTCAGTGGGAGTAGCGGAAGTATAGTGGACAAGTAGCTTGTGTCTATTTATAGACTAAAACAGATATAGCGGAGATAGATCATCTATTTTTGATGTGACAGTCATAGATTTTGATTTCATCAGAATAGGAGATGGATCTGGTAAGAAGGTAGTAGAATATGATGTCCATGTATTTGGATGACATGCACTTTATACGAAGTAAAATTCCTATACTACGATCGGTTATACTGTGGTTGTTATACAGTTGTTTCTCCATAGGACATGGATATAATATCAGGGTTTCTGGTTACTAGATCTATGGTTTTAGATCTAGATTTGGGAAGTGTCCTAATTTGGGTACTTGACACTATTCTAAAGTGTTTTAGAATGGACGAATCCTGGCATGGTTGTGTACCTGCAGGTGATGGAGTCACCCTCTCTAAAGGTGTCTTACAGACTAAAGGGGAGAGGGATCTGCATTATTAGCATATCACTTGCTTAGGCAATTGATTTAATCATGAAATGTCAAGTACCACACCAGATGTTGCTTTTGCACTAGCTGCAATAAACATATATTAATCCAATCCTGGAGAAATGTAGGGAAGCAGTTTATGAATATAAATGGATGTTCTAGGGATATGGTAATGGCACCCTCCTTCAGGAGACGGTTATCATTTTAGGCTCCCAAGGTGAGCTGGATGACAGAGTGGTTGTCTGAATTATAGTTTTTTCCTATTTTGAGGGACAGTATGTTGGATAGGTGGTCCAAGCGGATACTGAGGAAGGCATGGCACATGTTACTGATTAAATTCAGTGGATGATATAGTCTAAGAAGTTTGCTGGATTTGAAGTTCATTTGTGAACTGGGTCCGATCAGATATCCAGACAAATTCATAGACAAGTATTGCTCATTTCGGGAGATAGCTTTCTCCCTGAAGTTGAGATATAGAGAGATACAGAAAGAAACATTGGAGCGGATCCACTCACTGAGGCTATTTCTCGAATGCAATAGTTTCGCAAACGGGCTTTGCGAGACTGATTAGTAGAGAAGTTGGGTGTTCGGTATCACATGGGCTGTGAGTATGCGACACTGCAATAATTGGCCTTAAGGGCAAGTGGGAGATTGTTGGTTATAGTGTCATCAAGGCAATTATCGTAGTCGCGGGTAGGTGATTATGATGATTGAGCGAGGACCTATACCGGTAGAACAGTCTTACTCGAGATGATAGTATGCTATCTGGTTTGTCTTTATCATCATTATTACATGTTGATAGAGCCCATAGGATTCTTACTTGACCACCAGCATTATGATGGTGATCATATACGTGAGAGCTGGGTGGTCTATAAGCACATCCTTAAATGTCTCTAGTCGTGGGAGTATCGAGACTGGGCATCGATACTCCAGTGTAGACTGGTGTATACTGATCGAGACCCCGACGAGGGGCGGTGGCAAGGTCTCACAAGCAATTGGTGTTAGTTTGTTCACCTAAGATAGAATACAGGTGCTCATTGCGTTATGAGTACACTGGACGGACTCGCTGGGAACATGCTAGTTGGTATTATACCTATTGTCAGATAGCAGTTTCCAGGTGACATGTGTACAGGTTAGTCTGTCGACCTAAGATAGTCATTTTTCTCATGTGAGTTCCCACTGTGCTTTGATTACTACCCTACCACGGCTCAAAGGAGTCGTGCAAACAGGTTTTAGTTAGGTACAATCCCGAGCCACATGGAGGCAGTGAGTAGATTGTCGACGATTCGTCTCTCCCGGTATTGGGGGTTGATGTCGCGCAGTGCATGGGTGTCCATCACCAGAAATCCTCGGCCGGGGTAATCGAGAATTACCGATCCCGGATCGATAGTTTCTCAGGTGGTGATGGGTTACATACCGACACGAATTATTGCGTTGTTAGGGGTCTGACTTTATCCACCCCCCTAGACTCTATATGCGATACTTTCAGACGAACAGATCGGATTGTACGGATATTGTCACTGTCAGGCTCAGTAGGGGTTTGGATGAGCTTGCTCGTCGGCCTTCCTTTCGCTCAATACCTGGGTAGCCGTTACGTACAGCTAGTGCTGTTAAACCCGCTGCCAGCGTATTGACAAGTCTTTAGAGTCCCATACAGAGGGTTTTCACGGTTCAGGAGATATAGTGTAGATGACGTATGTTAGTACATACAAGTGTCCGATTAAATATGTGTACAGGCTGCACAGACTTTAATTGGACGGTTGATAATACTAGCGGCTTAGGATTAAACCGGATTATTAAATCAGGTTTTGATTTAATAATTTATATATATGTATTCTAGTATTATTGTTCACTATTCATTTTCTCTCTTGGCTATTCGTATTTTTGTACGAATACGCGTATATGTATTTCGATACGTGTACCGGGAAGTATTTCGAATTTATACAGAATAGCTTCTAGAAGATGGCCACCTCATTATTGATTTTCTTTTTAGAAAATCATTTTAGAAATGAGCTGGAGGGGTGAGTTGGCATGAGCATGGGCTTGAGCATGTAGAGAGGTATGGCATGCATTTGTTTATTTGTAAAATGAGGAGATATTTTTTGTGTATGTGCAAGATTGAGAGAAGGTGGGGGTAGCCACTTGCTTTGGATAGGGCTTGCTCATTTCTTTTCTTTACTTGCTCACTCTCATTCTCACTTGGAGAAAACACTTAGCCATTTTTCTTTAGTTGCTCATGCCACATGTTTCCTCACCTCCTACTTCATCTTCTTGAGTTGCTCTTGGAGCATTTGTGATGAGAGAAAAATTATAGTGACACAATTTTACACCTCCACTCTCCATTGCTAGCAACTTTGGAGCGTCGGTTGCCTCGCTTTGCAAGGCTGAAGCTTGCGCCGTTTCCCTCAGGTGGATCATCGTAGATGGAGGAAGACCGGCGAACAAATTCGATCCGCGACCACTAGGAGCTTAGGATGATGGTTGAAGATCGAAAGACACGGATCAACTTGGTATAACCATCTAACTCCTAGTTTGCATATTGCTAGTATGGGGTTTAGGGTAGATCCGGGCATCGGGTCATGGTAGCGCCAGTTTAGAAAATTTCTGTTCCTCATTTTGCCACGGTTTGATGGCCGGGGCGCTGCCATAACCCAATAATAGGCACTTGAATCATGTGAAGTCTATAGGACCCCACCTAATTCAAGTAATCCGGAAGCCCAGAAATCTAAACCTTTTTAGAGAAAATATTGGAGGTGAAGTTTTGAAATAAGCTTTAATGAAATCAGGTTCTTTCTTTAAATACATAGGTAATATAATGTGAAAACAATGTTTTGTCATTGAAAATTTGGGCAGCACTTCCTTTGTAAATTTTAACCCGAAAACGGTACAAGCAATATAATAAAAGTCATCCCCAAGCGGGAGCCAGCTCTTCGCCAATTGGCGGAAACAACTACTCAAGTAATATAAATATACAACGTCGAAGGCGAGGATCAAAACATAGAAATGAAATAAAGAAAACAAAGCATCATCAAGAAAACAAATACAATAATAAATACATGAGCGTGACTTTAAGGCCGAAAGAATATACAAACGGTGTTTCTAAGTCTATAAATATACATAGTCTGGTTGATGGAGCTCTAATTAGATACAACAGAAATGCAATATACATATACAATGGTAGTCATGAAGCAAATGAAACCACCAACCAAAGCAATCACCCAGAAGATAGTGGTGTGCCAGTGAAGCCGCTACGGAACCTGTACGGCCAAACCTGCAAGAAAACTGTGGTATAACGGGGGTGAGTTTCCAACTCGTGAGTAGAAGACATCATGGAGTAGAAACCGAATGTATGACTATCTGCTAGGTCATACAGTACAATAATAATATATATATGTTAGTACTTTGAGGGAGGTTCCCCGTGCTTTCGCACGACATCGAGTAATAACAAGGGTAACAATATAAGAATAAGTATAACCCAAGGTACACGTGTAAGTGTTATAAAGTGGTAACAAGACATATGTAAATATTTGCATGAGTGTAAATGCATCAATCAATGTGTGTCCAGTAACGACACACGAAATCAAGATAAAACCTGAGTGCCTAGCATCGACACTCGAAAACTTCAAGAAAGTCGTGTCCATCGGTGAGACAATATCCTCATATATGTCAGGCGCCGCATCCTAAGATCGGCCGTTAAATCCATCTCTTGACTCCGATCGGTATCCTCCGGATGACCGCTGGGTCCAAACTATCACCGGTCGGTAGTGCTCCCCTGCCGGTCTCAACGTCTCAATATCTATACGGCCTTCTTGTCCCAGGATACCGCACCGGGTCCACCATGTACTCATAGACGGTTCCTCCTCTCTCCTCGAATCGGGTAATCATATATCATATATACTCCAGAACTGAGAAAACTCACGGTGGACGTCACACATCATATAAAGGAAAACACCAATTTTCTTTTAAAGGAGCATATGTTTTTAAATTCACATGCGGTTTCCCAAATCCAGAAATCTCATGAAAATCGAAATCTCATAATCATGAGTATATAATGAACAGAGAATACCTGCATTAAGCCAATCTACAGTGCATAAACAGAATGTAAGTATTTGAATGCAATGCGATATCTAAGTAAGAAATACAATATCTAACTAGCATGTGACATCAAGAATACTACAATATAATTAAACTACCAGCTATCAGGTTATAAGAGTGAGATAACGGTTTCTAATGTGTACGTGACATGCCAATTACCGATGATGTTGTGTGTGAGCCGGCCAGTAAGTGTACGTGCAACATACGCATCATCGGTAATTGTGCAGGTGTCCTAACAGACGAGATCGTAACAACTAATGAAAGCACATGTATATATCTACAATGCAATGAGAATAATATGAGCACAGCAGAAAGTAAACATTAAAAGTAATGATGTAATATATATATATATCTATATATGAGTCATACAGTTATAGTATTTGAAATATCATGAATTATTGTTTTCGAAAAGTAGGGGCTATGGTGTTTTTTGAGAAAAGTATGTCTTTTGAAAATCTGTAGCGTCCCTCGGATTGTCCTTTGGAAATACCCACAATTCGTTAGTTTTTGAAAATAGGTATGACTCGAGCCTAAACTAACATCTACCTAATCAACTAAAATACTAAACTAAGAACCGAGTCGAAAGTGATAAGAAAGTCTATAGCATATTCGAGTCGATATATCTAATAGTCGGCGATCCAGCCTCATAGCGTCACATATGATATAATCTATTATACGGCATCCTCGAGTCAAGAGTGTGGATCAATCATCATATATGCATCTCGTATGGTAGTCCATCATACGGCGTCCTCAAAGTCGAGGGTACGGGTCAAATATCATATATATATATATATATATATATATATATATATATCATCATTCATACGGTATCAATCGTCGTACAATATCATAATCAGTGGTATGAATCTAAGGCTCGTACAATCTATTATTTCATCAAGTCACATATTATCGCATGTTTTGTATACATTTCCCAACGATCCTTTAATATATCATATCATTACCTCACGACATCATGTCCGATCATATCGGCTCATATCCAATAACATATACTATCCTCATCTCATGTGTGTGTGTGTGTGTAAACACACACACACACACACCCATATACCAAGTGCATGTGTGTGTGTGCGTGTTTGTGGCAACACATATCCTAAGGTTCATGATTAAGGTAAATAACACCAAGGATAGTTCTTCCTACGAGTACGCCTAATCTAACCTAAAGTCTCCTAGAAATCTTAGTTGCTAAGTTTCCATCTCGTGTAGCTATATACATACATAATATGCATATCCTACTCTACGGCTGCGGGGGTGATATACGCCATCCACATGACTTCCCCCGTAGATATACATCTACTTAGCTTGACCCTTGCTTGCTAAAAACGATGACGCCTTGCTATCCCTTGTCATCCCGAAGTCCACGTGAAGGTACCTACATATATAAACACATCGTATCGTATCAAAATCTTTTTCGAAAACTGACACGACCCGCGAAGCGTACATAGATTAGAACCTATGGTCAACGCGCGCAAAAATAACAAAACAACCCTCATCGTTGACGTACAAATGTCCAACGACCAAATCCGCATTCAAATACCAAAAACCCAATTTCAGAAATCGGAAAACAAAATTCCGCAACTAAGGAAATCACTTCCAGATTTTTGCACAGGTAGATTGGGACAAATCTAGCAATATAGAGGCTAAGTTGTGGAGAGTGTGAGCTATAGGCCAAAACCCAACATCAAAACCCAAAAAGTGGCCGGCGAGAAGCCTAAATTACCCGGTGTCGCCGGTCGAGTTAGGGAATTTTGGGCTCGTACTTCTGTGGAGGTCATCTAATGGTCCTACTAGGTCACTGAAGTTGTTTGATTTTCCTATAAACACTCCAAGTATCTCTATATTCCAAAAATATCACCACAATATCAATAAAATATGATATCGAAAAATTCTAAACTCAAGTCTTGGGGTTTAATCACAGGTTTAGTCCACAAAACAAACACTACAGGGGTTTTATGGCCTCTACTAAACTTCAACTACACCTTTTCAATTCAAAATAAACCTTAACCTCAACTTGGAAAATTCTAACATCGCTAAACTGTAAGGTTCCTAACCATGACAGCAAGGTTTTGGGTGGCATCATCCATGCCAAATAACAATTTTTCCATACTTAAACAACCCTAAACAAGATCTTTAACTATAGATTCATGTGGATACAGAAAGCAAACATCTTTACTATTAAGTGATAAGAGATTACAACCTTTGTAGTCCGCTCCTTCACTTCATAAGCTCCAAGTAGTGGTCCCTTCGCTGCAATCCTAGAACTCCCGGACTCTTGAGAAGCTCCACAAGGCGTATGGTGCATGCTTTCTTGTAGTCATCGAAATCTAAGACGATCGACTTCGAGGAAACACGAACTCAAGCTATCTCTTCGCTAATATGAAATTAGTGAAGCCAACACACTAAACTATATTGCTAGTAAAGAAGAGGATGACGAAGTAGGAAGTGGGCTCTCTTTAGTTTTCTTTTTCTCACTTTATTTCATCACATGAAAAAAATCTAGCAAGCCTTTGTGAGGAAGAAGAAGATGAATAAGTGATGAAAAAATTATGAGCTTTTTATTAGAAATGCAACCATGGGTTAGTTTATGTCATGGCTAACCCATGTAGAGAATAAACCATATGCTAGGGTTAATGGTTAGGTTAATAAATATTTTAAGAGAAAACAAAACAGTTGGACTTAGTCAAAGTTCTACAAGCTTCATCCAAGCTCTTAACCATGAGTAATTATCCAACAATTTTGAATTTCCTTAATAATAAATATAAAACCATAACATAAACCCTTGTAGAGAATAGACCATGGTGAAAGTGATTAGGGTTAGGTTAATAAATATCTTAGCCAAAACAAAATTGGTTGACTTAGTCAATGTTCTACAAGCTTCATCCAAGCTCATGACTAATTCTCCACAATTTTGAATTTGCTAAAATAAATATAAACTCAACATTTATCACAATAGCATGGTGTAATTCTCATACACACAAGTTGCATGTATAACCTAGCATGTCACAATTATACATATCACATATATATAATTTTGTAACAAATGAAAGTAATATATTAAACATATATCACATATATATCAATGTATCATCAAGTGAGAAAAAGTAATTCTTAAGTGAGCTAATATTAGTTAATGTAATTTAATATATCATATATATAATATTACATTAGATTATTAAATCAATACTTGATTTAATAATCCGGCTATACTACATATAACCGACTAATATCAATGCAACAAGTTATCGAATCAACACTTGATCCGATAATCCGGCTATATCACATATAACCGATCAATGTCACAAGTCGCGAGAATAGAATGCGGTATCACATACGCGCATTAATCTCGGTCCTGTACATATCACATATGTGCTCCTACTCCGTTTCGCATGAGCCAGGAAACTTCTGTGTAGGAATCTAAAGACTCGTCAATACGCCGGCAGTAGGTGATGATCATATCAAACACCCACAAGCCACAAGCGGTCAGCTAAACGTAACGGACACCCGGGTATTGAGCGATAAGAAGATCAACAAGCAAGCATGTACATACTCCTGCGAATCTAATCAGTAACACTACCGCACAGTCCGGTCTCTTCGTCTGATATGTCGCATATCCAGTTTAGGGGTAGTAAACGTCAGACCCCAGTAACCGATAAGCCGTGTCAATGTGAGGCTCATAACAGGTCGAGAAACTACTGATAACACTTACCAGTAGATCTCCATATCAGCCTTGGCCAGGGACATCCAGTTATAGCCAATCGAACACAACGCAACATCAACTCCTAATACCGAGAGAGACAAAACCCCTCCTATCGCTCATTGCCTCCATGTGATTCGGGATTGTACCTAAAAGCCATCATTTTGCATGTTCTCTTGAACGTGGTAAGGTGGAAATCAAAGCACAGTGGGAATCACACAAGACTCTATGACGATCTCGGGTCTACAGACTAACATGTACCAGTGTCACCAGAGAACTGCTATCTGACGATTGGTATAATACCATCTAGGAGTTCTCGGCGAGTCCGATCAGTGTACCCAGTCTCCACTGAGCACCCTTACATCATCTTTGATGTCAAACACCAATGGATGCGGGATCATCCATCGCCCATCATATGAGTCAAGTACGCTAGTCTACTCTGTAGTATCGATGCCCTGTCTCTATACACCCTCGACTATTAGGATGTACTTTTGGACTACCCTGGCCCAACTAGTATGATCTCCATCATAGTTCTAGTAGTCAAGTACATATCCTAAGGGCTTTATCAACATGTGAGAGCAAGACAGTTACACAATATAAGTCAACATGTTAAGACAAAGTGAAACCAGATAGCATACTATCATGTCGAGCAAGAAAGTCCTCTATGTATATATCCAAGCATCCACTATAATATACAACATATGTACAATAATGGGCTCTAGGGTATATACATAACTAACTGTTACATCGGTTTGGCTTTAAACTACCATAGGACATAAGGAAAGCTAAAATCTTAACTAAAGGTGGGGAATTATACCTCATTTGGCAACTCAAGAATTTTCTTTAGTTGCCCAAAGTCTTCAAAATCATGACTTGCTCCTACCATCATGCTTATGGTGAGGTTGTGATCAATTTTTGTGAAGTGGGTATAAGGTTTTGGCTAAGTTTTGAGGTGGTTTGTGGGTAGTAGTAAGGTGGAGGAGAGAAAGAAAATGAGATGAAGAAGATGAAGAAGAACAATGAAGGAGTAAGATAAGATGAGCCATGGGTGTGTGTGTAGAAGGTTCTCCCCCCTCACTCTCTCTTGCCAGGCTCACATGTCCCCACTTTATTTATGAAATCTTTTCTTTTCTTTTTATTTTATAAAACAAAAACCATATGCAAATGCAAATGAAACATAGTTCAACAAAATGCAACAAGTGTTTGTAACATGTTATGGTGCATGTCATGCACATAAACCGGATTAATGTATAATTAGCGAAATGTTAATCAAGTTTAGCATTAACTTGTATACAATTTATTGTATAATAATTTATAAAAGGCCCAAATCATATAAATGCCTTCAAATCAAAAATTTATATTAATTTTCCAATTTTTTTTCCAGACTATACATATATAATTATACCATCTCACTAAAACTAATTCTCATGCTTTAATAATATTCATAAAATTTAATATTTTAATTATTTAAATTCCCAAAAATAATATTTTATTATCTGAAATGTTACAGTTATGGATTTATCCAGTAACTCACTATCGGCGTACTGTCGAGTCTTTAGAGTCCGACATAGAGGGTTTTCCTGGTTCAGGCGAAATGATGTAGTAGCCAGATAGGATACATGCAAGGTTCTGATTGATTGATGGTACAGTGTACCCGGACTTTCGATCGGGCAGTTGATAATACTAGCCAGCTTGGGATTGAGCTGGATTATTAAATCAGGTATTGATTTAATAATTTACATTTATGTATTTCGATATGTATATTCCAGTATTATGTTCTTTGTATTATTCTATCTCTTTGGGTATTCGTGTTTTTATACGAATACAAGTATGTATATACAGTAGACTGTAATCCGTATTTTATACGGAAATATTCTAGAAGGTGGACACCTCATTATGACCTTTTCCATTTATTTATAAATGGGAAATGAGGTGTAAAGTGAAGGTGATGGGAGTATGGTGAGAACCATGCCTCAATAGTTGACAAATGAATTTTTAATTCATTTGTGCTCACTATTGAAGCATAGTTGGATATTTTTATTTGTGGATATTGATATACAAAACCATTGTGAGTTATTTTCTCCCACATGCTAGCCTCATTATTTTGAGCTCACCATTTTCTTCACTTCTCTCCTTTGCTCATGTGATCATCCACCTTCATCTTCATCCTCCTCTTTACCTTCTCATATGTTGAGAATCAAGAGACTATGTAAGATAGAAGCACACTTTGAACCTCACACTATATCCTAGAGTTCTTAGATTGGCAGTCCAAGTCCTCTGGTGCTCCACTTGACACTTAGTGTTGAACTAGAGCCATGGACCACAAACCCCGGGTGGATCATCTTCGACAGAGGGAGACGGATGATCAAGCTCGATCATGGAGGCCACTAGGAGCTTATGAAGAAGAACAAAGACCGAAGGACACGGATCTCTTGGTGAGACTCTTTATCATAGTAGATAGCTTCTCTTAGTTTGCTAGTTAGGTTTATGGTAGATCCGGTTAACGGGTTATTCTAGCACCGGTTTTTAATCGTAGAAAAAATTTTGTTCCGCAAACGGCCAAGGAAGATGGACAGGGCGTTAGTGTAACCCAACATGGTATCAGAGCTGGCCCATAAATCCTATACTAGCAGTTTTAAACGATGATAAAGTAACGAAACCGAAACGACTCCGAAACAAACCGTCAAATATTCAAGTTTCTGTCGTTTTTAAAAAGTCTTCAAATTTTTTTTAAACAACTGCAGAAGGCTTCTCTTGATAAAACTAGAACACCAGTAAAAAACGAGACCTAAACTCCAAGACATGGCCGGCGAGAATGCCATATTTCCCTGTGTCGCCGGCCCTGTAGAGATATTGGGTGTTGGAATTTTTGGGTGTTCTATACTCTTGAATATTGATTCTCTTGTATTGTATGATTTTTCCCATGTTGGATATTCTATTATCTTAAGTATTGGGGAAATACAGAGTATTTTGAAGTCGTTATTTTAATGTCGTTTATAGTTTTCAGTACATACATTACTATCTGTGACCGTGAATGGCATTTGAGCGGTATAACCGGTCTAACTGCTATACGTTCTATTAGACGGGTTTGCAAACATGACATTCACGTTGATGTTATGTGATTGTGGTTGGATTGTTGTGGTGGATAGCTTGCGGTGCAATGATAGTAGTACAGTTAAGTTTCATTTGTATATTTCTTATTGCGGGGCGAGTGTCCGACATGTAGACTGCCTTTTCTGCCGTGATGTATGTTATTTGATTGGGGCATGACCGGGTTTAGGTCGATGTCACCATTGTACATACTATTTTTCATTTTCTCTACTAAGTTTACCCCGCAGTGGAGTGCTCGAATAGCTGGGTTCTAAAGGGCAACGGGCCCGTATCTTATGGCGTTGAGATGGAGGGGGACTCACTCTAGAATTAGCGGGCTATTCGCCTCAATCGTATGGGGTATAGGGTGATCCACTGAGGGGTGCACAAGTTACCAGATCCCGTGAAGCGCGTGGCCCACTCACTTTGATGATTAGGATTGCCTCGCTTCTGGGATTGGTTGGTATCTTGCCGCCCTAGTAGGGGTCCAGGTTTTCATTGCACAGGCTATCCACACGACCAGGAATGTCAGGTCTCATTTGCAGCTCAAATGAAACCCGAGGCTCCAAGATTATCTACCATTCTGTGTTGCTTGCATAGATTCTGTGATGTTGCTTATTATCATGCTTGGGAAAAATGTTATATATATTTATATATATACTACCAGATGTTGTATATGTCTTGCACCCGTGCTAGTCTAGCCGCCGCTTTGTCGTTAGTTAAGTAACCTAACGGTGCATGACGGGACCCCGTGGTGAATGCGGATGGCATATACGTACATTGTATTTTCGTTCTTTTCTGGTGTGATAGCTTTAAATGATGGGACCGCATTAATATTGATTAATGCAAGAAAAGAAATATAAAAGGATGTTGTTGGAACAGATTTCGAAATACTATAGTTATATTCTTTTCGCTTTGCATAGTGGTATTCGTTCGTGAATATCCAACACCTCATTCAAGGAGGCAAGAGCCGAGATCCCTTCACGGGGAGTGACCTCTTGAGCAAAAGTCTATACTGTAGATTACTCGTTTTTCTTCAAAACCAGAAGTTTTCAAAAGTGGAGCCTAAACCACTCCTTTTTCAAAACTACTCAGGTTCCTTCAACGGTATCAAGTTCATTACGTTAAAGGGTTTTTCGCCAAAAACTCAGCCGTAGCCATCCATCATTTTCTATAAGTAATACTTAGTCTTTGTGCTGTGTTTGTTGACTGTTTTAAGGCATAGTGAACGGTGGCTGAGTACTGCTTATTTGTAGCATACGATGAAATTGGTTAGGACAGTTGTATAACCTTGTTGACTGTGTCAAGGATTATGCGGGTGGGTTTAATGCAATCAAGATATTGACGGGTTGAGCTTGATTAGGACTCTTTGATTTGTTGACCGTGTCAAGGTCACTTGGGTCCTATGGGCAAAAACCACATCGGGAGTTTCAAACATACAGGAAACTTGCTAGTGTTGCATACCTTCTAGAGTGTGGTGACTAGAGTAGCTTCTATCCAGGTTATTACACGATGATAGTTGGATTCAAATCCCACTGATGAGTAGTATTACTCTTGGGAGATTTTTTCACTTAACAATCAATGCTATAAACCAAGTAGGTGTCTAGAATGGTGTTAGCGAGGCTACGTCTCCAGGGAAAAGAGGTTATATAATTAAGAAACTTCATGAAAGTGTTGGAAAACCTCCCTCAAAGTACGACTGGCCGAAAGGTTAAGCAAGTATTGTAACGTGCAATTAATCCTGACTAGTTCTCCTTTAAAGGTTTGATGGAGAATTCGAGGAAACAGTGGGAGACATCCTGATTAGATAAACTAATAACTAATCTAATTTTGCGAGAGAGCACGCTAAGTGTTTCTTTTCTCTCTCTCTCTCCAGGTAGCAGCCATTTCACGCGCTAATCAAGATAATAAAATGTATCGTTTGACCGACCCAAATTCTTATTCGGGGCTGGGGAACTTCGGTTCGACTCTAACTTATGACAGCGGTCATAAGTATGAGCAAGGGAAATAGAATTATATGAATTCCTTGATGACCCCAACGAAGAAGAAGTACACGATTGCGTCTTCTTCAGTTGTTTTCGTTATTGAGAACTGTTTTTCGGTCAGTCCTACCTCCTGGGTACTAGATACCAGATCAGGATCTCATATCTGTAATTTATTACTGGGACTGAGAAAAAGTAGGATAGTTGGACCTGATGATATGTCTCTCGGAGTAGGGAACGGAGCACAAGTTGATGATATTGTGTAACAACCCTAATTTTCTTATACACTTTTTCCATACAAATTTTTAAATTGTTTTTATCAAAATCCTTAAAGGAGTATTTATTGCCTGAGTACAAGACTTAAATAATTAATTAGCAATTTAATTACAAGAAGGAGTTTGTAGCTCATTGATAATACTTTGCACAGCTGAACCAAGCCACCAGAGTTCAAATCCCATACCCCACATTATTTTTAATATTGATTTTTTTAAAACCTTTAGAATACCAAGGGTTTATACGTGCATATCTCACAAAAACCCCACTACACCCAAAAATGTAACATTGCCAGGGGTTAGATGAACCGTCGAGGGGGATCTCGGCCGCCTGACTCGGCCGGGAATCGGCCAAATCGGCCTCGACTCGGCCGACTCCGTCCTCGGACCGAGTCACGGCCGAGGCACGGCCGAGTCGGTCAATTCCAGCGACGACCCGAACATGAAAGTTGTGTCTTTTCACATTCCTACACACCTGCAAAATTTTAGCCTCAGACCATTTCCAGAACTCTTTTAAAATCCCAATTACTCCACTTTTAATACATTTTTAATACATTTTATCACATTTTTCATTTTAACCTTTCACCTACCCTAACCCTAGCCTAACCCTATAAATACCACCGCTACCCTCTACCCTCTCTTCCTAAACTTTGAGCCAACTCTCTAAAATTCTCAAGAACTCTTTTGTGCAATCGAATTGAGCGAAAGGCGAAGCTCCGGCGAATTCTTCGGCGGAATTTCCGGCAACGACCGTAGGAACACCCGGAGACGAAACAACGCACCGACGACTCCTCCCAATCCACCTTCCTCTTATCTTTGATCCAAAACCCGTAAGTCCCATTTTCTACCTCTCTTTTCTATTCTCAAAATATGAATTTACAAAACCCAACGGAATAGGAACAAATCCGATTTTCGATTCGGTTTCCTATAAAATTCAACTTCTCACTAATACAATCAAACTTAAACTTCCTCATGTTGACTATTAAACACTAATCAAACAAATTGATCAAGTTTCATTACATAAAATGATGGCTATTTCAATTTATCGTATTTTTCACTTAAATACCACATTGTTTCAATTCTACATCTAACTCCATTAAACTTGCTATACCTTTAAGTAGATCACGAGGTAACGATCTACCTCCTCACACACTCATATGCAACATAACACGATACCCTCGAGAACTTAGAATACGGGAAAACAAACATTTTCATTTAAATACTCTTTACTTAATAAAACAATTCCTAAAAGATTTAGTATTGATATACTTTTTAAATAAATACCACTTATTATGAAAATAGAATAAGATTGTGGACATCAGTCGTTTATCTAAATCTGACTTTGTGGTGTCTAGGCTAGGCAAGTGAGAAAGGTAATTTTAAAAAGCCCGTCTCACGGTGATTCGTGAGCGGATCCCTCCTTTCTTCACTTGTACTTGCCTGGCCACAATTGGCGGTGAAGAGGCGATTTGAGCTATCTCACAACTTGTCGCTTTGGACCAGTTAAGAGTATTCTAGTTGACTTTGGAGACCCTAGAACATAGAATACGGGAAATCGACATCTTTACAAATAAATACCATTTACTTAATAAAACCGTTTTCTAAAGAATTAGTATTTATACAAATCTTTGCAAAGCGCCGCTACAACCCATTTTGGGGAACCCGTTCGGGATGGTGCGGATTATCGCACATCCTCGGGCTTAGTAGTGCGAGATTCAGACCTCCGCAAGGAGCATTCGGTCTCGAAAGATTTAAAATACGACATCTTAAGAAAATGAGATTTTTAGAATATAAAATATATATTAAAATTATTTTTTTATAAATATATGTATATTTTTCATTAAAATACCTATTTTGTTATGACATAAATTTTCCACTTTTTTTCTAAAAATCAAGAGAATCAATTTTACACTAAAATACCATGAATTCCATACAAAAATAATATTACAAATAAATACCACTTATTATGAAATTAGGATATTTTCACTAGAAATATCACAATATAAAATCTACATTTATTACAACTCTAAAGATGAATAATAAATACATGAGGTGTATTTTGAAAAGTATATAAAAGTATTTATACATAAAACTCCCTCAAGTTCTATAATTACCATAAGGACCCTAGTAAACATAGGTTTAAGCGGGACCAATCTCTTGAGCCTCAGAGAGCCGGAGAAGTGGGTGCTTACCTATCTAAGGTAGACAACTTAACAACGGTGTTATCAATACGGTAATCGTCTTTGAAAAAGACACGAAAGGTTACCGATAACATCAAAACAGTCAGGACTTCAATTTACTTTTCTAATTGTCTGACTAAGATGAGTCTTATTATAATCTGACTTGAATATGATTCAAGTAAAATCTATAATCTAAAATCAACAATTTACAATATTATAATTCAATATGAATCCATGAATCCATTATCCCATATATTCAATCTATCAACATGACCGAACTGAACCATGGATATACATTCCATTTACATGGTTCTCCAGTTATTCCATTTACATGATTCTACGGTTACATCCGTTTACTGGTATCATGGTTTCGGTCAGTCAATTAATTATACCACCCATACAATTTACAAGACAAACAATACAATCAAAACACTACGGTGTTTAAGGGGTAGATTGGTACGGAAGGTGTTAAAAGTGGCACGAGACGGTAAGATTAAGACACATAACCTATATTCCGTTGCTGTTTTACCGTGGCCCCACGGTTCCTTGAGTTCCTGATACCTTAGTCTCTGGGGCAAGTGAGACTCCTCTCGTATACACTGGCATCCTTTTTTACCAAACTACAAACAACAGCATTAACACTAAATACAACAATATAACAATATAATACAACTTTAAAAGATACCTTCTTATTCTCTCTATTCTACTTTCCTCTTATCTTTAGGACTTACAGAGCGACCTGTTCGCTGACGACATTCTATTCTTTTCTTCTTCGAATGTCGTCAGGTGATTTTAACCCGTCAGAGATCGAGCCAACTGCAGAAGACTTGGATCAGTACAGCGAAGACCCTGAGCTCTAGACATTATACATTTTCTATTCAGTACCTTTAATTTCCTGTTATGCCATTGTTTAGGCATCGCTTTTATTTCAGTTGTATTTCCTCTTCATGCATTGTACAAAAGAATGTTAATAAATAAAGTTATTGTTCAGTTTATATATCTTGTCTTTTGTGATTTTACTTTTATATTGCTTAGATACGCTTAGCGTATTTAGTTCTGAGTAAATACGTAGCGGACCAGTCGCGTCCCCTTCGCCGTATATCGGGAAGCGAGGCGTGACAGGTTTTGTTGGTGGCCCATGCAGGTCAGAGCTGTATGAAACTCTATCATACAGTTCTGTTCTTCTTGAACAACCTAAGCAATATAACACAAGAACCAGCAACTAAAACATTCTTTACAATCATGTTCCTTGAATCTTACAATTTCATGTTCTTTGAATCATATACCTTGAATCTGTCCTAACCCAAAATTCTCTCACCTCTTTTACAATTTTACCAAAACCTTCGCATTCTTTCATTCCTTCACATATTCTTCACATTTTTAAAACCCTTGCACCACCTTATTATTTTTCACGTACTGTTAGTACACCAACACCAAACTTTTCTTGGATTTGTTACACTTTCCTTTTACAAATTTCGAGGACGAAATTTTTATAAGGAGGGTAGAATGTAACAACCTTAATTTTCTTATACACTTTTTCCATACAAATTTTTAAATTGTTTTTTTCAAAATCCTTAAAGTGGTATTTATTGCCTAAGCACAAGACTTAAGTAATTAATTAGCAAATTAATTACAAGAAGGAGCTTGTAGCTCATTGGTAATACATTGCACTGCTGAACCAAGCCACTAGAGTTCAATTCCCATACCCCATATTATTTTTAATATTGATTTTTTTAAAAACCTTTAGAATACCAAGGGTTTACACGTGCATATCTCACAAAAACCCCACTGCACCCAAAAATGTAACATTGCCAGGGGTTAGATGAACCGTCGGGGGGGGGGGATCCCGGCCGCCTGACTCGGCCGGGAATCGGCTAAATCGGCCTCGACTCGGCCGACTCAGTCCTCCGACCGAGTCACGGCCGAGTCACAGCCGAGTCGGCCGATTCCGGCGACGACCCGAATATGAAAGTTGTGTCTTTTCACATTCCTTACACAACCGCAAAATTTTAGCCTCAGACCATTTCCAGAACTCTATTAAAACCCCAATTACTCCACTTTTAATACATTTTTAATACATTTTATCACATTTTTCATTTTAACTTTTCACCTACCCTAACCCTAGCCTAACCCTATAAATACCACCCCTACCCTCTATCCTCTCTTCCCAAACTCTGAGCCAACTCTCTAAAATTCTCAAGAACTCTTGTGTGCAATCGAATTGAGCGAAAGGCGAAGCTCCGGCGAATTCTTCAACGGAATTTCCGGCAACGACCGTAGGAACTCCCGGAGACGAAACGACGCACCGACGACTCCTCCCGATCCACCTTCCTCTTATCTTTGATCCAAAACCCGTAAGTCCCATTTTCTACCTCTCTTTTCTATTCTCAAAATACGAATTTACAAAACCCGACGGAATCAGAACAAATCCGATTTCCGATTCGGTTTCCTATAAAATTCCACATCTCACTAATACAGTCATACTTAAACTTCCTCATGTTGATTATTAAACACTAATCAAATAAATTGATCAAGTTTCATTACATAAAATGAAGGCTATTTCAATTTATCGTATTTTTCACTTAAATACCACATTGTTTCAATTCTACATCTAACTCTATTAAACTTACTATACCTTTAAGTAGATCACGAGGTAACGACCTACCTCCTCACACACTCATATGCAACATAACACGGTACCCTCGAGAACTTAGAATACGGGAAAGAAAACACTTTCATTTAAATACTCTTTACTTAATAAAACCATTTCTAAAAGATTTAGTATTGATACACTTTTTAAATAAATACCACTTATTATGAAAATATGATAAGATTGTGGACATCGGTCGTTTATCTAAACCTGACTTTGTGGTGTCTAGGCTAGGCAATTGAGAAAGGTAACTTTAAAAGGCCCGTCTCACGGTGGTTCGTGAGCGAATCCCTGCTTTCTTCACTTGTAGTTACCTGGCCACAATTGGCGGTGAAGAGGCGATTTGAGCTATCTCACAACTTGTCGCTTTGGATCAGTTAAGAGTATTCTAGTTGACTTAGGAGACCCTAGAACATAGAATACGGGAAATCGACATCTTCACAAATAAATACCATTTACTTAATAAAACCGTTTTCTAAAGGATTAGTATTTATACAAATCTTTGCAAAGCGCCGCTACAACCCATTTTGGGGAACCCGTTCAGGATGGTCCGGATTATCGCACATCCTCGGGCTTAGTAGTGCGAGATTCAGACCTCCGCAAGGAGCATTCGGTATCGAAAGATTTAAAATACGACATAAAAATGAGATTTTTAGAATATAAAATATATAATAAAATTATTTTTTATAAATATATGTATATTTATCATTAAAATGCCTATTTTTTTATGATATAAATATTCCACTTTTTTTCTAAAAATCACGAGAATCAATTTTACACTAAAATACCATGAATTCCATATAAAAACAATATTACAAATAAATACCACTTATTATGAAATTAGGATATTTTCACTAGAAATATCAGAATATAAAATCTACATTTATTACAAATTTAAAGACGAATAATAAATACTTAGGGTGTATTTTGAAAAGTATATAAAAGTATTTTTACATAAACCCCCCTCAAGTTCTATAATTTACCATAAGGACCCTAGTAAACATAGGTTTAAGCGGGACCAATCTCTTGCGCCTCAGGGAGCCGGAGAAGTGGGTGCTTGCCTATCTAAGGTAGACAACTTAATAACGGTGTTATCAATACGGTAATCGTCTTTGAAAAAGACACGAAAGGTTACAGATAATATCAAAACAATCAGGACTTCAATTTACTTTTCTAATTGTCTGACTCAGATTAGTCTCATTATAATCTGACTTGAATATGATTTAAGTATAATCTATAATCTACAATTTACAAAATTATAATTCAACATGAATCCATGAATCCATTATTCCATATATTCAATCTATCAACATGACCGAACCGAACCATGGATATACATTCCATTTACATGGTTCTCCAGTTATTCCATTTACATGATTCTACGGTTACATCCATTTACTGGTATCATGGTTTCGGTCAGTCAATCAATTATACCACCCATACAATTTATAAGACAAACAATACAATCAAAACACTACGGGGTTTAAGGGTTAGATTGGTACGGAAGGTGTTAAAAGTGGCATGAGACGGTAAGATTAAGACACCTAACCTATATTCCATTGCTGTTGTACCGTGGCCCAACGGTTCCTTGAGTTCCTGATACCTTAGTCTCCGGGGCAAGTGAGACTCCTCTCGTATACTCTGGCATCCTTCTGTACCAAGCTACAAACAACAGCGTTAACACTAAATACAACAATATAACAATATAATACAACTTTAAAAGATACCTTCTTATTCTGTCTATTCTACTTTCCTCTTATCTTTAGGACTTACCGAGCGACCTGCTCGCTGACGATATTCTATTTCTTTCTTCTTCGAATGTCGTCAGGTGATTTGGACCCGTCAGAGATCGAGCCAATTGCAGAAGACTTGGATCAGTACAATGAAGACCCTGAGCTCTAGAAATTGTACATTTTCTATTCAGTACCTTTAATTTCTTTTTATGCCATTGTTTAGGCATCGCTTTTATTTCAGTTGTATTTCCTCTTCATGCATTGTACAAAAGAATTTTAATAAATAAAGTTGCTGTTCAGTTTATATATCTTGTCTCTTGTGATTTTACTTTTATATTGCTTAGATACGCTTAGCGTATTTACTTCTGAGTAAATACGTAGCAGACCAGTCGCGTCCCCTTCGCCGTACACCGGGAAGCGGGGCGTGACATGTTGCCATCGGTGAATATCACCTAGTGTTGCCAAAAGGCAATACTATGATTTTGAACAGTTACTACTATATACCTTCCATGGTTTGCAACATCATATCAGTTTCTTTACTTAATAAATATGGATATAAGTTTGTTCTCGATAGAAATATCATGAATATTTACCTTAATCAGGTATTAGTTGCAGAAGGTACACTGTGTAATGGTATCTATGTTCTAAATCAAAACACAGTTTTCAATGTACAAAACACACGCAAGAGGAAGAGTTCAGATACGAACGAATCCTACTTGTGGCATTGTATACTTTGCCATATCGGAGAGAAAAGACTAAGTAAGTTGCATAAAGATGGATATTTGAGTACGTTCGAATTTTCATCTTATGAAACTTGTCAGTCTTGTCTCAAGGGAAAGATGAACAAATCTCCGTTTACTGGACATAGAGAAAGAGCAGCGGAGCTCTTGGGACTCATACACAGTGATGTGTGTGGTCCGATGTCTATACATGCAAGGGGTGGATTCTCGTACTTCATCACATTCACTGACGATCTCTCTAGGTTCGGATATGTGTATCTTATGAAACACAAATCTGAATCTTTTGAGAAATTAAAAGAATTCAGAAACGAAGTAGAGAACAAGACTGGAAAAAGTATCAAGATCCTCCGATCTGATAGAGGAGGAGAGTACTTAAGTACGGAATTCCGGGACTTTCTAAAAAAGAATGGTATTCTCTCTCAGCTTATTCCTCTATATAGACTACAGAACAACTGTGTATCGGAGCGGAGGAATTGTGCCTTATTGGATATGGTTCGCTCCATGATAAGTAGTGCTGGATTGCCTCTTTCATTCTGGGGACATGCACTTCAAACAGCGGCATATCTTTTGAATCAAGTTCCATCCAAATCCGTGCCCAAGACTCCGTATGAAATATGGAGTGGTAAGAGTTTGTATCTTAAACGTGTTAAGATTTAGGGTTTCCCTGCTTATGTCAAAAAGCAAGACCCAGACAAACTCGAGGCACTATCAGTTCTGTGTAAGTTTGTAGGATACCCAAAGGATTCTAATGGGTATCTATTCTACCACGTAGAGGAATAAAGGATTATTGTTTCTAGGAACGCCACATTTTTGGAAAATGAATTTCTTGCAAAAAATATTAATGGCAGCACAGTAGAACTGGATGAAGTTCCAGAAACACAAACTATAACTGAAGATTTGGTGGAACCTCTAGATTCAATAATCCCAGATGAACCTCAGACACTCCGCAGATCTAGTAGGATTTCTTATCCTCCCGAGAGATACTACGGTTTTCTTATAGATGGGGATTGAGAGGATTGGATCTTGGAAGAAGATGATCCTACTAGTATCAGGCAGGCCATTATCAGTAAGGACTTCGATAAATGGCTTGATGCTATTCAATCTGAAATGGAGTCCATGTACACTAATAAAGTGTGGACCTTGGATATTCCTCCACCTGTGGTAATACCCGTTGGATGCAAATGGATCTACAAGAAGAAGTTTGGTGAAGATGGGCAGGTGGAAACCTATAAGGCTAGACTTGTTGTAAAAGTTTTTCGTCAAAGACCAGGAGTTGACTATGACGAAACCTTTTATCCAGTGGTTATGCTCAAATCCATTCGGATCCTACTTGCCATTGCTGCCTTCCATGACTATGAAATCTGGCAGGTGGACATAAAAATGGCTTTTCTAAATGGAAGTTTAGAAGAGTGCGTCTATATGGATCAACCAGAGGGTTTTGTAGACAGTGGAAGCAGCGGGAAGGTGTGCAAGCTGCTTAAATCCATTTATGGATTAAAGCAGGCATTGCGGAGCTAGAACATCTATTTTGATGAAACAGTAAAGAACTTTGACTTCATCAAGAACGAGGATGAGCCATGTATATATAAGAAGATTGTAGAATGAACTGTCGTATTCCTAGTCTTGTACATGGACGACATTCTTTTGATAGGAAACGATATTCCTATGCTATAATTGGTCAAGCTATTCTTGTCACAAAGGTTCTCCATGAAAGACCTGGGTGATGCCTCATACATTTTAAGGATTAAGATCTACAGAGATAGATCTAAGAGATTATTGGGACTTTCGCAGTCCAGGTACATAGAGACCGTACTAAAGAGATTTAGTATGGAAGATTCCAAGCGCGGTAACATACCCGCATTGCATGAAATCACCCTCTCCAAAAAGATGTCTCCCAAGAATGATGAGGAGAGGGTTCACAGGAGCATTGTACCCTACGTTTCGGCAGTAGAATCTATAATGTATGCGATGTTGTGTACTAAACCAGATGTAGCATACGCGCTTTGCATAGTGAGCCGGTATCACTCAGACCCGGGTGAGAATCATTGGACGGCTGTAAAGAACATTCTCAAGTACCTGAGAAGGACTAAGGAGATATTTTTAGTGTACGGTAATAGAGACCTTAAGTCGAGTCCTTTACCGATTCAAGCTTTCAGAGTGATAAGGATGACAGCAAGTCTGTCTCGAGTTTTGTGTTTACCCACAATGGAAGGGCGGTGTGTTGGAAGAGCTCCAAACAGAAAACCGTCGCAGACTCGACGATGGAGGCTGAATATATTGCTGTGAGCGATGCTGCAAAAGAAGCAGTCTGGATGAAGAAGTTCATTACTGAACTTCAGATAGTTCCGTCCATTGTTGATCCAATATCTTTGTATTGCGATAATAATGGGGCTATAGATTTAGCGAAGGAACCATGGTCCCATCAGAAATCCAGACATATCTTGAGGCGGTCTCACCTGATTAGGGAGATCGTAGATCACCAGGAGATTGAGGTCCAGAGAGTAGATACAAAAGATAAGACGGTGGATCCATTTACGAAGGCCCTCCCTCAAGCGCAGTTTGAGCGACTTTTTGAGATGTTGGATATGCGGTACGCCAGTAGCTGGCCTTAGTGCAGACATTGGGTATTCGGTACGCCAATTACATGCCTTAGTGCAAGTGGGAGATTATTGGATATGTATGCCCTAGAGGCCTGTATTGTATAGGATGTTGTGGATATGTATGTACAGGACAATCTTTCTCAGTTATATAGTATATTATTTGTGTTGTCTTTATCATGATATGTGTATTTGTTTCTATTGATGTTTTATCTTGCTTGCACATATTGATAATGTCTTGATACAGTAGTATACTATTATGGTTTGACTTTATCTTAACATGTGCATATGTTATATATGTCGGTTACATGTTGATAAATCCCGTAGGATCTTTTTTGAATACAACTGTTATGATGGCGATCATACTTGTAGGAGCTGGGTAGTCCATAAGCACATCCTTAAAAGTCCCAAGTTATAAGAGTATCGAGATTGGGCATTGATACTCCAGAGTAAACTTGTGTATATTTTTCTAGATCCCGAGGAGGGGCGGTGGTTGGTCTCATAACCATTGGTGTGATCAACTAAGTTTGTATACAGGTACTCACTGGGGTGAGTACACTGGACAGACTTGCCGAGAACTTCTAGATGGTACTACCTATCATCAATTAGAAGTTCTCAGGTGACATGAGTACAGGTAAGTGTTCGGACCTGAGATCGTCATTTGTCTCGTGTGAGTTCCTACTGTACTTTGATCACTACCCTACCACGGCTCTACTGAGTCGTGCAAATAGGTTTTGGTTGGGTACAGTCCAGAGCCACATAGAGGCAGCGAGTGATTGTTGGGGATTCGTCTCTCCCGATATAGGGAGTCGATATCGCACTGTGTTCGATTGGTCAGGACCATAAGACCTTGGCCAAGGTAGTTGGGATTTATTGATAGTTTGATCAGAAGTTTTCCGGATTGGTCTTGATTATCAGGTTATTAGGGTCTGATGTTTACCACCCCTAGACCCGGTATGCGACACTCTCAGACGAAGAGACTGGATTGTATGGAGATTGTCACGGATAAGTTCAGTAGGGATCTGGATGAGTTTGCTCGTCGACATTACTTTTCGACAGGTACTTAGGTAGCCGTTACGTACAGCTAGTGTCGCTGACGTGCTTGTGGTTATGGATTTATCCAGTAACTCACTCCCGGCGTACTGTTGAGTTTTTAGAGTCCCACACAGAGGGTTTCCCTGGTTCAGGAAAAATGATGCAGTAGCCGGATAGGATACGTGCAGGGCTCCAATTGATTGATGGTACAGTGTACCCGGACTTTCGATCGGACGATTGATAATACTAGCCGGCTCGGGATTGAGCCGGATTATTAAATCAGGTATTGGTTTAATAATTTACATATGTGTATTTCGATATGTATATTCTAGTACTATGTTTTTTGTGTTATTCTATCTCTTTGGGTATTCGTATTTTTATACGAATGCCGGTATGTATACACAGTAGACTGTAATCTGTATTTTATACGGAAAATATTCTAGAAGGTGGACACCTCATTATGTCTTTTTTCATTTATTTATAAATGAAAAATGAGGTGTAAAGTGAAGGTGAGGGGAGTATGGTGAGAACTATGCCTCAATAGTTGACAAATGAATTTTTAATTCATTTGTGCTCACTATTGAAGTATGGTTGGATATTTTTATTTCTGGATATTGATATACAAAACCATTGTGAGTTATTTTCTCTCACATGCTAGCCTCATTATTTTGAGCTCACCATTTGCTTCACTCCTCTCTTTTGCTCTTGTGATCATCCACCTTCATCTTCATCCTCCTCTCTACCTTCTCATGAGTTGAGAATCAAGAGAGGAGGTGAGATAGAAGCACACTTTGAACCTCACACTATATCCTAGAGTTCTTAGATTGGCAATCCAAGTCCTTTAGTTGCTCCACTTAACACTTAGTGTGGAGCTAGAGCTATGGACCACAAACCCCGGGTTGATCATCTTCGATGGAGGAAGACGGACGATCAATCTTGATCATGGTGGCCACTAGGAGCTTATGAAGAGGAACAAAGACCGAAGGATACGGATCTCTTGGTGAGTCTCTTCATCATGGTAGATAGCTCCTCTTAGTTTGCTAGTTTGGTTTATGGTAGATTCGGTTAACGGGTTATTCTAGCGCCCGGTTTTAATCGTAGAAAATTTTTTGTTCCTCAAATGGCAGGGGAAGATGGCCAGGGCAACAGTATTATGTTTTAAAGTATCGCAATCAAAACGGTGTCGCGTGTAGCGAGCCGAGATGAGTACGGGTTGTCCGCAAGGAGATGATAGGTTTTTAGTCTTGTTTTAACGAGTTAAGTCCATAAAGTAAAGTTGGTTTTTATACTAAGTGTTGTAAACGATATGTTTCAAAGAAAAAGTCTTATTAGGGGTAGGTGTTGGGGTTAAAAATTACACCCCGGTTGACCAAGTCAAAGTCAAAGTCACCCCTAAGCCAAGTGGGCCCAAGCCCGAATCCAATTAGCTCCGAGCCCAAGCAAGCGGGCCCAAGCCCAAGTCAAGACCGAGCGTGGAAGGGGCCGGCTCCATACCAAAAAGAAAGCGATAAATTAGTTTAAATACATTTTTAGTAATAAATGTATGAAAAATGGGCAAAAATCCAAAATTTTGTAAACTCTATGGTTTATGTGCAAAAAGAAATAAGCACATGAAATATGGGGAGGCACAAGTGCCATTTGGAAAAACCCATGGGGATATATGTAAAATGTGTAGCCTATAAAAGCAAACATGATAAGAAATCAATAACAACTTTCATTCTCTAAAAAAAACTCTAGGGTTTATGCCTCCATCTTCTATTTCTCAAGTTTTTTTCTTTTCCTCTTCATTTCCAATTAAATCAAGAGCTTAGTTCTCTTTTATCAAAAATAAATAAAGTTTCACCATAAAACCCTCGAAACAGGAGGAAGAAATCCCACCTCAAAAAATCCCATCTTGGGAGGATCCAAGTCTCAAGGAGAAGAAAGGGATCCCTTTTGATCATCTCCGAAAATCTTTGAGGAGTTCAACTCTAAGATCCAAATTCTCATGCGAGTTTAACTCCAAATTCAGACCTTTTAGGAGTTTAACTCCAAATCCAAATATTTTGGGAGTTTAACTCCAAATCTACACTCAATTCTTGTTCGGGAGTTCAACTCCAAACCCAAGGGCTTAGCCTCCTTTTCTGCTGGTGTTTCCAGCGGTCACGTGTTGTGCACATGACCGGCTTGCTGGAGTTTAGCAGTCGCGCGCCGCGCACGTGGCCCGCTGGCGCCCAGCACCCACGCGCCGGGCACGTGGCCCGCTGGCGCCCAGCGCCCACGCGCCGGGCACATGGCCCGCTGGCGCCCAGCGGTCACATGTTGTCTCATGCGTCCTTAGGACGCTCATCACCCCTCTTTTTCTCACACGTTCTACACTCAAAACACTTCCCTCGTTAGAAAAAATTTCTAGTGGGGCATTGCCCCGCACCTCGCAAGGGGGTCGCTAGCCCCTTGACCTCTAGCCCGTTATCCGGATAGCAGGACCCCCGTAAACTCTATGAGGCCCCCGATATGTCCAAAACATAATATACGCACACCGCATATTGAGTTCGCATGAATATTTTTACCTGACAATCGGAGGTTCTTTCGCTCCAAAAGCGAGGGTTAATTAATGGTAGCTTAGTCTATGGTTGTCGGAGATTCGGATCCCCACAACCGATAAACCCCGGCCTACCCCAGGCAAGGGTAATCTGTAATACGCCTGACAAGCGACGCATACTTCCTATCTCAATAGGGTGACGAAAAACACTCTACAGATTATGGAATGCACGGTGGGACCTTTTCTCTCCCCTCATATTTCGGATTAAACGTTCATAGCGAACTCAATCAATATATATATCGATTGCCTGTACTAAAGTCATATTTTTTAGTGTGTACAGGTTAACAGCTTTCACTCACAATCTTGAACTCAGTAATCATGTCTCTCAAGTCGAGCTTCGTTTCTGACGCGACTCCGATTCCATACGTGGTCAAGATCAATGCCCACGTGGTTCTCCCTGCAAGTCTCATCCGGCAATGGGAGGAGCCACTCCGTCAATTTGGTTCCGTCATCATCTACCCTGCCAGAAGCGCTCATCTGGCGGAGGTCCCGGCAAACCAAGCGGCCAAACCGACCTCAAGGGGCAGGAGGCTGAACGTTGTGGTTGCCAAAGCATCTCACCCCAAATGCAAATCCGTATCCGAACGGCTTTCCATTGTTTCGACTTGGGGAAAGGCCGTCAACACCAATAGAGCCACAAAGCATCTCCAGCAAGCTCAAATGGTGCCCTCGACAATCACGCAAGCAGGCGTCTTCTCTGGACTCTCTATCAATCGGTCTACGGCGTCTTTCCAAAGAGCCGAAATCTGCCAAGTGTTCAAAACAGAAAGGTTAAGACAGAAGCGGCTCAGGTATCAAGCCAACAAGAGGACCAAGAATCCGGCCAAGTGGAAACTTATGAGGTTCCAAGAGTAGGGTTAGCTCGTGACGACGACTGAGTCGGCTATAAAAGTCAGCAATTCCTTCGAACCCGTGAAGTAGGTTCAGAAAAACACCATGACAGCCAGAATCAAGAAGACAGCAGTTCGAACGATACTACAAAGAGATGTGTCCCAGCCCCAACAGAGAAAGTATGACACCGTCTCTTCAAGAGTCTTTCAGGCGCTCTGTTCTGCATAAAATCAGCGTGGCAAATCCAGAAAATAAGCGCTAGCACCACTCAAGAACCCAGTCAGGTCAGTCATCTTCAATCGATTGTCCGTTACCGAAACAGGAGGGCCATGACAGCGATCCACGAAATCAGCTGCCAATAATGAAAATACGGCCGGATATGTTATCCATACGGTCTACATGGTGGGCACTCATCCCAGCGAAAACCTTCACAGAAAAAGCAAGGATGGGGCTACCACATCCCAAGCGTGGCCTGGCTTTAATGTGGCCACCTCTTCCCAAAATCAGCCTCCTCCGCATGACAATTAAAGCTCCCTTGAAAAGGCCGATAGGCAAAAAGACCCCTCGTTCCATGTAGAGTCAAGCTCGAATAGCGAGAAAGAGTCGACTTTTCATCCTAGCACCGTAGAGTAAGAGCTACTTCAAGAGCTCCAAAAACAGCTCAGGAGCAAAGATAAAGAGATGGCCAAATTTTATTCCAAAATCGACGACTTGACGAATGTCGTGATATAGCACACGACCCAAATCTCTCGGGCGCCCTCCAATCAAGCGCAAGTTTCTACCCATGAGCCAGGTGATAACAATCCGAAGCAACCAATGCCTTTCCCCTTAGGTACAAGTTTGGGCGAGCCACAAGAAAGTCCGCCACATTCCACATCTAGGGACGCCTTGGCCCCGGATGGCACTATCCCACTAACACAAGATCGGATAATGGATTTGGTCACCAGCAAGGTTAAAATATTGGTGGCCGAAGCTGATGCTCAGAAAGAAATTGGCAATAGTAGGCGGCCATTTCCCGCACAATACGATATGATCGAGTTCCTTAGCGGCTATGTCATTCCTAAGTTCAGAAGATTTAACGGGAGGGGGAACACAAATCAGCACGTCGCCCACTTTAAAGTGTCGTACAGAAATACAGGGGGCAATGATGCACCCCTTCTTCGTCAGTTTGTCAGCAGCCTGACTGGTGTCGCTTTCGACTGGTACGTGAGCGTACCAGATGGGCCCGTCACTACTTTTGTTCAAATGGTGTCTCTGTTTCGGCAAAGGTTCATGAGTGTCTGTGATAAGATCTTCATTGCTGACCTTGTGAGGACCAAGCCGGGGAAGAATGAAAGCAACACGGACTTTATCGCCCGATGGCGTAATCTCACGGTCAAGTGTGAATCGCCACTGGAGCAGGACTAGTCCATCAACCTTCTAATTTGGAACCTCAGCAATTGGATGGTCTCATTTTTATATACAGCAGGCCTCAAGAGGTTTCAAGAGTTGACCAAGAGAGTCCAAATGCATAAACGCTCGAAGCAAGAGTCTCCCCCGGACCCTCAGAGCGACAAGTTTTGGATGAACCGAAAGGATACCAACCGTAAAAGCGGGGATTCCAATAATACTAACGCCTTCAATGCGTCTGACAATGAAGACAAGTGAAAGGTGGGCGGATCAAAAACAAACCGGGCTCGAAAGCTAGTGCTAGGCAGAGAAGGGCCTTCACTAGAGAAGAAAAAGAACTAAGTCTACTTTTTCAGAAAGGACAAGATCCGCAAGATATTCAAAGATGCCTTGAACAACGGTCTACAATTGCCAAAGTCGAAAAGACCTCATGAAGCAAAAATGACCGACAATCCTCTATATTACCCGTACCACCGAGTAGTGAGCCATGCGATCGAGGATTGCTATATTTTCAAAAATTGGGTCGAGAAGCAGTACATGACTGGAGAGATCGAGCTGTCCAAGAGTGTGTCGGTGAAAAATCAAGCTGTAACTGCCAACTTCATACAGACACAAGCTGAAGCCTTCTGCGAGCAGACATCTGAACCCGCTACCTTATGAAATGAAACTAACTCGCCGCAGTCTTCATGGATCATGCACATGTCTAAAAAAATGAAGAAGATGCTAAAGCTACTTCAGAAAGAGCCCAGAACAGAATGGGAGGGGCAGAGGGAGCCCACCGTTCCAGTTACCAATTCGGCCCGATCAGGCTCAAAATCCAAAAAGCTTAAGAAGAAGAAAAGTGCATCTCGACACGAAAAAGTGTCTGCGGGAATATCGACAATTCAAAAATATATCAATTCCTGTTCATATCAGAATTTTGCACTTTTATACCGCCCATTCTTGATCGCATTGCATATAGGTAGGTACTTTTGATCCGTGTTTTCTACATAATTGCAGGTTATAGGCTCTCAGTCCAAAACAATGAAAATCATAAGCAGTCATGACAAATTCAGGACAATTTCCAAAAACGGATAAAAATACGGGTTCCGCTCACCATCCGTCAGGTGCCGCTTACCAGTTCAGGAGAAAATGGTCAAGCAAGGGTCATTCAAGCACAAAGCATGATAGAGGAAGCACGAAAATCAAGTTGACAACGCGGAGCTTGAGAAAATCAAGGAAAAAAGTCCACACATTTTCATCTTTTGGACTGTTGAAAATCTGGGAGAAAAATGGAAGGATTCAGCAAAGACAAGTGTACTAAACAGAGTAATAAAGCAACACAGGGCAGTCAGAGAAATTTGGAGTTCCAACTCCCCAAAACGGTCGCGGTTCTGCGGTCTAAGGCTTTTATTGGCGGCGTTCCATGGCCAATACGTGGCGTCTCATGCCAAATTTTCAGGGGTAGTTTTGACATTTTTTAAGGGCTCAGAAAAAGACGCTAGAGCTTCACTTCACTGTCTATAAATACTCCAGATCAGAGCTATATGAAGGATGTATATTTTCACTAGTTTTTTGTTAGAATTTAGTGTAACATCTTCTTCTTCTTCTTCTTTCCTCCATTAAAATTGTAGTGAGAGCTTTTAAGTGGATGATAAATGAAGAGGAGTGTTTTTTTATATCCATGTCTTGTAATTTGTTAACTAGTTTTCAGATATATTGCTTGTTATTTTCTTTGTTAAGTAGTTATTGGTTTTCTTGTTCTTGTTCTATTTTCTTTTATCCTTTTAACTATGATGCGTAAGAGTGATCCTTGCCTAGGTGAGGTCCCAAGTAACTAGTTATAATTTTCTACCTCATTTCTTTCTATCTTCTTTACTTATTTTATTTTCTTTTATTTTATAATGTGTAAGTAGTTCTCACTTGTTAGGGTAGGATAAGAAAAGTTTGAGATAAGGAAATCTTTCTCACTTTTTCCTTTACCCAACAACTTGATTCGAACTCCCGTCAAGGCAATCACAATCTTCTCTTTATGGCACCCTATCCTATATGATAGCAGTGACACCCTAGTGAGACCGGTTGTGTTTGAATTGACTGGAGATTATGGCTAAGAGCCAAGAACGGACGGATAAGGACCAAAAGAAAGGAACTAAGCGTTGGAAAGTCTAGCTTATACTCGCAAGTTTATTTCCTAGTCGTGCTAATCCCCGTTGTTGCCGATTACCGTAACATCGATATCAAGAGTGGAAAATGAAATAAGTGAGCGAACTCCTAACTCAAACTAACCTAATCCTAACCCTAATAAGCTTCTATTAATATAACATACTTAACTTTGAACAAACTCGGACAATTTGGACTTAACTTGTTAAAAAACTAAGAAAAAAAATTCCCATCTCTTCGTGGATCGACTCGTACTCAATCGGTTAGCTACCAAGCGAAACCGTCTTGATTGTAGTAATTAAAATTAGCATAAAAACTTAACAATCAAATAGCGCCGTTGTCAGGGAGACGGTAGTTTATTTCTTTGTGTAGTTTCGGATTAATTTGTGAATATATATATATATATATAAACAAATAAAACTATAAAAAACATTTTGTTATTTTTGATTCTTTTTGTGTAAGTGTGCAGAATAGGGAGAAGATCAAGTTCAATGCTAAAGTCGTGGGGAGTTAGACCCACATCTCACGGCTACACCGCGGCAGATCAAGATGAGACCGTGGCTAACCGTACAAATTCTGGAGCAAATTTAGTGACTAATTCAAGACTTAGAGGGTCCAAACCAGAAGAGGAGATTAACTTTAGCATAGTGAAGAAATTTGGAGCTCTATATCGTCCAAAGGGTCGCGGAACCACTGTCCAACAATGCGTTTGACCGCTGAACCGCGGTCAAAATATTGTTTCAAAGCGCCAAAATTTTTGTGAGTATTTCTTTCTTTTGTTTACCCCCTCTGAACTCCACTAAAAACTATTTTTTCTGCAGTATTCTTTGCGCAAACTCTCTTCCCCTCTGCAATAAACTGTTTTTGTGCAGGATTCTTTACGCCGTCGCCAAAACAAAATTTTTGCAAGTATTTTAGATTTTTGTTTGTTATCGTTTTGCATAAATAATACATCTTTAAGGGGCTATAACACCAATTCAGATTGGATGGGGATTTCATCACCTTTCCTAAGACCCCAAAAAATCATAAAAAGCATATGTATTACTCTTGAGCTTAATTAAAAAATAGCTAGACTCGGCCAACTAAGGACTTGTCGTGCTCAATAGGACAGAGGAAGGTTGTGAGTATTCGGTCGTTTATCTAAACTTGACTTTGTGGTGCGTAGGCTAGACAAGTGAGGGGGTAATTTTAAAAAGGCCCGTCTCACGTGATTCGTGAGGAACCCTCCTTATCTCACTTGTGCTTACCTAGCCGCAATTGGCATTGAAGAGGCTGTTAGTAATATATGCCCTAGATGCCATTATTATATAGTGCTGGTTTTTATATTACATTTTAGAAGCTTGGGATATACACAAATATAATAACAGTCTTTATCAATATGGTAGTATGATACTTGGTTTGATTCTATCTTAACATGTGTATATGTTTCTTTTAACGTATCGCTAATACATGTTGATAGAGCCTTTAGGATATTTTCTTGATTATTGTGATGAAAGTCACACTAGTGGGGGATGGGTAGTCTATAAGCACATCCTTATACAGGTCTCTAGTCATAGGATTATCGAGACATGGCATCGATACTCTAGAGTAGACTAGTTTATACGCTTCTCATCCCAGCAGGGGAGATGGTCTGTCCCACAGCCATTAGTATATCGTACTGGAGATAGTATGCAGGTGCTCATTAGGTTATGAGTTACATTGGACAGACTCGTGGGGAACTGCTGGTTGGTATTATACCTATCGTCGGGTAGAAGGTCCCAGGTGACATGAGTACAGCTTAGTCCGTCAACTTGACATCGCTATTCCGTCTCGATTGTGTTTCCCACCGTTCTTAGATTATTACCCTACCACGACTGAAAGGATTAGTTCAAACAGGTAATGGTTGGGTGCAGTCCCGAAGCAATGGGAGGCAGTAGTGGTTAGATAGGTACTGGTAGGTTATTGGGCTCCACTCTGACATGACTTATTGCACTATTAGGGGTCTGACGGTTACCGCTCCTAGGCCCGATATGCGATACTCATAGACGAATAGACCAGACTGTACGGAGATTGTCACGGATAGACTTAGTAGGAATTCGGATGAGCTTTCTCTATTAGGAATATGTATTCCCTAGAGGCCATTATTGTATTATATAGTGGATGCTTGGACATATATATAGGACTTTCTTACCCAACATGATAGTATGCTATCCGGTTGCCTTTATCTTAACATGTAGACTGGTATTCTTGTACTGTCTCTCTCTTACATGTTGATAAAGCCCAAAAGATGTAGCTTGACTATCAGGACTATGATGGAGATCATACTGCTGGGACTTGTGTAGTCTAAAAGCACATCCTTTAATTGTTCCTAGTCGAGAGAATATCGAGACAGGGCATCGATATACCAGAGAAGACTAGTGTGCACGTTTCTTGACCCTGTATAGGGCGATTGTTGGTCCTATAGCCATTGGTGTTTGATATCAAAGATTGTACACAGGTGCTCATTAGAGAATGGGTACACCAAACAGGACTCACTGAGGACTCCTAGTTGGTAGTATACCTATCGTCAGATAGCAGTCCTCTGGTGACACTAGTACAGGTTAGTCTGTAGACCTGAGATCGTCATAGAGTCTTTGTGTGGCTCCCACTGTGCTTTTATTTCCTCCATACCACGGCTCAAAGGAGATGTGCAAACAGGTGGATTTTGGGTACAGTCCTGAGTCACATGGAGGCAATGAGCGATAGGAGGGGTTTCGTCTCTCCCGGTATTGGGGGTTGATGTTTCGCTATGCTCGATTGGCTATAACTGGAAGTCCTGGCCAGGGCTGCTGCTGAGATTTACTGATAATAGTTATCAGTAGTTTCTCGAACCGTTATAGCCCAGACATCGGCATGACTCATTACGTTACTGGGGTCTTACGATTCCACCCCTAGATATGATATGCGACATATCAGACGAAGAGACCGGACTGTACGGTAAGTGTTACTGATAGGCTTCATGGAGAGTATGGACAAGCTTGCTTGTTGATCTTCATATCGCTCAATACCTGGATAGCCGTTACGTCCAGCTAGTACCGCTGACAGCTTGCGGGTGACTGATGTGATCATCATCTACTGCTGGCGTATTGAAAAGTCTTTAGAGTCCCACACAGAAGTTTCCTGGTTCAAGCGAAACGAAGTAGGGCACATATGTGATATGTGCGGGGGGGCTGATTAAATACGAGTATGTGATACCGTATTGTAATATGGCAGTTATCTGTTATCGGTCAGGTTATATGTGATATAACCGGATTATCAAATCAAGAGTTGATTTGATAATGTGATTTACAGATAAATGATATTAGTCGGTTATATGTAATATAACCGGATTATTAAATCAAGTGTTGATTTAATAATATGATATATATTATATTTGATATAATTATATCTTAAACTAATATTATTAGCACACTAATAATTATTCTTCATAATACACACACACATACATATATATATATATATACATATACATACATACATATATATATATATATATATATATATATAATGAAGCATGTCATTATTTTCTATTTTTAGAAAATGGAAAATGAGAGGTAGAAAATGAAGAGATATGGAGGGTATGGTGCATAGCATGGTTCATGGATTATAATATTACTCTTGACTAACTATTGAAGTGTGGTTCCATTTTTATTATTGGAATATATTGATACTTCAATGAGTGAGTTCTTTTTTGATGAACCATTCTACACTTGCTCTTTTTTTCTTGAGTTGAGCTCACACTCTTTCTTGCTCTCTTCTTCTTCTTCCTCTAAATGCCTCAAAGCTCCAACCCTTCACATCTGATGTGAATCATGGAGTTTTGAACAAATTAGTGAGCAAACCAACACCCCTACTTCACCATCCTACAATTGATTAGCAATCAAGTGTAGTGTGTTTCCTACACTAAAAAGTTTAGTGTAGAGGTAGCATGGATTGGCGGACTTCGGGTGGATCATCTTCGGCAGGAAGATCATCGGAGGAGGCTCATTCAAACTCAAAGTGGAGCCTAATGGAGTCGCGTGGACTACAACCCGGAGCTTTAGAAGAGAAGGACACGGTCATCAAAGGTTGTATGCTCTTTCCTTCTCTTTAGTTCTTCATATCATCATAGGAAAACCCTAAAAGTCTAGTTAAGATCTTAGTTAGTCTAGCTTAGCACCTAGAAAAATTTAAATTTGGCATGTTTGATGCTAATAGAACCTCATGGTGGTGCTAGGGTAGACTTTCATGCTCATCGACCTTCTTATCGACAGATACCTGGGTAGCCGTTACGTGCAGCTAGTACCGTTGACGTGCTTGTGGTTAAACCGACTGCCAACATACTGTCGAGTCTTTAGAGTCCCAGATAGAGGGTTTCCCTGCTTCGGGCGAAACGATGTAGAAGTCGTATGGTTTTACGACAGGGTTCGATCATATATAAGTACTTGTGCACGTATGATGTTCGAACGGATAATACTAGTGGGTTTTGGTTTAAGCCAGATCTTAGTATTAGATTATTGGATTATTTTCATCTCTTTGTATTTGTATTTTTCGGAATACGGATACGGGTATGTATACACGGTGAGGGGTATTCTTGTAATTTTGCAAGAGTGGTTCAAGAAGAAGACACCTCATTTCTTGTTTAAACCATTTTGTTAAATGGTTAATGAGGTGGAGGTATGAGGTGTTACTCGCACCTAGGATAGACCCAAGGTGGGGTGCACAAACTACCGGGTTCCTAAAGTGCCGAGTGGCGTACTCATTTTATTGAGGGATGTTGCTTCACTTCGGAAATTTGGTGGGTAGTTTGCCGTACCCATAGGGGTCTAGGATGGGGTTTGGCTATTCATCATGACCGTGGAATCCGTCTTTCGTTAGAGGCTTAAACACGGAATTCCTAGTATATCCAATATATTCATCTGTGATCTGGAATGCCTATTATTGCGTGAGATGAATTGATATTTGTATATTATATATATAATAGACGTTTCTTATGTTTTGCACCCGTGCTAGTCCAGCTCTCGCTTTGGTGTTAGTTAAGTAACCTAACTGTGTATGACGGGGCCCCATGGCGAATGCGGATGGCATAAGCGTACGTTGTATTTTTATTTCTTTCTGCAATGATAGGATTAAATGATGGGACAAAATTAATTTATTAATGCAAAGGAAACAATCCAAAGTTGAATCATTGGAACAGTTTCAAAATCACTTAGTTTTTTCAAAAAGAAACTTTTAAATGCGGAGCCTAAAACAGTCCTTCAAAAGTTATCGTGGTTCCTTCGATTATATCAAGTTCATTACGTTCACGGTTTTGCCAAAACCATTCATAGCCCTCCGTCATTTCAGATGGGTATTCAGTAGTATTCAAGCTATGTATTTTGACCTTCGCCAAGGTATAGTGATTAGTAACTGCTGGATATTCATCTGTAGCATAGATAGATGTGTTGGTTTGGGACAGTCGTACTATTATTTTGGCCTTCGTCAAAGGTATGTACGGGTGGGTTCAAATTAACCTGGAAAATGACGGGTAGAACATGACATGCGACTTATGATATGTTGGCCTTCGTTAAGGTCATAAGAGTTTGGGGCAAAAATCCATATCGAGAGTTTCTAAGGAAATTGAAACTTGCTAGTGTTGCATACCATTTGGAATGTGATGATTTTGGTAGGATTCCTTCAAAGTTTTCGCATGATGATATTTGGATCCCGATCCTACTGTGAGTATCCGCTACTCCTCGGGAGATTTTTTCACTAAACAATCAATGCTATAAACCAAGTAGGTGTCTAGAACGGTGTTAGCGGGTCTACGCCTCCAGGGAAAAGAGATTATGTAATTAAAGAACTTCGCGAAATCATTGGAAAACCTCCCTCGAAGTACCAACACTAGCCTGGCCGAAAGGTTAAGCAAGAATTGTAGGGTGAGATTAATCCTGACTAATTCTTCTTTTATGATTTGAGGAAGGATTCTAGAAACAGTGGGAGCCATCTTGTTTAGATAAACTAATAACCAATCTAAACTTGCAAGAGCATCATGTTGAGTGTTCTTCTCTCTCTCCTATTTGCAGCGACCAATATGACCGGGCTTAGGTTACTGCTAGATAATAAATTAATGGGGCCAAACTATAATGATTGGCTAAGGAATGTCCAGATGACCATTACCTATGACAAGCTGGGCTACATCCTTACTACCAAAGCCCCAGCCATCTCAGGTCCAGATTCCAATGTCACGGATATTGAGATCCGTAAGACATGGGAAATTGACAGTGCGAAAAACAAGTGTCTCGTGCTTGTCTCAATGGATAATGAACACCAGAGGTAGCACGAGAAGATGGACTTAGCTTCCATCTTCCTCCATACCAAAGATTTATATGGAGAGCAATCTCGTATCGCAAGATATGAGACCTTAAGGATATTGTTTCAGGTGAGGTTGGCTGTCGGGTCATCAGTAGGGGGCCATGTCCTTAAGATGATTAGCTATATTGAAAAGCTCGCGGACCTTGGGACCACGTTGGAGAACGAGTTATGTACTGACTTGATTCTACAATCCCTCCCTCCTACCTATGCCCAGTTTATCTTGAATTTTAATATTCAAGAGAAGGAAGTTACACTTTTAGGACTCCTCAACATGTTGAGAAGTGCTGAGGGCACCCTGCAGGAAGCCAGGGAGACACCCGCTCTGCTTATTGGGGAATCTTCTTTTTCTAGATCCAAGGCGAAAGCCAAAGGAAAGAAGAAGAAGGCCTCCACCTAGCCAACAGGCAGTGTCAGTAAGGTAAAGGGAAAGGGCAGGGCAAAAGTTTCGGGGCTGACAGTAGGGAAGGAGTGATGTTTCTATTGTCACGGGAAAGGGCATCGGAAAAGGGATTGCAGAGCTTGGAAAGCCAGAATCGAGGATTCGAAGCACGTTGTGGCTTCGGCTTCAGGTGTGTTTATGATTGAAAACTGTCTGTCAATTAACACTACTTCCTAGGTACTCGATACCGGATAAGGATCTCATATCTGTAATTCATTACAGGCTGTAAGAAACAGTAGAGTTATCAAGGTAGATGATATGACTCTCAGGGTTGCTAACGGAATGAGCGTGGACGCTGTATCCATAGGGGAATATCACCTAGGAATGACAAGTTGACATATTTTGATTTTACGTAACTGTTTGTGTATACCTAGTTTGACTTGTAATATAATCTCTATATCTTTACTTTCTAAAAAAGGTTATGATTTTACTTTTGTAAGCGATGTAGTAAACATCCACCTTAATCATTGTTTGATTGGGTCAGGTACACTAGGTAACGGTATATACGTATTAAATCAAGCTCAGGTTTTCAACATCCAAAACACACATAAAAGAAAGTCTCCAGAATTAAATCAAGATTTCTTATGGCATTGTAAACTGGGTCACATCAATGAAACACGGTTGACGAAGTTACATAAAGAGGGATGTTTGGATCCGTTCGAATATCAGTCCTATGCAACTTGTCAATCTTGTCTCAAAGGAAAGATGACAAAGACTCCATTCACTGGACACGGGATAAGAGTGAGCGAGCTCTTGGGGCTCATACATAGCGATGTGTGTGGTTCAATGTCTACACATGCAAGAAGTGGTTATTCCTATTTCATTACTTTTACGGATGATTTCTCAAGGTATGTGTAATACCCCAGGTGGAGTTGGGGATGAAATACCACCTATCCTGTGAGAAGTGAGATGTTATCCGGTAACGAGGCAGGGATGTAACCGATACGGATACACACGGGGACCCACTGTCGAACAAAGGGGAATATCGAATTCCATTCCGAAAGAGGGAACGATCAAAACTATAAATGGAATGATACGACTCCTATAACACAGAGGCGCCTTTTGGATGAATCGAAACTCCGAAGTTTGAAGAACTCCGTAGTTAAGTGTGCTTGAGCTAGGGAAATTCTAGGATGGGTGACCTACTGGGAAGTAACCCCCTTCTTGTGTCTGGTTCATTCAAAGGGACAAAACTGTATGGTTTCGGCCAGAGCGGACAATACCATCTGTGTTTGGGGGTGGGTCGAGACAGTATGGACATGTATTCTTGATGAAACATAAATCTGAGGCCTTTGAGAAATTCCGGGAATATAAGAATGAAGTGGAAAAACAAACCGGCAAAAGTATCAAGACATTATGATCTGATCGAGGTGGTGAATACTTAAGTGCCGAGTTCCTGGATTACTTAAAAGAGAATGGAATTCTCTCTCAGCTTATTCTTCTATACACACCTTAAAACAACGGTGTATTGGAAAGGAGAAACCAAATCTTATTGGATATGGTACGTTCCATGATGAGTAACGCTGAGTTACCGCGCTCCTTCTGGGGTTATGCACTAGAATCAGCTGCATAACTTTTGAATAAGGTTCCTACCAAGACTGTGCCTACCACACCATATCAGATTTGGAGTGGGAAGAAACCCTATCTTCAGTATTTGAAGATATGGGGATGTCCAGCTTTTGTAAAAAAAGTAGTATGCGAACAAGCTCGAGGCATGCTCAATACTGTTTAAGTTTGTGGGATACCCAAAGAACTCCAGGGGGTATCTTTTCTATTACGCGGAGGAACAAAATGACTTTGTTTCTCGGCATGCCCACTTTTTAGAAAATTAATTTCAAGAAAAAGAAATAAGTGGGAGTTCAATAGAACTGGAAGAAATTCCAGAACCACACTGAAAGCTTGGTAGAACCAGAAGTTTCGAAAGAACAGGACATCCCAGCGCCACTCCGTAGGACTAGTAGGCAGTCTCATCCGCCCGAGAGATACTACGGTTTTCTCATAGATGGGGATAGAGAGTATTGCATCATCAACGATGATGAGCCAACTAGTTTCCAGCAAGCCATTTAGAGCAGAGACTCGGTAAAATGGCTGGATGCAATGCGGACTAAAATGGAGTCCATGTACACCAACAAAGTATGGACTTTGGACATTGCTCTAGAAGAGGGAAAACCGTAGGCTGCAAAAGGATCTTCAGAAAGAAGATTGGTGTAGATGGACAGGTTGAGACCTATAAGGCTAGACTTGCTGCAAAAGGTTTTCGTCAAAGATCTGGTTAGGCTATGATGAAACATTTTCTCCAGTGGCTATGCTCAAATCCATTCTAATCCTTCTTGCCATTATTGCCTTTCACGATTATGAAATTTGGCAGATGGACATAAAGACCGTTTTTCTGAATGGAAATTTGGAAGAGCGTGTCTATATGGATCAGCCGAAGGGTTTCATAGAGAGTGGGAGTAGCGGAAGAGTGTGCAACTTGCTTAAGTCCATTTATGAACTAAAGCAGGCATCGCGGAGTTGGAACATCTATTTTGATGAGACGGTTAAACAATTCGACTTAAAAATCCAGATGAACCATTCATTTATAGTAAGAACGTAGCGAGAACCGTGTTATTCCTCGTCTTGTACGTGGATGGCATTCTCTTGATAGGAAATGACATTCCTATGCTACAATCAGTCAAAAGATTATTGTCACAAAGGTTCCCATGAAGGACCTGGGTGATGCCTCCTACATTCTGCGGATCCAGATCTATCGTGATAAATCTAAACGGATGTTGGGACTTTCACAGTCAAGGTACATTGACACCATACTGAAAAGATTCAGTATGGAAGATTCAAAGCGCAGTAATCTACCAGCTTATCATGGAACCACCCTTTTGTTAGTTATATATATGCCCTAGAGGCCATTACTGTACATACAATGTATATTGTAATGGATGCTTGGACATATATAGGGAGGACTTTCTTGCTCGACATGATAGTATGCTATCTGGTTGTACTTTATCTTAACATGTACACTGATTGTCTCTATATTACATGTTGATAAAGCCCTTAGGATATGTACTCGACAACTGGGACTATGATGAGATCATACTAGTGGGGCCACGGTAGTCGACGAGTACATCCTATAACTGTTCCTAGTCGAGGGTGTATCGAGACAGGGTATCGATACACCAGAGTAGACTAGCGTATACGCATCTTGACCCATATGATGGGCGATGGATGATCCCATATCCATCGGTGTTTGACATCAAGGATAGTGTACGGATTCCCAGTAAAGACTGGGTACACTGGACGGACTCGCCGAGAACTCCCAGATGGTATTATACCTCACGTCAGATGGCAGTTCTCCGGTGACACTGGTACAGGTTAGTCTGTAGACCCGAGATCGTCATAGAGTCTTTTGTGATTACCACTGTGCTTTGATTTCCATCATACCACGTCCAAGAGGGCGTGCAAAAAGGTGGTTTTTGGGTACAGTCCCGAATCACATGGAGGCAATTAGCGATAGGAGGGGATTCGTCTCTCCCGGTATAAGGAGTTGATGTTGTGCTGTGTTCGATTTGCTATAATTGGAAATCCCTGGCCAGGGTTGCTGAGATTTATTGGTAAGTGTTATCAGTAGTTTCTCGAACTGTTAAAGAGCTCATATCGACACGACTTATCAAGCTACTGGGGTCTGACGTTTACCACCCCTGGGCGAGATATGTGACATATCAGACGACGAGACCGGACTGTATGGGAGTGTTACTGATTGGATTCACAGGAGAATGTACAGGCTTGCTTGTTGATCTTCTGATCACTCAATACCTGGGTGGCTGTTACGTTTAGCTGACCGCTTGCAGCTTGTGGGTGTTTGATATGATCATCACCTACTGCCGGCGTATCGACGATTCTTTAGAGTCCTACACAGAGGTTTCTTGACTCAGGCAAAACGTAGTAGGGGTACATATGTCATATGTGCAGGACCGAGTATAATTCGATATGAGATACCGTATTATATTCTCGCGATATTTGAAATCAGCCGGGTCATCGGATCAAGTGTTGATTCGATGAATCGGTAAATGATATATTAGTCGGTTATATGCGATATAGCCGGATTGTCGGATCAAGTGTTGATTCGATGATTTAATGTATAATTATATATTTGATATATTAAATTATATTAACTAATATAAGCTCACTAAAAGATTCTTTTTCTCACTCGGGTAATACATTGATATATATGCGATATATGTTAATTGTATTATTTTATTTTGTTACAATAAATATTATATATGTGATATATAATATTGTAACATGATGTGGTTATTAATGCAACATGATTAGTGGAGATTAAACATGGTTATGGTTTGATTTGGGTTAAGCTTTTCTAGAACTTTCTAGAAGGTTTTGTTTTGTTTTGTGCAAAGATATTTGTGTTGATATTTTAAGTGACTCATGCTTTAACCCAACCCAAACCCTAGCCCTAGTTAAATCTCTACAAAGGTTACATTGACCATGGTTGCATTTCTAACCTCATTCTTGACTTTCATTATTCATCACAAAAGAAAATGATCTTCTTCATCCTTCTTCTTCTTTCATGGAAAAACTTTCTAGCTTTTTCAAACGTGATGAAAATGAGTGAAAAATAGAAAACAAATGAGAGCAAAAATCCTACTTCATCATCCTCACCTATCCTTACCATTTAGATGAGGGTGTTCACTTCATTTAGTGAGTGAGAGCTTGTGTTAAAGAAACTTCAAGGTAGATCATCTTCGTTATCGAAGATCGGATGCAAGCATGCATCTTTCTCTTCGTGGAGCCTCTCAAGAGTCCAGAACTTGATGATCGCAGCGAAGAGACCTCAACACAGAGCTTATGAAGTGAAGAACCGGATCTACAAAGGTTGTAATCCCTCTCACTTAATGTTAAAGTGTTTAACATGTTTGTTTCGCCTAATCTCTAGTTTAAAGATCTTGTTAAGGGTTGTTCGACACGGCTAAAGTTTTAATCGGGCATGGTTGATACCTCGTAGACCCTTGTGAGAGTGCCTAGTAACCCTACAGTGGTATCAGAGCCAAGCTAGATCTTTAGGCGAAGTCTAGATGAAGTTTAAAGTCCGATCGAACCCGGAAACCCCGATTTATACCCTTCTCTGGATATTTTTCAAAAATGTTGATTTTTTCTTATTAAAAATACTCGGAAAAATAAGCAAGAAAATCTAAGGATTACTGTGAAGTACGGACCACCAAAGCGATCACGTGACCGCGGAACGGCGGCAAAACCACGCACGTGGCCGCGGTTCCGCTGCTGAACTGTGTCATTGGGTCCTACTACTTCACAGTATTATTCCTGGGTTATTTTGCACAATTCTGAGAATTTTTAATTCCACTCAAGTGTTGAGTTTTCTGGGTTGTATTGGGAGCTCGTTGATTCGATCGGAAAGTATAACTTCGTTTACTTTGTCCGGGTAATTTTTTAGAACGTGTTAAAAAGTTTGAACGGATATCAATAACTCACTTTTTCCCCTGCCGGAAAATTTCCAAGCGTTGGATTTTTCCATAGTTTAAGAATGTTCTATGTCGTGCAAGTAACGCGGTGGACCCTCTAGAAGAACACAAACCTTAACTCGATTATGTGACCGTCTTGAACTACCTCTAAACCTTAGGGTTTGGGGCAGTACGGCGTGCCACGTGTGAGGCGTTGGCTTGACCCTTCTACGGCTGGACCATTGGTACTGTGACATGTGATGGATGTTTTTAAACTAATTTCAAGTGTTAAGAACTATTTGGGAAAACTTGGATGTTTGATTATTCGATCGGAAAGTTTAACATTGTCTATATATCTGGAATGTGATACAATATTTGGAATCCACATGTAGTTATGAGATAACTAATTTGAATGTTATAAATCTAGCAGTTCAGTCTCAGATGATCGGTTGCCATAGAATTTTGATGTGATCAAAAGTCCATCACAATCACGTAGCGTACGCGGATACTCACCGGGTAAACTTAACAGACAGCCATGCCCCATAGCCCCGACCAAGTGACTGTAGGAGAACCCCGTCGCCAAAAGCATCCTTTCGGGTGCTCGCGGCAGTGGTGTTCCGCCTTAGTGCAGTTCGTCGACGGCATTGGGGGTGCGGTCGTCTACTAAAGTTTGCAACGAGCATTCGATCAGGTTGTCGGGAATCTTGTTGAATTGCCCGACTTGATATTGAAAAGAGTTTTCGATAATGAGACTAAGATGCGGGGTTTATAATTGTTAGGCATGAGATGTCTAAGGAATTCATTTGGTTAGGCATGCGATGTCTAAGGAGGTTGCGGATTCCAACTGTTGTATTTTTACACATTCTTTTCTGTGACCGTAAGTGTAGTATGTAGTTGTATCGCCAGTTTTCGTTGCTATATATCGACGACAATCGGTGTATGCATACTTACTTACGTTGATGTCATGTGATGTTGTGTGTTGCTGTGATATGTTATATTGGATCGTCGTGTTTGAATAGCCGAGGGTTTTATGTGAGATAAGGGTTTTTATTTTCATTCATGTAAAATTCATTTGTACGTAATATTCTTTTATTGGGGCACTTCCGGGCTGAGGATGATGTCATCATTGTATATTATTTACTTTTCCGCATTAGGTAGACCCAAGGCGGGGAGCACAAGTAACCGGGTTCTAGGGTCTAGTGGGAGACCATCTCGAGGAGTCGAGACCGGGTCTCCTAACCCTAGAATTGGCAGTGTTGCTTGCCGCTCTCATAGGGGTCTAGGGATGTGGGTTTGGCTATTCATCGCGACCGTGGAATCCGTGTTTTATACAGGCTCGTATTAAAAACACGGACGTCCTAGTATATCCAATATTTCATATATGTTCTTCTGCTGCAATGTTCTGTGATGAGATCATATTACTGCCTGAGACGAATGTTTATATTATATATATGAGATATATATTATATATTGTTGATTTCGTTTCATATCTGATGCTTGTGAAGAATATTAAAATGGGACTTCATTAATGAGATTAATGAAATAAAAGAAACCTAAAGATGTTGTAGACACTTGTTTAAAAACCGGTAGCTCTAGTTCTTGCTTTGCATAGCGGTGTTCCTTGTAGAACATCCAGCACCTTATTCGTTAAGGAAAGAGCCGAGATCCCTTCACCGGGAGTGATCTCTTTATTGAAACTAGCAGATGTCGGTTTGTCTTTTGATTGCTTCTATAGTTTTTGCTTTGCATAGTGATATTTATGAAATATTCTACACCTTATTCGATGAGGAAAGAGCCGACGATCCCTTCACCGGGAGTGACCTCTTTAGCAAAACTAGAAAAGCCTCAAAAACATTCCATTTAAAATCACTCGATTCTACGACGATATCAAGTTCATTACGCAAAGGGTTTTCTTAAAAACCTGTCGTAGCCCTCCGTCATTTCAGATAAGTACTTCATAGTATTCGTGCTGCGTTTGTTGACCTTGTCAAGGTGTAGTGAGCGGTAGCTATTTATGCTTATCTGCAAAAGTATATGATACGATTGAGTTAGGGTAGTCGTGTGACTTTGTTGACCTTGTCAAGGGTCATGCGGGTAGGTTTAATTCAATCAAGAAATGACGGGTTGAACTTGACTTGCGGTCTATGGTTTGTTGACTTTGTCAATGTCATAGATCGCTCGGGGCAAAATATTATTGGTAAATTCAAGTGTTGAAATTTGCAATGAGATTGCTTACCTTCTATGAGATAGTTGGATCCCAATACCCGCTGCGAGTAAGAGTTACTCCTGCGAGAGTTTTACACATTACAATTAGCCGATCAAGTAGGTGTCTAGAAAGGTGTCAATGGGGTTACACCCCTGGGAAAATGAGATTTACTTTAATTAGGTCCGTGCGAAAGCACGGGGAACCTCCCTCAATGTACCGGCACTGGCCTGGCTGAAAGATTGGCGAACTTGTAGCGTGTAATTAATCCCGGCTAGTCTTTCCTTTTAGGGTTTGAATGATGATTTGACTAAAACAGTGGGAGACATCCTAATTAGACATATTAGATAACCAATCTAATCTTGCAAGAGCATACGCTGAGTGTTTTCTTCTCTCTCTCTCCATGTAGCGACCATATCCCGTCTTAATCAAGATAATAATACGGATGTATTGACCGAACCCGCTTGTTATACTGAGTTGGGGAATATTGGTCCCGCTCCAACTTATAATTGTTATAAGACAGAGCAGGAAATTGGGGATTACCAGAATTCCCGTGCCGCCCAAACGAAGAAAGTGCATGCTGATGCATCTTCTTCGGGTGTGTTCATTACAAAGAACTGTTTATCAATGTCCTTTACGTCCTGGGTATTTGATACCAGATCAGGATCCCACATATGTAATTTGTTACATGGGCTACAGAAAGGTAGAGAACTAAGAACAGGTGATAAATTTCATGAGATAGAAACGGTGCAAGTGTTGCAGCCAAGTCTGTTGGTAATTATCACCCTGTATTAACAAATACATTGATTCTGAACGAATGTTATTAGATACCGAACCTGATATACAACATCATATCTGTCTCTTTATTAGTAAAGAAGAATATAATTTTGTATTGTTGGATAATGTTTTGAACATTTCCTATATCAAAAGTTGATCGGTTCAGGCACGTTATCTAAAAGCATGGACGTTCTAAATCAAACTACGGTTCTTAGTATGCAGAACGCACACAAGAGGAAGAGTTCAGAAATGAAAGAATCCTTCTTGAGGCATTGTAGACTAGGTCATATCAATGTGACCCGACTAGTTGAAGTTACACATAGATGCATATTTAAATTAGTTTGAATTTACATCTTGTGAAACTTGCCGGTCATGTCACAAAGATAAGATGACCATAGCTCTGTTTATTGGAAATAGAGAAAGAGTTAGTGAACTCTTGGGATTGATACATGATGATGTATGTGAGTCCCCTGTCTACATATGCCAAGACCGGTTCTTTGTACTTCATTACATTCTCTGATGATCACTCAAGATTCAGACATATGTTCCTGTTGATACACAAGTCTGAAGCTTTTGAGATATTCACAGAATATAAATTAGAAGTAGAGAACCAAAAACGGGTAAAAGTATTATGTCCTTTGATGAGATCAGGGAGGAGAATACTTGAGCACGAAATTCCTGAACTATTCTAAAGGAGAATGAGATTCTCTCTCAGCATTACTCCTCCGTATACACCATAGCACGATGGTATATCGGGGCGGAGCAATAGCACCATATGTGATATGGTGTGCTCTATGATGAGTACTACTGAGTTTCCTATTTCCTTTTGGGAGTTATGCACTTGAGAAGCAGCATACCTATTGAATAGGGTTCAAATCAAATCAGTTGCCTACCACCTCATATATGATATGGAAAGGGAAGAGCCCATATCTTAAGTTTGTAGAGATTTGGGGTTGTCCGGCCTATGTCTAAAAGCAACATCCGGACAAGCTCGAGATAAAGTCAGATCTGTGGAAGTTTGTTGGATATCCCAAGCATACGCAAAGGAATATCTTCTACCAAACCGAGGAACAAAAGATGTTTTGTTTCTCAGCATGCCATCTTTGTGAAAGGGAATTTCTTGTGAAGAAATTAGTGGTCATGAGGTAGAACTGGAAGGAATTCCAGCTATACAAACTTTACCAGATGATTTGGTAGAACCAAAGGATTCAATAGTAACCAACAAACCTTAGCCTCTCCGTCGATCTAGTAGGGTTCCTCACCCACCTGAGAGATACTTCGGTTTCTCTATGACAGTGGGAGCGAGGATTGCATCATGAGAAGATGACCCAACTAGTTTCGAGCAGGCCTTCAGGAGTGGGACTCTGTAAGAATGGCTGGATGCTTAGTGATCTGAGATGGAATTCTTATACACCAACAAAGTATGGACTTTGGTTGCTTTATCTGAAGGGTTAAATCCCCATCAGGAGCAAGTATATCTTGAGAAGGTTACTCGGTGTATATGGAAAAGTTGAGACTTTCAAAGCTATGCATAAGTCCATCCAGATCCTACTTGCCACGGCTACATACCATGACTACGATATCTGGTGGTTGGGTGTCATGACTGCTTTTCTAAATGATGTTTTAGAAGAGTGCGTCTATAAGTACACAACCAGAGGGCTTCGTAGACAGTGGGAGCAGTGGAAACGTGTGCAAGATGTTTTATGTGATAAAGCAGGCATCGCGGAGTTGGAACGTCTGTTTTGATGTGGTAGTCAAAGAGTTTGACTTCATCAAAATGGTAGATGAAACTAGTATATACAAAAAGGTAGTAGGGAATATGGTGGTGATCCTCGTAGAGTACGTGGATGACATACTCTTGATAGGGAAGGAGTTTCCTATGCTACGCTCGGTTAATCTCCGATTATCACAAGGATTCTCCATATAGGATCAAAGCGATACCTCCTAAATCCTGGGTTTTGGATCTATGAGTTAGTTCTAAGTGGATGTTAGGATTCTCACTAGTTGTAGTGAGATGGTATCAATCGATCCTGGGGAGAATCATTAGAAAGGTTCCAGGGTGATAAGGACAAATGAATGTCAGTCGCAGGCATTTTTTTTACCCTCAGTGGAGGGACGGTATGTTGGAAGAGTTCCAAGCTAGATACCGTGACATACTAGACGATTAAAGACAAGATACATCATTACCAAGGATGCTACCAAAGAGGCAGTCTGGATATATAAGTTCATAAGATGAATTTCGTTCCAACCATTGTGTGACAATGGAATTATGGCTTTGGCCAAGGAACCCCCGTCCCACCGGAAATCCAGATATAATTCTTAGGTAGTATCACCTGATCATGGAGATGGTAGATCTCCAGGGAGATCGAGGTTAGGAGAGTAGACACAGAGGACAACAACGCAGATCCACTCACAAAGGCCTTTTTCCCAGTAGAGACTTTTATGGGATGGTTGAGTATGAGATACTTCAACCACAGCTAATTGTTGGGTATGTGATACCACAACAGATGGCCATAGTGCAAGTGAGAGATTGTTAGTTATATGTATGCCCTAGAGGCCATTACTGTACATACGATGTATATTGTAATGGATGCTTGGACATATATAGGAAGGACTTTCTTGCTCGATATGACAGTAAGCTATCTGGTTGTACTTTATCGTAACATGTACTCTGATTGTCTCTATATCACATGTTGATAAAGCCCTTAGGATATGTACTCAACTACTGAGACTATGATGAGATCATACTAGTGGGGCCACGATAGTCGATGAGTATATCCTATAACTGTTCCTAGTCGAGGGTGTATCGAGACAGGGCATCGATACACCAGAGTAGACTAGCGTATACGCATCTTGACCCATATGATGGGCGATGGATGATCCCATATCCATCGGTGTTTGACATCAAGGATGGTGTACGGGTGCTCAGTAGAGACTGGGTACACTGGATGGACTCGCCGAAAACTCCCAGATGGAATTATAACTCACGTCAGATGGCAGTTCTCCGGTGACACTGGTATAGGTTAGTCTGTAGACCCGAGATCGTCATAGAGTCTTGTGTGATTCCCACTGTGCTTTGATTTCCATCATACCACGTCCAAGAAGGTGTGCAAAAAGGTGGCTTTTGGGTACAGTCCCGAATCACATGGAGGCAATGAGCGATAGGAGGGGATTCATCTTTCCCGGTATAGGGAGTTGATGTTGTGCTGTGTTCGATTGGCTATAACTGGAAATCCCTGGCCAGGGTTGCTGAGATTTACTGGTAAGTGTTATCAGTAGTTTCTCAAACTGTTATAGACCTCATATCGACACGACTTATCAAGCTACTGGGGTCTGACGTTTACCACCACTAGGCGAGATATGCGACATATCAGACGACGAGACCGGACTGTACGGGAGTGTTACTGATTGGATTCGCAGGAGAATGTACAGCCTTGCTTGTTGATCTTCTGATCGCTCAATACTTGGGTGGCTGTTACGTTTAGCTGATCGCTTGCAGCTTGTGGGTGTTTGATATGATCATCATCTACTGCCGGCGTATTGACGATTCTTTAGAGTCCTACACAGAGGTTTCTTGACTCAGGCAAAACGGAGTAGGGGCACATATGTGATATGTGCAGGACCGAGGATAATGCAATATGAGATACCGTATTATATTCTCGCGATATTTGAAATCAGCCGGGTCATCGGATCCAGTGTTGATTCGATGAATCAGTAAATGATATATTAGTCGGTTATATGCGATATAGCCGGATTGTCGGATCAAGTGTTGATTCGATGATTTAATGTATAATTATATATTTGATATATTAAATTACATTAACTAATATAATCTCACTAAAAGATTCTTTTTCTCAATCGGGTAATATATTGATATATTTGCGATATATGTTAATTGTATTATTTTATTTTGTTACAATAAATATTATATATGTGATATATAATATTGTAACATGATGTGGTTATTAATGCAACATGATTAGTGGAGATTAAATATAGTTAGGGTTTGATTTGGGTTAAGCTTTTCTACAAGTTTCTAGAAGGTTTTGTTTTGTTTTGTGCAAAGATATTTGTGTTGATATTTTAAGTGACTCATGCTTTAACCCAACCCAAACCCTAGCCCTAGTTAAATCTCTACAAAGGTTACATTGACCATTGTTGCATTTCTAACCTCATTCTTGACTTTCATTAGTCATCACAAAAGAAAATGATCTTCTTCATCCTTCTTCTTCTTTCATGGAAAAGCTTTCTAGCTTTTTCAAAGGTGATGAAAATGAGTGAGAAATAGAAAACAAATGAGAGCAAAAATCCTACTTCATCATCCACATCTATCCTTGCCATTTAGATGAGGGTGTTCATTTCATTTAGTGAGTGAGAGCTTGTGTTAAAGAAACTTCAAGGTAGATCATCTTTGTTATCGAAGATCGGAAGCAAGCATGCATCTTTCTCTTCGTGAAACCTCTTGAGAGTCCGGAACTTGATGATCGCAGCGAAGGGACCTCAACACGGAGCTTATGAAGTGAAGGACCGGATCTACAAAGGTTGTAATCCCTCTCACTTAGTGTTAAAATGTTTAACATGTTTGTTTCGCCTAATCTCTAGTTTAATGATCTTGTTAAGGGTTGTTCGGCACGGCTAAATTTTTAATCGGGCATGGTTGATGCCTCGTAGACCCTTGTGAGAGTGCCTAGTAACCCTACATCTTTCCAAAGAGATGTCTTCCAAGACTGATTTGGAAAGGGATCGCAAGAGTATTATACCCTATGCTTCTACGGTAGGGTCTATAATGTATGTGATGTTGTATACCAGACCAGATGTTGCTTACACACTAAGCGTAGTAAGCAGGTATCAGTCAAACCCTGGGAAGAAACACCGGATAGTAGTTAAGAACATTCTCAAGTACGTGAGAAGGACTAAGGAGATGTTCTTGGTGTACGATGGAAAAGACCTCTAGATCGAGACCTTTCCTGACTCCAGCTTCCAGAGGACAAGGATGACTCCAAGTCCATGTCGGGTGATGTATTTACCCTCAATGGAGGGGCGGTATATTGGAAGAACTCCAAGCAGAACACCGTTGCTGACTCAACGATGGAAGCGGAGTATGTCGCTGCATGTGACGCCGCAAAAGAAGCAGTCTAGATGAGGAAGTTCATAACAGAACATCAGGTGGTTCTATCCATTGTTGATCCAATACCTCTGTTGATCCAATACCTCTGTTTTGTGACAACAACGGGGCTATAGCTTTAGCGAAGGAACCCAGGTCCCATCAAAAGTCCAGACACATCTTGAGGTGGTACCACCTGATTAGGGAGATCGTTGATTGCCGGGAGATTGAGGTGCGGAGTGTTCACACGGAAAACAACACTGCAGATCCACTCATAAAAGCCATCCCTCAGACACAGTTTGATAGGCTATTCGAGATGATAGGTTTGCGATATGCCAATATATGACCTTAGTGCAAGTGGAAGATTGTTAGTGATATATGCCCTAGAGGCCATTATTGTAAAATACTGATTTGTATATTACATTTTGGAAGCTTGGGATTACACAGATATAATAACAGTCTTGCTCAATATGGTAGTATGCCACTTGGTTTGATTCTATCTTAACATGTATATATGTTTCTTTTAACGTATCGCTAATACATGTTGATAGAGCCCTTAGGATATTTGCTTGATTACCAGCGTTGTGATAACAGTCACACTAGTAGGGGATGGGTAGTCTATAAGCACATCCTTATACAGGTCCCTAGTCGTAGGATTATCAAGACAGGGCATCGATACTCCAGATTAGACTAGTGTATACAGTTCTCATCCCAGCAGGGGAGACGGTCTGTCCCACAGCCATTAGTACTTCGTACTGGAGATAGTATGCAGGTACTCATTAGGTTATGAGTTACACTGGATAGACTCGTGGGGAACTGCTGGTTGGTATTATACCTATCGTAAGGTAATAGTTCCCAGGTGACATAAGTACAGCTTAGTCCGTCGACTTGACATTGCTATTCCGTCTCGAGTGTGTTTCCACTGTTCTTAGATTACTTCCCTACCACGGATCAAAGGAGTCATGCAAACAGGTAGTAGTTGGGTACAGTTCTAAACCACTTGGAGGCAGTAGTGATTAGATAGGACTCGTCTCTCCCGGTATTGGGGGTTGATATCACGCTGTGTTTGGAAATCCATTACAAAAAGTCCCTGGCCAGGGCAAGCGAGGTTTACTGGTAGGTACTCCAATAGTTTCTTAGGGTGTTTTGGGCTCTACTCCGACATGACTTATTGTGCTATTAGGGGTATGACGGTTACCGCTCTCTAGGCCTGATATGCGATACTCTTAGATGAACAGACTAGACTGTACGTAGATTGTCACAGATAGCCTCAGTAGGAGTTCGGATGAGTTTGCTTATCGGCCTTCTTATCGATAGATACTTGGGTAACCGTTACGTGCTGCTAGTACCGCTGATGTGCTTGTGGTTAAACCTACTGCCAGCGTACTGTTGATTCTTTAGAATCCTACACGGAGGGTTTCCCTACTTCGGGCGAAACGATGTAGAGGTTGTATAGTTTTACGACAGGGTTTGATCATATACGTGTTGTAACAACCTAACTTTCTGTACAAATTTTTCAAAAAATTACTGAAAGGGGTATTTTTTCCTGGGCATAGGTTATAAGTTTGTTTTTCTTTTTAATAGCAAGAAGGAGCTCATAGTTCATTGGTAAGACCTTGCACTGCTGAACCAAGCCACCAGAGTTCAAATCCAATCCCCTACATTATTTTTAATATTGTTTCATTTTGAATTTTTAGAAGTCCAAGAGTCTATACGTGTATACCTCGTAAAAATCCCACTATACATGTACAAAAAAATGGACCAGGGGGAAGACCAAGAGACGACGTACCCACGGCGACGACCCCGGTCCTGACTCAACCGACTCGGCCGCCGCCGCCTGTCGGACTCGGCCGGACCACCGAGTCGCCAACAGAAAAGATTTGGCTCTTGGCCTCCCCATCACTCCTGCACACTTAATTTATTTGGATCAGTTCCAGAGCTCTTTGAAACTCCATTAAACCCTATTTTAAATAATTTTTAATACATTTTACTTTACACCCTTTCACTTAACCCTAACCCTAGCTTTATCCTATAAATACCACTCCTAGACACACACCCCTCACTCACAATTCTGTCCAAACTCTCAAGAAATCCCTCTAGAAATTTTAGTGTAAAATTGAAGTTAACAAGAGGCGAAATTTCGGCGATCTTCCGACGACGACCGTAGGAGCTCCCGGTGACGAAACGATGCACCGGCGCCTCCTACCGTTCCCTCTTCGTCTCCTCTAATCTGAAAACCTATAAGTCCCACCTCGCTCTTCTCTATTCTTTTCTAAAAACACGTATTTCTAAATACTGACGGAATCGGAGTTAATCCAATGTCCGATTCGGTTCTTCCTAAAAATCTCACATTTTCTTAAATACAATCATACTAAACCCTTACATGTTGACCATTAAACATTGACAAGTCATATTGAACAAGTTCCATATCAAAAGGATTTCTATTTCAATTTTTATCGTACTTTTTCACTATAATACCATGTAGCTTAATTTCGACATTTAAAACATCAAAATCTTGCTATACCTTTTAGTAGATCACGAGATAATGACCTACCTCCTCACAACACTCATATGCAACATAGCACAATACCTTTCGGGAATATAGAATACGGGAAAACAAAACTTTACATATTAATACCTTTCACTATTAAAACCGTTTTTTATAAGATACGTATTTATTACAAATCTTTGCAAAGCGCCGCTACAACCCATTTTGGGGAACCCGACTGGGATGGTGTGGATTATCGTACATCTCTGGGCTTAGTAGTGCGAGATACAGACCTGCGCATGGAGCATTCGATCTCGAAAGATTTAAAATACAAATATCTTAAGAAAATAAGATTTCTAGAAATATAATATATATTAAAATTATATATATATATATGTATATATATCATTAAAATATCTATTTTGTCATAATATAAATATTCCAACTTTTTATAAAATCACAAGGATCAATTTACAATAAAATACCATGAATTCTATACAAGTTCAATGTTACAATTAAATACCATGTATTATGAAAAATAGGTTTATTCACTAGAAATGTCACAATATAAAATCTACAACTATGAAAACTCTAAAGACTATAAATAAATACTTGAGGTGTATTTTGAAATTTATACAAAAGTATTTTTACATAAAACCCTCTCAAGTTCTATAAGTTACCCTAAGAACCCTAGTAAATATAGGTTTAAGCGGGACCAGTCTCTTGAGCCTCAGGAAGCCGGAGATATGGGTGCTTGCCTATCTAAGGTAGACAACTTAATAACGGTGTTATCAACACGGTAATCGTCTTTGAAAAAGACACAAATCCTACCGCCCATGTGCAGCGGTTACCGATAACATCAAAACAATCAGGACTTCAATTTCTTTTCTAATTGTCTGACAAAGACTGAGTCTCATATTAAATAATTTGACTTGAATATGATTCAAGTACAATTTACAATATTACAATCCAACATGAATCCCTGAATACATATATTCAATCTGTATTGACCGAACCGAACCATGGATATACTTCTATTTACATGATTCTCCAGTTACATCCATGATTCTCCAGTTACATCCATTTACTGATATCATGGTTTCGGCAAGTCATCCAATTATACAATCTATATTACAAGACAATACAAGTTGCAATACAATACAAACAATACAGTCAAGACATCACGGGGTTTAAGTGGTAGATTGGTACGGAAGGTGTTAGAAGTGGCACGAGACTGCAACCATAAGACACCTAACCTGTATTCCTTTGCCGTTGTACAATGGCATAAATGGTTCCTTGAGTTCCTGATATCTTAGTCTCCAGGGTAAGTGAGACTCCTCTCGTATACACCGGCATCATTCTGTATCAAGCTACAAACAACAGCGTTAACACTAAATACAATATTATAACAATATAATACAACTTTAAAAGTTACTCTCTCTCTCTGTCTATCTATTCTACTTCTCCCTTATCTTTAGGACTCACCGAGCGATTTGTTCGCTGACGACATTCCTTCTCTTTCTTCTTTAGAATGTTGTCCGGTGATCTGGACACTTAAGAGATCGAGCCTACCGGTGAGGAGTTGGATCAGCTTGTTTACGACCCAGAGCTCTAGCTTCATTGTACACATTTTATTTCAGTACTTTTCATTTCTGTTATGCCACTGTTTAGGTATTTCTTTCATTCAGTTCTATTTAATTTTCCATGTATTGTAAAAAGAATGTGAATAAATAAATTTGCTGTTTTATTATATCTTTTTTCTTGTGCATTTATATTTATATTGCTTAGATACGCTTAGCGTATTTACTTTAGTGTAAAAACGTAGCGGCCTCGTCACGTTCTCTGCCCGTATTTCGGGAAGCGGGGCGTGACAGGTTTTGTTGGTGGCCCATGCAGGTCGAGCTGTATAAAACTCTACCATGCAGTTCTGTTCTACGTGAACAAGCTAAGCAATATAACGTAAGAACCAGCAACTAAAACATTCTTTACAATTCATATTCCATGAATCTTATCATTGCATATTCTTTGAATCATATACTTTGAATCTGTCCTAACCTAAATTTTTTATCAAGGTTATGGATTCCACAAACAACACCAGCACCAATATCAACAACACACCTCCACCACTGCCACTCACATCTATCATCCCTGCTCTGCTCAACGAGCAAACGGTTCTGCTTGAGGCAATGCGCAGCCTCCTCAAGGGACAGCAACAACAGACTGCTCTTTTAATGAACCGTCCCGAGGCAGAAGCACCTGGGGTGAAGCAATTCAGGGCTTTGCACCCCAAACATTTCTCAGGAAAGGAGAGCCCACTGGATGCTGAGGAATGGGCTCAGAGTATCGAAGATGATCTGGCCGCAGCACAAGGGACAGAAATAGCTTGGGTCCGTGTTGCAAAACTGCAGCTCACGGACAATGCACGGAACTGGTGGAAGGCGGAAGAAAGCCACCTTGAACAATCCATCGAATGGAAGACTTTCCGCTACATGTTCAACGCTAAGTACTTCCCTGAGACTGCCAGGTTCGATATGGAACAGCAGTTCATTCATCTGCAAGAAGGTTCGATGTGGACCAAGTCGGTAGATGAATATGACGCTGAGTTCACCATGCTTAGTCGGTAAGATATTTCTCAATAATTCGAATTGTTCAATATATCACATATTACACAGCTAACACAAGACCGTAACAGGTTTGCGGCCCATCTCATACCGGCTGCTTAGATCAGAGCTAGAAGATTTCAGCAAGGGTTGGACCCAGAAATCCAAGTTGCATTAGCTACAGGGGATTTCCCAACCCATGACATGGCTTTGAAGGCTACCTGAAGATATGAGGCAGTAGTAAAGAGGAAGGGCAGACCTCAATCTGTCGGAGTGAAGCGCCCTGCCAATCAGATGGCAGGAGGAGCCTTTTCAAGGCTAACGGTTGAACCCAAGAGAACTGAAGAACCCAATAACCAGCCAAGACCAGATTTCTGTTTCCATTGCAAGAGAGATGGACATTTGATAAAGGACTGTAGACGCGCAAAAGGCCTGTGCCTAGTTTGTGGCGCGTCCAATCATAGAATTGAGACCTATCCATATATATACAACTCAGCTCACACACCCACCAACTACCCGCAGCGGCTAGCTATCCAGGCTCCTGGTGTTAGTTATGTATATGCCCTAGAGGCCATTGTTGTACATATGATGTATATTATAATGGATGCTTGGATATATATAGAGAGGACTTTCTTGCTCATCATGATAGTATGCTATTTGGTTTCATTTTATCTTAACATGTTGACTTGTACTGGTTTACTGTCTTACTCTCACATGTTGATAAAGCCCTTAGGATCTGTACTCGACTACTGGGACTATGATGAGATCATACTAGTGGGGCCATGGTAGTCGATGAGTACATCCTATAACTGTTCCTAGTCGAGGGTATATCGAAACAGGGCATCGATACACCAGAGTAGACTAGCGTATACGCATCTTGACCCATATGATGGGCGATGGATGATCCCATATCCATCGGTGCTTTGACATCAGAGATGGTGTACGGGTGCTCAGTGGAGACCGGGTACACTGGACGGACTCGCCGAGAACTCCCAGATGGTGATATACCACACGTCAGATGGCAGTTCTCCGGTGACACTGGTCCAGGGTACTCTGTAGACCCGAGATCGTCATAGAGTCTTGTGTGATTCCCACTGTGCTTTGATTTCCACCTTACCACGTCCAAGAGGGCATGCAAAACGGTGGCTTTTGGGTGCAGTCCCGAATCACATGGAGGCAATGAGCGATAGGAGGGGATTCGTCTCTCCCGGTATAGGGAGTTGATGTTGTGCTGTGTTCGATTGGCTATAACTGGAAGTCCCTGGCCAGGGATGATATAGAGATTTACTAGTAAGTGTTACCAGTAGTTTCTCGACCCGTTATGAGCCTCACATCGACACGACTTATTGGTTACTGGGGTCTGACGTATACCACCCCTAGACTTGATATGCGACATATCAGACGAAGAGATCGGACTGTACGGGAGTGTTACTGATTGGATTCAAAGGAGAACGTACAGGCTAGCTTGTTGATCTTCTGATCGCTCAATACCTGGGCGGCTGTTACGTTTAGCTGACTGATTGCAGCTTGTGGGTGTTTGATATGATTATCACCTGCTACCGGCGTATTGACAATTCTTCAGAGTCCTACACAGAGGTTTCTTGACTCAGGAAAAACGGAGTAGGGTCACATATGTGATATGTGCACGACCGAGGATAATACGATATGAGATACCGTATTATATTCTCGTGATATTTAGATATGAGCCGGGTCATCGGATCAAGTGTTGATTCGATGAATCGGTACATGATATATTAGTCGGTTATATTCGATATAGCCGGATTGTCAGATCAAGTGTTGATTCGATGATTTAATGTATAATAATATAAATGATATATTGTATTATATTATCTAATATTGGCTCGCTTTATTATTTCATTTTCTCACCGGATAATACATTGATATATATGCGATATATGTTAATTGTATTATTTTCTTTTGTTACAAATATATAATATATATATGATATATATTATTGTAACATGATATGATTACTAATGCAACTTGTTTAGTGGAGATTAATCAAGGTTAGGGTTTGAATTGGGTTAGTTTCTTCTTGCACCTTCTAGAAGCTTTTTCTTTTGTCATGATAAAGATATTTTCTTATGACTCATTGTTTTAACTCAACCCAAACCCTAGCCTTAGTCAATTCTCTACAAGGATTATCCTTGTCATCCTTGACCATGGTTGCATTATTATTCATATACACATTTCATTATTCATCACAAAAGGATTAATTCATTTTCCATCATCTTCTTCTCTCTTGAGCTTTGAGAAAGCCTACTAGTTTTTTATTTTGTGATGATTTCATGTGAGAATTTGATATAAAAAGAAAGCATAAATACTACTCCATCATCCTCATCTAATCTAGCCAATTAGATTAGGGTGTTCACCTCATTAGAGTTAGAGTGCTTGAGTTATAGCAACTTCGACGTAGATCATCGGAGAAAAGGAATACTACAAGCTAGCATGGATCGTTCGAGTCGTGGAGCCTCTCTTGAATCCGGAAGATCGTGGATCATGGCGAAGGGACTTCTACTCGGAGCTTATGAAGCGAAGAAGCGGACTACAAAGGTTGTAATCCCTCACACTTAATAGTAAAGATGTTTACTTGCATGTTAAAGCCTAATAATCTAGCAAAGATCCCGGCTTTACGTTGTTCGGCACGTCTAAAATTTTATTCGGGCATGGTTGATGCCTTATGAACCCTCACAAGAGTGCCCAGGAACCCTACAGTGGTATCAGAGCCTAGCTAGAGTATTAGGCGACGTGTATACGAAGTTAAAACTTCGAACGAACCCCGAAACGTCAAAATGAACCCCTCTCTGGACAATTTTTAAAACTGTGATTTTTTCTGTATTAAAAATGCTTAAAAATACCAGCAGGGAAATATAAGTATTACTGTTGAAAACGAGCTTCCAATTCGTACGGCCCGCCGCGGAACCGCGGCCAAACCTTGCTTGGGCCGCGGATCCGCGGCCGTACTGTTTAATTGGGCTTTGGTTTTTCAACAGTAATATTTGTAGTTGTTAGAGCTATTTTCTGGGTATTTTTAATCTGACTCAAGTGTTGAGTGTTCTAGGATTTATTTTGTAATCGTTGATTCGATCGGAAAATTTAATTTCGTTATGTTTTCCGGATATTTAGAAACTGTTAAAATGTTCGAACGGATATCATTAACTCATTTTTTCCCGGCACGAAAAACTTTCAAGTGTTGAATTTTTCTTGGGTTTAAATCTTTAGGAAAAATGTGCAAGTAACGCGGTGATCTCTCTAGAAGAACACAAACCATAACTTGATTATATGACCGTCTGAACCGTCTCTAAATCTTAGGGTTTGGGGCAGTACGGCGTGCCACGTGTGAGGCGTTGGCTTGACCCTTCTACGGCTGGACCATCGGTACTGTGACATATTCTGGGATTATTTGAACTCGGCTCAAGTGTTGAGCTATTTAGGAAATCTTGGGTATTTGATTATCCGATCGAAAAGTTTAATACTGTCTATTTATCTGGAATGTGATATAATATGTGGAATTCATATAGTTAGGCATGAAATGCGAAGTATGTGATATTTCGGATTTATGATGTCTAAAGTGATTGTGGATTCCAAATGTTGTAGTTTTACAATTTCTTTTCTGTGACCGTAAGTATAGTATGTAGTTGTATTGCCGGTCTTCGTTGCTATACATCAACGACGATCGGTGTATGCATACTTACTTACGTTGCTGATATGTGATATTATGTGTTGCTGTGATATGTTATATTGGATCGTCGTGTTCTGAATAGCCGGGGGTTTTATGTGAGATGAAGGTTTTTATTTTCATTCATGTAAAATTCATTTGTATGTAATATTCTTTTATTGGGGCACTTCCGGGATGAGGTTGATGTCACCAGTGTATATTATTTACTTTTCCGCATTAGGTAGACCCAAGGAGGGGAGCACAAGTAAACGGGTTCTAGGGTCCAATGGGAGGCCATCTCGAGGAGTCGAGACCGGGTCTCCTAACCCTAGAATTTGCAGTGTTACTTGCCGCTCTCGTAGGGGTCTAGGGATATGGGTTTGGCTATTCATCGCGACTGTGGAATCCGTGTTTTATACCGGCTCGTATTAAAAACACGGACATCCTAGTATATCCAATATTTCATATATGTTCTTCTGCTGCGATGTTATGTGATGAGATCATATTACTGCCTGAGACGAATGCTTATACTATATATATATGCTGATATATAAATATTACCGCTTTCGTTTCTTCTGTGATGCTTAGGAAGCATAAGCTGATGGGATTTATTAATGAGATTAATAAAAAGAAAAGAAACATAAAAGATGTTGTAGAATCAAAACTTTATAAAAAGGGTAGCTACAGTTTTACTTTGCATAGCGGTATATATGATATACCCTGCACCTTATTCGATGAGGAAAGAGCCGAGATCCCTTCACTGGGAGTGACCTTTTTAGCGAAATTGGCAGATGCTACAAACTCACGGTTTAGTTTTTGACAGCTTATATAGTTCTTGCTTTGCATAGTGGTATATATGATATACCCTGCACCTTATTCGATGGGGAAAGAGCCAAGATCCCTTCACCAGGAGTGACCTCTTTAGCGAAACTAGAAAATCCTCAAAAACACTCCTTTTCAAAAACACTAGATTCTACAACGATATCAAGTTCATTACGCTCATGGTTTTCTGAAAAACCTACGTAGCCCTCCGTCATTTCAGATAAAGACTAGTTAGTATTCGTGCTGCGTTTGTTGGCCTTTGTCAAGGCGTAGTGTGCGATAGCTGACTGGTACTTATCTGTTTAAGCATGTGATGTGATTGGATTAGGGTATTTGTACGACCTTGTTGGCCTTTGTCAAGGGTCGTGCGGGTGAGTTTATTTCAATCAAGAAATGACGGGTTGAACTTGACTAGCTTCCTATGGTTTGTTGGCCTTTGTCAAGGTCATAGGGGTTAGGGGCAAAAGTATTATCGGGAATTTCAAGTGTTGAAATTTGCAATGAGATTGCATACCTCCTATGAGATAGTTTGATCCCGATACCCACTGCGAGTAAGAGTTACTCCTGGGAGAGGTTTACACAAGACAATTATCCGATCAAGTAGGTGTCTAGAAAAGTGTTAATGGGGTTACACCTCTGGGAAAACGAGGTTTACTTTAATTAGGTTCGTGCGAAAGCACGGGGAACCTCCCTCAAGTACCGACACTGATCTGGCTGAAAGATTGACGAAATTGTAGGGTGTAATTAATTCCGGCTAATCTTACCTTTTAGGGTTTGAAGGAAGATTTGATAAAAACAGTGGGAGACATCCTGATTAGATAAGATAATAACCAATCTAATCTTGCAAGAGCATACGCTAAAGTGTTTTCTTCTCTCTCTCTCCAGGTAGCGACCATGTCAGGCCATAATCAAGATAATAATATGGATGTATTGATTGAACCCGCTTATTATACTGTGCAGGGGAACGTTGGTCCCGTTCTTTCTTATAAGAGTTATAAGACTGAACAGGGAATAGTAGAATATCTGGATTCTCACGCCGCCCAAACAGAGAACATGGATGTTGATGCACCTTCTTCGGGTGTGTTAGTTATTGAGAACTGTTTCTCAGTTCACCCAACGTCCTGGATATTAGATACCGGATCAGGATCCCACATATGTAAAATTTTACATGGGCTACGGAAAGGTAGAGAACTGGGAAAAGGTGATCATTCCGTTCAAGTAGGGAATGGTGCAAGTATTGCAGCCAAAGCAGTTGGCGAATATCACCTTGTATTACCAAGTCATAATACACTGATTCTGAATGAGTGCTATTATATACCGAAAATGATGTGCAACATTATATCAGTTTCTTTATTAAGTAAAGAAGGATATAATTTTGTAGTATAGGATAATATTATGAACATCTTCCTAAATCAAAAGTTGATTGCATCAGGCTCGTTACATAATGGCATATTCATTCTCAATCAAAATACAGTCCTCAATATACAAAACACACACAAGAGGAAGAGTTCAGAAATGAACGAATCCTTCTTGTGGCATTATAGACTTGGTCATATCAATGCGACACGACTGGCTAAGTTACATAAGGATGGATATTTGAATCCGTTCGAATTATCATCTTATGATACTTGCCATTCATGTCTCAAATGAAAAATGACCAAAACTCCGTTTAGTGGACACGGAGAAAGAGTTACGGAACTCTTAGGACTGGTACATAGTGATGTATGCGGTCCTATGTCTACGCACGCCAGGAACGGTTCTTCCTACTTTATCACATTCACTGATGATCACTCAAGATTCGGATATGTGTTCTTGATGAAACACAAGTCTGAAGCTTTTGAGAAACTCAGAGAATATAAGCACGAAGTAGAGAACCAAACGGGAAAAAGTATTAAGATCCTTCGATCTGATCGAGGAGGAGAATACTTGAGCAATGAGTTCCTAGATTATCTAAAAGAGAATGGGATTCTCTCTCAGCTTACTCCTCCTTATACACCACAGCACAACGGTGTATCGGAACGGAGGAATCACACCCTATTAGATATGGTGCGCTCTATAATGAGCGAGGCTAGGTTACCTATTTCCTTTTGGGGGTATGCGCTAGAGACAGCAGCATACCTATTGAATCAAGTTCCAACTAAATCTGTACCTACCACACCATATGAGATATGGAGTGGGAAGAGACCATGTCTTAAACGAGTTAAGATATGGGGTTGTCTGGCCTATGTCAAAAGGCAAAATCCAGACAAACTCGAGGCACGGTCAGTTCTATGCAAGTTTGTGGGATATCTCAAACATTCATATGGATATCTTTTCTACCATCGCGAGGAACAAAAGGTGTTTGTTTCTCGACATGCCACCTTTTTAGAAAAGGAATTTCTTGCAAAAGAAATTAGTGGCGAAGATGTAGAACTGGAAGAAATTTCGGCTACACAAACTGCAACTGAAGATTTAGTGGAACCAGAGGATTCAGTAGTACCCGAAGAACCCCAGCCTCTCCGCCGATCTAGCAGGGTTTCTCGTCCACCTGAGAGATACTACAGTTTTCTCATTGATGGTGGAAGCGAGGATTGCATCATGGAAGATGATGACCCGACTAGTTTCGAGCAGGCCATCACGAGTGGTGACTCTGTGAAATGGCTGGATGCAATGCGATCTGAGATGGAATCCATGTACACCAACAAAATATGGACTTTGGAAAATGCTCCTGAAGGGGTAAAACCCATTGGGAGCAAGTGGATTTTTAAAAAGAAATTTGGTGTAGATGGAAAAGTTGAGACTTTCAAAGCTAGACTTGTTGCAAAGGGTTTTCGTCAACGACCAGGTGTGGATTATGACGAAACTTTTTCTCCAGTGGCTATGCTTAAGTCCATCCGGATCTTACTTGCCATTGTTGCATACCATGACTACGAAATCTGGCAAATGGATGTTAAGACCGCCTTTCTAAACGGTGATTTAGAAGTGTGCGTGTACATGACTCAACCAGAGGGCTTCGTGGATAGTGGGAGCAGCGGAAAGGTGTGCAACCTACTTAAATCCATTTATGAGTTAAAGCAAGCATCGCGGAGTTGGAACATCTATTTTGATGTTGCAGTCAAAGAGTTTGACTTCATCAAAAATATAGATGAACCTTGTATCTATAAGAAGGTAGCAGAGAGTAAGGTTGTCTTTCTCGTATTGTACGTGAATGACATACTCTTGATAGGAAATGATATTCCTATGCTGCAATCAGTCAAGCTCTTATTATCATAAAGATTCTCAATGAAAGATCTAGGTGATGCCTCCTGCATATTGGGAATCATGATCTATAGAGATAGATCTAAACGGATACTGGGATTGTCCCAATTCAGGTACATTGACACCATACTAAAGAGGTTTAGTATGGAAGAATCCAAGCGTGGGAACCAGCCCACGATCTCTGGACTCACTCTCTCCAAAGAGATGTCTCCCAAGACTGATTTGGAGAGAGCTCGCATGCAAGAGATACCCTATGCTTCGGCAGTAGGCTCTATCATGTATGCGATGTTATGTACCAGACCCGATGTAGCATACTCACTAAGTGTAGTGAGTCGGTATCAAGAAGATCCTGGAGAGAGTCACTGGACAGCTGTGAAGAACATTCTCAAGTACTTGCGAAGGACTAGAGAGATGTTCTTGGTGTATGGTAACGGAGAACTCCGGGTGGAGTCCTTTACCAATTCCAGCTTCCAAAGTGATAAGGACGACTCTAAGTCACACTCGGGATTTGTCTTTACCCTCAATGGAGGAGCGGTATGTTGGAAGAGTTCCAAACAGGATACCGTTGCAGACTCGACGATGGAGGCTGAATACATCGCTGCCAACGATGCTGCCAAAGAGGCTGTCTGGATAAAGAAGTTCATTAGTGAACTTGGTGTGGTTCCATCTATTGAGCATCCAATACCTTTGTATTGCGATAACAATGGAGCTGTTGCTTTGGCCAAGGAACCCAGGTCCCATCAAAAGTGCAGACATATTCTGAGGAGGTATCACCTGATCAGGGAGATAGTTGATCACCGGGAGATCGAAGTCAGGAGAGTAGATACGAAGGACAACACTGCGGATCCACTCACGAAGGCCATTCCCCAGATACAGTTTGAGAGATGATTCGGGATGCTAGGTATGAAATACTACAGCAGCTGGCCTTAGTGCAAGTGGGAGATTGTTAGTTATGTATATGCCCTACAGGCCATTGTTGTACATATGATGTATATTATAATGGATGCTTGGATATATATAGAGAGGACTTTCTTGCTCATCATGATAGTATGCTATTTCGTTTCACTTTATCTTAACATATTGACTTGTACTGGTTTACTGTCTTACTCTCACATGTTGATAAAGCCCTTAGGATCTATACTCGACTACTGGGACTATGATGAGATCATACTAGTGGAGCCATGGTAGTCGATGAGTACATCCTATAACTGTTCCTAGTCGAGGGTATATCGAGACAGGGCATCGATACACCAGAGTAGACTAGCGTATACGCATCTTGACCCATATGATGGGCGATGGATGATCCCATATCCATCGGTGTTTTGACATCAGAGATGGTATTCGGGTGCTCAGTGGAGACTGGGTACACTAGACGGACTAGCCGAGAACTCCCAGATGGTGATATACCACACGTCAGATGGCAGTTCTCCGGTGACACAGGTACAGGGTAGTCTGTAGACCCGAGATCGTCATAGAGTCTTGTGTGATTCCCACTGTGCTTTGATTTCCACCTTACCACGTCCAAGAGGGCGTGCAAAACGGTGGCTTTTGGGTGCAGTCCCGAATCACATGGAAGCAACGAGCGATAGGAGGGGATTCGTCTCTCCCGATATAGGGAGTTGATGTTGTGATGTATTCGATTGGCTATAACTGGAAGTCCCTGGCCAGGGCTGATATAGAGATTTACTAATAAGTGTTACCAGTAGTTTCTCGACCCGTTATGAGCCTCACATCGACACGACTTATCGGTTATTGGGGTCTGACGTATACCACCCCTAGACTTGATATGGGATATATCAGACGAAGAGACCTGACTGTACGGGAGTGTTACTGATTGGATTCACATGAGAACGTATAGGCTAGCTTCTTGATCTTCTGATCGCTCAATACCTGGGTGGCTGTTACGTTTAGCTGACCGCTTGCAGCTTGTGGGTATTTGATATGATCATTACCTGCTACCGGCGTATTGACGATTCTTTAGAGTCCTACACAGAGGTTTCTTGACTCAGGCAAAACGGAGTAGGGGTACATATGTGATATGTGCACGACCGAGGATAATGCGATATGAGATACCATATTATATTCTCGTGATATTTAGACATGAGCCAGGTCATCGGATCAAGTGTTGATTCGATGAATCGGTACATGATATATTAGTCGGTTATATTCGATATAGCCGGATTGTCGGATCAAGTGTTGATTCGATGATTTAATGTATAATAATATATATGATATATTGTATTACATTATCTAATATTGGCTCGCTTTATTATTTCATTTTCTCACCGGATAATACATTGATATATATGCAATATATGTTAATTGAATTATTTTCTTTTGTTACAAATATATAATATATATGTGATATATATTATTGTAACATGATATGATTACTAATGCAACTTGTTTAGTGGATATTAATCAAGGTTAGGGTTTGAATTGGGTTAGTTTCTTCTTGCACCTTCTAGAAGCTTTTTCTTTTGTCATGATAAAGATATTTTCTTATGACTCATTGTTTTAACTCAACCCAAACCCTAGCCTTAGTCAATTCTCTACAAGGGTTATCCCTGTCATCCTTGACCATGGTTGCATTATTATTCATATACTCATTTCATTATTCATCAGAAAAGGATTAATTCATTTTTCATCATCTTCTTCTCTCTTGAGCTTTGAGAAAGCTTACTAGTTTTTCATTTTGTGATGATTTCATGTGAGAATTTGATATAAAAAGAAAGCATAAATACTACTCCATCATCCTCATCTAATCTAGCAAATTAGATTAGGGTGTTCACCTCATTAGAGTGAGAGAGCTTGAGTTATAGCAACTTCGACGTAGATTATCGGAGAAAAGGAATACTACAAGCTGGCATGGATCGTTCGAGTCGTGGAGCCTCTCTTGAGTCCGGGAGATCGTGGATCGCGGCGAAGGGACTTCTACTCGGAGCTTATGAAGCAATGGAGCGGACTCCAAAGGTTGTAATCCCTCACACTTAGTAGTAAAGATATTTACTTTCATGTTAAACCCTAATAATCTAACAAAGATCCCAGCTTTGGGTTGTTCGGCACGTCTAAAATTTTATTCGGGCATGGTTGATGCCTTATGAACCCTCACAGGAGTGCCTAGGAACGCTACACCTGCAACTCGTCCTGCACTCCCAGCACCACCTCCACGTGAATTTCCTGCACAGCCAAACCGCCAATTCCATCAGGCACTGAGGAACATGCCTCAAGGACAGAGGAATTGCCTTCAGCTAGGAGTAACGTGCCACGGCGACAGGCTTACACCTTAGCAGCTGTAGAAGCCGAGACTGTAGGTCAAGCTAACACTAGTAAGTCTCTTTCAAATTTTTAAAACCCTTGTATCACTTTGATATTTTTCATACACTATCAGTACTTTAGTCACCAAACTTTCCTTGAATCTGTTACACTTTCCTTTTACAAATTTCGAGGACGAAATTTGTATAAGGAGGGTAGAATGTAACAACCCTAACTTTCTATACAAATTTTTCAAAAAAATACAGAAAGGGGTATATTTGCCTAAGTACAGGTTATAAGTTTGTTTTGCTTCTTAATAGCAAGAAGGAGCTTGTAGCTCATTGGTAAGACCTTACACTGCTGAACCAAGCCACCAGAGTTCAAATCCCATCCCCCACATTATTTTTAATATGGTTTTATTTTGAATTTTTAGAAGTCCAAAGGTCTACACATGCATAACTCGTAAAAACCCCACTACACATAAAACAAAATGGACCAAGGGGAATACCAAGAGACGACGGGCACACGGCGACGACCCTGGCCCAGACTCGGTCCGACTTGGCCGGCGACTCGGACGACTCGGCCGCCGCCGCCGGCCGGACTCGGCCGTATCGCCGAGTCGCCAAAAGAAAAGTTTTGGCTCTTTGCCTCCCGATCACTCCTGCACACTTAATTTCTTTGGATCGGTTCCAGAGCTCTTTAAAACTCCATTAAATCCTATTTTTAATACAAATTAATATATTTTTCTTTACACCCTTTCACCTAACCCTAACTCTAGCTTTACCCAATAAATATCACCCCTAGACACACCCACCTCACTCACAATTCTGTCCAAACTCTCAAGAAATCCCTCTAGAAATTTTAGTGTACAATTGAAGTTAACAAGGGGCGAAACTTCGACGAACTTCCGACGACGACCTTAGGAGCTCCCGATGACGAAACGACGCACCGGAGCCTCCTACCGTTCCTTCTTCCTCTCCTCTAATCTGGAAACCCATAAGTCCCACCTTCCTCTTCTCTATTCTTTTCTAAAAACACGTATTTCTAAATACCGACGGAATCGGAGTTAATCCGATGTCCGATTCGGTTCTTCCTAAAAATCTCACTTTTTCTTAAATACAATCATACTAAACACTTACATGTTGACCATTAAATATTAACAAGTCATATTGAACAAGTTCCATATCAAAAGGATTTCTATTTCAATTTTTATCGTACTTTTTCACTATAATACCATGTAGCTTAATTTCAACATTTAAAACATCAAAATCATGCTATACCTTTAAGTAGATCACGAGATAATGACCTACCTCCTCATAACAATCATATGCAACATAGCACAATACCTTTCGGGAACATAGAATACGGGAGAACGAAACTTTATATATTAATACCTTTCACTATTAAAACCGTTTTCTACAAGATACGTATTTATTACAAATCTTTGCAAAGCGCCGCTACAACCCATTTTGGGGAACCTGACTGCGATGGTGCGGATTATCGCACATCCCTGGGTTTAGTAGTGCGAGATGCAGACCTCCGCAAGGAGCATTCGGTCTCGAGAGATTTAAAATACAAATATCTTAAGAAAATGAGATTTCTAGAAATATAATATATATTAAAATTATTTTTATATAAATATATATATATATATATGTATAATTAAAATATCTATTTTGTGATAATATAAATATTTCAACTTTTTCTAAAATCACAAGGATCACTTTACATTAAAATACCATGAATTCCATACAAGTTCAATGTTACAATTAAATACCATGTAATATGAAAAATAGGTTTATTCACTAGAAATGTCACAAATATAAAATCTACAACTATGAAAACTCTAAAGACGACAAATAAATACTTGATGTGTATTTTGAAATTTATACAAAAATATTTTTACAGAAAACCCCTCAAGTTCTATAAATTACCCTAAGGACCCTAGTAAATATATGTTTAAGCGGGACCAGTCTCTTGAGCCTCAGGGAGCCGGATATATGGGTGCTTGCATATCTAAGGTAGACAACTTAACAACGGTATTATCAACATGCTAATCGACTTTGAAAAAGACACAAATCCTGCCGCCCATGTGCAGCGGTTGCCGATAACATCAAAACAATTTGGACTTCAATTTCTTTTTTAATTGTCTGACTCAGACTGAGTCTCATATTAAATAATCTGACTTGAATATGATTCAAGTACAATTTAGAATATTACAATCCAACATGAATCCCTAAATACATATATTCAATCTATGCAATCTGTATTGACCGAACCGAACCATGGATATACTTCTATTTACATGATTCTCCAGTTACATCCATGATTCTCCAGTTAAATCCATTTACTGATATCATGGTTTCGGCAAATCGTCCAATTAAACAATCTATATTAAAGGACAATACAAGTTGCAACACAATACAAACAATACAATCAAGACATCACAGGGTTTAAGGTGTAAATTGGTACGAAAGGTGTTAGAAGTGGCACGAGACTGCAACCATAAAACACCTAACCTGTATTCCGTTGCTTTTGTACCGTGGCATAAACGGTTCCTTGAGTTCCTGATACCTTAGTCTCCGGGACAAGTGAGACTCCTCTCGTATACACTGGCATCTTTCTGTATCAAGCTACAAACAACAACATTAACACTAAATACAACATTATAACAATATAATACAACTTTAAATGTTAATCTCTCTCTCTCTCTCTCTGTCTATTCTACTTCTCCCTTATCTTTTGGACTTACCGAGCGATTTTTTCGCTGACGACATTCCTTCTCTTTCTTCTTTGGAATGTTGTCAGGTGATCTGGACACTCAAGAAATCGAGCCTACCAGCGAGGACTTGGATCAACTTGCTTACGACCCAGAACTCTAGCTTCATTGTACACATTTTATTTCAGTACTTTTCATTTCTGTTATGCCACTGTTTAGGCATTGCTTTCATTTAGTTGTATTTACTTTTCCATGTATTGTAAAAGGAATGTGAATAAATAAAGTTGCTGTTTTACTATATCTTGTCTCTTGTGCATTTATATTTATATTGCTTAGTTATGCTTAGCGTATTTACTTCAGAGTAAATACGTAGCGGCCTCGTCGCGTCCTCTGCCCGTATTCCGGGAAGCGGGGCGTGACAGGTTTTGTTGGTGGCCCATGCAGGTCGAGCTGTATGAAACTCTACCATACGGTTCTATTCTGCGTGAACAACCTAAGCAATATAACACAAGAACCAGCAACTAAAACATTCTTTACAATTTATATTCCTTGAATCTTATCATTTTATATTCTTTGAATCATATACTTTGAATCTGTCCTAACCTAAATTTTTCTTCAAGGTTATGAATTCCCCAAACAACACCGGCACCAATATCAACAACTGACCTCCACCACTACCACTCACACCTGTCGTCCCTGCTCCGCTCAATGAGCGAACGGTTCTGCTTGAGGCAATCCACAGCCTCCTCGAGGGACAACAACATTAGACTACTCTTTTATTGAACCGTCCCGAGGCAGAAGCACCTGGGGTGAAGCAATTCTGGGCTTTGCACCCTAAACAGTTCTCAGGAAAGGATAGCCCACTGGATGCTGAGGAATGGGCTCAGAGTATCGAAGATGATCTGGCTGCAGCATAAGTGCCAGAAATAGCTTAGATCCGTGTTGCGAAACTGCAGCTCACGGACAATGCACGGAACTGGTGGAAAGCAGAAGAAAGCCGTCTTGAACAACCCATCGAGTGGAATACTTTCCGCGACATGTTCGACGCTAGGTACTTCCCTGAGGCTGCCAGGTTCGATATGGAACAGCAGTTCCTTCATCTGCAACAAGATTCGATGTGGACCAAGTCGGTAGATGAATATGTCGCTGAGTTCACCATGCTTAGTCGGTAAAATATGTCTCAATAATTTGAATTTTTCAATATATCACATATTACACAGCTAACACAAGACCGTAACAGGTTTGCGTCCCATCTCATACCGATTGCTGAGATCAGAGCTAGAAGATTTCAGCAAGAGTTGGACCTGGAAATCCAAGCTGCATTAGCTACAGGGATTTCTGTCACGACCCGAAAATACGGAACATGACCGGCACTTAGGCTACGAACGTCTCGAGGCGTACGTGTTCTAAGTAAGCCAAACCCAGAAATCCAAACCAAGAAATGTAGTAGAGAGTAGGAATAACCATATCAAATCAACCTGTATGCAACATAATATACAACGCCTAAAGGCGAGGATCATAATAGAAATGAAACTCAACCAGCAAGAAACCCAAGGAAAAATATAACGAGCGACTCTAAGGTCGAAAGAAAATGCATCACTGGTCTCTATCTCAAATAAGTACATGTTTGGTTGATGGAACTTCTAGATACAACTGAAATATAATATACAATAAATAATGATGGGTATGATGCAAATAAACCCACCTACCAGCAAGTCACCCGAAGGAACAGTGCCCGCAAAGCCGTAATGAAATCCGTACGGCAACACCTGCAAGAAACTGGGGCACAACGGGGGTGAGTTGCCAACTCGTGAGTAGAAAAAGATCTACGAACAGAAAATCGCACGTATGACGCAATCCTAGGTCATACGATCAATATATGTAATCCTCAAATATAATCAGCAATCTCTAACCATGGCTAGTGTAAATATCTAACCCAAGTGTAAACACATGTGTCTGTGCCAGTGCATCAGGTGGCAATATATATCATATGAATGATGTATGAATGCATGAAACAGAATGCATATACAGAAGAAAACTGCTTTCATAAACTTGTGAGATTTCCGTATTTTAAAATGAGGTATCACAATGAAATCAGCATAAAACAGTGCCTAGTATCGGCACAAATCATAAATATCAATATCTCGATATCTCTGTATCACAATCTCTGTACCTCAATATCTTAAATCTCAATGTCTCAATCATAACATCCAGGGCGCCGTCAGTCCAGATCGGCCCCTACCATCCATCTCATGACTACGACGGTATCCTCCGGATATCCGACATGTCGGGTAATATCACCGGTCGGTCGTGCTCCCCTGCCTGGCTCAACGCCATCTCCTGCGATCTTCTTGCCCCGGGGTACCGCACCGGGCCCACCATGTACCCAAAACGGTTCATCCGCCTCCTCGAATCGGGTCCCGAAATCCATCAGCAAAACTCATGGTGGACGACTCAAACATCATGGAAAAACCGCATTTATTTAAAAGAGAGAAAGCAGTTTATATATGTTTTGCGGTTTTCCTCCAAATCCAGAAAATCTCATGGAAACCCGAATCCAGTCATCAATAGCATGAAAAATCATGAATATATGCATGAGAATCCATGAATGCGGCATATAATGAACCACAGTATGCATGATGTGACAAGCAATAGCTACAATGTCAAGCTGGCATATGAGGCGATGAACTAATATCATGTCACTACTAGCTAACAAGCTAAATCAGGAAATAATATTCTCTAAGTGTACGTGACATGGCAATTACCGATGAAGATGTGTGTGCAACAGCAAATAAGTGTACGTGGTACATACGCATCATCGGTAATGGTGCTGGTGTCCTAGCAGCAGGATATCAATAATAGAATATGAATTACAACAGTATGCGATGCAGAGCAACAATAATAATACGCGGGAACTGAAATACTGAACACCATGATCACTAAACTGTATCTAATGTCATAAGAGCCACATAGCTAAATCAGTAAGGCTGAGCTAAAGCAAACAGTAGGTAAGGGAAACCACCTAACCTCTGAGTCGATACATATAAATACATATATATATATATATATATATATAGTCGGTGATTCCGCCTCGATAAAAATCATATCCAATAACATATCTCTATAATCAGTTATTCCCAAACCAAGAGTGCGGATCAAACATCAATTTATAGCTCGTACGTAGATCCGTCGTACGGCATCCCCAATCTGGGTACGGTCAATATCACATTTATCATGTCATTCATCAAGTATTCTCTTTATCAAGATCATCATAATCTGGGTACTGACCTATGTCTAGTACAATGCTAACATCATCAACATAATCAAGATCTGACTATTGATCGACGGTCTAGTATAAATCGATATTATCATCCTATATCATCACAATGGTATACATCGCCCAAGGCGGCCTATCACAAATATACTGTCATATCATATCAGGACATACCCTATCGTGTATCATAATCACATGTCGATCACTTAATATATATATGTCACTATTACCAGGGCACCATCATTCCCAAAATCCTCTAAAGTATCAAGACGTATCAAAATCATGAATTTTACCGTCATAACAGGTCATATCACCGATATCATAATCTCAGATCAACTCATCGACTCATATCAATCCCATGTATCATCCTCAAATCCCATGTGAACACATATCTATATAGAATCCCATAATCACATATGAATTAAGAATGTATGCAAGTATGTGTATGTGTGTATGTATGTGTAGTGCACCCACTACCCTAGGGTTCTGTTCATATCAGATTTTTGCATTTTCATACCGCCCAATTTTTGTCACATTGCATATCGGTAGATACTCTTGAGCCGTGTTTGCTAGTCAATTGCAGGATACAGGTTCTCGGTTCTAAAACGGTGAAATTCATGGAAAATACGAAAAAATCTGGGTTCCTGCCAACCGCTGAGAAAACACGGTCTCCGCTCTTCATCCGTATGTTGCCAGATACCAGTTTAGGAAGACAAAATGTCAAATCAATGTCACCTTCATGCACAAGGCTCAATGGCAACAACAAGTTCCAAGAAATCTACGCGGAGCTCAAGAAAATCTTGACAAAAGTCCACCTTTCCCTCAACAGAAATTCTGGAAGAAATGTGGAAGTATTTTCAGAAAATACATGTACCAGAATATAGGGGATATCAAACCAGGAAAGCCCAAAAAAGACGAGAGCCCAACTCCTCCAAAGGGCCGCGGATCCGCGGCCAATATGGGGTCTAGGCCGCGGATCCGCGGCCATATGGTGGCGGCAGTTGACCATTTTTTAGGGGTATTTTTGTCTTTGTATATGTGTTCTGGTGGTTTCCCTAGATTTCCATTCTCCAGCCTATAAATAGCCCAGAACTTTGAGAAGGAAAGGGTCCATTCTTGTATTATCTTTTTCTAGGTTTTAGTTCACATGTTCTTCTTTTTCTCACCTCTTCTCCATTAAACTTGTAGTGAGCTTTTGAGTGAAGAGTGATGAATAAAGAAGACCATTTTATTATCATGCTTGTCTCCTTATCTTTATGCTTGTTGTAATTTTAATTCGTTAAGTAGTTGTTGTTATTTTCTTGTTGTTTCTTTCTTCTCTCTTTTTCTTTATCATTCATACGACAATGATACTTACGCTCGATCCTCGCCAAGGTGAGGTCGCAAATAGTTAGTCGTATTCTTCTAATCTCCTTCTTTCTATCTTCCTCTTTTGTTTTGTTTTGTTTTTCCTTATCATGAAGTGTGAGTAGTTTTATACTTGTTAGGGTAGGATAAGGGAAGTTTGAGAGAAGGAAATCTCTCTCACTCTTTCCTTGCCCAACAACTTAAATCGACTCCCGTTAATTGAACCACAATCCGCTCCTTACGGCACCCTATCCTACATCATAGCGGTGATTCCGTAGTGAGACCGGTTGTGGTTGAATTAACCGGAGGTTATGGATAAGAGCCAAGAACGGACGGACAAGCACCTAAAGGAATGACTATGCGTTGGAAAGCCTAGCTTATACTCGCAAGTTCCTTCCTAGTCGTGCTAATCCCCGTTGTTGCCGATTACCGTAACACCGATATTAAGAGGGGCAACGAAAGATGTGGAGACTCCTAACTCAAACTAACCTAATCCTAACCCTAACAAGCTCTCTTTAAATATCAACTCAACACTTAGATAATCCAACAAAATCTGAAAACAGGACTTAACTCGTTAAAACACTTTGAAAAAGACTCCCATCTCCCTGCGGACGACCCGTACTCAACCGGCTAGCTACAAGCGAAACCGTCTTGATTGCGGTATTTAAACTAGAACTTGAACACGCACGTATCCTAACAATCAAATGGCGCCGTTGCCGGGGAGACGGTAGTTTATTTCCTTGTGTAATTTCAGGTTAATTTGTGAATATAAAAACAACCGAAAAACAACAAAAAAATATACTTTGTAAAAAAATCATCTTGTTATTTTTGATTAGCTTTTGTGCAAGTGTGCAGGAAAATACAAGGTTCGAGTTCCGTGGCCAAGACGTTGAAAATACAGAGTTCAAGTACAGTGCCAAAGACGTGGGAAGATAGACCCACATTTCGCGGCTACACCGCGACGGACAAAACGAAGCATACGGTCTACTGTCAAGATCTGGAGCAGGTACAGTGAGCAAATAAAAATTCAGAAGTTCCAGACAAGCAGAGGAGACCCATACCAGCACCCACAGAAAAAATGAAGGCCCAATCTCTCCTTCCTGCCGCGGATCCGCGGCAACAGAGGGCTTAGGCCGCGGATCCGCGGCCACTTGGTGGCTTCAGGGGTGCATTTTCTTTCTGGTGAGTCTCTCTCTTCTCTCCACTCCTCTGAACTCCACTGAACTGTGTTTTCTGCAGCCTTCTTTGCGCAAATTCTTCTCCCCCTTCCAATAAACTGTTCTTGTGCAGGATTCTTTGCGCCGCAAATAAAAATTGTTTGCAGTTGATTTGTTACCGCTTTGCATTCTTTAATACGGACTTAAGGGGCTTGAAACCAATCCAGATTGGGTGGGGATTTCATCACCCTTCCCAGGACCCCAAAAATCACTAAAGTATATGCATTGTCCATTGTAAATTAAAAAATACTAGACTTCAGCCCTAAGGACTTCGCGCTCATTAGGAGAAGATAAACCGTGTTTAGAACCTCGCTTAACCGTATATTGTTTACGGGGTGTCTAGGAAAGTGTTAAAGGCGCAACCGCCGAAAGAGAAAGGGTTATTTAATTAAGGAACTTCGCGAAAGCGTTGGACAACCTCCCCTTATCTCTGCACTTACCTGGCCTCGTGATCAGTGTATTTTTAAGCCCGTTTCTCGACATTGTTTAACTTCGACAATCAAGTTCAGGAGCAGGTCTAGTAGACCTAGGTTACCCTAGATCTAGGTGTGATTGTGCATATCTTGTTTGTGATTGCTTAAGCCGTATTTCCGTACATACTTCTGTAAATCTCTTTCTAAAAACAAAAAAAAAAAAATCAAAAACTTTTATAAAAACTTGCCCTTTTGTCGCCAAATCCATTTTCACCCACCACCCATCGCCTTTCTCCATTGACGTTTTCTTACCCTCACCTTCTTCGCTTTGACTATACTAAACTCGTTTAGTGTATGTCCGCTTGGACTCGGGACACTAGCGCCCGTCTAGTCCGCGTTACGTTAGTCGCGACCGACTACGCGATCGACTCCGAAGTCGATACTCCGTCCACTCCTCTTTCACCCCTTCCTTTGCCGGCCAACTCCGACGTTGACCGGAATTCTGTTCATACATCTTCACCTTCACCTTCACCAGCCTCTTCTTCCGCGATGTCGGGATTTAATCCGAACATCTCTTTGACCACCGCTGGATTGGCTCCACCTCCTACGGAGACCAATCTCCCACCACCTCCACCTGTTGTAGCGCCACAGCGAATTGCGCTCCAGGATCGTTTCTACCCCACCCGTTCTGCACTTCCCACCTGCCTTTCTCTTCCTCCGGCCAATAGGGACAACTTTGAAATTAAGCCCCATTTCATCAACATGCTTCCACGTTTTCATGGGCTTGAATCTGAAGATGCCTATATCTTCATCAACAAATTTCAAAATGTCTGTGCCATGATGAAAACCACCCAGCTATCGGACGATGCTATACGTCTACGGGTCATTCCGTTCACTCTATGCGATCTCGCTGAAAAATGGTTGTATAGCACCGCTTCCCACTCAATCACCAGCTGGGACGAGTTTGTTAAAGCGTTTCTAAAAAAATTCTATCCAAATCATAAGACCGCAAGAATTCGAAATGAAATCAACCAATTCTCCCAGCTTCCTTCTGAACCCTTCTGGAAGTGCTTTGACCGGTATAATGACCTTCTTGTTCAGTGTCCTCACCACGGTATAGAGAAATGGCAGCTCTGCCAAACCTTATACGAGGGACTGAACCCAGCAACGAAGCAGTTGCTGGAAACCATCTGTCAGGGCCACTTCCTATCCAAATCTGACGAGGAAGCGTGGCAGTTCTTTGACGACCTTGCGGAGCAAACGCTATAGTGGGAGAGCACCAGACCGACTTCTTCTTCTTCTTCTACCTCCACTTCTACCGGTCAGTCTAGGGTAGGAATCCACCAACTTGACGTCTCTATTGCGATGAAAGCTGAAATGGCTGCAATAACAAGAAAGCTTGAAGCGATAGAGAGCAAATTTTCTGCTCCTGCTCCTGCCCCTGTTCTCCCCCTTCGTACCATCTGCGCTTGTTGTTCCGATCCTTCTCACTTGACCGAAGAGTGTCCTTACAATCCACCCTCGCAAGGACAGGATCAGGTTAATGCTGCCTTCCAGCAAAGACCGAGGAATGATCCATACTCTTCCACCTACAATCCCGGTTGGAGGAACCACCCCAATTTCGCCTGGAATCAGAATAAGAATCAATTCCAAGGCAACAATTTCCAAAGGGCCCCTCCACCGCAACAACAAGCGCCACAACAAACTCAACATCAATATCAGCAGCCCTTCCAACCTCAACCTTTCCAAAACCAGACGAACAACTTTTCACCCAACAATTCTTTTCCACCAAACAACTTTGTTCCGTCAAACAATGATAAGGTTTTCTCGCTCGAGCGAAGTCTGGAGGCGTTTGTAAAACAATCGACTCAATCCACCGCCAACATCCAGTCTTCGATTCAATCTTTAGTGCAACACACTGCCGCACACGGGCAAAGCATCAAGACCATCGAGGCCCAGATTGCACAGCTGAACGCAGCCTTAAGCGAGCGAGAGAAGGGGAAGCTCCCGTCCCAGCCACTTCCAAATCCCGGTCACCCACATAATGCACATGTTGCTCTTGAACAACAAAACCATAATGTGAGTGCCGTGACTACACTGAGATCGGGGAGGATGCTGCAAAACAACATTGGCATAAGAATCAACGATGACACCTCGGCCGCTGCTTCTTCTTCTTCTTCTTCTCCTTCTTCTTCTTCGTCTTCTGAGCCTATTCTCCGTTCTTCACAAGGCTCCCCTCCCTCTTCTTCTGCTCTGAACGGACCCACTTCTCACTCTACGAAAACACCTATTCTGGGATCCGTTCCAACTCCAAAATCTCCTCCTCCAGCATTAGACTCAACCAATTTTCAAAATGTTCCATTTCCAAACCGGTTGAGGTCTAACAAACAAAATCCTTAAATGGAGAAGATTCTGGAGTTATTCAAGCAGGTTAACATTAATATTCCTCTTTTAGATGCTGTCCAACAAGTCCCGTCTTACGCGAAAATCTTAAAGGACTTGTGCACGAAAAAGAGGAAGTCTCAGGTACCCAAGAAAGTTTTCTTGGCTAGTGCTGTGAGTGATGCCCTTACCCAATCTTTACCACAAAAACGGAAGGACCCTGGCTGTCCTACGATTTCAATTACCATTGGGGATAAGAACATCAACCGCGCACTATTAGATCTTGGTGCCAGTGTTAACCTGCTTCCGTATTCAGTATACGAGCAATTAGGCGTCGGAGAGTTGAAACCCACGCACTGCACTCTCTAAATGGCCGACCGATCGATCACCCACCCTAGAGGTGAGCTAGAGGATGTGTTGATAAGAGTCGGGGACTTCATATTCCCCGTTGACTTCATTGTATTAGATACACAGCCTGTAGCTAACCCCCGGAATCAAATTCCGGTGATACTCGGTCGACCATTTCTCGCAACCTCAAATGCTGTGATCAATTGTCGCAATGGTTCGATGAACCTCTCTTTTGGAAATATGACGATTGAACTCAACATTTTTAGATTGGGGAATCAGCCCGCCGAACCTAATGCTCATATACTGGACGTCTGCTCGATCCAGGAGATCACCCCCGAAGAGTGTGAATTCGAGGAGTTTCTGTTTGAACACGATAATCTTGACGCCACTAGTGCGTTTCTCTTCAAACCTGCTGCTGTTTCTGCGCCCGACAACGACTACGAGTGTTTCACGTTTTCGAACGATCTTAGCTGCGCACAACCCGAGTTTGAATCCTTCGACTTTCCGGATGAGTTACCTGAACCATCCAACTCGGTTGCCTACACTCGCTTTGAACCTTTGCTGGAGTCCTTTGAGTTCGAGACCTTTGCACCAGTCTTGCCTTCCATCATTTCACCTCCAACGCTCGAACTCAAGCCTTTGCCGTCTCACCTTAAGTACGCTTACTTATGTGAGAATGAGACCCTTCCTGTCATCATCTCGGCTTCTCTAGCTCCCGAGCAAGAGAAAGCCCTTCTCGCGGTCTTGCACGGCAACAGGCAAGCTTTTGGCTGGTCCATGGCGGACATCAAGGGGATTAGTCCCCTGATCGTTGAGCATCACATTCATCTGATGGATGATGCCAAACCAGCCCGGGATCCACAAAGACGTCTTAATCCAGTCATGAAGGAGGCTGTGAAGAAGGAGATCGTCAAATGTCTAGATAGTGGTATCATTTACCCTATCTCTGATAGCCAGTGGGTTAGCCCCATCCACGTTGTCCCCAAGAAGTCGGGCATCACGGTCATCACTAACGAGGCGAACGAGTTAATCCCTACTCGCACCCAAACTGGGTGGCGAGTTTGCATTGATTACAGAAAACTCAACGCCGCAACGCGGAAATACCACTTTTCGCTACCTTTCATTGACCAGATGCTTGAACGATTGGCCGGACACGAGTACTACTGCTTTCTTGATGGCTACTCCGGCTATAATCAAATTCCCATCGCCGAAAAAGACCAGGACAAGACCACTTTCACTTGTCCTTTCGGCACGTTTGCATATCGACGCATGCCCTTTGGGTTATGCAATGCGCCCGCTACCTTCCAGCGGTGTATGATGGAAATTTTCTCGGACATGGTGGAAAAATTTCTGGAGATTTTCATGGATGACTTTTCCATCTTCGGCGACTCCTTCAACGAGTGTTTGCTGCATCTTGACGCTGTCCTTACCCGATGTAAGGACAAGAATCTCACTTTGAACTGGGAGAAATGCCACTTCATGGTGCGCGAAGGTATTGTCTTAGGACATATCATCTCGCAAAATGGCATAGAGGTTGACAAAGCAAAGATTGAGGTCATTTCCAATCTGCCTCCTCCCCGATGCGTCAGAGATATCCGAGCCTTCCTTGGCCATGCCGGTTTCTATAGACGGTTTATCAAGGACTTTAGCAAGATTGCTAGGCCCTTGACGCTTTTGCTGGCCAAGGACACGCCTTTCGACTTCAACTCGAGTTGTGTGACTGCATTCGAGTCACTGAAACGCTCACTCACTTCTGCTCCCGTTCTTTCTTCACCTGACTGGACGCACCCATTCGAGATTATGTGCGATGCATCCGACTTTGCCATCGGTGCTGTCCTTGGACAGCACATCAACAAGATGCCGCACGTAATCTATTACGCGAGCCGAACCCTGAACGACGCCCAACTTAACTATACAACAACTGAGAAGGAATTCTTAGCTGTTGTATTTGCTTTAGAAAAGTTCAGGCCCTACCTCATCGGCTCTCCAGTCATTGTCTACACGGACCATTCAGCTCTGCGCCATCTTTTTGCGAAGAAAGATGCCAAATCTCGGTTAATACGTTGGATCCTCTTGCTTCAAGAGTTTGACCTTGTCATTAAGGACAAACGAGGATGTGAAAACGTAGTTGCCGACCATCTCTCACGACTTCCTTCTTCGCCTTCGCTTCCAATCCCGATCAACGACGTTTTCCCGGATGAACAGCTCTTGACAGTATCGTGCGAACCCTGGTTCGCAGATATTGTGAACTATTTGGCCACGGGATTACTACCGACTGAATGGTCGAGTCAGGACAGACTTCGCTTCTTATCCCAAGTAAAACACTTTTACTGGGACGAACCTTACTTGTTCAAGTACTGTCCCGACCAGATTATTCGTCGGTGTGACCCTGATGAGGAATTCAAGAGTGTGCTGTCGTTTTGCCACGATCAAGCGTGTGGCGGGCATTTTGGGCCCAGAAAGACAGCTGAGAAGATCTTGCAATGTGGTTTCTACTGGCCACAACTTTTCAAAGACGCTCATGACTATTGCAAGACTTGCTCCCGGTGCCAACACATGGGCCGGATATCCCGGAGGAACGAGATGCCGCTCCAACCAATCTTGGTTGTGGAGATTTTCGATGTTTGGGGGATAGATTTCATGGGGCCGTTTCCCAGCTCTTTTGGGAACTTGTACATCCTTCTCGCTGTTGATTACGTCTCTAAATGGGTCGAGGCTGTGCCCAGCCGGACTAACGACAACAAGGTTGTCGTTAGGTTCCTTAAAGAAAACATTTTCTCCCGGTTTAGGCACCCCCGAGCGATCATTAGCGACAATGGAAGTCATTTCTGCAATAGGACTTTCGAGGCCTTGATGCGGAAGTATTCCATTAATCATAAGCTTTCTACGCCCTACCACCCCCAAACCTGCGGGCAGGCCGAAGTTTCGAATCGGAAAATCAAGCAGATACTGGAGAAGACGGTTTCCAAGAACCGTAAGGATTGGTCTCTGAAACTCACTGATGCCCTCTGGGCATTTCGTACCGCTTATAAGACCGACCTTGGCATGTCTCTCTATCGGCTTGTGTACGGAAAAGCCTGCCACCTTCCTGTCGAAATAGAGCATCGCGCATTTTGGGCGATAAAGGAGCTGAATCTGTCTATCGAGGACGCGGGCAGCCATCGGAAGCTGCAGTTGAATGAACTGAACGAGCTTAGGGATGAGGCTTACGATAACGCGGTTGTCGTTAAGAATCGAACGAAGGTGTTTCATGATAAACACCTTTTGCGCAAAACCTTCGTACCTGGTCAGCAGGTACTGCTTTACGACACCCGACTTCACTTCCATCCAGGAAAGCTCAGATCTCGCTGGAAAGGGCCGTATTTTGTGCGGAATGTGTATCCGCAGGGCGCTGTGGATTTGGAAAATCCAAAGGACGGTTCATTTTTCAAAGTAAACGGACACCAATGCAAACCGTACCTTAGCGCCGACCCAACAGAGGAGCTCCTGTTCCTACAGGAGCCGGTTTACCCTGAATGATCTTCCTCTGCTTACCTCCAAACTTCGGTTATCCAGCCAAGAACAGTGGACACTGTTCCAAATAAGTTTGGGGGTATGTACAAACCATTTTGTATATATTTGTGTATATTCTTTTTCTTTTCTTTAAAAAAACAAAAACAAATAAAAATTTGTGTATCGCTAACCGACAATTTTGACCCTTCAAATGATCTCTTCATGCAACGACAGTGAGGACACTGTCCAATTCAAGTTTGGGGGTACACTCGGTACGCATTTCTTACCTTCGCATTCATATGTATATTTTGCATCTGCATATTAAATCCATAAAATCCATAAAAATCTGAAAATTTTCTAAAAATATAAAAACTTTTTTGTCAAGTTAGCTTGTGGAAGAACTCTGATTCAACATTCGACGGTTTTTGTTTGAAAAAATAGGAATAACTAAATCTTATGTTTGGATTTTGAAAACCTGAAAGATAACTCTCCTTTGAAGTTAACTATAGCTGATATACGTCTTTACATTACACTACACGTGTCGTAAGATTTTGGGAATTAGATGACAAGTCTTTCATGTTTAAACTTTTAAACAGATAAATGATTTTCTGAGGATCAAATAGGTTTGTTCTGAAATAAGTAATGTCAAGAATAGTTTATGAAGTAAAGCGAATATGAAGGAATGATATTGATGCCGTAATTGGAGCTAAGTCTGAAAAATAACCCATCTGAAACTTGATTGGAATGATTACACACCAAACTCACTAAACACGTCTTTTATCCAAAAAATAATTGAACTGCCGGTTATATCTCCGTTCGTATTAAATCATCTGATTTTCACGCCAAACTGTCTTTTGTTTTTGGACCTAGGTAACTTGAGTAATTAAGTCCGCTGGGGTGTTTCTACACCTAATGCCCTAAAACCAACTGGTTTGGGTGTATTGGCCCAAAGCTCGCTAAGAAGCCTAGAAAGTCCAGTTTAAAACAAAGTCAAGCAAGTGTTCTCTCCGAGTTAAAATTCCTAACGGTTCCTTGTGTGAGAATAATCTTGATAAAAAACAGGCTTTTATAAAAAATTTTAACGGAGATATGAAGGTTTTATTCTATGATAAAGACTATTGCACGTTCACAGAGGTGTGTATGAAATGAAAACAAGTTAAAGGTGGAGTGAAAAATACGACTTAGTTTCCTGTTAAGGAAGATAGAAATTCTGAAGTTGAAACCTTACTGGAAAACGAAACTTGAAAAATGCTTAACTCTTTATGAAACTTATGTGATCCTTTTAAAATTGTTATCTGGGCTTTATTGTGCGACATGATGACTTTAATCGATCCTTCTGGAACTTTACGACACTATTTGCACTGCACGTAAAGACATATAAAATCTGTAGTTAAATAAGAAGCGAGGTGTGAAAAATAAAGGTTCGATGATCTAGACTTAGGATTATAGAATTGTTATTTTCTAAAACAAAACTTTAGGGTTTGAAGCTTAGTTATTTTACAAAACCAACTTGACCGGATTTTGTGGGTAGTATCCGCTGAAAACCCTCAGGAGACAACACTCCTCCTACTAGGGACACCTAGAGGTTTAACGGCTTGTTGCACATGCTCAGTGCAATCGCGTTCCCTGCGAAAGTGAGGTTAGGAAATTTTTTGTGAATAAATGGGCTTTGCTCGGGACGAGCAAATGATAAGTTTGGGGGTATTTGTTCATATCAGATTTTTGCATTTTCATACCGCCCAATTTTTGTCACATTGCATATCGGTAGATACTCTTGAGCCGTGTTTGCTAGTCAATTGCAGGATACAGGTTCTCGGTTCTAAAACGGTGAAATTCATGGAAAACACGAAAAAATCCGGGTTCCTGCTAACCGCTGAGAAAACACGGTCTCCGCTCTTCATCCGTATGTTGCCAGATACCAGTTTAGGAAGACAAAATGTCAAATCAATGTCACCTTCATGCACAAGGCTCAATGGCAACAACAAGTTCCAAGAAATCTACGCGGAGCTCAAGAAAATCTTGACAAAAGTCCACCTTTCCCTCAACAGAAATTCTGGAAGAAATGTGGAAGTATTTTCAGAAAATACATGTACCAGAATATAGGGGATATCAAACCAGGAAAGCCCAAAAAAGACGAGAGCCCAACTCCTCCAAAGGGCCGCGGATCCGCGGCCAATATGGGGTCTAGGCCGCGGATCCACGGCCATATGGTGGCGGCAGTTGACCATTTTTTAGGGGTATTTTTGTCTTTGTATATGTGTTCTGGTGGTTGCCCTAGATTTCCATTCTCCAGCCTATAAATAGCCCAGAACTTTGAGAAGGAAAGGGTCCATTCTTGTATTTTCTTTTTCTAGGTTTTAGTTCACATGTTCTTCTTCTTCTCACCTCTTCTCCATTAAACTTGTAGTGAGCTTTTGAGTGAAGAGTGATGAATAAAGAAGACCATTTTATTATCATGCTTGTCTCCTTATCTTTATGCTTGTTGTAATTTTAATTCGTTAAGTAGTTGTTGTTATTTTCTTGTTGTTTCTTTCTTCTCTCTTTTTCTTTATCATTCATACGACAATGATACTTACGCTCGATCCTCGCCAAGGTGAGGTCGCAAATAGTTAGTCGTATTCTTCTAATCTCCTTCTTTCTATCTTCCTCTTTTGTTTTGTTTTGTTTTTCCTTATCATGAAGTGTGAGTAGTTTTATACTTGTTAGGGTAGGATAAGGGAAGTTTGAGAGAAGGAAATCTCTCTCACTCTTTCCTTGCCCAACAACTTAAATCGACTCCCGTTAATTGAACCACAATTCGCTCCTTACGGCACCCTATCCTACATGATAGCGGTGATTCCATAGTGAGACCGGTTGTGGTTGAATTAACCGGAGGTTATGGATAAGAGCCAAGAACGGACGGACAAGCACCAAAAGGAATGACTATGCGTTGGAAAGCCTAGCTTATACTCGCAAGTTCCTTCCTAGTCGTGCTAATCCCCGTTGTTGCCGATTACCGTAACACCGATATTAAGAGGGGCAACGAAAGATGTGGAGACTCCTAACTCAAACTAACCTAATCCTAACCCTAACAAGCTCTCTTCAAATATCAACTCAACACTTAGATAATCCAACAAAATATGAAAACAGGACTTAACTCGTTAAAACACTTTGAAAAAGACTCCCATCTCCCTGCGGACGACCCGTACTCAACCGGCTAGCTACAAGCGAAACCGTCTTGATTGCGGTATTTAAACTAGAACTTGAACACGCACGTATCCTAACAATCAGGTTCGTAACCTTTCACCAATCCAACATACCAATATCCATTTAAACATCAATAATTAGTCCCAACAACAAATAATAAATTGTTGGTGTGTATACGCATCCGTATACATTACCACGTACTGCGGGGGTACTATACGCCATCCACCCGACTTCTCTCCATAGATATAAATCTACTCACCTTGCTTATGTGTGCTGGTGCCGATGTCGCCGTTTGCATCTCCAACGCCTCGACGCCACGTGGGGTACCTACAAGGATATCACACGCTAAAACTCATGAAAATCAACCCAGATTTTACCCAAACTGGAATCAGTCAAAACTAGACATACAGGGGGTCAAATCTACATGAAATAGGGTCGTGCACGCAAAACGAGGAGGTTCCACCCTGGTCTGGCCGCAAATTGCGGCCAGGGGGATTAAATCTGCGGCCGGGGTATGGGTCCAGGGTCTGGGGCTTTGGGTGCTGCTTCCTATTTGCCTGCACATCCTACTGTCAAGTCAATTTCATTTAAGGAAGTCCCGGGTTGTAGCAGTTTCCAGAAAGGTCCAAAGTCGACAAAATTGCTAAATTACGCCAAGTATAACAAATCTGGTATATGGGTGAAATCTGGGACAATCTTGGGTTAACTGGTCTCACATACCCCTAATAAGGCTACTCTAACGTTCAAAACCACCTCTTGGTCAAGTCTCACTCAAATTTGCCTAAACTAGCACAATGTGACAAATAAAACAGTAAACTTTCAGCTATTTAACCAGAACTGAGCAAGAACTGAGTTGGGATGTGAGATTATACCTCAAGGGATTCCTGGAATGAAGGAGAAGGGAAGGAGGAAGTGAAGAGGAGTGTTACCGCTGCTAGGTTGCTGCCACAGCTGCTGAGGTTGCTTTGCAGCTGATGCTGTTGCTGTTTGTTTTGCTGCTGCTGCTAGCAATTTTCTTCTCTTTTATTTCTTGGCTGAGCAGCAGCTACTGCTGGGCTGGTGTTGTGATGGGTTGGTGTGGTTGTGGTATTAGCAGCTGCAGCTGAAGGGTTGGGGGGTATATGTTGTTGCTAGAGCTGATTCTGCAGCTGCTGCTGCTTGCAACTCTCACTCTTTTTCTTTGTTGCAGTTTGCAGCAGCTACAGCTGTGGCTGTTGTGAGCTGTTGCTTTGGCTGCAGTGGGGGTGTGATGTTGTAGGGTTTGATGAGGGTGTGGTGTTGTAACATGTGATGTTATGGAAGCTGATGTTGAGAGGGATTGGGGCTGATGAAATCAGCTGCTGTTGCAGCAGATGGTGATGTTGCTGATGCTGATGTAGGGCTGCTGATTTGAAAGAGGTTGATGCAGCTGATGTTGATGAAAATATGTGCTGAAAGTGTAATGATGGTGTTGGATATGGGGCTGATGGTGTGTATATGGGGGCTGAAGTGTGGGTATAGGTGTTGGGCTAAGGTTTAGGGCTGTTTTTGCTGCTGATGTAGTAGCTTTGGTGGCTGATGAATTGGCTGATGCCCTGGGCTGTTGAGTTGCTGATGTTGTTTGTTATAATTTTCCTGTGGATGTGTGCTGTAGCAGCAGCTAGAGAAGGGTTTGATGTAATAGTGGTGAAGTGTTGAAGTTTTGATGTGGTGTGAGTTGTGAGAGGGGGTTTAAAGAACACAAGGGATTATGGAAAGATATGGATCATGGCACATTCTAACCATCTCTCTCTCCTCCCCTAACCAAAGTCAACCCAACACTAATCAAACCTCATTAACCTAACCAAAACACTAATTAACCCAATGACCCTAATCAAATGGTTCACCCACCATGGTCACCTAAGCATGGTTCAACCCTAGGCTCAATATGGGTCCAAAACATGAGACAAGTGTGCAAGTGTAGAAAAATGTTATGTGCATATCTTTGCACAAAAAGCCAAAAATCCAATTAGCGATTTTTAATCGCAATTAATGCCAAAATAACATATAATCCATCATAAAAACTGTAAAATTTCCACAAAATGCCCAAATTTAGAATTTCCATAATTTTCTCCGGAATTTTCACCATCTATCGGTATTTAATTAAACCGACTATTAAAATATTCATTAAAAATTAATATTAAATTCTGGAATTTCCCAAAAATAATAATATTTTTTTTTTTGAAATGTTACAATTTCCCAACCTATGACATGGCTTTGAAGGCTGCCCGAAGATATGAGGCAGTAGTAACGAGGAAAGGCAGACCTCAATCTGTCAGAGTGAAGCGCCCTGCCAATCAGATTGCAGGAGGAGCCTTTTCAAGGCCAACGGTTGAACCCAGGAGAACTGAAGAACCGAAGAACCAGCCAAGACCACATTTCTGTTTCCATTGCAAGAGAGATGGACATTTGGTAAATACTGTAGGCGCGCAAAAAGCCTATGCCTAGTTTGTGACGCGTCCAATTACAGAATTGAGACCTGTCTATATAGATACAACTCAGCTCTCACACCCACCAACTACCCACAGTGGCCAGCTATCCAGGCTCCTGCAACTCGTCCTGCACTCCCAGCACCACCTCCACGTGTATTTCCTGCACTGCCAAATCGCCAATTCCATCAGGCACTGAGGAACATGCCTCGAGAACAGAGGAATGTGCCTCCAGCTAGGAGGAATGTGCTACGGCGACATGCTTACACCTTAGCAGCTGTAGAAGCCGAGACTGTAGGTCAAGATAACACTAGTAAGTCTCTTTCACATTTTTAAAACCCTTGTATCACTTTGATATTTTTCATACACTATCAGTACTTTAGTCACAAAACTTTCCTTGAATCTGTTACACTTTTCTTTTACAAATTTCGAGGACGAAATATTTATAAGGAGGGTAGAATGTAATAACCCTAACTTTCTGTACCAACTTTCTGTACAAATTTTTCAAAAAAATACAGAAAGGGGTATTTTTGCCTAAGCACTGGTTATAAGTTTGTTTTGCTTTTTAATAGCAGGAAGGAGCTTGTATCTCATTGTTAAGACCTTGCACTGCTGAACCAAGCCACCAGAGTTCAAATCCCATCCCCCACATTATTTTTAATATTGTTTTATTTTGAATCTTTAGAAGTCCAAGGGTCTACATGTGCGTACCTCGTAAAAACCCCACTACACATGTAAAAAAAATGGTTCAGGGGGAAGACCAAGAGACGACGAACCTACGGCGACGACCCCAACCCTGACTCGGCCCGAGTCAGCCGGCGACTCGGCCGCCGCCGCCGACCGGACCGCCGAGTCGCCAACAGAAAAGTTTTGGCTCTTGGCCTCCCCATCACTCCTGCACACTTAATTTCTTTGGATCGGTTCTAGAGCTCTTTAAAACTCTATTAAACCTTATTTTTAATACATTTTTCTTTACACCCTTTCACCTAACCCTAACCCTAGCTTCACCCTATAAATACCACCCCTAGACACACACCCCTCACTCATAATTCTATCCAAACTCTTAAGAAATCCCTCTAGAAATTTTAGTGTACAATTGAAGTTAACAAGGGGCGTAACTTCGGCGATCTTCCGACGACGACCCTAGGAGCTCCCGGCCACGAAACGACGCACCGGCGCCTCCTACCGTTCCCTCTTCCTCTACTCTAATCTGAAAACTCATAAGTCCCACCTCCCTCTTCTCTATTCTTTTCTAAAAAAACGTATTTCTAAATACTGACGGAATCGGAGTTAATCCGATGTCCGATTCGGTTCTTCCTAAAAATCTCACTTTTTCTTAAATACAATCATACTAAACCCTTACATGTTGACCATTAAACATTAACAAGTCATATTGAATAAGTTCCATATCAAAAGGATTTCTATTTCAATTTTTATCGCACTTTTTCACTATAATACCATGTAGTTTAATTTCGACATTTAAAACATCAATATCTTGCTATACCTTTAAGTAGATCATAAGATAATTACCTAACTCCTCACAACACTCATATGCAACATAGCACAATACTTTTAGGGAACATAGAATACGGGAAAACAAAACTTTACATATTAATATCTTTCACTATTGAAATTGTTTTCTACAAGATACGTATTTATTACAAATCTTTGCAAAGCGCCGCTGCAACCCATTTTGGGGAACCCGACTGGGATGGTGCGGATTGTCGCACATCCCTGGGCTTAGTAATGCGAGATGCAGACCTCCGCAAGGAGCATTCGGTCTCGAGAGATTTAAAATACAAATATCCTAAGAAAATGAGATTTCTAGAAATATAATATATATTAAAATTATATATATATATGTATGTATGTGTAATTAAAATATCTATTTGTGGATAATATAAATATTCCAACTTTTTCTAAAATCACAAGAATCACTTTACATTAAAATACCATGAATTCCATACAAGTTCAATATTACAATTAAATACCATGTATTATGAAAAATAGTTTTATTCACTAGAAATGTAACAAATATAAAATCTACAACTATGAAAACTCTAAAGACGATAAATAAATACTTGAGGTGTATTTTGTAATTTATACAAAAGTATTTTTATATAAAACCCTCTCAAGTTCTATAAATTACCCTAAGAACCCTAATAAATATAGGTTTAAGCGGGAGCAGTCTCTTGAGCCTCAGTGAGCCGGAGATATGGGTGCTTGCCTATCTAAGGTAGTCAACTTAACAACGATGTTATCAACACGGTAATCATCTTTGAAAAAGACACAAATCCTGCCGCCCATGTGCAGCGGTTACCGATAACATCAAAATAATCAGGACTTCAATTTCTTTTCTATTTGTCTGACTCAGACTGAGTCTCATATTAAATAATCTGAGTTGAATATGATTCAAGTAAAATTTACAATATTACAATCCAACATGAATCCCTGAATACATATATTCAATCTATTCAATCTGTATTGACTGAACTGAACCATGGATATACTTCTATTTACATGATTCTCCAGTTACATCCATGATTCTCCAGTTATATACATTTACTGATATCATGGTTTCGGCATGTCATCCAATTATACAATCTATATTACAAGACAATACAAGTTGCAATACAATACAAACAATACAATCAAGATATCACGGGGTTTAAGAGGTAGATTGGTACGGAAGGTGTTAGAAGCGGCATGTGACTGCAACCATAAGACACCTAACCTGTATTCCGTTGCTGTTGTACCATGGCATAAATAGTTCCTTGAGTTCCTGATACCTTAGTCTCTAGGGCAAGTGAGACTCCTCTCGTATATACTGGCATCCTTCTGTATCAAGCTACAAACAACAGCGTTAACACTAAATACAACATTATAAAAATATAATACAACTTTAAAAGTTACTCTCTCTCTGTCTATTCTACTTCTCCCTTATCTTTGGGACATACCGAGCGATTTGTTCGCTGACGACATTCCTTCTCTTTCTTCTTTAGAATATTGTCAGGTGATCTGGACACTCAAGAGATCGAGCTTACCAGCGAGGACTTAATTCTGTTTGCTTACGACCCAGAGTTCTAGCTTCATTGTACACATTTTATTTCAGTACTTCATTTCTGTTATGCCACTGTTTAGGCATTGCTTTCATTCAGTTGTATTTACTTCTCCATGTATTTTAAGAAGAATGTGAATAAATAAAGTTATTGTTTTATTATATCTTGTCTCTTGTGCATTTATATTTATATTGCTTAGATACGCTGGGCGTATTTACTTCAGAGTAAAGACGTAGCGGCCTCGTCACGTCCTCTGCCCGTATTCCGGGAAGCGGGGCGTGACACGTGTACTTATGCACTTATGATATTCGGACGGATAATACTAGTGGGCTTTGGTTTAAGCCAGATCCTAGTATTAGATTATTGGATTATTTTCGTCTCTTTGTATTTGTATTTTTCGGAACACGGATATGGGTTTGTATATACGGTAAGGGGTATTCTTGTAATTTTGCAAGAGTGCTTCTAGAAGAAGACACCTCATTTCTTGTTTAAACCATTTTGTTAAATGATTAATGAAATGGAGGTATAAGGTGTTACTTTGCATTAAATGAAGCATGGCTACTTGGGTGACTCATGGTTTGTGTGACTATTGAAGCATGCTTGATTCACTTGTGAATTATTGGTATGAATCATTATCACAAACCTTTAGCCATTTTTCATTCATTCTCACTTCAACACTCTCTCTCCTCCAAGCTCTCTTCTTCTTCTTCCTCAAACCCTAATTATCTAATGAGTTGAGAAACCTAGGGTTCTTGAGACTAATCAATCCATAATCACTCTCTTCATCATCTAGGCTACTTAGCTTAACATACTACCTAGTTGCCTCAGTTTAGAGGTAGGAGCTCAAAGTACATACTCTTTGGTGGATCATCTTTGACACGAGGAGGCCGACGATCAAGAGCGATCCGTACACTCTTCGAGAAACTCAAGAAGAGAAGGAAGGGAACAAGAACTGGAGGACTTGATACTATGAGGTATAACTTTCTTCATAGTAGTTAGAACCTCCTATAAGTTTGTTAGTTAAGGTTTAAGTATCGATCCTGGAGTTTAGTCGGTGTTGCGAAGCCCATAAAAATCGTTTTTTGCGTATTCCACCTCCCCGCGAACCCGCGGGGTGTGCGACATCGACTTACAGAAGCAATTTGAGGGTTATCTCACAACTTGTCACTTTTGAATAGTTAGGAGCAGTCTAGTGGACTTTGAAGACCATAGCTCTAGGTGAGATTGTGCATATTGTGACTGTGATTGTTTGAAGTTGTGTCCATAAATCCATATATATTTTGCAAAACTCGGTAAAAAAAAAATAATAAAAAAAATCCAAAACTTTCATAAAAACTTGTCATTTGTCGCCAAATTTCCATTCCACCTACCTTTCACCGACTTTTCTCCATAGACGTTTTCTTACCCTCATATTCTACATTTTGAGTACATTACACTCGTTTAGTGTATGCCCTATTGGACTCGGGACACTTGTGCCCATCTAGTCCGGGTTACGTTAGTTGCTACCGACTACGTGATCGACTCCGACGTCGAAACTCCTTCCACGTCTCATTCACCCTTACCTTTGCCAGCCAACTCCGACGTTGACCGTGATTCTATTCATACATCTTCACTTTCACCTTCACCCAACTCTTCTTTCGAGATGTCGGGATTTCCTCCTAACATCACTTTACCTCCCTCGAGAATAATTCCACCTCCACATGGTGCGAATAACCCGCAACCACATCTAGCAGCGCCATAACGAATCGCTCTCCAAGATCGTTTCTATCATACCTGCGCTGCACTTCCCGCTTGTCTTTCTCTTCCACCAGCCAATGGGGATAATTTCAAAATTAAGCCCCACTTCATCAACATGCTGCACAAATTTTATGGGCTTGAATCCGAAGATACCTACATCTTTATCAATAAATTCCAAAACGTGTGTGCAATGATGAAGACATCCCAACTGTCTGAAGATGCTATACGGCTACGAGTTATACCTTTCATTCTTTGAGACCTTGCTGAAAAGTGGCTGTATAGCACAGCATCTCATTCGATAACCAGTTGGGACGAGTTTGTGAAAGCGTTTCTGAAGAAATTCTATCCGAATCACAAGACTGCACGGATCCGGAACGAAATAAACCAATTCACCCAGTTTTCAACTGAACCTTTTTGGAAGTGCTTAGACTGGTACAAGGACCTCCTTGTTCAGTGTCCTCATCAAGGTATCGAGAAATGACAACTTTGCCAAACTCTGTATAAGGGCCTGAATCCAACAATTAGACAGTTGATGGAGACCATTTGTCAAGGCCACTTCCTGTCTAAATCTGACAAGGAGGCTTGGCAATTCTTTGATGATCTTACGGAACAAACGCTGCAGTGGGAGAGCATCCGGCCAAACACTTCAACATCTTCTTCTTCAGTTCTCTCTAGGACAGGAGTTCACCAACTTGATTTCTCAATCGCAATGAAGGCCGAGATGGCTGCAATCACACGAAAACTTGAGGCAATTGAGAGAAAATTCGCATCTCCTTCTCCTAACCCTGCTCCTCCCCCTCATACTATTTACGCTTGTTGTTCAGATCCATCTCATTTGAACGAAGAGTGTCTTTACAATCCACCATCTCAAGGACAGGATCAGGTTAATGCTGCATTTCAGCAAAGACCAAGAAACAATCCATACTCTTCCACATACAATCCTGGTAGGAGGAACCACCCTAATTTCACCTGAAATCAGAACTAGCACCAATTCCAAGGCCAGAACAAGTTTCAGAAGCCTCCTCCACTTCAACAACTAGCTCATCAACAATTTCAGCAACCTTTCCAACCCCAACATTTTCAGAATCCGATGAACAACTTTGCACCTTACAACAATTCTTTTGCTCAAAACAACTTTGTTCCGTCAAATAACGATAAGGTCTCCTCGCTAGAACGGAGTCTTGAGGCTTTTGTAATGCAATCAATTCAATCCACCGCCAACATCCAGTCTTCTATTCAGACTCTGGTGCAATACACAGCTGCACATGGGCAAAGCATCAAGACCATCAAAGCCCAGACTACATAGCTGAACGCGGTCTCGAGCGAGCGCGAGAAAGGAAAGATTCTATCTCAACCACTACCAAATCCTTGTCACCCATATAATGTACATATTCCTCTTGAACAACAGAACCATAATATGAGTGCCGTGACAACGTTGAGATATGGAAGAATGCTGAACAAAAACATTGGCGTATGAATTGATGATGATGACACCCCGGCCGCGTCTTCCTCTCCTCTTCCTCCTTCTCCTTCTGTCCTAATTCTACATACTTCAAAAGGTTCTTCTTCTTCAACTGCTGCTTCGAACGGATCCACATCCCATTCCACTCAAACTCCAGTTTTGGGTTTTGTTCCATCTCCACAATCTCCTCCACAAGTATTTGACTCAACCAATTTAAACAAAGCTCCATTTCCAAACCGGTTCAGATCCAATAAACAAAATCCATAAATGTAGAAGATTGTGGAGTTGTTCAAACAGGTTAACATCAACACTCCCCCTCTTATATGCAATTCAGCAAGTCCCGTCTTACGTGAAAATCTTGAAAGACTTGTGCACTAAGAAGAGGAAATATTAGGTAACAAATAAAGTTTTCTTGGCTGGTAACGTGAGTGATGCTCTTACCTAAGATTTATCACAAAAACGAAATGACCATGGCTGTCATACGATTTCAATAACCATTAGGGATAAGAACATCAATTACGCACTTTTGGATCTTGGTGCCAGTGTTAACCTTCTTTCTTATTCAGTTTATGAGCAACTCGGTGTATGAGAACTGAAACCTACACATTGTACTCGTCAAATGGCTGACCGATCTATCACCCATCCTAGGGATGAGCTAAAGGATGTGTTGATCAAGGTTGGGGACTTCATATTCTCCATAGATTTCATTATTTTAGATACACAACCTATAGCCAACCCCCGGAATCAAATTCCGGTTAATCTCAGTCGTTCATTCCTTGCAACCTCAAATGTGGTAATCAATTGTCGAAATGGTTCCATGAACTTATCTTTTGGTAACATGACAATTGAACTCAACATTTTAGGTTAGGGAACCAGCCATCCAAACTGAATGCTCATATACTGGATGTCTGTTCCATTCAGGAGATCGCCCTCGATGACTGTGAATTTGAAGAATTTCTGTTTGATCACGGTGATCTTGACGACACTAGTGCGTTCCTCTTTGAACCTGCAGCTTCCGACTCTGACAACGAATACGAGTGCTTCACATTTTTAGATGATCTTAGCTAGTCACCACCCGAATTTGAATCTTTTGAATTTTCGGATGCGTTAGTTGAAAAATCCGACTCTGTTGCATACACTCACTTTGAGCCGCTCTTGGAATCCTTTGAGTTCGAGAGACACGTTCTTCGATCTTGCCTTCAGTCGTTTTTCCTCCGACGCTTGAACTCAAGCTTCTGCCGTCTCACCTCAAGTATGCTTACTTAGGTGAAAATGAGACCCTCCCAGTAATCGTCTTGGCTTCTCTATCTCTAGAGCAAGAGAAAGCCATTCTCATGGTCTTGCAATCAAATCGGCAAGTTTTTGGCCGGACGATGGCGGACATCAAGAGGATTAGTCCCCTGATCATTGAACTGTTAGTTATATATATGTCCTAGAGGCCATTATTGTACATATGATGTATATTATAGTGGATGCTTAGATATATATAGAGAGGACTTTCTTGCTCGACATGATAGTATGCTATCCGGTTGCTCTTTATCTTAACATGTTGACTTGTATATGTGATGCTGTCTTGCTCTCAAATGTTGATAAATCCCTTAGGTTGTGTACTTGACTACCAGGACTATGATGGAGATCATACTAGTGGGCCCAAGCGTAGTCCGCAAGTACACCCTAAAATTGTTCCTAGTCGAGGGTGTATCGAGACAGGGCATAGATATTCCAGAGTAGACTAGCATATACGCATCTTGACCCATATGATGGGCGATGGACGATCCCACATCCATTGGTGTTTGACATCAAAGATGGTGTACGGGTGCTCAGTGGAGACTGGGTACACTGAACGGACTCGCTGAGAACTCCTAGTTGGTATTATACCTATCGTCAGATAGTAGTTCTCTGGTGACACTGGTATAGGTTAGTCTGTAAACCCGAGATCGTCATAGAGTCTTGTGTGATTTCACTGTGCTTTGATTTCCACCTTACCACGTTCAACAGAACGTGCAAAACGGTGGCTTTTGGGTACAGTCCCAAATCATATGGAGGCAATGAGCGATAGAAGGGGATTCCTGTCTTCCGGTATTGGGGGTTGATGTTGCGCTGTGCTCGATTGGCCATAACGATAAGTCCCAGGGCTACTACGGAGATTTACTGATAAGTGTTATCAGTAGTTTCTCGACCCGTTATGAGCCTCACATCGGCATGACTTATCGGTTATTGGGGTCTGACGTTTACCACTCCTATACTAGATATGCGATATATCAGACAAAGAGACTGGACTGTACAGTAGTGTTACTGACAGCTTTTGCATGAGTTAGAGTAGGCTTGCTTGCTGATCTTCTGATCATTCAATACTCGGGTAGCCGTTACGTCCAGCTAGTACCGCTGATGTCTTGTGGGTGCTTGATGTGATCATCAATTACTGCCGGCGCATTGATGAGTCTTTAGAGTCCTACACAGAAGTTTGACTGGCTTAGGCAAAACGAAGTAGGAGTACATATGTGATATGTGCGGGACCGAGATTAATACGAGTATATGATACCCTATTCTATTTTCGCGATATAAGGTATCGATCGGTTATATGAGATATATCCGGGTTATTGAATCAAGTGTTGGTTTGATAAGTCGATACAGTATCGGTCGGTTATATAAGATATAGCCGGTTTATCGAATAAAGTGTTGTTTCGATAAGTTGATACAAATAGTATTAGTCGGTCATATGAGATATAACCGGATTATTAAATCAAGTGTTGATTTAATAATTTAAAGTATAATTATATATTTGATATATTAATTTATATTAACTAATATTACCTCACTTAAACATTTCTTTTTCACACTTGTGTGCATAAAGTATATATGTGATATATATTAATGCACATTTTTGTGTCATACTTGATGATACACACTATATGGGTGTATGAGACTTACACCATGTTTATGATAATTGTGAGAATTATTTATTTTAAGTAAATCCAAATTAGATGGAAATTAGACACATGCATGAAGCTTGAGGAAGCATGTAGATGCTTTAACTTGGTCCACTAATTTTGTTTTACCTAACATATTTATTAACCTAACCATTATCACTTAGCCATGGTTATGTCTCTACATGAGTTAATATATGATACAAACTCACTCAGGGTTGCCTTTCACACTCTCATCTTTTATTTGCTTCATCTTCATCAAGAGAAAGAGAGAGCTCTTTAGGTTTTTGAGAGAAGAAGAAAAAGAGTGAGAAAATAAATTCTAAAGTGAGCAAAAATCCTACTTCATCATCCTCTACTAGATTAGCACTTTAGAATAGGGTGTTAGCTTCACTAATCCCACATTAGTGAAGAGGTAGCTTGGATTAGTGACTCCTCGACGTAAATCATCTTCGTCCTCGAAGACTTCGTGCAAGCTCGTAGCTTTCTTCTTGTGGAGCCATTCAAGAGTTCGGTAGTTCAATGATCGCAGTGAAGGGACCACTACAAAGAGCTATAGAAGTGAAGGAACGGACTACAAAGCTTGTAATCCCTACTCACTTAGTTGTAAAGTAGTTTACACATTGTATTGTCTAAATCTTTAGTTATGATTCTAGGGTTAGGATTGTTTTGTACGGCAAATTATTGAAAATGGCATGGACGATGCCTCCCGAAACCTTGCTGTCGTGCCGAACAATCCTACAGTGGTATCAGTGTTGGGTTATGGCAATGCCCCGGCCTTCAATCTGAGGCCAAATGCGGAACAAAAATTTTTTAAACTTGGCGCTACCATAACCCGATTTCCGGATCGAACCATTAACCGTTAACTAACTAACTAACTGTAAAGTGTTCAGAGATTATACCGATCGGTTCGTGTCCTTCGGTCTTCAATCTATGCACCAAGATCCTCGCGGCTGCCCCAACGAAGTTCGCTCTCCGATCTCGCTCGTCGAAGTGGCTCCACGTCGAGGATTCTTTATACGGGCTGCCGCTTCAAACCGAAACAACTCGGACATGAAGTTTGCTAGCCGACATGTCCAAGGTGAAGTAGAGATAGTGTGTGATTATTTTATCTCAACCACCCTAGGATTCTCAACACATGAGAGGGATAGGGTGGAGGTGAAGAAGAAGCCATATAAGTGAAGAGTTGTGAGCACAAGAAAAGCTAGTGAAGAAAAATGGCATTGCTATTTTGTGTGAGATCTTTTGTGTGAGCTCTCTCTATCAAACTCAAGACTAAAACACCACTATATATGGCTACCCTTTCTTGCTCCACAAAATATCCCACCCAAAAACAATAAAGAAATGGACATGGCACAAAAAATCACACCATGAGTCACCAAAATAGCACATGCCACATTCATTGCCCTAGGTTAAAACATGCACTCACAATTTCCACATAATTAAACTTTATACCAAAAGATTAAATCAAAAAGAGAATGGCAAATTCTAAAGTAAACTCGTAACGGATCATAAGAATACCCCACATCCGTATATACATACCCGCATCCGTATTCCGACTGAATACGAATACTACGAGACGAAAGTAATCCAACAATCTAATACTAAGATCCGGCTTAAACCAAAGCCCACTTGTATGATCCGTCTGATCATGATCCGTGCATGAGTGAACGTATATGATCGAACCCTGCCATAAATGTTGGAGATAGTGCCCTCAGAGTCAATTATTAGGTCACAGGTACGTGATTGTAATGATTGAGGGAGGACCTATCCCGGTAGGACAGTCTTACTCGAGATGATAGTATGCTATCTGGTTTACCTTTATCATCGTGTACTGCTTGAGGTGACCTGACACGTCGCTATTACACGTTGATAGAGCCCCTAGGATTCTTGCTTGACCACCAGCAGTATGAGGGCGATCATATAAGTGGGAGCTGGGGGTCTATAAGCTTATCCTTAAAAGGTCCCTAGTCGTGGGAGTTTCGAGACTGGGCATCGATACTCCATTAGTAGACTAGTGTATACAGTCGAGACCCCGACGAGGGGCGGTGGCCGGTCTCACAAGCCACTGGTGTCAGTTGGATCACCTAAGATGTATACAGGTGCTCATTGGGTTATGAGTACACCGGACAGGACTCGCCGGGAACATGCTAGTTGGTCATATACCAGACGTCAGATGGCAGTTCCCTGGTGACATGTGTGCAGGTTAGTTCATCGACCTGGGGATCGTCATTTATCTCGTGTGAGTTCCCACTGTACTTTGATTACTACCCTACCACGGCTCAAAGGAGTCGTGCAAACAGGTTTTAGTTGGGTACAGTCCCGAGCCACATGGAGGCAGTGAGCGTATCTTCAGGGGTTCGTCTCTCCCGGTATTGGGGGTGAGGTCGTGCTGTGTCTAGGAGAGCCATTACACAAAGTCCTTGGCCAAGGCAAGGAGATTTACTGGTAGGTATTCCAGTAGTATCTCAGGGTGTTCTGGGCTACACTCCGACACGACTTGTACCGCTTTTGGGGGTCTGACTTTTACCAACCCCCTAGGCCCGCCATGCGATACTCATAGACGAACGGACCGGACTGCACGGATATTGTCACTGACAGGCTCAGTAGGGTTGTCAGGCTGAGTTCGCTCACAGACATCCCTTTTGGTCAGTACCTGGTAGCCCGTTACGTATTGGCTTATACCTCTGACGTGCTAGTGGTTAAATCCACAACCAAGGTGTTGACGAGTCTTTAGAGTCCCCCACATTTCAGTTACTCAGCTTTCGGGCGAAAGGTTGTAGAGGCCGTATGGAGATATGGCAAGGTCCGATCAGATACGTGCGGTATTGCACGGATCAGGATTGGACAGTTTGTACTATAGGCCGTATGGTTATATGGCAGGGTTCGATCAGATACGTGCGGTATTGCACGGATCAGGATTGAACAGATATTACTAGCCGGTTTTGGTATAAGCCGGATTCTAGTATAGTACAGTGGAGATTTTGTCTCATTGCATTTGTATTTCGGTCGGAATACAAATGCGGGTGTGTATGCACAGTATCGGGGTTTTCCTGTAATTTATTACGGGACCAGTTTTTGGAGTTGCCAGTTTGCTTTCCGTTTCGGCCGATTTCCATTGTTCCGTTCATTGGCCGAAGATTGGTGGAGGAGGGCTTATTTGCATTGTTGCAAATAGGCATTTGTGGAGGGGGTCTTTGCATTTTATCTTATCATGATGGTTTTCATGATGAGCACCATCACTTGACTTCTTCTTCTCATGATGGCTTGACTTTTTGAAGCCATCATGCATGAGATGATGGTTGCCTTTGTGTGTTGGATTTGTGGTGATCATTTGATTTCTCCTCATCATTTTTTTGCTTTCCAACCACCCCCTTGTCTTGGTTTTTCTCTCTCCAATCACACTTGGAAATGGGGGGCCGGCCACTTTAGGTGGGATGAGAAAATTGCTTCTCTTTTGGAGTGGAAAAAAATATGATACATTCATTCTTTAGTATGCTACATTTTCCCCACCTCTCTCCAAGCTCTCTTTTCCTTCACCAATGGCAATTCCACAATCCCCAAAAATGAGACATGGTTCTTCACACATTCTACAACGAACCTTGGGCACGTCGAGTAGCCGGCTTCGTGCCCGAGTTACCTCGGCATTGAGGTGGGAGCCCGTAAACGATGTAGGCAACGTGGTGCACTTCCGGCGACGAGGATGAGACGGACGGAGATCCCGCGAGGAGATCGGATTGGAGATGAAGACCGGAGGACTTGGATCGTCGGTATATCTCTTTCCCATCTTCTTGTTAGCTTAGACTAGTTAGTGGTTCGATCCGGGTGTTTAGTGCGCGGTGGTGCCGGTTGCTAAGTCCGCAAAAATTTAAGTTTACCACCGTTTCCGCATTTGGCCGTCGGATTGACGGCCGGGGCGCCGCCGTGCACTTACAGTGGTATCAGAGCCTCGCCATTAACTTAGTCTAGCTTTGTGTAATGTGTTTGCATTTCCGATCGATCAAAAAGTTCCAAAACTGCATTTTAGTTCGCATCAGTTTCTGTTGAAAATTTTTGGTCTCGAAAAATTTTTCAGGTTATAAAATATTGATGTACTGGATAATCTAAGAGTTCTGTAAAAATTTGATGAAGTAACTCCACAGTTGGAGCGCGGAACCGCCGCGAAAACCCCATTTGTGCGGCCCTTCCGCCGCGCACTATTCACATCACTTCACCATTTTTTTTACAGAGGCCTTCTGGGCTTAAAATATGGGCTTTGGAATATTAAAGTTGGGCCAATTGTTTCTGTGAGTGCTACAGTTTTCTTTGGGGCCCACTTGTTAATTGTTTGATCAATCGGAAATTTTTTAAACACATTTTTCACAGTATTTACATTATATCTGCGACCGTGAATGTCACTTGATCGGTAAATCCGGTCTAACTGCTATAGCCCGGTTAGACGGATTTGCGAACGTGACTTTCACGTTGATGTTCTATGTTTATGCTGTGATGTTGCGGATCGGTCGTGGGGGATAGCCTGGATGCAATGCTAGTTCAGTTTTTGTTGTATTATGTACATTTGATATTGCGGGGCGAGCGTCCGACATGTGGACTGCCGTCACTGCCTGTTTGTATTATTATTTTGGGGCACGACCTGGTTGCGGTCGATGTACCCGGTGTATGTACATTTTACTTTCTGTACTAGGATTGCCCCGCGGAGGGGTGCACGGATAGCCGGGTTCTGGAGGGCAACAAGCCCGCATCTCATGGCATTGAGACGGAGGGGGCTTCACTCTAGGATTGGCGGGCTATTCGCCGCACTCGTAGGGGGTACAGGTTGACCCAGGAGGGGTGCCCAAGTTGCCGGATTCCGTGAAGTGCTGGGTGGTCCATTCACGGGGCTGAAGGGGGCTGCCTCGCTTCAGGTTTTGGCGGGTGACTTGCCGTGCCCGTAGGGGTCTAGGATTTCATTGCACAGGCTATCCACACGACCAGGGGAACGTCGGGTTTCAGTAGTGGCTCTGTGAAACCCGGGGATCCCAGATATCTGTATTGTTTCTGTGATGCTGTTCATTCTCTGTGATGTTGCATTTTATTCACGCCTTGAGCGAATATAATATATTGGTATATATATTAGTAGATGTCGTATATGTTTTGCATCCGCGCTAGTCCAGTCCCCGCTCTGTCGTTAGTAAGCTAACCTAACGGGTAATGACGGGACCCAGTGGCGAATGCGGATGGCATATACGTACATCAGTATATTTTCGTTCTTTTTGGTGTGATCAATTGATGGGACTGCATTGATTCGGATCAATGCAAGTTAAAAACAAACCTAATCTGATGTTGTTGGAACACTTTTCAAAAAGCTGTTATTGCAAGGACGTTCACTTTTGTTTTGCATCGCGGTATTCATTTAGAATATCCTGCTCCTCAGTCGACGAGGCAAGGGCCGAGATCCCTTCACCGGGAGTGACCCCTTGGACAAAAGTTTGCGTCAGGGCATTAACTTCACTATAGCCGATTACTTTTGCTTTGCATCGTGGTATTCAGTTGGAATATCCTGCACCCCATTCTACGGGGAAAGAGCCGAGATCCCTTCACCGGGAGTGACCTCTTTAGCAACGGTTTTCGTCACTATATTTTTAAAAGCTATCCGTTCCTTCGACGATATCAAGTTCTTTACGTTAAAGGTTTTCGCCAGAAACCATTCGTAGCCCTCCGTCGTTTCATATGGGTGGTCAATAGTATTCAAGCTGTGTATGTTGGCCAAAGTCAAGGCACAGTGATTGGTAGCTATTGGGGTATTCATATGCAGCATAGATAGATGCGTTGGTTTGGGACAGTCGTGCTGCCATTTTGGCCAAAGTCAAGGGTATGTACGGGTGGATTCAAATTAACCTGGAGAATGACGGGTAGAACTTGACATGTGACTTATGATATGTTGGCCAAAGTCAAGGTCATAAGAGCATGGGGCAGAAATCACATCGGGAGTTTCAAAAGAACTGAAACTTGCCAGATATGCGCATACCTTCTGGAGTGTGATACCGTGAGCGGATTCCGTCACGTTATCATGCGATGAGAGTTGGATCCCGATTCCTACTGATGAGTTGGTTTACTCCTCGGGTGACCCCGACTAATTCTTCTTTCAGGTTTGGAGGAGAATTTGAGGTACAGTGGGAGGTTTCCAGATTAGATAAATTGGTAACCATTCTGATCTAGGATAGAGTGCACGCTGAGTGTTTCTTCTCTCTCTCTCTCTGGCAGCGACCATTGACCCGACCCTAAGACTTTGACTCAGTGACCAAGTTGACCGAACCTTCTTAACACTGGCTTTTGGATTGTCAGAGTTGCAGACCTCATTGCCACTCCTACTTTTACCCTTTTCTCCAGGACACCCCGTATTACTACGAACGTCCACTTCCATTGGACAAAACCATCGTATGGTTAGATACGAACTCGAAGGAATTCGAGGATGGTTTCCGGTTCTGGAGAAAACGAATAGGATTATTCAGTTGTCTTTTCTTTTCACCTTCTCTCAGGTTGCGAGTACTCCTTGGTTTAGGAGTAGTACACCCATTATGCTTATTGGATAGTCTTCTTCCAAACCATAGGCTGGTGCCGACCGGTAGGGAATGAAGAAAACCAGTTAGCCTAAACGGTGTACAGAAGGTATTAAGTTCAGACAAAACAAGGGATTAGTAAGAGGGCAAAGTAAATTGCGACTGCTATTCACGACCAAACCAAATATTTCGTTACCACTCCCACATCACCTTTGTATTTCTCCAGGACACTCCGTATCACTACGAAGATCCACAGTTTATTTGGATATTCCATCGTATGGTTATATACGAACTCGAAAGGAACTTGTTCCAGTTCGGGGATGGATCCTGGTTCAGGAGAAATAGGAATAAAGTACATTCAGGTGTCTTTTATCTTCACCTTCTCTCGTGTTGCGAGTGTTCCTAGGATTGGGACAGTACACCCATTATGCTTATTGGATAGTCTTCTTCCAAACCATAGGCTGGTGCCGAACGGTAGGGAAGGAAGAAAACCATTTGGCCTAAAGGGGTGTGCAGAAGGTAAAGACTAAAGACATATGAAGGGATTTGGAGAGGTGGCAAAGAACTATACGGTTACAGTCGTGAATCTGGAAGAGGCATTACTAGGAATACCAGGATACCCCATCGAAACATTTCAATGTTTCAGTTTCACTGTGTACTGTTAATAGAAAACTGATTTCCCGATTAGATACTTACTCCAGGGTATGTATTTACCAGATACGATTCTCACATCTGTATGGTTTTACAGATGATGAGTGGGAGTAAGTTATTGGGAATTGGGTGATTATCCTCATTATATCGGGATTCGTTGTAATCGGTGATATTAGAGGAAATCACCTGGGTTGTTTGCCGGTCGGCAAATATTTGGTTTTGAATATCCGCTGTTATGCACCAATTTCAAATTGATATATCTGTACGTCTATTTTCATAGAGTGAGATATACCTTTCTGAAATTATGTCTACGACATTTACCTATATCAGTGGATGGTTAGGTAAGGAGCATTAAACAGCGGTGTAATTCTTCTTAACCATAAGTACAGTTTTCAACCTACGACACACAGTGAATGAGTAATCAGACTCAAGGGACTTTTACAGAGTATTGTATGTTGTCCAGAGTCCATCAGGACAGAGGGGATGGTCCTCGTACTATATTCGGTTTACTTATGACTCCTCTAATTTTTAGACAAGTGTTTCGTGGAAACACAGGGTCTGAATTTGGAGAAGTTATATGTATTTGAATAGAGTAGAGAACCAGGTATAGCAAGTATCGGGATTCTTCAAAGAGATCGAAGATGTAGATACTTGTGTATGGTGTTCAGTTGATAGTAATGATAAAGAGAAATTACTTCTCTTTCAGATTACTCATAATTGGAAGCATTCCTAAGTTGAGTAACGCTGATCGGCCTCCTTCCATTTAGTTGACATGCGCTGGGGACAGCTACATGATTTGAATCTGGTTCAATTATATCAGTGCCTCTGTTTCTATATTGGATATAGAACAGTTCATATCTTAACGATGTTAAGGTACGGGGAGTTGTCCGGTTCATGATTAAAACCAGACACTGGACAACTCAAGGCACGTTTCTGTAATGGCTGTTTGTGGGTTGACCCAGGCTATGACGAGGGTTGACTTTCTACCATCTGGATGAACAATAGCGATATTGTTCTAGACTCGCCACAGTTTTAATAAAAATGGATTTTTTCAGAAAACAGTAGTGGGAGTATGGTAGAACTGGAAGTGATTCCAGAACCACAAACGATTACTGAAGATTTGATAAGGAACCTAAAGATTCAATCTGGATTGACATTCCATTGGCCACTCCGCAGATAAAGTGGGTAACTTCAGGCACCCGAGAGGTACTACGGTAGCCTCAAGGACGGTGACAGGGAAGTTCTTGTTTACCCACAATTACCATTGTTGTTGTTCCAGGCTGCGGAACCAGGCGGGAGGATGAGTATAGCGTCGTTCTAAACTAGTTTTAGAAGTGTACGTCTATATGACTCTGCCAGAGGGTTGTCGTAGTCAGTGGGAGCAGCGGAAGCATTGGTGGACAGGGAGCTTATGTCTATTTATAGACTAAAGCAGATGTAGCGGAGATAGATCATCTATTTCTGACGTGACAGTCATGGGTTTGACTTCATCAGAATAGGGGATGGATCTGTTGAGAAGGTAGTAGGGTGTGATGTCATGGTATTTGGATGACATACACAAAGTAGGAAAAGAAACTCCTATACTACGATCGGTTATACTTTGGTCGTCACACAGTTGTTTCTCCACAAAGGAAATGGATATTATATCAGACATACTGGTCACTAGATCTATGGTTTTAGCTCTAGATTTGGGTGGTTTCCCAATCAGGGTACTTGACAGCATTCTAAGAGTATTTAGGATGGGCGACTCCTGGCACGGTAGTGTACCTGCAGGTAATGGAGTCACCCTCTCTAAAGGTGTCTTATAGACTAAAGTAGAGAGGGATGTGCATGATTGGCAGATCACTTGCTCAGGCAATTGAGTCAATCGTGAGATGTCAAGTACCACACCAGATGTTGTTCTTGCACAAGATGCAATAAGTTGACATTAATCCAATCCTGGAGAAACAGTCGGAAGCAGTTTTAGAACATAAGTGGATGTTCTAGGGAGATGATAACGACAGCCTCATTCAGGAGACAGTTATCATTCCAGGCTTCCAAGGTGACATGGACGACAAGGAGGTTGTCAGAGTTATAGTTTTCCTTCTGATGAGGGGCAGTATTTTGGACAGGTGGTCCAAGGCAATACTGAGGGAGGCATGGCGCAGGATACTGATTAAGTTCAGTTGACGATACAGTCTAAGAAGTTTGGATTTGGAGTTCATTTATGAGCTAGGTCCCCTCAGACATCCAGACATATTCTGAGACAAGTATTGCTCATTTCGGGAGATGGGTTTCTCCGCGAACTTGAGATATAGAGAGACATAGAAAGAAACAACTGAGCGGATCCACTCACTAAGGCTATTCCTCGAACGCAATAGTTCCGCAAACGAGCTTTGTGAGACTGACTAGTAGAGGAGTTGGATGTTCGGTATCACACGGGCTGTGAGTATGCGACATCGCAATAATTAGCCTTGAGTGCAAGTGGGAGATTGTTGGAGATAGTGCCCTCAGAGTCAATTATTAGGTCACAGGTACGTGATTGTAATGATTGAGGGAGGACCTATCCCGGTAGGACAGTCTTACTCGAGATGATAGTATGCTATCTGGTTTACCTTTATCATCGTGTACTGCTTGAGGTGACCTGACACGTCGCTATTACACGTTGATAGAGCCCCTAAGATTCTTGCTTGACCACCAGCAGTATGAGGGCGATCATATAAGTGGGAGCTGGGGGTCTATAAGCTTATCCTTAAAAGGTCCCTAGTCGTGGGAGTTTCGAGACTGGGCATCGATACTCCATTAGTAGACTAGTGTATACAGTCGAGACCCCGACGAGGGGCGGTGGCCGGTCTCACAAGCCACTGGTGTCAGTTGGATCACCTAAGATGTATACAGGTGCTCATTGGGTTATGAGTACACCGGACAGGACTCGCCGGGAACATGCTAGTTGGTCATATACCAGACGTCAGATGGCAGTTCCCTGGTGACATGTGTGCAGGTTAGTTCATCGACCTGGGGATCGTCATTTATCTCGTGTGAGTTCCCACTGTACTTTGATTACTACCCTACCACGGCTCAAAGGAGTCGTGCAAACAGGTTTTAGTTGGGTACAGTCCCGAGCCACATGGAGGCAGTGAGCGTATCTTCAGGGGTTCGTCTCTCCCGGTATTGGGGGTGAGGTCGTGCTGTGTCTAGGAGAGCCATTACACAAAGTCCTTGGCCAAGGCAAGGAGATTTACTGGTAGGTATTCCAGTAGTATCTCAGGGTGTTCTGGGCTACACTCCGACACGACTTGTACCGCTTTTGGGGGTCTGACTTTTACCAACCCCCTAGGCCCGCCATGCGATACTCATAGACGAACGGACCGGACTGCACGGATATTGTCACTGACAGGCTCAGTAGGGTTGTCAGGCTGAGTTCGCTCACAGACATCCCTTTTGGTCAGTACCTGGTAGCCCGTTACGTATTGGCTTATACCTCTGACGTGCTAGTGGTTAAATCCACAACCAAGGTGTTGACGAGTCTTTAGAGTCCCCCACATTTCAGTTACTCAGCTTTCGGGCGAAAGGTTGTAGAGGCCGTATGGAGATATGGCAAGGTCCGATCAGATACGTGCGGTATTGCACGGATCAGGATCGGACAGTTTGTACTATAGGCCGTATGGTTATATGGCAGGGTTCGATCAGATACGTGCGGTATTGCACGGATCAGGATTGAACAGATATTACTAGCCGGTTTTGGTATAAGCCGGATTCTAGTATAGTACAGTGGAGATTTTGTCTCATTGCATTTGTATTTCGGTCGGAATACAAATGCGGGTGTGTATGCACAGTATCAGGGTTTTCCTGTAATTTATTACGGGACCAGTTTTTGGAGTTGCCAGTTTGCTTTCCGTTTCGGCCGATTTCCATTGTTCCGTTCATTGGCCGAAGATTGGTGGAGGAGGGCTTATTTGCATTGTTGCAAATAGGCATTTGTGGAGGGGGTCTTTGCATTTTATCTTATCATGATGGTTTTCATGATGAGCACCATCACTTGACTTCTTCTTCTCATGATGGCTTGACTTTTTGAAGCCATCATGCATGAGATGATGGTTGCCTTTGTGTGTTGGATTTGTGGTGATCATTTGATTTCTCCTCATCATTTTTTTGCTTTCCAACCACCCCCTTGTCTTGGTTTTTCTCTCTCCAATCACACTTGGAAATGGGGGGCCGGCCACTTTAGGTGGGATGAGAAAATTGCTTCTCTTTTGGAGTGGAAAAAAATATGATACATTCATTCTTTAGTATGCTACATTTTCCCCACCTCTCTCCAAGCTCTCTTTTCCTTCACCAATGGCAATTCCACAATCCCCAAAAATGAGACATGGTTCTTCACACATTCTACAACGAACCTTGGGCACGTCGAGTAGCCGGCTTCGTGCCCGAGTTACCTCGGCATTGAGGTGGGAGCCCGTAAACGATGTAGGCAACGTGGTGCACTTCCGGCGACGAGGATGAGACGGACGGAGATCCCGCGAGGAGATCGGATTGGAGATGAAGACCGGAGGACTTGGATCGTCGGTATATCTCTTTCCCATCTTCTTGTTAGCTTAGACTAGTTAGTGGTTCGATCCGGGTGTTTAGTGCGCGGTGGTGCCGGTTGCTAAGTCCGCAAAAATTTAAGTTTACCACCGTTTCCGCATTTGGCCGTCGGATTGACGGCCGGGGCGCCGCCGTGCACTTACAATAAAACCATACGGCCTCTACAACGTTTCGCCCGAACTTGGGAAACTTTTTATGGGGGACTCTAAAGACTCGTCAATACGCTGGCAGTGGGTTTAACCACAAGCACGTCAGTGAAACTGCAGGGTTACCTAAGACGGAAGCAAGGTTTTGGGACGCATCGTCCATGTCAAATTAAAATTTTGCCGTTCTAGATAACCCTAAACATAGAATCGTTTACTAGAAATCGACGGAATATAATGCAAACAACTTTGCAAAGGAAAGTGAACAAGGAATACAATCTTTGTAGACCGGTCCTTCAGTTCTAAAGCTCCGTGTTGACGTCCCTTCGCTGCGATCATCGATCTCCCGAACTCTAGTATGGGTTCCCTCGGAGAAATGAATAAGCTTGCTCATAGTCTTCGAGGCCGAAGACGATCTATGTCGTGGAGACTCAAACTCAAGCTAACCCTTCACTAGATAACGAACTTTGTGAAGAGAACACCCTAAACTAAATGGCAAGTAGTAGAGGATGATGAAGTAGGAAGCGGTATCACTTTAGATTTTATTTTCTCACTCATTTTCACTATTTTCCATGGAGCTAGAGAGCAAGAGGAAGAAGATGAAGAAAGCAACTCAAGAAAATAAACCAAGGTGAATAATGAGAATGGGTTATGCAACCATGGGTGAGTTAGTATCATATACTAACCATTGTAGTAACATAACCATGGTTTAAGCTAATGGTTTTGTTAATAAATATCTTTAGTAAAACAAAACAAGTGGACTTGGTCAATGGTTATCACTAAGCTTCATGAAGCTTCATGCCATGACAAAATGCCACTAATTCTGAATTACAAAATAAATAAAAACCCTAACCATTATCTTAAGTATGGTGTAAGTCATACACACACCCATGTTTGCGTGTATCATCAAGCATGATACAATCATATACACAAACATATATCACATATACACTATGTGCACATAAAGTGAGAACAATCTTAAGTGAGCCAATACTAGTTAATGTAAAGTAATATATCAAATATATAATTATACATTAAATCATTAAATCAATACTTGATTAAATGATCCGGTCATATCACATATAACTGACTAATATCAAATGTAATATCTTATCGAATCAACACTTGATCCGATAACCTGGTTATATCACATATAACCAATCATGTCACACATCGTGAGAATGGAATACGGTATCTCATACATGCATTAATCTCGGTCCCGCACATATCCCATATGTGCTCCTACTCCATTTCGCTTGAGCCAGGAAACCTCTGTATAGGACTATAAAGACTCGTCAATACGCCGGTAGTAGGTGATGATCATATCAAACACCAACAAACCGCAAGCGGTCTGCTAAATGTAATGGTAACCCCAGTATTGAGTGATCAGAAGATCAACAAACAAGCATGCTCATACTCATGCGAATCCAATCAGTAACACTACCGTACAGTCCGGTCTCTTCGTCTGATATGTCACATATCTCGTCTAGGGGTGGTAAACGTCAGAGCCCAGTAACTCGATAAGTCATGCCGATATGAGGCTCATAACGGGTCGATAAACTACTAATAACACTTACCAGTATATCTCTAAAGCATCCCTGGCCAGAGACTTCCTGTTATAGCCAATTGTGCACAGCCAACATCAACCCCCAATACCGGGAGAGACGAATCCCCTCCTATCGCTCATTGTCTCCATGTGACTCAGGACTGTATCCAAAAACCACCGTTTTGCACGTCTTCTTGAATGTGGTAAGGTGGAAATCAAAACACAGTGGGAATCACACAGACTCTATGACGATATCGGGTCGAAAGACTAACCTGCACCAGTGTCACCAGAGAACTGCCATCTGACGTGAGGTATAATACCATCTGGGAGTTCTGGGCGAGTCTGTCCAGTGTACCGAGTCTCCACTGAGCACCCGTATACCATCTCTGATGTCAAACACCAATGGATATAGGATCATCCATCGCCCATCTACATGGGTCGAGAAGCTACACGCTAGTCTGCTCTGGTATATCGATGCCCCATCTCGATACACCCACGACTAGGGACATTAAAGGATGCACTTACCGACTACCTTTGTCCCACTAGTATGATCCGCATCATAATCTAGGTAGTCAAGTACGCATCCTAAGGGCTTTACCAACATGTAACAGAGAGACAATCAGTGTACATGTTAAGATAAAGAATAACCAGATAGTATACTATCATGTCGAGCAAGAAAGTCCTCCCTATATATGTCCAAGCATCCACTACAATATACATCTCATGTATAGTAATGGCTTCTAGGGCATACATATAACTAACAATCTCCCACTTGCACTAGGGCCATCATATAGCAGTGGTTGTAGTATCTCATACTCAACCATCCCATAAAAGTCTTTCTCTGGGAAAAGGCCCTCGTGAGTGGATCCACCGTGTTGTCCTCTGAGTCTACTCTCCTGACATCGATCCCCTGGAGATCAACCATCTCCATGATCAGGTGATACTGCCTTAGAATATGTCTGGGTCACTGATGGGACGCGGGTTCCTAGGCATAAGCCACAACTCCATCGTCACACAATGGAAGGAACAGAGTTCATCTCATGAACTAATATACACCCAGACTGCCTCTTTGGTAGCATCTTAGGTAGAGATGTATCCAGCCTTTATCGTCTAGTTTGCAACGGTATCTAGCTTGGAAATCTTACAACATACCATCCCTCCATTGAGGGTAAAGACAATGCCTGTGAGTGACATTCAGTCGACCTTACCGCCCTGGAAGCTATCCAGTGATTCTCCCCAGGATCGATTGATACCATCTCACTACACCTAGTAAGAATCCTAACATCCATTTAGATCTATCTCATAGATCCAAAACCCAGGATTAGGAGGTATCACCTTGATCCTATATGGAGAATCCTTGTGATAAGAGGAGACTGACCGAGCGTAGCATAGGAAACTCCTTCCCTATCAAGAGTATGCCATCCACGTACAATACGAGGAACGCCACCATACTCTCTACTACCCTTTTTGTATATACAAAGTTCATCTACCATTTTGATGAAGTCAAATTCTTTGACTATCATATCAAAACAGATGTTCCAACTCCGTGATGCCTGCTTTAACCCATAAAGCAACTTGCATACGTTTCCGCTGCTCCCACTATTTACGAAGCCCTCTGGCGGTGTATTTATAGACGCTCTCTTCTAAATCACTATTTAGAAAAGCAGTCATGACACCCAACCGCCAGATATCATAGTCATGGTATGTAGCAATGGCAAGTAGGATCCGGATGGACTTAAGCATAGCTACCAGAGAAAAGGTTTCATCTTAAACCACACTTGGTCGATGATGAGAACCTTTCACAACAAGTCTAGCTTTGAAAGTCTCAACTTTTCCATCCACACCAAGTAATCATCTCAAGATAAACTTGCTCCTGATGGGGATTTAACCCTTCAGATAAAGCAACCAAAGTCCATACTTTGTTGGTGTATATGGATTCCATCTCAGATCGCTTACCATCCAGCCATTCTTACAGAGTCCCCACTCTTGATGGCCTGCTCGAAGCTAGTTGGGTCATCATATCATGATGCAATCCTCGCTCCCACTGTCATAGAAAAAACCGAAGTATCTCTCACGTGGGTGAGGAACCCTACTAGATCGGCGGAGAGGCTGAGGTTCGTTGGGAACTATTGAATCCTTCGGTTCTATCAAGTCATCAACTGCAGTTTGTATAGCTGGAACTCCTTCTAGTTCTATCTCATGGCCACAAATTTCTTTCCAAAATAAATTCCTTTTCTAAAAAGGGTGGTATGCTGAGAAACAAAACACCTTTTGTTCCTCAGTGTGGTAGAAGATATTCCCTTGCGAATGCTTGGGATATCCAACAAATTTTCATAGAACTGACCTTGTCTCGAGCTTGTCCGAATTTTGCTTTTAGACATAGGCCGGACAACTCCAAATCTTAACTTACTTAAGAGATGAGCTCTTCCCATACCATATCACATATAGAGTGGTAGGCACTGATTTGATTGGAACCCAATTCAAAAGGTATGCAGCTTCTCAAGTGCATAGCCCCCAAAAGGAAATAGGCAACTCAGTAGTACTCATCATAGAGCGCACCATATCTAATAGGGTGCGATTGCTCCGCCCCGATACACCGACGTGTTGTGGTGTATACGGAGGAGAAATGCTGAGAGAGAATCTCATTCTCCTTTAGAATAATCCAGGATCTCCGTGCTCAAGTATTTGTAAGGCTACGGTAGCTCCCCGGCCGTCTTTCCGAGGCCAAAATGCGGAAACGAAATTTTTTTCTTAACTTGAAAACCGACGCTATCGTATGCTTAAAACCTGGATCGAACCATTAACCTACAACCAGCTATCTAGAGAGAGGGTTGAAAGCTATACCGATCGATCCGTTTCCTTCGGTCTTTGGCCACCATCCCAAGCTCCTCGCGGCATCTCCGGTCTCGATCTCCTTATCGGAAAGGGCACCACATCATCGATTACTTTTACGGGCTCCCGCTTCATCCGAAGTAACTCGGGCACGAAGTGTGCTAGCCGACGTGTCCAAGGTGATGTAGAGAATGTTTGTAATCACTTTGTCTCTTGCAGCTATTGATTTGGATGAAGGTTAGAGGTGTTGCCATTAATGGAGATTTGAGCTAGAGAAGAAAGAGGAAGAAGGAGTTTTCTGTCTCTTTTCTTTTCTGAGTTGTTATGATAAAATGAGAGAGAGTTGTAACAATAATACAAGACCAACCTTGCCCTTGGGTGCCCCTCTCTCTCCTCTCATCAAATCAACCCACACATCAAACACTAATGTGACATTAGTGCTAAAAAAGAAACCATGAGTTGTAAGTCCATGCTACCTCTCCCGGTACTTTCGGGCATGCGGAATTTGGTGAAAAACAATTTTCTAGAGGCGGTAACATGGACTCAAAACCGGATCTTGGTTAAACATCTAACTAACAACCTAACTAGGAGTTGTTAACTACTCGGTTAGGGGGTTATACCTTTCTTTCTTGAACTCCTTCGTCTTCAAGCCTCGATGGTTGTCCGGATCGGCTTCACCCCGTCGTCTCCTTGCGCCGAAGATCGATCCACCTGAAAGCTTCTACCTTTGGCTTCTTCTTCGGTCTTTGAAGAAACTAGTTCACTTGGTTTGCTAAAGCTTATGAACTAGAGTGAGTAGAGAAGAGTGTGTTGGGATTTTCTCTATGGTTCTTGGTTCTCAACACATGAGACAAGTGAACCATAGACCAAAGAGAGGGAGAGCAAGAGGAAGGAGATGAGAGCTCAAGAACAAGAAAGAGAATGAAAATGATAGAATGAGAAAGACTTTTCTCTCTTGGCTCTCATAATCCAAAACCATCATCACAAAAATAGTAATCAAGTATTGTGTAAATGGTTTAAGTCAAAATGGCTATATCATTTCATGCACTCATATTGCACAAGAGAACAAGCAAGTGAAAAGTCTTTGCCATGAAATGATAGCCATTGTCATCATGATGGTCAACTAGTCCAACCTAGTCAACCGGTCAACAAAGTCAACAAGTCAACAAAGTCAACCCCTCAACAACCATGTCACCACAATACTTAATTAATATTATTGTTAATTACATATCATATTCTCATTAGGGTTGAGCAAAAAGTCAATAGTCAACAGTCAACGGTCAACAACCCTAATGAGAATCCTTTGCCTCTGTCTCTCCGTCAACTGTGCATACACACCCGCATTCGCGTTCCGAGGAACACGAATACAAACTGGATAAAACCAATCCCAATACGTACACTAGGATCTGGCTTAAACCAAAGCTCGCTAGTGTAAACTGTCCGGACACTAAACGTGCACAAGTGCACGGATGTGACTGAACCCTGTCGCAAAACCATGCGACCTCTACTCTTTTGCCTAAAGGCGAATAGCTTTCTGTGTGGGACTCTAAAGACTCGACACTACGCTGGCAGTGGGTTTAACCACAGACCGCAAGCGGCACTAGCTGTGCGTAACGGTCCCCAGGTAGATGCCGACAAGAAGACTGACGAGGTGAAACCCATCTGAACTCCTACTGAGCCTGAATGTGACAATCTCCGTACAGTCCGGTCTGTTCGTCTGATACATCGCATGGCGGGCCTAGGGGGGAGGTAAACGTCAGTCCTCTAATAGAGGTACAAGTCGTGTCGGAGTGAAGCCCAATACACCCTGAGATAACACTGGAAGCCTACCAGTATATCCCGCTTGCCCTGGCCAGGGACTACTCGTGTAATGGCTCTCTTAGACACGGCGCGATGTCAACCCCCAATACCGGGAGAGACGAATTCTGTCTAACCGTCACTGCCTCCAAGTGCTTCGGGACTGCACCCAACTACTACCTGTTGTCACGACTCCTTTGAGCCGTGGTAGGGTAGTAATCAAAGTATAGTGGGAACACACTCGAGGCGAAGTGATAGTGTCAAGTCAGCGGACTAAGCTGTACTCATGTCACCTGGGAACTGATAACTGACGATAGGTATAATACCAACCGGTCAGTTCCCGACGAGTCCTGTCCAGTGTACTCGTAACCTAACGAGCACCCGCATACTATCTCCAGTACGACGTACTGATGGCTGTGGGATAGACCATCTCCCACACTGGGATGAGAAGCGCATGCGCTAGTCTACTCCGGAGTATCGATGCCCTGTCTCGATAGTCCTGCGACTAGAGACCTGCATAAGGATGTGCTTATAGATTACCCAGCCCCCACTAGTGTGACTGCCATCACAACGCTGGTAATCAAGCAAAGATCCTAAGGGCTCCACTAATGCGTATAGGTGATATAATAAAATAAACACATGTACACATTGAAGTAGAAACAAACCAAGTAGCATACTACTATTTTGAGCAAGATTGTATATACAAGGTGAATATCCCAAGCTTCCATTAAGTAATATACAAACTAGTATGATACAGTAATGGCTTCTAGGGCATATACACTAACAATCTCCCACTTGCACTAAGGCCATGTACTGGCGTATCGAAGACCTATCATCTCGATCAGCCGCTCAAACAGAGTCTGGGGCAAGGCCTTGGTGAATGGATCTGCAGTTTTATCTTCTGAAGCAACCCTCCGAACCTCGATCTCCTGGCGATCCACGATCTCCCTGATCAGGTGATACCGCCTCAAGATGTGTCTGGATCTCTGATGGGACCTGGGTTCCTTCGCTAAAGCTATAGCCCCGTTGTTGTCGCAATACAGAGGTATTGGATCAACAATGGACGGAACCACCTGAAGTTCTTTCAAGAACTTCCTCATCCAGACACCTTCCTTTGCGGCATCAGATGCAGCGATGTATTCCGCTTCCATCGTCGAGTCTGTAACGGTTTCCTGTTTGGAACTCTTCCAACACACCGTCCCTCCATTGAGGGTAAAGACAAAACCCGACATGGACTTGGAATCATCCTTGTCACTCTGGAAGCTGGAGTCAGCAAAGGCCTCGATCTGGAGGTCTTTTCCGCAATACACCAAGAACATCTCCTTAGTCCTTCTCAGGTACTTGAGAATGTTCTTTACCGCTATCCAGTGTTTCTCCCCAGGGTTTGACTGATAGCGGCTTACCACACTCAGTGCATAAGCTACATCCGGTGTGGTACACAACATCGCATACATTATAGAGCCTACCGCAGAAGCGTAGGGTATAGTAGACATGCGATCCCTCTCCAAATCAGTCTTGGGAGACATCTCTTTAGAGAGGGTGATCCCGTGACAAGACGGTAGGTTACCGCGCTTGGAATCTTCCATACTGAATCTTTTCAGTATGGTGTCGATGTACCTGGACTGTGAAAGTCCTAATATCCTCTTGGATCTATCACGATAGATCCGGATCCCCAGGATGTATGAGGCATCACCCAGGTCTTTCATAGAGAACCTGTGTGACAAGAAACCCTTGACAGATTGTAGCATAGGAATGTCATTTCCTATTAAGAGAATGTCATCCACGTATAAAACGAGGAATACTACAGTTCTCGCTACAAATCTACTATAGATGCATGGTTCATCTGGATTTTTGATAAAGCCAAATTCTTTGACCGTCTCATCAAAACAGATGTTCCAACTCCGCGATGCCTGCTTTAGTCCATAGATGGACTTAAGCAACTTGCACACCTTTCCGCTGCTCCCACTCTGAATGAAACCCTCTGGTTGGTCCATATATACACACTTCTCTAAATTTCCATTTAGAAAAGCGGTCTTTACGTCCATCTGCCAGATCTCATAATCGTGGAAGGCAGCAATGGCAAGAAGGATCTGAATGGATTTCAGCATAGCCACTGGAGAAAAGGTTTCGTCATAGTCCAAACCAGGTCTTTGATGAAAACCCTTTGCAACAAGTCTAGCTTTATAGGTCTCAACCTGTCCATCTACACCAATCTTCCTTTTGAAGATCCACTTGCATCCTACGGGTTTTACCCCGTCTGGAGCAATGTCCAACGTCCATACTTTGTTGGTGTACATGGACTCCATTTCGGTCCGCATTGCATCCAGCCATTTTACCGAGTCAACGCTCTGAACGGCCTGCTGGAAGCTAGTAGGCTCATCATAATCTATGATGCAATCCTCTCTATCCCCGTCTATGAGAAAACCGTAGTATCTCTCGGGCGGATGAGACTGCCTACTACTCCTGCGGAGCGGCGTAGGAATGTCCTGTTCTTTTGAGCCCTCTGGTTCCACTAAGCTTTCAGTAATAGTCTGTGGTTCTGGAATTTCTTCCAGTTCTACTGCGCTCCCACTAATTTCCTTTTCCAAGAACTGGTGTTCTAGAAAGTGGGCATTACGAGAAACAAGGACTTTTTGTTCCTCTGCGTGGTAGAAAAGATACCCCCTGGTGTTCTTTGGGTATCCCACAAACTTGCACAGTACTGAGCGTGCCTCGAGTTTGTCCGCATGCTGCTTTTTGACAAAAGCTGGACATCCCCAGATCTTCAGATATTGAAGATAGGGTTTCTTCCCACTCCATAACTCATATGGTGTGGTAGGCACAGTCTTAGTGGGAACTCGGTTCAAAAGGTATGCGGCTGATTCTAGCGCATACCCCCAGAATGATCGCGGTAACTCAGCGTTACTCATCATGGACCGTACCATATCCAATAGGGTTCGGTTCCGTCTCTCCGATACTCCGTTATGTTGCGGAGTGTATGGAGGAGTAAGCTGAGAGAGAATTCCGTTCTCTTTTAAATAGTTCAGGAATTCGGCACTCAAGTATTCTCCACCTTGATCCGATCTTAGAATCTTGATACTTTTGCCGGTTTGTTTTTCTACTTCATTCTTATATTCCTGGAATTTTCTAAAGGCTTCGGAGTTATGTTTCATTAAGAAGACATGTCCGAATCTTGAAAAATCATCCGTAAAAGTAATGAAGTAAGAATAACCGCTTCGCGCATGTGTAGACATTGGACCGCACACGTCGCTATGTACGAGTCCCAAGAGCTCGCTCGCTCTTACTCCGTGTCCAGTGAACGGAGTCTTTGTCATCTTTCCTTTGAGACAGGATTGACAAGTGGCATACGATTGATATTCGAACGGATTCAAATATCCTTCTGTATGTAACTTCGTCAACCTTCTCTCATTGATGTGACCGAGTCTACAATGCCACAAGAAAGTCTGATTTATTTCCGGAGACTTTCTTTTTTGTGTATTCTGGACATTGAAAATCTGTGGTTGGTTTAATACGTATATACCATTGCTTAATGTACCTGACCCAATCAGAACTTGATTAAGGTGAATGTTTACAACATTACTTACAAACGCAAATTCATAACCTTCTTTAGAAGTCAAAGATACAGAAATGATATTACAAGTTGCGTTGGGTACAAAAAAGCAATTACGCAAAACCAAAACATGTCCATCTGACATTCCCAGGTGATAGTCCCCCACGGCCTTAGCATCCATGCTAGCTCCGTTTGCAACTTTGAGGGTCATGTCACCTGCCTTCAAAACCCTACGGTTTCTCAACGCCTGCAAAGAGTTACAGATATGAGATCCTGATCCGGTATCCAAAACCCAGGAAGTAGAGTTTATTGAAAGACAGTTTTCAATAACATACACACCTGAAGCTGAAGCCGCAACCTGCTTCAGATCCTGTGTTCTGGCTTTCCAAGCCCTGCAATCATTCTTCCAGTGTCCCTTCTTATGACAATAGAAGCATTCTTCCTTATCCACAAGCTTTCCCACTTTCTTTGTTGCTTTTGCCTTTCCCTTCGTATCCACTTTACTAACACTGCCCCTTGGTTTGGCGGGGGCTTTCTTCTTCTTTCCCTTGGCTTTCGCTTTGGACCTAGAAGAAGAAGATCCTCCTACAAACAAAGTGGATGTTTCCCTACCTTTCTGTAGGGTGCCCTCTGCGCTCCTCAGCATGTTGAGGAGTTCTGAAAGTTCAACTTCCTTTTCTTGTAAGTTGAAGTTCAGTATGAACTGGGAGTAAGTGGAAGGAAGGGACTGGAGAATCAAGTCCGTATAGAGCTCATTCTCCAACGTGGTCCCAAGGTCCGCGAGCTCCTCAATGTAGCCAATCATCTTAAGCACATGTTCCGCTACCGATGATCCGACGGCCAACCTTGCCGAAAATAACTTCTTCGACACTTCGTATCTTGCGATACGAGACTGCTCACCATACAGTTCTTTTGTATGGAGAAATATGGATTCGAGGTCCATATTCTCGTGCCTCCTCTGATGTTCGTTGTCCATAGAGGCAAGCACGAGGCATTTGGCCTTCGCGCAATCAATTTCCCAGGTCTTACGGATTTCCTTGTCCGCGACGCTGGTTTTGGGACCTGGGACAGGGGGAGCTTTGGTGGTAAGAAGATACCCCAGCTTGTCGTAAGTGATTGCCATCTTGACATTCCTGAGCCAATCTTTGTAGTTTGGCCCTGTCAGTATGTTTTTATCTAGGAGTAACTTAAGTCCAGTCATGTCGATTGGTCGCTGCAATTAGGAGAGAGAAGAAACACTCAGCATGATGCTCTTGCAAGTTTAGAATGGTTTTTAATTTTTCTAAACAGTATGGCTCCCACTGTTTCTCGAATCCCTCCTCAAACCAAAAAGGAAGAATTAGTCAGGATCAATCTCACCGTACAATACTTGCTTAACCGTTCAGCCAAGCCAGTGTTGGTACTTCGAGGGAGGTTTTCCAACGCTTTCGCGAAGTTCCTTAATTAAATAACCTCTTTTCCCTGGGGGCGTAGCCCCGCTAACACCTTTCTAGACACCTACTTGGTTTATAGCATTGATCGTTAAGTGAGAAATTTCCCGAGGAGTAGCATATACTCACAGTAGGATCTGGATCCAAATATCATCGCATGACGAAACTGAAGGAATCCTACCAGAATCATCACACTCCAAATGGTATGCAACACTAGCAAGTTTCAGTTCTTTTGAAAGTCCCGATGTGGATTTTTTCCCCATGCTCTTATGACCTTGACTTTGGCCAACAAATCATAAGCCACATGTCAAGTTCTACCCGTCGTTTTCCAGGTTAATTTGAATCCACCCGCACATACCCTTGACTTTGGCCAACAAGGCAGTACGACTGTTCCAAACTAACGCATCTATCTATGCTGCACATGAATACCCAATAGCTACCAATCACTATGCCTTGACTTTGGCCAACAAACATAGCTTGAATACTATTGACCATCCATGTGAAACGACGGAGGGCTACGAATGGTTTTGGCTAAACCGTGAACGTAGTGAACTTGATATAATCGATGGAACGAGATAGCTTTTAAAAAGGAGTGGCTCAAGCTCCGCATTTAAAAGTTAGTTTTGAAAAGAACCGAGTGGTTTTTCGAAAGTGTTCCAACGACTTTTACTTGGTTTATTTTTCTTGCATTAGTTCTTTTAATGCGTGATATTCTTGCATTAGTTCTTTTAATGCGTCCCATCATTTAATCCTACCATTGCAGAAAACAACCAAAATATGATGTACGCTTATGCCATTCGCATTCGCCACGGGGCCACGTCATTACCCGTTAGGTTACTTAACTAACGACAGAGCGGGGGCTGGGCTAGCGCGGCTGTAAAACATAAGCAACGCCTAAATAATATCATATATAGATATATGCAATGATAGCCATTTCAGATCACAGATGAACACAATGGATATATTAGGAACCCGCAATTCGTACGAGCCTGTAACGAAAAGCAGATTACACGGTCGCGGTGAATAGCCAATACCCTACCCAAGACCCCTACGGGTGCGGCAAACTACCCGCCAAGTACCCGAAGCGAAGCAACCTCCCTCAACTCCGTGAGTAGGCCACTCAGCACTTCGGCATACCCGGTAGTTTGTGCACCCCCTCCATGGGTCTAACCTAGGAGCAAAAACTGTAAAAAGAAATTATACAATGACGGCTACAACCCCGACCCGGTTGTGCGGCCATACAAATAATTATTACATCAATTTACAAATTTACATGAATTGAAAGAAAAGAAAACTCTCGTCTCACAACCCCCGGCTATTCACCCGCGACAATCCAATGAATTCATATACACATTCCAATAACATTACAGATCACAGATTTGTATAACCCCCACTAATCGACATATAGCGATTAGCAGACGTTCAATACAAATATCACATCACAGAAAAAACCCGTCAGCTTAAGTCTTTTAGAAGTTCGATAAAAAATACGAATTTTCAGGCCCCAAACACAAAATTTTCGTTCTGGAAAATCTGGGCAGAAAATACATATTCCAAAAATCCCAAAATACCCCTATGAACAAACTGCAAAAATAAAACCCCACGACCGAGTTAACTCGGCCGCGGTTCCGTGGCGGGAGCAAGCTCCCGCCGCGGAAACGCGGCGCGTTGATCGATTCAGTGGGTCGAATTTTTGCAGTTTCTTCTAAAAACCCTGAGTCGATTTTTGGTATATCTCAAAAAAAAATTTCAGCACTTTGAAAATCGACAGAAAGTTTGAATTTCGGGTTTATTTCGGGACTTTTTCTCCGATCGAATTTCTAGCTACTATGCTAACATGTTAGATAGAGTTTAACTAGGCTCTGATACCACTGTAAGTCCATGCTACCTCTCCCGGTACTTTCGGGCATGCGGAATTTGGTGAAAAACAATTTTCTAGAGGCGGTAACATGGACTCAAAACCGGATCTTGGTTAAACATCTAACTAAAAACCTAACTAGGAGTTGTTAACTACTCGGTTAGGGGGTTATACCTTTCTTTCTTGAACTCCTTCGTCTTCAAGCCTCGATGGTTGTCCGGATCGGCTTCACCCCGTCGTCTCCTTACGCCGAAGATCGATCCACGTGAAAGCTTCTACCTTTGGCTTCTTCTTCGGTCTTTGAAGAAACTAGTTCACTTGGTTTGCTAAACCTTATGAACTAAAGTGAGTAGAGAAGAGTGTGTTGGGATTTTCTCTATGGTTCTTGGTTCTCAACACATGAGACAAGTGAACCATAGACTAAAGAGAGGGAGAGCAAGAGGAAGGAGATGAGAGCTCAAGAACAAGAGAGAGAATGAAAATGATAGAATGAGAAAGACTTTTCTCTCTTGGCTCTCATAATCCAAAACCATCATCACAAAAATAGTAATCAAGTATTGTGTAAATGGTTTAAGTCAAAATGGCTATATCATTTCATGCACTCATATTGCACAAGAGAACAAGCAAGTGAAAAGTCTTTGCCATGAAATGATAGCCATTGTCATCATGATGGTCAACTAGTCCAACCTAGTCAACCGGTCAACAAAGTCAACAAGTCAAAAAAGTCAACCCCTCAACAACCATGTCACCACAATACTTAATTAATATTATTGTTAATTACATATCATATTCTCATTAGGGTTGAGCAAAAAGTCAATAGTCAAAAGTCAACGGTCAACAACCCTAATGAGAATCCTCTGTCTCTCCGTCAATTGTGCATACACACCCGCATTCGCGTTCCGAGGAACACGAATACAAACTGGATAAAACCAATCCCAATACGTACACTAGGATCTGGCTTAAACCAAAGCCCGCTAGTGTAAACTGTCCGGACACTAAACGTGCACAAGTGCACGGATGTGACTGAACCCTGTCGCAAAACCATGCGACCTGTCGCAAAACCATGCGACCTCTACTCTTTTGCCTAAAGGCGAATAGCTTTCTGTGTGGGACTATAAAGACTCGACACTACGCTGGCAGTGGGTTTAACCACAGACCGCAAGCGGCACTAGCTGTGCGTAACGGTCCCCAGGTAGATGCCGACAAGAAGACTGACGAGATGAAACCCATCTGAACTCCTACTGAGTCTGAATGTGACAATCTCCGTACAGTCCGGTCTGTTCGTCTGATACATCGCATGGTGGGCCTAGGGGGGCGGTAAACATCAGTCCCCTAATAGCGGTACAAGTCGTGTCGGAGTGAAGCCCAATACACCCTGAGATAACACTGGAAGCCTACCAGTATATCCCGCTTGCCCTGGCCAGGGACTACTCGTGTAATGGCTCTCCTAGACACAGCGCGATGTCAACCCCCAATACCGGGAGAGACGAATCCTGTCTAACCTTCACTACCTCCAAGTGCTTCGGGACTGCACCCAACTACTACCTGTTTGCACGACTCCTTTGAGCCGTGGTAGGGTAGTAATCAAAGTACAATGGGAACACACTCGAGGCGAAGTGATAGTGTCAAGTCAGCGGACTAAGCTGTACTCATGTCACCTAGGAACTGATAACTGACGATAGGTATAATACCAACCGGCCAGTTCCCGACGAGTCCTGCCCAGTGTACTCGTAACCTAACGAGCACCCGCATACTATCTCCAGTACGACGTACTGATGGCTGTGGGACAGACCATCTCCCACACTGGGATGAGAAGCGCATGCGCTAGTCTACTTCGGAGTATCGATGCCCTGTCTCGATAGTCCTGCGACTAGGGACCTGCATAAGGATGTTCTTATAGATTACCCAGCCCCCACTAGTGTGACTGCCATCACAACGCTGGTAATCAAGCAAAGATCCTAAGGGCTCCACTAATGCGTATAGGTGATATAATAAAATAAACACATGTACACATTGAAGTAGAAACAAATCAAGTAGCATACTACTATTTTGAGCAAGATTGTATATACAAGGTGAATATCCCAAGCTTCCATTAATTAATATACAAACTAGTATGATATAGTAATGGCCTCTAGGGCATATACACTAACATGAGTCACCTAATATGTCCATGTCATATTAAATGCATCTCATGATGAATTCTAGCTCATTATTTCCAAATGCAAACATTAATCCAATTGTTTGCCACAACAAAAAGATACGGCAACATCTAAAGTAAACTCGTGACGGATCACAAGGATATCCCTCACCTGTATATACATACATGCACCCGCATTCCGACTGAATGCGAATGCGATGGGACTAAAGTAATCCAACAAATCTAATACTAGGATCCGGCTTAAACCAAAGCCCACTAGTATGTTCCGCCCGATCATGATCCGTGCACTACTGCACGTATATGACCGGACCCTGCCATATATCATACGGCCTCTACATCGTTTCACCCTAAACTTGAGAAACTGTCTGTGGGGGACTCTAAAGACTCATCAATATATTGGCTGTGGATTTAACCACTGGCACGTCAGAGGTATTAGCCGTACGTAACGGGCTACCAGGTATTGACCAAAAGGGAGGTCGATGAGCGAACTCATCCTGACACTCTACTGAGCCTGTCAGTGACAATATCCGTATAGTCCGGTCCGTTCATCTATGAGCATCGCATGGCGGGCCTAGGGGGTTGGTAAAAGTCAGATCCCCAAAAGCGGTACAAGTCGTGTCGGAGTGTAGCCCAAAACACCCTGAGATACTACTGGAATACCTACCAGTAAATCTCCTGCCTCGGCCGAGTGCTTTGTGTAATGGCTCTCCTAGACACAGCGCGATCTCACCCCCATTACCGGGAGAGACGAATCCCCTGCCGATCCGCTCACTTGCCTCCATGTGGCTCGGGACTGTACCCAACTAAAACCTGTTTGCACGACTCCTTTGAGCCGTGGTAGGGTAGTAATCAAAGCACAGTAGGAACTCATACGAGACAAATGACGACCTCAGGTCGATGAACTAATCTGTACACATGTCACCAGGGAACTGCTATCTGACGTCAGGTATAATACCAACTAGCATGTTCCCGGTGAGTCCTGTCCGGTGTACTCATAACCCAATGAGCACCTGTATACATCTTAGGTGAACCAACTGACACCAATGGCTTATGAGACCAGCCACGGCCCCTCGTCGGGGTCTCGACTGTATACACTAGTCTACTCCAGAGTATCGATGCCATGTCTCGAAAACTCCCACGACTAGGGACCTTTTAAGGATGTGCTTATAGACCCCAGCTCCCACGTATATGATCGCCATCATACTGCTAGCAGTCAAGAAAGAATCCTAAGGGCTCTATCAACGTGTAATAGCGACCTGTAAGGTCACCTAAAGCAGTACACGATGATAAAGACAAACCATGGTAGCATACTATTCTCTATCAACGTGTAATAGTGAACTACAATGTCACTTAAAGTATATACAAACCTCTCGAGTAAGACTGTCCTACCGGTATAGGTCCTCCCTCAATCATTGCAATCATGTGCCTGTGATCCAATAATTGACTCTGAGGGCACTATATCCAACAGTATTCTCCTCCCTGATCTCATCAAAGGACTTAATACTTATACCCGTTTTGGTTCTCTACTTCTGACTTAAATTCTTTGAATATCTCAAAAGCTTTAGACTTGTGTTTCAACAGGAACACATGTCCAGATCTTAAGAGATAATCAATGAATGTAATGAAGTATAAAGAATCAGTCTTGGCATGTGTAGACAGGGGACTTACATACATCATCATGTATCAATCCCAAGAGTTCACTAAATCTTTCTCTGTTTCCAGTAAATAGAGCTATGCTCATTTTATCTTTATGACATGACTGGCAAGTTTCACAAGATGTAGATTCAAACTGATTTAAATATGCATCTTAATGTAACTTAGCTAGTCGGGTCGCATTGATATGACCTAGTCTACAATGCCTCAAGAAGGATTCGTTCATTTCTGAACTCTTCCTCTTGTGTGTGTTCTGTACGTAAAGAACTGTGGTTTGATTTAGAACGTATATGCTTTTAGATAACGTGCCTGAGCCAATCAACTCTTGATATAGGAAATGTTCAAAACATTATCCAACAATACAAAATTATATCCTTCTTTACTAAATAAAGAGACTGATATAATGTTGCATATCAGGTTCGGTATCTAATAACATTCGTTCAAAATCAATGTATTTGGTAATACAGGGTGATAACTGCCAACACTTTGCTGCAATAATTGCACCGTTTCCAACACTTGAAACTTATCACGCATTCTCAGTTCTCTACCTATCTGTAGCCCATGTAACTGATTACATATGTGTGATCCTGATCAGGTATCTCATACCCATGACGTAGAGGATACTGAGAAATGGTTCTTTATAACGAACACACCCGAAGAAGATGCATCTGCATGCACTTTCTTCGTTTGGGCGGCACGGGAATCCTAGTAATCCCCTATTTCCTGCTCAGTCTTATAACAATTATAAGTTGGAGCGGGACCAACATTCCCCAGCGCAGTATAACAAGCGAGTTCGGTTAATACATCCACATTATTATCTTGATTAAGGCGTGACATGGTCGCTACATGGAGAGAGAGAGAAGAAAAAATTCAGCGTATGCTCTTGCAAGATTAGATTGGTTATTGTTTTATCTAATCAGGATGGCTTCCACTGTTTTTATCAAAACTTCCTTCAAACCCTAAAAGGATAGATTAGACGGGATTAATTACACCCTACAATTTTGCCAACTTTCAGCCAGGCCAGTGCCGGTATTTTGAGGAAGGTTCCCCGTGCTTTGGCACGGACCTAATTAAAATAAACCTCATTTTCCCAGGGGCGTAACCCCATTGACACCTACTTGATCGGCTAATTGTAATGTGCAAAACTCTCACAGGAGTAACTCTTACTCGCAGTGGGTATCGGGATCCAACTATCTCATAGAAGGTATGCAATCTCATTACAAATTTCAACACTTGAAATTCCCGATAATATTTTGCCCCTAACCTCCTATGACCTTGACAAAGGCCAACAAACCATAGGATGCTAGTCAAGTTCAACCCTTCATTTCCTGATTGAATTAAACCCACCCGCACGACCCTCGAAAAAGGCGAACAAGGTCGCATGACTACCCTAATCTAATCACATCATATGCTTAAGCAGATAAGTAATAATCAGATACCGCACACTACGCCTTGATAAAGGCCAACACACGCAGCACGAATACTAAATACTACTTATCTGAAATGACGGAGGGCTACGACAGGTTTTTAAGAAAACCTTTTGCGTAATGAACTAGAAATCGTTATAGAATCAAATGATTTTGAAAAGGAGTGTTTTTAAAGCCTTTGCTAGTTTTGCTAAAGAGGTCACTCCCGGTGAAGGGATCTCGGCTCTTTCCTCTTCGAATGAGCTGCAGGATATTCACAATACCACTATGCAAAGCAAGAACTAGAAAAGCAATCAAAAGATGAAACCGAGGGTTGTAGCATCTGCCAGTTATTGCCAAAGAGGTCACTCCCGGTGAAGGGATCTCGGCTCTTTCCTTATCGAATAAGGTGCTGGATATTCTACAAGGAATACCGCTATGCAAAGCAACAACTGGAGCTACCTGGTTTTGAAAATTCGATTCTACAACATCATTAGGTTTCTTTTATTTCATTAATCTCATTAATGAAGTCCTATCATTTTAAGTTACCTAAACATCACAGATAAATACAACGTAAGCTTATGCCATCCGCATTCGCCTCGATGTCCCCTCGTGCACAGTTAGGTTAGGTAACTAACGGCAGAGCGGGGCAGGGCTAGCGCGGGTGTAAAACATAAGCAACGTCTATATAATATATCACATATACTATATCCAGTATCTATCTCAACATATACAGTGATCACATCACAGAGCAGCAGAAGATAACATATGAAATATTGGATATACTAGGATTTCCGTGTTTTATATTAAGCATGTATAAAACACGGATTTCACGATCGTGATGAATAGCCAAACCGACATCCTTAGACCCCTACGAGAGCGGCAAGCAACCCTACCAATTCTAGAGTTAGGAGACCCGGTCTCGACTCCTCGAGATGGTCTCCCACTGGACCCTAGAACCCGGTTACTTATGCTCCCCGCCTTAGGTCTATCCTAATGCGGAAAGGTAAATAATATACAATGGTGACATCATCCTCAACCCGGAAGTGCCCCAATAAAAGAATATTACATACAATGAATTTACATGAATGAAAATGAAAAATTCGCATCTCACATAAAACCCCCCAGCTATTCAAACACGACGATCTAATATAACATATCTTAGCAACATATAATATCACATGTCATCAACGCAAGTAAATATGCGTATCCCAATTGTCGTTGACATATAGCACCGAAAACGACGATACACCACATATTACACTTATGGTCGCAGAAAAGAAAGTGAAAACTACAACAATTGGAATCCGCAACCTCCTTAGACATCACATGCCTAACCAAATGAATTTCTTAGACATCGCATGCCTAACAATTATAAACCCGAAAATACTTTACAATAACAAGTCGGGCAATTCAACAAGATTCCCGACATCCTGATCGAATGCTCGTTGGAAAGTTTAGTAGACGGCCACACCCCCGATGCCATCGACGAAGTGCGCTAAGGCGGAACACCTCTGCCGCGAGCACCCGAACGGATGCTTTTGGCGACGGGGTTCTCCTACAGTCACTTGGTAGGGGCTATGGGGCGTGGTTATCTAATAATGTTACCCAGCGAGTATCCGCGTACGCTACATGATTGCGACGGAGTTTTGATCACATCAAAATCCTGTGGCAATCGATCATCTGAGACTAAATTGCTAGATTTATAAAATTCAAATTAGTTATCTCATAACTAGATGTGGATTCCAAATATTGTATCCCATCACATAATATCCGGACGACGTTAAACTTTTTGATCGATTCATCAAAGTCCCATAATTTCCCGACAACTCAACACTTGAGCACAGTTTTAATAATACCCAGAAGATAATACAGTACCTATGAACCAGCCGTAGAAGGGTCAAACCAATGCCTCACATGTGACAACGCTGAACTACCAAAAACCCTAGGGTTTAGTGGCGGTTCTGATGGCCACATAATCGAGTTAAGGTTTCGTTCTTCTAAAGAGTCCACAGAATCACTTGCATATTTTTCCGAATACGTTAAACTTGGAAAAATGGGTTTTTGACAATCGTTCGAACTTTCTATCTTCGTCTAGACAACCTGTGAATAACCCGAAACAATGTCAAAACTACGAATACGAAACACTCCGAATTTCTTATAGTGTAAGATTACATCACATGCAAAATTAGAAGAAAAAAAAAACAACACCTGAAACATAAAAACCAAGTCACCTGAACACAATAAAAAATTCAGAGAGTTCTCCTCGGATTTGGCCGAGATTAGGGGTATGGTGGACGTCCAAAATTGCAAGAAACCCCCTCAAATTTTCACAATTTTCATATTATATCACATACAACACTCTATACTTGTTTTAAAAAAATTTTGACAACATTTTAAATTCGATAGAAACTCCAATTTCGTGTTTCAAGTTTCGGAGTATTCCGGTTTCGTAATCTTAACAAAATCCGTCTAATTTTCTACCATGGCTCTGATACCACTGCAGCGTTACCTAGAATGGCAGTAAGGTTTCGAGAGGTATCGTCCATGCCAAATTAAAATTTTGCCGTTCTAGCTAACCTTAAACATAAAATCGTTTAATAGAAATCGACGGAATATAATGCAAACAACTTTGCAAAGGAAAGTGAACAAGGAATACAACCTTTGTAGACCGGTCCTTCACTTCTAAAGCTCTGTGTTGACGTCCTTTCGCTGCGATCATCGATCTCCCGAACTCTAGTATGGGTTCCCTCGGAGAAATGAACAAGCTTGCTCGTAGTCTTCGAGGCCGAAGATGATCTACGTCGAGGAGACTCAAACTCAAGCTAACCCTTCACTAGATAAAGAACTTTATGAAGATAACACCCTAAGCTAAATGGAAAGTAGTAGAGGATGATGAAGTAGAAAGTTGGCTCATTTTAGATTTTATTTTCTCACTCATTTTCACCATTTTCCATGGAGCTAGAGAGCAAGAGGAAGAAGGTGAAGAAAGCAACTCAAGAAAATAAACCAAGGTGAATAATGAGAATGAGTTATGCAACCATGGGTGAGTTAGTATCATATTCTAACCATTATAGAGACATAACCACGGTTTAAGCCAATGGTTTGGTTAATAAATATCTTTAGTAAAACAAAACAAGTGGCCTTGGTCAATGGTTATCACTAAGCTTCATGCCATGAAAAAATGCCACCAATTTTGAATTACAAAATAAATAAAAACCCTAACCATTATCTTAAGTATGGTGTAAGTCATACACACCCATGTTTGCATGTATCATCAAGCATGATACAATCATGTACACAAACATATATCACATATACACTATGTGCACATAAAGTGAGAAAACAATCTTAAGTTATCCAATACTAGTTAATGTAAAGTAATATATCAAATATATAATTATACATTAAATCATTAAATCAACACTTGATTTAATGATCCGGTCATATCATATATAACCGACTAATAGCAAATGTAACATCTTATCGAATCAACACTTGATCCGATAACCTGGTTATATCACATATAACCAATCATGTCAAACATCGCGAGAATGGAATACGGTATCTCATACAAGCATTAATCTCAGTCCCGCACATATCCCATATGTGCTCCTACTCCGTTTCGCTTGAGCCAGGAAATCTCTGTGTAGGACTCTAAAGACTCGTTAATACGCCGGTAGTAGGTGATGATCATATCAAACACCCACAAGCCGCTAGCGGTCTGCTAAACGTAACGGTCACCTGGGTATTGAGCGATCAGAAGATAAACAAGCATGCATTCTCATACTCCTGCGAATCCAGTCAGTAACACTACCGTACAGTCCGGTCTCTTCGTCTGATATGTCGCATATCTCGTCTAGGGGTGGTAAACGTCAAACCCCAGTAACTCGATAAGTCGTGCCGACATGAGACTCATAACGGGTCGAGAAACTACTGGTAACACTTACCGGTATATCTCTAAAGCAGCTCTGGCCAGAGACTTCCTGTTATAGCCAATCGTGCACAGTGCAACATCAACCCCCAATACCGGGAGAGACGAATCCCTTCCTATCGCTCATTGCCTCCATGTGACTCGGGAACGTACCCAAAAAACACCATTTTGCACGTCCTCTTGAATGTGGTAAGGTGGAAATCAAAGCACAGTGGGAATCATACAAGACTCTATGACGATCTCGGGTCGACAGACTAACCTGTACCAGTGTCACCAGAGAACTGCTATCTGACGTGAGGTATAATACCATCTGGGAGTTCTGGGCGAGTCGGTTCAGTGTACCCAGTCTTCACTTAGCACCCGTATACCATCTCTGATGTCAAACACCAATGCATATGGGATCATCCATCACCCATCTACATGGGTCGAGAAGCTACACGCTAGTCTGCTCTGGTATATCGATACCCCGTCTCGATACACCCACGACTAGGGACATTAAAGGATGTACTTACCGACTACCTTTGTCCCACTAGTATGATCCGCATCATAATCTAGGTAGTCAAGTACGCATCCTAAGGGCTTTACCAACATGTAACAGAGAGACAATCAGTGTACATGCTAAGATAAAGAGTAACCAGATAGCATACTATCATGTCGAGCAAGAAAGTCCTCCCTATATATGTCTAAGCAACCACTACAATATACATCTCATGTATAGTAATGGCCTCTAGGGCATACATATAACTAACAGGCACTAGCTATACGTAACGGCTGCCTATGTATTGAGCGAAAGGGAAGCTGACGAGCGAACTCATCCTGAAACCCTACTGAGCCTATCTGTAACAATCTCCGTACAGTCCGGTCTGTTCGTCTAAGAGTATCGCATATCGGGCATAGGGGGATGGTAAACGTCAGACCCCCAATAGCGGTATAAGTCGTGTCGGAGTGTAGCCCAGAACACCTTGAGAAACTACTGGAATACCTACCAGTAAATCTCACTTGCCTTGGACAAGGACTTTGTGTAATGGCTCTCCAGACACAGCGCGATAACCCAATACCGGGAGAGACGAATCATGTCTAACCGCCACTGCCTCCAAGTGCTTCGGGAATGCACCCAACTACTACCTGTTTGCACGACTCCTTTAAGCCGTGGTAGGGTAGCAATCAAAGAACCGTGGGAACACACTTGAGGAAATGTAGTAGTGTTAAGTCAACGGATTAAGCTGTACTCAAGTCATCTGGGAACTGCTCCTGACGATAGGTATAGTACCAATCAGCAGTGCCCCTGCGAGTCCGTCCGGTGTACTCATAACCCAATGAGTATCTGTATACTATCTTAGGTGAACCAACTGACACCAATGGCTTATGAGACCAGCCATCGCCCCTCGTCGGGGTCTCGATCCATATACACTAGTCTACTATCGGAGTATCGATGCCCAGTCTCGAAACACCCATGACTAGGGACACTTTAAGGATGTGCTTATAGACTACCCAACTCTCACGTATATGATCGCCATCATACAGTTGGTAGTCAAGCAAGAATCCTATAGGCTCTATCAATGTGTAATAGTGATCTGTAATGTCACCTGAATCATGTACACGATGATAAAGACAAACCAGATAGTATACTATTATCTCGAGTAAGACTGTTCTACCGGTACACGTCCTCCCTCAATCATTGCAATCATGTGCCTACAATCCAATAATTAACTTGAGGGCACTATAGCCAACAATCTCCCACTTGCACTTAAGGCTAATTATTGCGGTGTCGCATACTCACAGCCCGTGTGATACCAAATACCCAACTCCTCTACTAATCAGTTTCACAAAGCATGTTTGTGAAACTATTGCGTTCGAGAAATAGCCTCAGTGCGTGAATCCGCTCTCATGTTTCTTTCCATGTCTCTCTTAATCTCAAGTTCACGGAGAGAGTCATCTCCCGAAATGAGCAATACCTGTCTTAGAATATATCTGGATATCTGATGGGACCTAGTTCATAAATGAACTCCAAATCCAGTAAACTTCTTAGACTGTATCGTCAACTGAATTTAATCAGTATCCAGCACCACACCTCCCTCAGTATTCGGTTGGACCACCTGTCCAAAATACTGCCCCTCGTCAGAGGGAAAACCATAACTCTGACAGTCACTCTGTCATCCAGGTCAGCTTGCAAGCCTGGAATGATAACCGTCTCCTGAAAGAGGCTGCCGTTATCAAATCCCTAGAACATCCACTTATGTTCTAAAACTGCTTCCGAACGTTTCTCCAGGATTGGATTAATATCTCAACTTATTGCATCAAGTGCAAAAACATCTGGTATGGTACTTGACATCTCATGATTGACTCAATTGCCTAAGCAAGTGATATGCCAATCATATACATCCCTCTCCCCTTTAGTCTATAAGACACCTTTAGAGAGGGTGACTCCATCACCTGCAGGTACACTACCATACCAGGAGTCGTCCATTCTAAAACACCTTTAGAATACTGTCTAAGTACCCAGATTGGGAAACTACCCAAATCTATATCTAAAATCATAGATCTAGTAACCAGAATATCTGATATAATATCTATATCCTATGTGGAGAAACCACTGTGTGACAACCATAGTATAAACAACTGTAGGATAGGAATTTTACTTCCTATAAAGTGCATGTCATCCAAATACCAGGATATCACACTCTACTACCTTCTTAACAGATCTAACTCCTATTCTGATGAAGTCAAAGCCCATGACTGTCACATCAAAAATAGATGATCTATCTCCGCTATATCTGCTTTAGTCTATAAATAGACATAAGCTACTTATCCACTATGCTTCCGCTACGCCCACTGACTACAACAACCCTCTGGCAGAGTCATATACACGTGCACTTCTAAAAGTAGTTTAGAACGACGCTATACTCACCCTCCTGCCGGGTCTCATAGTCTAAAACAACAGTAATAGCAAGTCTGGATAAACAAGAACCTCCTTGTCACCGTCTTTGAGGATACCGAAGTACCTCTCAGGCGCATCAGGTTACCGACCATATCTGCGGAGTGGCTAATGGAATGTCAAAACTGATTGAATCTTTAGGTTCTATTAAATTTTCAGTAATCATTTGTGGTTCTGGAATCTCTTCCAGTTCTACCATACTCCCACTACTGTTTTCTGAAAAAGTCCATTTTACTAAAACTGTGGCGAGTCAAGAACAATATCACTAGTGATCTTCCAGATGGTAGAAAGTTAACCTTCGTCATAGCCTGGGTTAACCTACAAACTGCCATTATAGAAACGTGCCTTGAGTTATCCAGAGTCTGGTTTTAAGCATAAGCCGGACAACTCCATATACCTTAATATCGTTAAGATATGATCCATTCTATATGCAATATAGAAACAGAGGCACTGATTTAATTGGAAGCAGATTCAAATCATGCAGCTGTCTCCAGTGCATGTCCGCTGAATGGAGAGAGGCCGATCAGCATTACTCAACTTAGGAGTGCATCCAATTATGAGTAACCTGAAAGAGAAGCAAGTTCTCAAAATCATTACTATCGACTGAATACCAAATAAAAGTATCTACATCTTCGATCACCTTGAAGAATCCTGATACTTGCAACACATGCTTCTTTACATTAATCTTGTACCTATAACTTCTCAAAACTTAGACCCTGTATTTGTACGAAACACTTGTCTAAAAACTAGAGAAGTCACAAGTAAATAAAATATAGTACGAGGACCAACCCCTCTGTCCTCATGGACACTGGACAACATACAATACTTTGTATAAGTCCCCTGAGTTTAATAACTCAAACCCCATGCGTTGTAGGTTGAAAACTGTACTTATGGTTAAGAAGAATTACACCGCTGTTCAATGCTCCTTACCTAACCATCAACTGATACAGGTAAATGTCATGGACATAATTTCAAAAAGTTATATCTCACTTTATAAAATAAACCTACAGATATATCAGTTTGAAATTGGTGCATAACAACGGATATTCAAAACCAAATATTTGCCGTCTGGCAAAAACCCAAACGATTTCCTCAAATATCACCAATTACAACGAATCCCGATATAATGAGGATGTTCTCCTAATTCCCAATAACTTACTCCTACTCATCATCTGTAAAACCATAATGATGTGAGAAGCATACCTGGTAAATACATACCCTGGAGTAAGAATCTAATTGGGAAAGCAGTTTTCTATTAACAACGCACAGTGAAACTGAAACGTGAATATTTTTCGAAGGGGTATCCAGGTATTTCTAGTAATGCCTCTTCCAATATCCGACTCACGACTGTAACCGTATATTTCTTTGCCATCTCTCCAAATTCCTTTATATGTCTTTACTCATTACCTTCTGTACACCCCACTTAGGCTAAATGGTTTTCTTCCTTCCCCACCGTTCGGCACTAGACTATGGTTTGGAAGAAGACTATCCAATAAGCATAATAGGTGTACTCTCCTAATACTAGGAGTACTCGCAACCTGAGAGAAGGTGATGATAAAAGACAACTGAATAATCCTTATTCTATTTCTCCTGAACTGGAGAAAAGCAAAGGTGAAGTAGGAGTGGCGATGAAATACGTGGTTTGGTCGTGAATGATAGGAGTGGCAATTTACTTTGCACTCTTTCTAATCCCTTTATTTTGTATTTACTTATTAACTTCTGTACACCCAACTTAGGCTAATTGGTTTTCTCCTTTCCTTACCTTTCGGCACCTGCCTATGGTTTGGAAGAAGACTATCTAATAAGTGTAATAGGTGTACCCTTTCCTAATCCTAGGAGCCCTCACAACCTGAGAGAAGGTAAAAGGAAAATACAACTGAATAGTCCTATTCATTCTCTCAAGAACCAGAATCCATCCTCGAATCTGGAACAAGTTTCTTCGAGTTCGTATGTAACTATAGATGGATTTATCCAATGGAAGTGGATGTTCGTAGTGAAACGGGGTGTTCTGGAGAAATGCAAGGGGTAAAAGAAGGAGTGGCAATGATGTATGCAACTCAGACAATCCAAAAGCCAGTATTTTAAGAAAGTTCGGTTAACTTGGTTATGAGTTATAGTCTAGGGTCGGGCCATGGTTGCTGCCAAAGAGAGAGAGAAAAGAAACACTCAACGTGCACTCTAATCTAGATCAAAATGGTTAATCGCTTTATCTAATCAGGATGTCTCCCACTGTATCCTCAAATTTTCCTCCAAATCTGAAAGAAGAATTAGTCGGAATCACCCGAGGAGTAAACCAACTCATCAGTGGGAATCGGGATCCAACTATCATCGCATGATAACCTAATGGAATCCACTCAAGTCATCACACTCCAGAAGGTATGCGCATTCCTGGCAAGTTTCAGTTTCTTTAGAAACTCCCGATGTGATTTTTACCCCAAGCGGCTTATGACCTTGACAGAGGTCAACATATCATAAGTCGCAAGTCATGTTCAACCCGTCATTGTCCTTGATTACCTTAGACCCACCCGCACATGCCCTTGACAGAGGTCAAAATGGCCGTGCAACTGTCCTAAATAATCGCATATCTATGCAACAAACAAGCATTACCCAGCTACCAAGCATTGTGCCTTGACAGAGGTCAACATACACAGCATGAATACAAAGTAATACCTGTAAGAAATGACAGAGGGCTGCAACTGGTTTTTGGCAAAAAACCTTTAAAATAATGAACTTGATATCGTTGAAGGAACTGCATAGCTTTTTATAAATATATAGTAGCGAAAACCTTTGCTAAAGAGGTCACTCCCGATGAAGGGATATCGGCTCTTTCCCCGTAGAATGAGGTGCAAGATATTCCAACTGAATACCACGATGCAAAGCAAAAAATAATCGACTATAGTGAAGTTATTACCCTGACGCAAACCTCCGTCCAAGGGGTCATTCCCGATGAAGGGATCTCGGCCCTTGCCTCGTCGAATGAGTTGCTGGATATTCATAACTGAATACCACTGTGCAAAACAAAAAGAAAACGCCCTAGTAATAACAGATTTTTAAAATTGTTCCAATAACATCAAATAGGTCTTTTTTTCTTGCATTGATCTGAATCAACGCAGTCCCATCAATTAATCACACCAGAAAAGAACGAAAATATGATGTACGTATATGCCATCCGCATTCGCCACTGGGTCCCATCATCACCCGTTAGGTTTCTTGACTAACGACAGAGCGGGGACTGGACTAGCGCGGGTGTAAAACATATACAACATCTACTAGTATATATATCAATATATAATAATCGCTCCAGGCGTGATAAATGTAACATGTAACACCCTAGTTCATTTATACCAATTCTATTTCGAGTATTTCTTCATTTATGGTATTTTCTTGATTTATTGTGTTTTGGGTGCGAATAGTGTATTTTGATATCTGTATTTGCATCCGACCCGACGCGCTTGCTGGAAACCCGTCTTGATTCCTGTTTATGATTTATCCTGGCTTGCTATATAGATCCGTGCATTATCATTTTGTTTATACTGCATATTGGCATTTTATCTGGCATCTGCATTTTTTTAATATAACATTTAAAGTCAAATAAAATATTTTAAAAATATCTAGCACGGTCTGCATGATACCCCTAACCCCGTCGTAGCATCCACGCATCTTGTTTGCATCCCTTTCAGTGTAACGAACCTGTCTGGATGGCTACGTGCACGTGCGTGCATCCGTTCTTGGGGGTATACATTTTCGTTACCCGGATATCCTATTTTAGTTTTGGCTGCTACATATATTATTCGTATTTTAAAACCATAATTTTAGACCCGACTCGGGTGTGTTTTGGATTCTTTTTGTTTTAGCCAAAATCACACAATATAATCAATATTATATTCAGCTGTTTTATATATATATATATATATATATATATATATATATATATATATACTGTTTATATATATAAGATTTTATATTTTTATAAAACAAAAATATGTATATTTTTTACAAATCTAATCCTAACAGATCACAATCCTAACACTCACGTACTCTCCCTCTCTCCCTATCTCCTCTGCATATATACATTATATTTATTTATATATTATTATTTTTTTATAAGTACACAGACTCTCTCTCTCTTCCCTATTCCTCTCTCTCTCCTCTCGATCTCTCTCCCTCCCTTTCTCTCTCCTCTCACAGTGAGCGAGATCCCGTCACCCACTTCATCCCTTACGCTCACCTTCCTTCTTCTCTTTCTTCTTCTTCTTTATATTCGCCCGCGCTTTCCCGACGAGATCCCACAGAACCTTAACCCTAGCCTTCACCCTCCTTCATTTTCTCACATCGCCCTCGTTCTCATTCTCTCTCCTCCTCTCCCCTCTTACCACCACTCCACTTCTTCCGCTAACCCTGCAAAACCCAACCTCGACGAACCCTAACTCAAGAACCCATCCTTGCACACACCCTCGCCACCGGAGCTCCGACCACCTCGCCGTCGGCCTTACCCTATCACCACCACCCCTGTCTTCTTCTTCTCCTCTCCTCCTCACCTTAAACCCCGACTGCAACCCAACACCCTCAGCCAAGAACCCATCGCTGCCCTCGTCGGCGCCGTCCCAGTCTCTCCGTCGTCGACTCTACCGCCACCCTCTCCTCACCTCTCTCCCCTCTTCTTCCCGAGCTCATCAACCTCACCCCGACAACCCTGCACAGAACCCACCAACCAAAACCCACTGCTTGAACCCTCGCCTGCATACCCGCATCGCCGGAGCTTGACCCCATTGTTGACGCCACCCCTTGCCGCCTTCTCTTACCTCGGAGCACCACAACCCCGACCAGAACCCCATACCCGAGCTTCCCTTTTCCCTTCACCTGAAACCATAACACCCACTGCCCTTTGCCAGAAACCATCGCCTGAACCTTGACGTCGACGGCCCATCGTCGAAGTCACCCCCTCGCCTTCTCCTCTGTCCCAAACACCAATCAAAACACCATCTTCTTCTTCTTCTTCTTCTTCTTGTTCTTCTCTTCTTGTTTCTTGGTTCCGTGTTTTTCCGGTCACCGCCAGAGCCATGCCCGTCACCGACGATCTGAGCAACCCAGTGGGCATCCCCAGCCAGCGTGGTCATGTTCTAGTTTTGCCTGGTTCAGTTCTGTACGCCGTGTGTACATTGCGACGTTTACCCAACGTCGGACGCTGCGTATACATCCCGTCGTGTGTTCCGCTCAGGCAAGTTTATCTTGCTACATGCTATAATACTTATCTTGCATCCATATGAATACAAATATTACATGTTGATTGCATTATACATCCATATTAAAGTTTTACTGTTTTCGGATACCCGCATGCATCCATATCATCTATTATATAGGTAGCTGCATTTATAGATCATATTAATTCATGTTATTGTTGTAGTAACACCCCATGCTTAATAATGTGCATCCCACTTAATCATGGAGCTGTAGTTGTAACCCCTGATAGATAATTGAGCATCCATATTTTATTGTGTATCTATACCATTAATTCTGCATACCTAGTTGCATGCCATATTACATTAATTCATATAACTATTACATTAGCACCCCATACTTGTTAATGTTCATCCTACGTAGTCATGGAGTTGCAGATGAAAGCCCTGATAGATATTTGTGCATCCGTGTTTTACTGTGCATCCGTACTTTTATCGTGCATCCGTACTTGCTACAGTTTTATTATGAGCATCCGTTTGATACCGGTGCACTACCTGTCATGACCTGATACACCACTACTTGACATGTTACCTGATCCTGTTTCTAATGCCGACAATCCTGATATGTTGTCCTGACGGACGTATCTTGTTGTCTGCATAGACAAACATATACCTGCTTGATCTTGTGTTGGCATCAGCTCCAGATTTATCAATACCTGACTTGAACACATAAGCTTGGGGGTAAGGGGAAATCAAGAATGTAACCGAACGTAACTCAAAGGGCTATATATTGTTTGCCGTATTTCCGGGCGTTACAGAAAAATCCTGTTACCGTGGTCCCATGGGGAATGAACAGGGCATATACTGAATAATCAAGTTATCGTGGTCCCATGGGGAATGAACGGGGCAAAGTCTGATGGGTTACGATGAGGATTACATTCATTGATTTCGAAGACTTTAGATTAGATAATCTAGAATCCAGAAATAGATTACTCACCGCATGCACATACTGTTCACTGTTCCATATTCGTGTTACTGTTATACACTCATTACTTTTCATACTCATGCCTGCATATCTTGTAACCTCCTGATTATATTTTATTGTTTGATATTATGACGCACTGACGTCTGGGTTTTGCATGGCCCAGATCCTTTATCTCTTTAGCAGGCCGACCAGGAGTACTTCAGTCGACATGCTGAACAGTGAGAAGAAATTAGGTATTTAGTTTAGTTTAGTTTAGTTTTCTTTCAGCATTTCCATTTCCTGATGTGAGCCCTTATTTGGGACGTACTTTCCAGATGTTATTGCTTATTGGATCTATTGCTTCCGCATATACTATTTCTTGACTCGTTTATTCTGCCATATGGACATGTACTAGATAGTTTATTATATTTTACTGTTCTTGATATCTTATAGACAGCCGTAATGTGACTGTGGAGGGATGTTTCCTAACCACAGGTAGCATGGTTTGCTCTGTCGCGTACCGATCTTAGGGTACTCTGGGAAGCGGGGCATGACACAACATCACAGATAAGCAGTAAGCATCACAGAACAATACAGATAATCTGGGAGCCCTGGGTTTCCTTTGAGCCACAACGGAAACCCGACGTTCCCCTGGTCGTGTGGATAGCCTGTGCAATGAAAACCTAGATCCCAACGAGCGCGACAAGTTACCCGCAAAAACCAGAAGTGAGGCAGACCCTTTCAGCAAAGTGAATGGGCCACCCAGCACTTCACGGAATCTGGTAACTTGAGCACCCCACCTTGGGTCAACCTATACACGAGTGCGGCGAATAGCTCGCCATTCTAAAGTGAAGCCCCCTCCGTCTCAAAGCTATGGGATGCGGGCCCGTTGCTCTCTAGAACCCGGCCATCCATGCACTCCACCGCGGGGTAATCCTAGTACAAAAAAAGAAAATATGTACATAAGGCACATCGACCTCAACCCAGTCGCGCCCCAAAAGAATAATATACAAACAGGCAGTGACAGCAGTCTACATGTCGGACGCTCGCCCCACGATATCAAATGTACAAATAAAACTAAATTGTACTAACATTGCACCGAAGCTATCCACCACGACAATCTGCAACAGCACAGCACAACACAGAACATCAACGTGAATGTCACATTCGCAAACCCGCCTAAAAGGACTATAGCGATTAGACAAGTTGTACCGATTAAATGACATTCACGGTCGCAGATAGTAATGTAAGTACTGCAAACTTTAAACAATGTTAGAAATTATCGACTTCGAAATAGCCCCCGAATAGCCCCAAACAACTAGGTAAAACCATATCCAAACTGAGCCAAACAAACAATACCACTGAACCGAAATTCCAGAGACCAGACCAGCACCCAAATACGAAGTCCAAATTCTTTGAACGGGACGAGCAGGCCGGCCAAATGAGCAATGTGCTCGGTTTTTTCATGAGGGAATTTGTTCGTATTTAGTGTGTAGTCAAGTGGTCATGTCAGTAGTCTTCTGTAGTTGTTTAAATATTTTTGGAAGAAACTTTCGAAATCGACAGAAACTGGAATGCTTAGTGCAGTGAATCGGAGTTGTTTCGGTTTCGATAGTTTAACATTGTCTAACAAGCTAGCTAAGGGTTAATAGGTTGGCTCTGATACCATGCAGCGCCCCGGCCGTCAATCCGAGGGCAAATGCGGAACAAAAACTTTTTAAACTTGGCACTACCACAACCCGATTTCCGGATCGAACCATTAACCGTTAACTAACTAACTAACTGTAAAGTGTTCAGAGATTATACCGATCGATCTGTGTCCTTCGGTCTTCAATCTCTGCGCCAAGCTCCTCGCGGCTGCCCCAATGAAGTTCGCTTTCCGATCTCTCTCGTCGAAGTGGCTCCACGTCGAGGATTCTTTATACGGGCTCCCGCTTCAAACCGAAGCAACTCGGACATGAAGTTTGCTAGCCGACAAGTCCAAGATGAAGTAGAGATAGTGTGTGATTACTTTGTCTCAATCACCCTAAGATTCTAAGCACATGAGAGGGATAGGGTGGAGGTGAAGAAGAAGCTATATGAAGTGAAGAGTTGTGAGCACAAGAAAAGCTTGTGAAGAAAAATGGCATTGCTATTTTGTGTGAGATCTTTTGTGTGAGCTCTCTCTACCAAACTCAAGACTGAATACGAATACTACGAGATGAAAGTAATCCAACAATCTAATACTAGGATCCGGCTTAAATCAAAGCCCACTAGTATGATCCGTCCAATCATGATCCGTGCACGTATATGATCGAACCCTGCCATAAAACCATACGGCCTCTACAACGTTTCGCCCAAACTTGGGAAACTTTCTATGGGGGACTCTAAAAACTCGTCAATACGCTGGTAGTGGGTTTAACCACAAGCACGTCAGTGGCACTAGCTGTACGTAACGGCTGCCCATGTATTGAGCGAAAGGGAAGCTGACGAGCGAACTCATCCTGAAACCCTACTGAGCCTATCTGTGACAATCTCCGTACAGTCCAGTCTGTTCGTCTAATAGTATCGCATATTGGGCCTAGGGGGATGGTAAACGTCAGACCCCCAATAGCGGTATAAGTCGTGTCGGAGTGTAGCCTAGAACACCTTGAGAAACTACTGGAATACCTACCAGTAAATCTCACTTGCCTTGGCCAAGGACTTTGTGTAATGGCTCTCCAGACACAGCGCGATATCAACCCCCAATACCGGGAGAGACGAATCCTGTCTAACCGCCACTGCATCCAAGTGCTTCGGAACTGCACCCAACTACTACCTGTTTGCAAGACTCCTTTAAGCCGTGGTAGGGCAGCAATCAAAGAATGGTGGGAACACACTTGAGGCAATGTAGCAGTGTCAGGTCAATGGACTAAGATGTACTCATGTCACCTGGGAACAGCTCCTGACGATAGGTATAGTACCAATCAGCAGTGCCCTTACGAGTCTGTCCGGTGTACCCATAATCCAATGAGCACCTGTATACTATTTTAGGTGAACCAACTGACACCAATGGCTTGTGAGACCAGCCACCGCCCTTCGTCGGGGTCTTGATCCATATACACTAGTCTACTATCTGAGTATCGATTCCCAGTCTCGAAACTCCCATGACTAGGGACACTTTAAGGATGTGCTTATAGACTACCGAACTCTGACGTATATGATCGCCATCATACTGTTGGTAGTCAAGCAAGAATCCTATGGGCTCTATCAACGTGTAATAGTGATCTGTAATGTCACCTGAAGCATGTACACGATGATAAAAATAAACCAGATAGCATACTATCATCTCGAGAAAGACTGTTCTACCGGTACTGGTCCTCCTTCAATCATTGCAATCACGTGCCTGCGATCCAATAATTGACTTGAGGGCACAATAGCCAACAATCAGAGTCAAGCTAGAGATTTAGATGATGTATGTAGAATTACGAAACCGAAACAACTTCGAAACACCCGATACACAAACCTAGTTTCTGTCGAAATTTTAAAGTCGTCGAATTTTTTTTTAAACAACTGCTGAATGTTGTATGTGATATAACATGAACACAATAGAAATTTCACCCCGCCCCCTCCCCGGATTTTGGCGGGCCACAGGCATGAAAGAACTGGTGTGCTCAGTTTTTGGGTGGAGTTAGGGGTTGAAATTTTTATAGTGTTTGTTCATATCAGATTTTTGCATTTTTACACCGCCCAATTTTTATCACATTGCTTATCGGAAGGTACTCTTGAGCTGTGTTTGCTAGTCAATTGCAGGATACAGGTTCTCAGCTCTAAACGGTGAAATTCATGGAAAAGCACGAAAAAATCCGGATTACTGCCAGCCACAGATAAAACACGGGTCTCCGCTCTCTATCCGTATGTTGCCGCACACCAGTTTAAAGAGACAAAATGGCAAATCAATGTCATTTTCATGCACAAAGCTCAATGGCAACACAAGATCCAACATATCTACGTGGAGCTCGAGAAAATCATGGCAAAAGATCCACATCAAATCACCTTTTGACCTGGTGCAAATCTGGAAGAAATGTGGAGAGATTCTGAGAAACAAAGTGTACCAAACTGATTCAAACATCAACACTAAGAAGCACAAAAAATCCGAGGAGCCAACTGCTCTAAACGGCCGCGTTTCCGCGGCATAAGCATTCTTAGGCCGCGGAAACGCGGCCGTACGGCCTCCTCAGAATTATATTTTTTAGGGCTAGTTTGGTCTTTTCATGAAGGGTTAGAATGTTGCCCTAGGTTTCCAGCTCCCTGCCTATAAATAGCCCAGAACTAGCCAAAACCAAAGGTGCTTATGCTTGTATTTATATTTTAGGTTATATGTTGTTGTTCTTCTTCCTCCTCTCATCTCTTCTCCATTAAAAAACTTATAGTGAGCTTTTGTGAGTGAAGAATGAATAAAGAAGTTCTTATTCTTACCATGCTTATCTTGTTGTAATTGTTAATTATATTTGCTTGTATTTTTCTTTTGCTAATCTAGTTGTTGTTATTTGTTGTTTGTTTCTTTCTTGTTCTCTTTTCCTTTATCCTTAAACAACCATGATGCTTACGCTTGATCCTTGCCGAGGTGAGGTCGCAAATAGCTAGTTGTAATCTTCTAACCTCTTTCTTTCTATCTTCCTCCTTTGTTTTATTTTCTTTTCCTTATAATGGGTGAGTAGTTTTCATACTTGTTAGGGTAGGATAAGGAAAGTTTGAGAGAAGGAAATCTCTCTCACTCTTTCCTTGCCCAACATCTTAAATCGGACTCCCGTTAATTGAACCACAATCCGCTCCCTACGGCACCCTATCCTACATGATAGCGGAGATTCCGTAGTGAGACCGGTTGTGGTTAAATTAACCGGAGGTTAAGGATAAGAGCCAAGAACGGACGTACAAGCACCAAAAGGAAGAACTTATGCGTTGGAAAGCCTAGCTTATACTCGCAAGTTCCTTCCTAGTCGTGCTAATCCCAGTTGTTACCGATTACCGTAACACCGATATTAAGAGTGGCAACGAAAGAAGTGAGCGACTCCTAACTCAAACTAACATAATCCTAACCCTAACAAACTCTCTTTACATATCATTTTAGCACATAGTTAATCTCAAAACAAATCTGGACATTTGGACTTAACTCGTTAAAGCACATAGAAAAAGATTCCCATCTCCCTGAGGACGACCCGTACTCAACCGGCTAGCCACAAGCGAAACCGTCTTGATTGCGGTAACAAACTTAGCATGCAAAAACTCTACCAATCAAATGGCGCCGCTGCTGGGGAGACGGTAGTTTATTTCTTTGTGTAATTTCGGTTTAATTTGTGAATATAAATATAACCGAAAAACAAAACTAAAAAAAAATACATTGTAAAAAAAAATCCATCTTGTTATTTTTTATTAGTTTTTGTGCAAGTGTGCAGGATACAAAGACGGTCGAGTTCAGTGCCAAAGACGTGGGAAGTTAGACCCACATCTCGCGACTACACCGCGGGTGATCAAGACGGAACAAACGGTCTACTGTAGAATTCTGGAGCTGATCCAGTAAACAAAGCAAGATTCAGGAGCTACAGACAAGAAGAGAACACCCATCCCAGCATACTCCAAAAATTTTACAGTCAAAATCATCTATACTGCCGCGGATCCGCGGCACTAGGGCTAGTTTGGCGGCGGAACCGCGGCTATATGCTGCCCTCATTGACTGAATTTTTCTGTGAGTCCTTCTAACTCTCTCCCCACTCCTCTGAACTCCACTGAACTGTCTTTTCTGCAGCATTCTTTGCGCAAATTATCTTCCCCCTTCCAATAAATTATTTTTGTGCAGGATTCTTTGCGCCGCGCTAAAAAAATAAAAAAATTGTTTGCAGTTGATTGTTACTGCTTTGCATATATTAATACGGACTTTAAGGGGCTTGAAACCAATCCAGATTGGGTGGGGATTTCATCATCCTTCCCAGGACCCCAGAAATCACAAAAAGCATATGCATTGACCACTGTTAATTAAAAAATACTAGACTCAGCCTTAAGGACTTCGCGCTCAATAGGACAGAGGACTAGTTACAGGCATCGGCCATTTATCCTATCCTGACTTTGCGGTGTCTAGGCAAGTGTGTCCAAGGCAAGTGGTTACTTAATTAGGACTGCTACTTACGTAGTGGGGAGCCTCCCACTTACCTGGCACTTACCTGGCCGCAATTGGCGGAGAAGAGGCGGTTTGAGGTCCTAATTGTAGCCCTTTGGAACAGTTAGGAGCTGTCTAGCTGACCCTAGATCTAGGTGTGATTGTGCATATCTTGTTTGTGATTGCTTGAAGCCGTAAGTCCGTACATATTTCTGTAAAGCTCTTTCTAAAAAAAAAAAGAAAAAAAACACAAATCTTTTATAAAAACTTGCCCATTGTCGCCAAAATCCATTTTTCACTCACCACCCATCGTATTTCTCCATTGACGTTTTCTTACCCTCACCTTCTCCGCTTTGACTATACTAAACTCGTTTAGTGTATGTCCGCTTGGACTCGGGACACTAGCGCCCGCCTAGTCCGCGTTACGTTAGTCGCTACCGACTACGCGATCGACTCAGACGTCGAAACTCCGTCCACGCCTCATTCACCCTTACCTTTGCCAGCCAACTCCGACGTTAACCGGAATTCTGTTCATACATCCTCACCTTCACCATCACCAACCTCTTCTTTCGCGATGTCAGGATTTAATCCAAACATCCCTACAACTCCCCCGGGATTGATTCGACCTCCTATGGATACGAATAACCCACCACCACCGCCTGTTGTAGCGCCACAGCGAATCGCGCTCCAGGATCGTTTCTATCCTACCCGTTCTGCACTTCCCACCTGTCTTTCCCTTCCACCGGCCAATGGGGATAATTTTGAAATTAAGCCCCACTTCATTAACATGCTTCCGAAATTTCATGGGCTTGAATCTGAAGATGCCTATATATTCATCAACAAATTTCAAAACGTTTATGCCATGATGAAAACCACCCAGCTGTCGGACAATGCTATACGGGTACGGGTCATTCCGTTCACTTTGTGCGATCTTGCTGAAAAATGGCTGTATAGCACCTCTTCCCACTCCATAACCAGTTAGGACGAGTTTGTTAAAGCGTTTCTCAAGAAATTCTATCTGAATCATAAAATCGCGAGGATCTGTAATGAAATCAACCAATTCTCCCAGCTTCCTACCGAACCTTCTGGAAGTGCTTTGACCGGTATAAAGACCTTCTTGTTCAGTGCCCTCACCATGGTATTGAGAAATGGCAACTTTGCCAAACCTTATACGAGGGCCTGAACCCAGCAACCAAGCAGTTGTTGGAAACCATTTGTCAGGGCCACATCCTATCGAAATCTGACGAGGAAGCGTGGCAATTCTTCGACGACCTTGCGGAACAAACGCTACAATGGGAGAGCACCAGACCGACTTTTTCTTCTTCTACCTCCAATTCTACCGGTCAGTCTAGGGTAGGAATTCACCAACTTGATGTCTCTATTGCGATGAAAGCTGAAATGGTTGCAATAACGAGAAAACTTGAAGCGATAGAGAGCAAATTTTCATCTCCTGCCCCTGTTCTTCCCCTTCGTACCATTTATGCTTGTTGTTCCGATCCTTCTCACTTAACCGAAGAGTGTCCTTACAATCCACCATCTCAAGGACAGGATCAGGTTAATGCTGCATTTCAGCAAAGACCAAGAAATGATCCATACTCTTCCACCTACAATCCCGGTTGGAGGAACCATCCCAATTTCGCCTGGAATCAGAATCAGCATCAATTCCAAGGCAACAATTTCCAAAGGCCCCCTCCGCCGCAACAATAAGCGCAACAACAAACTCAACATCAGTTTCAGCAGCCCTTCCAACCCCAACCTTTTCAAAATCAGACGAACAACTTTGCACCTAACAATTCTTTTCCCCAAAACAACTTTGTTCCGTCAAACAACGATAAGGTTTCCTCGCTAGAACGAAGTCTGGAGGCGTTCGTTAAACAATCGACACAATCCACCGCCAACATCCAGTCGTCTATTCAGTCTTTGGTGCAACACACTGCTGCACACGGGTAAAGCATCAAGACCATCGAAGCCCAGATTGCACAGCTGAATGCGGCGTTAAGCGAGCGCGAAAAGGGGAAGCTTCCGTCCCAACCACTCCCAAATCCCGGTCACCCACATAATGTACATGTTGCTCTTGAACAACAGAACCATAATGTGAGTGTCGTGACTAAATTGAGATCGGGAAGGATGCTGCAAAACAACATTGGCCCACGGATCGACGATGACACCCGGCCGTTTCTTCTTCTTCTTCTTCGTCTTCTGAGCCTATTCTCCATTCTTCCAAAGGCACTTCTTCTTCTTCTTCTGCTCTAAACGGACCCACTTCTCACTCCACGAAAACACCAGCTCTGGGATTCGTTCCAACTCTACAGTCTCCTCCACAAGCATTGGACTCAACCAATTTTAAAAACGTTCCATTTCCAAACCGGTTGAGGTCTAATAAACAAAATCCACAAATGGAGAAGATTCTGGAGTTGTTTAAGCAGGTTAACATCAACATTCCCCTTTTAGATGCTGTCCAACAAGTCCCGTCCTACGTGAAAATCTTAAAGGACTTGTGCACGAAAAATAGGAAATCTCAGGTACCCAAGAAAGTTTTCCTGGCTAGTGCTATGAGTGATGCTCTTACCCAATCTTTACCGCAAAAACGGAAGGACACTGGCTGTCCTACGATTTCTATTACTATTGGGGATAAGAACATCAACCGCGCACTATTAGATCATGGTGCCAGTGTTAACCTGCTTCCGTACTCAGTATATGAACAATTAGGTGTAGGAGAGCTGAAACCCACACACTGTACTCTCCAAATGGACGACCGATCAATCACCCATCCTAGGGGTGAGCTAGAGTATGTGTTAATCAAGGTTGGGGACTTCATATTCCCCGTTGACTTCATTGTATTAGACACATAGCCTGTAGCTAACCCCCGGAATCAAATTCCGCTGATACTCGGTCGCCCATTCCTTGCAACCTCAAATGCTGTGATCAATTGTCGCAATGGTTCGATGAACCTATCTTTTGGAAATATGACAATTGAACTCAACATTTTTAGGTTGGGAAATCAGCCTTCCGAACCTAATGCTCATATACTAGATGTTTGCTCGATCCAGGAGATCACCACAGAAGAGTGTGAATTCGAGGAGTTTCTGTTCGATCACGATAACCTTAACGCCACTAGTGCGTTCCTCTTTGAACCTGCTGCTGTTTCTGTGCCCAACAATGACTATGAGTGTTTCACCTTCTCGAACGATCTTAGCCCCTCACCACCTGAGTTTGAATCCTTCGAATTTCCGGATGAGTTACCTGAACCATCCAACTCGGTCGCTTACACTCGTTTTGAACCTTTGCTGGAATCCTTTGAGTTCGAGACATTTTCACCAATCTTACCTTCAATCGTTTCACCTCCAACGCTCGCACTCAAGCCTTTGCCATCTCACCTTAAGTACGCTTACTTGGGTGAGAATGAGACCCTCCCTGTTATCATCTCGGCTTCTCTAGCTCCCGAGCAAGAGAGAGCCCTTCTCGCGGTCTTGCACAGCAATAGGCAAGCTTTTGGCTGGTCCATGGCGGACATCAAGGGGATTAGTCCCCTGATCGTTGAACATCACATTCATCTGATGAATGATGCCAAACCAGCCAGGGATCCACAAAGACGTCTCAACCCAGTCATGAAGGAGGCTATAAAGAAGGAAATCGTAAAATGTCTAGATAGTGGTATCATTTACCCTATCTCTGATAGCCAATGGGTTAGCCCCATTCACGTTGTCCCCAAGAAATCAGGCATAACGGTCATCACTAACGAGGCGAACGAGTTAATCCCTACTCGCACCCAAACTGGGTGGCGAGTGTGCATCGATTACAGAAAACTCAACGCCACTGTTAGTTATATGTATGCCCTAGAGGCCATTACTGTACATTGGATGTATATTGTAGTGGATGCTGGGACATATATAGGGAGGACTTTCTTGCTCGACATGAGAGTATGCTATCTGGTTGACCTTTACCTTAACGTGTACACTGATTGTCTCTCTGTTACATGTTGGTAAAGCCCTTAGGATGTGTACTTGACTACCTGGACTATGATGCGGATCATCCATCGCCCATCTGTATGGGTCGAGAAGGTACACGCTAGTCTACTCTGGTATATCGATGCCCCATCTCGATACACCCACGACTAGGGACTTTGAAGGATGTACTTGTGGACTACCATGTCCCCACTAGTGGTCAACGCCGCGGTTCCGCGGCCGAACTGTTCACTAGTGGGGACATGGTAGTCCACAAGTACATCCTTCAAAGTCCCTAGTCGTGGGTGTATCGAGATAGGGCATCGATTATACCTCATACCATCTGGGAGTTCTCGGCGAGTCCGTCCAGTGTACCCAGTCTCTACTGAGCACCCGTATATCATCTCTGATGTCAAACACCAATGGATATGGGATCATCCATCGCCCATCTGTATGGGTCGAGAAGGTACACGCTAGTCTACTCTGGTATATCGATGCCCCATCTCGATACACCCACGACTAGGGACTTTGAAGGATGTACTTATGGACTACCATGTCCCCACTAGTGATGGCTTGCTCGTCGATCTTCAGATCGCTCAATACCCGGGTGGCCGTTACGTTTAGCAGACCGCTTGCGGCTTGTGGATGTTTGATATGATCATCATCCGCTGCCGGCGTATTGACGAGTCTTTAGAGTCCTACACAGAGGTTTCCTGGCTCAAGCGAAACGAAATAGGAGCGCATATGAGATATGTGCGGGACCGAGAATGATACCAGTATGTGATACTGTATTCGATTCTCGCGATTTGTGACAATGATCGGTTATATGCGATATAGCCGGGTTATCGGATCAAGTGTTGATTCGATAAGTTGTTACTGTTGATATTAGTCGGTTATATGCGATATGACCGGATCATTAAATCAAGTGTTGATTTAATGATTTAATGCATAATTATATATTTGATATATTACTTTGTATTAACTAGTATCGGTTCACTTTAAATGGATTTTCTCACTTCGTTGTACAAGTTGTATATGTGATATACTTTTTGTACAAATGTTTGTATCATGTTTGATGATTCATGCTTCTTTGGTTAAGTGTATAGAATTGAACCATGGTTACCTTAATGATTAGGGTTTTGCTTTTTCATTTTATTATTTGTTTATTCATTTTGGATATTAATAAAAGCATAAAAAAGAAAAAGCAAAATGGTTTTCTTTCTTTTCTTTCATGAAGCTTTTTGAAGCTTCATGAAGCTTTGACCAAGTCACCATTTTGTCTTGTTCTTTTAACCCTAACCATTCACATAACCTTAGTTAGTTCTCTACACTTGACCATGGTTTATAATATGATAAGTATTATTTTCTTTTAACTTATGAGATGATAATCTTCTTCTTCTTCTTCATCTTCTTCCTTGAAGAAAACCTTACTTCATCAATGGTGGATTGATGAAACAAGTGAGAAATCCAATTCTAAAGTCTACCCACTTCCTATTTCTTCATCCTCTACCTCTTGCCAAGTAGTAGAGTGTGTTTTCTTCACAAGTTTCTTGACTTTGTGAAGTGAGAGCTTGATCTAGCGATGCCTCGACGTAGATCATCTTCGGCATGGACATCGACGACCTAGCTCGCCATTTCTCCGACGAAGCCGACGTTAGAGCCCGGGAATACATTTGGACAGCGAGGGGACTTCGTTGCGGAGCTATGGAGGTGGAGCACCGGATCTACAAAGGTTGTATTTCCGTATTCTCTTAGTTAAGTGTTAACTTGTTATCGTTTCGCCTAGACATCTAGCTAACGATCCGTAGTCTAGGGTTTCTCGGCACCGTATTTCTTGATATTGGCATGGTTGATGCCTTATGAGACCTCATTAGGGTGCCTAGGAACCCTACAGTGGTATCAGAGCCTGGTTAGAGCCTTAGGCGAAGTCCCGACGGAGTTAGAAGTCCGATCGACCCAAAACCCCGACTTGAAAAATGCTCTCTGGACAATTCTGTAAATTGTGGATTTTTTGGAATTAAAAATATGCAGAGAAATGTGCAGGAAATTCTAAGACAAACTGGAGAAAACGACAACCTAATTCAACAGTACGGCCGCGGAACCGCGGCGTTGACCCCCCTTTTGCGGCGGTTCCGCGGCCGTCTGTGATGATCAGGATGTGTGTTTTCTTCAGTTGTTTCTGTTGGTGTTTCTTGTGTGTTCTGGATGTTTTTAATATTTATTCCAGAGTTGTATTTTCTGGGTTGTATTGGGGACTCGGTGTATTCGATCGGACTGTCTAATTTTTGTCGGTGTGCTTTTCCGGGTATTTTTAGAATATGTTAAAAAGTTCGACCGGATATAAATACCCAATTTTTCCCCTGTCGGGAAATTTCCAAGTGTTGGATTTTTCCGTAGTTTAACGACGTTCTAAGTAGTGCAAGTAACGCGATGGTTCCTCTAGAAGACAACAAACCTTAACTCGATTATGTGACCGTCTTGAACTGCCCTTTGAACCTTCGGGTTTGGGGCAGTACGGCGTGCCACATGTGAGGCGTTGGCTTGACCCTTCTACGGCTGGACCGTTGGTACTGAGGTACGAACTGAATGTTATTAGACTCATATTTCATGTGTTGATCTGTATCGGGAAAACTTGGGTGTTCGATTGTTCGATCGGAAAGTTTGACATTTTCTATTTATCCGGAATGGGATACAATAATTGGAATTCACAAGAAGTTATGTGATAACGGAATGAATATTATAAACGTAGCAGTTTAGTCTCACTTGATCGGTTGCCACGGAATTTTGATGTGATCAAAAGTCCGTCGCAATCACGTAGCGTACGCGGATACTCGCCGGGTAAACTTAATAGACAGCCTCACCTCATAGCCCCGACCAAGTGACTGTAGGAGAACCCCGTCGCCAAAAGCATCCGTTCGGGTGCTCCCGGCAGCGGTGTTCCGCCTTGGTGCACTTCGTCGACGGTATCGGGGGTGCAGCCGTCTACTGAAGTTTGCGACGAGCATTCGATCAGGATGTCGGGAATCTTGTTGAATTGCCCGACTTGATATTGAAAAGTGTTTTCGATTTTGAGACTAAAATGCGGGGTTTATAATGATTAGGCATGCGATGTCTATGCAGGTTGCGGATTCCAACTGTTGTAGTTTTACACTTTCTTTTCTATGACCGTAAGTGTAATATGTGATATCGCCGGTTTCGTTGCTATATGTCAACGACAATTGGGATGGACATATTTACTTACGTTGATGACATGTGATGTTATGTGTTGCTGGATTTGTTATATTGGATCGTCGTGTTTGAATAGCCGGGGGGTTTTATGTGAGATGAGTGTTTTTCATTTTCATTCATGTAAAAACTTGTATGTAATATTCTTTTATTGGGACACTTCCAGGTTGCGGAAGTTGTCACCTTTTGTATATTATTTTCTTTTCCGCACTAGGATAGACCCAAGGAGGAGAGCACAAGTAACCGGGTTCTGGAGTCCAGTGGGAGACCAACTCGAGGAGTCGAGTCCGGGTCTCCTAACTCCAGAATTGGTAGGGTTGCTTGCCGCTCTCGTAGGGGTCTAGGGGTGTGGGTTTGGCTATTCATCACGACCGTGGAATCCGTGTTTTATACTGGCTCATATTGAAAACACGGACGCCCTAGTATATCCAATATTTCATATGTTTCTTCTGCTGCGATATCTGTGATGTGATCATGTGATGTTCTGTGATAGATACAGTATATAGTATATAGTATATATGATATATTATATAGATGTTACTTATGTTTTACACCCGCGCTAGCCCTGCCCTGCTCTGCCGTTAGTTACCTAACCTAACGGTGCACGAGGGGACATCGAGGCGAATGCGGATGGCATAAGTGTACGTCGTATTTATATGTGATGTTTAGGTACTTAAATGATGGGACTTCATTAATGTGATTAATGAAATAAAAAGAAACCTAAGATGTTGTAGAATCGAATTTCAAAATAAAACAGGTAGCTACAGTTCTTGCTTTGCACAGAGGTATATGTGATATATCCTGCACCTTATTCGATAAGGAAAGGACCGAGATCCCTTCACCGGGAGTGACTCCTTTAGCAATAACTGGCAGATGCTACACACTCGGTTTGTTTTTTGATTGCTTTTAAGAGTTTTTTCTTTGCACAGTGATATATACGATATATCCCGCACCTCATTCGACGAGGAAAGGACCGACGATCCCTTCACCGGGAGTGACTCCTTTAGCAAAACTAGAAAAGCCTCAAAAACACTCCATTTTAAAAATCATTTGATTCTACAACGATATCAAGTTCATTACGCAATAGGTTTTCAGAAAAACCTGTCGTAGCCCTCCGTCATTTCAGATAAGTTGTATATAGTATTCGTGCTGCATTTGTTGGCTTTCGTCAAGGTGCAGTGTGCGGTAGCTATTTGCTGCTTATCTGCTAGCATACGATGCGATTGGATTAGGGTAGTCGTACGGCTTTGTTGGCTTTCGTCAAGGGTCGTGCGGGTGGGTTTAATTCGATCAAGAAATGTACGGGTTGAACTTGACTAGCGGGCTATGGTTTGTTGGCTTTCGTCAAGGTCATAGCACGTTAGGGGCAAAATATTATCGGGAATTTCAAGTGTTGAAATTTGCAATGAGATTGCATACCTTCTATGAGATAGTTGGATCCCGATACCCGCTGCGAGTAAGAGTTACTCCTGGGAGAGTTTTATACATTACAATTAGCCGATCAAGTAGGTGTCTAGAAAGGTGTTAACGAGGTTACGCCTCTGGGAAAACGAGGTTTACATTAATTAGGTTCGTCTGAAAGCACGGGGGACCTCCCTCAAAGTACCGACACTGGCCTGGCTGAAAGATTGACGAACTTGTAGTGTGTAATTAATCCCGGCTAGTCTTTTCTTTTAGGGTTTGAAGGAAGATTTGATAAAAAGCAGTGGGAGCCATCCTGATTAGATAAAATAATAACCAATCTATTCTTGCAAGAGCGCACGCTGAGTGTTTTCTTCTCTCTCTCTCCTGGTAGCGACCATATCACGCCTTAATCAAGATAATAAAACGGATTATTGACCGAACCCGCTTGTTATACTGAGCTGGGGAACGTTGGTCCCGCTCCAACTTATAAATGTTATAAGACAGAGAAGGAAATTGGGGAATACCAGATTTCCCGTGCCGCCCAAACGAAGAGAGTGCATGCTGATGCATCATCTTCGGGTGTGTTCATTATACAGAACTGTTTCTCAGTATCCTCCGCATCCTGGTATATGATACCGGATCAGGATCCCAGATATGTAATCTGTTACATAGGGCTACAAAAGGGTAGAAAAACTGAGAACGGGTGATAAGTTTCATGAGACAGAAAACGGGGCAAGAGTTGCAGCCAAGTCTGTCGGTCACTGTCATCCTGTATTACCAATACATTGATTCTGAACGAATGTTATTAGATACCGAACCTGATATACCAAATCATATCACTCTCTTTGTTAGAAAAGAAAGGATATAATTTTGTATTGATGGATAATGTTTTGAACATTTCCTATATCAAAAGTTGATCGGTTCAGGCACGTTATCTAAAAGCATTGATGTTCTAAATCAAACTACAGTTCTTAGTATATGGAACACACACAAGAGGAAGAGTTCAGAAATGAACGGACTCTTCTTGAGGTATTGTAGACTAGGTCAGATCAATGTGACCCGACTAGCTGAAGTTACATTTAGATGCATATTTAAATCAGTTTGAATTTACATCTTCTGAAACTTGCCAGTCATGTCACAAAGATAAGATGACCATAGCTCCGTTTACTGGAAACAGAGAAAGTGTTAGTGAACTCTTGGGATGATACATGTTGATGTATGTAGGTCCCCTGTCTACACATACCAGGACTGGTTCTTTATACTTCATTATATTCTCTGATAATCTCTCAAGATTCGGACATATGTTCCTGTTGAAACACAAGTACGAACCTTTTGAGATATTCACAGAATATAAGTTAGAAGTAGAGAACCAATACGAGTATAAGTATTATGTCCTATGATGAGATCAAGGAGGAGAATACTTGTGCATAGAATTCCTGGACTATTCTAAAGGAGAATGAGATTCTCTCTCGGCATTACTCCTCCGAATACACCATAGCACGATGGTATATCGGGGCGGAGCAATCACACCCTATATGATATGGTGTGCTCTATGATGAGTATTACTGAGTTACCTATTTCCTTTTAGGGGTTATGCACTTGAGAAGCTGCATACCTATTGAATAGGTTCGAATCAAATCAGTTGCCTACCACTCCATATGAGATATGGAAAGGGAAGAGCCCATGTCTTAAGCTAGTTAAGATTTGGGGTTGTCCGACCTATGTCTAAAAGAAAAATCCGGACAAGCTCGAGGCAAGGTCTGTAATGTAGAACTGGAATTGTTCCAGCCATACAAACTGCAGCTGATGATTTGGTAGAACCAAAGGATTCAGAAGATTCCAACGAACCTCAGCCTCTCCGCCGATCTAGTAGGGTTCCTCACCCACCTGAGAGTTACTTCGGTTTCTCTATGACAGTGGGAGCGAGGATTGCATCATGAGATGATGACCCAACTAGCTTCGAGCTGGCCATCAGGAGTAAGACTCTGTAAGAATGGCTGGATGCTTAGCGATCTGAGATGGAATCCATATACACCAACAAAGTATGGACTTTGGTTGCTATATCTGAAGGGTTAAATCCCCATCAGGAGCAAGTATATCTTGAGAAGATTACTTGGTGTATATGGAAAGGTTGAGACTTTCAAAGCTAGACTTGTTAAAGGTTTTCATCATCAACCAAGCGTGGATAATGATGAAACTTTTTCAAGCAACTATGCTTAAGTCCATCCAGATCTTACTTGTCACGGCTACATACCATGACTACGATATCTGGTGGTTGGGTGTCATGACTGCTTTTCTAAATGATGTTTTAGAAGAGTACGTCTATAAGTACACAGCCAGAGGGCTTCGTAGACAGTGGGAGCAGCGGAAACGTGTGCAAGATGCTTTATAGGATAAAGCAGGCATCGCGGAGTTGGAACATCTGTTTTGATGGATTAGTCAAAGAAGTTGACATCATCAAAATGGTAGATGAACCTTGTATAAACAAAAAGGTAGTAGGGAGTATGGTGGTGATCCTCGTAGAATACGTGGATGACATACTCTTGATAGGGAAGGAGTTTCCTATGCTACGCTCGATCAATCTCCGCTTATCACTATGATTCTACATATAGGATCAAAGTGATACCTACTAAATCCTGGACTTTGGATCTATGAGATAGATCTAAATGGATGTTAGGCTACTCACTAGCTATAGTGAGATGGTATCATTCGATCCTGGGGAGAATCACTGGAAGTGTTCCAGAGTGATAAAGACGACTAAGTGTCAGTCACAGGCATTGTCTTTACCCTCAGTAAAGGGACGGTATGTTGGAAGAGTTCCAAGCTAGATACCGTGACATACTAGACGATAAAGGCAGGATACATCGCTACTTAAGATGCTACCAAAGAGGCTGTTTGGGTGTATATTGGTTCATGAGCTGAACTATGTTCCTCCCATTGTGTGACAATGGAGTTGTGGCTTATGCCAAGGAACGCAGGTCCCATCAGTGATCCAGACATTTTCTAAGGCAGTATCACCTGATCATGGAGATGGTTGATCTCTAAGGGATCGAGGTTAGGAGAGTAGACTCAGAGGACAGCACGGCGGATCCACTCACGAAGGCCTATTCCCAGAGAGAGACTTTTATGGGATGGTTGAGTATGAGATACTACAACCACTGCTACAGATGGCCCTAGTGCAAGTGGGAGATTGTTAGTTATATGTATGCCCTAGAGGCCATTACTGTACATTGGATGTATATTGTAGTGGATGCTGGGACATATATAGGGAGGACTTTCTTGCTCGACATGATAGTATGCTATCTGGTTGACCTTTACCTTAACGAGTACACTGATTGTCTCTCTGTTACATGTTGGTAAAGCCCTTAGGATGTGTACTTGACTACCTGGACTATGATGCGGATCATACTAGTGGGGACATGGTAGTCCACAAGTACATCCTTCAAAGTCCCTAGTCGTGGGTGTATCGAGATGGGGCATCAATATACCAGAGTAGACTAGCGTGTACCTTCTCGACCCATACAGATGGGCGATGGATGATCCCATATCCATTGGTGTTTGACATCAGAGATGATATACGGGTGCTCAGTAGAGACTGCGTACACTGGACGGACTCGCCGAGAACTCCCAGATGGTATTATACCTCACGTCAGATGGCAGTTCTCTGGTGACGCTGGTACAGAGTAGTCTGTTGACCCGAGATCGTCATAGAGTCTTGTGTGGTTCCCACTGTGCTTTGATTTCCATCTTACCACGTCCAAGAGGGCGTGCAAAACGGTGGTTTTTGGGTACAGTCCCGAGTCACATGGAGACAATGAGCGATAGGAGGGGATTCGTCTCTCCCGGTATAGGGAGTTGATGTTGCGCTGTGCTCGATTGGCTATAACAGGAAATCCCTGGCCAGGGTTGCTGAGATTTACTGGTAAGTGTTACCAGTAGTTTCTCGAAATGTTATAGACCTCATATCGACACGACTTATCGAGCTATTGGGGTCTGACGTTTACCACCCCTAGGCAAGATATGCGACATATCAGACGATCAGACCGGACTGTACGGTAGTGTTACTGGTTGGATTCACTGGAGTGTGAGCGGGCTTGCTCGTCGATCTTCAGATCGCTCAATACCCGGGTGGCCGTTACGTTTAGCAGACCGCTTGCGGCTTGTGGATGTTTGATATGATCATCATCCGCTGCCGGCGTATTGACGAGTCTTTAGAGTCCTACACAGAGGTTTCCTGGCTCAAGCGAAACGAAATAGGAGCGCATATGAGATATGTGCGGGACCGAGAATGATACCAGTATGTGATACTGTATTCGATTCTCGCGATTTGTGACAATGATCGGTTATATGCGATATAGCCGGGTTATCGGATCAAGTGTTGATTCGATAAGTTGTTACTGTTGATATTAGTCGGTTATATGCGATATGACCGGATCATTAAATCAAGTGTTGATTTAATGATTTAATGCATAATTATATATTTGATATATTACTTTGCATTAACTAGTATCGGTTCACTTTAAATGGATTTTCTCACTTCGTTGTACAAGTTGTATATGTGATATACTTTTTGTATAAATGTTTGTATCATGTTTGATGATTCATGCTTCTTTGGTTAAGTGTATAGAATTGAACCATGGTTACCTTAATGATTAGGGTTTTGCTTTTTCATTTTATTATTTGTTTATTCATTTTGGATATTAATAAAAGCATAAAAAAGAAAAAGCAAAATGGTTTTCTTTCTTTTCTTTCATGAAGCTTTTTGAAGCTTCATGAAGCTTTGACCAAGTCACCATTTTGTCTTGTTCTTTTAACCCTAACCATTCACATAACCTTAGTTAGTTCTCTACACTTGACCATGGTTTATAATATGATAAGTATTATTTTCTTTTAACTTATGAGATGATAATCTTCTTCTTCTTCTTCATCTTCTTCCTTGAAGAAAACCTTACTTCATCAATGGTGGATTGATGAAACAAGTGAGAAATCCAATTCTAAAGTCTACCCACTTCCTATTTCTTCATCCTCTACCTCTTGCCAAGTAGTAGAGTGTGTTTTCTTCACAAGTTTCTTGACTTTGTGAAGTGAGAGCTTGATCTAGCGATGCCTCGACGTAGATCATCTTCGGCATGGACATCGACGACCTAGCTCGCCATTTCTCCGACGAAGCCGACGTTAGAGCCCGGGAATACATTTGGACAGCGAGAGGACTTCGTGCGGAGCTATGGAGGTGGAGCACCGGATCTACAAAGGTTGTATTTCCGTATTCTCTTAGTTAAGTGTTAACTTGTTATCGTTTCGCCTAGACATCTAGCTAACGATCCGTAGTCTAGGGTTTCTCGGCACCGTATTTCTTGATATTGGCATGGTTGATTCCTTGTGAGACCTCATTAGGGTGCCTAGGAACCCTACTGCCACAACGCGGAAGGACCACTTTCCGCTACCTTTCATTGACCAAATGCTTGAACGATTGGCCGGACACGAGTACTACTGCTTTCTTGATGGCTACTCCGGCTATAATCAAATTCCCATCGCCGAAAAAGACCAGGACAAGACCACATTCACTTGTCCTTTCGGCACGTTTCCATATCGTCGCATGCCCTTTGGGTTATGCAATGCGCCCGCTACCTTCCAGCGGTGTATGATGGGAATCTTCTCAGACATGGTGGAAAAATTCCTGGAGATCTTTATGGACGATTTCTCCATCTTCGGCGATTCCTTTAACGAGTGTTTGCTGCATCTCGACGCTGTCCTTACCCGATGTAAGGACAAGAACCTCACTTTGAATTGGGAGAAGTGCCACTTCATGGTGCGTGAAGGTATTGTCTTAGGACATATCATTTCGCAAAATGGCATAGAGGTTGACAAAGCGAAAATTGAGGTCATTTCTGATCTCCCTCCTCCCAGATGCGTCCGAGACATCCGAGCCTTCCTTGGCCATGCCGGTTTCTATAGACGGTTCATCAAGGACTTTAGCAAGATTGCTAGGCCCTTGACTCTTTTGCTGGCCAAGGACACGCCATTCGACTTCAACTCGAGCTGTGTGACTGCGTTCGAGTTACTAAAAAGCTCACTCACTTCTGCTCCCGTTCTTTCTTCACCTGACTGAACGCACCTATTTGAGATTATGTGCGATGCATCCGACTTTTCCATTGGTGCTGTCCTTGGACAACACATCAACAAGATGCCGCACGTAATCTATTATGCTAGCCGAACCCTGAACGACGCCCAACTTAATTATACAACAACTGAGAAGGAATTCTTAGCTGTTGTATTTGCTTTAGAAAAGTTCAGGCCCTACCTCATCGGCTCTCCAGTCATTGTCTACACAGACCATTCTGCTCTGCGCTATCTTTTTGCGAAGAAAGATGCAAAATCTCGGCTGATACGTTGGATCCTCTTGCTTCAAGAGTTTGACCTTGTCATTAAGGACAAACGAGGATGTGAAAACGTAGTCGCCGACCATCTCTCACGACTTCCTTCTTCGCCTTCGCTACATATTCCAATCAATGATGTTTTCCCGGATGAACAACTTTTGACAGTATCTTGCGAACCCTAGTTCGCAGATATTGTGAACTATTTGGCCATAGGATTACCACCGACTGAATGGTCACGTCAGGACAGACTTCGATTCCTATCCCAAGTAAAACACTTTTACTGGGACGAACCCTATCTATTCAAGTACTGTCCCGATCAGATTATTCGTCGGTGTGTCCATGACGAGGAATTCAAGAGTGTGCTGTCATTTTGCCACGATCAAGCATGTGGCGGGCATTTTGGCCCCAGAAAGACAGCTGAGAAGATCTTGCAATGTGGTTTCTACTGGCCACAACTCTTCAAAGACGCTCATGACTATTGCAAGACTTGCTTCCGGTGCCAACACTTAGGCTGGATATCCCGGAGGAACGAGATGCCGCTCCAACCAATCTTGGTTGTGGAGATTTTCGACGTTTGGGGGATAGATTTCATGGGGCCGTTTCCCAGTTCTTTTGGGAACTTGTACATCCTTCTCGCTGTTGATTACGTCTCTAAGTGGGTCGAGGCTGTGCCCAACCGGACTAACGACAACAAGGTAGTCGTTAGGTTTCTTAAAGAAAACATTTTCTCCTATTTTGGGCACCCCCGAGCTATCATTAGCGACAATGGAACTCATTTCTGCAATAAGACTTTCGAGGCCTTGATGCGGAAATATTCCATTAATCATAAGCTATCTACGCCCTACCACCCCCAAACCTGTGGGCAAGCCGAAGTTTCAAATCGGCAAATCAAGTAGATACTGGAGAAGACGGTTTCCAAGAACCGTAAGGATTGGTCGCTGAAACTCACTGATGCCCTTTGGGCATTTCGAACCGCTTATAAGACCGACCTTGGCATGTCTCCCTATCGGCTTGTGTACGGAAAGGCTTGCCACCTCCCTGTCGAAATAGAGCATCGCGCATTTTGGGCGATAAAGGAGCTGAATCTGTCTCTGGAAGATGCGGGCAGCCATCGGAAGCTGCAGTTGAAAGAATTGAGCGAGCTTAGGGATGAGGCTTACGATAACGCGGTTCTCGTTAAGAATCGAACGAAGGTGTTTCACGATAAACACCTTTTGCGCAAAACTTTCGTACCTGGTCAACAGGTACTGCTTTACGACACCCGGCTACATTTCCATCCAGGTAAGCTCAGATCTCGCTGGAAAGGGCCATACTTTGTGCGGAATGTGTATCCGCATGGCGCTGTGGATTTGGAGAATCCAAAGGATGGTTCATTTTTCAAAGTAAACGGACACCGACTTAAACCGTACCTTAGCGCCGAACCAACAGAGGAGCTCCTGGTCTTACAGGAGCCGGTTTACCCAGCATAATCTTCCTCTGCCTACCACCAAACTTCGGTTATCCAGCCAAGAACAGTGGACACTGTTCCAAATAAGTTTGGGGGTATGTACATACCATTTTGTATTTATTTGTCGATATTCTTTTCCATTTTTACTCTTTAAAAACAAAAACACAAAAAAAATGTATGTATATCTAACCGACAATTTTGACCCTTCAAATGATCTCTTCCTGCAATGACAGTGAGGACACTGTCCAGTTTAAGTTTGGGGGTACGCTCGGTACGCATTTCTAACCTTCGCATTCATATGTATATTTTGCATCTGCATACTAAAATCCATAAAATCCATAAAAATCAGAAAATTTTCTAAAAACATAAAAACTTTTCTGTCAAGTTAGCTAGTGGGAAAACTCTGATTCAACATCTCGACGGTTTTGTTTGATAAAATAAGAATAACTAAATCTTATTTTTAGATTTTGAAAACCTGAAAGATAACTCTCCTTTGAAGTTAACTATAGCTGATATACGTCTTTACATCACACTACACGTGTCGTGAGTTTTGGAAATTAGATGACAAGTCTTTTATATCTAAAAACTTTTAAATGGATAAATGATTTTCTGAGGATCAAATAGGTTTGTTCTGAAATAAGTAATATCAAGAATAGTTTATGAAGTAAAGTGAATATGAAGGAATGTCATTGATGCCTTAATTGGAACTAAGTCTGAAGAATAACCCATCTGAAACTTGATTGGAATAATTACACACCTAACCCACTAAAACACGTCTTTTATCCAAAAAAATAACTGAACTGCTGGTTATATCTCCGTTCGCATTGAATCATCATGATTTTCACGCTAAATTGTCTTTTGTTTTTGGGCTTAGGTAACTTGAGTAATTAAGTCCGCTGGGGTGTCTCTACACCTAATGCCCTAAAGCCAACTGGTTTGGGTGCATTGGCCCAAACCTCGTTAAGAAGCCTAGAAAGTCCAGATTAAAACAAAGTCAAGCAAGTGTTCTCTCCGAGTTAAAATTCCTAACGGTTCTTTGTGTGAGAATAATCTTGACAAAAGACAGGATTTTATAAAAAATATTTCTAGCGGAGATATGCAGGTTTTATTCTATGATAAAGACTATTGCACGTTCACAGAGGTGTGTATGAAATGAAAACAAGAAAAAGGTGGAGTGAAAAATAAGACCTAGTTTCCTGTTAAGGAAGATAGAAATTCTGAAGTTGAAACCTTACTGGAAAACGAAGCTTGAAAAATGCTTAACTCTTTATAAAACTTATGTGATCCTTTTAAAATTTTTATCTGGACTTTATTGTGTGACATGATGTAACATTCCCAAATAATAAAATATTATTTTTGGGAATTTTTATAATTTAATATTATTTTATTGAATATTTTAATATTTCGGTATTATTAAATACAAATAAATGGGAAAAATTTTGGAAAAATTATGGGAAATTATAAAATAGGGTATTTTATAGAATTATGTCATTTTTAAGTTTTTATGATTAGTTATATGCTAATTTAGTGCTAATCGCGATTAAAAATCGCTAATCGGTTTTTTAGCATTTTTGTGCAAAACATGCACATATCATTTTTATCACACTTGTGCATTTTTCTTGCCATGGTTCACTTTAGGTTTACTATTCTTGGGAGAAGGATTTTGAGTGAATAAGAAAAGAAAATGGAAAAGGGGTTTAGAATAAAGAATTTAGTAGTAGGTGAGAGAGAGAGAGAGGTATGGTTTCACTTTGACTTAGGACTTAGCCATCTCTTCATTCTTCTTTCATTTTCTCTCTCCCTCTTCCCCTTCTCCTGCTGCTGCTGCTCCTTCATCTCCCTCCCCTCTTCAAAGCCCCAAATCACCTCTAAAGCAATACCAAAACCCTACCCCCATTTCATAAAAAGTGTGCACAAGCTCAAGATCTACACATTGGACCAAGGAAGCAAGGATTTTGGTTACTAGGGGCAACTCAAGAAAATTCTTGAGTTGCCAGATGAGATATTTACTGAACCCTTAGCTTAGTTTTAGCATTTCTTATACCCCCATGTTGTGATAGAACCGATATTGTTTGATTTTGTGGACTTGAGGAAAAGCTAGTTAGGGTTTGAGGAAAATTTGACTTATGATATGAAATTGAGCTCAGTAAAGGCTACACCAACACCTTAGTTCTATAATTGAGACCCAAACCTGAAGCTTAAACCCAGAATACGGATTTATAGAAACCGATATCGGAAAATTTGTTAAATCTGTGAAGGTTATTTGAATCTGCTTTTACCCCGAGACTCTGAAAATTAAATTGAATTGACAGTGACATGTGCAGGCATCAAGGAAGCTAACCCCAGAACCCTAGCCCCTACTTCCCTTTCCCGGCAGCAAATTTAACCTAATTGGCCGCAATTTGCGGTCCGACCAGCACCAAAATGTCTCGTTTTGGTTCCAGAGCTCCTACATGTGTAGTTTAGACCCCTGGTATATATAGATTTGTCTAATTTGACCTAGGGTGAAATCTGGAGCCTATTTCCTTTGTTGCTGTTTGGGATTCGTGTTTCCGTATTCCGTATTTTAATTCTGAATTCACGTATTGTGTTTTACCTCGACTATTTGGCGTTTATACGACGATATCGAGGATTGATAGATGGTTTTGAAGGCGTGCCCGTAGGTTCTAACCTATAGGCCCCTTATCGTATCGTTTTGGGTTTCGTGTGCCGTTTTAGATTTGATTTGGTTTTAATGCGCATATACGATACTTTGATATGTAGGTACCCCATGAAGACTTCGGGACGACAAGCAAGCGCGTGGCGACGTCCACAAATGAAGACGCAAGGTGAGTAGATTATATCTACAGGGGAAGTCGGGTGGATGGCGTATAGCACCCCCGCAGTCCGTAGTTGATATACATATATGATAGTTATAGTGTGTCGTATTTGTGTTAGGTGTATTATGGATAGTTTAGGGTTAGAAGCAACTAGTGTAGTTTATAGTCGCGAACCCTAGAATAGATTTGCACCCACACGTACACGGTTGCATATTCATTACACTTGCACTGTGTTTGATGGATAGTGGATGACTTTGGAGATGAGTTGATGATATTGGGTTTTGTGCCGCGAGATCGGTGATTTGTTATGATTCGTATTTGGGATACGACATGTGATCTCTAGCGGGCCTTTGGACGTGTGTTTACACACGCAGTTATATTGATGGTATCAGTTGTACTAGACTTAGATCAGTACTCCAGATTATATGATATGATGATGATACTAAATAATTGATGAGAGGAATGTGATATTGACCCGTACCCAGCTATTGGGATGCCGTACGACGATTTACCGTACGAGCTTTATATTGATGATAGATCCGCGCTCATGACTCGAGGATGTCAGATGATATACTGTATCGTACGCGATACCATTGAGGTGGGATCACCGACTATTATATTATTTATATATATATCGACTCAGATTTAGGTGGTTTCCATACTCCTCCTGATGGACTTGGCTTGGTAGATGTTAGACTAGACCCGAGTCATACCTATTTCAAACTGACGAATCGGGAATATCTTAAGGACAAGTAAAGGGATTCTATGGTTATTTTCAAAATACGTATCTATTCTTAAAAACACCGTAACCCTCATTTTATCAAAACCCCGATTCGTCTCATTTCAAATGGCACCACTACAGGACATGTACATATTGGTGTAGATTCTTCACTGTTGCATTGATTATTCGATTCCGCATCGCATTTCATGTGTTATTTCTATATTGCAACCATACTGTTAGGACACTAGCACCATTATCGATGATGCATATGTTCCACGTACACTTGCTTGCCGGCTCACACACTTCATCATCGATAATTGCCATGTCACTATACAGTAGTATTATTGCTCATGATATGACATTGTATGTGCATACTATTATTATATGTCACATTCATCATGCTTTCTGATTATACGCATTGAGATATTCGTTTTCATGATATTTCTGGATTTGGAAACCGTGGATAAATTCAAAGGAGAGTATGTACTTATTTGAAAAACCCAGTTTCCTTGATATGGTATTTGCGCAGCCATCATGAGATTTAACGGTTCTGATTACATACCCCATACGAGGAGTGTGTGCCGTATGAGGGTACATGGTGGGGCCCGGTATGGTTCCCCTCGGCAAGATGATCGAAGGATTATGCCGATTGAGCCTGGAGGTGGGCGAGTACCTACCGGTGATTGTATTTGAGCTCGGCGGATATCCGGGGGATACCAACCGGAGTTTAGAGATGGACATGGGTTGACCCGTGCTGCCGGGGCCGAGGGCCGATACCGCAGACGGAGCCCCATATGGACGAGGATTTACGTGCTGATGCTAGGCACAGGTTTCATGATGTTTCCATGATTTTGATTATATCCTCACATTTACATGCTTGATGCTTATTGTCATCGGGGTGACAGGTGGACGGGATCCACATATATACAGACTTTTATTACATTGATCATACTTCATTTGTATGTATAACAGGGTATGAGGGCGCTGTTATATATACCCTTACACCAATATTAGTGGAATAGGACGCTAATATATGTGTATTGATATCCATTTTTGATATTTCATCATATTTACTTCATGCAGACATACCTTATATTTATGACATGTTATTACCTGAGGCTCTGGCACGAGTATTTGGCACTACCTACATGTTTAGATGTTACATTGCCACCTTATCATGCTTCAGACTTACTCTTGAGGTTTATATCATATACTGATCGTTTTGACTTAGGATTATGTCTTGCATTCGGTTTCTGCTTGTAGATATTTCTATTCACGAGTTGGCAACTCACCCGCGTTGTGCCACAGTTCTTGCAGGTTTTGCCGTACAGATTCCATAGTTGCATTTCTGGCACACTGCTTCCTTGCGGGTAAATTGCTTTTGGTAGGTGGGCTCTTTTGTATCAAGAACCACCATTGTACTTGTATTATTCATTGTATCTAGAAATTCCATCAACCAAAACTTGTTTATTGTTTCAGACATAGACTTTAATGATGTATTATTCGACCTTAGAGTCGCGCTTAGTAGTATTGCGGTTTTCATGCTTATTGAGTTTCTTTTTGGATTTGACCCTCGCCATTCGGCGTTGTATATTGTTGCTTGCGTGGTTATGACCGTCGATTGACGAAAAGCTAGCTCCCGCTTGGGGATGCCTTTTATTCATTGCATATATACATTGTTCTTGTTGTACCCCGTTCGGGTCTAGTATTTACAAAAGAAACTCTGCCGAAATTTTTAGAAAAGACTTTACATCTTTTAAAATGCATATTCGGCTTAGTTATTTAAAAACCTTGACTTCAAAACATGTTTTCTTTACCTATTAAAAACCAGTTTTCTTTATTTATCCTTAAAATTGTTTTAGATTTCTGGGCTTTTGGCTTACTTGGATTAGATGGAGTCCTATAGACTTCATATGATTCAAGGGCCAGTCACGTGCTCTTTCGGGTCGTGACATATGATGACTTTATTCGATCCTTCTGGAACTTAACGACACTATTTGCACTGCACGTAAAGACATATAAAATCTTAAGTTAAATAAGAAGCGAGGTGTGAAAAATAAAGGTTCAATAGTCTAGACTTAGAATAATAGAATTGTTATTCTCTGAAACAAAACTTTAGGGGTTTGAATCATAGAAATTTTGCAAAACTAGCTTGACCAGATTTTGTGGGTAGTATCTGCTGAAAACCCTCAGGAGACAGCACTCCTCCTACTAGGGACACCTAGAGGTTTAACGGCTTGTTGCACGTGCTTAGTGCAATCGCTTAGTGCAATCGCGTTTCGTGCGAAATTGAGGTTAGGAAATTTTTTGTGAATAAATTGGTTTTGCTCGGGACGAGCAAATGATAAGTTTGGGGGTATTTGTTCATATCAGATTTTTGCATTTTTATACCACCTAATTTTTATCACATTGCTTATTGGTAGGTACTCTTGAGCCGTGTTTGCTAGTCAATTGCAGGATACAGGTTCTCGGCTCTAAACGGTGAAATTCATGAAAAAGTACGAAAAAATCCGGATTACTGCCAGCCACAGATAAAATACGGGTCTCCGCTCTCTATCCGTATGTTGCAGCACACCAGTTTAAAGAGACAAAAATGGCAAATCAATGTCATTTTCATGCACAAAGCTCAATGGCAACACAAGATCCAACATATCTACACGGAGCTCGAGAAAATCATGGCAAAAGATCCACATCAAATCACCTTTTGACCTGGTGCAAATCTGGAAGAAATGTGGAGAGATTCTGAGAAACAAAGTGTACCAAACTGATCCAAACATCAACACTAAGAAGCAAAAAAAATCCGAGGAGCCAACTCCTCTAAACGGCCGTGTTTCCGCGGCATAAGCATGCTTAGGCCGCGGAAACGCGGCCGTACGGCCTCCTCAGAAGTATATTTTTTAGGGGTAGTTTAGTCTTTTCATGAAGGGTCAGAATGTTGTCCTAGGTTTCCATCTCCCTGCCTATAAATAGCCCAGAACTTGCCAAAGCCAAGGGTGCTTATTCTTGTATTTAGATTTTAGCTTATATATTGTTGTTCTTCTTCCTCCTCTCATCTCCTCTCCATTAAAAAACTTGTAGTGAGCTTTTCTGAGTGAAGAATGAATAAAGGATTTCTTGTTCTTACCATGCTTATCTTGTTGTAATTGTTAATTATATTTGCTTGTATTTTTCTTTTGCTAATGTAGTTGTTGTTTGTTTCTTTCTTATTCTTTTTTTCTTTATCCTTAAACAACCATGATGCTTACGCTTGATCCTTGCCGAGGTGAGGTCGCAAATAGCTAGTTGTAATCTTCTAACCTTTTTTTTTCTATCTTCCTCCTTTTTTTATTTTCTTTTCCTTATAATGGGTGAGTAGTTTTCATACTTGTTAGGGTAGGATAAAGAAAGTTTGAGAGAAGGAAATCTCTCTCACTCTTTCCTTGCCCAACATCTTAAATCGGACTCCCGTTAATTGAACCACAATCCGCTCCCTACGGCACCCTATCCGACATGATAGCGGTGATTCCGTAGTGAGACCGGTTGTGGTTAAATTAACCGGAGGTTAAGGATAAGAGCCAAGAATGGACGAACAAGCACCAAAAGGAAAAACTTATGCGTTGGAAAGTCTAGCTTGTACTCGCAAGTTCCTTCCTAGTCGTGCTAATTCCCGTTGTTGCCGATTACCGTAACATTGATATTAAGAGTGGCAACGAAAGAAGTGAGCGACTCCTAACTTAAACTAACCTAATCCTAACCCTAACAAGCTCTCTTTACATATCATTTTAGCACATAGTTAATCTCAAAACAAATCTGGACATTTGGACTTAACTCGTTAAAGCACATAGAAAAAGATTCCCATCTCCCTGCGGACGACCCGCACTCAACCGGCTAGCCACAAGCGAAACCGTCTTGATTGCGGTAACAAACTTAGCACGCAAAAACTCTACCAATCAGTGTTCCAGGCTCTGGATTTTGGTGTTTCAGGTGTTGTTTGTTTTTGCTAAATTTGCATATGATGAGTATTTTTTAAACTGCGCTCAAGTGTTGAGGTTTTTGGGAAATTTTGGATGTTTATTGATTCGATCGAAATGTTTAACGTCGTTTAGCTTTTTCTGGAATGTGATACAATATGTGGAATTCATATAGTTAGGCATGAAATCCAAAGTATGTGATATTTTTGGTTTATGACGTCTAAGGTGATTATGGATTCCAAATGTTATAGTTTGACATTTTCTTTCCTACGACCGTAAGTATAATATGTGGTGTATCACCGTTTTCGTTGCTATATGTCAACGACAATTGTGATACGCATATTTAGTTACGTTGATGACATGTGATGTTATGTGTTGCTGTGATATGTGATATTGGATCGTCGTGTTTTGAATAGCCGGGGGTTTTTATGTGAAATGAGAGTTTTTATTTTCATTCATGTAAAATTCAATATATGTAATATTCTTTTATTGGGGCACTTCCGGGTTGAGGATGATGTCACCATTGTTGTATATTATTTATTTTTCCGCATTAGGATAGACCTAAAGAGGGGAGCACAAGTAACCGGGTTTTAGAGTCCAGTGGGAGACCATCTCGAGGAGTCGAGACCGGGTCTCCTAACTCTAGAATTGGTAGGGTTGCTTGCCGCTCTTGTAGGGGTCTTGGGATATGGGTTTGGCTATTCATCACGACCGTGGAATCCGTGTTTTATACTGGCTTAAAATAAAACACGGAATTCCTAGTATATCCAATATTTCATATGTTATCTTCTGCTGCTGATATTCTGTGATGTGATCACTTGATATGCTGAGACGAATGCTTTATTATTGTATATATGATATATAATAAACGTTGCTTATGTTTTACACCCGCGCTAGTCACGCCCCGCTATTCCGTTAGTTAAGTAACCTAACGGTGTATAATGGGACACTGTAGCGATAGCGGATGGCATAAAAGTACGTTGTATTTTCGTTTCTTCGGTAATGCTTAGGAAGCATAAATGATAGGATTTCATTAATGAGATTAATGAAAAGAAAAGAAACCTAAAAGATGTTTTAGAATCATATTTTCAAAAAGGGTAACTCTAGTTTTTGCTTTGCATAGCGGTATTCCTTGTAGAATATCCAGCACCTTATTCGCTAAGGAAAGAGCCGAGATTCTTTCACCGGGAGTGACTTCTTTAGCGAAATTAGCAGATGTTACAACCCACTCGGTTTTGTTTGTTGGTTGCTTTTTTTAGTTCTTACTTTGCATAGCGGTATTTATGAAATTTCCTATACATTATTCGATAAGGGAAGAGCCGAGATCCCTTCACCGGGAGTGACCTCTTTAGCAAAACTAGTAAAAAGCCTCAAAAATACTCCTTTTCAAAAATCACTTGTTTCTACAACTATATCAAGTTCATTACGCTCATGGTTTTCTTAAAAACCTGCGTAGCCCTCCGTTATTTCAGATAAATACTACTTAGTATTCGTGCTACGTTTGTTGACCTCCGTCAAGGCGTAGTGTGCGGTAGCTGACTGGTGTTTATCTGCCGCATATGATGCGATTGGATTAGGGTAGTCGTACGCCCTTGTTGACCTCCGTCAAGGGTCGTCCGGGTGGGTTTAATTCAATCAAATATACGGGTTGAACTTGACTAGTAGCCTATGCTTTGTTGACCTCCGTCAAGGTCATAGGACGCTAAGGGTAAAAGTATTATCGGGAATTTCAAGTGTTAAAATTTGCAATGAGATTGCATACCTTCTATGAGATAGTTGGATCCCAAAACCCACTGTGAGTAAGAGTTACTCCCGGAAGATTTTTGCACTTTACAATTAGCTAACTCATTAGGTGTCTAGAAAGGTGTCAACCGGGCTACGCCTTTGGAAAAATGAGGTTTATTTTAATTAGGTCCGTGCGAAAGCATGGGGAACCTCCCTCAGAAGTACCGGCACTGGCCTGGCTGAACGGTTAGCGAAGTAGTAGAATGCAATTAATCCTGACTGAATTTTCTTTTTAAGGTTTGAAGGAAAATTTGAGAATAGCAGTGGGAGACATCGATTAGATACGATAAATAACTAATCTGATCTTTGCAAGGGCATACGCTAAGTGTTTTCTTCTCTCTCTCTCCACAGGTAGCGACCATGTCAGGGCTTAATCAAGATAATAATATGGATGTATTGACCGAACCCGATTTTTATGCTGAGCACGGGAACGTTGGTTCCGCTCCAACTTATAATTATTATAAGTCCAAGCAGGAAAGAGGAAAATGTCCAGATTTCCACTCCATACAAACGAAGAATGAGCATGTTGATGCATCTTCTTCGGGTGTGTTAGTTACCCAGAAATGTTTCTCAGTACACTTTACGTCCTGGGTATTAGACACTGGATCGGGATCCCACATATGTAAAATATTACATTGGCTAAGGAAAGATAGAGAACTGGGAATAGGTGATCATTCCGTACTAGTAGGGAATGGTGAAAATGTTGCAGCCAAAGCTGTTGGCGAATATCACCTTGTATTACCAAATGGTAATACATTGATTCTAATCGAATATTATTATATACTGACCCTGATATGCAATCTTATATCAGTTTCTTTATTAAGTAAAGAAGGATATAATTTTGTATTACAGGATAATGTTATGAACATCTTCCTGAATCAAAAGTTGATTGGATCAGGATTCTTAAATAATGGCATATACATTCTAAATCAAACCACAGTTCTTAATGTACAAAACATACACAAGAGCAAGAGTTCAGAAATGAACGAATCCTTCTTGTGGCATTGTAGACTAGGTCATATCAATGCAACACGACTAGCTAAGTTACATAAGGATGGATATTTGAATCCGTTCAAATTATCATCTTATGAAACTTGTCATTCATGTATCAAAGGAAAGATGACCAAAACTCCGTTTACTGGACACGGAGAAAGAGTTACGGAACTCTTGGGACTGATACATAATGATGTATACGGTCCTATATCTACACATGCTAGGAATGGTTCTTCATACTTCATTACATTCACTGACGATCTCTCAAGATACGGACATGTGATCCTGTTGAAACACAAGTCTCAAGATTTTGAGAAATTCAAAGAATATAAGCATGAAGTTGAGAACCAAATGGTTAAAAGTATTAAAATCCTACGATCTTATCGGGGAGGAGAATACTTGAGCAATGAGTTCCTGGACTACCGAAAAGAGAATGAGATTCTCTCTCAGCTGACTCCTCCGTATACACTACAGCACAACGGTGTATCGAAACAGAGGAATCACACCCTATTAGATATGGTGTGCTCTATGATGAGCACTGCTGAGTTACCTATTTCCTTTTATGGGTATGCGCTTGAGACAACCATATACCTATTGAATAGGGTTCTAACCAAATCAGTACCTACCAATCCATATGAGATATAGGAGGGGAAGAGACCGTGTCTTAATTTTGTTAAGATATGGGGTTGCCCGGCCTATGTCAAAAGGCAAAATCCGGACAAGCTCGAGGCAGGGTCAGTTCTGTGCAAGTTTGTAGGATGTCCCAAGGATTCGCGAGGACATATCTTCTACCACCCTGAGGAACAAAAGGTGTTTGTTGCTCAACATTCCACCTTTTTGGAAAAGGAATCTCTTACAAAGGAAATTAGTGGCGAGGAGGTAGAACTGGAAGAAGTTCCAGCGATACAAACTACGACAGATGATTTGGTAGAACCACAGGATTCGATAGCTCCCAACGAACCCCAGCCTCTCCGCCAAGCTAGTAGGGTTCCTCATCCACTTGAGAGATACTACGGTTTTCTCGTAGACGGTGGGAGCGAGGATCGCAACATGGTAGATGATGACCCAACTAGTTTCGAGCAGGCCATCACGAGTAGGGACTCTGTGAAATGGCTGGATGCAAAGCGATCTGAGATGGAATCCATATACACTAATAAAGTATGGACTTTGGAAGTTGCTCCTGAAGGGGTAACACCCATCGAGAGAAAATGGATCTTTAAGAAGAAACTTGGTGTAGATGGAAAAGTTGAGACTTTCAAAGCTAGACTAGTTGCAAAAGGTTTTCGTCAACGACCTGGTGTGGACTATGATGAAACCTTTTCTCCAGTGGCTATGCTTAAGTCCATCCGGATCCTACTTTCCATTGATGCATACCATGACTACATAATCTGGCAAATGGATGTTAAGACTGCCTTTCTAAATGGTGATTTAGAAGAGTGCGCGTACATGACTCAGCCAGAGGGCTTCGTGGACAGTGGCAGTAGCGGGAAGGTGTACAAGCTTTTTGGGTTAAAGAAGGCATCGCGGAGTTGGAACATCTGTTTTGATATGGTAGTTAAAGAGTTTGACTTCATCAAAAATGTAGATGAACCTTGTATATACAAGAAGGTGGCAGAGAGTAAGGCTGTCTTCCTCGTATTATACATGATGACATACTCTTGATAGGAAATGATGTTCCTATGCTGCACGCGGTCAAGCTTTTCTTATCACATAGATTCTCAATGAAAGATCTAGGTGATGCCTCCTACATCTTAGGGATTAAGATCTATAGAGATAGATCTAAACGGATACTGGGATTTTCCCAATCCAGGTACATTGACACCATACTAAAGAGATTTAGTATGAAGAATCCAAGCGTGCGAATTTACCAACGATCACAGGAATCACTCTCTCCAAAGAGATGTCTCCCAAGACTGATTTGGAGAGAGCTCGCATGTAAAGGATACCCTATGCTTCGGCAGTAGGCTCTATCATGCATGCGATGTTATGTACCAGACCCGATGTAGCATACTCACTATGTGTAGTGAGTAGGTATCAAGCAGATCCAGGAGAGAGTCACTAGACAGCCGTGAGGAACATTCTCAAGTACTTGAGAAGGACTAAAGAGATGTTCTTGGTATATGGTAACGGAGAACTCCAAGTGGAGTCCTTTACCGATTCGAGCTTCCAGAATGATAAGGACGACTCTAAGTCGGTCTCGGAATTTGTCTTTACACTCAATGGAGGGGCGGTTTGTTAGAAGAGTTCCAAACAGGAAACCATGACAGACTCGACGATGGAGGCTGAATACATCACTGCCAACGATGGTTCCAAAGAGGCTGTCTGGATAAAGATGTTCATAACTGAACTTGGTGTGGTTCCATCCATTGAGCGTCCAATACCTTTGTATTGCGATAACAATGGAGCAGTGGCCTTGGCCAAAGAACCCAGGTCCCATGAGCGATCCAGGCATATTCTGAGGTGGTATCACCTGATCCGGGAGTTAGTTGATCGCCGAGAGATCGAGGTCAGGAGAGTTGACACGAAGGACAACACGGCGGATCCACTCACCAAGGCCATGTAAGTCGATGTACAACACCCCACGACTTGCGGGGAGGCGGAATAATGAAAAACGATCTTGTTTTAAGCGTAAACATCGACTAACCGAGAATCTTTGCATAAACAATAACTAACAAGAAACAATAGAAGAGTTAACCACTATGATAAGTGATTATACCTATAGAACCGAGTCCTTCGTCTTGTCGTTCTCCACGTCCTCTCCGGCCTTCTCTATATAGTAGAAGATCCACCCGAGAGCTTTACTACAAGCTTCACCTCAAACTAGAGGTAACTAGGTTTCTTAAATCGTTAATCTAAGTAACCTAGGTGATATAGAGAATGGTTAAGGATTAAGTAGTCTAATCTAATCCTTGTACTCAACACATGAGAGGGGAGGATTAGGGTTTGAAGAGAGAGAGCTTGAGGAGAGAAAAGGTGAGCAAAAAAAATGAGATGAGATAATGATGTATCATAATATATATCAAGCATTATCATTTATCCAATAAAAGAAAATAAAGGATTTACAACCATGCTTGATAAATATCAAAGGGTGATTCATCTCCATGAGTCATTAAGCATTTATGATGCATTAATGACATGGATGAATCACTCATATGACTCACTAATCTTATTTAATGCATATGCCACCTTAACCCCCAAGTCATCATCTTCTAGAAGGTTCTCGCGTAATTACGAGAACGCCCCTCCTATCCGTGAAAATACGGAAAAACTTTAGACTGTATAAATCCAATAACCGGATACTAGAAACTGGCTTAAACCAAAGCCGGCTAGTAAAAACTGTCCGGATGTCGTACGTGCGTAAACACACGTATGCGTCCGAACCCTTATCGTAAAACCATACGACCTCTATATCGTTTCGCCTGAAGTAGGGAAACTCTCTGTATGGGACTCTAGAGACTCGACTACTACGCTGGCAGTGGGTTTAACCACAGACCGCAAGCGGCACTAGCTGTACGTAACGGTCCCCAGGTAGATGTCGATAAGAAGGCCGATGAGAAAACCCATCCGAAATCCTACTGAGTCTGATGTGACAATCTCCATACAGTCCGGTCTGTTCGTCTAAGACTATCGCATATCGGGCCTAGGGGGGCGGCAAACGTCAGTCCCCTAATAGCGGTATAAGTCGTGTCGGAGCGAAGCCCATTACACCCTGAGAAACTACTGGAACCTACCAGCAAATCTCGCTTGCCCTGGCCAGGGACTTTGCGTAATGGCTCTCTGACACAGCGCGATATCAACCCCCAATACCGGGAGAGACGAATCCTGTCTAACCGCCACTGCCTCCAAGTGCTCGGGACTGCACCCAACTGCTACCTGTTTGCATGACTCCTTTGAGCCGTGGTAGGGTAGCAATCTAAGAACAGTGGGACACACTCGAGGCGAAGTAGCAGTGTCAAGTCTGCGGACTATGCTGTACTCATGTCACCTAGGAACTGTTAACTGACGACTGGTATAAAACCAACCAACAGTTCCCTGTGAGTCCTGTCCGGTGTACCCGTAACCTAACGAGCACCTGCATACTATCTCCAATAGTACGTACTGACGGCTGTGGGACAGACCATCTCCCCAACTGGGATGAGAAGCATACACACTAGTCTACTCCGGAGTATCGATGCCCTGTCTCGATAATCCTATGACTAGGGACCTGAATAAGGATGTGCTTGTAGACAACCCAGCCCCCACTAGTGTGACTGCCATCACAACGCTGGTAGTCAAGCAAGATCCTAAGAGCTCTATCAATACGTATACTCACATATTAAGATAGAAAAACCAAGTAGCATACTACCATGTTTAGCAAGACTGTTATATACATGTGAATATCCCAAGCTTCCATTAAGTAATATACAAACTAGTATGATACAATAATGGCCCCTAGGGCATATACACTAACAATCTCCCACTTGCACTAGGGCCATGTACTGGCATATCGAAGACCGATGATCTCGAGTAGCCTCTCGAACTGAATCTGAGGTAGGGCCTTTGTGAATGGATCAGCAATGTTCTCTTCAATAGCAACTCTCCGAACCTCGATCTCCTGACGATCAATGATCTCCCTGATCAGGTGATACCGCCTTAAGATGTGTCTGGACTTCTGATGGGACCTTGGTTCCTTTGCTAAAGCTATAGCTCCGTTTTTGTCGCAATACAGAGGTATTGGATCAACAATTGTAGGAACCACCTGAAGTTCTGTTAGGAACTTCTTCATCCAGACCGCTTCTTTTGCGGCATCGCAAGCAGCAATATACTCCGCTTCCATCGTCGAGTCAGCAACGGTGTCCTTCTTGGAACTCTTCCAGCATACCGCCCCTCCATTGAGGGTAAAGACATAACCCGACATGGACTTGGAATCGTCCTTATCACTCTGGAAGCCGGAATCAGCAAAGGCCTCCAACCTGAGGTCTTTTCCGCCGTAAACCAAGAACATCTCTTTAGTCCTCCTCAGGTCCTTGAGAATGTTCTTTACTGCTATCCAGTGCTTCTCCCCTGGGTCTGACTGATACTGGCTTACCACGCTCAGTGCGTAAGCTACATCTGGTCTGGTGCACAACATCGCATACATTATAGAGCCTACCGCAAAAGCGTAGGGTATAATAGACATGCGTTCCCTTTCCAAATCAGTCTTGGGAGACATCTCTTTGGATAGGGTGATTCCGTGACAAGCCGGTAGATTACCGCGCTTAGAATCTTCCATACTGAATCTTTTCAGTATAGTGTCGATATACCTGGACTGCGAAAGTCCCAACATCCTCTTAGATCTATCACGATAGATCCGGATCCCCAGAATGTAAGAGGCATCACCCAGGTCTTTCATGGAGAACCTGTGTGACAAGAATCCTTTGACAGATTGTAGCATAGGAATGTCATTTCCTATCAATAGAATGTCATCCATGTACAAGACAAGGAATACGACACTTCTGGCTACAACTTTACTACATATACATGGTTCATCTGCATTTTTGATAAAGTCATATTCTTTGACTGTCTCATCAAAACAGAAGTTCTAACTCCGCGATGCCTGCTTTAGTCCATAAATGGACTTAAGCAACTTGCATACTTTTCCGCTACTCCCACTCTGATTGAAACCCTCTGGCTGATCCATATAGACGCACTCTTCTAAATTACCATTCAGAAAAGTCATTTTTACGTCCATCTGCCAGATTTCATAATCATGGAAGGCAGCAATAGCAAGAAGAACCCGAATGGATTTGAGCATAGCCACTGGAGAAAAAGTTTCGTCATAGTCCAAACCAGGTCTTTGACGAAAACCCTTTGCAACAAGTCTAGCTTTATAGGTTTCTACCTGTCCATCTACACCAATCTTTTTCTTGAAGATCCATTTGCATCCTATGGGTTTTACCCCATTTGGAGCAAAGTCCAAAGTCGATACTTTGTTGGTGTACATGGACTCCATTTCGGTCCGCATTGCATCTAGCCCTCGTACCGAGTCGCCGCTCTGGATGGCCTGCTGGAAGCTAGCAGGTTCATCATCAACGATGATGCAATCCTCTCTATCCTCATCTATGAGAAAACCGTAGTATCTCTCAGGCGGATGAGACGGCCTACTACTCCTGCGGAGGGGTGCGGGAATGTCCTGTTCTTCTTGAACTACTTGTTCTACCAAACTTTCAGTATTAGTTTGTGGTTCTGGAATTTCTTCCAGTTCTATTTCGCTCCCACTTTTTTCCTTTTCTAAAAACTGATGTTCTAGAAAATGGGCATTACGAGAAATAAATACCTTTTGTTCCTCTGCGTAATAGAATAGATATCCCCTGGAGTTCTTTGGATATCCCACAAACTTACACTTAACTGATCGTGCCTCAAGCTTGTCCACATGCAGCTTTTTAACAAAAGCTGGACATCCCCAAATCTTTATATACTGAAGATGGGGTTTCTTCCCACTCCACATCTGATTTGGAGTGGTAGGCACAGTCTTGGTAGGAACCATGTTCAAAAGATATGCCGCTGATTCTAGCGCATAACCCTAGAAAGATCGCGGTAACTCAGCATTACTCATCATGGATCGTACCATATCCAATAGGGTTCGATTCCGTCTCTCCGATACACCGTTATGCTGTGGAGTGTATGGAGGAGTAAGCTGAGAGAGAATTCCTTTCTCTTTTAGGTTACCTAGGAACTCGGCACTCAAGTATTCACCACCTTGATCAGATCTTAGTGTCTTTATACTTTTGTCGGTTTGGTTTTCTACTTCATTCTTATACTCTTGGAATTTCTCAAAAGCCTCGGATTTATGTTTCATTAGATAAATGAATCCGTACCTTGAGTAATCATCCATAAAAGTAATGAAATAGGAAAAACCACCTCTTGCATGTATAGACATTGGACCACATACATCGCTGTGTATGAGTCCTAAGAGCTTGCTCGCTCTTACTCCATGTCCAGTAAATGGAGTCTTTGTCATCTTTCCTTTGAGACAAGATTGACAAGTGGCATAAGTTTGATATTCGAACGAGTCCAAATATCCTTCTCTATGTAACTTAGTCAACCTTCTCTCATTGATATGACCCAATCTACAATGCCATAAGAAAACTTTATTTAAATCTGGAGACTTTCTTTTTAGTGTATTCTGGACATTGAAAATCTGGAGTTGGTTTAAGACATATATACCGTTATTTAGTGTACCGGACCCAATCAAACCATGATTAAGGTGGATGTTAACAACATCACTTACAAACGTGAAATCATAACCTTTATTTGATAACAAGGAAACTGATATGATATTACACGTTAAGCTAGGTACATAAAAACAGTTATGTAAAACCAAAATGTGTCCACTTGTCAATCCCAGGTGATAATCCCCGACGGACACAGCTCCCACGCTAGCTCCGTTAGCAACCTTTAGGGTCATATCACCTTCCTTCAGCACTCTACGGTTTCTCAGTGCCTGCAATGAATTGCATATATGAGATCCTGATCCGGTATCCAATACCCAGGAAGTAGAGTTGATTGACAGACAATTCTCAATTACAAACACACCTGAAGTCGAAGCCACAGCTTGCTTCGGTCCTTGGTTCTTGGCGTTCCACGCCTTGCAATCTTTCTTCCAGTGCCCTTCCTGTGACAATGGAAGCACTCATCCTGGGCCACTACCGGCACTGCAATCTTTTTCTTTCCCTTCGTTCCTACCTTACTAACACCTCCTCTAGGTCTGGTGGCGGTCTTCTTCTTCCTTCCTTTGGCCCTAGCCTTGGACCCAGAAGAAGAAGCACCGCAAACAAACATAGCGGGTGTTTCCCTTGCCTTCTACAAGGTGCCCTCTGCACTCCTCAACAAGTTAAGGAGTTCCGGAAGTTCAACTTCTTTTCTTTGAATGTTGAAATTCAGAATAAACTGGGCGTAGGTGGGAGGAAGGGACTGGAGAATAAGGTACGTATAGAGATCATTATCCAAAGTCATCCCAAGGTCTGCGAGCTCTTCTATATAGCCTATCATCTTTAGGACATGTTCTCCTACCGATGATCCGACGGCCAACCTCGCTCGAAACAAGTTCTTTGAGGTCTCGTATCTTGCTATACGAGATTGCTCCTCATACAGATCTTTTGTATGGAGAAATATGGATTCAAGATCCATATCCTCGTGCCTCCTCTGATGTTCATTGTTCATCGAGGCAAGCACGATGCACTTGGCCTTCGCGCAATCTATCTCCCAGGTTTTGTGGATTTCCTTATCCGCATTACTGGATTTGGGACCAGGGATAGCAGGTGCCTTAGCGGTGAGGACGTACTCCAATTTGTCATAGGTCAAAGCCATTTTGACATTCCGTAGCCAATCTTTATAGTTTGGCCCTGTCAGTATATTTTTCTCTAAAAGTAACTTAAGTCCAGTCATTTTCAGGGTCGCTGCAATTAGGAGAGAGAGAAGAAAACTCTTTAGCATGATGCTCTTGCAAGTTTATAGTGGTTTTTAGTTTATCTAAACTGGATGGCTCCCACTTTTTCTCGAATCCTTCCCCAAACCATAAAAGAAGAATTAGCCAGGACTATGTAGGGTTACTAGGCACACTAACAAGGCTCTACAAGGCATCGACTATGCCAAAATTAAATTTTTAGGTGCCGAACAATCCTAAGGAATATCGTATACTAGAGTTTAGGCGAATCAATAAGCAAGTAAACAACTTTACTCTAAAGGGATACGAAATACAACCTTTGTAGATCGTTCCTCCACTTCTTTAGCTCCTTGATGAAGTCCCTTCGCTGCGATCGTGGTTCTCCCGGACCCTTGCATGGCTTCACGAGGCGAAAGGTGCGACCTTGCTTGAAGTCTCCGAGGCCGAAGATGATCTACGTCGAGGGAATTCCGATTCAAGCTTCTACTTCACTAACTTGAGAATTGGTGAAGCAAACACCCTATACTAAAGTGCTAGTCTAGTAGAGGATGGAGAAATAGGAAGTGGGTTCTCTTTAGAATTTTATTTCTCACAATCTTTCTCACTTTTTTCAAAACCCTAGCAAGCTTTTTCTCTTGCTCAATGAAGAAGAAGATGATGAACAAAAGAAAAGCAATAAGGATAATGATCATGTGTAAAGAGTAACCATGGTGAGTGAGTATCATATACTAACCCTTGTAGAGCCATAACCATAGCTAATTGTATGATGGTTAGGTTAAAGTCCAAAGTAAAAACAAATCTAGTGGACTTTAGTCAATGCATCCACAAGCTTCCACAAGCTTCATGCATTTTCCAATTTCCCACTAATTTTGTAATTACTTTTAAACATTAAACCTAATCATAACAATTAGGATGGTGTATGTCTCATAGACACAAGTCATGTGTATCATCAACCATGATACAATATGATAACACATTTTAACATATATCATATACATGTTAAAGTAGTGTACATGTGAGAAAAACCCTAAAGTGAACAAGTGTTAGCAAATGTAAATTAGTATATCTAATATACAATTATACACTTAATTATTAAATCAACACTTGACTTAATAATCCGGTCATATCTCATATAACCGGCTAACATCCATCTTATCGACTTATCGAATCAACACTTGATTCGATAACTCGGTCATATCATATATAACCGACTGATACAAAAAGTCACGAGAATAGAATACGGTATCACGTACACGCATTATTCTCGGTCCCGCACATATCACATATGCGCTCCTATTTCGTTTTTCCTGAGCCAGTAAAACCTCTGTGTAGGACTCTAAAGACTCGTCAATACGCCAGCAGTAGGTGATGATTACATCAAGCACCCACAAGCCGTCAGCGGTACTAGCTGGATGTAACGGCCATTCGGGTATTGAGCGATCAGAAGATCAGCAAGCAAGCCCGCTCCAACTCCTGTAAAAGCCTGCCGGTAACACTTCCCGTACAATCCGGTCTCCTCGTCTGATATGTCGCATATCAAGTCTAGGGGTGGTAAACGTCAGACCCTAATAACCGATAAGTCATGCCGATGTGAGGCTCATAACGGGTCGAGAAACTACTGGTAACACTTACCAGTAAATCTCTAATCAGCCCTGGCCAGGGACTTTCCTGTTCGGGCCAATCAAGCACAGCGCAACATCAACCCCCACTACCGGGAGAGACGAAACCCCTCCTATCGCTCATCGCCTCCATGTGACTCGGGACTGTACCCAAAAACCACCGTTTTTCACGCCCTCATGGACGTGGTAAGGTGGAAATCAAAGCACAGTGGGAATCACACAAGACTCTATGACGATCTCGAGTCTACAGACTAACCTGCATAAGTGTCACCAGAGAACTGCCATCTGACGTAAGGTATAATACCATCTGGGAGTTCTCGGCGAGTCCGTCCAGTATACCCAGTCTCCACTGAGCACCCGCATACTATCTCTGAAGTCAAACACCAATGGATATGGGATCATCCATCGCCCATCTCATGGGTCGAGAAGCGTATACGCTAGTATACTCTGGTATATCGATGCCCTGTCTCGATACACCCTCGACTAGGGGCCTTGAAGGATGTACTTATGGACTACCATGTCCCTACTAGTATGATCCGCATCATAGTCCAGGTAGTCAAGAACACATCCTAAGGGCTTTATCAACATGTAGCCATCAGACAGTATAAAGAGACAAGTATACATGTTAAGATAAAGAGCAACCAGATAGCATACTATCATATCGAGCAAGAAAGTCCTCTCTATATATGTCTAAGCATCCAATATAATATACAGCATCTGTACAATACTGGCCTCTAAGGCATAGATACAACTAACAGACTATTCTCACCGTACAATACTTGCTTAACCGTTCAGCCAGGCTAGTGTCGATACTTCGAGGGAGGTTTTCCAACGCTTTCGTGAAGTTCCTTAATTAAATAACCTCTTTTCTCTGGGGGCGTAACCCCGCTGACACCTTTCTTGACACCTACTTGGTTTATAGCATTGATCGTTAAGTTACGAATCTCCTGAAGAGTAGCATATACTCACAGTAGGATCGGGATCCAAATATCATCGTATGATAATGTTGAAGTAATCCTACCAACATTCATCAAACTCCAAATGGTATGCATCTCTTTGCAAATTTCAGTTTCTTTAGAAATTCTCGATATATATTTTTGCCCCATGCTCTTATGACCTTGGCGTTAGGTCAAAATGTCATAAGTCACATGTCAAGTTCTACCCATCATTATCTTGTTAATTTGAACCCATCCGTATATATCCTTGACGTTCGGCCAAAATGATAATACGACTGTCCCAAACTAACTCATCTATTTATGCAACAAATGAATACCCAGCAGCTACCAAACACTATGCCTTGGCGTTGGGTTAAAATACATAGCTTGAATACTACTGAATACCCAAATGAAATGACGGAGGGCTACGAATGGTTTTGGCGAAACCGTGAATGTAGTGAACTTGATATGACCGAAGGAACCGGATAGCTTTTAAAAGGAGTAGTTAAAGCTACGCAATTTTAAAAATATCATCTGTTTTAAAATAACCGAGTGGTTTCTTTTAAATTGTTCCAACGATTCATCTTTTTGGTTTATTTTCTTTGCATTATAAATAATGCGTCCCATCATTAACCTATCATTGCAGAAAACAACGAAAATATAACGTCCTCTTATGCCATCCGCATTCGCCACTGGGTCCCGTCATCACCCGTTAGGTTACTTAACTAACGACAGAGCGGGGGCTGGACTAGCGCGGGTGTAAAACATAAGTGACGTCTAAATAAATATCATATATAGATATTGTACATCCGTCAGACGCAATAATAGGCATTCCAGATCTCATATGAACTTTATTGGATTTGCAAGCAATCCGCGTTTGTTTAGAGCCTGCAACAAAAGACGGATTACACAGTTGTGATAATAGCCATTACCCCACCCTAGACCCCTACGGGTACGGCAAACTACCCGCCAAATACCCGAAGTGAAGCGGTCTCCCTCAACAAAGTGAGTAGGCCACTAAACACTTCAAAGTACCCGGTAGTTTGTGCACCCCACCTTGGGTCTATCCTAGGAGCAAAAACAATAAAATGAAATAATACAACGGTGGCTACAACCGCAACCTGGATGCGCCCCGCAAAATAATATTACAACATATTACAATTACATCGAATGAATGAATATAACAACCCATCTCAAACCCCGGCTAATCATCACAACGGTCCAATACAGTTCACAACCACAAACAGTAAAAACCATTACAGAAATGTGCAACCCCCTGCCAACCGACATACTAGCAGTTAGGGGAGGTTTACGAACACATTATACAAACACAGATATAATCAAATTAGCAAACATCGTAAAATTTTGATCGAGCAAACACTTTTAGATTCCGCTCCAAAACTTCTCTGTGCACCTGAGATCCTAGCAGAAAATAAAATATCCCAGAAATATCATTATTAACACATAGGAGTTACTGAGAAATTTGGGCTGACTCGGGCCTAACTCGGCCGCGGATCCACGGCGGATCGCATGGATCCGCCACGGTTCCGCGGTGAGTTACCCGAGTTACAAGTCCAAATTTCTTCAGTAGCCCTATAATTTCCTGCTTGTTATTCTGAAGGTCCCTGAAAAATTTTTAGGGCCTGTTTAAAAATCGACAGAAACTGTGTTAAATCGATGATTTTTCCTGTTCTTTTTGCGTTCGAAATTCTTACGACTTTGCTAATGAGTTAATTATTGTTTAGCGATGCTCTGATACCACTGTAAGTCGATGTACAACACCCTACGACTTTCGGGGAGGCGGAATAATGAAAAACGATCTCGTTTTAAGCGTAAACATCGACTAACCGAGAATCTTTGCATAAACAATAACTAACAGGAAACCATAGAAGAGTTAACTACTATGATAAGTGATTATACCTATAGAACCGAGTCCTTCGTCTTGTCGTTCTCCACGTTCTCTCCGGCCTTCTCTATGTAGTAGAAGATCCACCCGAGAGCTTTACTACAAGCTTCACCTCAAACTAGAGGTAACTAGGTTTCTTAAATCGCTAATCTAAGTAACTTAGGTGATATAGAGAATGGTTAAGGATTAAGTTGTCTAATCTAATCCTTGTACTCAACACATGAGAGGGAAGGATTAGGGTTTGAAGAGAGAGAGCTTGAGTAGATGGAAGGTGAGCAAAAAAAATGAGATGAGATAATGATGTATCATAATATATATCAAGCATTATCATTTATCCAATAAAAGAAAATAAAGGATTTACAACCATGCTTGATAAATATCAAAGGGTGATTCATCTCCATGAGTCATTAAGCATTTATGATGCATTAATGACATGGATGAATCACTCATATGACTCACTAATCTCATTTAATGCATATGCCACCTTAACCCCCAAGTCATCATCTTCTAGAAGCTTCTCGCGTAACTACGAGAACGCCCCTCCTATCCGTGAAAACACGGAAAAACTTTAGACTGTATAAATCCAATAACCAGATACTAGAAACTGGCTTAAACCAAAGCCGGCAAGTAAAAACTGTCCGGATGTCGTACGTGCATAAACACACGTATGCGTCCGAACCCTTGTCGTAAAACCATACGACCTCTATATCGTTTCGCCTGAAGTAGGGAAACTCTCTGTGTGGGACTCTAGAGACTCGACTACTACGCTGGCAGTGGGTTTAACCAAAGACCGCAAGCGGCACTAGCTGTACATAACGGTTCCCAGGTAGATGTCGATAAGAAGGCCGATGAGGAAACCCATCCGAACTCCTACTGAGTCTGATGTGACAATCTCCGTACAGTCCGGTCTGTTCGTCTAAGACTATCGCATATTGGGCCTAGAGGGCGGCAAGCGTCAGTCCCCTAATAGCGGTATAAGTCGTGTCGGAGCGAAGCCCATTACACCCTGAGAAACTACTGGAACCTACCAGCAAATCTCGCTTGCCCTGGCCAGGGACTTTGCGTAATGGCTCTCTGACACAGCGCGATATCAACCCCCAATACCGGGAGAGACGAATCATGTCTAACCGCCACTGCCTCCAAGTGCTCGGGACTGCACCCAACTGCTACCTGTTTGCACGACTCCTTTGAGCCGTGGTGGGGTAGCAATCTAAGAACAGTGGGACACACTCGAGGCGAAGTAGCAGTGTCAAGTCTGCGGACTATGCTGTACTCATGTCACCTGGGAACTGTTAACTGACGACTGGTATAAAACCAACCAACAGTTCCCTGTGAGTCCTGTCCGGTGTACCCGTAACCTAACGAGAACCTGCATACTATCTCCAGTACTACGTACTGACGGCTGTGGGACAGACCATCTCCCTAACTGGGATGAGAAGCGTACACACTAGTCTACTCCGGAGTATCGATGCCCTGTCTCGATAATCCTACGACTAGGGACCTGAATAAGGATGTGCTTGTAGACTACCCAGCCCCCACTAGTGTGACTGCCATCACAACGCTGGTAGTCAAGCAAGATCCTAAGAGCTCTATCAATACGTATACTCATATATTAAGATAGAAAAACCAAGTAGCATACTACCATGTTTAGCAAGACTGTTATATACATGTGAATATCCCAAACTTCCATTAAGTAATATACAAACTAGTATGATACAATAATGGCTCCTAGGGCAAATACACTAACTGGCCATTCCCCAGATATAATTTAAGAGACTCTTCGGGATGTTGGAGATACTACAACAACTGGCCTTAATGCAAGTGGGAGATTGTTAGTTATATGTATGCCCTAGAGGCCATTATTGTACATGTGATGTATATTATAGTGGATGCTTGGATATATATATATATAGGACTTTCTTGCTCGACATGATAGTATGCTATCTGGTTTCTCTTTATCTTAATATGTTGACTTGTATATGTGATGCTGTCTTGCTCTCACATGTTGATAAAGCTCTTAGGTTGTGTACTTGACTACCAGGATTATGATGAAGATCATACTGGTGAGGCTAAGCGTAGTCCGCAAGTACACCCTAAAATTATTCCTAGTCAAGAGTGTATCGAGACAGGGCATCAATATTCCAGACTAGACTAGCATATACGCATCTTGACCCATATGATGGGCGATAGATGATCCCATATCTATTGGTGTTTGATATCAAAGATGGTGTATGGGTGCTCACTGGAGACTGGCTACACTGAACGGACTCACCGAGAACTCTTAGTTGGTATTATACCTATCGTCAGATAGCAGTTCTCTGGTGACACTGGTACAGGTTAGTCTGTAGACCCGAGATCGTCATAGAGTCTTGTGTGATTCCCACTGTGCTTTGATTTCTACCTTACCACGTTCAACAGAACGTGCAAAACGGTGGCTTTTGGGTACAGTCCCAAATCACATGGTGTTAATGAGCGATAGGAGGGGATTCGTCTCTCTCGGTATTAGGGTTGATGTTGCGCTGTGCTCGATTGGCCATAACGATAAGTCCCTGGCCAGGGCTGCTATTAAGATTTACTGATAAGTGTTATCAGTAGTTTCTCGACCTGTTATGAGCCTCACATCGGCATGACTTATCGGTTATTGGGGTCTGACGTTTACCACACCTATACTAGATATGCGACATATCAGACGAAGAGATCGGACTGTACGGTAGTATTACTGACAGGGTTTTGCAGGAGTTAGAGCGGGCTTGCTTATTGATCTTCTGATCGTTCAATACCCAGGTAGCTGTTACGTTCAGCTAGTACCACTGATGGCTTGTGGGTGCTTGATGTGATCATCACTTACTGCCGGCATATTGACGAGTCTTTAGAGTCCTACATAGAGGTTTCACTGGCTCAGGCAAAACGAAGTAGGAGCACATATGTGATATGTGCGGGACCAAGATTAATACGAGTATATGACACCGTATTCTATTCTCATGATATAAGGTATCGATCGGTTATATGAGATATAGCCGGGTTATCGAATCAAGTGTTGATTAGATAAGTTGATACAGTATCGGTCGGTTATATGAGATATAGCTGGTTTATCGAATCAAGTGTTGTTTCGATAAGTTGATACAAATAATATTAGTCGGTCATATGAGATATAACCGGATTATTAAATCAAGTGTTGATTTAGTGATTTAATTATAATTATATATTTTATATATTAATTTACATTAACTAATATTAGCTCACTTAAACATTTCTTTTTCTCACTTGTGTGCATAAAGTATATATGTGATATATATTAATGTACATTTTTGTGTCATACTTGATGATACACACTACATGGGTGTATGAGACTTACACCATGCTTATGATAATTGTGAGGATTATTTATTTTATATAAATCCAAATTAGATGGAAATTAGTCACATGCACGAAGCATGTGGAAGCTTGTAGATGCTTTGACTTGGTCCACTAATTTTGTTTTACCTAAGATATTTATTAACCTAACCATTATCACTTAGCCATGGTTATGTCTTTACATGAGTTAGTATATGATACAAACCCACCCATGGTTGCCACTCACACTCTCATCTTTTATTTGCTTCATCTTCATCAAGAGAAAGATAGAGCTCTCTAGGTTTTTGAGAGAAGAAGAAAAAGAGTGAGAAAATAAATCCTAAAGTGAGCAAAAATTCTACTTCATCATCCTCTACTAGATTAGCACTTTAGTATAGGGTGTTAGCTTCACTAATCCCACATTAGTGAAGAGGTAGTTTGGGTTAGTGACTCCTCGAAGTAGATCATCTTCGGCCTCGAAGACTTCGTGCAAGCTCGTAGCTTTCTTCTTGTGGAGCCGTTCAAGAGTCCGGGAGTTCATTGATCGTAGCGAAGGGACCACTACAAGGAGATATAAAAGTGAAGGACCGGACTACTGATTTTGTATGTCAAAAACTATCTACTACCGCAATCAAGAACGGCGTCACTTTGCAGCTAGCCGGTGAGTACGGGTCGGTCCATAGGGATGTTGTGAATCTCCTAATCGCGCTAACGAGTTAATTCCGAAGGGAGTTCGGATTGGTTATTAAATCTAAAAACCTAAATTATTCTATCTACAATTATCTAGATCTAGTCTTGCTAGGGTTAGATTTAGGGATGGTTTGGAAATGCAAGTAAATCTCAACGCTTTCATACCCGAATGAAGATCTATGAGGAGTTATGGTAATTATCAATAAAGGGGATTAGATCCATTCGGGAAGGTGTTCCTTCCTCTAGGTTCTTGTCCTTCCTTTAGAGATCCTTACCCTAACCTCCATGGAAAACGCGCGCAACCGGGCCTTTATACTACGGTGTCACTGCTACCTCGAGGGATAGGGTGCCATAGGGCGCGGTGTGTGCGTGTATTGCATGGAGTCCTATTGAAAATATATTATGGGTAAGAAAGGGATGAGAGATCTCATCTCTCAAAATCCTTCCCCAAAGCTAACTCTAAACAATTTTCTACGGCAAAGAATTTAAATCTACCTAAGGCAAAGAATTGAAATCTAAACTAGAGCAAGAAATTAAATCTACTTACAGATGCTCTCTCCAATCATCAACGCAGGTTTGTCAGATCTGAATTCATGAGTTGAAAAGAAACACCGATGCTCTCCATAAAGAGATCTGAATTTATTATTTAAAAGGAGGCATCTGAAAATACAATCTTTCGAGTTCCTATTTATAGAGAATAGGAAACCCTAGGTTACATTTGAGTCGCATATCTGAAATTACAAAAATAGCCCTTAGGTTGACTAGTCAGCGCCGCACCAAAACATTGTAAAATTTTTATCTCCTGATTGCCCTATACGGCCGCGGAACCACGGCAATAGTAGGCTTGGGCCGCGGTTCCACGGCCCATTGGTTAGCTTGCATGGTAAAACTTTCAGGTCCTGTTCTGGGCTTCCTGGGCTTCAATATTATGTGGTTCTTTTCTCAATTGGGCTTCTACTTTGGTTCTAGATCTCCAGTGAACAATTTGCAATGGATGTTTAACCGTTCGCTTTGTAATTTTGGACCTTGCGTTGCCTTGTACATTGTGAACTGTCCTTCGATGTAGGCTTGATCAAGAGTCTTCTGTTTGTTGGTCAAAGTCCACTTTTTCATCGTCTTTACATCGTTTTCACTGTTTTCTGTCCAAGAACCTATAACCTGTAACATGTAGCAGACATGCATCAAAAGCACCTGTTTATTTATAAAAAGAATAAGAATGGGGAATATAATAATGCAATATTATGGTATGAACAAATACCCCCAAACTTATCTTTTGCTCGTCCTCGAGCAAACTTATTTTTATTCACTAAAATCCTAACCACACTTTCGCAGGGAAACGCGATTGCACTGAGCTCGTGCAACAAGCCGTTAAACCTCTAGGTGTCCCTAGTAGGAGGAGTGTTGTCTCCTGAGGGTTTTCAGCGGATACTACCCACAAAATCCTATCAACTCGGCCCATTGAATTTTGTTCTCCAATTAAGTTTTCCAACAAGGAATTCTATTATCTTCTACTTGTAAATTATCCACCCACATTCTTCACACTTCCTCATCATCTAACTTAAGATTATATATGTTTTATAGACTTACCTAGCTTTCGGCATCTCTTAAGTTTTCCTTCTAGGGTTCCATCTCCACTCAGGAATTTCTATCAACTCTACTAAAGATACAAGTTCTATCTTCATCCCTTTCTCTCATCTAAACTCCAATCACATATCCCTACGTGTGTGTATAGATCACCCCTACACTTAGAAATTCAAATCAAGCAATCATACTCTTGTCCGTTGTCCAAAGTACTTATTAATTGGTGAATGTTTAAATGAAATTTGCTTACACATCCTTCATGCGACTGTTAATACTTCTTGAGGTACTAACAACCGATTACAAGATGTGTTTTCACATTTAAGCGTAATTCCTAGTCTTGCAACACCCAAGGCTTTTAGCAGTGACTCCCAAACCAGTTGGTCTAAGGCACTAGGTGATGAAGCACCCTCGCTAAATATTTTTCTATTTTTGCAGCCTTAAGTAATCACAAAAACCAGTGTCCAGTTTTTTTCTTTATTCACACTTATATATTTTTTGTTTCATTTTCTTCGTACTAAGGACTTTAGACAAGAGCATTTCAAGGTCTCCTCTACTATTCCAAGTTTCAAGGTGCGTGATTGTGCAAATTGTAGGGTATACATTTTCAGAATCTAGACTTAAGCTAGGAATTATTTTTCAAACTTATACTCTAATAAAATATCAATACTTTTCCTTCGTTTCGACTTAGCACAAGAAGTGAACCCAAAATTTGCCTATCTCTAAATAAACTACAAAGACATATACTTTCTACTGTTAAACTTTAAAGAAGATTATTTTTAGGGTCTTTAATTTACTAAGTCTAAGATCTAGTTGTTCCTAGCCAGTTAACCTATTTGTCAAACTCAAGTCAATTAGCCAAAATTGAATACAATAATTTTTATAATTTTTCAAAATTTTTCAATTTTTATGGGTTTTCAAATAAGTATGCAAATGCAAAAATATGTACAAATGAATGCGAAGGAAGAAGACGTACCGAGCATACCCCCAAACTTGAACTTGACAGTGTCCTAACTGTCATGCCAAACCAAGAGGATCAAAAATGCCGGTACTCCCCTGTTTATTTATTTATAATTTTTTAATTTTTTAATTTTTTTTTTGTTTTGAATTTTTTTTAAATTTTTTTATAGAAAAAGAAAACAAATATATATATACATATATACAAAGGTTCCCCCCAAACTTAGGCTTGGCCTTACACAAGCCAAAGGTTAGCACCAACCATTCAAAAATCTTATCGTGGTAATGGTCTAATTGGTGAAAGAATGGAGTAGAAAGAAAAGAGATGAGAAGCACACGAGACCGTGTGGAAAGAAGGTTAGAATATGGTCTCAGTGGAGGAGAAGAATGGTGGAAAGAAGAAAGAAGGGTTGCGCGATCTTGAGGGTGTAAATCGAGTGAATAAATTAGCGCAATTTGTGATGACCGATGTGTTAAAAGCGACTGCGCTAACCTATCAACTCGTCGAGAAATGGAGTCAAATCCCTCAAGATTCGCTAGAAAACATGGGTACGCCGAACTTGGTATCGGAGATGAAAGCGTAACGGTCACTTGTACGGTCGGAACAATAGGAAGGACGAAAGGAAGGGAATTAGGGATAGTCTCATTCTCACCGTAGTAAATTGTCTCAAACTTGAAAGATTCCATTAATGGTTCGAAACTTCTGTAAGCAACCGAGTCTGATGGTTCAACTAACTCATCTAAAAATGTAAAGGACTCAAACTCGGGCGGTGAGTCATCAATATCGTCCGAAAAAGTGAAACACTCGTAAGTTTCATCGGCTGTGACAACTGTGTCAGATTCAAAGGAAAAATTTTCAAGCTCACAGTCTTCAAGCGTGGTCGGAACGATAGAAAGGAGGGAGGGTGATATAACATTTAAAGGTTCAGGAGGATGAATTGGAAAATCAGACACATCAAACAAAAACGATTCAACCTCAATATGATCCTCAAAACTCTCCTCAATACTATCCTTATAATTCTCCTCAAAATTCAACTCATCCATGCCATTATCATCAACATCAAGACGCATATGAAGTTCGGGAGAAACATCTAATGACTCGGGATGATGAGTTGAACATAAAATTTCAATCAAATAGACAGGTTCATCATCCGAAATATTCCCGGCGTCTATATCCTCAATCAAGTGAAAATCAATTTTTTCTGACACCTCATCAAAAGCATGGATGTCTATCGATTTAGGTTCTAGATGGGAGGTGTAAAAATCGAAAGGATTAGGTGCGGTTTCACTCGAAAGGGGTTCCTCACAATTTGGCAAATCAAACACTACAAAATCACACAACTCATTTTTATTTTGAACTTATGAATCATTTAGGACATTCGATGGAAAACTGGAGTTGTGGGCTTCAATTGGGTAAGGGTAGGTTTGATTTGGAAATCCTCTCTCATTCTCACTCTGTCCAACCGCCTCCTTACACATTGAAAAATTTGAAGCTAGCGGGAAACTAGCTACCGTTTCACTAGGTTGCATAAGGGCGGCCACGGACGCTTCCACATTCCTGGTCATTTTGTTTGTTGCTGCGATATATGCCTCCAACGACTCTTCCAAACTAGACTTGGGTGGTAAGGGGGTTTCGGTAAAAGATTCGAAATCGTGTGGATATGCAAAACTCCCTAATGGCTGTGTAGAAACAGTGTCTAGTGAAGGTGGGAAAGTCGGGTAGGACTGGTAGGAAGTGGGTGATTGGACAGTGGTAGGGTCAACATATAGATAAAAAGGTGAATAATCGTGCGGATCCCTAGAACTAGATGAGTGAAGAGGGGTGAAAGATCGGCTGCGATATTGAGCAAGATGCTCAGCAATGGACATCGGCTTAGGAGAGACGGTAGGACTCGAAAAAGTGGTATCAACATATGGATGTGGTAAAGGTTGACTTGGTTGACACAAAGTGGGTTGAAAAGTCGAACTGTTTCTCCTAGACGCCTTTATTTGATCTTTCAAAAATATTTTAGGCAAGGAAGGATCGTCTTTAAATTGACAAAACAAATTACCGTACGACGCAAAATTAGATTCGGAATACCAAAGTTTGGCAAGTGATTTATTATGTGGGGTACCCATGTTAGAAGAAGGGGAAAAGAAAGAAAGTTAGGTGGTGGTGCAAGGATTTATTTGCGGCAAAGATTTTGCAAGTTTTCTAATAAAAATTTTCCATTTTCTTTTTATCTTAATTTGGAAATTGTTGCAAAAAGATTTTTAATTAAAGATATGCAACCAAAATAAATAAATATTACTTGCAATTAGCTATTATTTTAAGCATATCACAAGAATCTTTATTTGGAAAAAATTGTTGCAAAAAGATATTCGAGAAAAGATATGCAACAAAAAAGATTACTTACAATCAATTTCTATTTTAAGCGGGGCCCAAAAATCCTGCACAAGATTGTTATTTGGAAGGGAATATATTTTATAGCTCACAGAATCCTGCAGGAATTTCCAGAAAAGATATGTCAAAAATTACAGAGGAGGAACCAGAGAAACTTACAGAGGAAATTTCCTACGCTGAATACACTGGATAACCGCGGAATCGCGGTCGTAGGCGGCTTGGCGCGGCGGAAGCGCGGCGGCGGAAGCGGCGCAGTTCCCAAGAACTCACCAGAGTGCCGCGGAAGGGCGGCAGAAGGCGGTTTTTGCCGCGGAATCGCGGTCTAGTGGGAAGTTCGCGTCTCGAGATTTTTTCTGTTGTTCTGTTTCTGAAATTCCTCTCTGTTCTGATCTTCTGATTTCTGTTTGGCTTTATGTAAATTTCCAGATCCGAGTTTGTTCCTGCAAGATTTCACACAACAAAGTACCCTTTCCAAAAAATAACAATTGATATAATTTATAATTTTTGGATTTTTTAGATTTTTATGATTTTTTTATTTTTAAGATTAACCCGAAATTGCGAAAAGGAAAGTTCTACGCCATCCCCGGCAACGACGCCATTTGATTTTGTATGTCAAAAACTATCTATTACCGCAATCAAGAACGGCGTCGCTTTGCAGCTAGCCGGTGAGTACGGGTCGGTCCACAGGGATGTTGTGAATCTCCTAATCGTGCTAACGAGTTAATTCCGAAGGGAGTTCGGATTGGTTATTAAATCTAAAAACCTAAATTATTCTACCTACGATTATCTAGATCTAGTCTTGCTAGGGTTAGGTTTAGGGATGGTTTGGAAATGCAAGTAAATCTCAACGCTTTCATACCCGAATGAAGATCTATGAGGAGTTATGGTAATTATCAATAAAGGGGATTAGATCCATTCGGGAAGGTGTTCCTTCCTCTAGGTTCTTGTCCTTCCTTTAGAGATCCTTACCCTAACCTCCATGGAAAACGTGCGCAACCGGGCCTTTATACTACGGTGTCACCGCTACCTCGAGGGATAGGGTGCCGTAGGGCGCGGTGTGTGCGTGTATGCATGGAGTCCTATTGAAAATATATTATGGGTAAGAAAGGGATGAGAGATCTCATCTCTCAAAATCGTTCCCCAAAGCTAACTCTAAACAATTTTCTACGGCAATGAATTTAAATCTACCTAGGGCAAAGAATTGAAATCTAAACTAGAGCAAGAAATTAAATCTACTTACAGATGCTCTCTCCAATCATCAACGCAGGTTTGTCAGATCTGAATTCATGAGTTGAAAAGAAACACCGATGCTCTCCATCAAGAGATCTGAATTTATTATTTAAAAGGAGGCATCTGAAAATACAATCTTTAGAGTTCCTATTTATAGAGAATAGGAAACCCTAGGTTACATTTGATTCGCATATCTGAAATTACAAAAATAGCCTTTAGATTGACTAGTCAGCGCCGCACCAAAACATTGTAAAAATTTTATCTCCTGATTGCCCTATACGGCCGCGGAACCGCGGCAATAGCAGGCTTGGGCCGCGGTTCCGCGGCCCATTGGTTAGCTTTCATGGTAAAACTTTCAAGTCTTGTTCTGGGCTTCCTGGGCTTCAATATTATGTGGTTCTTTTCTCAATTGGGCTTCTACTTTGGTTCCAGATCTCCAGTGAACAATTTGCAATGGATGTTTAACCGTTCGCTTTGTAATTTTGGACCTTGCGTTGCCTTGTACATTTTCAACTGTCCTTCGATGTAGGCTTGATCAAGAGTCTTCTGTTTGTTGGTCAAAGTCCACTTTTTCATCGTCTTTACATCGTTTTCACTGTTTTCTGTCCAAGAACCTATAACCTGTAACATGTAGCAGACATGCATCAAAAGCACCTGTTTATTTATAAAAAGAATAAGAATGGGGAATATAATAATGTAATATTATGGTATGAACAACTACAAAGGTTGTAATCTCTACTCACTTAGTTATAAAGTAGTTTACACATTGTATTGTCTAAATCTTTAGTTATGATTCTAGGGTTAGGATTGTTTTGTACGGCAAATTTTTCAAAATGGCATGGACAATGCCTCCCGAAACCTTGCTGTCGTGCCAAATAATCCTACATGAACATCACATTCATATGATGAATGATGCCAAACCAGCTAAGGACCTACAGAGGCGATTGAATCTAGTCATGATGGAGGCTGTGAAAAAGAAGATTGTCAAATGTCTGGATAGTAGTATCAGTTATCCTATTTCAGACAGCCAATGGGTTAGTCCTACACGCGTTGTCCCTAAAAAGTCAGTCATTATGGTCATCACAAACGAGGCGAACGAGTTAATCCCTACTCGCACCCAAACCGGGTGGCGAGTATGCATTGATTATCGAAAACTCAATTCCGCAACACGGAAGGATCACTTTTTGTTACCATTCATTGACCAAATGCTCAAAAGATTAGCTAGACATGAGTACTACTATTTTCTTGACAGTTACTCAGGCTCCAACCATATTCCCATCACCGAGAAAGATCGGGACAAAACCATTTTCACTTGTCTTTTCGGCACGTTCGCATATCTCCACATGCCCTTTGGGTTATGCAATGCTCCCGCTGTTTTTCAGCGGTGTATGATGGGAATATTCTCTTACATGGTTGAGAAATTTTTGAAGATATTCATGGATGATTTCTCCATCTTTGGCGATTCCTTTGACGAGTGCCTACAACATCTTGACGCTGTGCTTACCCGATGTAAGGATAAAAATCTCACTTTAAACTGGGAGAAATGCCACTTTATTATGCGTGAAGGTATTGTCCTAGAACATGTCATTTCGCGAAACAACATCGAGGTTGACAAAGCAAAGATTTATGTCATTTCCAATCTCCCTCCTCCCAAATGCGTCATAGATATCCGAGCTTTCCTTGGCTATACCGGTTTCTACAGACTGTTCATCAAGGACTTTAACAAGATTGCTCGACCCTTGACTCTTCTTCTTGCCAACGATACCACGTTCAACTTTGACTCGAGCTGTTTGATTGCTTTTGAATCACTGATAAGCTCACTCATTACTGCTCCCGTTCTTTCTTCTCCCGACTGGACACATCCTTTCGAGATTATGTACGATGCATCCGACTTTGCTATCGGAGCGGTCTTAGGACAACACATCGATAAGATGCCACATGTGATCTACTACACGAGATGGACCTTGAATGACGTACAAATGAACTATATGACAACCGAGAAAGAGTTCTTGGCGGTTGTATTCACTTTGGAAAAATTCAGCCATATCTCATTGGCTCCCCAGTCGTTGTTTACACTGATCATTCTACTTTAAGACATCTTATTGCGAAAATGGATGCCAAATCTCGGCTAATACGTTGGATTCTCTTACTTCAAGAGTTTTACCTTGTCATTAAGGACAAAAGAGAATGTGAAAACGTAGTGGCCGGCCATCTTTCACGACTTCCTTCTTCGCCAACACTTTCTTTGCCAATAAACGATTCTTTTGCTGATGAACAACTCTTGATAGTATTTTGTGAACCATGGTTCACAGATATTGTGAACTATTTGGCGGCAGGACTCATACCAAACGAATGGTCGAGTCAAGACAAACTTAGATTTTTATCCTAAGTAAAACACTTTTAGTGGGACGAACCCTACCTATTCAAGTATTGTCCAGACCAAATTATTTGCCGGAGCGTCCCTGATAATGAGTTTAAGAGTGTATTTCCGTTTTGCCACGATCAAGCGTGTGGTGGACATTTTGGCCTAAGAAAGACGGCTGAGAATGTCTTGTAGTGTGGCTTTTACTGACTACAACCTTTCAAAGATACCCATGATTACTGCAAGACTTGCTCCCGATACCAACATTTGGACCAGATTTCTAGGAGAAACGAGATGCCGCTCCAACCAATTCTGATTGTTGAGATGTTTGATATTTAGGGGATAGATTTCTTAGGCCCGTTTCTCAGCTCTTTTAGGAACCTGTATGTTCTATTATCTGTTGATTATATCTCCAAATGGGTCAAAGCAGTACCGAGCCAGATGAACAACAATAAGGTTGTCGTTAGATTCCTGAAAGAAAACATCTTTCCCGGTTCGGGCACCCTCGCGCTATCATTTGCAATAATGGGACACATTTCTGTAATAAGTATTTCGAGGCCTTAATGCGGAAATACTCGATTAATCACAAGCTATCCACGCCCCACCACCCCCAAACATGTGGGAAAGCCGAAGTTTCAAATCGGCAAATCAAGCATATATTAGAGAAAACCGTTTCTAGAAACCGTAAAGATTGGTTTTTGAAATTAACCGATGCCCTTTGGGCATTTCGAACTGCGTACAATATTGATCTTGGCATATCTCCCTATCGACTTGTGTACGGAAAGGCTTGCCACCTCCCTGTGGAAATCGAGCATCATGCATTTTGGGCAATCAAAGAGCTGAACTTCAATATTGATGATGCGGGCAGCTATCGGAAGCTGCAACTTAACGAATTGAACGAGCTTCGGGATGAGGCTTACGAAAATGCGGTAGCTATAAAAAACTGAACGAAAGTGTTTCATGATAAACACCTTACGTGCAAAACTTTCACGCCTGAGCAATGGTTTAGCGAGGCTTTGATACCACTGTAAGTCTACGTTACCCACCCCGATACTTACGGGGAGGCGGAATAGGTAAAAAAAACAAATTTTTAACACAAGGTAACATAGACTAAAACTTGAGGACCTTTGCCAAACCATTGCTAACAAACTACATGAGGTTCTATCTACAATGCAAGGAGATTATACCTCATGCTACTTGTCCTTCGGGTCTTCTCCGTTATCCTCCTCGTCTCCGTAGGCTCCATGGGTCGATCCGGATCTTGGTCATCTCCGCGGCCTCCTTGAGTCGAAGACGATCCACCCGAGAGTCTATAGTCCAAGCTCCACCTCAAGCCGAGGTAACTAGGGCAACAAGTTTGCTACTCTTGATGTCCTAGGTGATGTAGAGGAAGAAGATGGATTTGTTTGTCTATTTGGATCCTTATTTTCTCAACACATGAGAGCTAAAGGAAAAATCTAGAGAGGAGAAAGAGGGAGGAACCATGGGAGCTCTCTTTTGATGAGAGAGAATGAGAAAGAGATAATGATGCACAAGAAAAACCATTTACTAATCTCTTATCATGATAAAGTGTGATGGCTACTTGATTTGACCCTTATCATCTCAAAAATAAAACCAAAAGAATAAGAAGGATCTAGTGCTCTCAAGAAATGTCCAAGTCAACAATGGTTAACTTGGTCAAATGGTCAAGCATGGTCAAATGGTCAAAGCAATTAGCCATAACACAATTATCATTAAAAAGATTAGTAAATATTTTCTTCACCTCATAATGGCTTTGACCGAATCAACGGTCAGAACCCCAATGAGGCACCTCCTTCTTCGCTCCTCACAACCGTGCATACACACCCGCATCCGCATTCCGTAGAATGCGAATGCACAGAAGACAAAACTAATCCATCTATACAATACCAGGATCCAGCTTAAACCAAAACCCACTAGTATCGTCTGCCCGAACATCATACGCGCACAAGTGCATGTAAGTGATCGTAGCCTTGCCGTAAAACCATACGGCATGTACACCTTTTGCCCAGTGCAGGGAAACTCTCTATGTGGGAATCTAAAGACTCGACACTACGCTGGCAGTGGGTTTAACCACAGACCGCAAGCGGCACTAGCTGTACGTAACGGTCCCCAGGTAAATGTCGATAAGAAGGCCGATGAGGTAAACCCATCCGAACTCCTACTGAGTCTGAATGTGACAATCTCCGTACAGTCCGGTCTGTTCGTCTAAGAGTATCGCATGTCGGGCCTAGGGGGCGGTAAACGTCAGATCTCTAATAGCGGTACAAGTCGTACCAGAGTGTAGCCCAGAACACCCTGAGAAACTACTGGAAACATTACCAGTAATTCTCGCTTGCCCTGGCCAGGGACTTTGTGTAATGGCTCTCATAGACACAGCGCGATATCAACCCCCAATACCGGGAGAGACGAATCCTATCTAACCGCTACTGCCTCCAAGTGCTTCGGGACTGCACCCAACTACTACCTGTTTGCACGACCTCTTTGAGCCGTGGTAGGGTAGTAATCAAAGTACAGTGGAAACACACTCGAGGCGAAGTAGCAGTATCAAGTCGACGAACTAAGTTGTACTCCTGTCACCTGGGAACTGTTATCTGACGATAGGTATACTACCAACCAACAGTTCCCGACGAGTCCTGTCCAGTGTACTCATAACCTAACGAGCACCCGCATACTATCTCCAGTACGACGTACTAATGCTGTGGGACAGACCATCTCCCCTGCTGGGATGAGAAGCGTATACGCTAGTCTACTCCGGAGTATCGATGCCCGGTCTCGATAATCCTACGACTAGGGACCTGTATAAGAATGTGCTTGTAGATTACCCAGCCCCCACTAGTGTGACTGCCATCACAACGCTGGTAATCAAGCAAAGATCCTAAGGGCTCCACTAATATGTATAAGCAATATGCTAAAAGAAACACATGCACATTTTGAAGTAGAAACAAACCAAGTAGCATACTACCATTTTGAGCAAGATTGTCTATACAACCGTGAATATCCCAAGCTTCCATTAAGTAATATACAAACTAGTATGATACAGTAATGGCCTCTAGGGCATTTACATTAACAATCTCCCACTTGCACTAGGGCCATGTACTGGCGTATCGAAGACCTATCATCTCGATCAGCCGCTCGAACTGAGTCTGGGGTATGGCCTTCGTGAGTGGATCTGCAGTGTTATTCTCTGAATCTACTCTCCTCATCTCGATCTCCCGGCGATCTACGATCTCCCTGATCAGGTGGTACCGCCTTAAAATGTGTCTGGACATCTGATGGCACCTGGGTTCCTTCGCTAAAGCTATAGGGCCGTTGTTGTCACAATACAGCGGTATTGGATCAACAATGGTAGGAACCACCTGAAGCTCCATGAGGAACTTCTTCATCCATACGGCTTCCTTTGCGGCATCGCAAGCAGCTATATACTCCGCTTCCATAGTTGAGTCAGCAACGGTTTCCTGCTTGGAGCTCTTCCAGCAAACCGCCCCTCTATTGAGGGTAAAGACATAACCCGACATGGACTTGGAGTCATCCTTGTCACTCTGGAAGCTGGAGTCAGCAAAGGCCTCGATCTGGAGGTCTTTTCCGCCATACACCAAGAACATCTCCTTAGTCCTTCTCAGGTACTTGAGAATATTCTTTACTGCTATCCAGTGTTTCTCCACTGGGTCCGACTGATACCGGCTTACAACGCTCAATGCGTATGCTACATCTGGTCTGGTACACAACATCACATACATTATAGAGCCTACCGCAGATGCGTAGAGTATAGATGGCATGCGAGCCCTTTCCAAATTAGTCTTGGGAGACATCTCCTTGGAGAGGGTGATTCTGTGATAAGCCGGTAGATTACCGCACTTTGAATCTTCCATACTGAATCGTTTCAGTATGGTGTCGATGTACCTGGACTGCGAAAGTCCCAACATCCTCTTAGATCTGTCACGATAGATCTGGATCCCCAGAATGTAGTTGGCATCGCCCAGGTCCTTCATGGAGAACCTCTGTGACAAGAATCCTTTGACTGACTGTAGCATAGGAATGTTATTTCCTATTAGGGGAATGTTATTTCCTCCACGTATAGGACGAGGAATACCACAAGTCTCCCTACAATCTTACTGTAAATGCATGATTCATCCGGATTTTTGATAAAGTCGAATTCTTTGACAGTATCATCAAAGCAGATATTCCAGCTCCGCGATGCCTGCTTCAGTCCATAAATGGACTTAAGCAACTTGCACACTTTACCGCTGCTCCCACTCTGAATGAAACCCTCCGGCTGATCCATATAGACGCACTCTTCCAAATTTCCATTTAGAAAAGCCGTTTTTACGTCCATCTGCCAGATCTCATAATCGTGGAAGGAAGCAATGGCAAGAAGGATCCGAATGGATTTGAGCATAGCCACTGGAGAAAAGGTTTCGTCATAGTCCAAACCAGGTCTTTGACGAAAACCGTTTGCAACAATTCTAGCTTTATAGGTTTCAACCTGCCCATCTACACCAATCTTCTTTCTGAAGATCCACTTGCAGCCTACGGGTTTTACCCCTTCTGGAGCAATATCCAAAGTCCAAACTTTGTTGGTGTACATAGACTCCATCTCGGTCCGCATTGCTTCCAGCCATTTTACTGAGTCACCGCTCTGAATGGCCTGCTGGAAGCTAGTAGGCTCATCATTTTCAATGACGCAATCCTCTCGATCCCCGTCTATGAGAAAACCGTAGTATCTCTCGGGCGGATGAGACTGCCTACTACTCCTGCGGAGTGGCGTTGGGATGTCCGGTTCTCCTAAAACTTCTAGTTCTACCAAGCTTTCAGTAATAGCTTGTGGTTCTGGAATTTCTTCCAGTTCTATTGCGCTCCCACTTATCTGATTTTCTAAAAATTCAGTTTCCAAGAAGTGGGCATGCTGAGAAACAAAAACCTTTTGTTCCTCTGTGGAATAGAAAAGATACCCCCTAGAGTTCTTGGGGTATCCCACAAACTTATACAGTACTGAGCGTGCCTCGAGCTTGTCCGCATGCTGCCTTTTTACAAAAGTTAGACATCCCTATGTCTTAAGATACTTAAGATAGGGTTTTTTCCCACTCCACATCTGATATGGAGTGGTAGGCACAGTCTTAGTTAGAACCTTTTTCAAAAGATATGCAGCTGTTTTTAGTGCATAACCCCAGAAAGATCGTGGTAACTCAGCCTTACTCATCATGGAACGAACCATATCCAATAGAGTTCGATTCCGCCTTTCCGATACACCGTTGTGTTGTAGTGTGTATGGAGGAGTAAGCTGAGAAAGAATTCCATTCTCTTTTAAGTAGCCCAGAAACTCAGCACTCAAGTATTCACCACCTCGGTCAGATCTCAGTGTCTTGATACTTTTGCCTGTTTGTTTTTCAACTTCATTCTTGTATTCCCGAAATTTCTCAAAGGCATCGGATTTATGCTTCATCAGGAGGACATGTCCATACCTAGAGTAATCATCCGTAAAAGTAATGAAGTATGAATAACCACTTCGCGCATGTGTAGACATTGGACCACACATCACTGTATATGAGTCCCAAGAGCTCGCTTGCTCTTACTCCGTGTCCAGCGAACGGAGTTTTTGTCATCTTTCCCATGAGACAAGATTCACAAGTAGCATAAGACTGATACTCGAACGGATTTAAGTATCCCTCTTTATGTAACTTTGTTAACCGTGTCACATTGATGTGACCCAGTCTACAATGCCATAAGAAAGCCTGATTTGTTTCCGGAGACTTTCTTTTAAGTGTGTTCTGGACACTGAAAACCTGAGCTTGATTCAATACGTATATTCCGTTTTCTAATGTACCTGACCCAATCAGAACTTGATTTAGGTGGATGTGGACCACATCACTTACAAAAGTAAAATCATATCCTTCCTTAAAAAGTAAGGATGCAGATATGATATTACAAGCCATACTAGGTACATACAAACAGTTACGCAGAATCAATATCTGCCCACTTGTCAATCCAAGGTGATATTCCCCTACGGATTCAGCGTCCACGCTCATTCCGTTAGCAACCCTGAGAGTCATATCACCTACCTTGATAACTCTACGGTTTCTCAAAGCCTGTAATGAATTACAGATGTGAGATCCTGATCCGGTATCCAGTACCCAGGAAGTAGAGTTAATTGACATACAGTTTTCTATTACAAACACACCCGAAGCCGAAGCCACAACATGCTTCGAATCCTGGCTACTGGCTTTCAAAGCCCTGCAATCCTTCTGCCAATGTCCTTTCCCGTAACAATAGGAATGTCCCTCCTTCACTACATCCAGTCCCGAATCTTTTGCCCTTCCCTTTCCTTCTTCTTCCCTGGTTTCCTTCAGGGTATATGTAGAGGGCATAGACTGTAGAATCAAGTCAGTATTTGACCCGTTCTTCAACGTGGTCTTTAGGTCTGTGAGCTCATCAAAATAGCTAGTCTCTGTAAGGACGTTGTCCCCTACAGATGACTCGACAGCCAACCTCGCTTGAAACAATTCGTTCGAGGTCTCATATCTTGCGATACGAGATTGCTCTCCATATAAATCTTTGTTATGGAGGAAGACAGAAACTAAGTCCATCTTCTCGTGCTGCCTCTGGTATGCACCATCAACTGAGGTCAACATGAGGCACTTAGCATTCGCACAGACTTTTTCCGATGTCTTACGGATATCAATACCTATGACAGGGGAAACTAGTCCTGAGACGGCAGGGGTTTGATTAGTTAAGAGGTGTCCCAGTTTGTCATGGGTAATGGACATCTGGACAGACCTTTGCCAGTCATAACAGTCAGATTCAGTCATTTTATTATCTAGATGTAACCTATGTCTGGTCACTAGGTCGCTGCAATTAAGAGAGAGAGAAGAAAACTCTTAGCATGATGCTCTTGCAAGTTTAGATTGGTTTTTAGTTTATCTAAACAGGATGGCTCCCACTATTTCTCGAATCCTTTCTCAAACCATAAAAGAAGAATTAGTCGGGATTGATCTCACCGTACAATACTTGCTTAATCGTTCAGCAAGGATGGTGTCGGTACTTCGAGGGAGGTTTTACGACGCTTTCGCGAAGCTCCTTAATTAAATAACCTCTTTTCCCTGCGGGCGTAGCCCCGCTAACACCTTTCTAGACACCTACTTGGTTTATAGCATTGATCGTTAAGTGAAAAGTTTCCCGAGGAGTAGCGGATACTCACAGTAGAATCGGGATCCAAATATCATTGTGAGATAATGCTGAAGGAATCCTACCAACATTATCAAACTCCAAATGGTATACAGCACTAGCAAGTTTCAGTTTCTTTAGAAACTCCCGATATGGATTTTTGCCCCATGCTCTTATGACCTTGACGAAGGTCAACAAATCATAAGTGTAGGGTTCCTAGGCACACAATAGAGGTCTCACAAGGCATCAACCATGCCAATTTCAAATTTTATGGGTGCCGAGAAACCCTAATACGGATCGTTGACTAGAAGTTTAGGCGAAATACGAATCTAGTTAACAACTTAACTAAAGATAAGAAGCTACAACCTTTGTAGATCCGGATATCCACTTCCTTGGCTCCACGTAGGCATCCTCTCGCTGTCCATCTCGAATCCCGGACTCAATCGTCGGCTTGATCGGAGAAATGGGCGGACTAGGTCGTCGGCTTCGTGCCGAAGATGATCTACGTCGAGGCATCACAAGTTCAAGCTCCGACTTCACAAATTTGTGAAACTTGTGAAGAAAACACCCAAAAAAACTTGGCAAGAGGTAGAGGGTGAAGAAATAGGAGGTGGGTTCACTTTGGAATTGGATTTCTCACTTTAGAACTCAAATTGCTATTGATGGCATCAAGCTTTCTTGAAGAAGAAGATGATGAAGAAGAAGAAAGAATATGATAAGTGTTGAATTAAAATGAAAAATAATCCAATACTTATCATAAGCTAACCATAGTAGAGTGTAGAGAATAGACCATGGTTACTTGGATGGGTTAGGGTTAAGCATGAAGACAAGAATGGTTAAGAAGTCAAAGCTTCATGAAGCTTCAACTAGAAACAAACATAGCCACCATTCTTATCAAAATCTTTTCCAAATAAATAAACAAATAAATAAATGAAAAAGCAAACCCTATTCATCTCTTAACCATGGTTTAATCCTTTACACTTAACCACATGATCAAGTATCATCAAACATGATACAAATATGTGCACAAAAGTATATCACATATACTTCTTGCACATCAAGTGAGAAAACCTATTTAAAGTGAACCAATACTAGTTAATGCAAAGTAATATATCAAATATATAATTATACATTAAATCATTAAACCAACACTTGATTTAACGATCCGGTCATATCGCATATAACCGACTAGTATCCTATGTATCGGCTTATCGAATCAATCCTTGATTCGATATCTAGGTTATATCGAATATAACCAATCGATACATCCATCGCGAGAATGGAATACGGTATCACATACACGCATCATTCTCGGTCCTGCACATATCTCATATGCACTCCTATTTCGTTTCGCTTGAGCCAGGAAACCTCTGTGTAGGACTCTAAAGACTCGTCAATTCGCCGGTAGCAGATGATGATCATATCAAGCACCCACAAGCCGCAAGCGGTCTGCTAAACGTAACGGCCATCCGGGTATTGAGCGATCAGAAGATCGACGAGCTAGCCCGCTCACACTCCTGTGAATCCAACCAGTAACACTTACCGTACAGTCCGGTCTGTTCGTCTGATATGTCGCATATCAAGTCTAGGGGTGGTAAACGTCAGACCCCAATAACCTATAAGTCGTGCCGATGTGAGGCTCATAAAGGGTCGAGAAACTACTGGTAACACTTACCAGCAAATATCTGATCAGCCCTGGCCAGGGACTTCCTTGTTACGGCCAATAGTGCACAGCGCAACATCAACCCCCAATACCGAGAGAGACGAAACCCCTCCTATCGCTCATTGCCTCCATGTGACTCGGGACTGTACCCAAAGACCACCGTTTTGCACGCCCTCATGGACGTGGTAAGGTGGAGATCAAAGCACAGTGGGAATCACACAAGACTCTATGACGATCTCGGGTCTACAGACTAACCTGTACAAGTGTCACCTGAGAACTGCCATCTGACATGAGGTATAATACCATCTGGGAGTTCTCGGCGAGTCCGTCCAGTGTACCCAGTCTCTACTGAGCACCCGTATACCATCTCTGATGTCAAACACCAATGGATATGGGATTATCCATCGCCCATCTCATGGGTCGAGAAGCGTATACGCTAGTCTACACTGGTATATCGATGCCCTGTCTCGATACACCTACGACTAGGGACCTTGAAGGATGTACCTATAGACTACCATGTCCCCACTAGTATGATCTGCATCATAGTCCAGGTAGTCAAGTACACATCCTAAGGGCTTTACCAACATGTAACTATAAGACAGTATAAAGAGACAAGTGTACATGTTAAGATAAAGAGTAACCAGATAGCATACTATCATATCGAGCAAGAAAGTCATCTCTATATATGTCCAAGCATCCAATATAATATACATCATCTGTACAATACTGGTCTCTAGGGCATACATACAACTAACAATCTCCCACTTGTACTAGGGCCAGCTGCTGTAGTATCGCATACCGAGCATCCCGAAGAGTCTCTCAAACTGTATCTGGGGAATGGCCTTCGTGAGTGGATCCGCCGTGTTATTCTTCGTGTCAACCCTCCTGACCTCGATCTCCCGGCGATCAACTATCTCCCGGATCAGGTGATACCGCCTCAGAATATGCCTGGATCGCTGATGGGACCTGGGTTCCTTAGCTAAAGCCACCGCTCCATTGTTATCGCAATACAAAGGTATTGGATGCTCAATGGATGGAACCACTCCAAGTTCAGAAATGAACTTCTTGATCCAGACAGCCTCTTTAGCAGCATCATTGGCAGCGATGTATTCAGCCTCCATCGTCGAGTCTGCCACGGTTTCCTGCTTGGAACTCTTCCAGCTAACCGCCCCTCCGTAAAGGGTAAAGAAAAATCCCGACTGCGACTTAGAGTCGTCCTTATCACTCTGGAAGCTCGAATCGGTAAAGGACTCCACTTGGAGTTCTCCATTACCATACACCAAGAGCATCTCTTTAGTCCTTCGCAAGTACTTGAGAATGCTCTTCACAGCTGTCCAGTGACTCTCTCCAGGATCAGCTTGATACCTGCTCACTATACTTAGTGAGTATGCTACATCAGGTCTGGTACATAGCATCGCATACATGATAGAGCCTACAGCCGAAGCATAGGGTATCCCTTGCATGCGAGCTCTCTCCAAATCAGTCTTGGGAGACATCTCTTTGGAGAGAGTGACTCCAGAAATCGTGGGTAAATTCTCACGCTTGGATTCTTCCATACTAAACCTCTTTAGTATGGTGTCAATGTACCTGGATTGGGACAATCCCAATATCCTTTTGGATCTATCTCTATAGATCCTTATTCCCAATATGCAGGAGGCATCACCAAGATCTTTCATTGAGAATCTTTGTGATAAGAAGAGCTTGACCGATTGCAGCATAGGAATATCATTTCCTATCAAGAGTATGTCGTCCACGTACAATACGAGGAAGACTACCTTACTCTCTGCTATCTTCTTATAGATACAAGGTTCATTTGGATTTTTGACAAAATCAAACTCTTTGATAACGACGTCAAAGCAGATGTTCCAACTCCGCGATGCTTGTTTTAATCCATAAATGGATTTAAGCAGCTTGCACACCTTCCCGCTGCTCCCACTGTCTACGAAGCCCTCTGGCTGAGTCATGTACACGCACTCTTCTAAATCACTATTTAGAAAGGCGGTCTTAACATCCATTTGCCAGATTTCGTAGTCATGATATGCAGCGATGGCAAGCATGATCCGGATGGATTTAAGCATAGCCACTGGAGAAAAGGTTTCGTCATAGTCCACACCTGGTCTTTGACGAAAAACCTTTGCTACAAGTCTAGCTTTGAAAGTCTCCACTTTCCCATCTACACCAAGTTTTTTCTTAAAGATCCACTTGCTCCCGATGGGTTTTACCCCTTCAGGAGCAACATCCAAAGTCCATACTTTGTTGGTGTACATGGATTCCATCTCGGACCGCATAGCATCCAGCCATTTCACTGAGTCTCTACTCGTGATGGCCTGCTCGAAGCTAGTTGGGTCATCATCCTCCATGATTCAATCCTCGCTCCCTCCATCCATGAGAAAACCGTAGTATCTCTCAGGCTGGCGAGGAACCCTACTAGATCGGCGGAGAGGCTGAGGTTCATTGGGAGCTACTGAATCTTCTGGTTCCACTAAATCTTCAGTTACGGTTTGTGTATCTGGAACTTCTTCCAGCTCTACCACTTTGCCACTAATTTCATTTTCAAGGAATTCCTTTTCTAAAAAGGTGGCATGTTGAGCAACAAACACCTTTTGTTCCTCACTGTGGTAGAAAAAATACCCATATGAGTTCTTTGGATATCCCACAAGCTTGCAAAGAACTGACCGTGCCTCGAGCTTGTCCGGATTTTGTCTTTTGACATAGGCTGGACAACCCCATATCTTAACTCGTTTAAGATATGGCCTCTTCCCACTCCATATCTCATATGGTGTGGTAGGTACAGATTTAGATGGAACTTGATTCAATAGGTATGCTGCTGTCTCCAGTGCATATCCCCAGAAGGAAATAGGTAACTCAGCTGTGCTCATCATAGAGCGCACCATATCCAATAGGGTGCGGTTCCTCCGTTCAGATACACCGTTGTGCTGTGGTGTATATGGAGGAGTCAGCTGAGAGAGAATCCCATTCTCTTTTAGGAAGTCCAGGAATTCATTGCTCAAGTATTCACCTCCTCGATCAGATCGAAGGATTTTAATACTTTTTCCGGTTTGGTTCTCGACTTCTTGTTTATATTCTCTAAATTTCTCAAAAGCTTCTGATTTGTGTTTCATCAGGAACACATATCCGAATCTAGAGAGATCGTCAGTGAATGTAATGAAGTACGAAGAACCATCCCTGGCATGTGTAGACATGGGACCGCATACATCACTATGTATCAGTCCCAAGAGTTCGGTAACTCTTTCTCCGTGTCCCGTAAACGGAGTTTTGGTCATCTTGCCTTTGAGACATGACTGGCAAGTGTCATAAGATGAAAATTCGAATGGTTTCAAATATCCATCCTTATGCAACTTAGCCAGTCGTGTCGCATTGATGTGACCCAGTCTACAATGCCACAAGAAGGATTCGTTCAGTTCTGAACTCTTCCTCTTGTGTGTGTTTGTTATACTCAGAACTGTTGATTGGTTTAGAACATAAATGCCATTGCACAACGTGCCTGATCCAACCAACTTTTGGTTACGGAAAATGTTCATAACATTATCCTGTAATACAAAATTATATCCCTCTTTACTCAATAAAGAAACCGATATAATGTTGCATATCAGGTTCGGCATGTAATAACATTCGTTCAGAACCAATGTATTACCAGTTGGTAATACAAGGTGATATTCCCCGACAGTCTTAGCTGCAACAATTGCACCATTTCCAACTCTAATGTCTTTATCACCTTCTCCAAGTTCTCTACCTTTCCTAAGCCCATGTAACTGATTACATATATGGGATCCTGACCCGGTATCTAATACCCAGGACGTGGAGCAAATGGAGAAACAGTTCTCTGTAACGAACACACCCGAAGAAAATGCATCAACATGTACTTTCTTCATTCGGGTGGCATGGGAATCCTGGTATTCCCCTATATCCTGTTCAGTCCTATAACTCTTATAGGAAAGAACGGAACCAACGTTCCCCAGCACAGTATAACATGCGGGTTCGGTCAATACATCCATATTATTATCTTTATTAAGGCATGAAATGGTCGCTACCTGGAGAGAGAGAGAAGAAAACACTTTAACGTATGCTCGTGCAAGATCAGATTGGTTATTATCTTATCTAATCAGGATGGCTCCCACTGTTTTTATCAAATCTTCCTTCAAACCCTAAAAGGAAAGACTAGCCGGGATTAATTACACACTACAAGTTCGCCAATCTTTCAGCCAGGCCAGTGTCGGTACTTTGAGGGAGGTCCCCCGTGCTTTCGCACGAACCTAATTACTGTAAACCTCGTTTTCCCAGAGGCGTAACCCCGTTGACACCTTTCTAGACACCTACTTGATCGGCTAATTGTAATGTGTAAAACTCTCCCAGGAGTAACTCTTACTCGCAGTGGGTATCGGGATCTAACTATCTCATAGAAGGTATGCAATCTCATTGCAAATTTCAACACTTGAAATTCCCGATAATGCTTTTTCCCCAAACGATCTATGACCTTGACAAGGTCAACAAACCATAGACCGTAAGTCAAGTTCAACCCGTCATTTCTTGATTGAATTAAACCCACCCGCACGACCCTTGATAAGGTCAACAAGGCCGTACGACTACCCTAACTCAATCTGCATCATATGCATAAGCAGATAAATACTGGTTAGCTACCGCACACTGCGCCTTGACAAGGTCAACAAACGCAGCACGAATACTAAACAGGACTTATCTGAAATGACGGAGGGCTACGACAGGTTTTTCTGAAAACCTATTGCGTAATGAACTTGATATCGTTGTAGGATCAAATGAAGTTTTAAAATGGAGTGATTTTGAGGCTTTTCTAGTTTTGCTAAAGGGGTCACTCCCGGTGAAGGGATCGTCGGCCCTTTCCTCGTCGAATGAGGGGCGGGATATATCATATATATCACTGTGCAAAGCAGAAACTATAGAAGCAATCAAAAGTCAAACCGAGTGTGTAGCATCAGCCAGTTATTGCTAAAGGAGTCACTCCCGGTGAAGGGATCTCGGTCCTTTCCTCATCGAATAAGGTGCAGGGTATATCATATATACCGCTATGCAAAGCAAGAACTGTAGCTACCTGTTTTGTTTAAAATTTGATTCTACAACATCTTAGGTTTCTTTTCTTTCATTAATCACATTAATGAAGTCCCATCATTTAAATACCTAAACATCACAGATAAATACGACGTACACTTATGCCATCCGCATTCGCCTCGATTTCCCCTCGTGCACCGTTAGGTTAGGTAACTAACGACATAGCAGGGCAGGGCTAGTGCGGGTGCAAAACATAAGTAACGTCTATATAATATATCATATATACTATATAAAGTATCTATCACAGAACATCACATGATCACATCACAGATATCGCAGCAGAAGAAACATATGAAACATTGGATATACTAGGACGTCCGTGTTTTCAATACGAGCCAGTATAAAACACGGATTCCACGGTCGTGATGAATAGCCAATCCCACACCCCTAGACCCCTACGAGAGCGGCAAGTAACCCTACCAATTCTAGGGTTAGGAGACCCGGACTCGACTCCTCGAGATGGTCTCCCACTGGACCTTAGAACCCGGTTACTTGTGCTCCCCTCCTTGGGTCTATCCTAGTGCAGAAAAGTAAATAATATACAAAGGGTGACAGCTTCCGCAACCTGGAAGTGCCCCAAATAAAAGAATATTACATACAAGTTTTTACATGAATGAAAAATGAAAAACACTCATCTCACATAAAAAACCCCGGCTATTCAAACACGACAATCCAATATAACATATCCAGCAACACATAACATCACATGTCATCAACGTAAGTAAATATGCGCATCCCAATTGTCGTTGACATATAGCAACGAAACCGGCGATATCACATATTACACTTACGGTCACAGAAAAGAAAGTGTAAAACTACAACAATTGGAATCCGCAACCTCTTTAGACATCGCATGCCTAATCAAAATGAAATACTTAGACATCACATGCCCAACAGTTATAAACCCCGCATTTTAGTCTTATTATCGAAAACTCTTTTCAATATCAAATGAAACTATACCGCTAGATTTATATCATTCATTCAGTTATCTCATAACTGTTTGTGAATTCCAATTATTGTATCCCATTCCGGATAAATAGAAAATATTAAACTTTCCGATCGAACATTCGAACACCCAAGTTTTCCTGAAACCTTCCAACACATGAAATAGGTTCAAAGACATTCACTTCATGCCTCAGTACCAACGGTCCAGCCGTAGAAGGGTCAAGCCAACGCCTCACATGCGGCACGCCGTACTGCCCCAAACCCGAAGGTTCAAAGGGCAGTTCAAGACGGTCACATAATCGAGTTAAGGTTTGTTGTCTTCTAGAGGGACCATCGCGTTACTTGCACTACTCAGAACGTCCTTAAACCACACAAAAATCCAACACTTGGATATTTTCTGGCAGGGGAAAAGTTGGGTATTTATATCCGGTCGCACTTTTTAACATATTCAAAAAATTATCCGGAAAGCACTTAGACAAAGTTCGATAATCCGATCGAAACGATGAACTCCCAATACAACCCAGAAAACTCAACTCTTGAGTTTAGATTAAAAATTCCCAGGAAAACCAGCACTGGAAACTAGGAATTACTGTGCAGAAATAAACTTTAGAAGGGATTAATTGGCCGCGGAACCGCCGCATTAGCCATGCTAATGCCGCGGTTCCACCGCGTATTGATGGAATCATGTTGTCGAAATTCACAGTAATTCTTAGATATTCCTGCTTATTTTTCTGCATATTTTTAATCTGGAAAAAACCCAGTTTTTGAAAAATGTACAGAGAGCAATATTGATTTTAGGGTTTCGGTTCGATCGGACTTCCAACTCCGTCTGCGCATCGCCTAAGGCTCTAGCTAGGCTCTGATACCGCTGTAGGGTTCCTAGGCACACAATAGAGGTCTCACAAGGCATCAACCATGCCAATTTCAAATTTTATGGGTGCCGAGAAACCCTAATACGGATCGTTGACTAGAAGTTTAGGCGAAATACGAATCTAGTTAACAACTTAACTAAAGATAAGAAGCTACAACCTTTGTAGATCCGGATATCCACTTCCTTGGCTCCACGTAGGCGTCCTCTCGCTGTCCATCTCGAATCCCGGACTCAATCGTCGGCTTGATCGGAGAAATGGGCGGACTAGGTCGTCGGCTTCGTGCCGAAGATGATCTACGTCGAGGCATCACAAGTTCAAGCTCCGACTTCACAAATTTGTGAAACTTGTGAAGAAAACACCCAAAACAACTTGGCAAGAGGTATAGGGTGAAGAAATAGGAGGTGGGTTCACTTTGGAATTGGATTTCTCACTTTAGAACTCAAGTTGCCATTGATGGCATCAAGCTTTCTTGAAGAAGAAGATGATGAAGAAGAAGAAAGAATATGATAAGTGTTGAATTAAAATGAAAAATAATCCAATACTTATCATAAGCTAACCATAGTAGAGTGTAGAGAATAGACCATGGTTACTTGGATGGGTTAGGGTTAAGCATGAAGACAAGAATGGTTAAGAAGTTAAAGCTTCATGAAGCTTCAACTAGAAACAAACATAGCCACCATTCTTATCTAAATCTTTTCCAAATAAATAAACAAATAAATAAATGAAAAAGAAAACCCTAATCATCTCTTAACCATGGTTTAATCCTTTACACTTAACCACATGATCAAGTATCATCAAACATGATACAAATATGTGCACAAAAGTATATCACATATACTTCTTGCACATCAAGTGAGAAAATCCATTTAAAGTGAACCAATACTAGTTAATGCAAAGTAATATATCAAATATATAATTATACATTAAATCATTAAATCAACACTTGATTTAACGATCCGGTCATATCGCATATAACCGACTAGTATCCTATGTATCGGCTTATCGAATCAATCCTTGATTCGATATCTAGGTTATATCGAATATAACCAATCGATACATCCATCGCGAGAATGGAATACGGTATCACATACACGCATCATTCTTGGTCCTGCACATATCTCATATACACTCCTATTTCGTTTCGCTTGAGCCAGGAAACCTCTGTGTAGGACTCTAAAGACTCGTCAATTCGCCGGTAGCAGATGATGATCATATCAAGCACCCACAAGCCGCAAGCGGTCTGCTAAACGTAACGGCCATCCGGGTATTGAGCGATCAGAAGATCGACGAGCTAGCCTGCTCACACTCTTGTGAATCCAACCAGTAACACTTACCGTACAGTCCGGTCTGTTCGTCTGATATGTCGCATATCAAGTCTAGGGGTGGTAAACGTCAGACCCCAATAACCTATAAGTCGTGCCGATGTGAGGCTCATAACGGGTCGAGAAACTACTGGTAACACTTACCAGCAAATCTCTGATCAGCCCTGGCCAGGGACTTCCCTGTTACGGCCAATCGAGCACAGCGCAACATCAACCCCCAATACCGGGAGAGACAAAACCCCTCCTATCGCTCATTGCCTCCATATGACTCGGGACTGTACCCAAAGACCACCGTTTTGCACGCCCTCATGGACGTGGTAAGGTGGAGATCAAAGCACAGTGGGAATCACACAAGACTCTATGACGATCTCGGGTCTATAGACTAACCTGTACAAGTGTCACCTGAGAACTGCCATCTGACGTGAGGTATAATACCATCTGGGAGTTCTCGGCGAGTCCGTCCAGTGTACCCAGTCTCTACTGAGCACCCGTATACCATCTCTGATGTCAAACACCAATGGATATGGGATCATCCATCGCCCATCTCATGGGCCGAGAAGCGTATACGCTAGTCTACACTGGTATATCGATGCCCTGTCTCGATACACCTACGACTAGGGACCTTGAAGGATGTACCTATAGACTACCATGTCCCCACTAGTATGATCTGCATCATAGTCCAGGTAGTCAAGTACACATCCTAAGGGCTTTACTAACATGTAACTATAAGACAGTATAAAGAGACAAGTGTACATATTAAGATAAAGAGTAACCAGATAGCATACTATCATATCGAGCAAGAAAGTCATCTCTATATATGTCCAAGCATCCAATATAATATACATCATCTGTACAATACTGGCCTCTAGGGCATACATACAACTAACAAAAAGTCACATGTCAAGTTCTACCCATCATTGTCCAGGTTAATTTGAACCCACCCGTATATACCCTTGACGAAGATCAACAAGGTAATACGACTGTTCCAAACCAACGCATCTATTTATACTACATATGAACACCCAACAGCTACCGATCACTATGCCTTGACGAAGGTCAACAAACATAGCTTGAATACTATTGAATATTCATATGAAATGACGGAGGGCTACAAATGGTTTTGGCGAAACCGTGAACGTAGTGAACTTGATATAATCGAAGGAACCTTGATAGCTTTTAAAAGGAGTGGTTTAAGCTCCGCGTTTTTAAAAGTTTTCTATTTTGGAAAAAACCGAGTGGTTTTGAAATTGTTCCAACGATTTAACTTTGGTTTATTTTCTTTGCATTAATATAATGCGTCCCATCAATTAATCCTACCATTGCAGAAAACAACGAAAATATGACGTACGCTTATGCCATCCACATTAGCTACGGAGCCCTGTCATCACCCGTTAGGTTACTTAACTAACGACAGAGCGGGGGCTGAACTAGCGCGGAAGCAAAACATAAGCAACACCTACTAGATATTATATATAGATATATACATTCGTCAGATGCAATGATAGCCATTCCAGATCACAGATGAACACATTGGATATACTAGGAATCCGCGTTTCGTTCGAGACTGCAACGAAAGACGGATTACATGGTCGCGATGAATAGCCAAACCCCACCCTAGACCCCTACGGGTGCGGCAAACTACCCGCCAAGTACCCGAAGTGGAGCAACCTTCCTCAACAACGTAAGTAGGCCACTCGACACTTCAAAGTACCCGGTAGTTTGTGCACCCCTCCTTGGGTCTATCCTAGGAGCAAAAACAATTAAAGAAATAATATACAATGGCGGCTACAACCTCAACCCGGATGTGCGGCCATAAAATAATATTACATCAAATTACAAATTTTACATTGAATGAAAAATGAAAACTCTCATCTCACATCCCCGGCTATTCATCACGATGATCCAACCAGTTCATATACACAAACCAACATCACAGATATGTACAACCCCCACTAATCGACGTATAGCGATTAGCAGACGTTCAATACATATATCACATCAAAGAAGATCCGATTAGCTAAAGTACTTAAAATTTCGATCGATTACCAGATTTGAATCTACCCCAAGCACAACACAGTACTCAAAAAAATCTAGGCATAAACAAAATATCAGAGAAATCACAAAATACCAAGATAGACATTCTTCAGGAAAAACGAGCTGACTGGGAGTCGACTCGGCCGCGGATTCGCGGCGAAACCCATGGTTTCGCCGCGCTTCCGCGGCGGTCTCATCGAGTCACGATCTAGTTTTTCTTGGGTCTTCTTAAAAAATATTGCACGTATTTTTAAGGTCCCTGGAAAAAATTTGGACCACTTTTTAAAAACGACAGAAAACAAGCATTTTTGACGTGTTTTTGTGATTTCTCCGGTGATCGAATTTCTAACACTTTGCTAATAAGTTAGTAATGGTTTAGCGAGGCTCTGATACCACTATAAGTCTATGTTACCCACCCCGGTACTTACGGGGAGGCGGAATAGGTAAAAAAAACAAAATTTTAACACAAGGTAACATAGACTAAAACTTGAGGATCTTTGCCAAACCATTGCTAACAAACTACATGAGGTTCTATCTACTATGCAAGGAGATTATACCTCATGCTACTAGTCCTTCGGGTCTTCTTTGCTATCCTCCTCGTGTCCGTAGGCTCCATGGGTCGATCCGGATCATAGTCACCTCCGCGGCCTACTTGAGTCGAAGACGATCCACCCGAGAGTCTATAGTCCGAGCTCCACCTCAAGTTGAGGTAACTAGGGCAACAAGTTTGCTACTCTTGATGTCTTAAGTGATGTAGAGGAAGAAGATGGATTTGTTTGTCTATTTGGATCCTTATTTTCTCAACACATGAGAGCTAAAGGAAAAATCTAGAGAGGAGAAAGAGGGAGGAACCATGGGAGCTCTCTTTTGATGAGAGATAATGATGCATAAGAAAAACCATTTACTAATCTCTTATCATGATAAAATGTGATGGCTACTTGATTTGACCCATTTCATCTCAAAAATGAAACCAAAAGAATAAGAAGGATCTAGTGCTCTCAAGAAATATCCAAGTCAACAATGGTCAACTAGGTCAAATGGTTAAGCATGGTCAAATGGTCAAAGCAATTAGCCATAACACAATTATCATTAAAAAGATTAGTAAATATTTTCCTCACCTCATAATGGCTTTGACCGAATCAACGATCAGAACCCCAATGAGGCACCTCCTTCTTCGCTTCTCACAACCGTGCATACACACCCGCATCCGCATTCCGTAGAATGCGAATGCACAGAAGACAAAACTAATCCATCTATACAATACCGAGATCCGGCTTAAACCAAAGCCTACTAGTATCGTCTGCCCGAACATCATACGCGCACAAGTGCACGTAAGTGATGGCAGCCTTGCCGTAAAACCATACGGCCTCTACACCTTTTTCCCAGTGCAGGGAAACTCTCTGTGTGGGACACTAAAGACTCGACACTACGCTGACAGTGGGTTTAACCATAGACCGCAAGCGACACTAGCTGTACGTAACGGTCCCCAGGTAGATGTCGATAAGAAGGCCGATGAGGTAAACCCATCTGAACTCCTACTGAGCCTGAATGTGACAATCTCCGTACAGTCCGTTCTGTTCGTCTAAGAGTATCGCATGTCGGGCCTAGAGGGCGGTAAACGTCAGACCCTTAATAGCGGTACAAACCATGCCGGAGTGTAGCTCAAAACACCCTAAGAAACTACTGGAAACACTACCAGTAATTCTCGCTTGCCCTGGCCAGAGACTTTGTGTAATGGCTCTTCTAGACACAGCGCGATATCAACCACCTATACCGGGAGAGACGAATCCTATCTAACCGCTACTGCCTCCAAGTGCTTCGGGACTGCACCCAATTACTACCTGTTTGCATGACTCCTTTGAGCCGTGGTAGGGTAGTAATCAAATTACAGTGGGAACACACTCGAGGAGAAGTAGCAGTGTCAAGTCGACGGACTAAGCTGTACTCCTGTCACCTGGGAACTATTAACTGACGATAGGTATACTACCAACCAACAGTTCCCGACGAGTCTTGTCCAGTGTACTCATAACCTAACGAGCACCCACATACTATCTCCAGTACGACATACTAATGGCTGTGGGACAGACCATCTCCCCTGCTGGGATGAGAAGCGTATACGCTAGTCTACTCCGGAATATCGATGCCCCGTCTCGATAATCCTACGACTAGGGACCTGTATAAGGATGTACTTGTAGATTACCCAGCCCCCACTACTGTGACTGGCATTACAATGCTGGTAATCAAGCAAAGATCCTAAGGGCTCCACTAATATGTATAAGCAATATGCTAAAAGAAACACATGCGCATATTGAAGTAGAAACAAACTAAGTAGCTTACTACCATTTTGAGCAAGATTGTCTATACAACTGTGAATATCCCAAGCTTTCATTAAGTAATATACAAACTAGTATGATACAGTAATGGCCTCTAAGGCATATACACTAAAAGCAGGAGCCGGTTTACATTGCCTAATCTTCCTCCGTTTACCTCAAAACTTTGGTTATCCAGCCATAAACAGTGGAAACACAGTTTCAAATAAGTTTGGGGGTATGTATATACCATCTTGTATATATATATATATATGGATATTCTTGTCCGGTGCATATCTGTCACGACTCGAAAGTACGGAACGTGACTGGCACTTAGATTACGAGACGTCTAAAGGCGTAACGTAACCTAAGTCAGCCAAAGCCCAGAAAATCTAAACCAAAATCAAAAGAGTGGAGGAAACCTTTCATTAAAACGATTTTGAAATCAATTAAGTTGCATTGAACCCCTTTTTTAAAAACATCAAAAATTTCCAAAAATTTCGGCAGAGTCTCCTTTGTAAATTCTATCCCCCAAAATGGGTACAACAAGATATATAACCTGTAATCACAAAATGGCATCCCCAAGCGGGAGCTAGCTCTTCGCCCAAGGCGGATCACAATCACACGCAATATATATATGTAATATCAAGAAAAAAGCATAAAGAAATGCAAAATACAAGAAAACACAGCGTCGGCTCAAGTGAGCTCGACCAAAAGAAACCACATATACACAATCACTCTGTCTCATCATTAGGTCGCATATACACATAAGAAGTGGTAGATGGAGAATACTAGATACAAAAATAGTACAAAAAGAGATAAAAGTGCTCTCGCAACCCACCTAGGAGCAATGTCGTGAGTCTGAGCAAAAGAAGTCACTAATAAGATAAGCCGCCGCTACAAGGCTGATGAGTCCGACCTGCAAGACACTGTGGCACAACGGGGGTGAGTTGCCAGCTCGTGAGTAGAATATAACATCTAGTAAGGCTATCGTAAGAATGCACGCAAATGCGACACAGCATGTATGTCCAGATGTGATGTAATACCTCTAGTATGCATGCACATGTATGCAATGTCAATATTAAATCCTTAAGTGTTTTAATTGCTATGAGTTCTGCATTATTAACTTTAGAAAATTATATCTGTATAATAGCTAAATACCATCAAGAAATCATCTGAAACCCGTGTCAAGCATCGACACCAAATATGAAAACACATCTGTCTCAATGTCTCACTGTATCAATGTCTCAATACATCGTGCTCCGTCAGTCCGGATCAACCCATATCATCAAATCTCATGACAACGGTCAGTATCCTCCAGATATCCGCCGCGCCAGACATCACCGGTAGGTAGTCTTCCCCTGCCAAGCTCATCGTCTACAACTCGATCTTCTTGCCCCGGCGTACCATACCGGGCCCACCATGTACCCGAGACAGTTCATCCACGCCTCGAATCGGGTCTCGAAATCCAACAGAAAACATGAAAACTCATGATGGACGACACATACATCACGAGTAAACCGCAACTTTGTTTTAAAAATGATAAATATAAGCTTTTGTTAAATTCTTGCGGTTTTCCCCAAAATCCAGAAATTGCAGCAATACTGAAAACCTCAAGAAAATCATAATACCCAACATGTTGTATATGATAATTGTCTATGACATCAAGGTATGCGATGTGATTTGTGGCTAGAAATCTATGTAAGTATGATGATGATGCGAGGTATATACATGCTATGCGATTTCATATATCATGTATGATGCAAGTGGTGATACTAAGCTAAACAAGTTCTATGGTGCTCGTGGTATGGCAATTACCAAAGGCGTGTGTGTCACATGAATAGTGCGCGTGCAACAAAAGCCAATGGTAATGCTGTACGTGTCCTACGAAGTGATATCGCATATGTCTATATGGATATCCTATGCAAATCTTGCAGACGAATAGCTATAAATGTATGAAATGTGAATGAGAGGGGGTTAGCTAACTAACAATGCATATATAGCAAGAAATAAAGTAATCCTAACTAGGGGGCGCCTCGCGCCATCCAGACGATTCCCCCATAGATGAATACATCTACTCACCTGAATTCCTCGCTAATCCGATCCGACCACCGCTTTGCCTTTGCGCGCCGCGTCCGATATTTCCGCGACCGATCCTTGAATTGCATAACACACAATATAAGATTACATATTCCTAAAACGACGCAAGTCACAATATAAAAAGATCGACGTTCATGAATTAGTCACAACGTGCACTCGGTGCGCGGAAAACACACGAAAATCGCTAAAACCTTAACTAAACTCGTCATTTCGGTGCAACCGCCAAAGCTAAAACCCGACTAGACAAAACCCCGTACTCACGGACACTAATAGTCGTATGAGATGCTAATTATATTGCTAATATAACTCAATTAGATCACCTCCTAAAAATTTAGAAAAACTAGTAAACATTGATATAGAAATATCGATGCAATTATCGCGATTTAACGGTGTAGCAATCGCTACATCGCACAAACAACCATTCTAACCAACTAGATAACCACTACCCTAACTTAAACCCACTTATCCTACAACAAACCCTAATTAGGGCGTCAACACCTCTCTTGAAAATCATGAGCAAACAAATAAAACCACATTTCACACTTAAACTACTAAATCTAGCAAGCTTAAACTACAATTAACAACTAGATTAGGATTTATACCTTACAAGTGTTGATTCCTAACTTGCGCTAGCCTCCAAGACACCTCTTTTCTCTACTTTTCAAACAAATTAGTGTGTGAGAGAAGATAGAATAGGAATTTGGTTTGAATTTGAGAAGGAAAAGTGTGTATTTTTTATGGATTTTGTTGATTTTTGCAAGAATTTATAGCAAGAGAAGTGAGGGAAAAGGGAAGGGGAGTAGCAGCAAGCTCGGCCTGAGGATGAGGGGGGAGTTATGAGTGAATTGTGTAGAAAATTCTACACATAAAGCATCCTTTAAGGTCATTTAATGTACAAAATATCAATTCTTTACAAAAAAAACCCTTTTTCATTCATTTTTTTGCCATGAAACAATAAATCTTGGAAAGTTTTGGAAAAAATTTTGTTAATACTAAATTTTAGTTTATTATGGTTCCTAATTATATAATTTACCCAATTAAATTTGTATTTATCACTAATTAAATGTATTTCTAAAAGCTTAAAATAATATTAAAAATAATTAATTAAGATTTTTTTTTAATTAACTAGAAAATTTTAAGTGACATTTTAGTGACCAATTTATAGTAATATCCTATCTAAATTTTGTATAATAAGGTCTATAATGAAAAATACCTATTTTGACTTTTTACGGAAAAGACTGCTAATTTAGTCGATTACGGAAAAACCGCCTAAACGATTTTCGAAGCGTTACAATCTTCCCCCCTTAAAGAAATTCGGTCCCCGAATTTAGAATTTAACTACGCGTACCTTCAAAAAGATGGGGATATCTCTTCCTCATCTCGACCTCGGTCTCCCAGGTGACCTCCTCACTGTTCGGGCCACGCCAAAGGACCTTGACGGACGGTATAACCTTCGACCTCAATTTCTTCACCTGCCGATCCAAAATGACCACCGGCTGCTCGGTGAATGAAAGATCATGCTCTAGCTGGATCGTCTGGTGCCGAATCGCATGGGAAGGATCATGAATGTACTTGCGGAGCATCGAAACATGGAACACGGGGTGAACATCGGGGAAGCTGGGCAGAAGAGCTAACCGATAAGCGACTGGACCAACACGCTCTAGGATCTCGAAGGGACCAACATATCTAGGACTAAGTTTCCCTTTCCGCCCAAATCTCATCAAACCCTTCATCGGAGAGACCTTCAGGAAAACATGATCGCCAACAGCGAACTCGAGTCGGCGACGGCGCCTGTCAGCATATGATTTCTGCCTACTCTGTGCCGCTCTCATCCTGTCCCGAATCAGCTGTATCTTCTCGGTCGTCTCCTGTACGATCTGCGGCCCCAAAATACCGCTCTCCCTGAGCTCTGTCCAACATACAGGCGTTCGACATCTCCTCCCATAAATAGCCTCGAAAGGTGCCATCTAAATCGTCTCCTGGAAGCTATTATTGTAGGAGAACTCGATCAAGGGCAAATGACGATCCCAGCTACCACCGAAATCCAAAACACAAGCTCTGAGCATGTCCTCAAAAGTATGAATAGTACGCTCCGACTGACCGTCAGTCTGCGGATGAGAGGCTGTGCTAAAACTCAATCGGGTACCCAAAACTTCCTGAAGTTTCTGCCACAATCGGCTGGTAAACTGGGTGCCCCGGTCGGACACAATACAAGTCGGGACGCCATGCAGTCGCACGATCTCATCGATATAAACCTGGGCGTACTGAGAAAATCCAAAAGTGGTCTTCACTGGCAGGAAATGAGCCGCTTTCCTCAGTCGATCCACAATCACCCAAATAGAGTCATACCCTTGACTGGTCCTGGGTAGACCCACAATGAAGTCCATGGAGACCTGTTCCCATTTCCACTCAGGGATGGGCAAAGGCTGTAACTCGCCGGCTGGCCTCTGGTGCTCGGCCTTGACTTGCTGACAATTCAGGCATCTCGACACAAAGTCTGTAACATCCTTCTTCATTCCGTCCCACCAGTAAACCTCTCTCAAATCACGGTACATCTTGGTGGAACCTGGATGCACACTGTATACTGATCTATGTGCCTCCTGGAGGATATCGTGCCTCAGTACCTCAGAATCTGGTATGCACAGTTGAGTCCCAAATTGAAGTATCCCCTGATCATCAATCACGAACTCAGAAACTCTGCCCTGCCGAATCTGCTCAATAATCTCTAAAATACGGGCATCGTCCGACTGTGCCTCGCGGATACGGTCAAGTAACTATAGGCGTGCTCTGAAATGGGCCAGCTGTCTCCCTGTAGGAGTAAACTCGAATTGCACTCTGCTATCACATAAAACCTACCAATCCGCCGTCGACTGCATCTGTACTGCGCTCAAACAAGATAAGCTACCTCCGGGTCTCCTACTCAAAGCATCTGCCACCACATTCGCCTTGCCCGGATGGTATAGAATCTTACAGTCATAATCTTTCACCAACTCTATCCAACGGCGCTGTCTCAGATTCAGATCTCGGTGCTGAAAGATATACCTCAAACTCTTGTGGTCAGTGAATATCTGGCACGACTCACCGTATAGGTAATGTCTCCAGATCTTAAGTGCAAATACCACTGTAGCAATCTCTAAATCATGAGTGGGGTAGTTCTGTTCGTGTTTCCTCAGCTGCCGAGAAGCATACGCGATAACTCTGTCGTGCTGCATCAATACACAGCCCAGCCCCACTCGAGAAGCATCACAATATACCACGAACCCGCCTGATCCTGAAGGCAAAGCTAACACCGGTGCAGTATTCAGACGAGTCTTCAACTGCTGGAAACTATCCTCACATGCCTCGGTCCAATCAAAAAGGACCCCCTTCCGGGTCAACCCGGTCAGCGGTGCAGCAATACGGGAGAAATCCTGGGCAAAACGTCGATAATAGCCGGCCAGACCCAGAAAGCTGCGAACCTCTGTAACTGATACCGGTCTAGGCCAACGCTGAACTGCCTCGATCTTCTTTGGGTCCATACAAATACCATCTCTCGTCACCACATGATCCAAGAAGTCGACACTGTCTAACCAGAATGCGCACTTGGAAAATTTGGCGAACAGTTGATACTCCCTCAATGTCTGCAAGGTGATACGAAAGTGTTGCTCATGCTCCTCCCGGCTCCGAGAATAAACCAAGATGTCGTCAATGAACACAATGATGAACTGATCGAGATACGGCCTGAATACACGGTTCATCAAGTCCATAAATGCTTCCGGGGCATTGGTGAGCCCGAACGACATCACCAAGAACTTATAATGACCATATCGAGTACGAAAAGCGGTCTTCGGAATATCCTGCTTCCGAACCCGCAACTGGTGATAACCTGACCGCAAATCAACCTTCGAGAAAAACCCTGCACCCTGGAGCTGATCGAATAAGTCATCAATGCGGGTAGGGGATATCTTTTCCGCACAGTAACCCGGTTCAGCTGACGATAATCAATGCATAAGCACATACTTCCGTCCTTCTTCCTAACAAACAGGACGGGAGCACCCCAACGTAACACACTCGGTCGGATAAGCCCTTTGTCCAGCAAGTCCTATAACTGATCCTTCAGCTCTCTCAGCTCCGCCGGGGCCATCCGATAAGGCGGTATAGAGATAGGCCCCGTGCCGGGGATCAGGTCGATGCAGAACTCAATCTCGCGCTCTGGTGGTAGACCGGCAGCTCGTCAGGGAATACATCAGGAAACTCTCTCACAACAGGGACCTGGTCCAACGGAACCTCTGTAGAGCTAGTATCACAAACATAGGCTAAGAATCCCTGACACCCTTTCCTCAAGAGCTGACTAGCGCGAAGAGAAGAAATCAAGCTGGGAAGGGTAGTGCTATGATCTCCCTGAATAACAAGAACCGGCTCACCAGGAAAACTGAATCTGACTGCTTTCTCACGGCAGTCCACGGATGCATAACAGGTGGCTAGCCAGTCCATACCAAGAAGAACGTCAAAGTCTAGCATATCGAGGAGAATCAAATCAACTGAAGAAACTCTCTCCTCGATACGAACGGAACATGATCGGTACACAAAACGAGCAACAAACGACTCGCCTACTGGTTTAATAACGACAAGCGCCTGATCTAACGAAGAAGACTCTCGGCCCAACCTCGGTGCAAAGTACGTGGATACATAGGAATGTGTGGAGCCTGGATCGAATAATACCTGTGCATCAAAAGAACATACTGGCAGAGTACCTGTCACGACGGCATTGGATGCCTGTGCATCCTGAGGAGTCAACGCGAACACTCGGGCCTGTCCACCACTAATAGTTGGTTGTCCTCTTCCTCTACCTCGGCCTCTGCCTCTGTCGCCTAGTCCTCTCTGAACCGGACCGCCACGCCCACGACCTCTAGGAGCATCTGGCTAGCGTGGAGCATCATCAGGAGTAGGAAGTAGAGCTCTCTGAGGAGGTGGTGAAGGTGGTAAGGTCACATGCGGGACTGTCGCCATGCCCTGGCGCCCCATGGTACAGTCTCTGACACGGTGGTACTGACTCCCACACCGAAAACATCCTGGCGACGACTGCTGGGTTTGTGGATATGAACCAAATAACTGACCTCGTCTCAATCCTCTGCCTCCACCATCTCCCGGAAATAATCTATCGCGGTGTCTACCCGTCTGCCGCTGAGCTGGCATATCAGTACGGATCCTCTTCGGCCTAGAAACGACCGGAGTCTCAGAAATACGCTCCTCCAAAAGTAAGGCTGTATCCATCGCGGCTGCGTATGTATCAAAGTGCTGGGTGCCGATGGCAAGGAATAACTGTGTGTCAAGCCCTCGCACAAACCTCTTTATTCTCTTCTCTTTCGTGTCTACTAGGTATGGAGCATATCGAGACAACTGGGTAAACTGTATATCATACTCCGACACCGTCATCACAGGAGTCTTGCGCAGAGACTCAAAACTACGGGCTCGAGCATCTCGGACACTCTCCAGAAGAAAACGGGGAAGAAATGCATCTATAAACTCATCCCAGGTCATAGAAGGTAGACCTGCAGCTCGGCCTCTCTCTACTGAATCATACCATGTCTGGGCAAGACCCTCCAGACGAAAACTCGCGAACTCCACCAATCTATCATCAGAACACCTCAACGAACGGCAAATCCTAGCCATCCTGTCCAGAAATGCCTGTGGGTCCTCTGTCGCATCCGTACCGGTAAAAGCTGGAGGTCTCAATCTCATGAACTCTTGTAGTGAAACAGGGATAATCGCAGTAGTAGCAGGAGCGACCATCTGTGCAGCAGGTACAATCGTGGTCTGTGCGGTAGAAGGAATGTCCTCGGACCTCTGTGCCCCACTGGACTCAACTCAAGATCCCATCATCTGTCGCAACTCCTGCATGCCGGCCTCTAATCTGGCAATACGGTCTGGATAAGGTGGATCAATATGACCATGAGGGGTAGGCATATCATCCCGCTCGATCCTCGCCTCAGACGAGCCCGCTCGAATCTCATCCCTAGCGGTAGCCCGCTGAGCTCTCGTGGTCTTTGGCGGCATCGAAACTGGAATAAGAAACAGGACCGATAAGAACATTGCAATTGAATCAAGGAATGCAAGGAATCAAGAAGGGAAATACAAGCAATTATGTCCTAAGGTCACTTAAGCGGAGTACCGTATCGAAAGTATGCCGCGGAACATACCCACGGTACGCCACTCTGCTTAAGTCACCTACTCCATCTACCAAGGTCGTCCTACACTCAGAAAGGTAAAACCTACGCTCTGATACCAACTTTGTCATGACCCGAAAGTACGGAACGTGACTGGCACTTAGATTACGAGATGTCTAAAGGCGTAACGTAACCTAAGTCAGCCAAAGCCCAGAAAATCTAAACCAAAATCAAAAGAGTGGAGGAAACCTTTCATGAAAACGATTTTGAAATCAATTAAGTTGCATTGAACCCCTTTTTTAAAAACATCAAAAATTTCTGAAAATTTCGGCAGAGTCTCCTTTGTAAATTCTATCCCCCAAAATGGGTACAACAAGATATATAACCTGTAATCACAAAATGGCATCCCCAAGTGGGAGCTAGCTCTTCGCCCAAGGCGGATCACAATCACACGCAATATATATATGTAATATCAAGAAAAGAGCATAAAGAAATGCAAAATACAAGAAAACACAACGTCGGCTCAAGTGAGCTCGACCAAAAGAAACCACATATACACAATCACTCAGTCTCATCACTAGGTCGCATATACACATAAAAAGTGGTAGATGGAGAATACTAGATACAAAAATAGTACAAAAAGAGATAAAAGTGCTCTCGCAACCCACCTAGGAGCAATGTCGCGAGTCTGAGCAAAAGAAGTCACTAATAAGATAAGCCGCTGCTACAAGGCTGATGAGTCCGACCTGCAAGACACTGTGGCACAACGGGGGTGAGTTGCCAGCTCGTGAGTAGAATATAACATCTAGTAAGGCTATCGTAAGAATGCACGCAAATGCGTCACAGCATGTATGTCCAGATGTGATGTAATACCTCTAGTATGCATGCACATGTATGCAATGTCAATACTAAATCTTTAAGTGTTTTAATTGCTATGAGTTCTGCATTATTAACTTTAGAAAAAGAATATCTGTATCATAGCTAAATACCATCAAGAAATCATCTGAAACCCGTGTCAAGCATCGACACCAAATATGAAAACACATCTGTCTCAATGTCTCACTGTATCAATGTCTCAATACATCGGGCTCCGTCAGTCCGGATCGGCCCATATCATCAAATCTCACGACAACGGTCGGTATCCTCCGGATATCCGCCGCGCCAGACATCACCGGTAGGTAGTCTTCCTCTGCCAGGCTTATTGTCTACAACTCGATCTTCTTGCCCCGGGATACCATACCGGGCCCACCATGTACCCGAGACGGTTCATCCACTCCTCGAATCGGGTCTCGAAATCCAACAGAAAACATAAAAACTCATGGTGGTCGACACATACATCACGAGAAAACCGCAACTTTGTTTTAAAAATGATAAATATAAGCTTTTGTTAAATTCTTGCGGTTTTCCCCAAAATCCAGAAATCGCAGCAATACTGAAATCCTCAAGAAAATCATAATACCCAACATGTTGTATATGATAATTGTCTATGACATCAAGGTATGCGATGTGATTTGTGGCTAGAAATCTATGTAAGTATGATGATGATGCGAGGTATATACATGCCATGTGATTTCATATATCATGTATGATGCAAGTGGTGATACTAAGCTAAACAGGTTCTATGGTGCTCGTGGCATGGCAATTACCAAAGGCGTATGTGTCACATGAATAGTGCGCGTGCAACAGGAGCCAATGGTAATGGTGTACGTGTCCTACGAAGTGATATCGCACATGTGTATATGGATATCCTATGCAAATCTTGCAGACGAATAGCTATAAATATATGAAATGTGAATGGGGGTGGGTTAGCTAACTAACAATGCATATGTAGCAAGAAATAAAGTAATCCTATCTAGGGGCGCCTCGCGCCATCCCGACGATTCCTCCATAGATGAATACATCTACTCACCTGAATACCTCGCTAATCCGATCCGACCACCGCTTTGCCTTTGCGCGCCGCGTCCGATATTTCCGCGACCGATCCTAGAATTGCATAAAACACAATATAAGATTACATATTCCTAAAATGACGCAAGTCACAATATAAAATGATCGATGTTCATGAATTAGTCACAACGTGCACTCGGTGCGCGGAAAACACACGAAAATCGCTAAAACCTTAAATAAACTCGTCATTTCGGTGCAACCGCCAAAGCTAAAACCCGACTAGACAAATCCCAGCATTCACTCACACTAATAGTCGTATGAGATGCTAATTATATCTCTAATATAACGCAATTAGAACACCTCCTAAAAATTTAGAAAAACTAGTAAGCATTGACATAGAAATATCGATGCAATTGTCGCGATTTAACGGTGTAGCGATCGCTACATCGCACAAACAACCATTCTAACCAACTAGATAACCACTACCCTAACTTAAACCCACTTATCCTACAACAAACCCTAATTAGGGCGTCAACACCTCTCTTGAAAATCATGAGCAAACAAATTAAACCACATTTCACACTTAAACTACTAAATCTAGCAAGCATAAACTACAATTAACAACTAGATTAGGATTTATACCTTACAAGTGTTGATTCCTAACTTGCACTAGCCTCCAAGACACCTCTTTTCTCCTCTTTTGAAACAAATTAGGGTTTGAGAGAAGATAGAATAGGAATTTGGTTTGAATTTGAGAAGGAAAAGTGTGTATTTTTTTATGGATTTTGTTGATTTTTGCAAGAATTTAAAGCAAGAGAAGTGAGGGAAAAAGGGAAGGGGAGCAGCAGCAAGCTCGGCCTGAGGATAAGGGGGGAGTTATGAGTGAATTGTGTAGAAAATTCTACACATAAAGCATCCTTTAAGGTCATTTAATGCACAAAATATCAATTCTTTACAAAAAAAAACCCTTTTTCATTCATTTTTTTTCCATGAAACAATAAATCTTGGAAAGTTTTGGAAAATTTTTTGTTAATCCTAAATTTTAGTTTATTATGGTTCCTAATTATATAATTTACCCAATGAAATTTGTATTTATCCCTAATTAAATGTATTTTTAAAAGCTTAAAATAATATTAAAAATAATTAATTAAGATTTTTTTAATTAACTAGAAAATTTTAAGTAACATTTTAGTGACCAATTTATAGTAATATCTTATCTAAATTTTGTATAATAAGGTCTATAATGAAAAATACCTATTTTGACTTTTTACGGAAAAAACTGCTAATTTAGCCGATTACCGAAAAACTGCCTAAACGATTTTCGAAGCGTTACAATATCCATTTTGTTTTGTTCTTCTGACGAGCATCCTGGTCTTATAAATGCTCGGTTTTGTGTGTCGGGATATTTCTTGCCTGGTGAAATTCCCTTTTGTAAAAAAGAAAAAGAAAAAAAGGACAGGTTCTTTTGTAAATATTCAAGAATTTGTGAGATAGGGTAATTCATAAAAAAAGAAATAAAGAAATAATTCCAAAATTTAGAAGGTTTTTTGTGCAAAAAGAGGCCTCATTTTGACCAATCTTTGACTTTCCCTTTTAAAAAAACCCCTCTTCTCTTATTTCTCCCGAGCCCGAGTCTTTAGCCCCCATTTCTCACAAATCCCTAGCCGATACCCTAAGATCCGACGACCTGACCGCGAAATTGCCGCCTGACGGTTCCCAGACTACATATCCGCGGCCGAACTTCCACTGCACCCTCTAAAAATTTTATAGGAGGTTTGATATTTCTATATCATCTATTTAGAACCATTAAAATTGTATTTTCTGTTCAAATGGCTCATAGTTTTCAATTTGAGAGGGATTTCTCTGAAATGTTCGCTTATGACATGTTTGGTAGTTATTTTGGCGACGAAATACGAAAACGTGGATGAAATTACTTATTGTACAACCATCCAAACGCATTCGTGCTTTTGAATCTCGTTGATGATTATTTTGAGAGCATGGAGGAGAGATGTTTAGCTAATTATGGGTATATATGCTTGTTTTGGGGGGATCAAGAAATTGTGGTAGATAGGAACTTGATTCATGAAGTAATTTTGATAACCCGTATCCCCGCTCACGACCAACCCATTCGATTTGAGGATTACATACCATTGATGGGCGATTGTTGTTATAGGGAACCCAAGAAAGAAATTCTTGGACGTATGCTATATGCGAATGTATTAACCGCGTGCCGTTGGGCACAAAATAATATATTTGTTAGTTCGCATAACACCACTTTTTTCACTCCATCCTTACACATTGTGCACCGTACCGTTATACTCGATTGGTGCCAGCAAAGGGGTAACCAATTATCCGTGCATAATGTTAGTGACACAATTGTGTCTCTATTTTCTTCCTGTAGAGAAGTTTGATGCTTTTATGCATATGAGGGTTACCATTCGACCCCTAGTTGAGAGTGTGTCCATGTCATACACTAGACTTCACGGGTTATGGTCGCTCACCGAGCCGACTGAGGATGTGATTGCAGAGACCCCCAGCTTGAGTTCCACAGCGAGCGATGAGGAGCTGCCCCCGCCGAGCTAGCATGCTTGCTGCGGCGTAGGGGGGTTGAGAGAATGTTAGGGATGCTGACGAATTTTGATTAGCGTATTACGAGTCTAGAGCAGGGGATGTCAACCCTGTTGGCACGGGGTGAGAGAGCGAGATCAAGGGATCGTAGTGCTGATACCTGTAGAACTGGCATGAGTGGTACTGCATCTGGTTCTAGGAGACGCAGTAGGCAGCAGTGAGGGCACTACTGTGAGTAAGTTTAGGGGTGGGGTTTGTTGTAAATAGCTATCCATGCATTCTACATCTGCACGTTTTTTTGTAAATATTTGTTCTATTGTTTGCATGTTTAAATTTCGCATCGCATTATGTTTATATTTCTGCATTATATTGTTATCCCTAAAACCCATAAAAATTTGAAACTTAAAAAGAAAAAAACACATTGCATCATATTTATATTTATGCATTGCATTGTTATCCTAAAAAACCAAAAATAAAATTTGGTAAAAAAAGATGAAGAAGAAAAAACCAAAAAATGTGTCAAACTTGGCTATTTAGACTCGAGTTTGACATGAAAGTTGAGTAGATAGAAATAACTAAATCCTATGCTTAGTAATTGAAACCATAAAAATAACCCTCCTTGAAGTATAACTGTAGTAAATATACATCCTTACAGTTTTTTTAGAAGTAAGTAATCTTGAGTTCAGTTCTTGAGTTAAGTTGAAATGAAAAGAAATTATAGAAAGCTTTATTGAAGAATAAGTTTGAAATATAGTTTCTATTCTCAAGTCCAAATTCGAAAAGTATATACCCCACAAACTGCACTTACATACACCTTAGAACTTGGGACAGTATAGGATACCTAGAAATACTCTTGTCTGAAAGTCTAGTATGAAAGAAAAAATGGTATTTATAACTAACCACCAAAAGAGCGTCGTTGAAAAATATATCCGGTCTTGCAAAAAAAATTGGGTATATTACAAGACCTAGAAACTGCTATTTACGCCTTAATAAGCTCACACACTCGGTAATCGGCTGATTAGTGCCTCAGGAAGCAGTAGTAGTTCCTTGAAAAGAGTGTGAGCAAATCCGCTCATCATTAAATACAAAGAAGTAGTACTAGGTATTAGGGCATGGGTACTGTAGCTTGAATTGAATTCCTAAGTGTAGGGATGAAATTACACACATGTATGGGTATATGATCGATGTTTGGAGGAAAGATAGGAATGAAGAGCATGGCTTATATCTTCCTTAAAAATGATAGAAATTTCGTATTGGAGACTATGCTTTAGAAGGAAAACTCAAGAGAAACCGAGATCTTTATAAATTGGCAAAACGTATAGGATCTTAAGTTAAATGAATAGGATGTGTGAAGAATAAGGGATGGATATTTCTAACTTAGGATGATAGAGTTTCTTGCTAGAATGTTGAACTGTAGGATTAGAGTCGACGGCCAACTTAACAGGATTTTGTGGGTAGTATCCGCCGAAAACTTTCAGGAGACAAAACTCCTCCTCTAGGGCAACTTAGGGGTTTAACGGCTTATTACACACGCTAAGTGCAACAGTAATGCCTACGAAAGTGACTTTTTAGAAATAAAATGGCTTTGCTCGGGACGAGCAAAAGATAAGTTTGGGGGTATTTGTTCATATCAGAATTTTGCACTTTTATACTACCCATTCTTGATCGCATTGCATATAATTAGGTACTTTTGATCCGTGTTTTCTACAAAATTGCAGGTTACAGGTTTTCAGTCCAAAACAATGAAAATCATGAACAGTCACGACAAATCCAGGACAATTGCCAATAACGGATAAAAATACGGGTTCCGTTCACCATCCGTCAGGTGCCGCTTACCAGTTCAGGAGACAAAGATCAAACAAGGGTCATTCAATCACAAAGCACGAGAGAGGTATCACGAAAATTAAGTTGACAATGCGGAGCTCAAGAAAATCAAGGAAAAAAGCCTACACATTTTCATCTTTTGGACTGTTGAAAATCTGGGAGAAAAATGGAAGGATTCTGCAAAAACAAGTGTACTAAACATAGTAATAAAGTAACACAAGGCAGCCGGAGAAATTTGGAGTTCCAACTGCCCAAAATGGCCGCGGTTCCGCGGTCTAAGGCTCCTATTAGCGGCGGTTCCGCAGCCAATACGTGGCGTCCTGCGCCAAATTTTCAAGGGTAGTTTTGACATTTTGTAAAGGTTCAGAAAAAGACCCTAGGGCTTCACTTCACTACCTATAAATACTTCATATCAGAGCCATATGAAGGATGTATATTTTCACTAGTTTTTTGTTAGAATTTAGTGTAACATCTTCTTCTTCATCATCTTTCCTCCATTAAAATTATAGTGAGAGCTTTTGAGTGGATGACGAATGAAGAGGAGTGTTTTTTATATGCATGTTTTGTAATTTGTTAATTGGTTTTCATATATATTACTTGTTATTTTCTTTGTTAAGTAGCTGTTGGTTTTCTTGTTCTTTTTCTTCTTCTCTTTTCTTTTATCCTTATAACCAAGATGTTTAAGAGTGATCATTTCCTAGGTGAGGTCCCAAGTAGATAGTTGTAATTTTTTATATCATTGCTTTCTATCTTCTTACTTGTTTTATTTTCTTTTATTTTATAATGAGTGAGTAGTTTCTCACTTGTTAGGGAAGGATAAGGAATGTTTGAGAGAAGGAAATCTCTCTCACTCTTTTCTTTGGCCAACAACTTGATTCGATCTCCCGTCAAGACAACCACAATCCGCTCCCTATGACACCTTATCCAATATGATAGCGGTGACACCCTAGTGAGACCGGTTGTAGTTGAATTGACCATAGGTTATGGTTAAGAGCCAAGAACGGACGGACAAGGACCAAAAGGAAGGAACTAAGCGTTGGAAAGCCTAGCTTATACTTGCAAGTTTCCTTTCTAGTCATGCTAATCCCCGTTGTTGCCGATTACCATAACATTGATATCAAGAGTGGCAAACGAAGGAGTGAATGAACTCTTAACTCAATCTAACATAATCCTAACAATCTTCTATTACCATACATATCTAAGCATATGGTTAACTTTGAAAAAACTTGGACAATTTAGACTTAACTCGTTAAAACACTAAGAAAAAGATTCCTATCTCTCTATGGACCCGTACTCAACCGGCTAGCTACCAAGTAAAACTATCCTGATTGCGGTAATTGAAACTGCATAAAAACTTAACAATCAGTTCCTTCAAAGATTATGAACAAAAGGAAGAAAATTCTAATTCAATTGAAGGAGTTCTTCCCCATTGAAGCGGCTGAGATTCTGGAGGAGTTAGAAGAAGACTTCGATGAAGAGATCCCTATAGTGACCTGCTACGTCGTCCACCTTGGTAGCAACTCTAAGGAAGAACTCTGTTTTCCCAAAGAGGACAAGGAGCTCGCCACGAAGGCCAATCAAATCCAGCTCAGAAGCGGCAAGGCTCTACCGCTAAATCAAGGCAACGCCCCAAAAGGGAAGGAAAAACTGGTCGCTAATGAAGAAAATGGTGTAAAGCCGACTGATGAAGATTTGAGTTCTCCGATAGATTACAATGTCTTGGCTCACCTCCGCAAGCTTCCGTCTTTCTTAAGCATCTATGATGCTCTGGTCCTATCCAAGGAGCTCAGAGACGTTCTCATTCATGCCTTGCAAAACCCCGAGTGGTATCAGGCTCGTTTCATGGAAATTAATATGAAAGAGGCTCAATACACTCTGCATACAGCCGCGATCACATTTAAAGATGAAGACCTATTACTGGGAACAGCTGAGCATAACCGGCCGCTTTACGTGAAAGGGTACAGCGATGGAGACCAAATTAATCGTATATTGATTGATCCGGGGTCCTCAGTGAACATCATGAACTTGCGGACTCTGAAGAGTTTGTCATTAGACTTCCGACACCTGTCAAGGGAAAGGATAGTCATCCAAGGCTTCAACCAAAACTGCCAGCAAGTTCTGAGGTCCATAGCTCTGCCAATCAAATTTAGGGATCTGCAAACCGAAGCTAAAATATACATGATAGATGTTGACACATCTTATAAGATTCTCATAGGACGGCCATGGTTCCACGATTACGGTATTGTTCCATTAACTCTCCATCAGTGGGTGAAGTATACAAAAAATGGCGGAGAAAGACGTATTGATTGAGACATCCAGCCGTTCGGTACGTATAAAGTCCGATATGAAGATTCTCGGTACTTTATGAACCCCCAAAGTGCTGAGCCACAGCTGACCAAGGGCAGAACGTCTCCGAAACTCAAAAGCCAATTTGAGACGGCTGTCACTTTCAAAAGAAAAAACCCTAAGTGCGTCTGTGTTTCGACAGTGACACTGATGAGTCCAACACTGGAAATCTATCCTTCCGTAAAACGCGTCGTCATTTCGGTAGCGATACGAATGAGTCTTATATTGAAGGCCCATCCGGAAGCAAAATTCGCCCCCATTTAGGCAGCGACGCTGAATAATTAGAAAAAGAGGACCCGTCTTGCAGTAGGTGTGCAAATTGGGCTCTGATGCAAAAAGTGAAACTAAGAGAGACCTTCGAAGTTACAAAAGGGTCCCTAGCTATCATAAGGGTGCCGGAGCAGATGTGTAAAGAGCTTGATACATTGTCAGTCTCTACCGTGGACTAGCTGGAAACTTACTACATTCCTGGAAGGAAAAGCGAGCAGAAGGGCATCCTGTTTTATAGGTCAAATCCTATCGCACACCCGAGTGATTTGTCTATCATTTGCCTTCACTATGAGAGAGACATAAGGCCATCCTCAATCCTAGATATTGCGCGCCCGAGATGCGGGAATATTTTAAAAAGTGTGGATGTCGGTTATATCAAACGGACTCTGAAGCGAAATTTTATGAGAGGCTATGGCATCCGCCTCAAGTCCGAGCACTCATCGATGGACAAATTTTAGATGCAGGGGCATAGGTCTCATTCAACCTGATGCCAAAGAATGCTACATGATCCATGTTGGTGAAGCCGGCGGAAGGTCAAATAATGACGACGAGCTAGCTGAGCAAAAAGAAGCCCCTCGAATGCTCGAAGATGGCGGACAAGCAACCTTCGAGCTAACCGAGATTGATTTGGGAACGCCTGATAATTCAAGGCCAACCTGCATTAGCTCTCTCTTTTAAGAGAAAATGAAAGAGCAAATAGTCGCCCTGCTGCATGAGTTTGCTGACTGCTTTGTGTGGACGTACAAAGAAATGCCTGGCCTTTCATGTGAAGTGGTCGTGCAATAGCTGGCTATATTTCCTGATGCCAAGCCAGTCAAACAAGCTCCTCAAAGAATGAGAAGGGAGCTGGAAGAAAAGGTCATCACGGAAACCAAGAAACTCATCGGTGCCGGCTTCACCAGAGAAGAGAAATATGCGGACCGGATCGCATGCATCGTCCCAGTGAAAAAAAAGAATGGGTAGATCTGAGTTTGCGTCGATTTCAGAGACCTTAACAAGACATGTCCTAAAATCGACTTCCCGTTACCGGTCATGGAAATGATGATCGGCGATACCTCAAATTATAAGCTGTTCACCTTCATGGATGGCTCGTCTCGGTATAATCAGATAAAAATGTCTCTCGAGGATGAGAAGCATACAACATTTCGAACCCCTATCAGCATATACTGTTACAAAGTGATGCCATTTGGACTGAAGAACGCAGATGTCACATATCAAAAGACAATGACTAAGATCTTTGACATTTAATTCATAAAGTTGTCGAATATTATGTCGATGGCTTGGCCGTCAAGACTAAAGCCAAGGCCGATCACATCCAAGATCTCCGGACTGTTTTCACCAGACTGAAAGAACGCGATCTGAAGATGAATCCTCTCAAATACGCCTTTGGCGTATCATCGGAAAAATGCTTGGGCTTCATAGTCCGATATCGGGAGATCGAAGTTGACCCATTAAAGATAAAAGCCATCATGGAGATGCCTTCTCCAAAGAATCTGACGTAGCTAAGATCTTTTCAAGGAAAGTTCGCTTACATATGATGGTTCATCTTGAACCTATCGGGAAGATGCAGGCCCTTCTCGAAGCTCATGAAGAAAAGAGCTCCTTTCATCTGGGATTACGAATGTTAAGAAGCATTCAAAAATATCAAACAATACCTGTTGTATCCTCCAGTACTTGCTGCTCCCATCCTAAATAAATCATTGATTCTCTATACCGCCGCACTAGATGAATCACTCAGTGCACTCCTTGCCTAGAACAATGAGGAGGGAAAAGAAAATGCCCTATACTACCTCAGTCGAACTTTAGTCGAGGCGGAACACAACTATTCCCTGATCAAAAAGCAATGCCTGGCTCTGATATTCGCTGTGAAGAAGCTGAGGCACTATCTGCTCGCTCATTGGGTTATGCTGATCTCTAAGGTCGACCCACTCAAACACTTAATGACCAAAGCAAGCCTAGACAGTAGAATAGCAAGATGGGTTATCATGCTGCTTGAATTTGACATAATCTATACTCCCCAAAAAGCAGTAAAAGAGAAAGCCCTCGCCGACTTCCTTACTGCTCATCCCATATCAGAAGGGGCACCGCTCAATTTCGAGTTACCCGACGAACAAGTGCTGCACCTCAAGAATGACAAGCCATGTTGGGAGCTCTACTTCGATGGAGCCTCATCAATAAGGACCTCCAGCAAACTAAGCATCCCGAAGATAAAAGCAGGGATAGGATTAGTGTTTGTCACTTTGTTAGTAGGAACCTACGACGTTTCTTCGCTCTTACCGAGCCTCACACAAACAACGAGGCTGAGTACGAAGCTCTGATAGCTGGTCTGGAGCTCGCCATAGAAATGGAAATCCTTCGGGTATGGGTTTACGGTGACTCCCAGGTTGTCGTCAACCAAGTGAGCAGCGACTACAAGATATATAAGCCCGAGTTTTCTCGATAGAGAAGCCGGGTGGTGGAACTCATGAAAAATTTCACTCACATTGAACTAATAAAATTCCCTAGGACGTTGAACGGAAAATCTGACATACTTGCTCACCTAGCCAAAGAGCTGCCTGATCCCAACATGGATGAAATTCTGATCACAGTCAGGAGCCGGCAAATTCTGCCCCCAGTTTCTTTACGAGAAGAGGAAAGCACCGAACAAAAGAGCAATCCTGCCGAAAAAGTTCTAATCATTCAAGACGAGCCTAATTGGAGAGAGCCCTTCATAGAGTACCTTCGATACGACAAGCTGCCAGAAGAAAAATCGGCGATGGTTCAGCTGAAGAAGATATTTCTTCGATACGTGTTTGTAAATAATACGCTATATCGCAGATCAAATGGCCAACTCTGGCTCAGGTGTCTGTCATCATCCGAAACCCAAAATTCATGAAAGAAGTTCACTCAGGCGTCTGCGGAGCTCACCAATCTTGCCCTAAAATGCGGCTTCAAATTAAACAGCTTGGGTATTACTGGCCTGCCATGATAAACGATTATGAAGAGCATGCGAAGAGGTGTCATCTCTGACAAATTCACGGTGACTTCATTCATAAGCATCCCAATCCGCTGCATCCTATGGTGGCGTCATGGCCCTCTGAAGTTTGGGGCACCGACATATTTGGTCCAATTGATCCTCCGTCATCCAAAAGCCACCGGTTCATATTGGCCGCAACTGACTACTTCTCCAGATGGGCTGAAGCTATCCCGCTAAGAGAAGTCAAGACAAAAGATATTCTGACGTTCTTCCTGCACAATATTCTATACCGCTTCAGTACACATAAAAGAATCATTTCTGACAACAGGCTTTCTTTCAAGAGCTTCAAAGTCTCAATGTTAGCTATTCAGCACAAGATAGAATGGAGATATTCTTCCATCTATAACCCAAGAGCAAATGGGCTAGCCGAAATCTTCAATAAAACCCTATCCAAGCTCCTGAGGAAAAATGCTTCAGCCAACAAGAGAGACTGGAATCTTAAGCTCCACGAGGCGTTGTGGGCATATCGTACTGTAACATTTTCAAAAATGTAAAATATTAATTTTGGGAATTTTTATAATTTAATATTATTTTATTGATTATTTTAATATTAAATATATAATTAAATGCAAATAATTAGGAAAAATGTTAGAAAAATTATGAAAAATTATGGAAAATTCTAAAATAGGGTAAATTAGATAAATTATGACATTTTAAAGTTTTTGTGATTAGTTTGACACTAATTTAGTGCTAATCGCGATTAAAAATCGCTAATCGGACTTTTTGGCAATTTTGTGCAAAACTTGCACATATCACTTTTCTCACACTTGTGCATTTTCTTTCATGATATTTGGGTTTACTATTCTTGTGAGAAGGATTAGGGTTAAAAAGAAAAGGAAAAGAAAAGAAAAAGAATAAAGAATGGGGTTGGTGAGAGAGGGGTATGGGTTGCATTTGACCATTAACCCTTAGCCATTTTTCCCCTCATTTCCCTCCCTCTTCTCTCTTCTTCTGCTGCTGCTCCTGCACCTCCTTCCTTCCCCTCTTCAAAGCCCAAAAACACCTCTAAAACTACACCAAAATCCAATGTCCGTTTCATTAAAAATGTGCACGAGCCCGAGACCTTCAAGATGGATCAAGAAAGCGTGGATTTTGACCACTAGGGGCAACTCAAGAAAATTCTTGAGTTGCCAAGTGAGGTAAATTCTGGACCTTTAGCTTAATTCTTGCATTTCCTATAACCCCATGATTAAGATTTAACCGATATTGTGTGATATTATGGACTTGGTGATAACCTAGTTAGGGTTTGAGGGAATTGGTGTTGTATTATGAAATTGAGCTCAGTAGAGGTCTTACCAACACCCTAGTGTATGAATTGGAACCCAAAACCTGAGGCTTAACCACAGAATACGGATTTTAGAAACCGATATCGGGGAAAATGTGAAATTTGTGTAGTGTTTATTGAATCTGCTGTCACCCCGAGACTCCTAAAAGAATATTGAGTGGACAGTGAGATGTGCAGGCACCATTGAACCAACACCCCAAACCCTAGCCCCCAACTCATCCGTACGGCCGCCAATTTCTCCCAATTGGCCGCAATTTGCGGCCTGGGTCCCACCTTCTTGGCTCGTATTGGTTCTGTAGCTCCTACATTGTTAGTTTAGGCCTCTGGTATATATAGATTTGTATAAAGTGACCTGGGGTAAAATCTGGAACACATTTCATGAGTTGCTGTTTTTAGACTTTAGTTTCCGTATTCCGTATTTTCATTTCTGCATTGGTGTATTACGTTTTGCCTCGACTATTTGTCGTTTATACGACGATATAGAGGATTTATTGATGGTTTTGAAGGCGTGCCATAGGTTCTCACCTATAGGCCCCTTATCGTATCGTTTTGGATTTCATGCGCCGTTTTAGCTTGGATTTGGTTTTAATGCGCATATACGATATGTTGATGTGTAGGTACCCATGAAGACTTCGGGACGACAAGCAAATGTGTGGTGACGTCCGCAAATGATGATGCAAGGTGAGTAGATTATATCTACAGGGGGAAGTCGGGTGGATGGCGTATAGCACCCCCGCAGTCCGTAGATAGATTACTTGTAGTTATTTGATAGTTAGGTGTATTTGGATAGTGTAGGGTTAGAAGTGACTAGTATAGCTCATAGTCGCGAACCCTAGGATAGAATCACACCTACACACACACCCTTGCTTATTCCTTGTACTTGCACGGTGTTTGATGATATGTGATGACTTTGGAGATGAGTCGATGATGTGGGCTTGATGCCGTGAGATCGGTGATTGGATACGATTCATATGTGGGATATGACTTGTGATTTCTTGCGGGCTTGGGATATGTGTTTACCCCCGCATGCATACTTCATTGATGGTATCGTTTGGTGCTAGACATAAAGTAGTACCCCAGACTATATGATCTGATGATAGTGATACCTGTTATGTGACGAAATAGTGAGATGTTGACCTGTACCCAGCTTTGGGGATGCCGTACGATGATTGCCGTACGAGCCGATATTGATGATAGATCCGAACTCATAACTCGAGGATTCTTACGATATGACATTGAGGCGGGATCACCGACTATATATCTATATATATATACATTGACTCAGATTTAGGTGGTTTCCACACCTACCCCTCCTGATCGACCTTATATTTAGATGTAGTTTGCATAGTAGATACTTCACTGTGGTGTTGATTATTAGATTCTGCATTTTCATGCTATTCGCACTGCTGGCATATGTTCATTGCTATATTATTATCATGCTGATAAGACACCAGCACCATTATCGATGATGCGTATGTTTCACGTACACTATTTTGCCGGCTCACACACTTCATCATCGATAATTGCCATGCCACTGCACTGTAGTATGTTGCATTCATGATATGATTCTTGCTTGGCATATTGTACACATATACCTGTACACAATCATAGATGATTCATTCTAAAGGAGCGGTTTCCCTCGACATATGCACATTACTATTCCATGTTGCATGATTTCCGATATGATTACCTTTCTTTACATGTCACATACATCATGGATTGATTGCATAGCACATCGCATTGGATTTATTCTTGATGTGGATTTTCATGTGATTTCTGATTTTGAGGACCGTGGGATTATTTAAGAAAAGATGCTTTATTATGAAAAACCCGGTTCCCTTGATATGATATTTGGGGCGTCGCCCCGTGTTTTCTCGGTGCTAGAGGCATGTATTGAGAGAGGGATGACCCGGACTGACGGATTCCCGAGATATACTCAGAGAGAGGGCTGACCCGGAATGACGGATGCCCGATGTATTGAGAGAGGGATGACCCGGACTGACGGATTCCCGATATATACTCTGAGAGAGGGCTGACCCGGAATGACGGATGCCCGATGTATTGAGAGAGGGATGACCCGGACTGACGGATTCCCGATATATACTCTGAGAGAGGGCTGACCCGGAATGACGGATGCCCGATGTATTGAGAGAGGGATGACCCGGACGGACAGATTCCCGATGTATATACTTTGAGAGAGGGCTGACCCGGAATGACGGATGCCCGATACAGGAGGATTTACGTGTCGATGCAAGGCACGGGTTTCATGATGTTTTTCCATGATTTTGTTTATATCCTCATATTGCAGACATGATGCTTATTGTCATTGGTTGACGGGTGGACGGGTTCCACGTTTATTGTCATTGGGTGACGGGTGGACGGGTTCCACGTATATACTGACATAGATCATATACAGACTGGATTTACACTGATCATACTTCATTTGTATATATAACAGGGTATGAGGGCGCTGTTATATATACCCTTACACCAATATTAGTGGTATGGGACGCTAATATATGTGTATTGATATCATTGATACTTCATGCAGACATACCTTATACTGATGACATGTTATTACCTGAGTACTTGGCACCACATACCTGTTTAGATGTTGATTTGCCACCTTATCATGTTTCAGGCTTATTCCTTGAGGTTTATTACTGATTGTTGACTTAGGTTTATGTCTTGCATTCGGTTTCTGCTTGTAGATGTTTCTATTCACGAGTTGGCAACTCACCCCCGTTGTGCCACAGTTCTTGCAGGTTCTGCCGTACAGGTTTCATTGCGGCATTTCTGGCACACTACTTTCTTGCGGGTGGTTTGCTTTGGTAGGTGGATTCTTTCGCATCAAGAACCACCATTGTATTTATTTATTTCATTGTATCTAGAATTTCCATCAACCAAAACTTGTATATTGTTTCAGACCTAGACTAGTGATGTATTATTCGACCTTAGAGTCGCGCTTAGTAGTATTGCGGTTTTCTAGTTGCTTTTGAGCTTCTTTGGATTTGATCCTCGCCAGTTGGCGTTGTATATTATTGTTGCATGTGTGGTTGTGACCGTCGATTGACGAAGAGCTAGCTCCCGCTTGGGGATGCCTTTATCATTGCATATATATTGTTATCCTTGTTGTACCCCATTCGGGGCCAGTTTTACAAAGGAAACTCTGCCGAAATTTTTAGAAAAGACTTATTGTTTTCAAAACGTACCTTCGGCTTAGTTATTTAAAAATCTTGATTTCAAACATGTATTTCTTCACTTCTTTAAACCAAATTCTTTACTTATTTCTTAAATGGTTTTAGATTTCTGGGCTTTTGGCTTACTTGGATCAGATGGAGTCCTATAGACTTCATATGGTTCAAGGGACAGTCACGTGCTCTTTCGGGTCGTGACACGTACCCGCACCACACTCCAACTCAGTCCACTCTATACTCATTACTCTTCGGAGTGGAGGCAATCCACCCCCTCGAAGTCAAAGTTCTAAGACTAAGAATGGCCATCCAGCACGATTTGATGGAGGAGGAAAACGTCCTCCTTCTATTCGAAGAGCTCGACGCCCTCGAAGAAAAGATGCTCGCAGTACAACAAAATCTGGAGCTGTACAGAGCCCAAATGTCATGGGCATGTGACAAGATGATCTGTCTCTGTGCTTTCAAGAAATGCGAATTGGTGTTGGTCCTCAAAAGACCGATCATCCCTAATCGACATGCCAAGGGAAAATTCGAGCCAAATTGGGAAGGGCCATACGTCATCGAGAAAGTGTTCGACGAAGGATCCTACCAACTAATAAGTGCCGAGGGAGAAAGACCTATGCCACCCATCAATGTTCGATATCTCAAGAAATACTACACATGAATGCTCCAAGTCACAGACGAATTGAGCACACCGGCCCTACGTTCTGGATCAAACATCCTGTAAAACCGTATACAATCCACGGGCGCAAATGATCCCTATCTCCTCCAAGCCCTACTGGCGATGAAGCATAAAAAATAGAAAAAAGAAAAAAAATGTATGTCCACAAGCAAAACGGGCACGGATGAAAACCCGAAAGGGCTCCGTGAGTAAAAACAGCAAGACTGCCGGCGAGTTTATAAAAACCCGAAAGGGCGCAAAGTCATGAAAAGGGATGAAATACACTCACAAAATCCCCTCGACCTTGTGAGGAGAAAATCCACGCGTGAGATCCTTACGACTCACAAAAGAGCAACACACTTAGGAATCCCCATAATTCCTAGGGCAAATATTGAGTTACTCCTGACATTATTCCAGTGCAGCAATGCTGATGCTACACAAAATCTAAATTCCAAGTTCCTCTCAAATTCAAAAGTCCCGCCAAACAAGGCAAAAATCAAACAGATCAAATTAACGTCCCATCCTGCAGTGCTCCCAAGCTCAAAAGTTCCACCGGACCGGTAAGGAACTTCCAAAACAAATCAAATCAAACAAGTCAATCAATCACCTTATTGGTGGAGTCAAGCTCTACCTCAGAAACAAATCAATCCTGACACTGCATAAAGCGGAGCAAGTCAACTTCAACCTCAACACTGCAGAAAGCGGAGCAAGTCAAATCAAATCCCGACACCGCACGAAGCGGAGCAAGTCAAATCAAATCCTGACACCGCACGAAGTGGAGCAAGTCAAATCAAATTCTGACACAGCCAGAAGCGGAGCAAGTCAACTTCAACCCCGACACTGTAAGAAGCGGAGCAAATAAAATCAAGTATCGACCGTCCAAGTCGTAAAAATGGCAGCACCGACCATCCAAGTCGCAAAAATGGTAGCACAACACCGACCGTCCAAGTCGCAAAAATGGCAGCACCAACCATCCACGTCTCTAAAAGGGTAGCACCGACCGTCTACGTCGCTAAAAGGGTAGCACCGACCTTCTATGTCGCTAAAAGGGCAACACCGACCATCCAAGTCGCTAAAATGGAAGTATCAACCGTCCATGTCACTAAAAGGGCAGCACTGACCGTTCACATCGCTAAAAGGGAAGCACCAATCGTCCATATCTCTAATATGGTAGCACCGATCATCCACATTGCTAAAAGGGAAGTATCGACCGTCCACATCGTTAAAATGGCTGCACCGACCGTCTACGTCGCTAAAATGGCAGCACCGACCGTCCACGTCCCTAAAAGGGCAGCACCAACTGTCCAAGTGGCTAAAAAGGCAGCACCGACGGTCCAAGTCGCTAAAAGGGCAGCACCGACCGTCTACGTCGCTAAAAGGGCAGAACCGACCGTCTAAGTCGCTAAAATGGCAGCACCGACCATCCATGTCACAAAAATGGCAGCACCGACCCTTCTCAGGGAACCAAACCAAATCAATCCCCATATAGAGTAAGATCCATCAATTTCATGCATACAACCCATACACATGGTGTGCATTTGTTGATGGGGGGCACTTTGTCGGGGTTTAAAATTACACCCCGGTCAACCAAGTCAAAGTCAAAGTCACCCCTAAACCAAGTAGTGTTAGTTATATGTATGCCCTAGAGGCCATTACTGTACATATGATGTATATTGTAGTGGATGCTAGGACGTATATAGGGAGGACTTTCTTGCTCGACATGATAGTATGCTATCTGGTTGAACTTTACCTTAACGTGTATACTGATTGTCTCTCTGTTACATGTTGGTAAAGCCCTTAGGATGTGTGCTTGACTACCTGGACTATGATGCGGATCATACTAGTGGGGACATGGTAGTCCATAAGTACATCCTTCAAAGTCCCTAGTCGTGGGTGTATCGAGACGGGGCATCGATATGCCAGAGTAGACTAGCGTGTACCTTCTCGACCCATACAGATGGGCGATGGATGATCCCATATCCATCGGTGTTTGACATCAGAGATGATATACGGGTGCTCAGTAGAGACTGGGTACACTGGACGGACTCGCCGAGAACTCCCAGATGGTATTATACCTCACGTCAGATGGCAGTTCTCTGGTGACACTGGTACAGAGTAGTCTGTTGACCCGAGATCGTCATAGAGTCTTGTGTGGTTCCCACTGTGCTTTGATTTCCATCTTACCACGTCCAAGAGGGCGTGCCAAACGGTGGTTTTTGGGTACAGTCCCGAGTCACATGGAGGCAATGAGCGATAGGAGGGGATTCGTCTCTCCCGGTATAGAGGGTTGATGTTGCGCTGTGTTCGATTGGCTATAACAGGAAATCCCTGGCCAGGGTTGCTGAGATTTACTGGTAAGTGTTACCAGTAGTTTCTCGAACAGTTATAGACCTCATATCGACACGACTTATTGAGCTATTGGGGTCTGACGTTTACCACCCCTAGGCGAGATATGCGACATATCAGACGATCAGACCGGACTGTACGGTAGTGTTACTGGTTGGATTCACAGGAGTATGAGCGGGCTTGCTCGTCGATCTTCTGATCGCTCAATACCCGGGTGGCCGTTACGTTTAGCAGACCGCTTGCGGCTTGTGGGTGTTTGATATGATCATCATCTGCTGCCGGCGTATTGACGAGTCTTTAGAGTCCTACACAGAGGTTTCCTGGCTCAAGCGAAACGAAATAGGAGCGCATATGAGATATGTGCGGGACCGAGAATAATGCGTGTATGTGATACCGTATTTCATTCTCGCGATGAATGTGTCGAATGGTTGTATGCGATATAACCTAGTTATCGAATCAAGGATTGATTCGATAAGCCGATACATTGTATACTAGTCGGTTGTGTGCGACATGACCGGATCATTGAATCAAGTGTTGATTTAATTATTTAATGCATAATTATATATTTGATATATTACTTTGCATTAACTAGTATCGGTTCACTTTAAATGGATTTTCTCACTCGGATGTGCGCATTGCATATGCGATATGATTTTGTGCACTTGCTTGTATCATGTTTGATGATACATGCCTTTTGGTTAAGTGTAAAGAATTAAACCTTGGTTAATGAAATGGTTAGGGTTTACTATTTCCTTATTCATTTTATTCATTTATTTATCCTTTTGGAAAATGAAAAGGAAATGAGAAAAATGGTGGCTTATTTTGTTTTGTTCATGAAGCTTCATGAAGACTTTGACCAAGTAACCATTTTGTCTCATGCTTAACCCTAACCATTCCATTCAACCATGATTAACTCTCTACACATTACCATGGTAAAGATTATGATAAGGATGATTTTATTATTCTTATTATAATTAACTTATCATAACATTATCTTCATCATCTTCTTCTTCTTCCTCACAAGAAGAAAGCTCTCTTCATCAATGGTGATTGATGTTTTAGAGTGAGAAATCCAAATCTAAAGTCTACCCACTTCCTATTTCTTCATCCTCTACCTCTTGCCAAGTAGTAGAGTGTGTTTTCTTCACAAGTTTCTTGACTTGGTGAAGTCGGAGCTTGATTTAGCGATGCCTCGACGTAGATCATCTTCGGCATGGACATCGACGACCTAGCTTGCCCATTCTCCGACGAAGCCGACGCTAGAGCCCGGATTTGATTTGGACAGTGGAGAGGACTTCGTTGCGGAGCTATGGAGGTGGAGCACCGGATCTACAAAGGTTGTATTTCCGTTTTCCCATTAGTTAATTGTTAACTAGTTATCTTTTCGCCTAGAAATCTAGCAAACGATCCGTAGTCGGGTCTCTCGGCACCCGTTAAATTTTATAATGGCATGTTAGATGCCTTGTGAGACCTCTTGAGAGTGCCTAGGATCCCTACAGTGGTATCAGAGCCTAGCTAGAGCCTTAGGCGAAGTCCAGACGGAATTTGAAACCCGAACGAACCCGTAACCCACACCCGAGAATGCTCTCTGGACATTTTTGAAATATCTGGATTTTTCCAAATTAAAAATTCGTAAAAAATTCAGCAGGGAAAAATAAGAATTTCGATGCAAAAATTTTATCATGAACAGTAATAACGGCGGCGGAACCGCGGCAGAAGCCTGGCTTCTGCGGCGGTTCCGCGGCAAGATGATGACGTCATCACTCACTTTTTGCACAGTAATTTATATTTTAATATGCTGAGTTTTCTGGGAACTTTTAATATTCAGTCAACAGTTGAGTTTTCTAGGGTTGTTTTGGGGATTCGAATGTTCGATCGGATTATCAAATTTTGTCTGTGTGGCTTTCCGGAAAAATTTTAGAATATGTTAAAAAGTTCGACCGGATATAAATACCCAATTTTTCCCCTGTCGGGAAATTTCCAAGTGTTGGATATTTCTGTAGTTTAACGACGTTCTAAGTAGTGCAAGTAACGCGATGGTCCCTCTAGAAGACAACAAACCTTAACTCGATTATGTGACCGTCTTGAACAGCCCTTTGAACCTTCGGGTTTGGGGCAGTACGGCGTGCCACATGTGAGGCGTTGGCTTGACCCTTCTACGGCTGGACCGTTGGTACTGAGGCACGAACTGAATGTTGTTAGACTTGTTTCATGTGTTGATCTATATCGGGAAAACTTGGGTGTTCGGTTGTTCGATCGGAAAGTTTAACATTTTCTATTTATCTGGAATGCGATACAATAATTGGAATTCACAAAAAGTTATGTGATAACTAAATGAATGTTATAAACATAGCACTTTAGTCTCACTTGATCGGTTGCCACGGAATTTTGATGTGATCAAAAGTCCGTCGCAATCACGTAGCGTACGCGGATACTCGCCGGGTAAACTTAATAGACAGCCTCACTCCATAGCCCCGACCAAGTGACTGTAGGAGAACCCCGTTGCCGAAAGCATCCGTCCGGGTGCTCGCGGTAGCGGTGTTCCGCCTTGGTGCACTTCGTCGCCGGTATCGGGGGTGCGGCCGTCTACTGAAGTTTGCGACGAGCATTCGATCAGTTTTTCGGGAATCTTGTTGAATTACCCGACTTGATATTGAAAAGTGTTTTCGATAATGAGACTAAAATGCGGGGTTTATAATTGTTAGGCATGCGATGTCTAAGTAATTCATTTGGTCAGGCATGCGATGTCTGAGGTGGTTGCGGATTCCAACTGTTGTAGTTTTACACTTTCTTTTCTATGACCGTAAGTGTAATATGTGATATTGCCGGTTTCGTTGCTATATGTCAACGACAATTGGGATGCGCATATTTACTTACGTTGATGACATGTGATGTTATGTGTTGCTGGATATGTTATATTGGATCGTCGTGTTTGAATAGCCGGGGGGTTTTTAAGTGAGATGAGTGTTTTTCATTTTCATTCATGTAAAAACTTGTATGTAATATTCTTTTATTGGGGCGCTTCCAGGTTGCGGAAGTAGTCACCCGTTGTATATTATTTACTTTTCCGCACTAGGATAGACCCAAGGAGGAAGGCACAAGTAACCGGGTTCTGGAGTCCAGTGGGAGACCAACTCGAGGAGTCGAGTCCGGGTCTCCTAACTCTAGAATTGGTAGGGTTGCTTGCCGCTCTCGTAGGGGTCTAGGGGTGTGGGTTTGGCTATTCATCACGACCGTGGAATCCGGGTTTTATACTGGCTCGTATTGAAAACACGGACGTCCTAGTATATCTAATATTTCATATGATTCTTCTGCTGCGATATCTGTGATGTGATCATGTGATGTTCTGTGATAGATACTATATATAGTATATATGATATATTATATAGACGTTACTTATGTTTTACACCCGCGCTAGCCCTGCCCCGCTCTGCCGTTAGTTACCTAACCTAAGGGTGCACGAGGGGACATCGAGGCGAATGCGGATGGCATAAGTGTATGTTGTATTTATCTGTGATGTTTAGGTACTTAAATGATGGGACTTCATTAATGTGATTAATGAAATAAAAGAAACCTAAGATGTTGTAGAATCGAATTTCAAAATAAAAAAAAGGTAGCTACAGTTCTTGCTTTGCACAGAGGTATATGTGATATATCCTGCACCTTATTCGATGAGGAAAGGACCGAGATCCCTTCACCGGGAGTGACTCCTTTAGCAATAACTGGCAGATGCTACACACTCGGTTTGTCTTTTGATTGCTTTTAAGAGTTTTTGCTTTGCACAGTGATATATATGATATATCCCGCACCTCATTCGACGAGGAAAGGACCGACGATCCCTTCACCGGGAGTGACTCCTTTAGCAAAACTAGAAAAGCCTCAAAAGCACTCCATTTCAAAATCATTTGATTCTACAACGATATAAAGTTCATTACGCAAAAGGTTTTCTTAAAAACCTGTCGTAGCCCTCCGTCATTTCAGATAGGTAATAGTTAGTATTCGTGCTGCGTTTGTTGACTCAGTCAAGGCGTAGTGTGCGGTAGCTGATTATTGCTTATCTGCAAAGCATATGATGCGATTGGATTAGGGTAGTCGTGCGGCCTTGTTGACTCAGTCAAGGGTCGTGCGGGTGGGTTTAATTCAATCGAGAAATGACGGGTTGAACTTTACTTGCGGTCTATGGTTTGTTGACTCAGTCAAGGTCATAGATCGCATGGAGCAAAATATTATCGGGAATTTCAAGTGTTGAAATTTGCAATGAGATTGCATACCTTCTATGAGATAGTTGGATCCCGATACCCGCTGCGAGTAAGAGTTACTCCTGGGAGAGTTTTATACATTACAATTAGCCGATCAAGTAGGTGTCTAGAAAGATGTCAACGGGGTTACGCCTCTGGGAAAACGAGGTTTACATTAATTAGGTTCGTGCGAAAGCACGGGGGACCTCCCTCAAAGTACCGACACTGGCCTGGCTGAAAGATTGGCGAACTTGTAGTGTGTAATTAATCCCGGCTAGTCTTTCCTTTTAGGGTTTGAAGGAAGATTTGATAAAAAGCAGTGGGAGCCATCCTGATTAGATAAAATAATAACCAATCTATTCTTGCAAGAGCGCACGCTGAGTGTTTTCTTCTCTCTCTCTCCTGGTAGCGACCATATCACGCCTTAATCAAGATAATAATACGGATAATTGACCGAACCCGCTTGTTATACTGAGCTGGGGAACGTTGCTCCCGCTCCAACTTATAAATGTTATAAGACAGAGCAGGAAATAGGGGATTACCATAATTCCCGTACCGCCCAAACGAAGAGAGTGCATGCTGATGCATCATCTTCGGGTGTGTTCGTTACAAAGAACTGTTTCTCAGTATTCTTTACGTCCTGGGTATGTGATACCAGATCAGGATCCCAGATATGTAATCTGTTACATAGGGCTACAGATAGGTAGAGAACTGAGAACGGGTGATAAGTTTCATGAGGCAGAAAACGGGGCAAGAGTTGCAGCCAAGTCTGTTGGTCACTGTCACCCTGTATTACAATACATTGATTCTGAACGAATGTTATTAGATACCGAATCTGATATACAAAATCATATCTGTCTCTTTATTAGTAAAGAAACGGAAAAATTTTGTATTGTTGGATAATGTTTTGAACATTTCCTATATCAAAAGTTGATCGGATCAGGCACGTTATCTAAAAGCGTTGATGTTCTAAATCAAACTACAGTTCTTAGTGTACAGAACACACACAAGAGGAAGAGTTCAGAAATGAACGGATTCTTCTTGAGGCATTGTAGACTAGGTCATATCAATGCGACCCGACTAGCTAGAGTTACATTTAGATGCATATTTAAAGCAGTTTGAATTTACATCTTGTGAAACTCGCCAGTCATGTCACAGAGATAAGATGACCATAGCTCTGTTTATTGGAAACAGAGAAAGAGTTAGTAAACTCTTGGGACTGATACATTATGATGTATGTAAGGTCTCCTGTCTACACATGCCAAGACTGGTTCTTTGTACTTCGTTACATTCTCTGATGATCTTTCGAGATTCAGACCTATGTTCCTGTTGAAACACAAGTCCGAACCTTTTGAGATATTCACGGAATATAAGTTAGAAGTAGAGAACCAAAATACGGGTATAAGTATTATGTCCTTTGATGAGATCAAGGAGGAGAATACTTGAGCACGGAAATCCTGGATTATTCTAAAGGAGAATGAGATTCTCTCTCAGTATTACTCCTCCGAATACACCATAGCACGATGGTATATCGGGGCAGAGCAGATACACCCTATTTTATATGGTGTGCTCTATGATGAGTACTACTGAGTTACCTATTTCCTTTTGGGAGTTATGCACTTGGGAAGCTGCATACCTATTGAATAGGGTTCCAATCAAATCAGTTGCCTACCACTCCATATGAGATATGGAAAGGGAAGAGCCCATATCTTAAGTTAGTTAAGATTTGGGGTTGCCCGGCCTATGTTTAAAAGCAAAATCCGGACAAGCTCGAGGCAAGATCTGTAATGTAGAACTGGAAAGGTTCCAGCTATACAAACTACAGCAGATGATATGATGGAACCAAGGGATTCAGTAGATACCAATGAACCTCAGCCTCTCCGCCGATCTAGTAGGGTTCCTCACCCACTTGAGAGATACTTCGGTTTCTCTATAACAGTGGGAGCGAGGATTGCATCATGAGATGATGACCCAACTAGTTTCGAGCTGGCCATCGAGAGTAAGACTCTGTAGGAATGGCTGGATGTTTATCGATCTGAGATGGAATCCTTATACACCAACAAAGTATGGACTTTGGTTGCTATATCTGAAGGGTTAAATCCCCATCAGGAGCAAGTATATCTTGAGAAGATTACTTGGTGTAGATGGAAAAGTTGAGACTTTCAAAGCTAGACTTGTTAAAAGTTTACATCATTGACCAGGTAAGGATAATGATGAAACCTTTTCAAGTAGCTATGCTTAAGTCCATCCAGATCCTACTTGCCACGGCTGCATATCATGACTACGATATCTGGTGGTTGGGTGTCATGACAGCTTTTCTAAATGATGTTTTAGAAGAGAACGTCTATAAGTACACAGCCAGAGGGCTTCGTAGATAGTGGGAGCAGCGGTAACGTGTGCAAGATGTTTTATAAGATAAAGCAGGCATCGCGGAGTTGGAACGTCTGTTTTGATGCGTTAGTCAAAGAAGTTGACATCATCAAAATGGTAGATGAACCTTGTATAAACAAAAAGGTAGTAGGGAGTATGGTGGTGATCCTCGTAGAGTACGTGGATGACATACTCTTGATAAGAAAGGAGTTTCTTATGCTACGCTCGATCGATCTCCGTTTATCACAAGGATTCTCCAATAGGATCAAAATGATACCTACTAAATCCTGGGTTTTTGGATCTATGAGATAGATCTAAATGGATATTAGGATTCTCACTAGTTGTTGTGAGATGGTATCAATCGATCCTGGGGAGAGTCACTGGAAGTGTTCCAGGGTGATAAAGACGACTGAGTGTCAGTCACAGGCATTGTCTTTACCCTCAGTAAAGGGGCGGTATGTTGGAAGAGTTCCAAACTAGATACCGTGACATACTAGACGATAAAGGCTGGATACATCGCTATTTGAGATGCTACCAAAGAGGCAGTCTGGATATATATTTGTTCATGAGATGAACTTTGTTCCTCCCATTGTGTGACAATGGAGTTGTGGCTTATGTCAAGAAACGCCGGTCCCATCAGTGATCCAGACATATTCTATGGCAGTATCACTTGATCATGGAGATGGTTGATCTCCAGGGAGATCGAGGTTAGGAGAGTAGGCTCAGAGGACAACACAGTGGATCCACTCACAAAGGCCTGTTCCCAGAGAGAGACTTTTAATGGGATGGTTGAGTATGAGATACTACAACCACTGCTACAGATGGCCCTAGTGCAAGTGGGAGATTGTTAGTTATATGTATGCCCTAGAGGCCATTACTGTACATATGATGTATATTGTAGTGGATGCTAGGACGTATATAGGGAGGACTTTCTTGCTCGACATGATAGTATGCTATCTGGTTGAACTTTACCTTAACGTGTATACTGATTGTCTCTCTGTTACATGTTGGTAAAGCCCTTAGGATGTGTGCTTGACTACCTAGACTATGATGCGGATCATACTAGTAGGGACATGGTAGTCCATAAGTACATCCTTCAAAGTCCCTAGTCGTGGGTGTATCGAGACGGGGCATCGATATGCCAGAGTAGACTAGTGTGTACCTTCTCGACCCATACAGATGGGCGATGGATGATCCCATATCCATCGGTGTTTGACATCAGAGATGATATACGGGTGCTCAGTAGAGACTGGGTACACTGGACGGACTCGCCGAGAACTCCCAGATGGTATTATACCTCACGTCAGATGGCAGTTCTCTGGTGACACTGGTACAGAGTAGTCTGTTGACCCGAGATCGTCATAGAGTCTTGTGTGGTTCCCACTGTGCTTTGATTTCCATCTTACCACGTCCAAGAGGGCGTGCAAAACGGTGGTTTTTGGGTACAGTCCCGAGTCACATGGAGGCAATGAGCGATAGGAGGGGATTCGTCTCTCCCGGTATAGGGGGTTGATGTTGCGCTGTGTTCGATTGGCTATAACAGGAAATCCCTGGCCAGGGTTGCTGAGATTTACTGGTAAGTGTTACCAGTAGTTTCTCGAACAGTTATAGACCTCATATCGACATGACTTATTGAGCTATTGGGGTCTGACGTTTACCACCCCTAGGCGAGATATGCGACATATCAGACGATCAGACCGGACTGTACGGTAGTGTTACTGGTTAGATTCACAGGAGTATGAGCGGGCTTGCTCGTCGATCTTCTGATCGCTCAATACCCGGGTGGCCGTTACGTTTAGCAGACCGCTTGCGGCTTGTGGGTGTTTGATATGATCATCATCTGCTGCCGGCGTATTGACGAGTCTTTAGAGTCCTACACAGAGGTTTCCTGGCTCAAGCGAAACGAAATAGGAGCGCATATGAGATATGTGCGGGACCGAGAATAATGCGTGTATGTGATACCGTATTTCATTCTCGCGATGAATGTGTCGAATGGTTGTATGCGATATAACCTAGTTATCGAATCAAGGATTGATTCGATAAGCCGATACATTGTATACTAGTCGGTTGTGTGCGACATGACCGGATCATTGAATCAAGTGTTGATTTAATTATTTAATGCATAATTATATATTTGATATATTACTTTGCATTAACTAGTATCGGTTCACTTTAAATGGATTTTCTCACTCGGATGTGCGCATTGCATATGCGATATGATTTTGTGCACTTGCTTGTATCATGTTTGATGATACATGCCTTTTGGTTAAGTGTAAAGAATTAAACCTTGGTTAATGAAATGGTTAGGGTTTACTATTTCCTTATTCATTTTATTCATTTATTTATCCTTTTGGAAAATGAAAAGGAAATGAGAAAAATGGTGGCTTATTTTGTTTTGTTCATGAAGCTTCATGAAGACTTTGACCAAGTAACCATTTTGTCTCATGCTTAACCCTAACCATTCCATTCAACCATGATTAACTCTCTACACATTACCATGGTAAAGATTATGATAAGGATGATTTTATTATTCTTATTATAATTAACTTATCATAACATTATCTTCATCATCTTCTTCTTCTTCCTCACAAGAAGAAAGCTCTCTTCATCAATGGTGATTGATGTTTTAGAGTGAGAAATCCAAATCTAAAGTCTACCCACTTCCTATTTCTTCATCCTCTACCTCTTGCCAAGTAGTAGAGTGTGTTTTCTTCACAAGTTTCTTGACTTGGTGAAGTCGGAGCTTGATTTAGCGATGCCTCGACGTAGATCATCTTCGGCATGGACATCGACGACCTAGCTTGCCCATTCTCCGACGAAGCCGACGCTAGAGCCCGGATTTGATTTGGACAGCGGAGAGGACTTCGTTGCGGAGCTATGGAGGTGGAGCACCGGATCTACAAAGGTTGTATTTCCGTTTTCCCATTAGTTAATTGTTAACTAGTTATCTTTTCGCCTAGAAATCTAGCAAACGATCCGTAGTCGGGTCTCTCGGCACCCGTTAAATTTTATAATGGCATGTTAGATGCCTTGTGAGACCTCTTGAGAGTGCCTAGGATCCCTACAAGTAGGCCCAAGCCCGAACCTAAGTCAAAGCAAGTGTGCCTGAGCCCAAGCAAGCGGGCCCAAGCCCAAGTCAAGACTGAGCGTGGAATGGGCCGGCACCAAGCCAAAAAGAAGGCGATAAAGTAGTTTAAGTACATGTTTTTAGAATTAAATGTATGAAAAATGGGGGGAAAATCCAAAATTTTGTAAACTCTATGGCTTATGTGCAAAAAGAAATAAGCACATAAGGCATGAAGAGGCATAAGTGCCATTTGGAAAAACCCAAGGGGCTATATGTAAAGTGTGTAGTCTATAAAGACAAAAATAATCAAAAATCAATAACAACTTTCATTCTCTAATTTTGTGCCTCTATGTTCTCTTTCTCAAGTTTTTTTTCTGTTTCTCTTCATTTCCAATTAAATCAAGAGCTTAGCTCTCTTTTTATAAAAATTAAATAAAGATTCACCATAAAACCCTCGAAAGGGAGTTCAGATCACCCATCAAATCCCTAAATGGGAGTTTTTTTAACCTCACCTCCCTTTTCCCCTAAGATCCAGCAAAAAGAGAGGGGGGGAAAAAGACCCACCTCCAAAAATCCCACTTTGGGTGGATCCAAGACTCAAGGGAGAAGAAGGGGGTCCGCTTTGATCATCTTCGAAAATCTTTGAGGAGTTCAACTCTAAGGTACAAATTCTTAAAGGAGTTTAACTCCAAATTCAGATCTTTTAGGAGTTTAACGCCAAATCCAAATATTTTGGGAGTTTAACTCCAAATCTACACCCAATTCCTGTTCGGGAGTTCAACTCCAAACCCAAGAGCTTAGCCCTTTTTTTTCTGTTGGTGTTTCTAGCAGTCGCGTGCCACGCACGTGGACAGCTTTCGCCCAGCGCCCACGCGCAGGGCACGTTGCCCGCTGGTGTCCAGCGCCCATGAGCCACGCACATGGCCCGTTGGCGCCCAGTGCCCACGCTCCACGCACGAGGCCTGCTTGCGCCACTCACGTGGTCCGCTTGCGCCCAGCGGTCACGTGTTGTCTCATACGTTCTTAGGACGCACTTCACCCATCTTTTTATCACATGATCCACACTCAAAACACTCCCCTCGTTAGAAAAAATTTCTAACGGGGTGTTGTCCCACACTCTGCAAGAGAGCTACTAGCCACCTTGACCCCCAGCGTGCTATCCGGGTAGTAGGACCCCCGTAAACTCTGCGAGGCCCCCGATATATTTAAAACACAATATATGAACACCGAACTTTGAGTTTTCATGACTAGTTTTACCCGTCAATCAAAGGTTCTCTCGCTCCAAAAGCGATGGGTAATTAACGACAGCTTAGTCCGCGGCTGCCGGAAATTCGGATCCCCACAACTGATAAACCTCAACCTACCGCAGGCAGGGAGAATCTGTAATACGTCTGATAAGCGACGCGTATTTCCTATCTCAATAGGGTGACGAAAAACACTCTACAGTATGTTTAGGTTAGTTTAAGCTAGAATAATGTTTGTCATTTTCTTATGTAGCTAACTTGATGTTTGATGCTAATGTAATCGGCAAAAACGTGGATTTAGGCGTTTAAGTACGGTATTTGCGATTGTGTGCTAAATCCATACTTCTCATCCCTTATCCTTCCGTTCTTGTCACTTAACCAATGCCTCCAAAAAACCAATCACAACCGGTCATAATTAGGAATATGTTACGACCCGGAAAAGGAATGTGACTGGCACTTGAATCATGTAAAGTCTATAGGACCTCACCTAATTCAAGTAAGCCAAAAGCCCGGAAATCTAAATCTTTTTTAAAAAAAATAGTGGAGGTACAGTTTAGAAATAAGTTTTTTACTGGAAATCAAGTTATTTCTTTAAAACATAGATAATAGTATACGAAAACACAATGTCGTATCTAACTTGAAATCATTTTTGCCATTGAAAATTTGGGTGGCACCTCCTCTGTATAACTTAACCCGAAAACGGTACAAAAAATATAATATAAGGCATCCTCAAGCAGCAGCTAGCTCTTCTCTAATTGGAAGAAACAACCACGCGGGTAACGCAAATATACAACGCCGAAGGCGAGGATCAAAACTCAGAAAGAAAGTAAAGAAAACAGGCATAATCAAGAAAACCAGAAAACAATAATATATACATTAACGTGACTCTAAGGCCAAAAGAATATACATAAAGGTTTCTAAGTCTATTAAAAATATACATAGTCTGGTTGATGGAGCTTTAAATAGATACAACTGAATAAATAACAAATACAACTGGTGGTCATGGTTCAAGTGAAACCACATACCAACAATCACCCAAAAGGAAGCAGTGTGCCAGCAAGCCGCAACGGAATCTGTACGGACAAACCTGCAAGAAACTGTGGCACAACGGGGGTGAGTTGCCAACTCGTGAGTAGAAGATATCACCGAGTAGAAATCGAATGAGCAACGATCTCCTAGGTAATAAAGTACAATAATAATATATAATGTATGTATGAGTATAAAAGAAATATCAAGAACTCGTGTCAGGGTCACAGGGTGATAACAAGGCATATGTAATTATATACATGAATGCAAATGCATCAATCAATGTGTATCCAGCAACGACACACTAAATCAAAATGAAACCTGAGTTTTTATTTTAGTAAAGGTTTTGGTATTTTAAAGACTAGAGTATCATCAAATGAAATCGACAGAAATCCATATCAAACATCGACCCACAATATATATACATATATCAATATCCCAGATGCCGTCTTTCGGATCGTCCCTCAAATCTGTCAAATCACATGACTCCGATTAGTATCCTCCGAATCTCCGCCGGGTCGATAAATAACTGGTAGGTAGTGCTCCTCTGCTAGGCTCAACGTCTCTCTATAAGGCCTTCTTGCCCCGAGATACCTCACCGGGTCCACCATGTACCCGCAGACGGTTCCTCTCACTCCTCGAATCAGGTATGTGCACACGCATGGCTCAAGAACCGAGAAAACTCATGGTGAACGCCACACACATCATATCATGGGAAAACCGCGATTTTTGAATTTTAAAATGATAATAAGTTTATAAAATTCTTGTAGTTCCTCCAAATCCAGAAATCTCATGAAATACTAAAATTTTCATAATCATGAATCAGTGAGAAAACAATGAATATCGGTCATAAGCCCTTAAACAGTGCATGGCAGAATGAATATATGAATGTATGAGACATCTAAATAAGGAATGCAATATCTAAACTAACATGTGAAATCATGTATACTAAACAATGCAATTAGCTACAAGCTATCAGGTTATACAGGTGAAGTAACGTTTTCTAATGTGTACGTGACATGCTAATTACCGATGATGATGTGTATGAACCGGCAAGCAAGTGTGCGTGCAACATGGGTATCATCGGTAATGATGCAGGTGTCCTAGCAGTCGATATCATAACAAGCAATGAAAACATATGAATATATTTACAATGCAATGAGAACAGTATGAGTGCAACAGAAAGTAAATATTTAAAGCAATAGCATAATATACTATATATCTATATACGAACCATACTGTTATAGTATTTAAGATAGCACGAATCGTTAATTTAGAAAGTAGGGGCTGCGGTGTTTTTGAGAAAAGGTATGACTTTTGAAAATCCGTAGCGTTCCTCGGATTATCTTTTGAAAATTCATATGATTCATTAGTTTCGAAAATATTTATGACTCGTGCCTAATCTAATATCTACCTAAGCGACTAAAGGACGAAACTAAGGACCAAGTCAAAAGTAATTAGAAGTTGTATAATATTTCCGAGTCGATATATCTAAAGGTCGGCGATCCAGCCTCATATCATCACGTACGGTATAATCCATCGTACGACATCCTCGAGTCAAGAGTGCGGATCTATCATCATATATAAATCTCGAACGGTATAGTCCGTCGTACGGCATCCTCAAAATCGAGGGTACGGGTCAATTATCATGTATATCATATAGTTTGTACGGTATCAATCTTCGTACAATATCATAATCAGGGGTATGGATCTAAGGTCTCGTACAATCTATTATATCATCAAGTCACATGTTATCGCATGTTTTGTATATACTGTCCAACGATCCTTTAATATATCATATCATATGCAGCGTCTCGACTCAATCACATATCATAACCTCACGGCATCATGTCCGATCATATTGACTCATATCCAATCGACATCTCCTATCCTCATCTCACGTGTATGTGTGTATATCTATATACATACATACATATATGTATGTATGTATGTATGTATGTACAGACATACATACACACACACATACACATATACACACAAATGTATATCTCAAGGGTGTGTGCGTGTGTGTGCGTGTGTGCGCGCGTAGGTGACAACACATATCCTAAGGTTCGTGACTAAGGTTAAGGAAACTAAGGTTATACCTTCCAATAAATAAACACTCATTCTAATCCTACGGTCTTCTAAAACTCTATTTTCTACATGTCTAAGTCTTGCATCAATACATATATATAACTTATTCTATGGTTGTGGGGGGTGCTATACGCCATCAACCCGACTTCTCTCGTAGATATACATCTACTCACCTTGATCCTTACTTGGTGAAGTCGATGACACCACACTCTCCCTTGTCGTACGAAGTCCACACAGGGTACTTACAGTTTTTAATACGTTATATTGTGAACGTGAATCAAACACAAAAACTGTAGCGGAACACAAAACGGACATAGGTTAGAACCAATAGTCTACGTATGCAAGAAAAGCTAAATAACTCTCGACGTTGTCGTACAAACGTTAATCGACCGAGATAAAACACAAATATATAAACTCAAGTTATTAAAACTGCAAAACGAAAACAACAACTTGGGAAAATAGCTCCAGATTTTGCTTCAGGTCTAATTTGGATATTTTGCATATAGGGGAGGTCTAATTAACTGATATAGGAGCCACAGACCAAGCACGAACCATTTCCAATACACCAGACCACAAATTGCGGCCATCTTGGTTAAATATGCGGCCAGGTCATCCAGTTAGGGTCTTAGGTCTCTAGGGTAGCTTCTAGATCACCTGCACGACTCACTGTAATCGCTAAATATTTTTCAGGGTTCCCGGGTTATAGCAGATTCCCAATAACACATCATAATTCCCATAAAACCCGATATCGGCAAATCCAAAGTTCAGTCTTGGGGTTTTAGTCTCAGGTTTTGGTCAGGAATTCTATCACTACAGGGCTTTTGTGGCCTCTACTAAACCTCAATTACACTTCACAATTCATACAATCTACTAACCCTCATCTAGGAATATTTCTAAGATCACCAAGTACTAAAATATTTCAGTAAAATGATCAAGTCGTCGGGGCTCCAAAATCATGACTACTTAAAACATATCATAGCGCAATGCATGCGCAATAAAAACGAGTGTAAAACTCAAAATCAAAACTCCATCAAGAATCATGCAATCATCGGAGTTATGGTGAAAATACAGATGTCAAAATCCAATACGAAAACCAACATGATATACTCAAAACTATAACGTGTATATAATACGCATCGTTGTAAAATCATCAAAACATCCAAATAGAAATGCATGCAAAACCTTTATCAAATCACCGTGCGATACGCGTATCACGACACTGTTAGTTATATGTATGCCTTAGAGGCCATTACTGTACATATGATGTATATTAGATGCTTCGACATATATATGGAGGACTTTCTTGCTCGACATGATAGTATGCTATCTGGTTGCTCTTTATCTTAACATGTACACTGATTGTCTCTATATTACATGTTGATAAAGCCCTTAGGATGAGTACTTAACTACCAAGACTATGATGCAGATCATACTAGTGGGGACAGAGTAGTCATTAAGTACATCCTTCAAATGTTCCTAGTCGAGGGTGTATCGAGACAGGGCATCGATATATCAGAGTAGAATAGCATATAGCTTCTCGACCCATGTAGATAGGCGACGGATGATCCCATATCCATTGGTGTTTGACATCAGAGACAGTATACGGGTGCTCAGTGGAGACTGGGTACACTGGACGGACTCGCTGAGAACTCCCAGATGGTATTATACCTCACATCAGATGGCAGTTCTCTGGTGACACTGGTACAGGTTAGTCTGTAGACCCGAGATCGTCATAGAATCTTGTGTGATTCCCACTGTGCTTTGATTCCACCTTACCACGTTCAAGAAAACGTGCAAAACGGTGGCTTTTGGGTACAGTCCCAAATCACGTGGAGGCAATGAGCGATAGGAGGGGTTTCATCTCCCCCGATATTGGGGGTTGATATTGCGCTGTGCTTGATTGGCTACAACAGGGAGTCCCTGGCCAGGGCTTCTTTAGAGATATACTGGTAAGTGTTATTAGTAGTTTCTCGACCCGTTATGAGCCTAACATAGGCACGACTTATCGAGTTACTGGGGTCTGACGTTTACCACCCCTAGACGAGATATGCGATATATCAGACGAAGAGGCCGGACTGTACGCTAGTGTTACTGATTGGATTCGCAGGAGTACTAGCAGGCTTGCTTGTTGATCTTCTGATCTCTCAATACCCGGGTGACCTTTACGTTTAGCAGACCACTTATGGCTTGTGGGTGTTTGATATGATCATCACCTACTGCCGGCGTATTGACGAGTCTTTAGAGTCCTACACAGGGGTTTCCTGGCTTAAGCGAAATGGAGTAGGAGCACATATGTGATATGTGCGGGACCGAGATTGATACGATATGAGATACCGTATTCTATTCTCACGATTTATGACATTGGTCGGTTGTATGCGATATAACCGGGTTATCGGATCAAGTGTTGATTCGATAAGTTGTTACACATGATATTAGTCGGTTATATGTGATATAGACGGATTATTAAATCAAGAGTTGATTTGATAATCTAATGTATAATTATATATTAGATATATTACATTACATTAACTAGTATAATTTCACTTATGATTTCTTTTCTCACTTGATGTGCACGTTGTGTATATGTGATATGTATATTTGTGTACGTGTATTGTGTCATGTTTGATGATACATGCAAGATGGGTGTATGAGACTTAAACCATGCTAGGGTTAAGTTAGGGTTTTATTAATTTCTTAAGTTATAACAAAAGAGAGAGTAGACATGGTCAATGTTGTCAAGCTTGGATGAAGCTTGTAGAAACATTGACAAAGTCCACTCTTTTGTCATTCCTTAGGATATTTGTTAACCCAACCCTTAACCTTAGCCCTTGGTTAATTATCTACATGAGTTAGGCATGAGGGCTTAACTTACCTATGGTTGCAATAATTCATTTGTTGAGTTAGTTCTTATTCTTCTTCTTCTTCTTCCTCTTCTTCTTCCTCAAAGCTTTCTAGCTTCAATGGAGTTGATAGAAAAAGTATAAGAAAATGAAATCTATTGTGAGCAAACCTCCTACTTCATCATTCTCTACTACTTGCCATTTAGTATAGGGTGTTTGCTTCATTAATTCCATAGTTAGTGAAGAGATAGCTTGGGTTAGTGTCTCCTCGACGTAGATCATCTTCGGCCTCGAAGTCTTCGGAGTAAGCATGTTCGTTTCTTCGTGGGAGCCTCTCTAAAGTTCGGAGTTCACGATCGCAGCGAAGGGAATACTACACGGAGCTATTGAAGTGAAAGACCGGTCTACAAAGGTTGTATTCCTTGCTCACTAGACTTGCAAAGTGTTTGCATTTATATTTCCGTCGATTTCTAGTTAACGATTCTTAGTTACGGTTAGCTAAAACGGCAAATTTTTGAATTTAGCATGGACGATACCTTCTGAAACCTTGCTGCCGTCTTAGGTAACCCTGTAGTGGTATCAGAGCCATGCTAGAAATTTATACGAATTTTGTTAAGATTACAAAACCGAAATACTCCGAAACTTGCATCGCCAAAACCTGCTTACTGCCGATTTTAAATTGTTGTCCAAAAATTTTTTAAAGTACAGAGTGATGTATGGGATATATCATGAACACACACAAAATTTCAGGGCATTCCAAGAAATTTTGGCTGGCCACCATAGGCATGATCTCGGCCAAATCCGAGCCCCCCTGAAAATTTGTGTGTGTTCCAGTGACTGGATTTTGGTGTTTCAGGTGTTGTTTGTTTTTGCTAATTTTGCATGTGATGTAATCACACTATAAGCAATTCGGAGAGTTTCGTATTCGTAGTTTTAACATTGTTTCAGGTTATTCACATATTGTCTAGGCGAAGTTAAAAAGTTCGATCGAATGTCAAAAACCCATTTTCCCAAATTTAACGTATTCGGAAAAACATGCAAGTGATCTTATGAACCCTCTAGAAGAATGAAACCCTAACTCGACTTTTTGGATCGCGGAACCGTGGTCAAACCCTAGGGTTTGCCGTAGTTCCATGGCGACATTTGTGAGGCTTGGGTTTGCCCTTCTACGGCTGGTGCATAGGTACTATGGCATATTCTGGGTATTACTAAAACTATGCTCAAGTGTTGAGCTGTCGGGAAATTGTGGGACTTTGATGAATCGATTGAAAAGTTTAACGTTCGTCCGGATATCATGTAATAGGATACAATATTTGGAATCCACAAGTAGTTATGAGATAACTAATTTGAATGTTATAAATCTATCAGTTTAGTCTCATTTGATCGGTTGCCACGGGATTTTGATGTGATCACAAGTCCGTCGCAATCACGTAGCGTACGCGGATACTCGCCGGGTAAACATAATATATAGCCACTTCCCATAGCCCCGACTAAGTGACTGTAGGAGAACCCCATCGCCAAAGGCATCCGTTCGGGTGCTCGCGGCAGCGATGTTCCGCCTTAGTGCACTTCATCGACGGTATCGGGGGGTACGGCCGTCTACTAAAGTTTCCGACGAGCAGTCGATCAGAATGTCGGGAATCTTGTTGAATTGCCCGACTAGATATTGAAAAGTTTTTTCGAGATCGAGATTAAAATGCGGGGTTTATAATTGTTAGGCATGCGATGTCTAAGGAATTCAATTGGTTAGGCATGCGATGTCTAAGGTGGTTGCGGATTCCAACTGTTGTAGTTTTTCACTTTCTTTTCTGCGACCGTAAGTGTAATATGTGGTGTATCGCCGTTTTCGGTGCTATATGTAAACGACAACTGGGATACGCATATTTACTTACGTTGATGACATGTGATGTTATGTGTTGCTGTGATATGTTATATTGAATCGTCGTGTTTAGAATAGCCGGGGGTTTTATGTGAGATGAGAGTTTTTCATTTTCATTCATGTAAAATTTATTGTATGTAATATTCTTTTATTGGGACACTTCCGGGTTGAGGATGATGTCATCATTGTATATTATTTACTTTCCGGTATTATGATAGACCCAAGGCGGGGAGCACAAGTAACCGGGTTCTAAGGTCCAGTCGGAGACCATCTCGAGGAGTCGAGACCGGGTCTCCTAACTCTAGATTTGGTATGGTTTCTTGCCGCTCTCGTATGGGTCTAAGGGTGTGGGATTGGCTATTCATCATGACCGTGGAATCCGTGTTTTATAAAGGCTTAAAATAGAACCCGGAAATCCTGGTATATCCAATATTTCATATGTTGTTTTCTGCTGTGATATCTGTGATGTGATCATTTGATATATTGATGAGATGAATACAGGATATAGTATATATGATATATTATATAGACGTTGCTTATATTTTACACCCGTGCTAGCACTGCCTCGCTCTGACGTTAGTGACCTAACCTAACGGTGCACAAGGGGACATCGAGGCGAATGCAGATGGTATAAGTGTACGTTGTATTTATCTGTGATGTTTAGGTAACTTAAAATGATGGGACTTCATTAATGAGATTAATGAAATAAAAGAAACCTAAAGATGTTGTGGAATCGAATTTTCAAAAACAGGTAGCTATAGTTGTTGCTTTGCATAGCGGTATTCCTTGTAAAATATCCAGCACCTTATTCGATAAGGAAAGAGCCGAAATCTCTTCACCGGGAGTGGCCTCTTTAGCGAAACTAGCAGATACTACAAACTCGGTTTGTCTTTTGATTGCTTCTATAGTTTTTTGCTTTGCATAGTGGTATTTGTGAAATATCCTGCACCTCATTCGATGAGGAAAGAGCCAACGATCCCTTCACTGAGAGTGACCTCTTTAGAAAAACTAGTAAAGGCCTCAAAAACACTCCATTTAAAATCACTCGATTCTACGACGATATCAAGTTCATTACACAAAGGGTTTTCTTAAAAACCTGTCGTAGCCCTCCATCATTTCAGATAAGTACTACTTAGTATTCGTGCTGCGGTAGTTTGGCCTTCGTCAAGTCATAGTGTACAGTAGCTAACTAGTGCTTATCTGCTAGCATACGATGTGATTGGATTAGGGTATTCGTACGGCGTAGTTTGGCCTCCGTCAAGGGTCGTGCAGGTGGGTCTAATTCAATCAGGAAATGATGAGTTGAACTTGACCAGCGGACTATGGGTAGTTTGGCCTCCGTCAAGGTCATAGGACACTAGGGTTAAAAACCATTATTGGAAATTTAAAGTGTTGAAATTTGCAATGAGATTGCATACCTTCTATGAGATAGTTGGATCCCGATACCCACTGCGAGTAAGAGTTACTCCTGGGAGAGTTTTACACATCACAATTAACAGATCAAGTAGGTGTTTAGAAAGGTGTTAACGGGGTTATGCCTCTGGGAAAATGAGGTTTATATTAATTAGGTCCATGCGAAAGCACGGGGAAGCTTCCTCAAAGTACCGGCACTGGCCTGGCTGAAAGATTGGCGAACTTGTAGGGTGTAATCAATCCCGGCTAGTCTTTCCTTTTAGGGTTTGAAGGAAGATTTGACTAAAACAGTGGGAGCCATCCTGATTAGATAAATTAATAACCAATCTAATCTTATAAGAGCATACGCTGAGTGTTTTCTTCTCTCTCTCTCCAGTTAGCGACCATGTCATGCCTTAATTAAGATAAGAATACGGATGTATTGACCGAACCCACTTGTTATACTGAGCTTAGGAACGTTGGTCTCGCCCAAACTTATAATCGTTATAAGACCGAGCAGGAAATAGGGGATTACCAGGATTCCCGTTCGGCACAAACGAAGAAAGTGCATGATGATGCATCTTCTTCAGGTGTGTTTATTACAGAGAACTGTTTCTCAGTATCCTTTACGTCCTGGATATGAGATACCAGATCAGGATCCCACATATGTAATCAGTTACATGGGCTATGGATAGGTAAAGAACTGAGAATGGGTGATAAGTTTTAAGAGTTAGAAACAGTGCAATTATTGTAGCCAAGTATGTTGGCAAGTTATCACCATGTATTACTAAATACATTGATTCTGAACGAATGTTATTAGATACCGAACCTGATATACAACATCATATTAGTATCTTTATTTAATAAAGAAGGATATAATTTTGTATTGTTGGATAATGTTTAGAACATTTCCTATATCAAGAGTTGATCGGTTCAGGCACATTATCTAAAAGCATATACGTTCTAAATCAAACTACAGTTCTTAACGTACAGAACATACACAAGAGGAAGAGTTCAGAAATGAGCGAATCTTTCTTGAGGCATTATAGACTAGGTCATATCAATGCGACCCGACTAGCTAAGTTACATTTAGATGCATATTTAAATCAGTTTGAACTTACATCTTGTGAAACTTTCCCATCATGTCACAAAGATAAGATGACCATAGCTCTGTTTATTGGAAACAGAGAAAGAGTTAGTGAACTCTTGGGATTGATACATGCTGATGTATGAAGGTCCCCTGTCTACACATACCAGGACTGGTTCATTGTACTTCATTACATTCACTGATGATCTCTCAAGATTCGGACATATGTTCCTGTTGAAACACAAGTCTGAACCTTTTGAGATATTCAAAGAATATAAGTTAGAAGTAGAGAACTAAAAATGAGTATAAGTATTATGTCTTATGATGAGATCAGGGAGGAGAATACTTGAGCACGAAGATCCTGGACTATTCTAAAGGAGAATGAAATTCTCTCTCAGTATTACTCCTTCGTATACACCACAGCACGTTGGTATATCGGGGCAGAGAAGACGCACCATATGTGATAAGGTGCACTCTATGATGAGTACTACTGAGTTTCCTATTTCCTTTTAGGGGTTATGCACTTGAGAAGCTGCATGCCTATTGAATAGGGTTCCAACCAAATCAGGAGCCTACCACTCCATATGAGATATGGTATGGGAAGAGCCCATCTCTTAAGGATGTTATGATTTGGGGCTGTCCGGCCTATGTCTAAAAGCAAAATCTGGACAAGCTCAAGGCAAGGTCAGTTCTGTGGAAGTTTGTTGGATATCCCAAGCATTCGCAAGGAAATGTCTTCTACCACACCGAGAAATAAAAGGTGTTTTATTTCTCAGCATGCCACCTTTTTAGAAAAAGATTTTCTTGTGAAGAAATTAATGGTCATAAGGTAGGACTGGAAGAAGTTCTAGCTATACAAACTGCAGCTGATGATTTGGTAGAACCAGAGGATTCAATTGTTCCCAATGAACCTCAGCCTCTCCGCCGATCTAGTAAGGTTCCTCACCCACATGAGAGATACTTCGATTTTCTCTATGACAGTGGGAGCGAGGATTGCATCATGAGATGATGACCCAACTAGTTTCGAGCAGGCCATCAAGAGTGGGGACTCTGTAAGAATGGCTGGATGATAAGCGATCTGAGATGGAATCTATATACACCAACAAAGTATGGACTTTGGTTGCTATATTTGAAGGGTTAAATCCCCATCAGGAGCAAGTATATCTTGAGAAGATTACTTGGTGTACATGGAAAGGTTGAGACTTTCAAAGGTAAGGCTTGTTGCAAAAGGTTTTCGTCATCGACCAGGTGTGGATAATGATGAAACATTTTCTAGTTCCTATGCTTAAGTCCATCCGGATCCTACTTGCCATTGCTACATACCATGACTACAATATCTGGCGGTTGGGTGTCATGACTGCTTTTCTAAATGGTGATTTAGAAGAGAGCGTCTATAAGTACACAGCCAGAGGGCTTCGTAGACAGTGGGAGCAGCGGAAACGTTTGCAAGTTGCTTTATGGGATAAAACAGGCATCGCGGAGTTGGAACATCTGTTTTGATGTGGTACTCAAAGCGTTTGACTTCATCAAAATGGTAGATGAAACTTGTATATACAAAAAGGTAGTAGGGAGTATGGTGGTGATCCTCGTAGTGTACGTGGATGACATACTCTTGATAGGAAAGGAGTTTACTATGCTACGCTCGGTCAATCTCCTCTTATCATAAGGATTCTCCATATAGGATCAAGGTGATACCTCCTAAATCCTGATTTTTGGATATATGAGATAGATCTAAGTGGATGTTAGGATTCTCACTAGGTGTAGTGAGATGGTATCAATCGATCCTGGGGAGAATCACTTGATAGCTTCCAGGATAGTAAGAACGACTGAATGTCAGTCACGGGCATTGTCTTTACCCTCAATGGAGGGACGGTAAGTTGGAAGTGTTCCAAGGTAGATACCATGGAAAACTAGACGATAAAGGCGGGATACAATGCTACCAAGGATGCTACCAAAGAGGCAGTCTGGATATATATATAAGTTCATGAGATGAAATTTGTTCCTACCATTGTGTGACAATGGAGTTATGGCTTAGGCCTAGGAACCCCCATCCCATCAGAGATCCAGACATATTCTTAGGCAGTATCACCTGATCATGGAGATGGATGATCTCCAGGGAGATCGAGGACAGGAGATTAGACTACAGAGGAAAACACGGCGGATCCGCTCATAAAGGCCTATTCCCAGGAGAGACTTTTATGGGATAGCTGAGTATGAGATACTTCAACCACTGCTGATTGTTGGGTATGAGATACTACAACAGATAGCCCTAGTGCAAGTGGGAGATTGTTAGTTATATGTATGCCCTAGAGGCCATTACTGCACATATGATGTATATTGTAGGGGATGCTTGGACATATATATGGAGGACTTTCTTGCTCGACATGATAGTATGCTATCTGGTTGCTCTTTATCTTAAAATGTATACTGATTGTCTCTATGTTACATGTTAATAAAGCCCTTAGGATGAGTACTTGACTACCAAGACTATGATGCAGATCATACTAGTGGGGATAGAGTAGTCGTTAAGTACATCCTTCAAATGTTCCTAGTCAAGGGTGTATCGAGATAAGGCATCGATATATCAGAGTAGACTAGCGTATAGCTTCTCCACCCATGTAGATGGGCAATGGATGATCCCATATCCATTGATGTTTGGCATCAGAGATAGTATACGGGTGCTCAGTGGAGACTGGGTACACTGGACGGACTCGCCGAGAACTCCCATATGGTATTATACCTCATGTCAGATGGCAGTTCTCTGGTGATACTGGTACAGGTTTGTCTGTAGACCCGAGATCGTCATAGAGTCTTGTGTGATTCCCACTGTGCTTTGATTTCCACCTTACCACGTTCAAGAGAACGTGAAAAACGGTGGCTTTTGGGTACAGTCCCGAATCACATGGAGGCAATGAGCGATAGGAAGGGTTTCATCTCCCCCGGTATTGGGGGTTGATGTTGCGCTGTGCTCGATTGGCTATAACAGGAAGTCCATGGCCAGGGCTGCTTTAGAGATATACTGGTAAGTGTTATCAGTAGTTTCTCGACCCGTTATGAGCCTCACATCGGTACGACTTATCGAGTTACTGGGGTCTAATGTTTACCACCCCTAGACGAGATATGCGACATATCAGATGAAGAAACCGGACTGTACGGTAGTGTTGCTGATTGGACTCGCAGGAGTACTAGCAAGCTTGCTTGTTGATCTTCTGATCACTCAATACCCGGGTGGCCGTTACGTTTAGCAGACCGCTTGCGGCTTGTGGGAGTTTGATATGATCATCACCTACTGCCGGCGTATTGACGAGTCTTTAGAGTCCTACACAGGAGCTTCCTAGCTCAAGCGAAACGGAGTAGGAGCACATATGTGATATGTGTGGGACCAAGATTGATACGATATGAGATACCGTATTCTATTCTCGCGATTTGTGACATTGGTCGGTTGTATGCGATATAACCGGGTTATCGGATCAAGTGTTGATTCGATAAGTTGTTACACATGATATTAGTCGGTTATATGTGATATAGCCGGATTATTAAATCAAGAGTTGATTTGATAATCTAATGTATAATTATATGTTAGATATATTACATTACATTAACTAGTATAAGCTCAATTATGATTTCTTTTCTCACTTGATGTGCACATTGTATATATGTGATATGTATATTTGTGTACATGTATTGTGTCATGTTTGATGATACATGCAAGATGGGTGTATGGGACTTAAACCATGCTAGGTTTAAGTTAGGGTTTTATTAATTTCTTAAGTTATAACAAAAGAGAGAGGAGACTTAGTCAATGTTGTCAAGCTTGGAAGAAGCTTGTAGAAACATTGACAAAGTCCACTCTTTTGTCATTCCTTAGGATATTTGTTAACCCAACCCTTAACCTTAGCCCTTGGTTAATTCTCTACACGAGTTAGGCATAAGGTCTTAACTCACCCATGATTGCAATAATTCATTTGATGAGTTAGTTCTTCTTCTTCGTCTTCTTCTTCTTCTTTCTCAAAGCATTCTAGCTTCAATGGAGTTGATCGAAAAAGTGTGAGAAAATGAAATCTATTGTGAGCAAACTTCCTACTTCATCATCCTCTACTAGTTGCCATTTAGTATATGGTGTTTGCTTCACTAATTCCATAGTTAGTGAAGAGATAGCTTGGGTTAGTGTCTCCTCAATGTAGATCATCTTCGGCCTCGAAGTATTCGAAGCAAGCATGCTCGTTTCTTCGTGGGAGCCTCTCTAGAGTCTGGAGTTCATGATCGCAGCGAAGGAACTACTACACGGAGCTATTAAAGTGAAGGACCGGTCTACAAAGGTTGTATTCCTTGCTCACTAGACTTGCAAAGTGTTTGCATTTATATTTCCGGCGATTTCTAGTTAACGATTCTTAGTTAGGGTTAGCTAAAATGGCAAATTTTTGAATTTGGTATGGACAATGCTTCCTAAAACCTTGTTGCCGTCTTAGGTAACCCTGTAGACACAAGTAGCGAACGTTCATTATAAGGAAAGTAGCTATATAGATATATATATCCTTTGTTTAGCATATACGTTCCTCCTTTTCAAAATGATTTAGAAGGGTTTCCTTCGTAAAGTTTCGTGCCATCATGGACACGTAAGAAAATATTGAGACTATAGCTCATTTTTGGAAATCCCTTCCGTAAATATCGATGCATGCAAAAATATTCAGGTACTGTCCTCAGACTAGTCCTGCTCAATTACTAAACATATAGTATATATCGTAAAAACATGATGCTGGAAATGAAATCAATCTTAATAAAGTATATAAAAATGCCATATGCGTCTGGCCCGCACGGAAATCAAAATCAAGACAGGTGCCACGAATGTTCATAGAAACAAAATCCAAGTGCAACGGGTGTGCACGAAAATATTTGTCAAGTGCAACGGGTGTGCCTGACAACAATACCGGGTGAATCTAATATGCAAGAAGAATATTGATTTAGTGCATCTGGTGTGCACAAAATCGCATCAAGTGTGCCAAGTGTGCGCAAAATCTCAATCAGGTGCACAAGGTGCACGAAAACATAAATCATGTGCATGAGGTGCATGAAAACGAATATCGAATATCATAATCGAAATCAACGGTATACGACATACACCAAATCGAAATCATGTATACCGCGGTATATAAACTCATAAACATATGCATTTATGCACCAAAAACCATATCAAGTTCCGAAAGTGGGTGTAAAGTACACCGAATGTATAAGTCAAACTCATGTGCACACTGTGTGCATGAAATCAAAATCAAATATCTCAGAGTGTATGAAATCAAAATCAAGTGCAATGAGTATGCACAAAAACTAACATCAGTACAACTGATATATGAAAATACGAATAAGTGCAATGTAGTGCACGTAGGAAATATCAATCATAAAACAATTGTCGCTTTACCGAAATCCAAAACGATGAAAACATGATACAAATATATCACCGTGACGAAATCCACAATAACTGTCATCGAGGTGCCCTTCCTTTAATGTTGAAAGGTGCCGGTGTATCCAAGGCTGATAGAGCAAGAATATCTACGTGCCTTCTACCCACGGATTGCCGTCCTCTGTTGTTAGATCCTTGTTTTCTCTTTGCGGATTACCGGTTACATGACTCCTCGGCTCAACGGCCCTATTCGGAGTATATACAAAACAATCTTGTTCTAGCGCTTCTCTGAAGATCTCCTGACCAATTGTCATGGTCACTCATAACGTATCCCGTCAATGACGGCAGCCTCTGGCCCACTCAGTATGCGCAATACAACCGATCTTGGGTTCAAGTTTTTATCGTGTAGTATTCCAGAAAGTTCATGTCAGGGTCTCTTTCCCAATCTCATCCCTACAGGTCTACCCGGAAGTTTTCACCCTTTACTTAATCTGTTTCTTATTCCGGAATAGCTGCATTCTCATCATGACCTTTCTCTGGAAATACGTCTGTATCCAACGCCTCTGCGTGCGTATCAAGCCTCTGGCATCAACGGAGTAGAATAACAACTCATTACAATCTTGCACGAATCTCTTACTCCGCTTCCCTACACTTTAGACCTATTCGAAATCATCTCTCCGTAGCTATGTGGACTGCGCTCCAATTGGGTGTAGTCATATTTGGAGTCTCTTTCGAAGCTACGAACTCGACATCTCCAATATCTTGTAGATGGCATCTGGCCAATTACGTCCTCGGGAACTCTTCCAAATCATCGGAGGAATACACTTCATTCGTCCGTTTTTGATCGACTCACAACGCATCTGTGTGAGGTCCATTTCCAAGTGAAGTTAGTCAATTGATGACCTCGTATCGAAGCGTCCAAATGAACAAAAGGTCCTAGTCTTATCTAAGGGTGACTAGTGATCTTATTTTGCATCCTTAAGTATAACCTCATGCTGCAATAGCTTTTGAAAGTTTGCGTGCGGTATCTTATCAATCGCAGCAACATCTGGCTCAACTGTCCGCACTGTAGACAACGACTCCATCATCTGGAATAGACGGTACATCAACAGTCTTCACATTCTGGCTGGCTTCTAGCAATAGCCCAATCATCTAGTGTGGACGGTACCTTAATAGTCGTCGCAAACTGACTGGCTTCTAGCAATGGCCTGATCATCTGGTGCAGATCTGATCGTTCGTGTTAACGAGAATTCTTAGTTCAAACAATACATCAAAACGCTCGTGTCAACGGAAAACATAGTAAAACAATATATCAATGCACTGGTCAGTCCTCGTTCCTGACGAGCTCGCTCTGACCGCATTTCTAGCCGTAGCTATCTCTGCTCGTGACACCATGGTAACAGAAACCACGATCAAACATCAATGGGGATAGATCATAGGAATGTATAGAAATCGGTGCATAAGAAATGTGCATCCTAGGCTTCTTAAGCGAAGTAGCGTATCGTAAGTATGCCGCGGAATAAATACGCGGTACGTCACTTTACTTAAGTCACCTACTCCATCAACCAAGGTCAACTTACGAGACGAAAGTTCGGATCTAATACCCTCTCGGCCAAGTCTAAGTTCCGTAAGGTCAAGCCTAGGTTCTGATATATATATATATATATATATATATATATATATATATATATATATATATATGCCCTAGACTCCGCATTGTCAAACCTGGACTCGAACCAAGTTTAAACCTTACGCTCTGATACCAATTTTGTCCCGATCCAGAAAAGGCACGTGACTGGCACTTGACCCATGTGAAGTCTATAGGACCCCACCTAATTCAAGTAAGCCAAAAGCCCAGAAATCTAAACCTTTTCAGGAAAATAGTGGAGGTACAGTTTTGAAATAAGGTTTTTACAGAAAATCAACTTCTTTTTTTAAAACATAGATAATAGTATACGAAAACACAATGTTGTATCTAACTTGAAAACATTTTCGCCATTGAAAATTTAGGCAACACCTTCTTTGTATAATTTAACCCGAAAACGGTACAAACAATATAATATAAGGCATCCCCAAGCGGGAGCTAGCTCTTCGCCAATTGGTAGAAACAAGCACGCAAGTAATGCAAATATACAACGCCGAAGGCGAGGATCAAAACTCATAAAGAAAGTAAAGAAAACAGGCATCATCAAGAAAACCATAAAACAATAATATATACATGAGCGTGACTCTAAGGCCGAAAGAATATACAACAAAGGTTTCTAAGTCTACAAAAATATACATAGTCTGGTTGATAGAGCTTTAACTAGAAACAACTGAATAAATAAAAAATACAACAGGTGGTCATGGTGCAAGTGAAACCACCCACCGAGAAATCACCCGAAGGAAGCAGTGTGCCAGCAAGCCGCAACGGAACCTGTATGGCCAAACCAGCAAGAAACTATGACACAACAGGGGTGAGTTGCCAATTCGTGAGTAGAAGACGTCACCGAGTAGAAATCGAATGAGCGACGATCTCTTAGGTCATAAAGTATAATAATAATATGTAATGTATGTATGAGTATAAAAGTAATATCAAGAACCCATGTCAGGGTCACAGGGTGATAACAAGACATATGTAATTATATGCATGAATGCAAATGCATCAATCAATGTGTGTCCATCAATGACACACTAAATCAAAATAAAATCTGAGTTTTTAGTTTATTAAAGTTTTTGGTATTTTAATGACTGGAGTATCATCAAATGAAATCGACAGAAATCCATGTCAAACATCGACCCACAATATATATACATATATCAATATCTCGGGGGACGTCTCTCAGATCGGCCCTCAAATCTGCCAAATCACATGACTTCGATCAGTATCCTCCGGATCTCCACCAGGTAGATAAATAACCGATACGTAGTGCTCCCCTCCCAGGCTCAACGTCTCTCTATACGGCCTTTTTGCCCTGGGGTTCCTCACCGGGTCCACCCATGTACCCGCAGACGGTTCCTCTCACTCCTCGAATCGGGTATGTGCACACACATGGCTCAAGAACCGAGAAAACTAATGGTGGATGCCACACACATCATATCATTAGAAAACCATGATTTTTGCATTTTAAAATGATAATAAGTTTATAAAATTCTTGCGGTTCCTCCAAATCCAGAAATCTCATGAAATACTGAAATTTTCATAATCATGAATCAATAAGAAAACAATGAATATCGGTCATAAGCCCTTCAACAGTGCATAGCAGAATGAATATATGAATGTATGTGATATCTAAATAAGGAATGTAATATCTAAAGTAACATGTGAATTCATGTATACTAAAAAATGCAATTAGCTACAAGCTATCAAGTTATACAGGTGAAGTAACGTTTTCTAATCTGTATGTGACATGGCAATTACCGATGTTGATGTGTGTGAGCCCGTAAGCTAGTGTGCGTGCAATATACGCATCATCAGTAATGGTGCTGGTGCAGTCGATATCATAACAAGCAATGAAAACATATGAATATATCTACAATGCAATGAGAACAGTATGAGTGCAACAGAAAGTAAATATTTAAAGCAACAGCATAATATACTATATATCTATATACGAGCCATACTGTTATAGTATTTAAGATAGCATGAATCGTTAATTTAGAAAAGTAGGGGTTACAATGTTTTTGAGAAAAGGTGTGTCTTTTGAAAATCTGAAGCGTTCCTCGGATTATCTTTTGAAAATTCATACGATTCGTTAGTTTCGAAAATAGGTATGACTCGAGCCTAATCTAATATGTACCTAAGCGACTAAAGGACTAAACTAAGGACCGAGTCAAAAGTAATAAGAAGGTGTATAATATTTCCAGGTCGATATATCAAATGGTCGGCGATCCAGCCTCATATCATCACGTACGGTATAATCCATCGTACGGCATCCTCGAGTCAAGAGTGCGGATAAATCATCACAAATAAATCTCGTACGGTATATTCTGTCGTACGGCCTCCTCAAAATCGAAAGTACGGGTCATTTATCATGTATATCATGTAGTTCGTACGGTATCAATCCTCGTACAATATCATAATCAGAGGTACAGATCTAAGTTCTCGTACAATCTATTATATCATCAAGTCGCATGTTATTGCATATTTTGTATATAGCGCCCAATGATCCTTTAATATATCATATCATATACGGCGTCTCAATTCAATCACATATCAAAACCTCACGGAATCAAACCCGATAATATCGACTCATATCCAATTGACATCTCCAATCCTCATCTCACGTGTATGTGTGTATATTTGTGTGTGTCAACACACACACACACACACACACACACACACACATACATACACATATACACACAAATTTATATCTCAAGAGTAAGTGTGTGTGTGTGTGCGTAGGTGACAACACATGTCCTAAGGTTCGCGACTAAAGTCAAGAAAGCTAAGGTTATACCTTCCTATAAAAAAACACTCATTCTAATCCTACGGTCTTCTAAAACCCTATATGCTACATGTCCAAGTCTTGCATCAATACATATATATATATATATAACTTATTCTAAGGTTGCGGGGGTGCTATACGCTATCCACCCGACTTCCCCCGTAGATATACATCTACTCACCTTGATTCTCGCTTGCCGAAGTCGATGACACCATTCTCTCCCTTGTCGTACAAAGTCCACACGGGGTACCTACAGTTTTCAATACATTATATCGTAAACGCGAATCAAACACGAAAACTGCAGCGGCACACGAAACGCACATAGGTTAGAACTTATGGTCTACACATACAAGAAAAGCCAAATAACTCTCGACGTTGTCGTACAAACGTCAATCGACCGAGATAAAACATAAATATATAAACTCAAGTTATTAAAACTGCAAAACGAAAACAACAACTTGGGAAAATAGCTCCAGATTTTGTTTCAGGTCTAATTGGGATATTTTGCACATAGGGGAGGTCAAATTAACTGATATAGGAGCCACAGACCAAGCACGAACCATTTCCAACACACCCAGGCCGCAAATTACGGCCATCTTGGTTAAATATGCGGCCAGGTCATCAAGTTAGGGTCTTGGGTCTCTAGGGTAGCTTCTAGGTCACCTGCATGACTCACTGCAATCACTAAATATTTTTCAGGGTTCCCGGGTTATAGCAGATTCCTAATAACACATCATAATTCCCACAAAACCCGATATCGGCAAATCCAAAGTTCAGTCTTGGGGTTTTATTCTCAGGTTTTGATCAGGAATTCTATCACTTCAGGGGTTTTGTGGTCTCTACTAAAACTCAATTACACTTCACAATTCATACAATCTCCTAACCCTCATCTAGGAAAATTTCTAAGATCACCAAACTACATTTTTTTAACTCTAAATTATAGTAGGGTGTTCGGAAAACCAATAACTTAGTTAAAAGTGTAGGGATTATACCTTAATAGCAACTGAAGAAAATTCTTGGGTTGCCAATAGTGCTCAAAGTTGCAACTTTACTCCATCATGAGGTTTAGGATAGGGTTTTGGTCTCTTTTTGTGAAGGCTTTGGGTAGTTTTGATGAGGATTTGAAGTGTTTATGGGGGTGGAAGAGGAAGTGGAGGGTAAGGAGATGAAGGGAGAGAGGAAAATGTGAGATGAAGAATGAAGAGGGTGAAGAGCCATGTCAAAAAAAAGGAACCTCTCTCTCTCTCTCTCTCTCTTCTCTCTCTAGCCCATACCCCTTTGTCCCCCTCTCAAAATATCTTCCCTTTTATAAAAAAAACACATAAATCATTATAAAGAAAAAGGAAAAGGAGCCATGGTTCAAAAATGTGTAACAAGTGATTGCAATATGTTTTGTTGCATGCCATATGCATAAGCAAGATTAATGCAAAATTAGTAAAATATTAATCGGGTTTAGTATTAACTTGTATATAATTAGTTGTATAATAATTTATAAAATATCCAAATCACATAAATTCTTTCAAAATCAATATTCACACTAATTTTCCGAATATTTTCCAAACTATCGGTATATAATTATACCATTTCATTTAAAACCAATTCTCACATTTTTAAGAATATTCATGAAATTTATTATTTTGATTATTTAAATTCCCAAAAATAATATTTTATTTCCTGAAATATTACAATCTTCCCATCTTAAATAAATTCGGTCCCCGAATTTAAATTTAAACCCCCAAGTACTAAAACATTTCAGTAAAATGATCAAGTCGCCAGGGCTCCGAAATCATGAATACTTAAAACATATCAAAGTGCAATGCATGCGCAATGAAAATGAGTGTAAAACTAAAAATCAAAACTCCATCAAGTATCACGCAATCATCGGAGTTATGGTGAAAATAAAAATGTCAAAATCCAATACGAAAACTAACATGATATACTCAAAACTATAATGTGTATATAGCGCATCATTGTAAAATCGTCAAAACATCCAAATATAAATGCATGCAGAACTTTTTTCAAATTTTTGTGCGATGCACGTGTCACGGCACAAATATAAAGAAAATAGCTATATATATATATCCTTTGTTTAGCATATACGTTCCGCCTTTTGAAAATGATTTAGAAGGGTTTCCTTTGTAAAGTTTCGTGTCATCATGGACATGTAAGAAAATAATGAGACTATAGCTCCTTTTTGGAAATCCCTTTTATAAATATCGATACATGCAAAAATATTCAGGTACTGTCCTCAGACTAGTCCTGCTCAGTTACTAACCATGTAGTATATATCGTAAAAACATGATGCTGGAAATGAAATCAATCTCAATAAAGTATATAAAAATGCCGCGTGCGTCTGGGGCGCTGTTTATATTAGAATTTTGTATTATTATATCACCCATTCTTATTCATATTATATATAAATAGGTGCTTTTGATCCATGTCTGCTAAATAGTTGCAGGTTACAGGTTCTCAGGTCGTTACAGTGAAATTCATGACAAGACGCTACAAATGTGAGATTATGACCAATAATAGATGAATCCGTATGATACCGCCTACCAGTTCAAGGAACAAATGAAAATCAGTAGACAGTTCAATACACAAAGCACAAGGGCAGCACAAGATTCAAGACTTCAACGTGAAGCTCACGGTAAAAGTCCACATCATTTGCACTTTTGGAAATCTGAAAGAAAATAGAAGAGATTCTGAGCAACCAAGTGAAGAAAACAGAAGGAAAAAGCAAAATGAAGCAACCCTGAGAAGTTGAGCCAGAGATCCCTCAATATGGCCGCGGAACCGCGGCCAAACATGGCTTTCTGTCGCGGAACCGCGGCCATGAGATGCACGTGTCGGTGCGTGTGTCGGTGGGTGTCGGTGTTTTGACTCGGCTTTCTTAGGGTAGTCTTGTAAATTCAAATGTGGATCAGATTGTAACCTAGGGTTTTCTCCTATTTATAAATAGGAAAACCAAAAGCCTAATTAGGCATGCCACTTTTTAATTCTTAGTTTAAAATTTTAAATTCCAGTTGTAATGCTCTTATTGAGAGGTCATCAATAAAGTAGGGTATTTTTATTTTTATCTCGCATTCTTTTGTTATCTGAATTTAGTTCTTGCAATTTTTATCTGTTCTTTTAATATCTGCAATTTAGTTTTCTAATATAAAAAATTATTTAAAAAATGAATTCTATTGTTAACTTCCTAATGAGTGAGTAATTCCTCATTTGTCAGGGTTAGGATAGGGAAGGTTTAAGAGAAGGAAATCTCTCTCACTCCTATCTTTGCCCATTTAATCTTTAAAATACGGACTCTTTTTAATTTAACCACACATAGCTCACTACGGCACCCAATCCTACATGATAGTGGTGATTCCCCAGTTCGACCGGTTGTGGTTGAATTAACTGGAGGTTAGGGCTAAGAGTTAAGAACGGACGGACGGACAAGGACTAAAAGGAAGAAACTAAGTTTCTTCCTATTCGTGGTAATCCCTGTTGTTGACTATTACCCTAACACCTATTGTCACGACCCGAAATATTAGCTCGTGACCAGCACTTAAATCACGCAACGTCTAAATGCGTAACGTAATTCAAGTAAGCTGAAACCCAGAAATCTAAACATTTTTAAGAAAATAAAGGAGGTGAAGTTTTTGAAATAAAGGTATAATGAAGTCAAGTGTGCTTAAATGCATAGAAAAGAAACATGAATGATGCAAGTGAAAGTTACTAGTTTGAAAACATGTTTCGTCCTTTAAAAATTTTAGCAGCACCTCCTTTGTATATTTTGATCTAAGACCACATATACATAATAATGATAAGGGCATCCCCAAGCGGGAGCTAGCTTTTCACCAAACGGCGGATCACAACCACACAAAACAGTAAATATCAGTATACGACGCCCAACGGCGAAGATCACCACAAAAGATAGAGAAATAAGCAAGACATAACCCCAAAAGCGAATATAACACCCATCACTCAAATCTCGCAACCAAAATCCTACTAAGTCTCATTACTTATACAAATTACTAATTTTGATTGATGGAGTTAACTAGATACAATAATGAAATATAGATACAAGAGTTGGTATGATACAAATGTCCCACCTACCAATGCAAAACACTCGAATGCAACTGTGTGCCAGCGAAGCCGCTACTGATCCAAACGGTCAACCTGCAAGAACTGTGGCACAACAGGGGTGAGTTGCCAACTCGTGAGTAGAAAAAACATCTACAAGTAGAAATCGAATAATCAACGACTCCTAGGTCAACTATATCATAAAGGTAATACTATGATATCTAGGGTGACCGGGCCTGTATATGTGCCAACAAGGTAGTCAATACCTATATGCATGCGGATAACATCCAACAGTAATAATCAATGCATGTATGCATGTGGATCTCGTCCACCCATATAATCAATGTATATATGCACGTAAATATCATAAAAGAGTGTGCATGAAAGTATGAGGATATGTATCAACGGTGTCCCTCACGACACATCACAATCATGGAACCTGTGTGCCTAGCATCGACACTCGAAAACATCATGAAAACCGTGCCCAGCATCGGCACGTAAAACCTCATATATTGGGCCCCGTCAGTCCTTATCGGCCCACGGGCTCCGTCTGCGGAATCGGCCCTCGGCCCCGGCAGTACGGGTCAGCCCGTATCTATCTCTCAGCTCTGGTCAGTATCCTCCGGATAACCGCCAGGTCTAACCAATCACCGGTAGGTAGTAATCCCTCTGCCAGGCTCACCGTCTAATGCACAGCGATCCGTTCTCGTCCCGGGGTACCATACCGGGTCCACCATGTACCCGCAATCGGCCTCATCCGCCTCCTCGAATCGGGTTTCACATGTCGCTCTCAGAACCGAGAAAACACATGGTGGACGCACTGAAATATCATATTAGGAGAAGCCGGGCTTTTAAAAAAACACATAATCTCTTTTAAAATGTCCACGGTTCTCAAATCCAGAAATCTCATGAAAACAGCATATCTCAATGTGTAAAATCATAGAGCATGATGCATGCGACATATAATAGGAATGTAAGCATATCCATGTATCATGCAACATGGAACAGTAATATGACATATTAAGGGAAAAACCGCTCTTTTAAAATGATTCCAGTTTTTAAAATATAACATGCGGTTCCCAATTTTCCAATAAAACCAGTTATCTATGTAGACACAATATGTATATGCGCAAGTATAGTGGTACCAATGCGTATATGCGCCAAATGGGTATGCAATGTGCTTATGCACAAGTATGGATGTATCAATGTATATGTGCACCAATATGAATATACAATGTGTATGTGCGCAAATAAGGATGTATCAATGTATATGTGCACCAATATGAATATACAATGTGTATGTGCGCAAATAAGGATGTATCAATGTATATGTGCACCAATATGAATATACAATGTGTATGTGCGCAAATATAGATATATCGATGTATATGTAAGCATGTTATGCAAAGAGTCATATCATGATGCAGCAATCCTACTGTTTAGTGACATCCCAATTATCGATGATGAAGTGTGTGAGCCTACAATCTGTGTACGTGTAACATACGCATCATCGATAATGTTGCAGGTGTACTATCACAGGTATAAGTAGTACAATGTGAATAACATGAATGCATCATAAGGTAAATCGTCAGCTAGCAGCTATAAGGTATACATATCTAATATGATCGAGTCGGTGAATCTATCAATCGGATCCAGCCTAACAATATTGCGTACGGTATCATCCATCGTATAACAACCTCTAGTCAAGGGTATAGATCAATCATCAAGTCAAACTCATCACGCACGGAAAATCATCGTACGGCGGCATTAAGCTAATAGGGATCCTAACATCTTATACGACAAATGAGGGTACGACCTAATATCACATACGGCCTATCATCCATGATTCACAACATTATATATATATATATATACACCTATGTCCCAGGTCACATCCGCAATAATCTTATATCAGGGGACCGGCATGGTATAAATCATCTCGATCGACTCGCATCCGTATACCAACATATCATCATATCATCATATCCGTCTTATAGTCTTTCATCGCATTTATATCACACATCAAATCGAATTTACATAAACATTCTATCTCTACTAAGTATAAGTATCTAATCTAACATACACACCCAAACCATACAATAAGATTTTTAAAGAAGTGAATCGTAGTTTTGAAAATAGGGGTTACGGTGTTTTTAAGGAAAAGATATCATTTGAAAATCCGTAATATCCCTCAAGGTATATATTTAAAATATACATACGATTCTTCGGTTTAGAAAAATGTATGGTTCGGATGACGCATCTACAACGACTATCTAGTCCTACAGTACCCTAAACGGCAATATCGCTAAACGTCATCCTATGATAGTCGTAACATAACACTTCTAACTATTCTCTAGTTTCTATTAAGATTTCATAGCTATCTTCATTCTAACCTTAGTTTCCTAATCTAGGTTTTCTTAACCATATTCTATAAATCGGTTTTTCCATCAATACTTTGCGGGGGTGCTATACGCCATCCACCCGACTTCCCCGGTAGATATAGTTCTACTCACTTGGTCTTCGCTTGCCGAAATCGATGACGCCACACTCCGTCACCTCGGAATCCATGTGAGGGTACCTACAATAATAAACAATCGCAATGCGTATTAAAAATCAAGGCGGAAAACCAAAACGACACATGAAAACCAAAATGTCGCACGAATCACCCATAGGTCAAAACCTATGATCTACCTCGCGCAATTCAACCAAATAACCCTCGATATAGACGTGCAAATGTCAAGTGATCGAATACAAAACCAAATACTAAAACTTAAATCCATAAACATCATGAAAAACAAGGCAGCAACCCAGAAAAGTGGTCCCAGATTTCTGTTTAGGTAAAAACTAGGTAAGCAAAAAACACTGGGGTCATGTACGGGGGTCCTATGAACTACAGAAACAACCTGGGCACTAACCCACACTACATGGCCGGCCACACAAGCTCAAATTCCGGCCAGGCCGGTTTTCCAGGGGAATTAGGGCCTTGTTTTGGTAGGTTGGTCTCATATTGGTTCAATTTGGCCTCTAGAGTTGTTTGTTTGTCTCAGAAATTCCCTGGATCATCCCAGATTCACCTGCACGCTCCAATTCCTCACAAACCGACATAGAAAGTTTCTGTTTTCAGTAAACTTGGTTTGTTTCAAATATATCTGGGTTTCTAACCTCATAGGGGGGTTTAAGGTCATCTCTAAAGTCCAATTGCATTAACACCACTTAAAATCCCACATAACCTATTCTAGAAATCTTCAAAGTTCACTAAACCGCACTAAATTACAACTAAACATGTATGGATACTAAAGTGAATGAAAATATACACAAATGGCGAAAGGATTACCTCATTTGGAACTCATGAACCCCCTTATATCATCAAAATCCGGTTTTTCTTGTTTCCCCTTGCTTGTTGTGAGCTTGTGCAAAATTTTTGTGAAGAGAGTGCATGGTTTTTGTGTGATTTTGGATATGAAGTGAGGTGTTTGAGGAGGGGGAAAAGGGAGTGCTGCCATAGATGAGGGAGGAGGGAAAAAAGATGATGAAGATGATGAGAAGAGAAGGAATGGCCAAGATCTAGGGTTGACCCCTCATACACACACACACACACTCTCTGTCTCAAGCATACTTTGTCTCATGTCATGATTGTGTCCCCTCTCTCATCATTTTCTTTCTTTTTCCTTTTCTTTTCTTTTCTAAGGTCAACAACCATGCAAGATGAATGAAGGAAAGATTATGAAAAAAAATGTAACAAGTGTGAAAATGATATGGTGCATGTCATGTGCACAAAACATGCTTAATACGCGATTAGCGATATTTAATTAGCATAAAAATGGAAGATAATAAATCATAAAAATTCATAATTCGCCTAAATCAAAATAAACACCCTCTTTTTAGAAATTTCTATAATTTTTCCAAATTTTTTCCCCATTTAACTGTATTTAATTACACCACACTATTAAAATATTCATATTTTATTATTTAATTATAAAAATTCCCAAAAATAATATTTTATTTTTCTGAAATGTTACACCTATATTCTTAACTAGAGCATTATTAGCGGTGAGAAGAATCCATATTTCAAACGAACCTAATCCTAACCCTAGCAAGACTTTAAATCAATTTAATCTCATTTTTAGATCTTAAAACAAAACCTAGCAAGAATAGGACTTAACTCGTTAGAACTTAAAGAAAAGAACACTATTTCCCTGTGGATCGACTCGTACTCAACCGGCTAGCTACCAAGCGACACCGTCTTGATTGCGGTATTCTTAAATTTTTAAAACACAGGCATAGAAAACAGTTAACAATCAAATGGCGCCGCTGCCGGAGAAACGGTAGTTTATTCTTTTTGTAATTTCGGATTAATTAAATTAAAAAATATATAAAAAACTGGAAAAAAAACATTAAAAAATCATCTTGTTATTTTTGATTGGTTTTTGTGCGAATTGTGCAGAAAAAGAAGACGGACTGATTCAGATCTGGAGCAAGCCCAGTGAACAAATCAAGAAACAGAGGATCTGAACAGACAGAGGAGAACCATAACAGCACACAGAAAAATTTTGGAGGCCTAAACCAACTGAACCACCGCTGAACCGCGGCTAAATCAAGGGTTCGACCGCGGAACCACGGTCAAACAGGTGACGTCATCGTTTTGAAAACTCTCTGTGAGTATATTTTTTCTCCTCCTACCCTCTAAATCCCACTGAAAAATTTTTCATGCAGGGTTCTTTGCGCAAAACTTCTTCTCCCTCTCCAATAAATCATTTTATGCAGAATTCTTTGTGCCGCAAATAAAAAGGAAAAATTTTGGCAAGTGTTTTAGATTTTGTGTGTTACTTCTTTGCATATTTAAAACGGTATCTAAGGGGCTATAACACCAATCAAGAATGGGTGGGGATTTTATTACCCTTCCTAAGACTCCAGAAAACACAAAAAACATATGCATCACCCTCGAACTAATTAAAAAATATCTAGACTCAGCCAATTAAGGACTGCCGCGCTCATTAGGACAGAGAAAGGTTGTGGGCATTCAGTCGTTTATCTAAACCTGATTTTGTGGTGTCTAGGATAGACAAGTGAGAAAGGTAACTTTAAAAGGCCCGTCTCACGGTGATTCGTGAGCGGAACCCTCCTTTCTTCACTTGTGTTTACCTAGCTACAATTGGCGGTGAAGAGGCGATTTGAGAGATATCTCACAACTTATCGCTTTGGACCAGTTAGGAGCAGTCTAGTTGACTTAGAAGACCCTAGCTCTAGGGTTGATTGTGCATGCTTAAATTGTGACTGTTTGAAAGTGTGTCGTAGTTCCGTACAAAATTTTTTTGCAAGACTCTTTATAAAAAAAAAAGAAAAAAAACACAAAACAAAATTTTTTACAAAAACTTGCCATTTGTCGCTAGAATTCCATTGCACCAAACCTTCACCCACATTTTCCCCATTGACGTTTTCTTACCCTCACATTCTACGATTGACTACACTACAACTCGTTTAGTATATGTCCGGTTGGACTAGGGACACTAGCGCCCGATTAGTCCGTGTCTCGTTAGTCGCTACTGACAACGCGTTCGACTTCGAAGTCGAAACTCCATCCACTCTTTTTTCATCTTCACAATCATCATCTTCTAAGGAAATGTCGGGATTCAATCCTAACAACCCTTTACCTACTTCGGGACTGATTCCACCTCAACTGGGTGCAAATAACCCACAACAACCTCCTGTTGAAGTGCCCAGCTCCAGGATCGTTTCTATCCTACCCGCTCCGCACTTCCTACTTGTCTTTCACTTTTGCCGGCAAATAGGGACAATTTTGAAATTAAGCCCCACTTCATCAATATGTTGCCAAAATTTCACAGGCTAGAATCCGAAGATGCCTATATCTTCATTACCAAATTCCAGAATGTTTGTGCAATGATGAAAACTACCCAACTGTCCGATGATGCTATAAGGCTACGAGTCATTCTCTTCACTCTATATGACCTAGCTGAAAAGTGGCTATATAGTACTGCATCACATTCCATAAACAGTTAGGAAGAGTTTGTTAAAGCACTTCTTAAAAAGTTTTACCCACATCATAAGACCGTGAGAATACGTAATGAAATTAACCAATTTTCCTAGCTTCCTTCCGAAGCTTATTGGAAGTGTTTCGAACGATTCAAAGACCTTCTTGTTCAGTGCCCTCATTACGGTATCGAGAGATGGCAACTTTGCCAAACTTTATACGAAGGACTGAACCTAGCAACTAAGCAGTTGCTGGAAACCATTTGTCAAGGTCACTTCCTTACCAAATCTGACGAGGAAGGTTGGCAATTTTTCGACGATCTTGCTGAACAAACACTTCAGTGGGAAAGCACTAGACAGACCGCTTCGTCCACTTCATCTACTTCATCTGGTCCGTCTAGGGCAGGCGTTCATCAACTTGATATGTCAATTGCAATGAAAGCCGAAATGGCCGCAATTACACGAAAACTAGAAGCAACTGAGAGCAAATTCTCAACGCCTTCTCCTGCCCCTGCTTTACCGCCTCGCACTATATGCGCTTGTTGTTCGGATCCGTCCGATTTGACTGAAGAGTGTCCTTACAACCTACTTGCTCAAGGACAGGATCAAGTCAATGCTTCCTTTCAGCAAAGACAAAGAAATGATCCATATTCTCAACTTACAATCCTGGTTGGAGGAACCACCCTAATTTTTCTTGGAATCAAAATCAACAACAATTCCAAGGCTACAACAATTTCCAAAGGCCTCCTCCACAACAATAAGCTCCTCAACAAACTCAATATCGGCAACCTTTCCAGCCCTAACCTTACCAAAATCAAATGAACAATTTTGCACCTAACAACTCTTTTCCTCAAAACAATTTTGTTCCACCAAATAATGATAAGGTTTTCTCGCTAGAACGAAGTCTGGATGCGTTTTTAAAACAATCTACTCAATCCTCAGCCAACATCCAGTTTTCCATTCAGTATTTGGTGTAACATATTGCATCACATAGGCAAAGCATCAAAACCATTGAAGCCTAAATTGCACAACTGAATGCTGCTTTAAGCGAGCGAGAGAAAAGGAAGCTTCCATCTCAACCACTGCCAAATCCTGGTCACCCACGAAATGCACATGTTGCTCATGAACAACAAAACCATAATGTGAGTGCCGTGACTACATTGAGATCTGGAAGGACGTTGCACAACAATGTTGGCACTGATGATGACACCCCGGCCGCCGCTTCCTCTTCTTTTTCTTCTTCTTCATCTTCATCTTCTTCGTCTTTAAAGCCTGTTCTCCATTCTTCACAAGGCTCTACTTCTTCTACTGCACCGAACGGACCCACATCTCACTCCACGAAAACAGCAGCACTGGGATCCGTTCCAACTCCGCAATCTCCCCCACAAACATTGGACTCAACCAATTTTCAAAATATTCCATTTCCAAACAGATTGAGATCCAATAAACCAAATCCATAAATGGAGAAGATTGTGGAGTTATTTAAACAGGTTAGCATTAACATTCCTCTCTTGGATGCTATCCAACAAGTCCCGTCTTACGCAAAAATCTTGAAGGAGTTGTGCACCAAGAAAAAGAAATCACAGGTACCTAAGAAAGTTTTCTTGGCTAGTGCAGTAAGTGATGATCTTACCTAATCTTTAACTCAAAAACGAAAGGACCCTGGCTGTCCTACAATTTCAATAACTATTGGGGATAAGAACATCAACCGTGCACTTTTAGACCTTGGTGCCAGTGTTAACCAGCTTCCTTATTCAATATATGAGCAATTAGGCATTGGAGAGCTGAAACCCACACATTGTACTCTCCAAATGGCCGACCGATCCATCACCCATCCTAGAGGTGAGTTAGAGAATGTGTTGATTAAAGTAAGGGACTTCATATTCCCCGTTGATTTCATTGTTATGGACACGCAGCCTGTAGCTAACCCCCGGAGTCAAATTCCAGTGATACTCAGTCGACCATTCCTTGGAACTTCTAATGCGGTGATCGATTGTCGAAATGGTTCGATGAACCTATCTTTTGGAAACATGACAATTGAACTCTGTAGGGTTCCTAGGCACCCTAATGAGGTCTCACAAGGCATCAACCATGCCAATTTCAAATTTTAACGGTGCCGAGAAAACCTAGAACGGATCGTTGGCTAGATTTCTAGGCGAAACAATAAACTAGTTAACACTTAACTAAGAGATACGGAAATACAACCTTTGTAGATCCGGTTCTCCACCTCCATAGCTCCGTAATGAAGTCTCCTCGCTGTCCATAACAAGTCCCGGGCTCTAGCGTCGGCTTCATCGGAGAATGGACGGGCTAGGTCATCGATGTCCATGCCGAAGATGATCTACGTCGAGGCATCGCTAAATCAAGCTCCGACTTCACCAAGTCAAGAAACTTGTGAAGAAAACACACTCTACTACTTGGCAAGAGGTAGAGGATGAAGAAATAGGAAGTGGGTAGACGTTAGAATTGGATTTCTCACTCATTTCCATCAATCACCATTGATGGAGCTTGCTTTCTTCAAGTGAAGAAAGGAAGAAGAAGAAGAATTATGTTATGATAAGTTAATTAAAATAGAAAAGAAATATAATACTTATCATATCATTAACTATAGTCAAGTGTAGAGATTTAACCAAGGTTAGTTAAATGGTTAGGGTTAGGAGAAGAAGACAAGAATGGTAGCTTTGGTCAAACCTTCATGAAGTTTCAACTAGAAACAAAGAAAGCCACCATTCTTCTCTTTAATCTTTTCCTTAATAAATAAATAAATAAATAAGATAAGGAAAACCCTAATCATTAACATAACTATGGTTTAAACTTTACACTTAACCAAGTTAACATGCATCATCAAACATGATACAATCAAGTGCACAAAAATATATCGCATATACAATGCGCACATCCGAGTGAGAAAATCTATCTTAAGTGAACCGATACTAGTTAATGCAAAGTAATATATCAAATATATAATTATGCATTAAATCATTAAATCAACACTTGATTCAATGATCCGGCCATGTCAAACATGACCGACTAATATCTACAGTAACAACTTATCGAATCAACACTTGATCCGATATGCCGGCTATATCGCATATAACCGATCAATGTCACATATCGCGAGAATCGAATACAGTATCACATACTGGTATCATTCTCGGTCCCGCACATATCTCATATGCGCTCCTATTTCGTTTCGCTTGAGCCAGGAAACCTCTGTGTAGGACTCTAAAGACTCGTCAATACGCCGGCAGCAGGTGATGATCATATCAAACACCCACAAGCCGCAAGCGGTCTGCTAAACGTAACGGCCACCCGGGTATTGAGCGATCTGAAGATCGACGAGCAAGCCCGCTCACACTCCAGTGAATCCAACCAGTAACACTACCGTACAGTCCGGTCTGATCGTCTGATATGTCGCATATCTCGCCTAGGGGTGGTAAACGTCGGACCCCAATAGCTCGATAAGTCGTGTCGATATGAGGTCTATAACTGTTCGAGAAACTACTGGTAACACTTACCAGTAAATCTCAGCAACCCTGGCCAGGGATTTCCTGTTATAGCCAATCGAACACAGCGCAACATCAACTCCCTATACCGGGAGAGACGAATCCCTTCCTATCGCTCATTGCCTCCATATGACTCGGGACTGTACCCAAAAACCACCGTTTTGCATGCCCTCTTGGACGTGGTAAGATGGAAATCAAAGCACAGTGGGAACCACACAAGACTCTATGACGATCTTGGGTCAACAGACTACTCTGTACCAGTGTCACCAGAGAACTGCCATCTGACGTGAAGTATAATACCATCTGGGAGTTCTCGGCGAGTCCGTCCAGTGTACCCAGTCTCTACTGAGCACCCGTATATCATCTCTGATGTCAAACACCGATGGATATGGGATCATCCATCGCCCATCTGTATGGGTCGAGAAGGTACACGCTAGTCTACTCTGGTATATCGATGCCCCGTCTCGATACACCCACGACTAGGGACTTTGAAGGATGTACTTATGGACTACCATGTCCCCACTAGTATGATCCGCATCATAGTCCAGGTAGTCAAGTACACATCCTAAGGGCTTTACCAACATGTAACAGAGAGACAATCAGTATACACGTTAAGGTAAAGTGTAACCAGATAGCATACTATCATGTCGAGCAAGAAAGTCCTTCCTATATACGTCCCAGCATCCACTATAATATACATCCTATGTACAGTAATGGCCTCTAGGGCATACATATAACTAACAAACTCAACATTTTTAAGTTGGGGAATCAGCCCTCCAAACCTAATGCTAATGTACTTGATGTTTGCTCGATCCAACAGATCACTCAGGAAGACTGTGAGCTTGAGAAATTTCTGTTCGATCACAGCAATTTTGACACCACTAGTGCGTTCCTCCTTGAACCTGATACCTCTTTCACACCCGATAATGACTACGAGTGTTTCACTTTCACGAACGATCTTGAACCATCACCACCCGAGTTTGAATCCTTGAATTTTCGGATGAGTTAGCTGAACCATCCGACTCGGTTGCTTACACTCGTTTTGAACCTCAGTTGGAATCCTTCGAGTTTGAGACAATTTCACCGATTTTACCTTCAATTGTTTCTCCTCCAACACTCGAACTCAAGCTATTGCCGTCTCACCTTAAATACGCTTACTTAAGCGAGAATGAGACACTTCCTGTTATCATCTCGACTTCTCTAACCCCCGAGCAACAGAAAGCCCTTTTAACGGTCTTACAAAGCAATCGGCAAGCTTTTGGCTGGACTATGGCGGACATCAAGGGGATTAGTCCCCTAATTGTTGAACATCATATTCATATGATGGATGATGCCAAGCAAGCAAGCGATCCACAGATACGACTCAACCCAGTAATGAAGGAGGCTGTTAAAAAGGAGATCGTAAAATGTCTTGATAGTGGTATCATTTACCTTATCTCTAATAGCCAGTGGGTTAGCCCTATTCACGTTGTCCTAAAGAAATCGGGCATAACGGTCATAACTAATGAGGCAAATGAGTTAATTATTACTCGCATCCAAACTGGGTGGCGGGTATGCATCGATTATAGAAAACTCAACGCCATGACACAGAAAGACCACTTTCCGTTACCTTTTATTGACCAAATGCTAGAACGATTGGCTAGGCACGAGTACTATTGCTTTTTGGATGGCTACTCCGGCTATAATCAAATTCCCATCACTGAAAAGGACCAAGACAAGACCATATTCACTTGTCCTTTCGGTACGTTTGCTTACCGTCGCATGCCCTTCGGGTTATGCAATGCACCCGCTACCTTCCAGCGGTGTATGATGGGTATTTTTTCAGACATAGTGGAAAAATTCTTGGAGATCTTCATGGATGATTTCTCCATTTTCGGCGACTCCTTTGATGAGTGTTTGCTACATTTCGACGCAGTCCTTACCCGGTGTATGGATAAGAACCTTACTTTAAATTGGGAGAAGTGCCACTTTATGGTACGAGAAGATATTGTCTTAGGACATGTCATCTCGCAAAATGGCATTGAGGTAGATAAAGCTAAGATTGAAGTCATTTCCAATCTCCCTCCTCCCAAATGCGTCCGAGACATTCGAGCCTTCCTTGGCCATGCCGGTTTCTATAGACAGTTCATCAAGGATTTTAGCAAGATAGCTAGACCCTTGACTCTTTTGTTGGCTAAGGACACCACATTTGATTTCGACTCGATTTGTATGAAAACGTTCGAGTCATTGAAAAACTCACATACTTCTGCTCCCATTCTTTCGTCTCCTGACTGGACGCATCAATTTGAAATTATGTGCGATGCATCTGATTTTGCCATTGGTTTTGTCCTTGGACAGCACATCAATAAGATGCCACATGTAATTTATTATGCTATCCGAACCTTGAATGAGGCCCAATTAAATTACACAACAACTGAGAAGGAATTCTTAGCTGTTGTGTTTGTATTAGAAAAGTTCAGGCCCTACTTAATCGGCTCTCCAGTCATCATATGCACTGACCATTCAGCTCTTCACCATCTTTTTGCGAAGAAGGATGCTAAATCTCGGCTGATACGTTAGATCCTCTTACTATAAGAGTTTGACCTTGTCATCAGAGACAAAGAGGATGCGAAAACGTAGTCGCCGACCACCTTTCACGCCTCCCTTCTTCGCTGACGCTTCAATTTCCTATAAAAGACGTTTTTTTCCAGATGAGCAGCTCTTGACTGTATCATGCAAACCTTGGTTCGCAGATATTGTAAATTATTTGGTCACCGGACTAATACCAAATGAATGGTCGAAACAGGACAGACTCCGATTCCTATCCCAGGTAAAACATTTTTACTGGGATGAACCTTATCTTTTTAAATACTGTCCCGACCAAATTATTCGTCGGTGTGTTCCCGGCGTACTGTCATTCTGCCACGATCAAGCGTGTGGCGGGCATTTTGGCCCTAAAGAGACAGAAGAAAAGATCTTGCAGAGTGGCTTCTATTGGCCACAACTTTTTAAAGACGCACATGATTACTGTAAGACATTTTCCCGGTGCCAACACTTGGGTCGGATATCTTGGAGAAACGAAATGCCGCTCCAACCAATATTGGTTATAGAAATTTTTGATGTTTAGGGGATAGATTTTATGGGACCGTTTCCCAATTCTTTTGGGAACATGTATATTCTCCTCGCTGTTGATTATGTGTCTAAGTGGGTCGAGGTTGTGCCCAGCTGAACTATGACAATAAGGTTGTCGTTAGATTTTTCAAAGAAAACATTTTCTCTCTGTTTGGACACTCCCGTGCAATCATCAGCGATAATGGAACTCATTTCTGTAATAAGACCTTCGAGTCCTTAATGCGGAAATATTCCATTAATCACAAGCTATCAACGCCCTATCATCCCTAAACGTGTGGGCAGGCTGAGATTTCAAATCGGCATATTAAACTATATTGGAGAAAACGGTTTCCAAAAACCGTAAGGATTGGTCTTCAAAACTTACTGATGCCCTTTGGGCATTTCGAACTACCTATAAGACCGACCTTGGCATGTCTCCGTATAGGCTTGTTTATGGAAAGGCTTTCCACCTTCTAGTTGAAATTTAGCATCGCTCATTTTGGACGATAAAAGAGTTGAATCTATCTCTCGGAGATGCGGGCAGCCATAGAAAGCTGCAATTAAATGAATTGAACGAGCTTCGGGATGAAACATACGTGAACGCGGTTGTCGTCAAAAACCGAACAAAGGTGTTTCACGATAAACACCTTATGCGCAAATCTTTCAATACTGGTCAACAGGTTTTACTTTACGACACCCGGCTATATTTCCATCCCGGCAAGCTCAGATCTCGATGGAAAGGGCCATTTTTGGTACGCACCGTATATCTACACGGTGCGGTCGATTTAGAAAATCCTGAGGACGGTTCACTATTCAAAGTGAACGGATATAGACTTAAATCGTTTCTCACCGCGGACCCTTCAGAGGAGCTCCTGCTATTGCAGGAGCCAAATTACATTGACTGATCTTTCTCCATCTACCCCCAAATTTCGGTTATCCAGCCATAAACAGTGGAAAAACTGTTCAAATAAGTTTGGGGGTATGTAACACTTGTAATTATATAAAAACAAAATAACAATATAAAAAATAAAAAAAATAAAAAATTTCAAATTTTTGGGGCTATTTTTGAAAATTTTCAGTTTCAAATAAAAAAATAATTAAAATTTTTTATTTACAAATAAATTCAACTTTTTGAGAGGTCCTTTTTGCAAATAACCAAAAACAACCCCTATAAAAAGAACCCGAACCCTCCTCTGACTTTTCATAACCCTAATCTCTCATTTCCTCAAAACCCTAGCCGCCGCTTCATTTCTGCAGCGAGATCTCCCTGCGCCGCAGCGTTTCAGCCGCCATACCCCGCCTTCGCCCGCGCAACCGCCGCTCATTGGTGTCTGCTCCCTCTGAAATCTTCAGAGGAGGTTTTCTTTCTTCTATCCTCTCTGTTAAAATTTTTAGAAATATCTGTATTCTCTGTGATGGCACCCACTTTGCAATTTGAGAGGGACTTTTCCCAAATCTTTGCACACACGGTCTTTGGAAGTTACTTCGGTGAAGAGATCCGAAGGCGCGGATGGAATTTTTTACTGTTTAACCATCCGAATGCCTTCACGCTTCTGGATCTCATCACCCGATTTTACGAGGGCATGGAGGGCCTCTCACAACACGGATACATTAGGCTAATTTGGGGGGATAGGGAAATAATAATCGATAGGGACTTCATCCATGATATCACCTTAATACCTAGACTACCTACTCATCACCAACCCCTCCAATTCGAGGATTACCTACCCTTGATGGGTAATGATTGTTCGAAGGAGCCACGTAAAGGTATCCAGTCTAGAACCCTCTTTGCGAACGTATTGACTGTGTGCCGTTGGGCACAAAATAATATTTTTGGTAGTTCGCACAATACGACATTTTTCACACCATCCCTTCATATCGTGCACACTTTGATGACTAGAAACCCCAGCTATGATATGTGCATGGTATTACTTCATTCGATTGGTGTGGGCAAAAGGGCTGCCAATTATCCATGCCCTATGTTGGTGACACAACTGTGTCGTCATTTCCTCTCTGTGGAGGAATTTGAGTTTTATATGTATGGAGGTATCCCTATTAGACCTCTTCTTGAGGGCGTATCCACATCCTACACACGCTTACATAATGTATGGTCGCGCACCGAGCCGGCCGAGGACGTACCCGCTAAGACACCCAACTCCAGCTCGACCGCGAGCAAGGAAGAGCTTACCTCTGCGGCACAAGCACGCTTACTTAGGAGAGCCACTAGAAGGATAGACAAAATGATTGGGATGGTAACCAACCTGGATCAGCGAGTGACAGGTATAGAGCACGGCATGACCACCCTACTGGCGAGAGAGGAACGTTTCCGTTCACGTTCGAGAGGACGGCAAGGCCATGAGCAGTGAGGGCACTGCTTTTGATAAGTTTGGGGGTGGAGGTGGTTTGTAAATATTATCATTGCATTTGCATATTTTTACTTTTTTACATATTTGTTTTTTCTTTCTTTGCATATTTAATTCTGCATTGCATCTTTATAAAAAAATATAAAAACCAAAAAATTAAAAATAAAAAATATATATAAAAAAATAAATCAATAAAAAATTGAAAAATTTTAAAAAAATTATAAAAATTGAAAAATTCAATTTTGGCCATATTTGACTTAAGTTCAACATGACGGTTGAATAGTAGGAAAAAACTAGATCCTAAACATAGTAAATTAAAAACCTCAAAAATAACCTTTCTTAAAGTTTAACTGTAGAAAATATATGTCCTTGTATTTTATTTAGAAATAGGCAAATTTTGAGTTCAATTCTTGGGCTAAGTCAAAATAATAGAAGAGTATTAAAATATTTATTTGAAGTGTAAGTCTGAAAAATAATTCTGAACCTTTAGCCTAAATCCTGAAAATATATACCCTACAACTAGCATATATACGCACCTTGAAATTTGGGATAGTAGAGGATACCTTGAAATGCTTTTGTCTAAAATCCTTAGTATGAAGGAAAATAAAATAAAAGTACAAGTGTGAATAAAGAAAAAAAATGAACACTGGTTTTGTAATTACTTAAGGCTGCATACATAAAAAAATATAGCAAGGGTGCTTTATCACCTAGTGCCTTAGACCAACTGGTATGGGAGTCACTGCTAAGTCTTAGGTATTACAAGACGAGGAATTACGCCTAAATGCGCAAACACATTTTCTAATCGGTCGTTCAGTACCTTAAGAAGTATTAACGGTCGCATGAAGGATGTGTGAGCAATTTCATCTAAAATTCGCCAACTAAAAGTACTTTGGATGATGGACAAGAGTATGATAGCTTGAATTGAATTTCCAAGTGTAGGGGTGAAAATTACACACACGTAGGGGTATATGATTGGGGTTTGGATGAGAGATAGGAATGAAAGATAGGGCTTATACCTTCAGTAGAGATGATAAAAAAATCCTAAGTTGAGATGGAACCTTAGAAGGAAAATTCAAAAGATGCCGAAAGCTTAATAAATTTGCAGAACATATACAATTTTAAGTTAAATGAAAAGTGAGTGTGAAAAATACGGGTTGATGATTTCTAAGTTGAAGATAATAGAATTTCTTACTAGAATACCGAATTGAAGAATGAAAGTCAACAGGCTAAATTGATTGGATTTTGTGGGTAGTATCCGCTGAAAACCCTCAGGAGACAACACTCCTCCTACTAGGGACACCTAGAGGTTTAACGGCTTGTTGCAATCACGATTCCCTGCGAAAGTGAGGTTAGGTTTTTTCGAGAATAAAATTGGCTTTGCTTGGGACGAGCAAATGATAAGTTTGGGGGTATTTGTTCATATCGGAATTTTGTATTATTATATCACCCATTCTTATTCATATTACATATAAATAGATGCTTTTGATCCATGTCTGCTAAATAGTTGCAGGTTACAGGTTCTCAGGTCGTTACAGTGAAATTCATGAAAAGACGCTACAAATGTGAGACTACGACCAACAATAGATGAATCCGTATGATACCGCCTACCAGTTCAAGGAACAAATGAAAATCAGTAAACAGTTCAATACACAAAGTACAAGGGCAGCACGAGATTCAAGAATTCAACGCGAAGCTCACGATAAAACTCCACATCATCTGCACTGTTGGAAATCTGAAAGAAAATAGAAGAGATTCTGAGAAACCAAGTGAAGAAAACAGAAGGAAAAAACAACATGAAGCAACCCTAAGAAGTTGAGCCAGAGATCTCTCAATATGGCCGCGGAACCGCGGCCAAACATGGCTTTCTACCGCGGCCATAAGGTGCACGTGTCGGTGCGTGTGTCGGTGGGTGTCGGTGCTTTGACCCGGCTTTCTTATGGTAGTCTTGTAAATTCAAATGTAGAACAGATTGTAACCTAGGGTTTTCTCCTATCTATAAATAGGAAAGCCAAAAGCCTAATTAGGCATGCCTCTTTTTAATTCTTAGTTTAAAATTTTAAATTCCAGTTGTAAAGCACTTGTTGAGAGGTCATCAATAAAGTAAGGTATTTTTATTTTTATCTCGCATTCTTTTATTATCTGAATTTAATTCTTGCAATTTTTATCTGTTCTTTTAATATCTGCAATTTAGTTTTCTAATATAAAAAATTATTTAAAAAATGAATTCTATTGTTAACTTCCTAATGAGTGAGTAATTCATCACTTGTTAGGGTTAGGATAGGGAAGGTTTGAGAGATGGAAATCTATCTCACTCCTATCTTTGCCCATTTAATCTTTAAAATACGGACTCTTTTTAATTTAACGACACACCGCTCACTAAGGCACCCTATCCTACATGATAGTGGTGATTCCCTAGTTCGACCGGTTGTGGTTGAATTAACTGGAGTTAGGGCTAAGAATTAAGAACGGACGGACAAGGACCAAAAGGAAGAAACTAAGTTTCTTCCTAGTCGTGCTAATCCCCGTTGTTGACTATTACCCTAACACCTATATTCTTAAGTAGGGCATTGTTAGCGGTGAGAAGAATCCATATTTCAAACTAACCTAATCCTAACCCTAGAAAGACTTTAAATCAATTTAATCTCATTTTTAGATCTTAAAACAAAACCTACCAAGAATAGGACTTAACTCGTTAGAACTTAAAGAAAAGAACACCATTTCCCAGTGGATCGACTCGTACTAAACCGGCTAGCTACCAAGCGACACCGTCTTGATTGCGGTATTCTTAAATTTTTAAAACACACGCATAGAAAACAGTTAACAATCATGCGCATGGAAATCAAAATCAAGACAGGTGCCACGAATGATCACGGAAACAAAACCCAAGTGCAACGGGTATGCACGAAAATATCTGTCAAGTGTAACGGATGTGCCTGACAACAATACCGGATGCATCTAATATGCACGAAGAATCTCGATTTTGTGCACAATACCGGATGCATCTAATATGCACGAAGAATCTTGATTTAGTGCATCTGGTGTGCACAAAATCGCATCAAGTGCGCTAAGTGTGCGCAAAATCTCAATCAGGCGCACAAGGTGCACGAAAACATAAATCCTGTGCACGAGGTGCACGAAAATGAATATCGAATATCACAATCGAAATCAACGGTATACGACATACACCAAATCGAAATCACTTATACCGCATTATATGAACTCATAAACATGTGCATTTATGCACACAAAACCATATCAAGTACCGAAAGTGGGTGTAAAGTACACCGAATGTATAAGTCAAAATCATGTGCACACTGTGTGCATGAAACCAAATCAAATATCTCGGAGTGTATGAAATCAAAATCAAGTGCAATGGGTATGCATAAAAACTAACATCAGTACAACTGATATATGAAAATACGAATAAAACAATCGTCAATTTACCGAAATCCAAAACGATGAAAACGTGATACATATATATCACCGAGACGAAGTCCACAATAACCGTCGTCGAGGTGCCCTTCCTTTAATGTCGAAAGGTACCGGTGCATCCAAGGCTGGCAGAGCAAGAATATCTACTTGCCTTCTGCCCACGGTAAGGCGTCCTCTGCTGTTAGATCCTTGTTTTCTCTTTGCGGATTACCAGTGACATGACTCATCGGCTCGACGGCCCTCTTCGGAATAAAGACGGAATAATCCTGTTCTGGCGCTTCTCTGAAGATCTCCTAACCAATTGTCATGGTCACTCATAACGTATCCCGTCAATGACGACAGTGATTTGTTTGTATTTAAAGAAGTGTTTGTAGAATAACCGCAATCAATAACGGTGTCGTGTGTAGCTAGACCGAGATGAGTACGGGTCGTTCTCAGGGATATGTGGAATCTTTCAATCTTACTTTAGACATGTTGAAAAAGAGGAAGAATAGAGGAATAAAGAATAGTGGAAATAGTTCTAGATCTATGTCAAAATACGGATGTAGAATACAGATCCAGTTTAAATACGAATATAGATTTTATAAGAAGAATGCTTCTAGGGTTCGTTCGGATTTAGTAGTCATGGATGACTAATAAAGATTACTCCTTTTATCAATTGATAAATTTAATACTAGATAGATAGTGATGAATGAGGATTAGGGTTCTTGGAAGAAACTAGGGTTTCCCCACTATTGACCCTTGTCCTTTCATTGATCTCTATTCATGTCCAGCCCTTAACAAAACAGTTGTTAATCTAATCTCAAATCGCGGTCGAGACTAGCAATAAAATGGTAGCACGCTCGATAAGGATGTTAACATTTATTTTGCTAAAGATTATAAACTTCATAAGACTTAAAAGAAGTTAAAACATTTTTTCATCCATTGATCTACCATAATCTTACGAACCCTATCAAGTGGAGAATTACTAACGCATGATGGAGATAGAAGAAGAACGGATAGAGAAAGAATTCATAATGTAAATGCAGAAAATAAATGCTAAATAATGATCTACCTTTATTAATCAACTTCACAATTACAAAGCCTTCAAGTTTAGATTACAAGAGGAAGAAGAAATTGCTCTCAATCCCTGCCTTATAAGAAGTAGATGCTCCGTCGAATCTCACGTCGCTCTATCACGTCGAATCGTAGACCTGTCGTGGATCTCGTGTTCTTTGACGGTTATTTTCTTCGTGTAAAAGGTGATGATTTCTAACTTTAGCCCTCGGTTCTTTATATAGCCCTCAAAGAAGAAAACCTAATTACCATATATGGTGACTTTCCATATATGGTGATTTCCTAATATGGTGATTTTCCATATATGGTGATTTCCTAATATGGTGACTTTCCATATATGGTGATTTTCCATATATGGTGACTTGTCTTTAGGATCCTACCCAAAAAATCCAGAACCCCAATTCTCTATAACGGCCGCGGATCCGCTGCATATGGCTTGTTTTGGCCGTGGAACCGTGGCCGTTTGGTGTGATCATTGCTTCAAAATTATTGGGTTGCTTTATAGTGACACAAGGAGATTTATTTGATGTCTGGAATCTTCATATCTTTTCTGAGTCTCTGCCAGTATTGATTCTTCGATTTATTTAACTTCATCGGCAGATTTTTGATTCCCGACACTCGATATCTCGATCTCCTGACCTGAGCTAAACCTTGCACAATATCTCAATGAATAATGTTAGTAATATTTGGTATTTTTGAGATATTATCCTAACCATTGGATATGATATTTTATTTTAAGAATATTGGTTAAGGATATTTGATATGATATGCATATTTAAATTATCAAAATATTATATAAATATTATATGCAAACATTTTCCTTCATAATATTAATTATAATATATAAACATATGAAAATAGTATTTTTACAGATAAACCCTCATATGTATCATATTTATAATAAACACCTTTAGATATTTAAGAATAGTAAGGAAAATATCATATCGAATATGCACTTTTATCGACTGAACAAATACCCCTAAACTTAACTTTGATCGTCCCGAGCAAACTTGTTATTCAAGAGAGGGAGAAAAAGAAAAAGAACCTAAGTAGCACACTTTTGTAGGCAACACGATTGCACTGAGCACGTGCAATAAGCCGTTAAACCTGTAGGTGTCCCTAGTAGAAGGAGTGTTGTCTCCTGAGGGTTTTTAGCGGATTACACCCACAAAATCCTATAATAAAAGAAAGACGGTGAAAGTTACATATAAAGATAGGAACTATAAAAGAATGAAATTGAAAATAAGAGTTTCCAACTACACTAGTTTTTCAGTTGCTATGAGCCATATCTTAATGGTCATGAAAAGATATTAGAAATCACATCATCCCTCAATAAAACATCGTCTTTAGTTTCCCTCCCTATCTTTCCTCCAAACATTGATTATATACCCCTACGTGTGTGTAAAAGACATCCCTACACTTTGAGAATTCAATTCAAGCCATCATACTCTTGTCCATCTTACTTAGTACTTTTTATTTGGTGAATATTTTATATGGAATTGCTCACACATTTTTCATGCGACCGTTAATATTTCTTGAGATACCAACCGACCAATTACAAAATGTGCCTGCATTATTAAGGCGTAATTCCTCGTCTTGCAACACCTAAGGCTTAGCAGTGACTCCCAAACCAGTTGGTCTAAGGCACTAAGTTATAAAGCACCCTCGCTATATTTATTTTATGCTGTCTTAGTAATTACAAAACCAGTGTTCATTTTTCTTCACCATTTTATACTTTATGCCTTCATTTATATTTATTTTACTTCATACCAAGGCTTTTAGACAAGAGCATTTCAAGGTATCCTCTACTATCCCAAGTTTCAAGATGTGTGTAAGTGCGTATAGTAGGGTATCAACGTTCAGATGTTTGGCCTCAAGAATAGAGACTATTTTTCAGACTTATTTTTTTATCCTCAGATTAGTAATTTCCTTCATTTTACTAACCCTTTGGAAAACAACTCATAACTACTTATTATTGGTTTCGTTTAAGAAAACATCTAGGTTTCGTTTAAGAAAACATCTAAGTTTCTTGTTTTTCTTAGACTATTCCTATCTTTCATATATAATTTTTCACTTTCTAACTTCCATTATCGAAGAAAAAATTTTGTGCTTATGCAAAGTGTAATGCAAAGTAATTAATAAATAAGCACAAACCTCCCCCAAACATGTTCACAGCAGTGTCCTCACTGATGTCATCAGTTAAGCCTAAAAAAACTTGTAGACTTGGAAGGAAAAGTTATCAAAGGAGACAATAAATAATGAAAGTGAATTTCTCCCCTAAACTTATTTTTGGCTCGTAATTTTGTAAAAACTTATTTTCAAGAGCCAAAATATTTTTCTCCCCTCCCAAACTTGAGTTAAACAATATTAAGCAGTTTAAAAATTATAAGAGGGGGGTAAAGTTATTGGTCAATATAAAGATTTAAAAAGACCAAAAGTCAACACCAACCATTCAAAAATTTTATCGATGTATCGCACTGGTTGGTGGAAGATTATAAATGTGAATAAGTAAGGGGATACGAGGCGGAATCGATCTGATTTACGTCTCGGCTGGTAGAGATGAAACCATGATGGTAGATAAAAACGAGAATGTGAATGATTAGGAATGAGTGGAATATTTGCATTCTCGTATTTTATAAGAAGAAAGGGTGGCGGTTCAACTTGTTTAGGTGGAGGTTGATTAATCACAAAATCCGTGCCGTTTAAGAATGCGAGTTCGTCGGCGAAAATATCTTCGAAACTTTCACCGATGGTCTGATTGAACGTTTCAATGTTAATAAGGGTCGCACCAGAATTCAACACACTTGATTTGTCAAAAATTATGGAGGTAGGAGTCTTGAAAAACCAATCTACCTCATTCTCAAAGGGGTCTAAATCAAGTGATCTTTCTAGAGTTATCGAACTCGAAATATCAGATTGTGATTCATCAACACTCGCTATCATTAAAGGAAAATTAGAAGAAGAATCAGAGAAAGTGGGAGATGAAATGGGTAAACATATTGGTGTGTCGAGTATTGCTGAACCAGATGTGGGAAATGAAGGCTGAATTTCATTCTGCTTTTCGGTTATACATTTATCATCAACTTTAAGATGCATATGGGGTTCGGGAAGAATAGTTAGAGGCTCGAGATGATGACCACACGGGAGTGAAATAACTTGATGAGTTGGTGGGAAAAACTCATCCAAAATTTCGGGTTCATCATTCAATATATCCCAAACGTCAATCTCCTCAATCAAGTGAAGGTTAAAATTCTCAGACACCTCATCAAAGGAGGGTTCTCAATTAATTGTGGTTCTAGAGTGGAGGTGTAGAGATCACAAGGATTGGGTGTGGCTTCACTTGAATTGGACCCTTCACAATCGTGTAAATCAAACAATACAAAGTCATACAACTCATCAGACTTTCTATCTTCAATTAGTGAATCATTTAGTGTACTTGATAGATTAGTGAAACTAGAGTTGTGGATTTCAATTTGGGATGGGGAGATTTGATTAGGAGGGGTGAACTGCTCTCTTTCACTACCCAAATTCTCAATTTGTCCTATGGCCATATCATACATTGAAAAATTTTGAGCTGGTTCGAAACTAGTTGCTCGTTTGTTTTGTTTATTGAGGACGGCCATGCACTCTTTCAATTCCTCTCTGGTGCGGCATGACGCTATCACATATTCTTCTAGTGTCCGCTCAAGACTAGACATGGGTCGGTAAGTGGTTTCAGCATAAGATTGAAATTCTTGTGGATAAGTAAAACTCCTAAATGACTGATTAAAAGGACTGTCAAGAGAAGGTGTAAAAGTCGGGTAGGATTGATAGGAATTGAATGGTTGTGCAAATTGGGCAGGAGTATGATCAACATTCTGATAAGAAAAATATTGATATTGGTTGGTTGGTTGGCGATTTTCAACAGATATCATATATGCCACAAACCGAGTAAGAAAATCTTCTTTAGGAAGTGGTGATGTTTGTTGTCCTAATGGTTTGACTGGATTGAAACTTTGGCTGTTAGCCCTCGCTATATGCTCAGCGTTGGACATGCGTTTAGGAGTTCCTTCACTCGGAGTATCAACATAAGAAGATGTAGAATTTGGATGCGGTTGACAGGACCTGGAGAGAGGTGGCCAACTGTTTCTTTCCGTTTGCCCTATCCGATCTCTTAAAGACATGGTAGAGTCGAATGGTATACCGAAACGATTATGATAACAAAAAAATATCTAGTTCTGGATAGCAAAGCTCGGCAAGAGTTCTTTTATTTGGGTTACCCATTATAAGAAGGTGAAAAGAAAAGAGAGTGAAAAGATTTAATCTCTATTTTGATTGTTTTGCTTTGAAAGTGGACTTGGGGGTTTACTCACAAAAATGCAAAAACAACCCTAGAACTAAGGTTACCTAGGTCAAGCACTAGACCGCTCCTAGACTTCCAGGACAAGCCGCAGGATCAATCCTCTACCACCTCTTTATCTCTCTTATGGCCAGATAAGTGCCAGATAAGTAGGAGGTATCCGCTATACGAATCACCGAAATAGAGGGCCTAATTAAGTAACCATTTTCCTCAGACACACTTGCCTTAGACACCACAAAAAATGCGGATAAGCGGTAAATTACCCACGACCTTCCTCTGTCCTATTTGAGCACGATGGTCCTCAGGATTTGGTCTAGATATTTTTTATTAATGTAGGTTTATGTGCATGCACGTTTGTGATTTGTGGGGCCTAGGAAGGGTGATGAAATCCCCACCTAATCTGAAATTGGGTTTTGCCCCTTAAGTCCGTATTAAGAATATGCAAAAACAACCCGAAAAAAAAAACACGCAAAAAGATTTTTTTTAAGCGGCAAATTTTTGCAAAGAATCCTGCAGAGAATTAGATTTTAGGATTTCTAGAGAACAGAAAAAGAACAGAAAATATACCGGAAAAAATAGGGGGCTCCAACTCAGCAACTCGGCCGCGGTTCGGCCGCAAATAGCTTGACCCGGCCGCGGATCGGCCGCGTTATGGAGGAGTTAGGGTTTGGGAATTTTTCTGCAGCTTCTTTTTCTCCTCTGGGCTTTGTGTAGAGTATCTGAATCTTGATTTCCTTGCTACAGTGACTCCAGATTTCCTCGCAAAAATTGTCACTAATCGTTAAATACACAATTTGCTGTTTTATTATTTTTATGAATTGGCGGATAAGAATTCAATTCGAATAACAAGAAAAAAATTATGCACGTATCCCCGGCAATGGCGTCATTTGATTGGTTTTGTATTTTAAAGAAGTGTTTGTAGAATAACCGCAATCAATAACGGTGTCGCGTGTAGCTAGAACGAGATGAGTACGGGTCATCCTCAGGGATATGTGGAATCTTTCAATCTTACTTTAGACGTGTTGAAAATAAGGAAGAATAGAGGAATAAAGAAAAGTAAAAATAGTTTCTAGATCTATGTCAAAATACGGATGTAGAATACAAATCTAGTTTGAATACGGATATAGATTTTATAAGAAGAATGCTTGTAGGGTTCGTTCGGATTTAGTAGTCATGGATGACTAATAAAGATTACTCCTTTTATCTATTGATAGATTTAATACTAGATAGATAGTGATGAATGAGGATTAGGGTTCTTGGAAGAAACTAGGGTTTCCCCACTATTGACCCTTGTCATTTCATTGATCTCTATTCATGTCCAGCCCTTAACAAAACAATTGTTAATCTGATCTCAAATCACGGTCGAGACTAGCAATAAATTGGTAGCACGCCCGATAAGGATGTTAACATTTATTTTGCTAAAGTTTATAAACTTAATAAGACTTAAAAGAAGTTAAAACATTTTTTCATCAATTGATCAACCTTAATCTTACGAACCCTATCAAGCGGAGAATTACTCGCGCATGATGTAGATAGAAGAAGAACAAATAAAGAAAGAATTCATAATGTAAATGGAGAAAATAAATGCTAAATAATGATCTACCTTTATTAATCAACTTCACAATTACAAAGCCTTCAAGTTTAGATTACAAGAGGAAGAAGAAGTTGCTCTTGATCTCTGCCTTGTAGGAAGAAGATACTCCGTCGAATCTCACATCGCTCTATCACGTCGAATCGTGGACCTGTCATGGATCTCGTATTCTTTGACGGTGATTTGCTTCGTGTAAAAGGTGATGATTTCTAACTTTAGCCCTCGGTCATTTATATAGCCCTCAAAGAAGAAAACCTATTTACCATATATGGTGACTTTCCATATATGGTGATTTCGTAATATGGTGATTTCCATATATGTTGATTTTCCATATATGGTGATTTTCCATAAATGGTGACTTGTCTTTAGGATCCTACCCAAAAAATCCAAAACTCCAATTCCCTATAACGGCCGCAGATCCGCCGCATATGACTTGTTTTGGCCGTGGAACCGTGGCCGTTTGGTGTAATCATTGCTTCAAAATTCTTGGGCTGCTTCATAGTGACACATGGAGATTTATTTGATGTCTGGAATCTTCATAACTTTTCTGAGTCTCTGCCAGTATTGATTCTTCGATTTATTTAACTTCATCGGCAGATTTTTGATTCCCGACACTCGATATCTCGATCTCCTGACCCGAGCTAAACCTTACACAATATCTCAATGAATAATGTTAGTAATATTTGGTATTTTTGAGATATTATCCTAACCATTGGATATGATATTATATTTTAAGAATATTGGTTAAGGATATTTGATATGATATGCATATTTAAATTATCAAAATATTATATAAATATTATATGCATACATTTTCCTTCATAATATTAATTATAATATATAAACATATGAAAATAGTATTTTTACAAATAAACCCTCATATGTGTCATATTTATAATAAACACCTTTATATATTTAAGAATAGTAAGGAAAATATCATATCAAATATGCACTTTTATCGGCTGAAAAGGCAGCCTATGGCCCACTGAGTATGCGCAATACAACCGATCCTGGGTTCAAGTCTTTTATCGTGTAGTATTCCAGAAAGATCCTATCATGGTCTCTTTCCCAATCTCACCCCTGCGGGTCTACCCGGAAGTTTTCACCCTTTACTTAATCCGTTTCTTGTTCCGGAACAGCAGCATTCTCATCATGACCTTTCTCTTGAAATACATCTGTATCCAACGCCTCTGCATGCGTATCAAGTCTCTGGCATCAACGGAGTGGAATAACAACTCATTACGATCTTGCACGAATCTCTTACTCAGCTTCCCTACACTATGGACCAATTCGGAATCATCTCTCCGTAGCTATATGGATTGAGCTCTAATTAGCTGCAGTCATATCTGGAGTCTCTTTTGAAGCTACGAACTTGGCATCTCCAATATTCTGTAGATGGCATCTGGCCAATTACGTTCTCGGGAACTCTTCCAAATCATCGGAGGAATACGCTTCAATCATCTATTTTTGATCGACTCACAACACATCTAGGTGCGGTCCTTTTCTAGATGAAGTTAGTCAATTGATGACCTCGCATCGAAGCATCCAAACGAACAAAAGGTCCTAGTCTTATCCAAGGGTGACTAGTGATCTTATTTCTCATCCTTAAGTATAACCTCATGCTGCAATAGCTTTCGAAAGTTTGGGGGCGGTATCCTATCAATCGCTGCAACAACTGGCTCATCTGTCCGCACTGTATATAACGACTCCATCATCTGGAATGGACGGTACATCAACAGTCTTCATATTCTGGCTGGCTTCTAGCAGTGGCCCGATCATCTAGTGTGGACGGTACCTTAATAGTCGTCGCAAACTGACTGGCTTCTAGCAATGGCCCGATCATCTGGTGCAGATCTGATCGTTCGTGTCAACGAGAATTCTTAGTTAAAATAATACATCATAACGCTCGTGTCAACGGAAAACATAGTAAAATAATATATCAACGCGTTCATGTCACCGGAATACCTCCTAGTCATTCCTCGTTCCTAACGAGCTCGCTCTGACGGCATTTCTAGCTGCACTCTCTCTGCTCGTATAGCCATGGTAACGGAAACTACGATCAAATATCGATGAGGATAGATCATAGGAATGAATAAAAATCGGTGCATAAGAAATGTACATCCTAAGGCTTCTTAAGCGGAGTAGCGTATCGTAAGTATACCACGGAACATAAACACGGTACGTCACTCTACCTAAATCATCTACTCTATCAACCAAGGTTAACCTACGCGATGAAAGTTTGGGTCTAATACCCCCTCGGCCAAGTCTAAGTTCCATAAGCTCAAGCTTAGGTTCCGATATATATATACGTCCTAGACTCCGCATTGTCAAATTTAGGCTCGAACAAAGGTTAAACCTAACGCTCTGATACCAATTTTGTCACGACCCGAAAAAGGCACGTGACTGGCACTTGAATCATGTGAAGTCTATAGGACCCCACCTAATTCAAGTAAGCCAAAATCCCAGAAATCTAAACCTTTATAGGAAAAATAGTGGAGGTATAGTTTTGAAATAAGGTTTTTACTGAAAATCAAGTTCTTTTTTTAAAACATAGATAATAGTATACGAAAACACAATGTTGTATCTAACTTGAAAATATTTTCGCCATTGAAAATTTGGGCAGCACCTCTTTTGTATAACTTAACCCGAAAATGGTACAAACAATATAACATAATGCATCCCCATGCGGGAGCTAGCTCTTCGCCAATTGGCGGAAACAACTACGCGAGTAATGAAAATATACAACACCGAAGGCGAGGATCAAAACTCAGAAAGAAAGAAAAGAAAACAGGCATCATCAAGAAAACCAGAAAACAATAATATATACATGAGCGTGACTCTAAGGCCGAAAGAATATACAATAAAGATTTCTAAGTCTACTAAAAATATACATAGTCTAGTTGAGGGAGCTTTAACTAGAAACAACTGAATAAATAACAAATACAACTGGTGATCACGGTGCAAGTGAAACCACCTACCAAACAATCACCCGAAGGAAGCAGTGTGCCAGCAAGCCGCAACAGAACCTGTACGGCCAAACCTACAACAAACTGTGGCACAACAGGGGTGAGTTGCCAACTCATGAGTAGAAGATATCACCGAGTAGAAAATCGAATGAGTGGCGATCTCCTAGGTCATAAAGTACAATAATAATATGTAATGTATGTATGAGTATAAAAGTAATATAAAGAACCCGTGTCAGGGTCACAGGGTGATAACAAGACATATGTAATTATATGCATGAATGCAAATGCATCGATCAATATGTATCCACCAATGACACGCTAAATCAAAATAAAACCTGAGTTTTTATTTTAGTAAAGTTTTTGGTATTTTAAGGACCGGGGTATCATCAAATGAAATCGATAGAAATCCATGTCAAACATCGACCCACAATATATATACATATATCAATATCTCGGGTGTCGTCTCTCGGATCGACCCTCAAATCTGTCAAATCACATGACTCCGATCGGTATCCTCCGGATCTCCGTCAGGTCGATAAATAACCGATAGGTAGTGCTCCTCTGCCAGGCTCAACGTCTCTTTATACGGCTTTCTTGCCCCGGGGTACCTCACCGGGTCCACCATGTACCCGTAGATGGTTCCACTCACTCCTCGAATCGGGTATGTGCAAACACGTGACTCAAGAACCGAGAAAACTAAAGGTTGACGCCACACACATCATATCATGAGAAAACCGCGATTTTAGCATTTTAAAATGATAATAAGTTTATAAAATTCTTGCGGTTCCTCCAAATCCAGAAATCTCATGAAATACTGAAATTTTCATAATCATGAATCAATGAGAAAACAATGAATATCGGTCATAAGCCCTTCAACAGTGCATAGCAGCATGAATATATGAATGTATGCTACATCTAAATAAGGAATGCAATATCTAAACTAACATGTGAAATCATGTATACTAAACAATGCAATTAGCTACAAGCTATCAGGTTATACAGGTGAAGTAACGTTTTCTAATGTATACGTGACATGGCAGTTACCGATGATGATGCGTGTGAGCCGGTAAGCAAGTGTTCGTGCAATATGCGCATCATCGCTAATGGTGCAGGTGTCCTAGCTGTCGATATCATAACAAACAATGAAAACATATGAATATATCTACAATGCAATGAGAACAGTATGAGTGCAACAGAAAGTAAATATTTAAAGCAACAGCATAATATGCTATATATCTATATTCGAGCCATACTGTTATAGTATTTAAGATAGCATGAATCGTTAATTTAGAAAAGTAGGGGCTACGGTGTTTTGAGAAAATGTATGTCTTTTTAAAATCCGTAGCGTTCCTCAGATTATCTTTTGAAAATTCGTACAATTCGTTAGTTTCAAAAATAGGTATGACTCGAGCCTAATCTAATATCTACCTAAGCGACAAAAGGACTAAACTGAGGACCGAGTCTAAAGTAATAAGAAGGTGTATAATATTTCCGAGTCGATATATCTAATGGTCAGCTATCTAGCCTCATATCATCACGTACGATATAATCCATTGTACGGCATCCTCAAGCTAAGAGTGCAGATTAATCATCACATATAAATCACATACGGTATAGTCCGTCATACGGCATCCTAAAAATCGAGGGTACGGGTCAATTATCATGTATATCATGTAGTTCGTACGGTATCAATCGTCGTACAATATCATAATCAGGGGTATGGATCTAAGGTCTTGTACAATCTATTATATCATCAAGCCACATGTTATTGCATGTTTTGTAAATACCGCCCAATGATCATTTAATATATCATATCATATACGGCGTCTCGACTCAATCACATATCATAACCTCACGGCATCATGCCCGATCATATCGACTCATATCCAATCGACATCTCCTATCCTCATCACACACACACACACACACACACACACACACACATAAATGTGTATCTTAAGAGTAAGTGTATGTGTGTGTGCGCACGCGCGTAGGTGACAACACATATCCTCAGGTTCGCGACTAAGGTTAAGGAAGCTAAGGTTATACCTTCCTACAAAAAACACTCATTCTAATCCTACGGTCTTCTAAAACCCTATTTGCTACATGTCCAGGTCTTGCATCAATACCTATATATTTATATATATATGGTTGCGGGGGTGCTATACGCCTTCCACCCGACTTCCCTCGTAGATATACATCTACTCACCTTGATTCTCGCTTGCTGAAGTCGATGTCGCCACGCTTTCCCTTGTCGTACGAAGTCCACGTGGGGTACCTACAGTTTTCATTACGTTATATCGTAAATGCGAATAAAACACGAAAACTGCAGCGGCACATGAAACACACATAGATTAGAACTTATGGTCTACGCAAACAAGAAAAGCTAAATAACTCTCGACGTCGTCGTACAAACGTCAATCGACCGAGATAAAACAAAAATATATAAACTCAATTTATTAAAACTGCAAAACGAAAACAGCAACTTGGGAAAATAGCTCCAGATTTTTCTTCAGGTCTAATTGGGATAATTTGCACTTAGGGGAGGTCTAATTAACTGATATAGGAGCCACAGACCAAGCACGAACCATTTCCAACACTCCCAGGCCGCAAATTGCGGCCATCTTGGTTAAATCTGCGGCCAGGTCATCAAGTTAGGGTCTCTAGGGTAGCTTCTAGATCACCTGCATGACTCATTGTAATCGATAAATATTTTTCAGGGTTCCTGGGTTATAGTAGATTCCCAATAACACATCATAATTCCCTCAAAACCCGATATCGGTAAATCCAAAGATCATTCTTGGGGTTTTAGTCTCAGGTTTTGGTCAGGAATTCTATCATTACAGAGGTTTTGTGGCCTCTACTAAACCTCAATTACACTTCACAATTCATACAATCTTCTAACCCTCATCTAGGAATATTTCTAAGATCACCAAACTACATTGTTTTAACTCTAAACTACAATAGGGTGTTCGGAAAACCAATATCTTAGATAAAAGTGTAAGGGTTATACCTTAATAGAAAATGAAGAAAATTCTTGGGTTGCCAATACTGCTCAAAGTTGCAACTTGACTCCACCATGGGGTTTAGGATGGGGTTTTGGTCTCTTTTTATAAAGGCTTTGGGTAGTTTTGATGAGGATTTGAAGTGTTTATGGGAATGGAAGAGGAAGTGGAGGGCGAGGAGATGATGTTGGATTCTTTAGCACCCTCACAAGGTTTTATAAGGCATCGGGTATGCAATTTTAAAAAATCTAGAGTGCAAAGCAACCCAAACCAAGAATCTAACTAAAGAATTAGGGTTATATAGCAAGTAATCATACATTACTCTAAGTGAACAAGGAATACAACCTTTATAGACCGGTCCTTCATTTCTAAAGCTCCGTGTAGTAGTCCCTTCGCTCCAAGTAGTGTTCTCCCGGACTCTCATGAAGCTCTACTAGGCGAAAGGAACAAGTTTGCTTAAAGATCTTCGAGGCCGAAGATGATCTACGTCGAGGAGACTCTAACTCAAGCTACCTCTTCACTAATTGATTAATTAGTGAAGTAAACAATCTATACTAAATGGCTAGTTTGGTATAGATTGATGAAGTAGGAATTTTGTTCACTTTAGAATAATTTTTCTCTTTTTCTTTCTTCACCTCAAGAAAACCTAGAGGGAAATAAAAGATGAAGAAGATGAACTTGTGGTGAACCATGGGTGAAAAAATATCTCATATATGTTTGTAGAGACTTAACCATGGCTAAAAAGAATGGTTAAGTTAATAAATATCTAGAGTAAAACAAAATTAGTGGAATTAGGTCAAGGCTTCTACATACTTCTAAAGCATCTTTAGCCGTACTAATTTCCACCTAATTTTAGTTTTTTTCAAATAAATAAATCCCTTAGTTATCTTTAGTATGGTATGAGTCTCATACATCCAAGTCAAATGTATCATTTAGCATGACACAAATAAAATAAATACATTTATATATCACATATATATGTTAAATGTATTTGTAGAAAAGAAATTCTTAAGTGAGCTAATATTAGTTAATATATATTAATATATCAAATATATAATTATATATTAAATTATTAAATCAACACTTGATTTAATAATCTGGTTATATCATATATAACCGACTAATATCGTTTATATCACGAGATTAGAATACGGTATCACATACACGTATTAATCTCGGTCCCGCACATATCACATATGTGCCCTACTTCGTTTTGCTTGAGCCGGGAAACTTCTGTGTAGGACTCTAAAGACTCATCAATACGTCGGTAATAGGTAATGATCATATCAGTTACCCACAAGCCGTCAGCAGTACTACCTGTGTTGGGTCGCGGCAGCGCCCCGGCCATCAAAACGCGGCCAAAATGCGGAACAAAAATTTTCTAAACTGGCGCTACCGCTACCCGATTTACGGATTGACCTTAAACCATATTCTAGCGAGCTAACTAAGAGTTAGAAAGGTTATACCGAGATGATCCGAGTCCTTCGGTCTTCATTCCAAGCTCCTAGCGATCCTTTGATGATGTTTGGTTGCCGGACTTCCTCCATCTCCGATGATCCACCTGAGGGAAACGGTGCAAACTCCAGCCTCGTCGAACGAAGCAACCGACGCTCCAAAGTGGCTAGCGATGGAGAGTCGAGGTGTAGGAAAGTGCCACTATAATTTTCTCTCTTTTCTTTTTGCTTAAAGAGCAAGCATAGAAGATGAATGAGGAGGTGAGGAAATCTTGGCATGAACAACAATGAAAATGGCTAACTCCTTTTTGTGTGAATGAGAGTGAAAGAGAGCTAGTGTTGTAACAAATGAAAAATCAATCCCACACCACTAAAAAAAGTGGCCGGCCCCTCATCTATCCTCCACACAAAAAATGTCATTTTCTTTTTCCAATGACAAATTACAATAAACAAAGCAAACCATGCTTTGACCCATGCCACTCAACATGTCCATGACCATGCCTCCTTTTCCACCTCATTTATAAAAACAAATGAATTTCCATAAATGAAAATCATATAAATGAGGTGGTATCTTCTAAAAGCTACGGAATACTTCCCGGTACATGTATCAAAATACATATACGCGTATTCGTACCAAAATACGAATAGCCAAGAGAGAAAATAAATAGCGAATAATAATACTAGAATACATATATATAAATACATATGTAAATTATTAAATCAAAAACTGATTTAATAAACTGGCTTAATCCTAAACCGCTAGTATTATCAACCATCCGATTAAAGTCTGCGCACCAAGTGCACATATTTAATCGGACACCTGTATGTATCAACATACGTCATGTACACCATATCGCCTGAACCGTGAAAAAACCCTCTGTGTGGGACTCTAAAGACTCGTCAATACGCTGGCAGTGGGTTTAACCACAAGCACGTCAGCGGCACTAGCTGTACGTAACGGCTACCCAGGTATTGAGCAAAAGAGAGGCCGACAAGAAAACTCATGCAGAACCCCTACTGAGCCTGACAGTGACAATATCCGTACAGTCCGGTCTGTTCGTCTAAAAGTATCGCATATCGAGTCTAGGGGGTGGATATAGTCAGACCCCTAACAACGCGATATTTAGTGTCGGCATATAACCCATCACCTCCTGAGAGACTATCGATCCTGGATTGGTAATCCTCGTCTACCATGGTCATGGATTTGTGGTGATGGCCACCCGTACACAACGCGACATCAACCCCCAATACCGGGAGAGACGAATCCCCGACGATCCAATCACTGCCTCCATGTGGCTCGGGACTGTACCCAACTAAAACCTGCTTGCACGACTCATTTGAGCCATGGTAGGGTAGCAATCAAAGTACAGTGGGAACTCACACGAGACAAATGACGATCTCAGGTCGACAGACTAACCTGTACACATGTCACCTGAGAACTGCTATCTGATAATAGGTATAATACTAACTAGCAAGTTCCCGGCGAGTCCGTCCAATGTACTCATAACCCAATGAGCACCTGTATACTATCTTAGGTGAACAAACGAACACCAATGGCTTGTTATACCTGGCCACCGCCCCTCGTCGGGGTCTCGATCAGTATACACTAGTCTACACTGGAGTATCGATGCCCGGTCTCGATACTCCTACGACTAGGGACATTTAAGGATGTGCTTATAGACCCCAGCTCCCACATATGTGATCGCCATCATAATGCTGGCAGTCAAGCAAGAATCCTATGGGCTCTATCAACATGTACATGGTGATAAAGACAAACCAGATAGCATACTATCATCTTGAGTAAGACTGTTTTATCGGTATAGGTCCTCACTCAATCATCATAATCACAAGTCCGCGACTATGATAATTGCCTTGAGGGAACTATAGCCAACAATCTCCCATTTGCACTTAAGGCCAATTATTACGATGTTGCATACTCACAGCCCGTGTGATACCGAACACCCAACTTCTCTACTAATCAGTTTCGCAAAGCCCGTTTGTGAAAATGATTGCGTTCGAGAAATAGCCTCAGTGAGTGGATCCGCTCCAATATTTCTTTCTGTATCTCTCTTAATCTCAACTTCGTGGAGAAAGCTATCTCCCGAAATGAGCAGTACCTGTCTTAGAATTTGTCTGGATATCTGATGGGACCCAGTTCACAAATGAACTCCAAATCTAAAAAACTTCTTAGACTGTATCGTTCACTGAATTTAATCAGTATCATGCACCATGCCTTTCCTCAGTATCCGCTTGGACCACCTGTCCAACATACTGTCCCTCAAAAGAGGGAAAAACTAAAACTCTGACAGTCACTCTGTCATCCAGGTCACCTTGGAAGCCTGAAATGATAATCGTCTCCCGAAGGAGACTGCCGTCACCATATCCATAGAACATCCATTTATGTTCATAAACTGCTTCCCAATGTTTCTCCAGGATTGGATTAATATATCTGCTTATTGCATCTAGTGCAAAAGCAATATCTGGTGTGATACTTGATATTTCATGATTAACTCAACTGCTTAAGCATGTGATATGCTAATCATGCAGATCCCTCTCCACTTTAGTCTGTAAGACACCTTTAGAAAGGGTGACTCCATCACCTACAAGTACACCACTATGCCAGGAGTCGTCCATTTAATATCAAAGTACCCAGATTAGGATACTTCCCAAATCTAGATTTAAAACCATAGATCTAGTAACCAGAAAACCTGATATTATATCCATATCCTATGTGGAGAAACAACTTTGTGACAACCACAGTATAACCGATCGTAGTATAGGAATATCTCTTCGTATCAAGTGCATGTCATCCTAATTGTTGGATATATGTATGCCCTAGAGGCCATTATATGATAGTGGATGTATCTGTACATGTATATATATATATATATATATATTCAGTGTACATTCTTGCTCGACATGATAGTATGCTATCTGGTTCTTCTTTGTCTGACATGTTGATTTGATCATGCTTTTATTCATTCATACATGCTGATAAAGCCCTGAGAATATTGGCTTGACTACTGTGATTATGATGGAGATCATACTAGTGGGACATCTGTAGTTTATAAGCATATCTTAGAATGTCCCTAGTCGTAGGTATATCGAGACGGGGCATTGATATACCAGAGTAGACTAGCACATATGATACTAGACCCATACGATGGGCGATGAATGTTCCCACATTCATCGATGTTTGACATCGAGATCATATACGGGTGCTCAGTGGTGACTGGGTACACTGGACGGACTCACCGAGAACTCCTATATGGAATTATATCTATCGTCGGATAGCAGTTCTCAGGTGACACTGGTGCAGGTTAGTCTGTAGACCCGAGATCGTCATAGAGTCTTGTGTGCTCTGCCACTGTAATTTGATTACCACCCAACCACGGCTCTACTGAGTCGTGCAAACAGGTGGCCGTTGGGTACAGTCTCGAGACACACGAAGGCGATGAGCGGTAGGAGGGGTTTCGTCTCTCCCGGTATTGGGAGTTGATGCTGTGCTGTGCTCGACTGGTTATATCAGTAAGTCCCTGGCCAGGGCTGCTGAGATTTACTGATAAGTGTTATCAGTAGTTTCTCGATCTGTTATAGACCATTCACTGGCACGACTTATTGAGTTATTGGGGTCGACGTGACCATCCTTAGGCTCGATATGAAGCATATCTGACGAAGAGACCGGACTGTACGGTAGTGTTGCCGGTTGGCTCGACGGGAGTTGTAGCAGGTTCGCTTGTTTTCTTCTGATCGCTCAATATCCGGGTGGCCGTTACGTTTAGCTGGCCGCTTGCGGCTTGAGGGTGCTTGATATGATCATCACCCACTGCCGGCGTATTGACGAGTCTTAGAGTCCCACAAAGGAGTTACCTAGTCCAGGCAAAACGTTGTGGTGCGCGTATGCGATATGCGCATGGACCCGGTTAAAATGCGCGTATAAGATACCAAATATTAATCGGGCGGCTAGCTTTTGGTTGGGTCGTATGTGATATGGCCGGATTGATAAATCAAGTGTTGATTTATCATTTAACCATTATTTTCTCACTAGAAATCCTTTCTTGTATTTTTGATGTATGCATGCATGTATGCATTCTTTCATGATTCATGCACATATGGATGTGCATGCACACATACATACATACATCATCTTTCATGGTTGTATATACATTGAAAATGGTGGCAATATAAGACTCACACCATGGTTTTATATATGGATTATTATTACATTTGTATTTGTTTTAAAATCAAAAGAAAAGATAAAGATTAACACATGGTTTCTACACTCTTCTTCACCTAACCATGTTCACCTATTTATTAACCATGCGTTAATCTTTCTTTTGTCTTTTAAACTCAAATACAATAATATCTTTATCATTTAACCATGGTTTGAGATGAAGGTGAAAAATATATATACATATATTTTCATTTTCTTCAAGAGAGTTTTTCTTTTCACTCTTGTTCTAAAAGGCCATCATCTTCTTCCTCCTTCTTCTTTTGCTCTCTAGACTTTTGTAGTGAGAAAAATACTCATCAAGTTAGGTTTTTGAAGTGAGAAAAGCTACAACAACATCATTCTACACAAGTCTTGCCCACTTGTTTAGAGTGTTATCTTCATTTCTTTCTCTTGATCAAGTGAAGTTGCTAGCTTGGACAAAGGAGCTTCGGGTGGATCGTCGTGGACACTAGAAGACTTCAAGCTAACCGTTCTCCAACCCTCAAGTGGCCAAGGAGTCTAGCATAGGGAGCTGCAAAGGTTGTACTCTCAAAACCCTAGTCTTTGTTACTTATGATGTTGGTTAAAGATTTGAAACCCTAATTTTCTAGGAATGATCCTTTGTATGTTCACTTAGCACCATAAAAATTTAATCTTTGTGACATGTGATGGTTCCAAACCTTTCATAGGGTGCTAGGTAAACCTAACATTGGTATCAGAGCCGGCCTAGAACATTAGGCGACACTTTAACGAAGTAAAAACTCCGATCGAACCAAAATACGGATTTTCGGGACCCTTTCTGGACATTTTTTAAAACCTGGTTAATTTCATAATTAAAAATACTTAAAAAATACAGCAGGAAAATCTAACAAATACTGTGAAATACGAAGCCATGAGCCGTTCAAGCCGCCGCGGAACCGCGGCCAATCCTTGCTTGGGCCGCTGCTCCGCGGCCGTACAGAGGCTTCATGGCTTATTATTTACACTGTAATTCCTATACCTGCTTGTATATTGTTTTAGGTATGTTTAATCTGATTCTTGTGCTGAATATTCTGGGGATGGTTTTGAGTACAATGATTCGATCGGAATTTTGATTTCGTGTCTTTTCCGGGTAAATTAGAAAGTATTGAATTGTTCGAACAAGTATCATTTACTCACTTTTTCACGGGGTTTAAATCTTTCGGAAATACGTGCAAGTTTTTTTTTTGTGGTGGACCCTCTAGAAGACAACAAACCTTAACTCGATTATGTGACCGTCTTGAACTGCCTTTTGAACCTTAGGGTTTGAGGCAGTACGGCGTGCCACATGTGAGGCGTTGGCTTGACCCTTCTACGGCTAGACCGCTACTACTGTGTCACACTCCGGGTTTTTTAAACTCCGCTCAAGTGTTGAGTTTTAGGGAATTTTTGGGTATTTGATTATTCGTTCGAAGAATTTAATACTGTCTATTTATCTGGAATGTGATACAATATGTGGAATTCACATAGTTAGGCATGAAATGCGAGGTATGTGATATCTCGGATTTACGATGTCTAAAGAGAATGCGGATTCCAAATATTGTAGTTTTACACTTTCTTTTCTGTGACCGTAAGTGTAGTATGTCGATATCGCCGGTTTCGTTTCTATACATCAACGACAATTGGGGTATGCATACTTACTTACGTTGATGATATATGATATTATGTGTTGCTGAGATATGATGTGCAGGATTGTCGCGATTGAATAGCCGGGGGAATTTATGTGAGATGAGAGTTTTATTTTTCATTCATGTAAAATTCAAATGTAATGTAATATTCTTTTATTCGGGGCACTTCCGGGTTGAGGTTGATACCACCAGTGTTGTATATTATTTACTTTTCCGCATTAGGATAGACCCAAGGAGGGGAGCATGAGTGACCGGGTTCTGGGGTTCAGTGGGAGGCCATCTCGAGGAGTCGAGACCGGGTCTCCTAAACTCCAGGATTGGTAGGGTCGCTTGCCGCTCTCGTAGGGGTCTAGGGGTGTGGGCTTGGCTATTCATCGCGACTGTGGAATCCGTATTTTCTATTGTTGGCTAAATACTAAATACGGACGTCCTAGTATATCCCACATTATATATATATATTTCTGCTGCCTGTGTTCTGAGATATCTGAGACGAATGACATATTATATATATGATATATAGTAGACGTTGCTTATGTTTTACACCCGCGCTAGTCCCGTCCCGGTATGCCGTTAGTTAAGTAACCTAACGGTGCATAACGGAATATTGCGGCGAATGCGGATGGCATAAGCGTACGTGTTATTTTCGTTTCTTTTCTGTGATTGGCTTGAGGACTTAAATGATGGGACTACATTAATATGATTAATGTAAAGAAAATAAACCTAAAAAGATGTTGTAGAATCGAATTTAAAAACCACTCGGCTCTTTATGAAAAAGCTACATTTCAAAACTGCGGAGCTTAAGCCACTCCTTTTGAAAACCATTTGATTCTACAACGATATCAAGTTCAAAGATTTAAAGATTTTCTTAAAAATCATCCGCAACCCTCCATCATTTTAGGAAGTAGAGTACTTAGTATTCGTGCTACGTTTGTTGACTTTAGTTAAGGCGTAGTGTACGGTAGCTAAGTGATGTCTTCCTACACTGCATATGATGCAGATTAATTAGGACATTCATACGACTTTGTTGACCATAGTTAAGGGTCATATGGGTGGGTCTAATTAATCAAGAAATGACGGGTAGAACTTGACTGGTACTTATGATTTGTTGACCTTAGTTAAGGTCATAAGTACTAGGGGTAAAAACCACATCGGGAATTTCAATAGTTGAAATTTGCAATGAGATTGCATACCTTCCATGTGATGGTTGGATCCCGATCCCACTGTGGGCAATAGTTGCTCCTAGGAGAGTTTTACAGTTTACAATTAGCTAACTCATTAGGTGTCTAGAAACGTGTTAACGGGGCTACGCCTCTGGGAAAACGAGGTTTACTTTAATTAGGTCCGTGCGAAAGCACGGGAAACCTCCCTCAAGTACCGACACTGGCCTGGCTGAACGGTTAGCGAAGTTGTAGACTGTAATTAATCCTGGCTAGTTTTCTTTTTATGTTTTGAAAGAAAAACTCAATTAAAGCAGTGGGAAACATCGATTAGACAAGATAATAACCAATCTGATCTATGCAAGAGCTTTTGCTGAGTGTATTCTTTTCTCTCTCTTAATGGCAGATACCCATGACTGGACTCAAGCTTCTACTAGATAAAAATAAACTGAATGGGACCAATTATAAAGACTGGCTGAGGAATCTAAATATTGCCTTGACATATGATAAGGTATCATATGTCCTCACGGCTCCAGCCCCGCCCGTCCCACGCCCAAAATCCTCAGTTGCGGATATTGAAATCCGCAAGACATAGGACGCTGACTGTGCCACGGCCAAATGCATCACGCTTCCATCGATGGATACCACACATCAAAAGCAGCATGAGAATATGGACATTCATGCCATATTGCTCCATACAAAGGAGTTGTATGGAGAGCAATCCCGTGTATTACGATACGAAGCATCAAAAAAATTGTTTCAGATGCGAATGGCCCCTGGCACACCAGTAGGAGACCATTTTCTGAAGATGATAGCTCTTATAGAAGAGCTTGAGGACCTAGGATGGAAAATGGACAATGAACAATATATGGATATTATTCTGCAGTCCCTCCCCTCCACCTTTGCTCAATTCATAGTGAACTTCAACATGCACAACATGGAGAAGGAACTCCCTGAACTCCTTAATATGTTAAGGAGTGCAGAGAGCACTATGAAATCAGTAAGAACTCCCGTTATGACTGTTGGACAGTCTTCCTCTTCTCGCCCAAAAGCTAAGGCCAAGGGAAAGAAAAAGAAGAAGCCCACCAATCCTAAGGGTGGAGTTAAAAAGGTGAAGGGAAAGGAAAAGTCCAAAGCTGGAGACTCGGGGAAAGGGGAATGTTTTCATTGCCACAAGACAGGACATTGGAAGCGCAACTGCACGGAGTACTTAAATCTCAAGAAGAAGCATGGGGATGCTTCTGCTTCAGGTGCGTGTAACAGAAAACTGTTTTTCAATAAACTCTGCTTTCTGGGTATTGGATACCGGTTCAGGTTCTCACATTTGCAATTCTATGCAAGGACTGAGAAATAGCAAGGTTTTGAAGACAGGTGACCATACTCTCCGCGTTGGAAATGGTTCTAATGTACATACAGTCGCAGTGGGAGAGTATCACTTGGGGTTGCCATCTGGATGTATATTGGTTATGAACCCATGTTATTTTGTACCAAGTATGCTTTGTAATATAATATCTGTTTCTTTGTTAGACAATGAAGGATATAATTTTGTATTGCAGAACAATGTTATGAACATTCACCTGAATCAATTGTTGGTTGGGTATGGTACGCTTAATAACGGGATATATGTCCTAAATCAACACACAGTTTTCAGTATACAACGCACTAATAAAAGAAAACTTTCAGAATTAAATGAAGCTTTTCTTTGGGAATGTAGACTTGGTCATATTAACGAAACAAGACTAAACAAGTTACACAAAGATGGATATTTAAACTCTTTTGAATATAAATCTTATGCGACTTGCCAGTCTTGTATCAAGGGTAAAATGACCAAAACTCCGTTTATCGGACACGGAGAAAGAGCTACTGAGCTCCTAGGCCTCATGCATAGTGATGTATGTAGGCCAATGTCTACACAGGCTAGAGGCGGTTTTCATACTTCATTACGTTCACTGACGATTTCTCAAGATTCGGTCATGTATTTTTATTAAAGCACAAGTCCGAAACTTTCGAGAAATTCATTGAATATAAACAAGAAGTAGAAAAACAAACCTGCTTGAGTATCAACATACTTCGATAAGATCGAGGTGGTGAGTATCTGAGTACAGAATTTGCAAACTTCCTAAAAGAGAATAGGATTCTCTCTCAGCTCACTCCTCTTTACACACCACAGCACAACGGTGTGTCAGAACGACGGAATCGGACCCTATTAGATATGGTCTGTTCCATGATGAGTGATGCTGAATTACCCGTCTCATTTTGGGGGCATGCATTGGAGACTGCAGCGTTTCTACTAAACAGGGTTCCAACCAAAACCGTGTCTACCATGCCATATGAAATATGGCATGGGAAGAGACCATCTCTTAAGAGAATTAAGATTTGGGGTTGCCCGGCCTATGTTAAAAAGCAGAATCCGGACAAACTCGAGACACGGTCAGTCATGTGTAACTTTGTGGGATATCCAAAGAATTCTTATGGATATCTATTCTACCACAAAGAAGAACAAAAAGTGTTTGTTTCTCAGTATGCCACATTCTTGGAAAAAGAGTTTTTCACAGAAAAAGATGATGGCAAGGTGTTGGATCTAGAAGAGGTTCTAGAGACACAAATTACAAATGACGATTTGGTTGAACCGGCTGTTGCAATAGAAACTGAGGAACCTCGGCCACTCCGTAGGTCTGGTAGGACTTCTCGCCCACCAGAAAGGTACTACGGTATCCTTATTGATGGTGACGGAGAAGACTGCATCATGGATGATGATGATCCTACCAGTTTTCAGCAAGCTATCACGAGTGGAGACTCTGTGAAGTGGCTGGATGCCATGATATCCGAAATGGAGTCTATGTACACCAACAAAGTATGGACTTTGGACGTTGTACCCCCTGGGATAAAACCTGTGGGGTGCAAATGGATCTTTAAAAGAAAGATTGGTGTAGATGGGCAGGTGGAGACCTATAAGGCAAGACTTGTGGCGAAGGGTTTTCGTCAAAGACCGGGTTTGGACTATGACGAGACTTTTTCTCCCGTAGCCATGCTCAAATCTATTCGGATCCTACTTGCTATTGCTGCTCACTACGACTATGAAATCTGGCAGATGGACGTTAAAACCACATTTCTAAATGGAAATTTAGAAGAATGCGTTGATATGGATCAGCCAGAGGGCTTCATTGACAGTGGGAGCAGCGGGAAAGCATGTAAATTGCTTAAATCCATATATGGGTTAAAACAGGCATCACGGAGTTGGAACATCTGTTTCGATGATGTCATCAAAGAGTTTGATTTCATCAAAAATCCAGATGAACCTTGTGTTTATAAGAAGGCTGTAGGGAGAGCTGTCACATTCCTCGTATTGTACGTGGACGATATTCTTCTGATAGGAAATGATATTCCTATGCTACAGTCGGTCAAATCTTTCTTATCACTAAGGTTCTCCATGAAGGACCTGGGTGATGCCACATACATTCTGGGCATAAGGATCTATAGGGATAGATCCAAAAGGTTATTGGGATTGTCCCAAACCAGGTACATCAACACTATCCTAAAAAGGTTTAGTATGGAAGACTCCAAGCGGGGTGCCTTACCCGCTTGTCATGGGGTCACTCTCACCAAAGATTCTTGTCCAAAGACCGATGAAGAGAGAGCTCGTATGAGCGTTATACCCTATGCTTCGGCAGTAGGATCTATAATGTATGCGATGTTATGTACACGCCCAGATGTAGCTTATGCACTTAGTGTTGTAAGCAGGTATCAATCCAACCCAGGGGAGAATCACTGGACAGCTGTGAAGAACATTCTTAAGTACTTACGAAGGACTAAAGAATTGTTCTTGGTGTATGGTAATGGAGATCTCCAAATGGAGGCCTCTACCGGTTCGAGCTTCCAGAGCGATAAGGACGACAGCAAATCTATCTCAGGGTTTGTATTTACCTTCAATGGAGGGGCGGTAAGTTGGAAGAGTTCCAAACAGGATACCGTTGCAGACTCTACGATGGAGGCTGAGTACATTGCTGCAAATGATGCCGCCAAGGAAGCCGTCTGGATGAAGAAGTTCGTTTCGGAGCTAGGAGTAGTTCCAACCATTATTGATCCAATACCATTGTATTATGATAATAATGGGGCTATGGCGTTAGCCAAGGAGCCCAGGTCCCATCAGCGGTCCAGACACATCCTGAGGCGCTTTCATTTGATCCGGGAGATAGTAGAACGCCGTGAGATCAAGATTAAGAGAGTAGACACAAAGAATAACGCCGCGGATCCATTCACCAAGGCCCTCCCTCAGCCGCAGCATGAGGGACTTTTTGAGATGTTGGGTATGAGATACGCCAATAACTGGCCTTAGTGCAAGTGTGAGATTGTTGGATATATGTATACCCTAGAGGCCATTATATGATAATGGATGTATCTGTACATGTATATATATATATATATATACATATATTCAGTGTACATTCTTGCTCGACATGATAGTATGCTATCTGGTTCTTCTTTGTCTGACATGTTGATTTGATCATGCTTTTATTCATTCATACATGCTGATAAAGCCCTGAGGATATTGGCTTGACTACTGTGATTATGATGGAGATCATACTAGTGGGACATCTGTAGTTTATAAGCATATCCTGGAATGTCCCTAGTCGTAGGTATATCGAAACGGGGCATTGATATACCAGAGTAGACTAGCGCATATGATACTAGACCCATATGATGGGCGATGAATGTTCCCACATTCATCGATGTTTGACATCGAGATCATATACGGGTGCTCAGTGGTGACTGGGTACACTGGACGGACCACCGAGAACTCCTATATGGAATTATATCTATCGTCGGATAGCAGTTCTCAGGTGACACTGGTGCAGGTTAGTCTGTAGACCCGAGATCGTCATAGAGTCTTGTGTGCTTTCCCACTGTACTTTGATTACCACCCTACCACGGATCTACTGAGTCGTGCAAATAGGTGGCCATTGGGTACAGTCCCGAGACACACGAAGGCGATGAGCGATAGGAGGGGTTTCGTCTCTCCCGGTATTGGGAGTTGATGCTGTGCTGTGCTCGACTGGTTATATCAGTAAGTCCCTGGCCAGGGCTGCTGAGATTTACTGATAAGTGTTATCAGTAGTTTCTCGATCTGTTATAGACCATTCACCGGCACGACTTATTGAGTTATTGGGGTCGACGTGACCATCCCTAGGCTCGATATGAAGCATATCTGACGAAGAGACCGGACTGTACGGTAGTGTTGCCGGTTGGCTCGACGGGAGTTGTAGCAGGTTCGCTTGTTTTCTTCTGATCGCTCAATACCCGGGTGGCCGTTACGTTTAGCTGACCGCTTGCGGCTTGGGGGTGCTTGATATGATCATCACCCACTGCCGGCGTATTGACGAGTCTTAGAGTCCCACAAAGGAGTTACCTAGTCCAGGCGAAACGTTGTGGTGCGCGTATGCGATATGCGCATGGACCCGGTTAAAATGCGCGTATGAGATACCGTATATTAATCGGGCGGCTTGCTTTTGGTTGGGTCGTATGTGATATGGACGGATTGATAAATCAAGTGTTGATTTATCATTTAACCATTATTTTCTCACTAGAAATCCTTTCTTGTATTTTTGATGTATGCATGCATGTATGCATTCTTTCATGATTCATGCACATATGCATGTGCATGCACACATACATACATACATCATCTTTCATGGTTGTATATACATTGAAAATGGTGGCAATATAAGACTCACACTATGGTTTTATATATGGATTATTATTACATTTGTATTTGTTTTAAAATCAAAAGAAAAGATAAAGATTAACACATGGTTTCTACACTCTTCTTCACCTAACCATGTTCACCTACTTATTAACCATGGGTTAATCTTTTTTTTGTGTTTTAAACTCAAATACAATAATATCTTTATCATTTAACCATGTTTTGAGATGAAGGGTGAAAAATATATATACATATATTTTCATTTTCTTCAAGAGAGTTTTTCTTTTCACTCTTGTTCTAAAAGGCCATCATCTTCTTCCTCCTCCTTCTTTTGCTCTCTAGACTTTTGTAGTGAGCAAAATACTCATCAAGATAGGTTTTTGAAGTGAGAAAAGCCACCACAACATCATTCTACACAAGTCTTGCCCACTTGTTTAGAGTGTTATCTTCATTTCTTTCTCTTGATCAAGTGAAGTTTCTAGCTTGGACGAAGGAGCTTCGGGTGGATCGTCGTGGACACTAGAAGACTTCAAGCTAACCGTTCTCCAACCCTCAAGTGGCCAAGGAGTCTAGCGTAGGGAGCTACAAAGGTTGTACTCTCAAAACCCTAGTTTTTGTTACTTATGATGTTGGTTAAAGATTTGAAACCCTAATTTTCTAGGAATGATCCTTTGTATGTTCACTTAGCACCATAAAAATTTAATCTTTGTGACATGTGATGCTTCCAAACCATTCATAGGGTGCTAGGTAAACCTAACACTAATACCTGGACATCACTCTCTACTACCTTCTTAGCAGATCCATCTCCTATTCTGATGAAGTCAAAATCTATGACTGTCACATCAAAAATTAGATGATCTATTTCCGCTATACCTGCTTTAGTCTATAAATAGACATAAGCTACTTGCCTACTATACTTCCGCTGCTCCCACTGACTACAATAACCCTCTGGCAGAGTCATATGCACGTGCACTTCTAAAGCTAGTTTTGAATGACGCTATACTCATCCTCCTGCCGGGTCTTATAGTCTAGAACAACAGCAATGGCAAGTCTTGGTAAACAAGAACCTCCCTGTCACCATCTCTGAGAAGACCGAAGTACCTCTCGGGTGCCTGAGGTTACCCACCAAAATCGGCAGAGAGGCTAACGGAACAACAAATCTAACTGAATCCTTAGGTTCTATTAAATTTCCAGTAATCGTTTGTGGTTCTGGAATAACTTCCAGTTCTACCATACTCCCACTTGTGTTTTTCTGAAAAAGTCCATTTCACTAAAACAGTGGCGAGTCAAGAACAATATAAATATTGATCTTCCTGATGGTAGAAAGTTATCCCTCGTCAAAGCTCGGGATAACCCACAAACAGCCATTACTGAAACATGCCTTGAGTTTATCCGGATTCTGGTTTTAAGCATCAACCGGACAACTCCCTATACCTTTACATCGTTAAGATATAAATTGATTCTATATTAATCTAATATAGAAACAAAAGCACTAATCTAATTTGAACCAGATTCAAAAACATGCATCTGTCTCCACTGCATATCAACCAAATGGAAGGAGGCCATTCAGCATTACTCATCTAGGAGTGCATCCATATATGAGTAACCCGAAAGAGAAGCAAGTTCTCAAAACCATTACTATAAACGGAATACCAAACACAAGTATCTACATCTTCGACTTCCTCGAAGAATCCTGATACTTCTAACAAATGGTTTTCTACTTTATTTTTATACCTATAACTTCTGAATATTTGGACCTTGCATTTCAACGAAATACATGTCTAGAACTGGAGAAGTCATAAGTAAACAAAATATAGTATGAGTACCAACCCCTTTGTCCTAATGGACACTGGAAAACATACAATACTTTGTATAAGTCCCCTGAGTTCAATAACTCAAACCCTGTGCATCGTAGGTTGAAAAACTGTACTATGGTTAAGAAGAATTACACCGTTGTTGAATGCACCTTACCTAATCACCAACTGATATAGGTAAATGTCACAGACACAATATCAAAAAGTTATATCTCACTTTATAAAATAAATGTACAGATATATCAGTTTGAAATTGGTGCATAACAACGGATATTCAAAACCAAATATTTGCCATCCGGCAAAATCCAGATGATTTTCTCAAATATCACCAATTACAACGAATTCCGATATAATGAGGATCTAATCACCCAATTCCTAATATCTTACTCCTACTCACCATCTGTAATAACATGCAGATGTGAGAAACTGATCTGGTAAATACATACCCTGGAGTTAGATTCCAACTGGGAAAACAGTTATCAATTAACATCACACAGTGAAACTGAAACATGAAAATGTTTCGAAAGGGGTTTACTGGTATTCCTAGTAACGCCTCTTCCACTATCCTGATTCACGACAGTAACCATATACTATACCTGCCCTCACTGCAATCCCTTTGTTATATCTTTACTTATTACCTTCTGTACACCTTCTTTAGGCTAACTGGTTTTCTTCTTTCCCTACCCTTCAGCACCATCCTAAGGTTTTGAAGAAAACTATCCAATAAGCATAATCGGTGTACTCTCCTAATCATAGGAGCCCTCGCAACCTGAGAGAAGGTAATGGGAAAAAACATCTGAATAATCCTATCCTATCTCTCCAGAACCAGAATCCATCCTCGAAAAAGTTCCTTCGAGTTCGTATATAACCATACGATGGATTTATCTAATGGAAGTGGATATCCGTAGTGATACGGAGTGCCCTAGAGAAAAGCAAAGTGGATGTAGGAGTGGCAGGGGTATACACGGTTTTTGTCGTGAAAGGGGTATACACGGTTTTTGTCGTGAAAGATGGTGGTCGCAATTTCCTTTGCCATTATTCTAATCCCTTTATATGTCTTTACTTATTACCTTCTGTACACTACACTTAAGCTTAATTGGTTTTCTTCCTTCCCTACCGTTCGGCACCTGCCTATGGTTTGGAAGAAGACTATCCAATAAGCTCAATAGGTGTACCTCTCCTAATCCTAGGAGCCCTCACAACTTGAGTGAAGGTAAAGGGAAAAGACAACCGAATAATCCTATTCAATCTCTCCAGAACCGGAATCCATCCTCGAAAAAGTTCCTTCGAGTTCGTATATAACCATACGATGGATTTATCCAATGGAAGTGGATGTTCGTAATAATACGGGGTGTTCTGGAGAAAAGCAAAGGTGATATAGAAGTGGTAATGATTTAGGCGACACTGTGACATTCCAAAAGCCAAAGTGTTTTAATAAGGTTCGGTTAACTAGGTTTCATGAGTTTTAGTCAAAGGTCGGGTCATAGTCACAGCCAGAGAGAGAGAGAAGAAACACTCAGCATGCACTCTAACCTAGATCAGAATGGTTAATCATTTTATCTAATCTGGATGGCTCCCACTGTATCCTCGAATTCTCCTCCAAACCCAAAAGGAGAATTAGTCGGAATCAACCGAGGAGTAATCCTACTCATCAGTGGGAATCAGGATCCAACTATCATCGCATGATAACTTGATGGAAGCCACTCAAGTAACCACACTCCAGAAGGTATGCGCAAGCCTGGCAAGTTTCCTGTATGTTTGAAACTCCCAATATAATTTTTACCCCTAAGACCCAAGTGACCTTGACACAGTCAACAAATCAAAGAGTCCTAGTCAAGTTCAACCCGTCATTATCCAGGATTGCATTAAACCCACCCATACGAGCCCTTGACACAGTCAACAAGGCCGCACGACTGTCCTAACCAATCGCATTAATATGCCACAAACAAGCACTACTTAGCTACCGCACACTACGCCTTGACACTGTCAACAAACGCAGCACGAATACTAAGCAATACCTGTAAGAAATGACGGAGGGCTACGGCTGGTTTTTGGCGAAAAACCTTTAACGTAATGAACTTGATATCGTTGAAAGAACCGAGTGGTTTTATAAATATATAGTGGCGAAAACTTTTGCTAAAGAGGTCACTCCCGGTGAAGGGATCTCAGCTCTTTCCCCGTAGAATGAGGTGCAGGATATTCCAAATGAATACCACGATGCAAAGCAAAAGAATCGACTATAGTGAAGCTATTACGTTGACGCAAACTTTTACCCAAGGGGTCACTCCCGATGAAGGGATCTCGGCCCTTGCCTCGTCGAATGAGGTGCAGGATATTCCAAATGAATACCGCGATGCAAAGCAAAAGAAAAGGTCTGTAATGTCAGTTTTTTTAAAAAAAACTTGGTTCCAACAACATCATATAAATAGGTTTGTTTTATCCTTGCATTGATAAGAATCAATGCAGTCCCATCAATTAATCACATCAGAAAAGAAAGAAAATAAAATGTACGTATATGCCATCCGCATTCGCCACTGGGTCCCGTCATCACCCGTTAGGTTACTTAACTAACGACAGAGCGGGGACTGGGCTAGCGCGAGTGCAAAACATATACAACATCTACTAGTATATATAAATATATATATATAACAATCGTCCCAGGCATGATATAAGCAACATCATAGAAACATCACAGAAGCAACACAGAATGGTGGATAATCTTGAGCCCCGGGTTTCACTTGAGCCGCAAGTGAGACCCGACGTTCCCTGTCGTGTGGATAGCCTGTGCAATAAAACCTAGACCCCTACGAGTGCGGTAAGTTACCCGCCAAAACCAGAAGTGAGGCAGCCCCCTTCAACAACGTGAATGGGCCACCCGGCACTTCACGGAATCCGGTATCTTGAGCACCCTTCCAGGGTCATCCTATACCCCCTACGAGTGCGGCGAATAGCCTGCCAATTCTAGAGTAAGGTCCCCTCCATCTCAACGCCATGTGATGCGGACCAGTTTCCCTCTAGAACCTGGCTATTCGTGCACTCCACCGCGGGGTAATCCTAGTACAGAAAATAAAATAATATACAAGGGTGACATCGACCTCAGCCCGGTCATGCCCCAAAAGAATAATATACAAACTGGCAGTGACGGCAGTCCACATGTCCGATGCTCGCCCCGCAATATCAAATGTACAAATGAAATAAAACTGTACTATCATTGCACCATTGCTATCCACCACGACGATCCAACCAACATCACAGCACAACACAGAACATCAACGTGAATGTCATGTTCGCAAACCCGTCTAAAAGACATATAGCAATTAGACGAGTTTACCGATCAATGACATTCACGGTCGCAGATAGAAATATATGTACTGTTAAACGCACACTTAAAATTATCGATCGACTAAGTTCCAAATTGGCCCCAATAGCAATAACAATACTGCACAGAAAACTGGGCCAAAACATAATATCACAAAAATCACAATACCAATTCAGGGGGATACAAGAAAATTTCCAAGCCCGTAGCCACTGTAAGGCCGCGGAACCGCCACCAATATGGGGTAAGTGCGGCAGTTCCGCGGTGCATTAGAGGCAATAGGAGCCCGAATTTTTCCTATATCCTTATAATTGCCTGCACGGATTTTTAAGATGACTGAAATAATTTTTTGAACACTTTTGAAAATCGACAGCAACTTGAAAAATGGAATCGTGTTTTCGCAAACTTTGGTCGGTCGATCTTTTAATCACGTCTAAACAAGCTAGTAAGGGGTTTAAAGGGTGGCTTTGATACCATGTTGGGTCGCGGCAGCGCCCCGGCCATCAAAACGCGGCCAAAATGCGGAACAAAATTTTTCTAAACTGGCGCTACCACTACCCGATTTACGGATCAACCTTAAACCCTATTCTAGCGAGCTAACTAAGAGTTAAAAAGATTATACCGAGATGATCCGAGTCCTTCGGTCTTCATTCCAAGCTCCTAGCGATCCTTTGATGATTTTTGGTTGCCGGTCTTCTTCCATCTCCGATGATCCACCTGAGGGAAACGGTGCAAACTCCAGCCTCATCGAACGAAGCAACCGACGCTCCAAAGTGGCTAGCGATGGAGAGTCGAGGTGTCGGAAAGTGCCACTATAATTTTCTCTCCTTTCTTTTTGCTTAATGAGCAAGCATAGAAGATGAATGAGGAGGTGAGGAAATCTTGGCATGAACAACAATGAAAATGGCTAACTCCTTTTTGTGTGAATGAGAGTAAGAGAGAGCTAGTGTTGTAACAAATGAAAAATCAATCCCACACCACTAAAAAAAGTGGCCGGCCCCTCATCTATCCTCCACACAAAAAATTTCATTTTCTTTTTCCAATGACAAATTACAATAAACAAATCAAGCCATGCTTTGACCCATGCCACTCAACATGTCCATGACCATGCCTCCTTTTCCACCTCATTTATAAAAACAAATGAATTTCCATAAATGAAAATCATATAAATGAGGTGGCATCTTCTAGAAGCTATTCCGTATAAAATACGGAATACTTCCCGGTACATGTATCAAAATACATATACGCGTATTCGTACCAAAATACGAATAGCCAAGAGAGAAAATAAATAGCGAACAATAATACTAGAATACATATATATAAATACATATGTAAATTATTATATCAAAACTTGATTTAATAAACTGGCTTAATCCTAAGCCGCTAGTATTATCAACCATCCGATTAAAGTCTGCGCAGCAAGTGCACATATTTAATCGGACACTTGTATATATCAACATACGTCATGTACACCATATCGCCTGAACCGTGAAAAAACCCTCTGTGTGGGACTCTAAAGACTCGTCAATACGCTGGCAGTGGGTTTAACCACAAGCACGTCAGCGGCACTAGCTGTACGTAACGGCTACCCAGGTATTGAGCAAAAGGGGGCCGACAAGCAAACTCATGCAGAACCCCTACTGAGCCAGACAGTGACAATATCTGTACAGTCCGGTATGTTCGTCTAAGAGTATCGCATATCGAGTCTAGGGGGTGGATAAAGTCAGACCCCTAACAACGCGATATTTAGTGTCGGCATATAACCCATCACCTCCTGAGAAACTATCGATCCTGGATCGGTAATCCTCGTCTACCATGGCCATGGATTTATGGTGATGGCTACCCGTACACAACGCGACATCAACCCCCAATACCGGGAGAGACGAATCCCCGACGATCCAATCACTGCCTCCATGTGGCTCGGGACTGTACCCAACTAAAACCTGTTTGCACGAATCCTTTGAGCCATGGTAGGGTAGCAATCAAAGTACAGTGGGAACTCACACGAGACAAATGACGATCTCAGGTCGACAGACTAACCTGTACATATGTCACCTGGGAACTGCTATCTGACAATAGGTATAATACCAACTAGCAGGTTCCCGGCGAGTCCGTCCAGTGTACTCATAACCAAATGAGCACCAGTATAATATCTTAGGTGAACAAACTAACACCAATGGCTTGTGAGACCTGGCCACCGCCCCTCGTCGGGGTCTCGATCAGTATACACTAGTCTACACTTGAGTATCGATGCCCGGTCTCGATACTCCTACGACTAGGGACATTTAAGGATGTGCTTATTGACCCCAGCTCCCACATATGTGATCGCCATCATAATGCTGGCAGTCAAGCAAAAATCCTATGGGCTCTATCAACATGTAGATGATGATAAAGACAAACCAGATAGCATACTATCATCTTGAGTAAGACTGTTTTATCGGTATAGGTCATCACTCAATCATCATAATCACAAGTCCACGACTATGATAATTGCCTTGAGGACACTATAGCCAACAAGCTGTACGTAACGGCTACCCGGGTATTGAGCGATCAGAAGATCAGCAAGCAAGCTTGTCTAAACTCCCACAAAACCTATATGTAACACTACCGTACAGTCCGGTCTGTTCGTCTGATATGTCATATATCTAGCCTGGGGTTGGTAAACGTCAGACCCCAATAGCTTGATAAGTCATGCCGATATGAGGCTCATAACGGTTCGAGAAACTACTGATAACGTTTACCAGTAAATCTCAGCAACCCTGACCAGGGATTTCCTGTTATGGCCAATCGCGCATAGCGCAACATCAACCCCTAATACCGGGAGAGACGAAATCCCCTCCTATCACATTGCCTCCATGTGACCCAGGACTGTACCCAAAAACCACCTGTTTGCACAACTCCTCTTGAGCATGGTAGGATGGAAATCAAAGCATAGTGGGAATCACACAAGACTCTATGACGATCTCGAGTCTACAAACTAACCTATACCAGTGTCACCAGAGAACTGTCATCTGACGTTAGGTATAATACCATCTAGGAGTTCTCGGTGAGTTATGTTCTGTGTACCCATTCTCTAATGAGCACCTATGTACATTCTCTGATGTCAAACACCAATGGTTATGGGATCAACCATCATCCCATACAGGGTCAAGAATCGTACACACTAGTCTACTCTGAAATATCGATGCCCCGTCTCGATACTCACTCGACTAAGAACAATTAAAGGATATACTTATGGACTACCCTGGCCCTACTAGTATGGTCTGCATCATAGTCCTGGTAGTCAAGTACACATCCTAAAGGCTTTATCAACATATAACAGAGAGACGGTACAAGTATACATGTTAAGATAAAGTGTAACCAAATAGCATACTATCATGTCGAGTAAGAAAGTTCTTCATATATATGTCCAAGCATCCACTATAATATACAATCATGTACAATAATGACCTCTAGGGCATACATACAACTAACAGAAGAAGGAGGAGAGGAAAATGTGAGACGAAGAATGAAGAGGGTGAAGAGTCATGGCAAAAAAAAAGGAACCTCTCTCTCTTTCTCTCTACTCTCTCTAGCCCATACCCCTTTGTCCCCCTCTCAAAATATCTTCCCTTTTTGTTTAAAACACATAAATCATTTAAAAGAAAAAGGAAAAGAAGCCATGGTTCAAAAATGTGTAACAAGTGATTGCAACATGTTTTGTTGCATGCCATATGCATAAGCAAGATTCATGCAAAATTAGTAAAATATTAATCGAGTTTAGTATTAATTTGTATATAATTAGTTGTATAATAATTTATAAAATATTCTAATCACATAAATTCTTTCAAACTCAATATTCACACTAATTTTCCAAATATTTTCCAAACTATCGGTATATAATTATAGCATTTCATTTAAAACCAATTCTCACATTTTTAATAATATTCATGAAATTTATTATTTTGATTATTTAAAATCCCAAAAATATTATTTTATTTTTTGAAATGTTACAATCATCGCCCCTTAAATAAATTCGGTCCCCGAATTTAAATTTAAACCCCTAAGAACTAAAACATTTCAGAAAAATGATTAAGTCGTTGGGGCTCCGAAATCATGAATACTTAAAACATATCATAGCGCAATGCATGTGCAATGAAAATGATTGTAAAACTCAAAATCAAAACTCCGTCAAGTATCACGCAATCATCAGAGTTATGGAGAAAATACAAATGTCAAAATCAATAGAAAACCAACATGATATACTCAAAACTGTAACGTGTATATAGTACGCATCGTTGTAAAATCGTCAAAACATCCAAATATAAATGCATGAAAAACCTTTTTCAAATCGTCGTGCGATGCGCGTATCACGGCACAAGTAGCGGACGTTCATTATAAGGAAAATAACTATATAAATATATATCCTTCGTTTAGCATATGCGTTCTTCCTTTTAAAAATGATTTAGAAGGGTTTCCATCGTAAAGTTTCGTGTCATCATGGACACGTAAGAAAATATTGATACTATAGCTTCTTTTTGGAAATCCCTTCCGTAAATATCGATGCATGCAAAAATATTCAGGTATTGTCCTCAGACTAGTCCTGCTCAGTTACTAACCATGTAGTATATATCGTAAAAACATGATGCTGGAAATGAAATCAATCTCAATAAAGTATATAAAATGCCACGTGCGTCTGGCGCTCACGGAAATCAAAATCAAGACAGGTTCCATGAATGTTCACCGAAACAAAACCCAAGTGCAATGGGTGTGCACGAAAATATCTGTCAAGTGCAACGGGTATGCCTGACAACAATACCAGGTGCATCTAATATGCATGAAAAATCTCGATTTAGTGCATCTGGTGTGCACAAAATCGCATCAAGTGCACCAAGTTTGAGCAAAATCTCAATCAGGTGCACAAGGTGCATGAAAACATAAATCATGTGCACGAGATGCACGAAAACGAATATCGAATATCACAATTGAAATCAACAGTATACAACATACACAAAATCGAAATCACGTATACCGCGGTATATGAACTCAAAAACATGTGCATTTATGCACAAAAAACAATATCAAGTACAGAAAGTACGTGTAAAGTACACCCAATGTATAAGTCAAAATCATGTGCACGCTATATGCATGAAATATCAAAATCAAATATCTCGGAGTGTATGAAATAAAAATCAAGTGCAATAGGTATGCACAAAAACTAACATCAGTACAACTGATATATGAAAATACGAATAAGTGCACTGTAGTGCACGTAGGAAATATCAATCAAAAAACAATCGTCAATTTACCGAAATCCAAAACAATGAAAACGTGATACATATATATCACCGAGACGAAATCCACAATAACTGTCGTCGAGGTGCCCTTCCTTTAATGTCGAAAGGTGACGGCGCATCCAAGGCTGACAGAGCAAGAATATTTACTTGCCTTCTGCCCACGGTCTGGCGTCCTCTGCTGTTAGATCCTTGTTTTCTCTTTGTGGATTACCATTTACATGACTCCTCGGCTCGACGACCCTATTCGTAGAAAAGACGGAACAATCCCGTTTTGGCGCTTCTCTGATAATCTCCTAACCAACTGTCATGGTCACTCATAACGTATCCCGTTAATGACGGCAACCTCTGGTCCACTGAGTATGCGCAATACAACCGATCCTGGGTTCAAGTCTTTATTGTGTAGTATTTCAGAAAGATCATGCCAGGGTTTCTTTCCCAATCCATCCCTGCAGGTCTGCCTAGAAGTTGTCACGCTTTACTTAATCCGTTTCTTGTTCCAGAATAGCTGCATTCTCATCATGACCTTTCTCTGGAAATACGACCGTATCCAACACCTCGGCGTGCGTATCATGTCTCTGGCATCAACTGAGTAGAATAACAACTTATTACGATCTTGCACGAATCTCTTGCTCCGCTTCCCTACACTATGGAGCAATTCAGAATCAACTCTCCGTAGCTATGTAGACTGCGCTCCAATTGGCTGTAATCATATCTGGGGTCTCTTTCGATTCTACGAACTCGACATCTCCAATATCCTGTAGATGGCATCTGGCTAATTACGTCCTCGGGAACTCATCCAAATTATCGGAGGAATACACTTCATTCATCTTTTTTCGATCGACTCACAACGCATCTGGGTGAGGTCCTTTTCTAGGTGAAGTTCATCAATTGATGACCTCGCATCGAAACATCCAAACGAACAAAAGGTCCTAGTCTTATTCAAGGGTGACTAGTGATCTTATTTCGCATCCTTAAGTATAACCTCATGCTGCAATAGCTTTCAAAAGTTTGGGGCGGTATCTTATCAATCGCAGCAACAGCTGGTTCATCTGTCCGCACTGTAGACAATGACTCCATCATCTGGAATAGTCGGTACATCAACAGTCTTCACATTCTGCCTGGCCTCTAGCAGTGGCACGATCATCTGGTGAGGAAGGAATCTTAATAGTTGTCGCAAATTGACTGGCTTCTAGCAATGGCCCGATCATCTGGTGCAGATTTGATCGTTCGCTGTGAACGATAATTCTTAGTAAAAACAATACATCATAACGCTCGTGTCAACGGAAAACATAGCAAAACAATATATTAACGCGTTCGTGTCACCGGAATACCTCCTGGTCAGTCCTCGTTCCTGACGAGCTCGATCTGACCGCATTTCTAGCCGCAGCTCTCTCTGCTCGTGTATCCATGGTAACGGAAACCACGATCAAATATCGATGAGGATAGATCATAGGAACGAATAGAAATCAGTGCATAAGAAATGTACATCCTAAGGCTTCTTAAGCGGAGTAGCGTATCGTAAGTATGCCGGGAACATACATACGGTATGTCACTCTACTTAAGTCACCTACTCCACCAACCAAGGTCAACCTACGCGACGAAAGTTTAGGTCTAATACCCCCTCGGCCAAGTCTAAGTTCCATAAGGTCAAACCTAGGTTACAATATATATAGACGCCTTAGACTCTGTATTGTCAAACCTATACTCGAACTAAGGTTAAACCTAACGCTCTGATACCAACTTTGCCACGATCCGGAAAAGTCACGTGACTGGCACTTGAATCCTGTGAAGTCTATAGGACTCCACCTAATTCAAGTAAGCCAAAGCCCAGAAATCTAAACCTTTCTAAGGAAAATAGTGTAGGTACAGTTTTGAAATAAGGTTTTTACTGAAAATCAGGTTCTAAACCTTTTTAGGGAAAATAGTGTAGGTACAGTTTTGAAATCAGGTTTTTTCTGAAAATCAGGTTTTTTTCTTTAAAACATAGATAATAGTATATGAAAACACAATGTTGTATCTAACTTGAAAACATTTTCGCTATTGAAAATTTGGGCAGCACCTCCTTTGTATAACTTAACCCGAAAACAGTATAAACAATATAATATAAGGCATCCCCATGCGGGAGCTAGCTCTACGCCAATTGGCGGAAACAATCACGCAGGTAATGAAAATATACAACGCCGAAAGTGAGGATCAAAACTCAGAAAGATAGTAAAGAAAACAGGCATCGTCAAGAAAACCAGAAAACAATAATATATACATGAGCGTGACTCAAAGGCCGAAAGAATATACAATAAAGGTTTCTAAGTCTACTAAAATTATATATAGTCTGGTTGATGGAGCTTTAATTAGAAACAACTGAATAAATAACAAATACAACTGGTGGTCACGATGCAAGTGAAACTACCTACCAAGCAATCATCCGGAAGGAAGTAATGTTCCAGTAAGCCGCAACGGAACCTGTACGGCCAAACCTGCAAGAAACTGTGGCACAACGGGGGTGAGTTTCCAACTCGTGAGTCGAAGACATCACCGAGTAGAAATCGAATGAGTGATGATCTCCTAGGTCATAAAGTATAATAATAATATGTAATGTATGTATGAGTATAAAAGTAATATCAAGAACTCGTGTCAGGGTCATAGGGTGATAACTAGATATTTGTAATTATATGCATGAATGCAAATGCATCAATCAATGTGTGTCCAGCAATGACATACTAAATCAAAATAAAACCTGAGTTTTTATTTTAGTAAAGTTTTTGGTATTTTAAAGACTGGAGTATCATCAAATGAAATCGACAGAAATCCATGTCAAACATCAACCCACAATATATATACATATATTAATATCTCGGGTGCCGTCTCTCGGATCGACCCTTAAATCTGTTAAATCACATGACTCCGATCGGTATCCTCCTGATCTCTGCCGGGTTGATTAATAACCGGTAGGTGTGCTCCCCTGCCAGGCTCAATGTCTCTCTATACGGCCTTCTTGCCCCGGAGTATCTCACCGGCTCCACCATGTACCCGCAGACGGTTCCTCTCACTTCTCGAATCGGGTATGTGCACACACGTGGCTCAAGAATAGAGAAAATTCATGGTGGATGCCCAACACATCATATCATGAGAAAACTGCAATTTTTGCATTTTAAAATGATAATAAGTTTATAAAATTCTTGCAGTTCCTCCTAATCTAGAAATCTCATCAAATACTGAAATTTTCATAATCATGAATCAATGAGAAAACAATGAATATCAGTCATAAGCCCTTCAACAGTGGATAGCAGAATGAATATATGAATCTATGCGACATCTAAATAAGGAACGCAATATCTAAACTAACATGTGAAATCATGTATACTAAACAATGCAATTAGCTACAAGCTATCAGGTTATACAGGTGAAGTAACGTTTTCTAATGTGTACGTGATATGGCAATTACCAATGATGTTGTGTTTGAGCCGGCAAGCAAGTGTGCTTGCAACATGCGCATCATCGGTAATGGTGCAGGTGTCCTAGCAGTCGATGTCATAACAAGCAATGAAAACATATGAATATATCCATAATGCAATGAGAACAGTATGAGTGCAACAGAAAGTAAATATTTAAAGCAACAGCATAATATACTATATATCTATATACGAGCCATACTGTTATAGTACTTAAGATAGCATGAATCGTTAATTTAGAAAAGTAGGGGCTACGGTATTTTTGAGAAAAAGTATGTCTTTTGAAAATCCGTAGTGTTACTCGGATTATCTTTTGAAAATTCATATGATTCGTTAGTTTCGAAAATAGGTATGACTCGAGCCTAATCTAATATCTACCTAAGTGACTAAAGGACTAAACTAAGGACGGAGTCAAAAGTAATAAGATGGTCTATAATATTTCCGAGTCGATATATCTAGTGGTCGGCGATCCAGCCTCATATCATCACGTACGATATAATCCATTATACGACATCCTCGAGTCAAGATTGCGGATCAATCATCACATATAAATCTCGTACGGTATAGTCCGTCGTACGGCATCCTCAAAATCGAGGGTACGGGTCAATTATCATGTATATCGTGTCGTTCGTACGGTATCAATCGTCGTACAACATCATAATCAGGGATACGGATCTAAGGTCTCGTACAATCTATTATATCATCAAGTTACATGTTATTGCATGCTTTGTATATACCGTCCAACGATCCTTTAATATATCATATCATATACGGCGTCTCGACTGTGATATCATAACCTCACGGCATCATACCCAATCATATCGACTTATATCCAATCGACATCTCCTATCCTCATCTCACATGTGTGTGTGTGTATAAACAAACACACACACACACACACACACACACACACACACACACACATACACACACACACACACACACACATACACATATACACACAAATGTATATCTCAAGAGTAAGTGTGTGTGTGCGCGTGTGTGTGCGCGTAGGTGACAACACATATCCTAAGGTTGGCGACTGAGGTTAAGGAAGCTAAGGTTATACCTTCCTACAAAAAAACGCTCATTCTAATCCTACAGTCTTCTAAAACCCTATTTGCTACATGTCCAAGCCTCGCATCAATATATATATATATATATATATATATATATATATAACCTATTCTACGGTTGCGGGGGCTATACGCCATCCACCCGACTTTCCCCAAAGATATACATCTACTCACCTTGATCCTCGCTTATCGAAGTTGATGATGCCACGCTCTCCCTTGTCATATGAAGTCCACACGGGGTACCTACAGTTTTCAATACGTTATATCGTAAATGCGAATCAAACACGAAAACTGCAGTGGCATACAAAACGCATATTGGTTAGAACCTATGGTCTACGCATGCAAGAAAAGACAAATAACTCTAGACGTTGTCGTACAAACATCAATCGACCGAGATAAAACACAAATATATAAACTCAAGTTATTAAAACTGCAAAACGAAAACAGCAACTAGGAATAATAGCTCCAGATTTTGCTTCAGGTTTAATTGAGATACTTTACACATATGGGAGGTCTAATTAACTAATATAGGAGCCACAGACCAAGCACGAACCATTTCCAACACACCCAGGCCACAAATTGCAGCCATCTTGGTTAAATTTATGGCCAAGTCATCAAGTTAGGGTCTTGGGTCTCTAGGGTAGCTTCTAGGTCATCTGCACAACTCACTGTAATCACTAAATATTTTTCAGGGTTCCCGGGTTATAGCAGATTCCCAATAACACATCTTAATTCCCACAAAACCCGATATCGGCAAATACAAAGTTCAGTCTTGGGGTTCTAGTCACAGGTTTTGGTCAGGAATTCTATCACTACATGGGTTTTTGTGGCCTCTACTAAACCTCGATTAAACTTCACAATTCATACAATCTCCTAACCCTCATCTAGGAATATTTCTAAGATCACCAAACTACATTGTTTTAACTCTAAACTACAATAGGGTGTTCGGAAAACCAATAACTTAGTTAAAAGTGTAGGGATTATACCTTAATAGCAACTGAAGAAAATTCTTGTGTTGCCACTAGTGCTCAAAGTTGCAACTTGACTCCACCATGGGGTTTTGGTCTCTTTTTGTGAAGGCTTTGGGTAGTTTTGATGAGGATTTGAAGTGTTTATGGGGGTGGAAGAGGAAGTGGAGGGTGAGGAGATTAAGGGGGGAGGAAAATGTGAGATGAAGAATGAAGGGGGTGAAGAGCCATGGCAAAAAAAAGAAGAACCCCCCTCTCTCTTCTCTCTCTAGCCCATACCTTTTTGTCCCCCTCTCAAAATATCTTCCCTTTTATTAAAAAATCACATAAATCATTTTAAAGAAAAAGGAAAAGGAGCCATGGTTCAAAAATGTATAACAAGTGATTGCAACATGTTTTGTTGCATGCCATATGCATAAGCAAGATTAATGCAAAATTAGTAAAATATTAATCGCGTTTAGTATTAACTTGTAAATAATTAGTTGTATAATAATTTATAAAATATTCAAATCACATAAATTCTTTCAAAATCAATATTCACACTAATTTTCCAAATATTTTCCAAACTATCGGTATATAATTATTCCATTTCATTTAAAACCAATTCTCACATTTTTAATAATAATCATGAAATTTATTATTTTGATTATTTAAATTCCTAAAAATAATATTTTATTTTCTGAAATGCTACAGAATCACCACTATCGTGGTGGAATAGGGTGCCTAACATAGCGGATTGCGAGTCGTTTGGTCAGAGTTCAAACTACTAGTTATCGGTTTTAAAGGAAGTGAGCAAAACACTTCTCCTAGTCAAACTACCGATCTCCTACCCTTAACAAGTAATTAAACTACTCACACATATTTGTTAGTCGATATCACACACTCCACAGGGTTTGTAGAGAGGCAGAATATACAAAAAACAATTTTTCAACGGGCAATATCGACTAATCCCCAAGATCTACCATAAACCCTAGATAACAAAACTTGCATAGATTGTAATCTACTATGGAAGTAATTATACTTATGTGCTCAAGTCCTTCGGATCTTCTTATCCTTTTCTTAAGCTCCTTGTCCATCGAGATCGAGCTTGGTCATCGGCCTCCTTGTATCAAAGACGATCCACCCGAGAGTCTATAGTTCAAACTCTAACCTCAAAAGTGAGGTAACTAAAGCTCTTAGTTTGCTAATCTAAGTAGTTTAGTAGATGTAGGGAATTTTAATTGGATTAGTTTATCTTATTAACCCTAGGTTTCTCAACTCATAAGAGGGTTAGGCTTTGAGGAAGATGAAGAGAGCAAAGGTGGAAAGAGAATGGCAAGTGAAGAATGGCTAAGTGTGAAACTATCAAGCATATTTTTTACAAGAAAAATTTTGCAACCATGCAACAATAGTTATCACAAATGAATGAATAAAACAAGAAGCCATGCTTCAAACCATCCTTTGATAACACCTCATTCCTCCACCTCATTATTTATTTAAAAAAAATAAATTTATCACAAATGAGGTGTCTTCTTCTAGAAGCACTCAAGTGAATATTCAAAAATGCCCTCACCATATATATATAACCGTATTCACATTACAAAAAATACGAATACCAAGAGATAAAAAATAATCCAGTAATTTAATACTAGATCATTATTAAATCAGTACGTGATTTAATAATACGGCTTAATCCTAAGCATGCTAGTATTATTCTTCCTGAACAAAATATGCATAGCTAGTACACGTAAATGATCCGAACCCTGCATGTAAAACCATACGGACTCTACATTGTTTATCATGAACTAGGGAAAGCCTCTGTGTGAGACTCTAAAGACTCGATAGTACGCTGACAGTGGGTTTAACCACAAGCACGTCAGCAGCACGAACTGTACGTAACGGCTACACAGGTACCTGTCGAAAAGAAGGCCGACGAGAAAACTCATCTGAACACTTACTGAGCCTACCCTTGACAATCTCTGTACAGTCCTGTCTATTCGTCTGAGAGTATAGCATACCGGGTCTAGATGGTGGAAAATGTCAGATCCCTAATAACCTGACAAGTCGTGTCAATGTGGCTCAAGACTATCCAAGAATCTACTGATCTAACTATCAGTAATTCTCAATCCGCCCTGGCCAGGGAATTATGGTGTTGGCCAACCGAACACATCACAACATCGACTCCCTATACCGGGAGAGAAGAATCCGCAATAATCGCTCACTGCCTCCATGTGGCTCGGGACTGTACCCAACTAAAACCCGTTTGCATGACTCAGTAGAGCCGTGGTAGGGTAGTAATCAAAGCACAGTGGGAACTCACACGAGACAAATGAGGATCTCAGGTCGACAGACTATGTCACGCCCCGCTTTCCAGAGTACGGTAAGGAGACGTGACTGTCCCGCTATGTATTTACTCAGAAGTAAACACGCTGACCATAACTAAACAATATAAAGTAAAATATACACAGGCGATATGAATGTAAATGAACAACAACTTTTATTTATTTAATATTTCTTTACAAGTACAACTGAAATGTAAATATAGGAATGGAAAACAATGCCTAAACAATGGCATAACTGAAAAGAAAATATGTATAAATATCTAGAGCTCTAGGTCGATAGAAAACTGCTCTAAGTCCTCGATACTGGGCTCGATCTCTAATGAGTCGGATCCACCTAACAACATTCTAAAGAAAGAAGAAAATGAATGTCGTCAACGAACAATCGCTCGGTAAGTCCCAAAGAAGAGTAAGAATAGACAGAAAGAGATTATATCTGGTATAATGTTTGATTGTTATGTTAACGCAGTTGTTTGTAGCTTGGTTGTCACGACCCAAAATTGGCACGTAACGGCCCTTAAACTACGCAACGTCTCCAGGCGTAACGCAATTTAAGTAAGTCGAAAACCCAGCAATCTAAACCATCAAAACTAGTAAGTGATAAGAACATTGTTAAAACTTTTGAAAATCTCAAGTACAAATTCTTTAAAGTCCAATTTTACTTTCTTAAAAATTTTGGCAGCACCTCCTTTGTAAAAACTAACCCCAAAAATGGGTACAACATAAATATAAGTAAAGCATCCCCATCCGGGAGAAAATCCACGCCCAAAGGCAGAAAACAACCACCACAACAGATATACGACGCCGTAGCAAAGAAATAAAAGACGATATAAGTAAAACTGGATAAAAGACCTCCAAGTCACAAAATAACATACAATATCATCCTCACATCATGTCTCTAAGTCATACATGAAAGTGGTAGATGGAGAGTACAGGATACAACGAATATACAATAAGCAATATCGGATAACCGCAAAATCCACCTATAGCAAAACTGCACGCAGTCAGCCGAAACGGTATCCGCCGCAAAAGATGATACGAAAGATGAAAACCCTACCGCGACTGCCCTGAGGGACTACCTGCAAAATACTATGGCACAACGGGGGTGAGTTGCCAACTCGTGAATAGTAAATAACATATGCAGGTAATCGCAAGTATGCACGTACAGCGCGAATCTAATGCATGCAAGCTGATAGCAATAAATGGCAATATGTATGCAACAGTCATGTAAGGTACTCTATCAGGTACTATTACATGAACAATAAATGGCAATATGTATGCAACAGTCATGTAAGGTACTCTATCAGGTACTACTAATACATGAACAATAAATGGCAATATGTATGCAACAGTCATGTAAGGTACTCTATCAGGTACTACTAATACATGAACAATAAATGGAAATATGTATGCAACAGTCATGTAAGTTACTCTATCAGGTACTACTAATACATGAAGCAATGCATATAAAATAAATGCGGAGTATGGGATAAAACATGTCATCCTCATGGAATCCTGACCTCATGATAGGACCAAAGTCCATCAAGACAATCAAAATCTCAAATTTCTACAAATCAGCTCCCAATTAGCCCTCATATCCTGTAAGTCTCAAAGATCCTGAGTGTTCAATATCAAGTAAATCTCATATATCCAATATCCAATATCAAATAAATCTCATATATCATGTATCCAATATCAAGTGAATCTCATATATCCTGAGTGAGTATATTTGCAAGATTTTTATGATGATGTATATAAATTAGATATGTATATATATATTAGCGTCCCATTCCACTAATATATATATGCATATATAACAGCGTCCCATTCCACTGTTATATATACTTAGGAGTAAAAATATCATGAAAAAAGTGTCTAATATCGACATATAAATTCTGATCTATCAGGCACTGTCACCACGACTGGCCCTCCTGATAAGTACATATCATACGCTATCCCGAAAACTCGAGTGCCTAGCTCTGACACTCGAAATTCGACGTATCCATACGTACATGACTCCTGTCGGTATCCCCACGATAACCGCCGAGCCATTGTACTGTCACCGGTAGGTATGGTTTCCCCACTAACTCATCGTCTACTCCACGAAATTCTTGTCCCGGGGTACCTCCTGTTGGATATAGTGCCCTCAGAGTTAATTATTGGATCATAGGCACGTGATTGCAATGGTTGAGTAAGGACCTATGCCGGTAGGACAGTCTTACTCAAGATGATAGTATGCTATCTGGTTTATCTTTATCATCGTGTACTGCTTTAGGTGACCTTACAAGTCGCTATTACACGTTGATAGAGCCCTTAGGATTCTTGCTTGACTACCAGCAGTATGATGGCAATCATATACGTGGGAGCTGGGGTCTATAAGCATATCCTTAAAAGGTCCCTAGTTGTGGGAGTTTTCGAGACAGGGCAACGATACTCCAGAGTAGACTATTGTATACAGTCGAGACCCCGACGAGGGGCAGTGGCCGTTCTCATAAGCCATTTGTGTCAGTTGATTCACCTAAGATGTATATAGGTGCTCATTGGGTTATGAGTACACCGGACAGGACTCGCCGGGAACATGCTAGTTGGTATTATACCTGATGTCAGATAGCAGTTCCCTGGTGACATGTGTACAGGTTAGTTCATCGACCTGAGATCGTCATTTATCTCGTGTGAGTTCCCACTGTACTTTGATTACTATCCTACTACGGCTCAAAGGAGTCGTGCAAACAGGTTTTAGTTGGGTACAGTCCCGAGCCACATGGAGGCAGTGAGCGGATCGGCAGGGGTTCGTCTCTCCCGGTATTGGGGGTGAGATCACGCTGTGTCTAGGAGAGCCATTACACGAAGTCCATGGCCAAGGCAGGAGATCTACTGGTAGGTATTCCAGTAGTATCTCAGGTTGTTCTAGGCTACACTCCGACACGACTTGTACCGCTTTTGGGGGTCTGACTTTTACCAACCCCGTAGGCCCGCCATGCGATGCTCATAGACGAACGGACCGGACTGTACGGATATTGTCACTGACAGGCTCAGTAGGGTGTCAGGATGAATTTTCTCATCGACTTCCCTTTTGGTCAATACCTGGTAGCCCATTACATACAGCTAATACCTCTGACATGCTAGTGGTTAAATCCACAGCTAAAGTATTGACGAGTCTTTAGAGTCGCCCACAGAAAGTTTCTCAAGTTTCGGGCGAAACGTTGTAGAGGTTGTATGGATTTATGGCAGGGTTCGAACGTACGCGTGCACATGTGCACGTGTCATGGTTCGGACGGATAATACTAGCGGGCTTTGGTTTAAGCCGGATCCTAGTATTTTACTGTGTAGATTTTGTCTCATTGCATTTGTATTCGGTCGGAATACAAATGCGGGTATGTATATACAGTCGCAGGGTTATCCTGTAATTTGTTACCGGATTTCTTTTTAAAGCTGCCAGCTTGCTTTCTCTTTTCGGCCATTTTTCCTTTGTTCCTTCATGGCTGAATTTTTGTGAGAAGAGGGGTTTTCTTGCAAAGTGGCATTTAGCAAAATGCAAGGCGTTTTTTGTGATGGAGGGTTCATGAGAATTCTAGAAGTGCTTTGTTTCAAGGTTTTGCATTAATTGGTGAATGGATTGAAATGGACAAGGTTGTGACATTCTTTTCTTATGATCACCTCTTGCTTTTCCTACACTCACCATCCTTCACAATTTCTTTCCCCATATTTTCCTCTTCTCTGGCCGAGACTAGAAGGGGGCTTCCCATTTTTTTGTGTAGGATTTTTGATTCATTTGATGATGCACATAAATCCTTAGTTCATTCCAAAGAAAATTTTCATCACACTCCTCCATTGTGGAAACTTCAATTAACCCTCGAGACAAAGCGTCCTACACTCAGTCTACAGCAACCTTGGACACGTCGGCTAGCAAATTTCGTGTCCGAGTTGCCTTGGTTCAGAGGTGGGAGCCCGTAAAAAGACTTCTCGATGTGGTGCCCTTCTGACGAGGAGACAGGAGATCAGTGATGCCGCGAGGAGCTTGGGATGGTGGCCAAAGACCGAAGGACACGGATCGATCAGTATAGCTTTCCAACCCTCTCTCTAGATAGCTAGTTGTAGGTTAATGGTTCGATCCGAGAAAAAGTATACGATAGCGCCGGTTTAAAGTTTGAAAAAGTTTTTTTTCCGCATTTTGGCCTCGGACAGATGGCCGGGGCACTACCGCAGACTTACATGGTATCAGAGCCACGCCATTAAGCTTTACTAGCTTGCAATTACGTGTTTAGAATTTCGATCGAACGAAAATTCCGAAACCGCGATTCCAAGTCATGAACTTTCTGTCGAAATTTTTTTGTGCTCGAAAAATTATTTGGTATATTGCAGAAATTTGTGCAGGCGATTCTAAGAATAATGTGAAAATTTGGTTGCATACGGTTACTGTTGCACCGCGGAACCGCGGCCTTACCCTTGCTTTGGCTGCGGTTCCGCCGCCGTTCTGTCTTTTCTGTGCACCAAATTTTGTACAATGTTCTCTGTTTTGGAATTGGGGTTTTTGGTATTATTTGTTTGGGCCCAGATTATTTTCAGTGCAGCCGTTGTGCTTGGGGCCCACTTCGGGAAATTTTGTCGATCGAAAATTTTAAATATGTTAGTTCACAATATTTACATTATATCTGCGACCGTGAATGTCATTCGAGCGGTAAATCATGTATAATTGCTTTTTTAGAAGGATTTGCGAACGTGACATTCACGTTGATGTTCTGTGTTATGCTGTGATGTTGCGGATTTGTCATGGTGGATAGCCTGGATGCAATGGTAGTACAGTTTGGTTGTATTTGTACATTTGATATTGCGGGGCGAGCGTCCGACATGTGGACTGTCGTCAGTGCCTGTTTGTATATTATTCTTTTGGGGCACGACCGGGCTGAGGTCGATGTATATGTTGTATATTTTACTTTCTGTATTAGGATTACCCCGCGGTGGGGTGCACGGATAGCCGGGTTCTAGAGGGCAACGGGCCCGCATCTCATGGCTTTGAGACGGAGGGGGCTTCACTCTAGAATTGGCGGGCTATTCTCCGCACTCGTAGGGGGTACAGGTTGACCCAAGGAGGGGTGCTCAAGTTACCGGATTCCGTGAAGTGCTGGGTGGTTCATTCACGTTGTTGAAGGGGGCTGCCTCACTTCAGGTTTTGGCGAGTAACTTGCCGCGCCCGTAGGGGTCTAGGATTTCATTGCACAGGCTATCCATACGACCAGGGGAACGTCGGGTTTCAGTAGCGGTTCTATGAAACCCGGGGATCCCAGATTATCTGTATTGTTCTGTGATGCTTATTACATTTCTGTGATGTTGCATTTTATCACGCCTTGAGCGATTATTATATATTGATATATATTCTAGTAGATGTTGTATATGTTTTACACCCGCGCTAGTCCAGTCCCCGCTCTGTCGTTAGTTAAGTAACCTAACGGGTGATGACGGGACCCAGTGGGGAATGCGGATGGCATATACGTACATCATTATTTTCGTTCTTTATTGGTGTGATCAATTGATGGGACTGCATTGATTCGGATCAATGCAAGCTAAACAAACCTATTCTGATGTTGTTGGAACATTTTTCAAAAAGCTGTTACTGCAAGGACGTTCTCTTTTGTTTTACACTGTGGTATTCGGTTATGAATATCCAGCACCTCAGTCGACGAGGAAAGGGCCGAGATCCCTTCACCGGGAGTGACCCCTTGGACAGAAGTTTGCGTCAGGGTAATAACTTCACTATAGCCAGTTGCCTTTTGCTTTACATCGTGGTATTCGGTTGGAATATCCTGCACCTCATTCTACGGGGAAAGAGCCGAGATCTCTTCACCGGGAGTGACCTCTTTAGCAAAGGTTTTTGCCACTATATTTTTATAAAAAGCTATCCGGTTCCTTCAACGATATCAAGTTCATTACGTTAAAGGTTTTTCCCCAAAAACCATTCGTAGCCCTCCGTCATTTCAGACGGGTAGCACTTAGTATTCATGCTATGTTTGTTCGCCTTAGTCAAGGCATAGTGTATGGTAGCTATTTGTTACTTTTCTGCAGTATAGATAGATGCGTTGGTTTGGGACAGTCGTACAACCTTATTGGCCCTAGTCAAGGGCTTGTACGGGTGGGTTCAAATTAACCTGGACAATGACGGGTAGAACTTGATATGTGACTTATGATTTGTTGGCCTTAGTCAAGGTCATAAGAGCATGGAGTAAAAATCACATCGGGAGTTTCTAAAGAAACTGAAACTTGCCAGATATGCGCATACCTTCTGGAGTGTGATAACGTGAGTGGATTCCATCAAGTTATCATGCGATGATAGTTGGATCCCGATTCCCACTGATGAGTTGGTTTACTCCTCGGGTGATCCCGACTAATTCTTCGTTCAGGTTTGGAGGAGAATTTGACGTTACAGTGGGAGATTTCCTTATTAGATAAACTGATAACCATTCTGATCTAGGTTAGAGTGCATGCTGAGTGTTTCTTTTCTCTCTCTCTTTGGCAGCAACCATGGCCCGACCCTTGACCATGACTCAGTGACCAAGTTGACCGAACCTTCTTAAAACACTGGCTTTTGAATTGTCAGAGTTGTATACTTCATTGCCACTCCTACTTTTACCCTTTTCTCCAGAACACCCCATATTATTACGAACATCCACTTCCATTGGATAAAATCATCATATGGTTATATACGAACTCGAAGGAACTTGTTCCAGATTCGAGCATGGTTTCCGGTTCTGGAGAAAACGAATAGGACTATTCAGTTGTCTTTTCCTTTTACCTTCTCTTAGGTTGCGAGTGTTCCTTGGATTAGGACGGTACACCTATTACGCTAATTGGATAGTCTTCTTCCAAACCATAGGAAGGTGCCGAACGGTCGGGAATAAAGAAAACCAATTAGCCTAGTGATGGTGTACAGAAGGTAATAAGTTAAGACAAATAAAGGGATTAGAAAGAGGGCAAAGTAAATTGTGACTGCTATTCACGACCAAACCAAGTATTTTATCGCCACTCCTACTTCACCTTTGTATTTCTCCAGAACACTCCATATCACTACGAAGATCCACAGTTATTTGGATACTCCATCGTATGGTTATATACGAACTCGAAAGGAACTTGTTCCAGTTCGGGGATGGATTCTGGTTCAGGAGAAATAGGAATAAGGTTTTATTCAGGTGTCTTTTATCTTTACCTTCTCTCGGGTTGCGAGTGCTCCTAGGATTAGGACAGTACACCCATTATGCTTATTGGATAGTCTTCTTCCAAACCATAGGCTGGTGCCGAAAGGTAGGAAAGGAAGAAAACCATTTAGCCTAAGAGGGTGTACAGAAGGTAATGACTAAAGACATATGAAGGGATTTGGAGAGATGGCAAAGAAATATACGGTTAAAGTCATGAATCTGGATAATGAAAGAGGCATTACTAGGAATACCCGGATACCCCTTCGAAACATTTACATGTTTCAGTTTCATTGTGTATTGTTAAAAGAAAACTGATTTCCCAATTAGACACTTGCTCCACGGTATGTATTTACCAGGTTTGATTCTCACATCTGTATGGTTTTACAGATGATGAGTGGGAGTAACTTTTAAGGAATTGGGTGATCATACTCATTATATCGGGATTCGTTGTAATTGGTGATATTTGAGGAAATCACCTAGGTTGTTTTCCGGACGGCAAATATTTGGTTTTGAATATCCGTTGTAATGCACCAATTTCAAATTGATATATCTGTACGTTTATTTTTTATAAAGTGAGATATAACTTTTTGAAATTATGTCAATGACATTTACCTATATCAGTGGATGGTTGGTAAGGAGCATTAAACAACGGTGTAATTCTTCTTAACCATAAATACAGTTTTCAACCTACGACACACAGGGATTGAGTTATTAGACTCAGGGGACTTATACAGAGTATTGTATGTTGTCCAGTGTCCATTAGGACAGAGGGCTTGGTCCTCGTACTATATTCGGTTTACTTATGACTTCTCTAGTTTTTAGACAAGTGTTTCGTAGAAACACAAGGTCCAAGTTTTGAGAAGTTATAGGTATATGAATAAAATAGAGAACCAGGTGTTGCAAGTATCGGAATTCTTTAAGGTGATCGAAGATGTAGATACTTGTGTATGGTATTCAGTTGATAGTAATGGTTTTTGAGAAACTTGTTTCTCTTTCAGGTTACTCATATCTGGATGCATTCCTAAGTTGAGTAACGCTGATCGACCTCCTTCCATTTAGTTGACATGCACTGGAGACAGCTGTATGATTTGAATCTAGTTCCAATTAAATTAGTGCCTCTGTTTCTATATTGGATATAGAACGGTTCATATCTTAACGATGTTAAAGTACGGGGAGTTGTCCGGCTTATGCTTAAAATCAGACTCTGGATAACTCAAGGCAGGTTTCCGTAATGGCTGTTTGTGGGTTGACCCGGGCTATGACGAGGGTTGACTTTCTACCATCTGGAAGATCAATAGTGATATTGTTCTAGACTCGCCACAGTTTTAATAAAAATAGATTTTTTCAGAAAACAGTAGTGGGAGTATGGTAGAACTGGAAGTGATTCCAGAACCGCAAACGATTACTGAAAATTTAATAGAACCTAAAGATTCAATCTGGTTTGAAATTCCATTAGCCACTCCGCAGATATGGTGGGTAACCTCAGGCATCCGAGAGGTACTCCGGTAGCCTCAAGGACGGTGACAGGGAGGTTCTTGTTTACCCAGACTTGCCATTGCTGTTGTTCCAGACTGTGAGACCCGGCAGAAGGATGAGTATAGCTTCGTTCTGAACTGGCTTTAGAAGTGCACGTATATATTATTCTGCCAGAGGGTTGTCGTAGTCAGTGGGAGCAGCGGAAGCATAGTGGAAAAGTGGCTTATGTCTATTTATAGACTAAAGAAGAAATAGCGGAGATAAATCATCTATTTCTGATGTGACAGTCATAGGTTTGACTTCATCAGAATAGGGGATGGATCTGTTAAGAAGGTAGTAGGGTGTGATATCTTGATATTTGAATGACATACACAGAGTAGGAAGTGATATTCCTATACTACGATTAGTTATACTTTGGTTGTCACACAGTGGTTTCTCCACATAGGAATTGAATATTATATCAGACATTCTGGTTACTAGATCTATGGTTTTAGATCTAGATTTGGGAAGTGTCCTAATCAGGGTACTTAGACAGCATTCTAAAGGTATTTAGAATGGACGACTCCTGGCACGGTAGTGTACCTGCATGTGATGGAGTCACCCTCTCTAAAGGTGTCTTACAGACTAAAGGGGAGAGGGATGTGCATGATTGGCAGATCACTTGCTTAGGCAATTGAGTCAATCATGAGATGTCAAGTACCACACCAGATGTTTTTTTTGTACTAGATGCAATAAGTTGATATTGATCCAATCCTAGAGAAACATTTAGAAGCAGTTTTAGAACATAGGTGGATGTTCTAAGGATATGATAATGACAGCCTCATTCGGGAGACAGTTATCATTCCAGGCTTCCAAGGTGACATGGATGACAGAGTGACTGTCAGAGTTATAGTTTTCCCTCTGAAGAGGAGCGGTATTTTGGACAGGTGGTCCAAGAGGATATTGAGGGAGCCATGGCGCAGGATACTGATTAAGTTCAGTCGACGATACAGTCTATGAAGTTTGGATTTGAGTTCATTTATGAGGTAGGTCCCATCAAATATCCAGACATATTCTAAGACAGGTATTGCTCATTTCGGGAGATGGCTTTCTCCGCGAACTTGAGATAAAGAGAGACATAGAAAGAAACATCAGGGCGGATCCACTCACTGAGGTTATTCCTCGAAAGCAATAGTTTCGCAAACGGGTTTTGTGAAACTGATTAGTAGAGGAGTTGGGTGTTCGGTATCACACGGGCTGTGAATATACGACATTGCAATAATTAGCCTTGAGTGCAAGTGGGAGATTGTTCGATATAGTGCCCTCAGAGTCAATTATTGGATCACAGGCACATGATTGCAATGGTTGAGGGGGACCTATGCCGGTAGGAAAGTCTTACTCAAGATGATAGTATGCTATCTGGTTTATCTTTATCATCGTGTACTGCTTTAGGTGACCTTACAGGTCGCTATTACATGTTGATAGAGCCCTTAGGATTCTTGCTTGACTGCCAGTAGTATGATGGTGATCATATACGTGGGAGCTGGGGTCTATAAGCACATCCTTAAAAGGTCCCTAGTCGTGGGAGTTTTCGAGACAGGGTATCGATACTCCAGAGTAGACTATTGTATACAGTCGAGACCCCGACGAGGGGCGGTGGCCGTTCACACAAGCCATTGGTGTCAGTTGGTTCACCTAAGATGTATACAGATGCTCATTGGGTTATGAGTACACCGGACAGGACTCGCCGGGAACATGCTAGTTGGTATTATACCTGATGTCAGATAGCAGTTCCCTGGTGACATGTGTACAGGTTAGTTCATCGACCTGAGATCGTCATTTGTCTCATGTGAGTTCCCACTGTACTTTGATTACTACGCTACCATGGCTCAAAGGAGTCGTGCAAACAGGTTTTAGTTGGGTACAGTCCCGAGCCACATGGAGGCAGTGAGCGGATCGGCAGGGGTTCGTCTCTCCCGGTATTGGGGGTGAGATCGCGCTATGTTTAGGAGAGCCATTACACGAAGTCCTTGGCCAAAGCAGGAGATCTACTTGTAGGTATTCCAGTAGTATCTCAGGGTGTTCTGGGCTACACTCCGACACGACTTGTACCGCTTTTGGGGGTCTGACTTTTACCAACCCCCTAGGCCCGCCATGCGATGCTCATAGACGAACGGACCGGACTGTACGGATATTGTCACTGACAGGTTCAGTAGGGTGTCAGGATGGGTTTGCTCATCGACTTCCCTTTTGGTCAATACCTGGTATCTCGTTACGTACGGCTAATACCTCTGACGTGCTAGTGGTTAAATCCACAGCCAAAATATTGACGAGTCTTTAGAGTCCCCCACAGAAAGTTTCTCAAATTTCGGGCGAAACGTTGTAGAGGCCGTATGGATTTATGGTAGGGTTCGAACGTACGCGTGCACTTGTGCACGTGTCATGGTTCGGACGGATAATACTAGCGGGCTTTAGTTTAAGCCGGATCCTAGTATTTTACTGTGTAGATTTTGTCTCATTGCATTTGTATTCGGTCGGAATACAAATGCGGGTATGTATATACAGTCGCGGGGTTATCCTGTAATTTGTTACCAGATTGCTTTTTGAAGTTGCCAGCTTGCTTTCTCTTTTCGGCCAGTTTTCCTTTGTTTCTTCATGGCTGAATTTTTGTGAGGAGAGGGGTTTTTTGGCAAAGTGGCATTTAGCAAAATGCAAGGGGTTTTTATTGATGGAGGGTTCATGAGAATTCTAGAAGTGCTTTGTTTCAAGGTTTTGCATTAATTGGTGAATGGATTGAAATGGACAAGGTTGTGACATTCTTTGCTTATGATCACCTCTTGCTTTTCCTATACTCACCTTCTTTCACAATTCCTTTCCCCATATTTTCCTCTTCTCTGGCCGAGACTAGAAGGGGGCTGCCCATTTTTTTGTGTAGGATTTTTGATTCATTTGATGATGCACATAAATCCTTAGTTCATTCCAAATCTAATTTTCATCACACTCCTCCATTGTGGCAACTTCAATTAACCCTCGAGACAAAGCGTTCTACACTCAGTCTACAGCAACCTTGGACACGTCGGCTAACAAACTTTGTGTCCGAGTTGCCTCGGTTCAGAGGTGGGAGCCCGTAAAAAGACTTCTCGATGTGGTGCCCTTCCGACGAGGAGACCGGAGATCAGTGATGCCGCGAGGAGCTTGGGATGGTGGCCAAAGACCGAAGGACACGGATCGATCGATATAGCTTTCCAACCCTCTCTCTAGATAGCTAGTTGTAGGTTAATGGTTCGATCCGGGAAAAAGTATACGATAACGCCGGTTTAAAGTTTGAAAAAGTTTTTGTTTCCGCATTTTGGCCTCGGACAGACGGCCGGGGCGCTACCGTAGACTTACACCTCCGGGCCCCACCATGTTCCCGCACACGGCTCCCTCTGTTCCTCGCGTGGGGTATATATATATATCAGAACCGATAAATCTCATGGTGGATACTGAAATATCATATCAAGATAAACCGGGTTTTTCAAATAATGCATAATTTCATGAAACTACCACGGTCCTCAAATCCAAAAAATATCTTGAAAAATCCATATCTCAATGCGAAAATCCATGAATATAATATATACAACATAAAACTGTAATGTGAGCACATATAAAAGAAAAGCCGCTATTTAACTACAACAAGTTAATATATATATATATATATATATATCATGCGGTTCCTAATTTCTCCAAGTCCATATAACATCGAATAAAGGTGAACATGTAGCTATAACCAGATATATGTGTAAACATGTAGGTATAGCAAGGTTTATGTATCTACCTATCAATAATGATGTAATACCCTTCAGGTATAAGTGTAAGTATGTATGCAAGATGTACATGCAGCTATTTCTCATATGTGTATATACCTATCACTAATGGTACAATACCATATAGGTATATAGGTAACTAGCATGTAAACATGTCAAGGCATATGTGTAAGCATGTAGGTATACAGGTATGCTATATGTCATAAGCACAAAAGGAAATAAGGATCATATCTCAATGTCCCTAAACAATACAATATCACATATGTATAGGTGTTGTGCGTATCATAGCAATTATCGACGGTGTGTGTGTAGCATACAATTAGTGCTCGTGAAACATGAACCGTCAAAAATGGTGTTGTGTCTCATTAATACTAAGTCCATGCGCAATAGGAAATGAGATATGCAACAAAGGTACGCATGCAAAATCAATATCCGTATACATCTAACTAATTGTCATATCATTTAATCTAGCCCAGACGCATAATACCATGCGGGCGATTCCCCTGTAGATGTTAAATCTACTCACAACAATCCTGGCTAAGTAAAGCCAACAACTCGCTTTCCCTTCATCGCGACACCCGAGGTCCCCGCCTGCGATCCTGAAAGCATATAACAATATAACAAATGTATATTAGCAATCGATCAATAACACGTACCAACTAAGTTTGACCGACGCACCAACTCTAAACATAATCTCAAGTGTTCGTCCAGTGGCTAACGCGCGTAGCGACACTACGAAACTAACTCAAGAGCAAAAGCTACACAAAGACAAAAACGATATCGGCACGACCCTAGCTAGGAACGCAAAACGACGCCACTACCAAGCCTAGACCCTGATCGTACCGATCGCGCATTCACAACACAAGATATAGAGTGGAATCTAATAAAAATAACGTCGCAATATCAAAAAAAACCCACGCCAAAACTTACCAAAATCAAGTAAGCAGCATATATCATTTTAGCTCAAAACTACAAGTTTTACCAAAACTAGAATTTACAAATATCACCAAATAGTAAGATTAAACCATCCAAACCATTACTAGAATTTTAATCTCACTTAATTAGGATTTAGTAAAACTTTAGTTTGCTAATTAGCTTAATTTACAATTAGGAAAATATCATTTATCAAACTAGCAAGTAGGTTTAGTTTTCATTTGTCTAAAATTATTAACTAACCATTTCACTTATCAAAACCCTAATTTGATTACAAAAAACTTTACTAGGAATTCTAAATATGAAATTAAAAGGTTTAAATTAACATCTAATTAAGCTAATTAAACTATTAAGCAACAATTAGAGTTTTAGGGTTTGGATTTATACCTCCACAGAAGATCAAAATCAAGCAACAAAACTCATCATCTTTGCCTCCAAAATGCTAACTTGATGAAGATCAAAGCATGTTTTGTGAAGAAGAATGAAGAGAAATGATTTGTATTTGAGTTTGTATCAATTATTTAGGATTTTTGGTGATTTATTTGGACTTGAAATTGATGAAATGAGATGAGAAGAGAGAAGGGGCAGCAAGGGAATGAGGGTCGGCCAAGTCAAGGAGGTGATGGAAAAGTGTGGAATGTGGTGGAATTTTCTAGTTGAAAACAATACAAAAGCTTAATAAAACAAAAAAACCTTTATGTCATCTTTAATCATTTAATTAAAATTTCCATTAAATTCATATAAATATCTAGATATTTAGGTGAGAAGGTTAAAAATATAATCTAGTGATTAACTTAGCATAGATCCACATAAGTAGTAATTAACCCAAACCAAAAAGTAATTACCACTAATAAAGTGCACAAATAAAGCATTAAAATAATATTTTAATTATGGAAAAATATTAAAATGCACAAAAATTACCAATGGCTTACAAAAACCCGCAAACTAGCAATACTCAAGCTAAATTAGGTGCAGTGAATTCTATACTGCAAAAAAATCGCTTCTAGGTTTTTACGGAAAATACAATTTATTTTACCTAAAAACGGAAAATTCGCAAAACGATTTCTAAAACGTTACATTGGTACAGAATATGCCAGTGTATACGAGAGGAGTCTCACTATTCCGGAGACTAAGGTATACGGAGCACAAAGAACTGTTAAGCCGTGGTACAACAGCAATGGATATTCAGGTTAGGTGTATTAAAGTGACTGTCTCATTCCACTTCTAACACATTTCGTACCAGTCTACCCCTTACAAACCCTGTAATGTCTTTTGTATTGATTGTATTGTCTTGTTTGGTAAATGGAAGACTTGCCGAAACCATAATATCAGTAAACAGAATGGATATAAATGGATAGTCATGTAATCAGAGTATATCTATGGTTAGGTTCGGTCATGTTCATATTGATATAGATTGTATTCTAGTATTCATAGATTCATGTTGTATTGTAGTTATAATTGAATTAAATTCAAGTCAGATTGTTTTCAGATTTGACCTTGAGTCAAACTGAGTCAGACTTTTAAACAGAATTGGAGTCCTGATTGTTTTGGAGTTATTGGTAACTGCTGCACATGGACGGTAGGATTTGTGTCTTTTTCCAAGGCAATTACCGTATGATAACCCCGTTTTTAGTTATCTACCTTAAATAGGCAAACACCCACTTTCTTCGGCTCCCTGAGGCTCAAAATAATTGGTCCCGCTTAAACCTATATTTACTAGGGTCTTTATTATAAATTGATATAACTTGAGGGGGTTTTATATAAAAATAGTTTTGATATATTTTCAAAATAGTTCTCAAGTATTTAATTATCTTCTTTAGGGTTTTCATAGATGTAATTTTAAATGTGAAGTATTTTCTAGTTGATATAAATCTAGTAATATTTGTACATGGTATTTTAATGTAATATTGAAATTATATTAAATTGTAATGGTAGTTTCATGAAATTGGTGATTTTTTCTTAGATTTGGAAACATGGAATATTTTTTATATTTAAAATAGATATTTTGATAATATTTATATATATAATTATTTATTAAAAATATAATTTTATTTATTATTAGAAATCTCGTTTTTCTTAAAATTGTAATAAAAATTCCATCAAAATTCGAATGCTCCGTGAGGAGGTCTGAATTCCGCCCTACTAGACCCGAGGACGTGCGATAACCCGCACCATCCCGATCATGTTCCCCAAAAATGGGTTGTAAGGACGAGATTTGTATGGAATTAATTAATACATTTTTCAAGAAATACGGTTTTTTGCAAGTTTAGGGTATTATATCGTAATTTGTAAATTCCCACAAATATTGTCCAAAAGTAAAATCGTGTTATGTCAAGAATGAGTGTTGTGAGGAGGTAGGTCATTATCTCATGAGTTTTCTAAAGGTAATATAGGAGAATATGTTGAATTGTGTCGAAAATAAAGTATGTGGTATTTAACCGTAAAAATATGATAAAAGTTGCATAATTGATTATTTTGAGATGAAACTTATTCTAATGTGTTTGTTAATGATTACTAAACAATATATTAAAAATTTGTAGGTTTGTTATTAAGAATAAATGGGAATTTTTTTAAAGAAAATAGAATTGGAAGCCAGAATAACTCCACTTTCGACGAGTTTTTAAAAATAGAAGTTTTAGAATAGCAAAAGAGAAGGGGAGGGGGGACTTACTGATTAAAAGGATTGGGAAGAGGTAGGAAGAGTTTGTGGCCTTTGTAGAGTCGCTTCGTCGCCGGAGCTTCGACCTTTGCTAACTTCACTTGTACAACTTTTTGGACTTGAGAATTTTAGAGAGTTTTGGCACTTGATTTCAGAATGAGGAGTGTCATAGGTTAGGGTTGTATTTATAGGGTAGGATTAGGGTTTAGGGTATAAAGAATTAATTAAAAATGCATTAAAGTTTGGATTAAAAGGTGGATTTAATCTCTTTGTTAATTTACAGAGAAATCAAACAGCATGGGGGAAGTAGGGTAGGCCAAGGGGTGCTAGGAAAAAATTTTGGGGGCATTACCTACGGGGAGGCCCGGCAACGTCGGCCCTTTGATGATTCTCGCCAGTCCAAGACCGGTGGCTAGGGCTTGGATCTTTGCTACATGTCCCTGTCGCTTGGTAAACTTCAGTGCACATGTTTGATTACTTTGTGACTTTTCATTTTACGTGTAGTGCACGTGCAAACTTTTGGGCTTCTAAAAGTTTAAAAGAAAAATCAATAAAAAATAATGTGGCTGGGGGATTCGAACACAGGGGCTACGTCACAGCAGTGCAAGGATTTTACCAGTGATCTACAAGCTCTTTCTTGCTGTTCAAAACCAATTTAAATACTTATAGTGTACACAGGTTGCCAATACTCCATCTGTACATTAATTTTTAAACAAATTTTATGTACATTAAAACAGAGTTGTTACATTCTACCCTCCTTACAAAAATTTCATTCTCGAAATTTACAATTATTTTAAGAACCAATTTACAAACAAATGAGGGTATCTTGTACGCATTTCGTCTTCCCTTTCCCACGTTGATTATCCTGGTGTGTCTTTTCTCCACATCACTCGGACCAAGTTTACTTCCTTGTTTCGAAGCGACTTCACCTTTCTGTTCAGGATTTCAATGGGTTGTTACTCACAGGATAAGTCTGGTTGTACCGTGAGCTAAGAGAGGTTAAGGATATCACTGGGGTCACTCACATCCTTCTGAATTGGGATATGTGGAACACATTGTGTACTCCTTCCGATGAAGGTGGAAGTGCCAAGCGATAAGCTACTTCACCGACTCGTTCGAGTATGTCGAACGGTCCAATATATCTCAGACTGAGCTTACCCCATCTTCCAAAATGAATCATTCCATGGTTTGGGGAAATCTTCAGAAAGACATGATCCTCCGGCTGGAACTCCAAGTGATAACACTTTGCATTAGCCCAGTGCTTCTGTCGGTCATGGGCTATGCGCATTACTTCCCTGATAGTGCATACTACATCGACAGTTGCCACTATCATCTCCGGTCCAAGAAGTTCCCTATCTCCGATGTCGTCCTAACTTAATGGTGATCGACACTTCTGTCCATAAAGCGCTACAAACGATGACATTCCAATACTTTCTTGGTAGCTGTTGTTATATGAAAACTCCACAAGATGTAGGTGGTCTTTCCACGATTCTCTGAAGTCTGGCATACACGCTCTCAGAATATCTTCTAAGATCTGAATCATTCGCTCAGACTGACCATCTGTTTGTAGATGATAAGCTGTGCTAATTTTCAGACTTGTGCTCAAGCTACCTTGCAGACTCTGCCAAAATTGCGATCGGAATCTGGTGTCACAATCGGAGACAATGCAAACCGGTACTCCATGTAATCTCACAATTTCCAGTATGAGTTCATGGGTATCATCGATAGTACATATTGAAGAGTTTAAACCTTACTTAGATTCTTAGCTCTATGTACTTCTTTGCTAGTGTCTCAGTAGATTGTCCAACTCGAAATGGGATGAAGTGAGCGGACTTTGTGGATCGAACCACAATAACCCATACCACATCGTTACCTTTCGTGCTGCGAGGAAGTGCAGTCACGAAATCCATAGTGATGTGTTGCCACTTCCATTCTGGAATAGGTAACGGTTGAAGTAAACCAGCTGCCTTGTGATGTTCAACCTTTACTTGCTGACACACCAAGTATTTAGCGACGCTTCTGGCCACTTCACGCTTCATTCTATGCCACCAGTAATGTTGACGTAGATCTTTGTACATCTTTGTACCTCCAGGGTGTACTGAATACGGAGAGTTGTGAGATTCTTTCATCAATTCTTCCCGTACAGGACTTTGTGGTACACACAATCTACTTCCGTATCTCAAAGATCCATTTTCATGGATGATGAAGTCTGTTCTAAGTCCACTTTCTACTTGTTCTCTGATCTTTTGCAACTTAGCATCACTTGCTTGAGCTGATTTGATCCGATTGACAATAGTAGATTGAACTTGTAAGTTCATCAAACTTGAAGTGTTACCTGGCATGATTACTTCAATCTCCATTTGATGCAAATCTTGTTCGAGCTTCCACTGTGCGGTGAGATTCAATGCTAATGGTTGGCGATTAAGGGCATCAGGTACTACATTCACCTTCCCTGGATGATATTATAGGCTGATGTCGAAGTCCGCCATAAGTTCTAACCATCTTCTCTGTCGCATATTCAACTCTTTCTGAGTAAACACATACTTCAAACTTTTGTGGTCTGTGTATATATCTACCCATTCTTCAAGAAGATAATGGCGCCAAATATTGAGAGCAAAGATTATGGCTGCCAACTCTAGATCATACGTTGGGTAATTGCGCTCATGAATCTTCAGCCGTCTTGATGCATAAGCTACCACTTTACCATACTGATGTAGAATACGTCCTAATCCTTTACCAGATGCATCGCAATGCACTACGAAACCTCCATTTTTGTCCGGTGTGACAAGGATAGGTGCTGATGTCAATCTAAACTTGAGTTCTACGAAAGATTGTTCCCGTGCTTCTAACCACAAAAATTCTTCATCTTTTTGTGTGAGCTTGGTCAGGGGTGTTGCAATCTTGGAAAAGCCTTCAATGAATCTTCTGTAATATCCTACTAAACCAAAGAAACTTCGAATGTGCTTCACTGTCTTAAGTGTCGGCCATTCACTTACTGCCGATACTTTTGCTGGATCTACAGAAATTCCTTCGCCTGAAATGTTATGTCCGAGAAATCTGACCTGATCTAGCCAAAACTCATACTTACTGTATTTGGCATAGAGCTGATGCTGTTGCAAAGTCTCCAGGACAATCTTTAAGTGTTCGGCGTGTTCTTTTCGACTTTTTGAATACACTGGGATATCGTCGATGAATATGACGACGAACCTGTCTAGGTACCCTCGGAAAACTTGATTCATCAGGTTCATGAATATTGTTGATGCATTGGTCACTCCAAATGGCATCACATAATTTTCGTAATGTCTATAGAGTTCTGAATGCTGTTTTATGAATATCAGCTTCTTTGACCTTCACCTGATGATAACCCGAACGAAAATATAACTTAAAGAGAACATAAGATCCACTTAGCTGATCGAACAAATCATCGATACGCAGTAGTGGATACTTGTTATTTATCATTACTTCGTTCAAGGCTCTATAATCAAGGCACATTCGGTAAGAAACTTCCTTCTTCTTTACGAGTAAAACTGGAGATCCTCAACTTGAAATGCTGGGACGAATCCATCCTTTCTTCAATAATTCGTCCAACGGTTCGGATCTCCTTCAATCCTTCTGGACTTAGGCGATATGGTGTTTTGATCACCGGTTGTGCTCCAGGTACTAAATCAATGCTGAATTTAAGAGCTCGATCGGAAGGTAAACTTGATATGTCTTCAGGAAATACGTCATCGAACTTTCGAACTATCTCTGGCTTCTCTTCTTCCTCCTGAAGTGTAGCAATCACTGCCTTTCTCAGTATATCTTTGTAATTACTCTGCTCAAGGGTACTGTCTCCACTTTTAAAATAAAAGACCGGATAATCTGTAATCTTGAACACTACCCTCCTTTGACGACAGTCAATAGTAGCGTAAAAGGTTCCTAGCCAATCCATACCCATAACTACATCAATGTTCGGTATGTCCATCACCTTGAAGTCAGCAAAGAATTCTCTGCTGCAGATGACTACTGGACACAGGTCGTATCCTATTGTTGCCTTTAGAACGTTGTTCCATGAACTGACATTCTAGCTGGATACAAGCGGTTTGACTGGAATCGCATGGATTCAGACGATCCGTTGCGACATAAAGCAATGAGATGCTCCATCATCGAAGAGTGCGAGTGCAGGAAGTGAGGCTAATAAGATCGTACCTAAGGTATGTAGGATATGTTTTAGGTATAAGGAAAAGATATATGTATGGATATAAATGAACAGCTTTAAAAGATTGAAAGGTTATCGGTAATGACTTGGTCAGTGGCTTCAGCTTCTTCCACAGTCATTGTGAAAGCCTGTCCTCTCGGTACATTCCTCCTAGCTGGAGGAGCATTCCTCTGTCCGTTCCTTTGCCCTTGAGGTGGGTTCTATTGTGCTTGATGAAACTGATGAGGAGGAGGTGCAGTCGGTCCACGAGGTGGTGGAGCAGGGAGAGCAAGTTGTGGAGCAAGTGCCTGGATAGCTGGCCTCTGTGGGTAGGTGATTGCTAGTCTGGGTGTAACACTGGGATTGAGTCTATGAGGACAAGACCCAATATCATGTGCGGGTGAGATGCAGACCAAACAAAGGCGATTTGCACGCCGGCAGTCCTTCGCCAGATGTCCATCCCTCCTGCAGTAGGTGCAAAAAGATGGACTAGGCCGGTTGAATGGTACTCCTGGTCTCCTGGATACAAAAGATGGCCTTGAAAAGGCTCCTCCTGCTATCTTGGTGGCAGGGCGCTTTGCTCCGGCAGATTGAGGCCTGCCCTTCATCTTCACCACTGCCTCATATCGACGGGCAGCTTTCAGAGCCAGATCATGGGTTGGGAAATCCCCTGTAGCTAACGCAGCTTGGATCTCTGGATCTAACCCTTGCTGAAATTATCTAGATCTGATCTCAACAGTCGCAATAAGGTGCGTCGCGAACCTGTTAAGGTCTTGTGTTAGCTGTGTAGTACATGGTAATAGATATTCGAATAATTGAGACATATCTTACCTGCTCAACATAGTAAATTCAGCGACATACTCATCCACGGTTTGGTCCATATCGAACCTTGTTGTAGGTGGATAAATTGCTGCTCCATGTCGAATTGGGTAGTCTCTGGGAAGTACTTCGTGTCAAACATGTCGCGAAAAGTCCTTTATTCGATAAGTTGGGCAAGACGTCTTTCTTCCGCCTTCCACCATACTCGGGCGTTGTCGGTGAGTTGCAGCTTCGCAACTCGTATCCAAGCGATCTCTGGCACTTGTGCTGCTGCCAGATCATCCTCAATACTCTGAGCCCATTCTTCAGCTTCCAGAGGGCTCTCTTTCCCTGAAAATTGCTTCAGGTGCAATGCCCAGAATTGCTTTACTCCGGGTGCATCTGGTTCTGGATGGTTCAATAATATAGCAGTCTGCTGCTGCTGTCCTTCCAGGAGGCTTCGGATTGCCTTGAGTAAAACCGTCTGCTCGTTGATCGAAGCAGCTATAGTAGGCGTAAGCGGTAGAGGTGGAAGGGGTGTGTTCCAATTCACGTTCGTACTTGTGTTGTTCGGGGAATCCATAACCTTGAAAGAAGAAATTGGGCTTGGAATAATTCAATGAATATGAAATTGTAAGATTCAAAGAATATGAAATGTAAAAAATGTTGTTAGTTGTTGTTTCTTGTGTTATATTGCTTAGGACTTCATGAAGAATTGACCCTGCATGTCCACGCAAAATTGACCTGCATGCCAACAAAACATGTCACCCCCCGCTTCCCAGAGTACGGTAAGGAGACGTGACTGGCCTACTACGTATTTACTCAGAAATAAACACGCTGAGCGTAACTAAGCAATATAAAGTAAAATATACACAAGATACATGAATGTAAATGAACAGCAACTTTTCTTTATTTAATATTTCTTTATAAGTACAACTGAAATGTAAATACAGGAATGGAAAACAATACTTAAACAATGGCATAACTGAAAAGAAAATATCTACCAGTATCTAGAGCTCTGGGTTTATGGAAAATTGCTCCAAGTCCTCGGTACTGGGCTCGATCTCTAATGAGTCGGATCCACCTGACAACATTCCAAAGAAGAAGAAAATGAATGTCATCAGCGAACAATCACTCGGTAAGTCCCAAAGAAGAGTAAGAATAGACAGAAAAGAGATTATATCTGGTATAATGTTTGATTGTTATATTAACGCGGTTGTTTGTAGCTTGGGACAAAATATGCCAGTGTATACGAAAGAAGTCCCACTATTCCGGAGAATAAGGTATACGGAGCACAAGGAACCGTTAAGCCACGGTACAACAATAATGGATATTCAGGTTATGTGTATTAAAGTGACCGTCTCGTGCCACTTCTAACACATTCCGTACCAGTCCACCCCTTACAAACCCCGTAATGTCTTTTGTATTGATTGTATTGTCTTGCTTGGTAAATGGAAGTCTTGGTGAAACCATGATATCAGTAAACGGAATGGATATAAATGGATAGTCATGTAATCAGAGTGTATCCATGGTTCGGTTCGGTTCGGTCATGTTCATATTGATATAGATTGTATTGTGGTATTCATGGATTCATGTTGTATTGTAGTTATACTTGAATTGAATTCAAGTCAGATTGTTTTTAGATTTGACCTTGACTCGAACTGAGTCAGACAATTAAACAGATTTGGAGTCCTGGTTGTTTTCGAGTTATCGGTAATTGCTGCAAATGGACGGCAGAATTTGTGTCTTTCTTCAAGACAAATATGATAACCCCGTTTTTAGTTATATACCTTAAATAGGCAAGCACCCACTTTCTCCGGCTCCCTGATGCTCAAGAGACTGGGTCCCACTTAAACCTATATTTACTAGGGTTCTTATTGTAAATTGATATAACTTGAAGGGGTTTTATGTAAAAATAGTTTTGATATATTTTCAAAATAGTCCTTAAGTATTTAATTATCATCTTTAGGGTTTTCATAGATGTAATTTTTAAATGTAAAGTATATTCTAGTTGATATAAACCTAGTAATATTTGTACATGGTATTTTAATGTAATATTGAAATTGTATTGAATTGTAATGGTAGTTTCATGAAATTGGTGATTCTTTTCTTGGGTTTTGGAAACATGGAATATTTTATATATTTAAAATAGATATTTCGATAATATTTACATATATAATTATTTATTAAAAATATAATTTTATTTATTATAAGAAATCTCGTTTTTCTTAAAATTGTAATAAAAATTCCATCGGAATTCAAATGCTCCGTGAGGAAGTCTGAATTCTGCCCTACTAGACCCGAGGACGTGCGATAACCTGCACCATCCCGATCGGGTTCCCCAAAAATGGGTTGTAAGGACGAGATTTGTATGGAATTAATTAATACATTTTTAAAGAAATACGATTTTTTGCAAGTTTAGGGTATTATATCGTAATTTGTAAATTCCCACAAATATTGTCCAAGAGTAAAATCGTGCTATGTCAAGAATGAGTGTTGTGAGGAAGTAGGTCATTATCTCGTGAGTTTTCTAAAGGTAATATAAGGGAATATGTTGAATTGTGTTGAAATTAAAGTATGTGGTATTTAACCATAAAAATACGATAAAAGTTGCATAATAAATTATTTTGATATGAAACTTGTTCTAATGTGTTTGTTAATGATTACTAAACAATATATTAAAAATTTGTAGGTTTGTTATTAAGAAAAAAATAGATTTTTTTTAAAGAAAAGTGAATCAGAAAACGGAATAACTCCGCCTCTGACGAGTTTTGAAAAAGAGAAGTTTTAGAATAGCAAAAGAGAAGGGGAGAGGGGACTTACTGATTAAAATGGTAGGGAAGAGGTAGAGGAAGAGTTTGTGGCCTTTGTAGAGTCGCGTCGTCATCAGATTCTTCTCGAAACGTCGCCGGAACTTCAACCTTTGCTAACTCCACTTGTACAACTTTTGGACTTGAGAATTTTATAGAGTTTTGGCACTTGATTTCAGAATGAGGAGTGCCAAAGGGTAGGGTTGTATTTATAAGGTAGTATTAGGGTTTAGGGTATGAATAATGAATTAAAAATGCATTAAAGTTTGGATTAAAAGGTGAATTTAATCTCTCTGTTAATTTACAGAGAAATCAAACAGCATGGGGAAGTGGGGTAAGCCAAGAGGTGCTAGGCAAAAATTTTTGGGGCATTACCTATGGGGGACCCTGCGGCGCCGGCCCCTTGATGAATCTCATCGGTCCATGATCGGTGGCTAGGGCTTGAATCTTTGCCATGTGTCCATGTCGCTTGGTATACTTCAGTGCACATGTTTGATTATTTTGTGACTTTTCATTTTACATGCAGTGCACGTGCAAACTTTTGGGCTTCTAAATGTTTAAAAGAAAAATCAACAAAAAAATAATGTGGCTGGGGGATTCGAACACAAGGGCTAGATCACAGCAGTGCAAGGGTTTTACTAGTGAGCTACAAGCTTTTTCTTGCTGTTCAAAAACAATTTAAATACTTATAGTATACACAAGTTGCCAATACTCCGTCTGTACATTAATTTTTAAACAAATTTTTTGTACATTAAAACAGATTCTTTACAGACTATCTGTACTCATTTCACCAGAGAACTGCTATCTGACAATAGATATAATACCATCTAGCTAGTTCTCGGCGAGTCCGTACAGTGTACTCATCCCTAGTGAGTACCTATATACGATCTTATGTACCAAAGGCCAATGCTTGTGGGACCAACCATCGCCACTCGTCGAGATCTAGAAACGTATACACCAGTCTACTACAGAGTATCGATGCCCTATCTCGATATCCCCACAACTAGGGACATTTAAGGATGTGCTTATTGACTATCCAGCCTCCACAAGTATGATCGCCATCATAACGCTGGTAGCCAACCAATAATCTTACGGGTTTTATCTACATGTATTAACAATACGTAAAAACAAGTAAACTATATACATATATTAAGATAAAGACAAACCAAATAGCATAATATCATATCGAGCAAGATTGTCCTGTACATACATATGTCCAAGTATCCACTATTTATAAATATATACAATAATGGCCTCTAGGGAATACATATCTAACAATATTCACAAAAACAAAGAAAACAAAAGAGAGAGAAGAATAATGGAAATATCAAGATAAGTAATATAAGAGATAAGAAATACAAGGAACCAATATGTGCAAAATGGGGTCTTCAATGATTCTTAGAGTCCAAATACAACTATGAAATCAAACACTAAACTTTAAACTTGCAAGCTCAGTTAAGTGGTTGCAAGATCAAAGAAAAGCAAAAGATCTCAAAAAAATCAAAAGTGATGGAAAGCATGACATCAAACACTAATGGAAATATCAAGATAAGTAATACAAGAGATAAAGAATACTAGGAACCAATATGTGCAAAATAGAGTCTTCAATGATTCTTGGAGTCCAAATACAACTATAAAATCAAACACTAAACTTTAAACTTGCAAGCTCGGTTAAGAGGTTTCAAGATCAAAGAAAAGCAAAAGATCTCAATGAAATCAAAAGTGATGGCAAGCATGATATGAAAATTGTGCAAAAAGAACTTTGTATTGAATTGTGAATGTAGATAAAAACTAATGAGCTCAATAATCTCCCCTTAACTCTGCAAGCTTAAGAACTGAGGTTGCAAGATCAAGAGGAAGCAAAGAACTCAAAATTAACCAAATGTAAAATACAAAATAATATCTAACTACAAACTTGGTCTAAAACTTGGACCCTTGGCTTGTTCTCTGATCTACTATTTATAGCCAATACAAGTACAAAAATAGAATATACAATTGTGCTGAAATGACAAAGTAGGGGTCTCAGAAGAAAAATGAGCCAATTTGGAGATGCTTGGGCTACAAATTCATTGGCCATAAGTAACACAATGTCTGTTTAATTAGGAGAAAGGAAGAAGTGAAGAACTTTCTTATCTTAGTGAGTTTCCATCAATAAAAGCTTATTAACAGTTGGTTACGAATGCGTTTCATGATTATAGCAATCGAGTTAGCAATTGGTATAAAAAAATAACAGTATATCATATAGAATGATACCATTTATTGTGAGTCAACGGCCATGAGGCTGGTAGTTACAAGAAAAACATGGCATGCAATGGTTATTCTCATAACAGGGCTCTTTTATTCATTGGATTTACACATATTGAAATAGATGAGCCGATGTCACAAAAGCACGCTTACAAGAAGAAGTTCTTGGACATAAGCTGTATTATACATTAAAGCTATTAGATCATAGAATTGGGGCTTGAAAGACAGCCACAGGGTGCATGTCAGCCGAAGTTCTATTTTATTAACTCCTTATTGTTTCACATAAGATACCTAAAATCCACTTTGGTAAACAAGGGATTTATACTATACTGGAACGGAAAATAGCATCACATCATTTCATGCAAGATATCTAGAACCCACTTTGGAAAACAAGGGATTAACTCAGTCCACAGGACCTAGGATTGTTCTAATAAGCTTCTAACGAGGTTCATGCATTATACCAACATCCATATTTGAAAAAAAAACAGGGATATACACAACTCAGTAATAGGTTCGCTTGGAATTAAACCAAACGAGCCTCACATCAGCGCTCAAGTCTAAACACTCTATACTCACTTTTTTCAGGCCTAGAATGCAAGTATTCTTATTGTGTACCTAAGATCCATCTTCGGGAGAACATGGATTTACTTTATAAGAACATGAATGTTTATGTCGGCCAAAAAATGGGATTCTTCGGTTGTTGAATTTGTGTCCAATCCCAGCATAGGCCTCGTTTTCGGCCGACGCCATCGAAATAGCTAGAGTGACCAGTTGACGAATGGATTGCACTCTACTCCAGCAGGGCCTCCAATAGTCAATTATATTAAGCTACTCTTAAGATATTGACTGTCCTCCTCGGTTGTACCACCTCGTACCCAGCTTCGTCACCTATCCTAAAGTCGTTTAACAACATTCTTAGAAAAAGAAAACATGAAAAGAGAAATGCCGTCAGCGAACTAAAGTTCGGTAAGTCCCCATTTTATATAAAATAAATATTTGAAATGAAACATAATATATATATAATACTAAGTATGAGAATAACTGTATACAGTAAACTGTAATATGCATGTCAAATAAGTAACATATATTAATCGGTGCAAGGTAACGGGAGTATCACGACATTCGGTATTTCAGTAGTGTTATTTACTTTAAGAATAAGAATAAGTATAGGTATAAGTACAAGTACAAGTATAAATATAAGTATAAATATAAACTCGATTATAAGAGTTTTATTATGTAACCAGGATATTCCGTAATTTCACGGAACAACAGCAACACGAGATTCAAGATATACATACATACATACATACATACATACATACATATATATATATATATATATAATGTAATGTAATGTACCATTTTTTTCGATACCACGATAAATAAGATATGATCCTCCATTACACATAATACCCCCATTTTCGATCTGCCACATCCTCATGATGTGTGTGTGTGTGTGTGTGTCTGTGTCCAATAAGTAATGTACATGTCAGATTCATGAGATTCAAGATTTATGGATCCATGCCAGGTTCATATCAAGATAGTATAATCTAACTCAGGAGTATTCACAAAGCCAAGGCTATCATCCAGGGGAAAGGAAACACGAGCCTACTCATGAGTAATGGGACTTCAACCACCGCCGGAGTATTCACGGACCCAAGACTATCATCCAGGGGCCAGGAAATACGAACTCATTCATGAGTCGGTCATGGGACTCCTGAGAATACAATTCAAGTTCTAGATATAATTCTAAGTCTCTATGTATATATAACAAGCGTGTGATAATAGATCGGTTTAAGACCAGAAATAAAGCATTACCATGTATTTAGTAATATAAGTGGTCAGGGTATATATTGTGTCATTTATTAAAGTATTTATAGTGTGAGCGTTTAATAAGGCGGATACAAGTGATTGTATATTTGCGATTTCACATAGGGTATATATTGCGATTTCACATAGCGTTTAATAAGGTGGATCACAAATGAATTAGCCATGCTTGAACCATGCCACAAATATCTTCATTTTCCACCTCATTAATCTATTTCCAAAAATAGATAAATGCAATAATGAGGTGTCCCCTTCTAGAAGCATCTCTTGTAAAATTACAAGAATGCCCTCACCGTATATACATACCCGTATTCGTACTGCAAAAAATACGAATACAATGAGATAATAATAATCTAATAATATAATACTAGAATCCGGTTTAAATCAAAACCCACTAGTATTATCCGTCCAAACAACATCCGTGCATCTAGTGCACGTATATGATCGGAACCCTGCACGTAAAACCATACGGCCTCTATATCGTTTCTCCTGAACCAAGAAAACCCTCTGTGTGGGACTCTAAAGACTTGACAGTACGCTGGCAATGGGTTTAACCAAAAGTCCGTCAGCGATACTAGCTGTACGTAACGGCTACCCAGATACCTATCGAAAAGAAGGCCGACGAGCGAACTCATCTAAACCTCTACTGAGCCTATCCATGACAATCTCCATGCAGTCCGATTTGTTCATCTGAGAGTATCGCATGCAAGGTCTAGGGGGTAGAAAACGTCAGACCCCTAATAACCTGACAAGTCATGCCGGTGTGGCTCAAGACCATCCGAGAATCTACAGGTCTAACTACCAGTAATTCTCAATCCGCTCTGGCCAGGAACTTATGGTGTTAGCCAACCGATCACAGCGCAACATCGACTCCCTATACCGGGAGAGATGAATCCCCAACAGTCGCTCACTGCCTCCATGTGGCTCGGGACTGTACCCAACTAAAACCTGTTTGCACGAATCAGTAGAGCCATGGTAGGGTAGTAATCAAAGCACAGTGGGAACTCACACGAGATAAATGACGACCTCAGGTCGACAGACTATCCGCACTCATGTCACCAGAGAACTGCTATCTGACGCTAGGTATAATACCATCTAACCAGTTTTCGGCGAGTCTGTCCAGTATACTCACCCCAGTGAGCACCTGTATACAATCTTAGGTGCACCTCACCAATGGCTGCGGGACCAATCCATCGCCCCTCGTCATATGTATACACTAGTCTACTCTAGAGTATCGATGCCCGGTCCCGATACTCCTACGACTAGGGACATTTTAAGAATGTGCTTATTGACTACTCAGCTCCCACAAGTATGATGACCTCAGGTCTCCAACCGATCACAGCACGACATCGACTCCCTATACCGAGAAAGACGAATACCCAACAGTCACTCACTGCCTCCATGTGGCTCGGGATTGTACCCAACTAAAACCTGTTTGCATGACTCGGTAGAGCCGTGGTAGGGTAGTAATCAAAGAACAGTGGGAACTCACACAAGACAAATGACGACGTCAGGTCGACAGACTATCTGCACTGATGTCACCAGTGAACTGCTATCTGACACTAGGTATAATACCATCTAGTCAGTCCCCGGCGAGTCCTGTCTTGTGTACTCACGTCCTGTGTACTCACATCCAGTGAGCACCTGTATACAATCTTAGGTGTGTAGGGTTCCTAGGCACTCTTATGAAGGTTCATAAGGCATCAAACATGCCCGGATAAAAATTTAGACGTGCCGAACAACCCAAAGCCGGGATCTTTGCTAGATTATTAGGGTTTAACATGCAAGATGATAACTTTTATCTAAGTGTGAGGGATTACAACCTTTGTAGTCCGCTCCTTCGCTTTACAAGCTCCGAGTAGAAGTCCGTTTGCCGCGATCCACGATCTCCCGGACTCATGAGAGGCTCCACGACTCGAACGATCCATGCTAGCTTGAAGTATTCCAAATCTCCGATGATCTACCTTGAAGTTGCAAAGACTCAAGCTTTCTCACTCTAAAGAGATGAACACACTAATCTCATGGGCTAGATGAGATGAGGATGAGAGAGTAGTATTTTTGCTTTCTTTTTAAATCATTTTCTCATATTTATTCATCACATAAAGAAAATCTAGTAAGCTTTCTTCAAGAGAGAAGAAGATGATAATGGAAAAGATAATGAATTATTTTTTTTGTGATGAATAGAAAGAAAGACTATATGATTGATTATAAACCATGGTCAAGGATGAGTGGCTAGGATTTAGTAGAGAATAAACTAGAGTTAGGGTTTGGTTGGGTTAAAGAATGTGTCATCCTAAAATATCTTAAGAATGACAAAACAAAAAGCTTCTAGAAGGTGCATGAAGCAACTAACCCAAATCAAACCCTAACCTCAATTAATCATCCTTAAACATGTTTAACAATTAATCATATCATGTCACAATAATATATATCACATATATATTATATATTTGCAACAAAAGAAAATAATACAATTAACATATATCGCATATATATCAATGTATCATCCAATGAGAAAATGAAATAATAAAGCGAGCCAATATTAGATAATGTAATACAATATATCATATATATTATTATACATTAAATCATCGAATCAACACTTGATCCGACGATCCGGCTATATCGAATATTACCGACTAATATATCATGTACCGATTCATCGAATCAACACTTGATCCGATGACCCGGTTCATATCTAAATATCGCGAGAATATAATACGGTATCCCATATCGCATTATTCTCGGTCCTGCACATATCACATATGTGCCTCTACTCCGTTTCGCCTGAGCCAAGAAACCTCTGTGTAGGACTCTAAAGAATCGTCAATACGCCGGTAGCAGGTGATGATCATATCAAACACCCACAAGCAGCAAGCGGTCAGCTAAACGTAACAGCCACCCAGGTATTGAGCGATCAGAAGATCAACAAGCTAGCCTGTGCGTTCTCCTGTGAATCCAATCAGTAACACTCCCGTACAGTCCGGTCTGTTCGTCTGATATGTCGCATATCAAGTCTAGGGGTGGTATACGTCAGACCCCAGTAACCGATAAGTCGTGTCGATGTGTGGCTCATAACGGGTCGAGAAACTACTAGTAACACTTACCAGTAAATCTCCATATCAGCCCTGGCTAGGGACTTCCAGTTATAGCCAATCGAACACAGCACAACATCAACTCCCTATACCGGGAGAGACGAATCCCCTCCTATCGCTCATTGCTTCCATGTGATTCGGGACTGTACCCAAAAGCCACCATTTTGCACGCCCTCTTGGACGTGGTAAGGTGGAAATCAAAGCACAGTGGGAATCACACAAGACTCTATGACGATCTCGGGTCTTCAGACTACCCTGTACCAGTGTCACCGGAGAACTGCCATCTGACGTGTGGTATATCACCATCTGGGAGTTCTCGGCGAGTTCGTCCAGTGTACCCAGTCTCCACTGAGCACCCGTACACCATCTCTGATGTCAAACACCGATGGATATGGGATCATCCATCACCCATCATATGGGTCAAGATGCGTATACGCTAGTCTACTCTGGTGTATCGATGCCCTGTCTCGATATACCCTCGACTAGGAACAGTTATAGGATGTACTCATCGACTACCGCGGCCCCACTAGTATGATCTCATCATAGTCCCAGTAGTCGAGTACAGATCCTAAGGGCTTTATCAACATGTGAGAGTAAAACAGTAAACCAATACAAGTCAACATGTTAAGATAAAGTGAAACCAAATAGCATACTATCATGACGAGCAAGAAAGTCATCTCTATATATATCCAAGCATCCATTATAATATACATCATATGTACAACAATGGCCTCTAGGGCATATACATAACTAACAATCTCCCACTTGCACTAAGGCCAGCTGCTGTAGTATCGCATACCTAGCATCCCGAATAATCTCTCAAACTGTATCTGGGGAATAGCCTTCGTGAATGGATCCGCAGTGTTGTCCTTCGTATCTACTCTCCTGACCTCGATCTTCCGGCGATCAACTATCTCCCTGATCAGGTGATACCGCCTCAGAATATGTCTGGACTTTTGATGGGACCTGGGTTCCTTGGCTAACGCCACAGCTCCATTGTTATCGCAATACAGAGGTATTGGATGCTCAATGGATGGAACCACACCAAGTTCACTAATGAACTTCTTTATCCAGACAGCCTCCTTGGCAGCATCGTTGGCAGCGATGTATTCCGCCTCCATCGTCGAGTCTGCAACGGTATCCTGTTTGGAACTCTTCCAACATACCGCAGCTCCATTGAGGGTAAAGACAAAACCCGAATGCGACTTAGAGTCGTCCTTATCACTTTGGAAGCTGGAATCGGTAAAGGACTCCACCTGGAGTTCTCCGTTACCATACACCAAGAACATCTCCTTAGTCCTTCGCAAGTACTTGAGAATGTTCTTCACAGCTGTCCAGTGACTCTCTCCAGGATCTGCTTGATACTGACTCACTACACTTAGTGAGTATGCTACATCGGGTCTGGTACATAGCATCGCATATATGATAGAGCCTACTGCCGAAGCATAGGGTATCCCTTGCATGCGAGCTCTCTCCAAATCAGTCTTGGGAGACATCTCTTTGGAGAGAGTGAGTCCAGAGATCGTGGGTTGGTTCCCACGCTTGGATTCTTCCATACTAAACCTCTTTAGTATGGTGTCAATGTATCTGGATTGGGACAATCCCAGTATCCGTTTAGATCTATCTCTATAGATCATGATTCCCAATATGCAGGAGGCATCACCTAGATCTTTCATTGAGAATCTCTGTGATAAGAAGAGCTTGACTGATTGCAGCATAGGAATATCATTTCCTATCAAGAGTATGTCATCCACGTACAATACGAGGAAGACAACCTTACCCTCTGCTACCTTCTTATAGATACAAGGTTCATCTATATTTTTGATGAAGTCAAACTCTTTGACTACAACATCAAAACAGATGTTCCAACTCCGTGATGCTTGCTTTAACCCATAAATGGATTTAAGCAGCTTGCACACCTTTCCGCTGCTCCCACTATCTATGAAGCCCTCTGGCTGAGTCATGTACACGCTCTCTTCTAAATCACCGTTTAGAAAGGCGGTCTTAACATCCATTTGCCAGATTTCGTAGTCATGGTATGCAGCAATGGCAAGTAAGATCCGGATGGACTTAAGCATAGCCACTGGAGAAAAGGTTTCATCATAATCCACACCTGGTCGTTGACGAAATCCTTTTGCTACAAACCTAGCTTTGAAAGTCTCAACTTTTCCATCTACACCAAATTTCTTTTTAAAAATCCACTTGCTCCCAATGGGTTTTACCCCTTCAGGAGCATTTTCCAAAATCCATACTTTATTGGTGTACATGGATTCCATCTCAGATCGCATTGCATCCAGCCATTTCACAGAGTCACCACTCGTGATGGCCTGCTCGAAACTAGTCGGGTCATCATCATCCATGATGCAATCCTCGCTTCCACCATCAATGAGAAAACCGTAGTATCTCTCAGGTGAATGAGAAACCCTGCTAGATCGGCGGAGAGGCTGGGGTTCGTTGGGTACTACTGAATCCTATGGTTCCACTAAATCTTCAGTTGCAGTTTGTTTTGCTGGAACTTCTTCCAGTTCTACCTCAGAGCCACTAATCTCTTTTGCAAGAAATTCCTTTTCTAAAAAGGTGGCATGTTGATTAACAAACACTTTTTTCTCCTCACCGTGATAGAAAAAATATCCATAAGAATTCTTCGGATATCCTACAAACTTGCAAAGAACTGACCGTGCCTCGAGTTTGTCCGGATTTTGCCTTTTTACATAGGCCGGACAACCCCATATCTTAACTCGTTTAAGATACGGTCTCTTCCCACTCCATATCTCATATGGTGTGGTAGGTACAGATTTAGTTGGAACTTGATTCAATAGGTATGCTGCTGTCTCAAGCGCATAGCCCCAGAAGAAAATAGGTAACTCAGCTGTACTCATCATAAAGCGTACCATATCTAATAGGGTGCGATTCCTCCGCTCCGATACACCGTTGTGCTGTGGTGTATAAGGAGGAGTAAGCTGAGAGAGAATCCCATTCTCTTTTAGATAATCTAGGAACTCACTGCTTAAGTATTCACCTCCTCGATCAGATCGAAGAATCTTAATACTTTTGCCCATTTGATTCTCTACTTCGTGCTTATATTCTCTGAATTTCTCAAAATCTTCAGACTTGTGTTTCATCAGGAACACATATCCGAATCTTGAGAGATCGTCAGTGAATGTAATGAAGTAGGAAGAACCGTTCCTGGCATGCGTAGACATGGGACCGCATACATCACTATGTACCAGTCCTAAGAGTTCGGTAACTCTTTCTCCGTGTCCACTAAACGGAGCTTTGGTCATTTTTCCTTTGAGACATGAATGGCAAGTATCATAAGATGATAATTCGAACGAATTCAAATAACCATCTTTATGTAGCTTAGCCAGTCGTGTCGCATTGATATGACCAAGTCTACAATGCCACAAGTAGGATTCGTTCATTTCTGAACTTTTCCTCTTGTATGTGTTTTGTATATTCAGGACTGTATTCTGATTTAGAATGAATATGCCATTATGTAACGAGCCTAATGCAATCAACTTTTGATCTAGGAATATGTTCATAACATTATCCTGTACTACAAAATTATATCTTTCTTTACTTAATAAGGAGACTGATATAATGTTGCACATCATGTTCGGTATATAATAGCACTCATTTAGAATCAGTGTATTACGACTTGGTAATACAAGGTGATATTCGCCAACTGCTTTGGCTACAATACTTGCACCGTTCCCTACTTGAACGGAATGATCTCCTTTTCCCAGTTCTCTACCTTTACGTAACCCATGTAACTGTTTATATATGTGGGATCCTGATCCGGTATCTAATGCTCAGGACGTAGGGTGAACTGAGAAACAGTTCTCAAAAACTAACACACCCGAAGAAGATGCATCAACATGCATGTTCTTTTGGGCGGCTTGAGAATCCAGATAATCTCCTGTTTCCTGTTCAGTCTTATAACTCTTATAAGAAAGAACGGGTCCAACATTCCCTAGCTCAGTACAATAATTGGGTTCAGTCAATACATCCATATTATTATCTTGATTATGGCATGACATGGTCGCTACCTGGAGAGAGAGAGAAGAAAACACTTTAGCGTATGCTCTTATAAGATTAGATTGGTTATTATCTTATCTAATCAGGATGTCTCCCACTGTTTTTATCAAATCTACCTTAAAACCCTAAAAGGTAAGATTAGCCGGGATTAATTACACCCTACAATTTCGTCAATCTTTCAGCCAGATCAGTGTCGGTACTTTGAGGGAGGTTCCCCGTGCTTTCGCACGGACCTAATTAAAGTAAACCTCATTTTCCCAGAGGCGTAACCCCGTTAACACTTTTTTAGACACCTACTTGAATGACTAATTGTCCTGTGTAAAACTCTCCCAGGAGTAACTCTTACTCGCAGTGGGTATCGGGATCCAACTATCTCATAGAAGGTATGCAATCTCATTGCAAATTTCAACACTTGAAATTCCCAATAATATTTTGCTCCTAGCGATCTATGACCTTGACAAGGTCAACAAACCATAAATCGCAAGTCAAGTTCAACCCGTCATTTCCTGATTGAATTAAACCCACCCACATGACCCTTGACAAGGTCAACAAGGCCGTACGAATACCCTAATCCAATCACATCTCATGTTTTAGCAGATAAACACTAATTAGCTACCGTACACTGTGCCTTGACAAGGTCAACAAACACAGCACGAATACTAAGTAGGATTTATCTGAAATGACGGAGAGCTACGACAGGTTTTTCAGAAAACCTATTGCGTAATGAACTTGATATCGTCGTAGAATCGAGTGAAGTTTTGAAAAGGAGTGTTTTTGAGGCTTTTCTTAGTTTCGCTAAAGGGGCCACTCCCGGTGAAGGGATCGTCGGTCCTTTCCTCATCGAATAAGGTGCAGGATATATCATATATACCGCTGTGCAAAGCAAAACTTTAAAAGCAATCAAAAGACAAACCGAGTTTTGTAGCATCTGCCAGTTTTGCTAAAGGGGTCACTCCCGGTGAAGGGATCGTCGGCCCTTTCCCCATCGAATAAGGTGCAGGATATATCATATATATCACTGTGCAAAGCAAAACTGTAGCTACCCTTTTTATAAAGTTTTGATTCTACAACATCTTTAGGTTTCTTTTCTTTTATTAATCTCATTAATAAAAATCCCATCAGCTTATGCTTCCTAAGTATCACAGAAGAAACGAAAGCAGTAATATTTATATATCAGCATATATATATAGTATAAGCATTCGTCTCAGGCAGTAATATGATCTCATCATAGAACATTGCAGCAGAAGAACATATATGAAATATTGGATATACTAGGACGTCCGTGTTTTCAATACGAGCCTGTATAAAACACGGATTCCACGGTCGCGACGAACAGCCAAACCCACATCCCAAGACCCCTACGAGAGCGGCAAGTAACACTGCCAATTCTAGGGTTAGAAGACCCGGTCTCGACTCCTCGAGATGGCCTCCCACTGGACCCTAGAACCCGGTTACTTGTGCTCCCCTCCTTGGGTCTACCTAATGCGGAAAAGTAAATAATATACACTGGTGACAGCAACCGCAACCTGAAAGTGCCCCAAATAAAAGAATATTACATTACAAATGAATTTTACATGAATGAAAATAAAAACCCTCATCTCACATAAAACCCCCGGCTATTCTGAACGCGATGATCCAATATAACATATCATAGCAACACATAATATCACATATCATCAACGTAAGTAAATATGCGCATCCCAATTGTCGTTGACATATAGCAACGAAACCGGCGATATCACATATTACACTTACGGTCACAGAAAAGAAAGTGTAAAACTACAATATTTGGAATCCACAATCACTTTAGATATCGTAAATCCGAAATATCACATACTTCGCATTTCATGCCTAACTCTATGAATTCCATATATTGTATCACATTCCAGATAAATAGACAGTATTAAACTTTCCGAACAGATAATCAAATACCCAAAATTTCCCAAAGTGCTCAACTCTTGAGCGGAGTTCAAATAATCCCAGAATATGTCACAGTACCAGTGATCCAGCCGTAGAAGGGTCAAGCCAACGCCTCACATGTGGCACGCCGTACTGCCCCAAACCCGAAGGTTCAAAAGGCAGTTCAAGACGGTCACATAATCGAGTTAAGGTTTGTTGTCTTCTAGAGGGTCCACCGCTTAACTTGTACAATTTTTCCGAAAGATTTAAACCTGATAAAAATTCAACACTTGAAAGTTTTACGTACCGGGAAACAGTGAGTTAATGATATCCGTTCAAATAGTTTAACAGTTTCTAAATATCCGGAAAGAAATACGAATTTAAATATTCAGATCGAACCTACTATTACAAAACAAACCCCAGAATTTTCAACACTTGAAACAGATTAAAAATACCCAGAAGCATCAACAAGCACCTACGGATATTACCATAAAAGCCACGTGTCGCCAATCCATGAATCCGCCGCGGAACCGCCGCGCAAGCATGCTTGAGCCGCTGTTCCGCCGCCGTTTGGTCGAATTGGGGGCTCGGGTTTTATGGTAATTCTTAGAATTCCCTGCTGATTTTTTTACATATTTTTAATACAGAAAAATCCCAAAATTTAAAAAATTTCCAGAGAGGGGTCCAATTTTGTCGTTCCGGGTTCGATCGGAGTTTTAACTTCGTAAACACATCGCCTAATGCTCTAGCTAGTCTCTGATACCACTGTAGGGTTCCTAGGCACTCTTGTGAAGGTTCATAAGGCATCAAACATGCCCGGATAAAAATTTAGACGTGCCGAACAACCCAAAGCCGGGATCTTTGCTAGATTATTAGGGTTTAACATGCAAGATGATAACTTTTATCTAAGTGTGAGGGATTACAACCTTTGTAGTCCGCTCCTTCGCTTCACAAGCTCCGAGTAGAAGTCCCTTTGCCGCGATCCACGATCTCCCGGACTCATGAGAGGCTCCACGACTCGAACGATCCATGCTAGCTTGAAGTATTCCAAATCTCCGATGATCTACCTTGAAGTTGCAAAGACTCAAGCTTTCTCACTCTAAAGAGATGAACACACTAATCTCATGGGCTAGATGAGATGAGGATGAGAGAGTAGTATTTTTGCTTTCTTTTTAAATCATTTTCTCATATTTATTCATCACATAAAGAAAATCTAGTAAGCTTTCTTCAAGAGAGAAGAAGATGATAATGGAAAAGATAATGAATTATTTTTTTGTGATGAATAGAAAGAAAGACTATATGATTGATTATAAACCATGGTCAAGGATGAGTGGCTAGGATTTAGTAGAGAATAAACTAGAGTTAGGGTTTGGTTGGGTTAAAGAATGTGTCAACCTAAAATATCTTAAGAATGACAAAACAAAAAGCTTCTAGAAGGTGCATGAAGCAACTAACCCAAATCAAACCCTAACCTCAATTAATCATCCTTAAACATGTTTAACAATTAATCATATCATGTCACAATAATATATATCACATATATATTATATATTTGCAACAAAAGAAAATAATACAATTAACATATATCGCATATATATCAATGTATCATCCAATGAGAAAATGAAATAATAAAGCGAGCCAATATTAGATAATGTAATACAATATATCATATATATTATTATACATTAAATCATCGAATCAACACTTGATCCGACGATCCGGCTATATCGAATATTACCGACTAATATATTATGTACCGATTCATCGAATCAACACTTGATCCGATGACCCGGTTCATATCTAAATATCGCGAGAATATAATACGGTATCCCATATCGCATTATTCTCGGTCCTGCACATATCACATATGTGCCTCTACTCCGTTTCGCCTGAGCCAAGAAACCTCTGTGTATGACTCTAAAGAATCGTCAATACGCCGGTAGCAGGTGATGATCATATCAAACACCCACAAGCTGCAAGCGGTCAGCTAAACGTAACAGCCACCCAGGTATTGAGCGATCAGAAGATCAACAAGCTAGCCTGTGCGTTCTCCTGTGAATCCAATCAGTAACACTCCCGTACAGTCCGGTCTGTTCGTCTGATATGTCGCATATCAAGTCTAGGGGTGGTATACGTCAGACCCCAGTAACCGATAAGTCGTGTCGATGTGTGGCTCATAACGGGTCGAGAAACTACTAGTAACACTTACCAGTAAATCTCCATATCAGCCCTGGCCAGGGACTTCCAGTTATAGCCAATCGAACACAGCACAACATCAACTCCCTATACCGGGAGAGACGAATCCCCTCCTATCGCTCATTGCCTCCATGTGATTCGGGACTGTACCCAAAAGCCACCGTTTTACACGCCCTCTTGGACGTGGTAAGGTGGAAATCAAAGCACAGTGGGAATCACACAAGACTCTATGACGATCTCGGGTCTTCAGACTACCCTGTACCAGTGTCACCGGAGAACTGCCATCTGACGTGTGGTATATCACCATCTGGGAGTTCTCGGCGAGTCCGTCCAGTGTACCCAGTCTCCACTGAGCACCCGTACACCATCTCTAATGTCAAACACCGATGGATATGGGATCATCCATCACCCATCATATGGGTCAAGATGCGTATACGCTAGTCTACTCTGGTGTATCGATGCCCTGTCTCGATATACCCTCGACTAGGAACAGTTATAGGATGTACTCATCGACTACCGCGGCCCCACTAGTATGATCTCATCATAGTCCCAGTAGTCGAGTACAGATCCTAAGGGCTTTATCAACATGTGAGAGTAAAACAGTAAACCAATACAAGTCAACATGTTAAGATAAAGTGAAACCAAATAGCATACTATCATGACGAGCAAGAAAGTCATCTCTATATATATCCAAGCATCTATTATAATATACATCATATGTACAACAATGGCCTCTAGGGCATATACATAACTAACAAGGTGCACCTCACCAATGGCTGCAGGACCAATCCATCGCCCCTCGTCAGGGTGTAAATATGTATACACTGGTCTACTTTGGAGTAATGATGCCCAGTCTCGATACTCTCACGACTAGGGACACTTTAAGGATGTGCCTATCGACTACCCTGCTCCCACAAGTATAATCGCCATCACAACGCTGGTAGTCAGGCAAAAGATTCTACGGGCTTTATCAACATGTATATAAGATATGAAATACAAAGTAAAACGCATCACATGTTAAGATAAAGACAAACCAAATAGCGTACTATCATATCGAGCAAGATTGTTTAGTACATACATATCCTTAGCATCCTATATAATGAATGCCTTTAGGGCATACATATCTAACACATCCAAGATCTCATGACCGTTTTCATCAGACTGAGAGAACACGATCTGAAGATGAATCCTCTAAAATACGCCTTTAGCCTGTTATCGGAAAAATTCTTGGGCTTCATAGTCCGACATCGAGGGATCGAAATTGACCCATTAAAGAGAAAGGCCATCATGGAGATGTAGGGTTACTAGGCACTCTCACAAGGGTCTACGAGGCATCAACCATGCCTGATTTAAATTTAGACGTGCCGAACAACCCTTAACAAGATCTTCAAACTAGAGATTAGGCGAAATAAAGCATGTTAAACACTTTAACATCTAAGAGTTTGGGATTACAACCTTTGTAGTCCGGTCCTTCGCTTCATATGCTCCGTGTTGAGGTCCCTTCACTGCGATCATCATGTACCCGGACTCTAGAGAGGTTCCACGAAGAGAATGATGCAAACTTGCTTCCGATCTTCGATAACTAAGATGATCTACCATGAAGTTTCTTTAACACAAGCTCTCACTCACTAAATGAAGTGAACACCCTAATCTAAATGGCTAGGATAGATTAGGATGATGAAGTAGGATTTTAGCTCTATTTTATTTTCAAATTCTCACTCTTAATCATCACAAAATGAAAACCTAGAAAGCTTTCTCAAAGCTCAAGGTTGAAGAAGAAGAAGAAAAATGAATTAATTCCTTTTATGATGAATAAGCAAAAATGTTAATATGATTATAAATGTAACCATGGTCAAGGATGACAAGGATAACTCATGTAGAGTTTTAACTAGGGCTAGGGTTTGGGTTGGGTTAAAGAATGAGTCACTTAAAATATCAACCATAATATCTTAGCACAAAACAAAAGAAAACCTTCTAAACGGTTCAAGAAAGAACTAACCCAATTCAAATCCTAACCTTGTTTAATCTCCACTAAACATGTTGCATTAGTAATCATATTATGTTACAAAATTATATATCACATATATAATATATTTTGTAACAAAAGAAAATAATACAATTAACATGTATCGCATATATATCAATGTATTATCTGGAGAGAAAATGAATCAATAAAGCGAGACAATATTAGATAATGTAATGCAATATATCATATATATTATTATACATTAAATTATCGAATCAACACTTAATCCGACAATCCGGCTATATCGAATATAACCGACTAATATATCATGTACCGATTCATCGAATCAACACTTGATCCAATAATCCGGCTCATATCAAAATAACGTGAGAATATAATACGATATCTCATATCGCATTATCCTCGGTCCTGCACATATCACATATGTGCCCCTACTCCGTTTTGCCAGAGTCAAGAAACCTCTGTGTAGGACTCTAAAGAATCGTCAATACGCCGGCAGTAGGTGATAATCATATCAAACACCCACAAGCTGCAAGCGGTCAGCTAAACGTAACAGCCACCAAGGTATTGAGCGATCAGAAGATCAACAAGCAAGCCTGTACATTCTCTTGGGAATCCAATCAGTAACACTCCCGTACAGTCCGGTCTCGTCGTTTGATATGTCGCATATCTCGCCTAGGGGTGGTAAACGTCAGACCCAAGTAGCTTGATAAGTCGTGTCGATATGAGGTCTATAACAGTTTGAGAAACTACTGATAACACTTACCAGTAAATCTCAGCAACCTTTGCCAGGGATTTCCAGTTATAGCCAATCGAACACAGGGCAACATCAACTCCCTATACCGGGAGAGACGAATCCCCTCCTATCGCTCATTGCCTCCATGTGATTCGGGACTGTACCCAAAAGCCACCATTTTGCACGCCCTCTTGGACGTGGTATGATGGAAATCAAAGCACAGTGGGAATCACACAAGACTCTATGACGATCTCGGGTCAACAGACTACTCTGTACCAGTGTCACCGGAGAAGTGCCATCTAACGTGAGGTATAATACCATCTGGGAGTTCTCGGCGAGTCCGTCCAGTGTACCCAGTCTCTACTGAGCACCCGTACACCATCCTTGATGTCAAACACCAATGGATATGGGACCATCCATCGCCCATCATATGGGTCAAGATGCGTATACGCTAGTCTACTCTAGTGTATCGATGCCCCGTCTCGATACACCCTCGACTAGGAACAGTTATAGGATGTACTCGTCGACTACTGTGGCCCCACTAGTATGATCTCATCATAGTCCCAGTAGTCGAGTACATATCCTAAGGGCTTTATCAACATGTAACATAGAGACAACCAGAGTACATGTTAAGATAAAGTACAACCAGATAGCATACTATCATGTCGAGCAAGAAAATCTTCCCTATATATGTCCAAGCATCCATTACAATATACATCATATTTACAGTAATGGCCTCTAGGGCATACATATAACTAACAATCTCCCACTTACACTAGGGACATCTGTTGTGGTATCACATACCCAACAATTAGCTGTGGTTGAAGTATCTCATACTCAACCATCCAATAAAAGTCTCTACTGGGAAAAAGGCCTTTGTGAGTGGATCCGCGTTGTTGTCTTCTGTGTCTACTCTCCTAACCTCGATCTCCCTAGAGATCAACCATCTCCATGATCAGGTGGTACTGCCTAAGAATTATATCTGGATTTCTGATGGGACGGTAGTTCCTAGGCTAAAGTCACAACTCCATTGTCACACAATGGTAGGAAGGAAGTTCATCTCATGAACTTATATATATCCAGACTGCCTCTTTGGTAGCATCCTTGGTAATGATGTATCTTGCCTTTAATCGTCTAGTAAGTCACGGTATCTAGCTTGGAACACTTCCAACATACTGTCCCTCCACTGAGGGTAAAGACAATGCCTGCGACTGACATTCAGTCGTCCTTATCACCCTGGAACCTTTCCGGTGATTTCTCCCCAGGATCGATTGATACCATCTCACTACAACTAGTGAGTATCCTAACATCCAATTAGATCTATCTCATAGATCCAAAACCCAGGATTTAGTAGGTATCACTTTGATCCTATATGGAGAATCCTTGTGATTAGCGGAGATTGACCGAGCGTAGCATAGGAAAATCCTTCCCTATCAAGAGTATGTCATCCACGTACTCTATGAGTATCACCACCATACTCCCTACTACCTTTTTGTATATACAAGGTTCATCTACCATTTTGATGAAGTCAAACTCTTAGACTACCACATAAAAACAGACGTTCCAACTCCGCGATGCCTGCTTTATCCTATAAAGCAACTTGCACATGTTTCCGCTGCTCCCACTGTCTACGAAGCGCTCTGGCTGTGTACTTATAGATGCTCTCTTCCAAATCATCATTTAGAAAAGCAGTCATGACACTCAACCACCAGATATCGTAGTCATGGTATGTAGCAGTGGCAAGTAGGATCTGGATGGACTTAAGCATAGCTTTAAAAGTCTCAACCTTTCCATGTACACCAAGTAATCTTCTCAAGATATACTTCCTCCTGATGGGGATTTAACCCTTCAGATAAAGCAACCAAAGTCCATACTTTGTTGGTGTATAAGGATTCCATCTCAGATCGCTAAGCATCCAGCCATTCTTACAGAGTCCCACTCCTGATGGCCAGCTCGAAACTAGTTGGGTCATCATCTCATGATGCAATCCTCGCTCCCACTGTCATAGAGAAAACCGAAGTATCTCTCAGGTGGGTGAGGAACCCTACTAGATCGGCGGAGAGGCTGAGGTTCGTTGGTTACTATTGAATCATTTGGTTCTACCAAATCATCAGCTGCAGTTTGTATAGCTGGAACTCTTTCCAGTTCTACCTCATTACCACTAATTTCTTCTCAAGAAATTCCCTTTCACAAAGGTGGCATGCTGAGAAACAAAACATCTTTTGTTCCTCGGTTTGGTAGAAGATATTCCCTTGCTAATGCTTGGGATATCTAACAAACTTCCACAAATCTGACTTTGCCTCGAGCTTGTCCGGATTTTGCTTTTTAGACATAGGCCGGACAACCCCAAATCTTAACTTACTTAAGATATGGGCTCTTCCCTTTCCATATCATATATGAAGTAGTAGGCAACTGATTTGATTTGAACCCTATTCAATAGATATGCAGCTTCTCAAGTGCATAACTCCCAAAAGGAAATAAGAAACTCAGTAGTACTCATCATAGAGCACACCATATCACATATGGTGCTATTGCTCCGCCCCGATATACCATCGTGCTATTTTGTATACGGAGGAGTAATGCTGAGAGAGAATCTTATTCTCCTTTAGAATAGTCCAGGAATTCCGTGCTCAAGTATTCTCCTCCCTGATCTCATCAAAGAACATAATACTTATACTCGTTTTTGGTTCTCTACTTCTAACTTATATTCTGTGAATATCTTAAAAGGTTCAGACTTGTGTTTCAACAGGAACATATGTCCGAATCTTGAGAGATAATCAGTGAATGTAATGAAGTAAAAAGAACCGGTCTTGGCATATGTAGACAGGGGACCTTACATACATCATCATGTATCAATCCCAAGAGTTCACTAACTCTTTCTCTGTTTCCAATAAACAGAGCCGCAGTCATCATATCTTCGTTACATGACTGTCAAGTTTCACAAGATGTAAATTCAAACAGATTTAATTATGCATCTAAATGTAACTTCAGCTAGTCGGGTCGCATTGATATGACCTAGTCTACAATACCTCAAGAAGGATTCGTTCATTTCTGAACTCTTCCTCTTGTGTGTGTGTTCTGTATACTAAGAACTGTAGTTTGATTTAGAACGTCTATGCTTTTAGATAATGTGCCTGAACCGATCAACTCTTGATATAGGAAATGTTCAAAACATTATCCAACAATACAAAATTATATCCTTCTTTACTAATAAAGAGACTGATATGATATTGTATATCAGGTTCGGTATCTAATAACATTCATTCAGAATCAATGTATTCTGGTAATACAGGGTGATAACTACCAACAGACTTGGCTGCAACACTTGCACCGTTTTCTATCTCATGAAATTTATCACCCGTTCTCAGTTCTCTACCTATCTGTAGCCCATGTAACAAATTACATCTGTGGGATCCCGATCCGGTATCAAATACCCAGGACGTAAAGGACATTGAGAAACAGTTCTGTGTAATGAACACACCCGAAGAAGATGCATCAGCATGCACTTTCTTCGTTTGGGCGACACGGGAATTCTGGTAATCCCCTATTTCCTGCTCTATCTTATAACAATTATAAGTTGGAGCGGGACCAACGTTCCCCAGCTCAGTATAACAAGCGGGTTCGGTCAATACTTCCGTATTATTATCTTAATTAAGGTGTGATATGGTCGCTACCTGGAGAGAGAGAGAAGAAAACACTCAGCGTATGCTTTTGCAAGATTAGATTGGTTATCTAATATATCTAATCAGGATGTCTCCCACTGTTTTAGTCAAATCTTCCTTCAAACCCTAAAAGGAAAGACTAGCCGGAATTAATTACACGCTACAAGTTCGCCAATCTTTCAGCCAGGCTAGTGTCGGTAGTTTGAGAGAGGTTCCCCGTGCTTTCGCACGAACCTAATTAAAGTAAACCTCGTTTCCCAGGGGCGTAACCCTGTTAACACCTTTCTAGACACCTACTTGATCGGCTAATTGTAATGTGTAAAACTCTCCCAGGAGTAACTCTTACTCGCAGCGGGTATCGGGATCCAACTATCTCATAGAAGGTATGCAATCTCATTGCAAATTTCAACACTTGAAATTCCCAATAATATTTTACCCCTAGCAGCTATATGACCTTAACATGGTCAACAGATCATAAGTGCTAGTCAAGTTCAACCCGTCATTTCCCGATTGAATTAAACCCACCCGCACTACCCTTAACATGGTCAACAAAGTCGCACGACTACCCTAATCCAATCGCATCATATGCTTATACAGATAAGCACTAATCAGCTACCGCACACTACGCCTTAACATAGTCAACAAACGTAGCACGAATACTAACTAGTACTTATCTGAAATGACGGAGGGCTGCGAAAGGTTTTTAAGAAAACCATTTGCGTAATGAACTTGATATCGTCGTAGAATCGAGTGATTTTAAATGAAGTGTTTTTGAGGATTTTCTAGTTTTGCTAAAGAGGCCACTCCTGGTGAAGGGATCGTCGGCTCTTTCCTCATCGAATAAGGTGCAGGATATTTCATAAATACCACTATGCAAGCAAAAACTATAGAAGCAATCAAAAGACAAACTGAGTATGCAGCATCTGCTAGTTTTGCTAAAGAGGTCACTCCCGGTGAAGGGATCTCGGCTCTTTCCTTATCGAATAAGGTGCTGGATGTTCTACAAGGAACACCGCTATGCAAAGCAAGAACTAGAGCTACCAGTTTTTAAACAAGTTTCTACAACATTTTTAGGTTTCTTTTATTTCATTAATCTCATTAATGAAGTCCCATTTTAATTATGCTTCACATGTATCAGATATGAAACGAAATCAACAATATATAATATATATCCCATATATATAATATAAACATTCATCTCAGGCAGTAATATGATCTTATCACAGAACATTGTAGCAGAAGAACATATATGAAATATTGGATATATTAGGACGTCCGTGTTTTCAATACGAGCCTGTATAAAACACGGATTTTACGGTCGCGATGAATAGCCAAACCCACATCCTTAGACCCCTACGAGAGCGGCAAGTAACATTGCCAATTCTAGGGTTAGGAGACCCGGTCTCGACTCCTCGAGATGGCCTCCCACTGGACCCTATAACCCGGTTACTTGTGCTCCCCGCCTTGGGTCTACCTAATGCGGAAAAGTAAATAATATACAATGGTGACATCAGCCTCAGCCCGGAACTGTCCCAATAAAAGAATATTACATACAAATAAATTTTACATGAATGAAAAAGAAAAACTCTCATCTCACATAAAACCCCCGCTAATTCAAACACAACGATCCAATATAACATATTACAGCAACACATAACATTACATATCATCAACGTAAGTAAGTATGCATACACCGATTGTCGTCGATGTATAGTAACGAAAACCGGCGATACAACTACATACTACACTTACGGTCACAGAAAAGTGTTAGTTATATGTATGCTCTAGAGGCCATTACTATACATAGGATGTATATTGTAGTGGATGCTTGGACATATATAGGGAGGACTTTCTTGCTCGACATGATAGTATGCTATTTGGTTGCTCTTTACCTTAACGTGTACATCTGTGACGAGTCTTTAGAGTCCTACACAGAGATTTCCTGGCTCAAGCGAAACGAAATAGGAGAGCATATGAGATATGTGCGGGACCGAGAATAATGCGTGTATGTGATACCGTATTCTATTCTCGCGATTTGTATCATCGGCAGGTTATATGTGATATAGCCGGGTTACCGAATCAAGTGTTGATTCGATACATTGATACACTTGATACTAGTCGGTTATATGCGATATGACCGGATCATTAAATCAAGTGTTGATTTAATGATTTAATGTATAATTATATATTTGATATATTATTTAGCATTAACTAGTATTGGTTCACATTAAATGGATTTTCTCACCTGAAGTGCACATTGTATATGTGATATATTTTTGTACACTTGTTTGTATCATGTTTGATGATACATGCAACCTTGGGTGTGAATATGCTATACACTATGTTTAGTGAATGGTTAGGGTTTCATTTCTTTTATTTATCTATTCATTTTTTATTAAAAGAAAAGGAAAACAAAATGGTTGCTTTTAGAACTTTCTTGATGCTTCATGCATCTTTGACTAAAAATGACCATTTTGTCTTCATCTCCTAAACCTAACCATTCAACTAACCTTAGTTTATTCTCTACACTTAACTAAGGTTGCAATATGATAAGAATGAAGGGTTTTTCTTTTCAACTTAATCTTTTTATTCTTATCATATCATCTTCTTCTTCTTCTTCTTCAAGAAGAAAGCTTGCTACCATTAATGGCAACATGAGAAAAAGAGTGAGAAATCCAATTCTAAAGTGAACCCACTTCCTATTTCTTCATCCTCTACCACTTGCCAAGTAGTATAGGGTGTTTTCTTCACAAGTTTCATGGCTTGGTGAAGTTGGAGCTTGATCTTGTGTTTCCTCGACGTAGATCATTTTCGGCATCGAAGTCGACGACCTAGCCCGCCTATTTCTGCGATGAAGCCGACGCTAGAGCCCGGGATCCGATGATCGCAGCGAGGAAACATCATCACGGAGCTTTGGAGGTGGAGGACCGGATCTACAAAGGTTGTATTTTCCGTTCACTCTTAGTTAAGTTGTTAACTAGTTATCGTTTTCGCTTAAACTCTAGTCAACGATCCGTATTAGGGTTTCTCGGCACTTGTAATTTTTGAAATTGGCATGGTTGATGCCTTGTGAGACCTCATTAGTGTGCCTAGGAACCCTACAGTGCTATCAGAGCCTAGCTAGAGCTATAGGTGAAGTGTGGACGAAGTTAGAAGTCCGATCGAACCCGTAAACCCCGACAAAACCCTTCTCTGTACATTTTTCAAAACAGTGGATTTTTGTGAATTAAAAATTCTCAGAAAAACAAGCAGGAAAAACTAAGAATTACTGTGAAGTACGGTCCACTAAGTCAATAATTTGACCGCGGAACCGCGGCGAAACCATGGGTTTGGCGGCGGTTCTGCGGCCAAAATTTTGACTTAGTCCCTGAAATTTCATATATTTATTCTTAGGTCCTTTCTTGGCAATTTTTTATGGGAATTTTTTAATTCCACTCAAGTGTTGAGTTTTCTAGGGTTTTATTGGGGACTCGTTAATTTGATCGGATAATTTAACTTCGTTTATGTTTTTCCGGATATTTTAGAAACTGTTAAAAAGTTCGACCGGATATAAATACCCACTTTTTCCCCTACCGGAAATTTCCAAGTGTTGGATTTTTCCGTAGTTTAAGAATGTTCTAAGTAGTGCAAGTAACGCGATGGACCCTCTAGAAGACAACAAACCTTAACTCGATTATGTGACCGTCTTGAACTGCCCTTTGAACCTTAGGGTTTGTGGCAGTACGGCGTGCCACATGTGAGGCGTTGGCTTGACCCTTCTACGGCTGGACCGTTGGTACTGAGGCATGAAGTGAATGTTTTAAAACTTATTTCATGTGTTGATCTGTTCCGAGAAAACTTGGGTGTTTGATAGTTCGATCGAAAAGTTTAACATTTTCTATTTATCCGGAATGTGATACAATATTTGGAATCCACAAGTAGTTATGAGATAACTGAATGAATATTATAAACATAGCAGTTTAGTCTCACTTGATCGGTTGCCACGGAATTTTGATGTGCTCAAAAGTCCGTCGCAATCACGTAGCGTACGCGGATACTTGCCGGGTAAACTTAATAGACAGCCTCACCCCATAGTCCCGACCAAGTGACTGTAGGAGAACCCCGTCGCCGAAAGCATCCGTTCGGGTGCTCGCGGCAGCGGTGTTCCGCCTTGGTGCACCCCGCATTTTAGTCTCATTATCGAAAAATCTTTTCAATATCTAGTCGGGCAATTCAACAAGATTCCCGACATCCTGATCGAATGCTCGTCGCAAACTTTAGTAGACGGCCGCACCCCCGGATGCCGTCGACGAAGTGCACTAAGGAGGAACACCGCTGCCGCGAGCACCCGAACGGATGCTTTTGGCGACAGGGTTTTCCTACAGTCACTTGGTCGGGGCTATGGGACATGGCTGTCTATTAAGTTTACCCGGCGAGTATCCGCGTACGCTACGTGATTGCGACGGACTTTTGATCACATCAAAATTCCGTGGCAATCGATCATCTGAGACTAAACTGCTAGATTTATAACATTCAAATTAGTTATCTCATAACTACTTGTGGATTCCAAATACTGTACCACATTCCAGATAAATAGACAATGTTAAACTTTCCGATCGAATAAACAAACACCCAAAATTTCCTAAATAGTTCTCAACACTTAAAATTAGTTTAAAACATCCATCACATGCCACAGTACCAATGGTCCAGCCGTAAAAGGGTCAAGCCAATGCCTCACATGTGGAACGTCGTACTGCCACAAACCCTAAGGTTTAGAGGCAGTTCAAGACGGTCACATAATCGAGTTAAGATTTGTTGTCTTCTAAAGGGTCACCGCGTTACTTGCACGACTTAAAACGTTCTTAAACTACGAAAAAATCCAACACTTGGAAATTTTCCGGCAGGGGAAAAAGTGAGTTATTGATATCCGTTCGAACTTTTTAACACGTTCTAAAAATTACCCGGACAAACTAAACGAAGTTATACTTTCCGATCGAATCAACGAGCTCCCATTACAACCCAGAAAACTCAACACTTGAGTATAATTAAAAATACCCAAAAGAATCAGGATATTGCTACGGTTATTACTGTGCAAAGAAATGACCCTAATGCCCATATACGGCCGCGGAACCGCCGCGCCATGCATGGTACGGCCGCGATTCCGCGGCGCAATGATGGATTTAATAGCGCGTATTTCGCAGTAATTCCTAAAATACCCTGCTAATTTTTCTGAGCATTTTTAATATGAAAAAATCAACATTTTTAGAAAATTTCCAGAAATTAGGGTTTTACAGGTATTCGGAGTTCAATCGGACTTTAAACTTCCTCTAGACTTTGCCTAAAACTCTAACTTGGCTCTGATACCACTGTAGGGTTACTAGGCACTCTCACAAGGGTCTACGAGGCATCAACCATGCCTGATTTAAATTTAGACGTGCCGAACAACCCTTAACAAGATCTTTAAACTAGAGATTAGGCGAAACAAAGTATGTTAAACACTTTAACATCTAAGAGTTTGGGATTACAACCTTTGTAGTCCGGTCCTTCGCTTCATAAGCTCCGTGTTGAGGTCCCTTCGCTGCGATCATCATGTATCCGGACTCTAGAGAGGTTCCACGAAGAGAATGATGCAAACTTGCTTCCGATCTTCGATAACTAAGATGATCTACCTTGAAGTTTCTTCAACACAAGCTCTCACTCACTAAATGAAGTGAACACCCTAATCTAAATGGATAGGATAGATTAGGATGATGAAGTAGGATTTTAGATCTATTTTATTTTCAAATTCTCACTCTTAATCATCACGAAATGAAAACCTAGAAAGCTTTCTCAAAGCTCAAGGTTGAAGAAGAAGAAGAAAAATGAATTAATTCCTTTTGTGATGAATAAGGAAAATGTTAATATGATTATAAATGTAACCATGGTCAAGGATGACAAGGATAACTCATGTAGAGATTTAACTAGGGCTAGGGTTTGGGTTGGGTTAAAGAATAAGTCACTTAAAATATCAACCATAATATCTTAGCACAAAACAAAAGAAAACCTTCTAGAAGGTTCAAGAAAGAACTAACCCAATTCAAACCCTAACCTTGTTTAATCTCCACTAAACATGTTGCATTAGTAATCATATTATGTTACAATATTATATATCACATATATAATATATTTTGTAACAAAAGAAAATAATACAATTAACATATATCGTATATATATCAATGTATTATCCGATGAGAAAATGAATCAATAAACCGAGCCAAATTGGATAATGTAATGCAATATATCATATATATTATTATACATTAAATTATCGAATCAACACTTGATCCGACAATCCGGCTATATCGAATATAACCGACTAATATATCATGTACCGATTCATCGAATCAACACTTGATCCGATGATCCGGCTCATTTCAAAATAACGCGAGAATATAATACGGTATCTCATATCGCATTATCCTCGGTCCTGTACATAACACATATATGCCCCTACTCCGTTTTGCCTGAGTCAAGAAACCTCTGTGTAGGACTCTAAAGAATCGTCAATACGCCGGCAGTAGGTGATGATCATATCAAACACCCACAAGCTGTAAGCGGTCAGCTAAACGTAATAGCCACCCAGGTATTGAGCGATCAGAAGATCAACAAGCAAGCCTGTTCATTCTCCTGCGAATCCAATCAGTAACACTCCCGTACAGTCCGGTCTCATCTTCGGATATGTCGCATATCTCGCCTAGGGGTGGTAAACGTCAGACCCAAGTAGCTTGATAAGTCGTGTCGATATGAGGTCTATAACAGTTCGAGAAACTACTGATAACACTTACCAGTAAATCTCAGCAACCCTGGCCAGGGATTTCCAGTTATAGCCAATCGAACACAGCGCAACATCAACTCCCTATACCGGGAGAGACGAATCCCCTCCTATCGCTCATTGCCTCCATGTGATTCGGGACTGTACCCAAAAGCCACCTTTTTGCACACCCTCTTGGACGTGGTATGATGGAAATCAAAGCACAGTGAGAATCACACAAGACTCTATGACGATCTCGGGTCAACAGACTACTCTGTACCAGTGTAACCGGAGAACTGCCATCTGACGTGAGGTATAATACCATCTGGGAGTTCTCGGCGAGTCCGTCCAGTGTACCCAGTCTCTACTGAGCACCCATACATCATCATTGATGTCAAACACCGATGGATATGGGATCATCCATCGCCCATCATATGGGTCAAGATGCGTATACGCTAGTCTACTCTGGTGTATCGATGCCCTGTCTCGATACACCCTCGACTAGGAACAGTTATAGGATGTACTCGTCGACTACCGTGGCCCCACTAGTATGATCTCATCATAGTCCCAGTAGTCGAGTACATATCCTAAAGGCTTTATCAACATGTAACATAGAGACAACCAGAGTACATGTTAAGATAAAGTACAACCAGATAGCATACTATCATGTCGAGCAAGAAAGTCCTCCCTATATATGTCCAAGCATCCATTACAATATACATCATATGTACAGTAATGGCCTCTAGGTCATACATATAACTAACAGGAGATGCCTTCTCCAAAGAATCTGACGCAACTAAGATCTTTTCAAGGCAAGTTCGCTTACATATGAAGGTTGTCACGCTCCGCTTCCCAGTATACGGGCAGAGGACGCGACGAGGCCGCTATGTATTTACTCAGAAGTAAATAGGCTAAGCGTAACTAAGCAATATAAAAGAAATATACACAAGAGACAAATGTAAAAAACAGCAGCTTTATTTATTAACATTCTTTTACAGTACATGAAAACGTAAATACATGGAATGAAAAGAAATGCCTAAACAGTGGCATAACAGAAATGGAAAGTACTGAAATGAAATGTATAAGTATCTAGAGTTCTGGGTCGTAAGCTAGTTGGTCCAAATTCTCGTTGGTGGGCTCGATCTCCTGAAGGTCCGAATCACTTGACACCATTCTAAAGAAGAAAGAGAAGGAATATCGTCAGCGAACAATCGCTCGGTAAGTCCCAAAGATAAGGGAGAAATAGAATAGACAGAGAGAGTGTAACTTATAAAATTGTATTATATTGTTAACGCTGTTGTTTGTAGCTTAGTACAGAAGTGGCCAGTGTATACGAGAGGAGTCTTAGTAGACCAGAGACTAAGGTGGACGGAAAGTACAAGGAACCGTTTATGCCACGGTACAACATCAATAGAATACAGGTTAGGTGTCTTAATTCTTGCAGTCTCGTGCCACTTCTAACACCTTCCGTACCAATCTACCCCTTAAACCCCGCGATGTCTTGTTTGTATTGTATTGTAAATTGTAATGTCTTATATTATAAATTGTATAGATGGATGACTTGCCGAAACCATGATATCAATAAATGGTTATAACTGGAGAATCATGTAGATGGATGTATATCCATAGTTCGGTTCAGTCAAGTTGTATAGATTGATAGATTGAACAGATTGAATACATAGATTCATATTGAATTGTAATTTGTACTTGAATCATATTCAAGTCAGATTATTTACAATGAGACTCGGTCTGAGTCAGACAATTAGAAAAGAAATTGAAGTCCTGAATTAGGTTTTTGGTGTTATCGGTAACCGCTGCACATGGACGGCAGGATTTGTGTCTTTTTCAAAGACGATTACCATGTTGATAACACCGTTTGTTAAGTTGTCTACCTTAAATAGGCAAGCACCCATATCTCCGGCACCCTGAGGCTCAAGAGACCGGTCCCGCTTAAACCTATATTTACTAGGGTCCTTATTGTAATTTATAAAACTTGAGGGGGTTTTATGTAAAAATAATTTTTGTATAGTTTTCAAAATACAACTCAAGTATTTAATTATCATCTTTAGAATATTCATAGATATAGATTTTATATATGTGACATTTCTAATGAGTAGAACATAATTTCATAATATATGGTATTTAATTGTATAGTATTGAACTTGTATGGATTTGCATAGTATTTTCTTGTAAAGTGATTCTTTTGATTTAGAAAAGTCGGAATATTTATATTATATCAAAAATTAGATATTTTGATGATACATACATACATACATATATATATATATATATATATGTATATATATATATAATTTTAATTTATTATTTTTCTAGAAATCTCATTTTCTTAAGATATTTGTATTTTTAAACCTTTCGAGACCGTATGCTCCTTGTGGTGGTCTGCATCTCGCACTACTAAACCCGAGGATGTGCGATAAACCACACCATCCCGAACGGGTTCTAGCGGCGATTTGCAAAGATTTGTTTAAAATACATAATCTTGTAGAAAAAGGTTTTGTAGTTTATGATATTTATTTGTAAGAATCGTATTTCCGTATTCTAGTTTCCCAAGAGATATCGTGCTATGTAACATATGAGTGTTTTGAGGGGGTAGTTCATTACCTCATGAACTATCGAAAGGTATAGCAAAGAACTATGATGTTTAATGTCCAAACAAAACTATATGGAATTTTTCTGAAAAAGTGCGATAAAAATTACAATATGAATTCTTTTGCTATGAAACTTGTTCAATATGTTTTGTTAATATTTAATGGTCATGATGTGCAAGTATGGTATTGTTGTATTTAAGAAAATTGGAACTTTTTAAAGAAAACCGAATCGGAAGTCGGATTAACTCCGTTTCCGTCGGGTTATAGAATTACGAGTTTTCAGAATAGAAAAGAAAGGAGGGAGGAGGGACTTACTGGATTTTAGATTAGGGAAGAGGAAGAGGGAGTAGTAGGAGGTGCCAGTGCATCGTTTCGTCACCGGGAGCTCCTAGGGTCGTCGTCGGAAGTTCGTCGGAGCTTCGCCCTTCGCTAACTCCACTTGTACACAAAAGTTCTAGGGATTTTTCTTGAGAGTTTGGGCAGAGATTGTGAGTGAGTGGGTGTGAGATGGAGTGGTATTTATAGGAAAAGATTAGGGTTAGGGTTTGATAGAAAATGCATTAAAAATTATGCATTAAAATAGTTTTAATTAGGTTTTAAATTCTTTGGAATAATGCGGGTTTTTTAAACTGTACAGGGGTTATAAGGAGACCAAAAGGAATAGGAGTCAAAAAGAAAAATCGGTGATCCAACCGAGTCAACCCGGCACCGCCGGTTGAGTCGGCCGAGTCGCCGGCTCGAGTCGGCCGAGTCGCCGGCTCGAGTCGGCCGAGTCGGGCCGGGGCTCGTCGCCACGTGTCCCCCGTCGATTTGTCTACCCCCTGGACTCATTTGTTTTATATGTGATTTTTGGTTTTTACGAGTTATGCACGGGTAGACTCTTGGGCTTCTAAAAATTTAAAAGAAAACTAATTAAAAAAATAATGTGGCTAATGGGATTTGAACTCTGGTGATTTGGTTCAGCAGTGCAAGGTCTTACCAGTGAGCTACAAGCTCTTTCTTGCTGTTAAAAAGCAAAACAAATACTTATAGTACTCACAGAAAATGTAAATACTCTATGTATACATTAATTTTAAATGAATTTTATGTACACTAAAATTGGAGTTGTTACAGTTTACCCTCCTTACAAAAATTTCATCCTCGAAATTTACAATTTATTTTAAGGACTAGTTTACAAATAAGTGAGGATATCTTGCACGCATCTCATCTTCCCTTTCCCATGTCGATTCTCCTGGTGTGTCTTTTCTCCATATCACTCGAACCAAGTTGACTTCCTTATTCCGAAGTGACTTCACTTTCCTGTCCAGGATCTCCACAGGTTGTTGCTCATAAGATGAGTCGGGCTGTATAGTGAGCACGGAATGATCGAGAATATAGCTGGGGTCACTCACATACCTTCTGAGTTGGGATATGTAGAACACATTGTGCACTCCTTCCAATGAAGGTAGAAGTGCCAAGCGGTATGCCACTTCACCGACTCGTTCGAGTATGTCGAACGGTCCAATGTATCTCGGACTTAGCTTACCCCGTCTTCCAAATTGAATCACTCCACGGTTTGGACATATCTTTAAGAATACGTGATCTCCCGGCTGGAACTCTAAGTGACGTCGCTTTGCGTCAGCCCAGTGCTTCTATCGATCTTGGACTATGCGCATTCTTTCCCTGATAGTACGAACTACATCAACAGTTACTACTATCATCTCAGGTCCAAGAAGTTCCCTATCTCCGACATCGTCCCAACTTAATGGCGATCGACACTTCCTTCCATATAGCGCTGCAAAAGGTGCCAATTTTATGCTTGCTTAGTAGCTGTTGTTGTATGAAAAATCCACAAGATGTAGGTGATCTTCCCACGATCCTCCGAAGTCTAACATACACGCTCTGAGCATATCCTCTAAGATCTGAATAGTTCGCTTAGACTGACCATCTGTTTGTAGATGATAAGCCGTGCTGAAATTCAGACTTGTTCCCAAGCTCGCTTGCAGACTCTGCCAAAATTGCGATCGGAACCTGGTGTCACGATCGGAGACAATGCAGACCGGTACTCCATGAAATCTCACAATTTCCTATATGAGTTCATGGGTATCAGAGATAGTACATATTTGAAGAGTTTAAATCTTACTTAGATTCTTACATCCATGTACTTCTTTACTAATGTCTCAGTTGATTGGCCAACTCGAAATGGGATGAAGTGAGCTGACTTTGTGAGTCGATCCACAATAACCCATACCGCATCGTTACCCTTTGTGCTGCGAGGAAGTGCAGTCATAAAATCCATTGTGATGTGTTGCCACTTCCATTCTGGGATAGGTAACGGTTGAAGTAATCCAGCAGTCCTGTGATGTTCAGCTTTTACTTGCTGACGCACCAAGCATTTTGCGACACTTCAGGCTACTTCACACTTCATTCCATGCCATCAGTAATTCTGACGTAGATCTTTGTACATTTTTATACCTCCAGGGTGTACTGAGTAGGGAGAGCTGTGAGCTTCTTTCATTAACTCTTCCCGAACAGAACGTTTTGGTACACATAATCTACTGCCGTACCTCAAAGATCCGTCTTTATGGATGATGAAATCTGTTTTGAGTCCATTTTCTACTTGTTCTCTGATCTTTTTCAACTTAGCATCACTTGCTTGAGCTGATTTGATCTGATTGACAATGGTAGATTGAACTTGTAAATTCATCAAGCTTGAAGCGTTACCTGGCATGACTACTTCAATCTCCATCTGATACAAATCTTGTTGAAGCTTCCACTGAGCGGTGAGATTTGTTGCTAATGGTTGGCGACTATGGGCATCAGGTACCACATTCACCTTTCCCGGGTGATATTGCAGGTTGATATCAAAGTCCGCCATGAGTTATAACCATCGTCTCTGCCGCATATTAAGCTCTTTCTGAGTAAACACATATTTCAGACTCTTGTGATCTGTATATATGTTCACTCGTTCACCAAGAAGATAATGGCGCCAAATCTTAAGAGCAAAGATAACAGCTGCCAATTCCAAATCATGCATCGGATAATTGCGCTCATGAATCTTCAACTGTCTTGAAGCATAAGCCACAACCTTACCGTGCTGATGTAAAACACATCCTAATCCCTTACCGGATGCATCACAATGTACTTCGAAACCTCCAGATTGATCCGGTATAACGAGAATAGGTGTTGATGTCAACCTTGACTTGAGTTTTACGAAAGCCTGTTCACATGTTTCTGACCACACAAAGTCTTCATCTTTACGTGTGATCTTGGTCAGAGGTGTTGCTATCTTAGAAAAGCCTTCAATGAACCTTCAGTAATATCCAGCTAAACCCAAGAAACTTCGAATGTCTTTCACTGACATTGGTGTCGGTCATTCGCTTACTGCTAAAACTTTCGCTAGATCCACAGAGATTCCTTCGCCTGATACGATATGTCCAAGAAAACCAACTTGATCTAGCCAAAATTCACATTTGTTGTACTTGGCGTAGAGTTGATGTTGTCGTAGAGTTTCCAAGACAATTCGTAGATGCTCGGCATGTTCTTTCCGACTCGTAGAATACACCAGGATGCCATCGATGAAGATGACAACAAACCTGTCTAAGTACTCCCGGAAAACTTGGTTCATTAGGTCCATGAATATTGCTGGTGCGTTGGTCACTCCAAATGGCATCACAAGAAATTCGTAATATCCATAACGAGTTCTGAAAGCCGTTTTATGAATATCAGCTTCCTTGACCTTCACTTGATGATAACCTGAACGAAGATCTAATTTAGAGAAAACACAAGATCCACTTAGCTGATCGAATAAATCGTCGATACGCGGTAGCGGATACTTGTTCTTTATCGTTACTTCATTCAAGGCTCTATAATCGATGCACATTCTGTATGAACCTTCCTTCTTCTTCATAAGTAATAATGGTGATCCCCAACTTGAAGTGCTGGGACGAATCCATCTTTTCGCCAATAATTCGTCCAACTGAGTTCGGACCTCCTTCAAACCTTCCGGACTTAATCGATAAGGTACTTTAATCACCGGTTGTGCTCCTGGTACTAAATCAATGCTGAATTCAAGAGCTCGATCAGGAGGCAAACCTGATATATCGTCAGGAAACACATCGTTGAACTCTCGAACCACTTCTGGCTTTGATCCTTCCTCCGCTTGAGTTGCTGTAATTACTGCCTTCTTTGGTTTCGCCTTGTAAGTACATGGCTCCAGGGTACGGTCTCCACTTTTGAAATAAAAGACCGGATGGTATGGAATCTCGAATATTACCCTCCTTTGACGATAGTCAATGGTAGTATAAAATGTTCCGAGCAAATCCATACCTAGAACCACATCGAAGTTCGGTATGTCCAGTACTATGAAGTCAGCATAGAATTCTCTGCTGCAGACGACTACTGGACACAAGCTGTATCCCATTGTTACTTTTAGAACGCCATTTCCTGAACTGACATTCCAACTGGATACAAGCGGTGTGACTGGAATCGCATGAGTTCGGATGAACCGTTACGACATAAAGCAGTGAGATGCTCCAGTATCGAATAGTGCTAGTGCAGGAAGTGAGGCTACTAAGATTGTACCTAAGGTATGTGGGATATGTTTTAGGTATAGGAAAAATATGTGGGTAGGTATTAAGACTGAAAGGAAAAGCTTGAGAAGAAAGGGTTAACAGTGATAACTTGGCCAGTGGCCTCAGCTTCTTCCACGGTCATCGTAAAACCTGTCGCCTTGGTACATTCCCCCTGGCCGGAGGAGCATTCCTCGGAACGTTCCGTTGAGCTTGATGGAACTGGCGAGGAGGAGGTGCAGTCGGTGGTCCTCTAGGTGGTGGAGCAGGTAGTGCAAGTCTCGGAGCAGGTGCTTGGATGGATGGGCGTTGCGGGTAAGTGATTGCTGGCCTGGGTGCAGCAATTGGGTTGTGTATTATGGGTCAAGACCCAATATCATGAGTAGCTGAGCCGCAGAATAAGCAAAGACGGTTGGCTCACTGTCACGACCCGAAAGTACGGAACATGACCGGCACATAGACTACGGAACGTCTCGAAGCGTACGTAATCTAAGTAAGCCGAAAAACCCAGAAATCCAAACCAAGAAAAGTAGTAGAGTGAAGGAAAACCAATTTAAATCAAGTAGTTTAATAGCATAAGCCGAATTATGCGGTTTTTAAAAAAAACATCAAATATTTCCCGAAAATTTCGGCAGAGTCTCCTTTGTAAATACTGGCCCCCAAACGGGATACAACATGAATAGTATACGAAATCAATGAAAAGGCATCCCCAAGCGGGAGCTAGCTCTTCGTCAATCGACGGTCACAACCACACAAGCAATATAATATACAACGCCAACGGCGAGGATCAAAATTCCAAAAGGAAACTCAAAACCACAAGAAAACCACAGAAATATAACGCGCGACTCTAAGGTCGAACGAATAACATCACTGGTCTCTATCTCAAAATAAATACATGTTTGCTTGATGGAACTTCTAGATACAACTGAATAACAATATACAATGTATAATGATGGTACGATACAAATAAACCCACCTACTAGCAAGTCACCCGAACGAAACTGTACCCGCAAAGCCGTAAAGAAACCTGTACAGCGAAACCTATAAGAAACTGGGGCACAACGGGGGTGAGTTGCCAACTCGTGAATAGAAAAACATCTACGAAAAGAAATCGCATAAATAACGCAATCCTAGGTCAATGATCATAATATATCCTCAAATATATAACCAGCAACCCATAACAATGGTTAGGGCAAAAATCTAACCCAAGTGTAAATCCATGTGCCCGTGTCAGTGCCTCAGGTAGCAATGTATGAATGCATGAAACAGAATGCATGTACTGAAGAAAACTGCTTTCATAAATCAGTGAGATTTCTGTATTTTAAAAGTGAGGTACCATAAATGAAATCAGCATAAAACAGTGCCCAGCATCGACACAAAACAAGTGTCCAAATATCTCGATATCTCTGTATCACAATCTCTGTACCTCAATATCTCAAAATCTCAATCATAATATCTAGGGCGCCGTCAATCCAGACCGGCCCCTACCATCCATCTCAAGACCACGACGGTATCCTCCGGATATCCGACGCGTCGGGAAAAATCACCGGTCGGTAGTGCTCCCCTGCCAGGCTCAACGTCAACAACACGGCCTTCTTGCCCCGGGGTACCGCACCGGGCCCACCATGTACCCGAAACGGTTCATCCAACTCCTCGAATCGGGTCTCGAAATCCATCAGCAAACTCATGGTTGACGACTCATACATCATGGGAAAACCGCATTTTTTATTTAAAAAGAGAGAAAGCAGTTTATACATGTTTTGCGGTTTTCCTCCAAATCCAGAAAATATCATGGAAATCCGAATCATCAATAGCATGTAAAACCATGAATATAAGCATGAGAATGAATAACAGTATGCATGAAGCGACAAGTAATAACTATAATATCTAAGCTGGCATATAAGGTATGTACACTAATATTATGTCAAACTACTGGCTATCAAGCTAAGTTAAGAAATAATATTTTCTAAGGTGTACGTGACATGGCAATTACCGATGAAGATGTGTGTGAGCCGGCAAGTAAGTGTATGTGGTACATACGCATCATCGGTAATGGTGCTGGTGTCCTAACAGCATAATGTCAACAATGCAATATGAAATAACAATGTAAATATGCGATGCGGAGCGAGCAACCAAAATGAGCGGGAGCTAAATATTAAACAATGGTGCCATTTGAAATAACACGAATCGCGGGGTTTTGAAAATAGGGGCTACGGTGGTTTTTAAGAAAGGATACGTCTTTTGAAATATCCGTAGATCTCTTGACCTGTCTTTTAAAATACCCACGATCCGCCAGTTTTGAAATAGGTAGGAGTCTAATCTAATCTAACAACTACACTAAACTATACGGCTGAACTAACAAGCTGAACTACAGGTAAGGAAACCGCCTATCATCTGAGTCGATACATATACATACCTGTATATATACAGTCGGTGATCCCGCCTTAATAATATCATATCCGATACCATATCTATAAGCAGGCATCCCAAGTTAAGAGTGCGGATCAATCATCAATATAGCTCGTACGTAAATCCGTCGTACGGCATCCCAAATCTGGGTACGGGTCAATATCACATTCATCATACTATTCACCTGTTATCCTCTTTATCAAATATCATGATCGGGGTACTGATCTACGTCTAGTACAATACTGACACCGCCTAAGTATGCATGCACGTGTGTGAAACACTACGTCAAGACCCGTTACAACGTCATGTCGTATCTCAAATACGAACCCTGATATATCACCGATCTCACGGCCTCAAATCAAATCTCATCGAATCATCTTAAATCCCAAGTACATCCTCATTATCCATGCATGTGTATATGAATGTACATATGCATAATCCCATACCCACACATATATACATATACACATCCCAATCGGCACACAAGAAAGTAATGTATGCAAGTCTGTGTGTGCGTATGTGGGTATAACAACTACTCTAGGGTTTCGCAACTAACCCAAAGCTAATCCATGAACACATAACCATAACATGAATAAACATTCTCGTATCATAAAACACCTATATAAACATATATATATGAGCTACACTACGGACTGCGGGGGTGCTATACGCCATCCACCCGACTTCTCCCCGTAGATATAAATCTACTCACCTGGTCCTCGCTCGCCGGTGTCGACGTCGCCACGCGCTTGCTTGTCATCTCGAAGTCCACATGGGGGTACCTACATATCACCACGCATCGTATCGCATTAAAATCCGACTCATGACCAAAACGATACACGAATCCCACATAGGTCAAAACCTATGGTTGCTTTCACAAATCAACCCAAAAACCCTCGACGTCGGCGTACAAATGCCAAACCATCGAGAAAAACTCAAACGTATCAATCGTGGTTTCACAACACCTTAAATATATATATAAAATAGGGTTAAAATCATCAAAACATCAAATTCGCTTTAAAAGCTATTTTTCCAAAAACCTAATAAGCAAAATTAACCGCTTTAATACAACATCTTGATGTTTTAGCAAAACGAGTTGTCAAAATATTCACTAATTAGCTTAATTAGGCCACATAAACACTTACTAGATTTTTAATCTCGCTAAATTACATTAACCCAAAATTCAAGTTTGCAAGAAATATCGATTTTAATACTTTTTAAAGCAAAATTCACAATTCATCAATTAAGCTTGATTTTGCATATACTAAAATATTAAACCACAAATTATAATGTTAATAATGTCATGAAACCCAAATTAGAATTTTATCTCACCAAAATATATATATTTTAAAAACCTAGTTAACAAAATTAGCACAATTTTCCATTTTAGCTCAAAACTTGGTGTTTGAATCAAATTTAAATATTTTAACAATTCTAGTGGCCATAATTCTCATTAAAACATCTTAACTAAGCCACACAACCATTAACTAGATTTTAATCTCACTACTTTATATTAATTACAAAAATCTAGTTTGCAAACCAATCATAATTAGGACAATTTAATTTTAACAATTAACAAATTAGAACCTATATTAGGTTTTGTAAATCTTAAGATGTTAGACTACTCAAAGTAAACATGATTAAGAGATAAAACCCTAACCTTAATGTAATCCTCCTCTTGAATATTAAATTTTGAAATTAGAGCCATAATTACACACCTAATTAGTTGATTCAAAGCATTTAACTAACAATTAAACATTGGGGTTAGGATTTACCTCCACAAATCAAAAGATCAAACTTGAAATTTTAGCCTCCAAAACTTTCTTCCATGCTCCAAGATCCACGCTAGATTGGTTAAAGAATAATGGGTAAATGTTGGATTTGGGATTTGGGAGGTTTTAATTTGATTTTTTCTTGAATTTGAGAGCAATTTTGTGTTGGAAATGAAGTGGTAAAATTAGGGGCTGATCATGGGGAGGTCTCGGCCAGGTGGGGAGGGGATGAGTGAGGAGAGAGAGAGAGAATGGGGTTTGTGGCAAAAGTCAAACAAAACTCATACCCCAAAGTCAACACTTATACACTTTTTCTTTATTCATTCTTCTCTTTTGTTGTTTGCTTGGACTTTTCTTTTCTCAAGTGGGGAATTGGGGGCAGCAAGGGTTCGGCCACAATGGAAGTGGGGGTGGGTGAGTGTGGGTGTGTGTGTGGGATGAGGGAAAATGATAAATATTATACCCCAAATCTCCATTTACACTAAAAAAAAGCCTTTTTTCTTCAATAATTTCTAAACCGTTTTTGGCAAACGATTTCATTTCAAAAACCATATGATAAAATTTTATTTAAAGTTTTATGATGCACAAAATTTGTTTCAACTCATTCCAATTTGTAATTTTCCCTAATTAAATATATTAGTGACGGTTTAAAATAATATTAAAATAATTAATTTCGGAAAAATTTTCAGAAAATTTGAAATTTCACCAGTGGGTCAATAAACACCAAATACTAGCAATTACATAGCTAGAATATGTATATTTAATTTTATAATAAATATATTTGTATTTTGACTTTTTACCGAAAACACCCTTATTTTACCGATTTTTCGAAATTTCACCGAAACGATTTTCAAAACGTTACACTCACCCGCAGTCTTTCATCATATGTCTAGCTCTCTTACAGTAGGTACAAAAGGCTGTGCTGGGCCTGTTGTTCGGTACTCCCGCCCTCCTTGGCATAAATGGTGGTCTTGATAAGGCTCTTCCTGCCATCTGGGTGGCAGGGCACTTAACTCCGGCAGATTAAGCTTTGCCCCTCATCTTTACCACTGCCTCATAACGGCATGCAGCTTTCAGAGCCGATTCATGAGTCGGAAAATCTCATGTGGCTAGTGCAGCCTGGATCTCCGAATCCAAACCTTATTGAAATCGACAAGCTCTGATCTCATCCGTCGGTATCAGGTGTGCCGCAAATCTGCTAAAGTATTTGTGTTAGATGTGTAGTATGTGATATATTGAAAAATTGAATTATTGAGACATATCTTACCTACTGAGCATGGTGAACTCAGCGTCATTTTCATCTACTGACTTGGTCCACATTGAACCTTGTTGCAGATGGATGAACTGCAGTTCCATGTCGAAGCTGGTAGTCTCAGGTAAGTACTTTGCGTCTAACATGTCGTGGAAAGTCTTCCATTCGATGGGTTGATCAAAACAGCATTCTTCCGCCTTCCACCAAACCCGTGCATTGTCCGTGAGCTGTAGTTTCGCAACACGGACCCAGGCTATCTCTGGCACTTGTGCCGCTGCCAAATCGTCTTCGATGCTCTGAGCCCATTCCTCAGCTTCTAGAGGGCTCTCTTTTCCTGAGAACTGTTTGGGGTGCAAAGCCCTGAATTGTTTCACCTCAAGTGCTTCTGCCTCGGGACGGTTCATTAAAAAAGCAGTCTGCTGCTGCTGTCCTTCTAGGAGGCTATGAATCGCCTCAAGCAGAACCGTCTGCTCGTTGATCGGAGCAGTGATGGCAGGTGTGAGTGGTAGTGGTGGAGGTGTGTTGTTAACATTGGTGTTGGTGTTGTTTGGGGAATCCATAACCTTGAAAGAAAATTTTGGGTTAGGACAGATTCAAAGTATATGAAATGATAAAATTCAAGGAATATGAATTGTAAAGAATGTTTTAGTTGCTGATTCATGTGTTATATTGCTTAGGTTGTCCACGCAGAACTAGACTGCATGGTAGTGTTCCATACAGCTCTGACCTGCATGGGCCACCAACAAAACCTGTCACGCCCCGCTTCACAGTATACGGGCAGAGGACGCGACGAGGCCGCTACGTATTTACTCAGAAGTAAATACACTAAGCGTAACTAAGCAATATAAAAGAAATATACACAAGAGACAAATATAATGAACAGCAACTTTATTTATTAATATTCTTTTACAGTACATGGAAAATTAAATACATGGAATGAAAAGCAATGCCTAAATAGTGGCATAACAGAAATGGAAAGTATTGAAATGAAATGTACAAGTATCTAGAGTTCTGGGTCGTAAGCTAGTTGGTCCAAATCCTCGCTGGTGGGCTCGATCTCCTGAAAGTCCGAATCACCTTACAACATTCCAAAAAAGAAAGAGAAGGAATGTCGTCAGCGAACAATCGCTCGGTAAGTCCCAAATATAAGGAAGAAATAGAATAGACAGAGAGAGTGTAACTTATAGAATTATATTATATTGTTAACGCTGTTGTTTGTATCTTGGTACAGAAGAGGCCAGTATATACGAGAAGAGTCTTAGTAGACCAGAGACTAAGGTGGACGGAAAATACAAGGAACCGTTTATGCCACGGTACAACAGCAATGGAATACAGTTTAGGTGTCTTAATTCTTGCAGTTCATGCCACTTCTAACACTTTCCGTACCAATCTTCCCTTTAAACCCCGCGATATCTTATTTGTATTGTTTGTATTGTATTGTAAATTGTAATGTCTTGTATTATAGATTGTATAGATGAATGACTTGCCAAAACCATGATATCAGTAAATGGATATAACTAGAGAATCATGTAGATGGATGTATATCTATGGTTCGGTTCAGTCAAGTTGTATAAATTGATAGATTGAACAGATTGAATACATGGATTCATATTGAATTGTAGTTTGTACTTGAATTATATTCAAGTCAGATTATTTATAATGAGACTCGGTCTAAGTCAGACAATTAGAAAAGAAATTGAAGTCCTGAATTAGGTTTTTGGTGTTATCGGTAACCGCTGCACATGGACGGCAGGATTTGTGTCTTTTTCAAAGACGGTTACCGTGTTGATAACACCGTTTGTTAAGTTGTCTATCTTAAATAGGAAAGCACCCATATCTCCGGCTCCCTGAGGCTCAAGAGACTGGTCCCGCTTAAACCTATATTTACTAGGGTCCTTATTGTAATTTATAAAACTTGAGGGGGTTTTATGTAAAAATAATTTTTGTATAGTTTTCAAAATACACCTCAAGTATTTAATTATCGTTTTTAGAGTTTTCATAGATGTAGATTTTATATATGTGACATTTCTAGTGAGTAAAACCTAATTTTATAATATATGGTATTTAATTATAAAGTATTGAACTTGTATGGAATTGCATGGTATTTCATGTAAAGTGATTCTTTTGATTTAGAAAAGTTGGAATATTTATATTATATCAAAAATTAGATATTTTGATGATACATACATACATACTTACATACATACATACATATATATATAATAATTTTAATTTATTATTTTTCTAGAAATCTCATTTTCTTAAGATATTTGTATTTTTAAATCTTTCGAAACCGTATGCTCCTTGCGGAGGTCTGCATCTCGCACTACTAAGCCCGAGGATGTGCGATAATCCGCACCATCCCGAACGGGTTTCCTAAATAGGTTGTAGCGGCGCTTTGCAAAGATTTGTTTAAAATACATAATCTTGTAGAAAAAGGTTTTGTAGTTTATGGTATTTATTTGTAAGAATCGTATTTCCGTATTCTAGTTTCCCAAGAGATATCGTGTTATGTTACATATGAGTGTTGTGAGGAGGTAGGTTATTATCTCGTGAACTATCTAAAGGTATGGCAAGGAACTATGATATTTAATGTCAAAACTAAACTTTATGGTATTTTTCTGAAAAAGTGAATATGAATTCTTTTGCTATGAAACTTATTCAATATGTTTTATTAATGTTTAATGGTCATGATGTGCAAGTATGGTATTGTTATATTTAAGAAAATTGGAACTTTTTAAAGAAAACCGAATCGGAAGTCGGATTAACTCCGCTTCCGTCGGGTTTTAGAATTACGAGTTTTCAGAATAGAAAAGAGAAAAGGGGGGAAGGAATTACTGGATTCTTGATTAGGGAAGAGGAAGAGGGAGTGGTAGGAGGTGCCGGTGCGCCGTTTCGTCGCCGAGAGCTCCTAGGGTCGTCGTCGGAAGTTCGTCAGAGCTTCGCCCTTCGCTAACTCCACTTGTACACAAAAGTTCTAGGGATTTTTCTTGAGAGTTTTGGCAGAGATTGTGAGTGAGGGGGTGTGAGATGGAGTGGTATGTTAGTGTATATGCCCTAGAGGTCATTACTGGATCATACTAGTTTGTATATTACTTGATGGAAGCTTGGGATATTCACAGTTGTATATACAATCTTGCTCGAAATGGTAGTATGCTACTCGGTTTGTCTCTACTTCAATATGTGCATGTGTTTCTTTTAGCATATCGCTGATATACATATTAGTAGAGCCCTTAGGATCTTTGCTTGATTACCAGCGTTGTGATGGCGCTCGCACTCGTGGAGCTGGGTAATCTATAACCACATCCTTATACTGGTCCCTGGTCGTTGGACTATCGAGACAGGGCATCGATACTCCGGAGTAGACTAGCGTATGCGCTTCTCATCCCTGTGTGGGAGACGGTCTGTCCCACAGCCGTCAGTACGTCGTACTTGAGATAGTATACGGGTGCTCGTTAGGTTACGAGTACACTGGACAGGACTCGTCGGGAACTGTTGGTTGGTATTATACCTATCGTCAGTTATCAGTTCCCAGGTGACATGAGTACAGCTTAGTCCGTTGACTTGACACTGTCACTTCTCCTCGAGTGTGTTCCCACTGCACTTTGATTACTACCCTACCACGGCTCAAAGGAGTCGTGCAAACAGTTAGTTTTTGGGTGCAGTCCCGAAGCACTTGGAGGCAGTGACGGTTAGACAGGATTCGTCTCTCCCGGTATTGGGGGTTGACATCGCGCTGTGTCCAGAAGAGCCATTACATGAGTAGTCCCTGGCCAGGGCAAGCGAGATATACTGGTAGGTTTCCAGTGTTATCTCAGGGTGTTCTGGGCTACACTCCGACACGACTTGTACCGCTATTAGGGGACTGACGTTCACCGCCCCCCTAGGCCCGCCATGCGATGTATCAGACGAACAGACCGGACTGTATGGAGATTGTCACATACAGGCTCAGTAGGAGTTCAGATGGGGTTCACCTCGTCAGTCTTCTTAACGACATCTACCTGGGGACCGTTACGTACAGATAGTGCCGCTTGCGGTCTGTGGTTAAACCCACTGCCAGCGTAGTGTCGAGTCTTTAGAGTCCCACACAGAGAGCTATTCGCCTTTAGGCAAAATGAGTAGAGGTCGCATGGTTTTGCGACAGGGTTCGTTCACATCCGCGCACTTGTGCACGTTTGCTGTCCGGACAGCTTATACTAGCGGGCTTTGGTTTAAGCCGGATCCTAGTATATGATTTAGGATTGGTTTTTCTCATTGTATTCGTGTTCCTCGGATCACGAATACGGGTGCGTATGCACAGTTGCATGAGACAGAGGGAGAGGACTTTGATTAGGGTTAATGACTATTGTCATTTGTATTAACCTTAATGTTTATGTGTATATTATTGTTAATTAATAATTAGTTTAATAATTGTGCATGGTTATGGTTGTTGACCATTTGACCCACCTTGACTTGTTGACCTTGTTGACACTTTGACCATCATCATTTCTTTTGGAAGATGCTTTTTGATCCTTGCAAATTGAAATGATAATGGTCATGTCATGATTAACCATGACAATTATCTAGCTAATTATTTAATTAAAATAATATACATATATTAGTGAGAATGGTTCATATTATTCTCATTCTATCATATCCTTTCTCTCTCTTGTTCTTCCTCTCCCTCTCATGTGTTGAGAAACACTTGAGCTTGAGAAAAACCCTCTCTTGATCATCTTTACTCTCATCTAGGGTTCAAGGACTAGCACTTCTTGCATCCTAGTTACTTCTAGCTTGGAGTTGAAGCCAAAGGTTGAGGCTTTCGGGTGGATCTTTCTTCGACGTGAGAAGACGACCAAGATGACCTCCTTCTACCACTCCAAGGAACAAGGAGAGAAGGACTTAAAGCCCAAGGTATAACCTTTCTAGCACTTAGCTAGTTACTAGTTAGCTTTAGCAAGTTTTTGTTTAGCAAAGATCCTTCAAAGTGTAGTCCATGTTGCCTAAGTTCATAAAAATCCGATTTTTATTCCGTTGTCCGCCTCCTCGCAAGTACCGGGGTGGGCAACGTGGACTTACAGTGGTATCAGAGCCTAACTAAACATAAACTAGCTTGGTAGTGAAGTGTGTCGAAGTTCGAAACGGAAAAATCGAAAAACCAAAATATCAAAACCCTAGTTTTCTGTTAAAATTTTTTCTGGTCAAAACAAAATTTGTTATACTCCAAAAATCGTCTCAGGGTTTTGTGAAGAAAACCACCAAACCCGGTCCAGTGAGTCGTCTAAACCGCCGCGGTTCAGTGGCAATAGCAAGCTATTGCCGCGGAACCGCCGCCGTTTTGACTCTTCACTGAGTTGAGTTTGGTGCAATGTTCTTATGGGTTGGTTTTAGGATTTTTGAGATGGTTTATATGTGCCCAGGTTTTCCAGAATAGAAATTTGTTTTTGGGGGCCTATAAATCCGTATTTTTTTTTCGAACTTCAATACACTTTGACTATAAGGGTTATATCTGTGATGTTTGCATGTATTGAACGTCGGCTAATCGCTATATGTCAATTAGTCGGGGTTATACATATCTGTGATCTGTGATTGATACTGGTTTGTGTATATGAATGGGTTGGATTGTCGCGGGTGAATAGCCGGGGTGGATGTGAGATGAGTATTGCTTTTTCTTTAATTCATTGTAACATGTAAATTTATGTAATATTATTATTTATATGGCCGCACAACCGGGTCGGGGTTGTAGCCGTCATTGTATAATTCTTTTTACTGTTTTTGCTCCTAGGATAGACCCATGGAGGGGGTGCACAAACTACCGGGCATCTCGAAGTGCCGAGTGGCCTACTCACGGTGTTGAGGGAGGTTGCTTCGCTTCGGGTACTTGGCGGGTAGTTTGCCTCACCCGTAGGGGTCTTGGGTGGGGTATTGGCTATTCACCGCGACCGTGTAATCCGCTTTTCGTTGCAGACTCGAACGGATTGCGGATTCCTAGTATATCCAATGTATTCATCTGTGATCTGTAATGTCTATCATTGCTATATATTTATATATGATAACTATTTAGGCGTTGCTTATGTTTTACAGCCACGCTAGCCCAGCCCCCGCTCTGTCGTTAGTTAAGTAACCTAACGGGTGATGACGGGGCCCCGTGGCGAATGCGAATGGCATAAGCGTACGTCATATTTTGGTTGTTTTCTGCAATGGTAGGATTAAATGATGGGACGCATTAAAAGAACTAATGCAAGAAAATAAACCAAGTAAAAGTCGATTGGAACACTTTGAAAACCACTCGGTTCTTTTCAAAACTAAACTTTTAAACGCGGAGCTTGAACCACTCCTTTTAAAAGCTATCTCGTTCCATCGATTATATCAAGTTCACTACGTTCACGGTTTCGCCAAAACCATCCGTAGCCCTCCGTCGTTTCGTATGGATAGTCGATAGTATTCAAGCTGTGTTTGTTGGCCAAAGTCAAGGCACAGTGTTTGGTAGCTATTGGGTATTCATATGTAGCATAGATAGATGCGTTGATTTGGGACAGTCGTACTACCTTGTTGGCCAAAGTCAAGGGTATGTGCGGGTGGGTTCAAATTAACCTGGATAATGATGGGTAGAACTTGACATGTGACTTCTGATTTGTTGGCCAAAGTCAAGGTCATAAGAGCATGGGGCAAAAATCCACATCGGGAGTTTCATAAGTACTGAAACTTGCTAGCGCTGCATACCATTTGGAGTGTGATAATTCTGGTAGGATTCCTTCGGTTTTATCACGCGATAATATTTGGATCCCGATCCTACTGTGAGTATATGCTACTCCTCGGGAAAACTCTCACTTAACGATCAATGCTATAAACCTAGTAGGTGTCTAGAAAGGTGTTAGCGGGACTACGCCCACAGGGAAAAGAGGTTACTTAATTAAGGAACTTCGCGAAAGCGTTGGAAAACCTCCCTCGAAGTACCGACACTGGCCTGGCTGAACGGTTAAGCAAGTATTGTACGGTGAGAAAGATCCCGACTAATTCTTCCTTTGTGGTTTGAGGAGGGATTCGAGAGACAGTGGGAGCCATCCTGTTTAGATAAATTAAAAACCAATCTAAACTTGCAAGAGCATCATGCTAAGTGTTTTCTTCTCTCTCTCTTAATTTCAGCGACCCAGTGACCGCACCTAGGTTACATCTAGATAATAAAATGACTGAATCTGACTGTTATAACTGGCAAAGGTCTGTCCAGATGTCCATTTCCCAGGATAAGCTGGGACACCTCTTGACTGATCCAACCCCTGCCGTCTCAGGTCCAGTTTCCCCTGTCACGGATATTGATATTCGTAGGACATCGGAAGAAGACTGTGCGAAAGCCAAGTGCCTCGTGTTAGCCTCAGTTGATGGTATATACCAGAGGCAGCACGAGAAGATGAACTCAGCTTCTATCTTCCTCCATAACAAAGTTTTATATGGAGAGCAATCTCGTATCGCAAGATATGAGACCTCGAACGAATTGCTTCCAGCGAGGTTGGCTATCGGGTCATCTGTAGGGGGCAACGTCCTTACAGAGACCAGCTCTTTTGAGCTCTCGGACCTGAAGACCACGTTGAAGAACGGGTCAGATGCTGACTCAGTTCGACAGTCTCTACCTACTACCCTAAAGGAAACTAGGGAAGTAGAAAGAAAGAGAAGGGCAGAAGTTTCGGGAATGGATGCGGTAAAAGAGGGATGTTCCTATTGTTGCGGGAATGAACATGGACAGAAGGATTGCAGGGCTTGCAAAGCCAGTAGCCAGAATTCGAAGCATGTTGTGGCTTCGGCTTCGGGTGTGTTTGTGATTGAGAACTGTATGTCAGTTAACCCTACTTCCTGGGTATTGGATACCAGATCAGGATCTCATATCTGTAATTCGTTACAGGCTTTGAGAAACCGTAGGGTTATCAGGAAAGGTGATATGACTCTCAGGGTTGCTAACGGAATGAGCATGTATGCTGAATCCATAGGGGAATATCATCTAGGACTGACAACTGGGCAGATATTGATTCTGCGTGACTGTTTTTATGTGCCAGGTGCGACTTGTAACATCATATCTGTATCCTTACTTTCTAAGGAAGGATATGATTTTACTTTTGTAAGCGATGTAGTAAACATCCACCTAAATCAAGTACTGATTGGGTCAGGTACATTGAAATACGGTATATACGTTTTGAATCAAGCTCAGGTCTTCAATGTCCAGAACACACTTAAAAGAAAGTCTCCGGAATTAAATCAGGCTTTCTTATGGCATTGTAGACTGGGTCACATTAATGAGACACGGTTGACAAAGTTACATAAAGAAGGATACTTGGATCCGTTCGAGTATCAGTCTTATGCCACTTGTGAATCATGTCTCATGGGAAAGATGACAAAGACTCCGTTCACTAGACACGGAGAAAGAGCGAGCGAGCTCTTGGGACTCATACACAGTGATGTGTGTGGTCCAATGTCTACACATGCGCGAAGTGGTTATTCATACTTCATTACTTTCACAGACGATTTCTCTAGGTATGGATATGTCTTCTTGATGAAGTACAAATCCGAGGCCTTTGAGAAATTTCAGGAATACAAGAATGAAGTTGAACAACAAACAGGCAAAAGTATCAAGACACTGAGATCTGATCGAGGTGGTGAATACTTGAGTTCCGAGTTTATGGGCTTCTTAAAAGAGAATGGAATTCTCTCTCAGCTTACTCCTCCATACACACCACAACACAACGGTGTATCGGAAAGGAGGAATCGAACCCTATTGGATATGGTTCGTTCCATGATGAGTAAGGCTGAGTTGCCGCGATCCTTCTGGGGTTATGCACTAGAATCAGCTGCATACCTATTGAACCGAGTTCCAACTAAGACTGTGCCTACTACACCATATCAGATGTGGTGTGGGAAGATACCCTATCTTAATCACATTAAGACATGGGGATGTCCAGCTTTTGTAAAAAAGCAGCATGCGGACAAGCTCGAGGTACGTTCAGTACTGTGTAAGTTTGTGGGATACCCAAAGAGCTCCAAGGGGTATCTTTTCTATTACGCAGAGGAACAAAAGGTTTTTGTTTCTCGTCATGCCCGCTTCTTGGAAACTGAGTTTTTGGAAACCCAGATAAGTGGGAGCGCAATAGAACTGGAAGAAATTCCAGAACCACAAGCTATTACTGAAAGCTTAGTAGAACCAGAAGTTTCAAGAGAACAGGACATCCCAGCGCCACTCCGCAGGAGTAGTAGGCAGTCTCATCTGCCCGAGAGATACTACGGTTTTCTCATTGACGGGGATAGAGAGGATTGCACTATGGATTATGGTGAGCCTACTAGCTTCCAGCAAGCCATTCAGAGCGGTGACTCGGTAAAATGGCTGGATGCAATGCGGGCCGAGATGGAGTCTATGTACACCAACAAAGTTTGGACTTTGGACTTTGCTCCAGAAGGGGTAAAACCCGTAGGCTGCAAATGGATCTTCAGAAAGAAGATTGGTGTAGATGGGCAGGTTGAGACCTATAAAGCTAGACTTGTTGCAAAGGGTTTTCGTCAAAGACCTATTTGGACTATGACGAGACCTTTTCTCCAGTAGCTATGCTGAAATCCATTCGGATCCTTCTTGCATTGCTGCCTTCCACGATTATGAAATCTGGCAGATGGACATAAAGACGGCTTTCCTAAATGGAAATTTGGAAGAGTGCGTCTATATGGATCAGCCGGAGGGATTCAATCAGAGTGGGAGCAGCGGTAGAGTGTGCAAGTTGCTCAAGTCCATTTATGGACTTAAGCAGGCATCGCGGAGTTGGAACATCTGCTTTGATGATACTGTCAAAGAATTCGACTTTATCAAAAATCCAGATGAACCATGCATTTACAGTAAGATTGTAGGGAGAACTGTGGTTTTCCTCGTCTTGTACGTGGATGACATTCTCCTAATAGGAAATGATATTCCTATGCTACAGTCAGTCAAAGGATTCTTGTCGCAGAGGTTCTCCATGAAGGACCTGGGCGATGCCAACTACATTCTGGGGATCCAGATCTATCGTGATAGATCTAAGAGGATGTTGGGACTTTCATAGTCAAGGTACATCGACACCATACTGAAAAGATTCAGTATGGAAGATTCCAAGCGCGGTAATTTACCGGCTTGTCACGGGATCACCCTCTTCAAAGATATGTCTCCCAAGACTGATTTGGAAAGGGATCGCATGTCTATTATACCCTACGCTTCTGCGGTAGGCTCTATAATGTATGCGATGTTGTGTACCAGACCAGATGTAGCATACGCATTGAGCGTTGTAAGTCGGTATCAGTCGAACCCAGGGGAGAAACACTGGATAGCGGTAAAGAACATTCTCAAGTACCTGAGAAGGACTAAGGAGATGTTCTTGGTGTATGGCGGAAAAGACCTCCAGCTCGAGGCCTTTGCTGACTCCAGCTTCCAGAGTGACAAGGATGACTCCAAGTCCATGTCGGGTTATGTCTTTACCCTCAATGGAGGGGCGGTTTGCTGGAAGAGTTCCAAGCAGGAAACCGTTGCAGACTCAACTATGGAAGCGGAGTACATAGCTGCTTGCGATACCGCAAAGGAAGCTGTCTGGATGAAGAAGTTCCTCACGGAGCTTCAGGTGGTTCCTACCATTGTTGATCCAATACCGCTGTATTGCGACAACAACGGAGCTATAGCTTTAGCGAAGGAACCCAGGTCCCATCAGAAGTCCAGGCACATTTTGAGGCGGTACCACCTGATCAGGGAGATCATAGATCGCCAGGAGATCAAGGTGAAGAGAGTAAATACGGAGAACAACACTGCAGATCCACTCACGAAGGCCCTACACCAGACTCAGTTCGAGCGGCTGATCGAGATGATAGGTCTTCGATACGCCAGTACATGGCCTTAGTGCAAGTGGGAGATTGTTAGTGTATATGCCCTAGAGGCCATTACTGTATCATACTAGTTTGTATATTACTTGATGGAAGCTTAGGATATTCACAGTTGTATATACAATCTTGCTCGAAATGGTAGTATGCTACTTGGTTTGTCTCTACTTCAATATGTGCATGTGTTTCTTTTAGCATATCGCTGATATACATATTAGTAGAGCCCTTAGGATCTTTGCTTGATTACCAGCGTTATGATGGCGCTCGCACTCGTGGGAGCTTGGTAATCTATAAGCACATCCTTATACTGGTCCCTGGTCGTTGGACTATCGAGACAGGGCATCGATACTCCGGAGTAGACTAGCGTATGCGCTTCTCATCCCAGTATGGGAGACGGTCTGTCCCACAGCCGTCAGTACGTCGTACTTGAGATAGTATACGGGTGCTCGTTAGGTTACGAGTATACTGGACAGGACTCGTCGGGAACTGTTGGTTGGTATTATACCTATCGTCAGTTATCAGTTCCCAGGTGACATGAGTACAGCTTAGTCCGTTGACTTGACACTGTCACTTCGCCTCGAGTGTGTTCCCACTGCACTTTGATTACTACCCTACCACGGCTCAAAGGAGTCGTGCAAACAGGTAGTTTTTGGGTGCAGTCCCGAAGCACTTGGAGGCAGTGACGGTTAGACAGGATTCGTCTCTCCCGGTATTGGGGGTTGACATCGCGCTGTGTCCAGGAGAGCCATTACACGAGTAGTCCCTGGCCAGGGCAAGCGAGATATACTGGTAGGTTTCCAGTGTTATCTCAGGGTGTTCTGGGCTACACTCCGACACGACTTGTACCGCTATTAGGGGACTGACGTTCACCGCCCCCTTAGGCCCGCCATGCGATGTATCAGACGAACAGACCGGACTGTACGGAGATTGTCACATACAGGCTCAGTAGGAGTTCAGATGGGGTTCACCTCGTCAGTCTTCTTATCGACATCTACCTGGGGACCGTTACGTACAGCTAGTGCCACTTGCGGTCTGTAGTTAAACCCACTGCCAGCGTAGTGTCGAGTCTTTAGAGTCCCACACAGAGAGCTATTCGCCTTTAGGCAAAATGAGTAGAGGTCGCATGGTTTTGCGACAGGGTTCGTTCACAACCGCGCACTTGTGCACGTTTGCTGTCCGGACAGCTTATACTAGCGGGCTTTGGTATAATCCGGATCCTAGTATATGATTTGGGATTGGTTTTTCTCATTGTATTCGTGTTCCTCGGATCACGAATACGGGTGCGTATGCACAGTTGCTTGAGACAGAGGGAGAGGACTTTGATTAGGGTTAATGACTATTGTCATTTGTATTAACCCTAATGTTTATGTGTATATTATTATTAATTAATAATTAGTTTAATAATTGTGCATGGTTATGGTTGTTGACCATTTGACCCACCTTGACTTGTTGACCTTGTTGACACTTTGACCATCATCATTTCTTTTGGAAGATGCTTTTTGATCCTTGCAAATTGAAATGATAATGGTCATGTCATGATTAACCATGATAATTATCTAGCTAATTATTTAATTAAAATAATATACACTGTTCCCGCCAAAAATTTCCGTGCAAAAGAGTCCAAGGTATCAAATGGCAGCGATACGCTTAAGAAAATACGAACCAGTATCTTCCGGCCTGTATTTTGATAAACTCTCCAATGAAGAACTGTTAAATTATGATGGTATTGAAAGCATCTCGAAAAAACCTTCGATTTGATATATTATGGGCCTCATAATTCATTCGGGATCAAAAGTTATGAGGAAATGTGTTACGCACATGTGATCTAAGAAAGAAGATGCGAACCAGTATTTTCCGAGCTGTATTTTGACAAACTCCAGAATGAGAAATGGCTAAATTCTGATGGTATTGAAAGCATCTTGAAAAGACCTTCGATTTGATATATTATGGGCCTCATAATTCATCCGGGATCAAAAGTTATGAGCAAATGTCTATGCACATATGATCTAAGGAAGAAGATGCGAACCAGTATTTTCCGAGCTGTATTTTGACAAACTCCGGAACGAGAAATGGCTAAATTCTGATGATATTGAAAGAATCTCGAATAGACCTTCGATTTGATATATTATGGGCCTCATAATTCATCCGAGATCAAAAGTTATGAGCAAATGTGTTATACACGTGTAATCTAAAGTAATGCTCTACTACATGGGGAATGCATTTTTTAGTCCCACATCGGGAAAAGGAGGGCTGGGTTCTCTACCACTCCCATATAAATAAGAGGGGATACCTCTTAGAAAGGTAGAGTAAAATCCTTAAAGGATTCAATACTCAAAGGAGCTTAGTTCTCCAAGATAGGAGCATGCTCCTCCTCATAATGCGCATATGCGCATGCGCCATATGCGCTACGTGCAACGCACGTGTGTCCGCCATGCGGCACCACGTGTAACGCACATGCGCACTACATGAGAACATTTAATAATATTAAAAGGAGCCTGTTCTCCATATATAGAAGCCCTGCTTCTCATAATGCGCATGTGCGCTACGTGCAACGCACGTGTGCTCGCCACGCGCGCACCACGTGCAACGCACGTGCGCACCATATGAGAATATTTAATAATATTAAAAGGAGCATGCTCTCCCTATATAGAAGCCCTGCTTCTTCTCATAATGCGCATGTGCGCTACGTGCAACACACGTGTGCTCGCCACGCGCGCACCATGTGCAACGCACGTGCGCACCACGTGAAAACATTTAATAATATTAAAAGGAGCCTGTTCTCCATATATAGAAGCCCTGCTTCTCCTCATAATGCGCATGTGCGCCACGTGCAACGCACGTGTGCCCGCCACGCGCGCACCACGTGCAATGCACGTGCGCATCACATGAGAATATTCAATTAAAAGGAGACTCGTTCTCCATAGGAGCTTGCTCCCCCCATAATGCGCATATGCGCAAGATCCATATGCGCTACATGCAAATATGAGCGCCCAACACGTGCGACGCACGTGCGCCCAACATGTGCGATGCACGTGCGCCCAACACGTGCGATGCACGTGCGCGAACGCAAAGAAGCCTTTTCAGCAGCGAGAAGCTTAAGCACCAGCCTGTTCTTCCCCCCTAATGATTGAGACATGGTTCAAAGGGTACATCCCTCCACACCTTCGATATATGGCACTGTAATCTCTCAGTGTCGTCGGAGAGGTGGTGGGTCCCAACGACCAATGATCCTTCTTTCTAAAATAAAAAAAAAGAGAAGAAGAATGAACATTGTGAGAAATCAAGAACTTCAAACAGAGAGAATTCTGAAGAAATTTCAAGAAGAAAAAGGTAAAAGACCTTTAAGATAGAAGAATTTCTTCTAATAGATCATTGATCTAAGAACAAGATCAATGATCTTCAATAAAAAAACAAAAAAAATAATAGTGCTTTGCACTTATGAACCATTGGATCTCTGAGATCAAGAAAAACAAGAAATACTTGTTTTCTTTGATCTAAATTAGATCAAGAAATCAAACAGTGCTTTGCACTTTTTCATGAACCATTGGTTCTGCAATCTAAAAGATTCTCAAATTAATAGTGCCTTACACTTGCAAAACTGCACTGTTGCGCTCCTGGGTTGGCGCAAGCCACCAGAGAGCGCCACGTGTTAGCATCTGACTCACTTGCGCTGTGCGCTTTTAAGATAGAGCTTTGGTCTCTGAAACTGGCGCAACCCACCAGAGCGCGCCACGTGTCAGCAGCGCAAGCGCAGTGCATTGGCGTAGCGCACTGCGCCTGCGTGACACGTGTCAATACCACAAGCGCTTGCGCTCTTTGATTGGCGCAGAGCGCCTGATAAATGCAATGTATTTCTTTTGCTAAAGGGCGAGGCCCAAATCAAAAAGACCTAACAGGCCTAATAAAAAATGCCATGCATTTTAAAAGGGGCAGAGCCCAAACAAAATAGATGCTCTGCATCATTTATAAAAGGGCAGAGCCCAACCAAAACAAGAATAATACAGTGCATTACTAAAAAGGGGTAAAGCCCTAGCACAGGCCAAAGACAAAATATGTTGAAACTGGACTTAGCCCAATCATGGCCGTAAGTCCTCAAACTAAATTGACTGAGCACAGCTGCTCTCTTAAATCAATTTACATCCGGTTCGAGGGTACATCTCCGAACTCCTCTGACACCTATCGTTGTAATTCCTCAACGAGGTCAGAGAGGTGACGGGTCCCAACGACCACACATGAATACGGACTGCGGGGTCCTTAAACTCGTGGACCGGAACGTCCTTAAACTAATGTTGGACCGAAACGTCCTTAAACTAATGTCGGACCACCACGTCCCTAAACTGGAATATGGACCACCACGTCCCTAAACTGGAACATGGACCACCACGTCCCTAAACTGGAGCATGGACCGCAACGTCCCTAAACTACCTATGGACCGCTACGTCCCTAAACTGGAACAATAGAGCCTCCAAATGCTCTTTTGCCGGATCTAAACTATCCCGTTTAAGTTGATCTTAGCCCCCCAAACACGGCTAACGTATCCTTAAACATTCAAACGGACTATAAAACTCCAAATCAACCTTGGTTCAAGGGTACATCTCTGAACTCCTCTGACATCTGCCGTTGTAATCCTTCAACGACGTTAGAGAGGTGACGAGTCCCGATGGCCAGATATTAAATGGATTATCACGTTAAGTTGATCTTAGTGTCAAACAGGACTATCGTATCCTTAACGAACGTTTAAGTTGATCTTAGCCGCAATGCGACTAATGCATCCTTAAACTAAAAACACCAAACACAAATCTAAGTAAATACGGATTTGGACTAATCCACGTCCTACGGGCGACGGCATTACTCAGTCTCCGTATACAATCCACGGACAACCACAAACAAAACAAACACACACGACACGAAGTGAAATTCTGGAGAAGGAGAAAGTTGTTACCGCGATGCGGTAGCGTAATTAACTGCAGGGGCTTGCGCCTGCAGGGAAGAGCGTCCCCACAATCAAAAACCCCTCAAGCGAGGGGGAATCTGACGAAGTCTGCTACATCGGCCGCATCCGTCTAAACCTCCGATACACGGTGCCATAAATCAACTTGGTATCTTCGGAGAGGTGGACGGATAAAACCAAATAGCATCTGCCCCGAATCTCAGCGTCAGGACATCGCAGTCTTGTGCGCCGTCTTTCGGAGGGGAACAGATTCTGGGACGCCCGGTGGGACCTCTTCCTCTTTCCACTCCACACTTCATGTGTCGTCTTCGCGAACCAATCGCGGTTTGTTAAATGGTTGCCTTCGGATTTCAAGTTATTAAGATTTGGTCTTTTGTCTGGCGCAGAACTCAAGGTTCAATGGCCTCTAATTGCATCAACTGCTCGAAGTGCCAATGCAACAGATGCTCCACCTCACCAGGAGGTGTAGCATATGGGCCCCAAGCGGCTTCCTTCCTCGCTCTGCCGGTAGATCAGGTGACTCAAGCCACCACTGGCCTGTTCTTCGGGACCATGATCCCATCTACAATCTTCCCTGATCCAATACCTGCACCGGAAGTGAACAAGAAGTCGGTCTTCGACCAGCTTACTGCTACTACGACCCCTGTCAACGGGTCTCCCACTACCAAACCGACAGCCTCTGTTTTCACCAGGCTAGATCAGAACTCTAAATTGGCTGTCCCAAGGAAGGCAATAACTGCTGCTCCAGAAGTCGTCAAGGCGGCTTCCAATGTCAAAGAGTCAGTCTTTTCAAGACTGACGATTCCTGCTCCTGTCCCTGCTCGAGGATCTGTCTTCGATAGGTTGGATATCACACCTTAGAAGACAACCTCAGTCTTTAAGAGGTTAACACCGGCGGCGCCTCATTCAGACAGGGGGCAAAAGGAAGATGTCTCAATCTCCGAACCAGTCCCAACAGCTCGTCATGCTCGACGTTGCCATTGGTAACGAGTGAGGAAGGCAGGGGGCAACTCCCCCTCAGGGATATCTCCACCGGCTCCAGTGGTGGAAGTCAACGCTGCTGTTCCAACTGGGAACAGCTTTGAACTGCTGAGGAGGGTACGGAAGAATTCTCCAACCGCTACACTGAAAAGATCTCCTCCGCCTGCGGAGAGAGTTCCGGAAACAAAACAAGAACAGCCCCCTCAACGGCTGTCTTCAAAAATTTATAAAGTTTGGCGGAGGGTTCAAGACTCCGTGATTGACCCAGGTCACTCTCGTCGCCAGAAAAAGGCGAAGGTGGAAAAAGACAAGGACCGTCCCATTAAACAGCAGGGGACAGCAGCTGCTAGGGTGCCCCCTTCAACGGTTCCTTCAACCTCAACGGCCCACAAAAGAAGGAGGCCAGAGAAAACTCCCGCGTCAGCGGCAAAAGTTAAAAATGGTGAACCTAAATGCCCCAAGTCAGGGGGCATAACAGTTCATACGGTTTACATGGCATCGGGAAAAGAAGACAGCCGTGCATCCACGGGTCATAGACCGCTTACACGGTCAGTGACCAAGGCTCAGGAGCAGCAACAGAAGCTCCAGGAGATGATGAACGCTATGGCCGCACTTACAGGGCCAAAAGAGAACCCTGAAACGTCCTCAGATGAGCGCCAGGAGGAAGAAACCGACGCCGAATTCCTTCGTTGGATATTGGAGAAGAAGGACAAAGAGGCTGCTGAACAAGCAGCCAACATACAGCGTATGGGCCTCCTCTTCCAGGACATGATAGGGATGATGATACAACAAGATCCCCCGGCTGAAGAGCCCCCGATCGTCCTTGGAGACGATAGGGGAGAGACATCAAATCCTCCACCAGCTCTATCGACAGCTAAAGAGGATACAATCTCCAAAGCTGATTTGGATGAGTACATTGCCCAGCAAATACGGGTTCATCTTGCGACCGAAGCGGCCGGTCAGGTCGTAAAAACAGGGCGGCCATATCCAAGTTGGTACGATCAAATCAAGTACCCACCCGGTTACACAATTCCCAAGTTCCATGTCTACAAAGGGACGGGCAATCCTCACCAGCATGTTGCCCAGTTCAGGGCACTTTGCGGCAACACCGGCGGTGACGACAAGCTGTTGCTTCGCCAGTTTGTTGGAAGCTTATCAGATACGGCGTTCGAGTGGTACTCTGAGCTCCCGAATGACTCTATCAAGACCTTCGCGGAGATGGAGATGCTGTTTACTCAGCGTTTTGCAAGCGCCAGTGAACGCACACCGATGACGACACTGATTAACGCCAGGGTAAAGCCAGGCGAGACGTAGGTTCAGTACGTTATACGATGGCAGAACTTGTAGTCGAAGTGCAAGCAGCGCATTGAAGAAGCTCCCGCGGTGGGTATGTTTGTGGGAACCCTTGATCCGCAAGCAACCATCTCACAATTTATGATGTTTTTCAAGCCAACTACCTTCCAGGCCTTGATTGACAAACTAGCGCAAATGGATCAAATGGGCCATAAACCCCCTCTTCCAAGGCCGGACTCCCGAAATGACAAAGGGAAGGAAAAAGCGATCGTCGTCGCTAATGCTCAACAACAACCGAGCGACTCGAAGCCGGTTGCTCGTCAAAATAATATGCGCCCGTACGTACCCCTTGAGGATAGGATGGGACGTCCTTATTCCTTTCCCGCGATAAAACGAGGAGGTTATTCGAGCTGGCGTTGCGCAACAGACTCATAAATCTGCCGGATCCAAAAGGTCCGTTGCAACCAAGTGACGTCAACGAGCCCAACTACTGTCCTTATCATCGAGTACTAGGCCATCCGATCGAACACTGCTACGTTTTCAAAAATTGGCTTGAAAACCAGTACCGACAGGGCAAGTTCGCGTTATCTGACAAATGGAAGGTGAATCCCCCGCAGCCCCACACCTCTAAGGGGACGAATACGCTGGGGGAAACATGCTCCGTCATTGAAGAAGCTCCTTGGGAGGTTGTATTATCAGCCAAGACAAAGAGGATGCTAAACGATCTTCAGGCATGTCCAGCGATCAAGTGGAAGAACCCGTTGGAACCGCAGGTCATTGAGGGGATGTTGAAGCCGCATACAACTCCAAAGACCGATGGTGGTGGCTCAAGCACTTGCAGCCAGCCGTCAAAATCTTCGAAAAAGAAGAAGAAGAAATTTAAGAAGCCCGTGAAGCCTGGCGACAAGCGCACGGACTTACAAAAGCAAATTGACGCACTGGATGAATACAACCAAAAGGCACGGACTCCTATTACGCTCTAAGAGTTCCTCAATCACGTCTTTCAAGAAGAAGATGAGGGAGAAAGTTCATCGGATGAACCCGAGGAATATATGGCGATCTGTCATATGATCTCCCATTCGATCACGAACGATGAGGAAACTCCTGGCACTAAAACGCTGGGGGCAGATATCGAATCAAAAATTCCAGAGCTATCAGTTGAAATGATTGACGCGTTCCTTAACGAAGCTCGACTAAAAAGTAAAGCTGATCGAGAACAAGAGATGGCTATATTTGAAAGGGCCAAGCACCAGCGACTTGATGAAAGAGCTGAGACGATCCCGCTGGAGCAAAACACCTTCGCTACCGACAAAAGTCAATTCAAGATAAAGAAAAGGTTTGCTAAGGCCATATCAATGGGCATGAAGCTACCATCCTCTGAAGAAAAAATTACTGGTGAAATAGAAACGCACCCCTCATATTGCTTATATCATCAAAAGATTTCGCACCCCACTCAAGAGTGCAAAGCTTTCGATAGATGGTGGCAAGGATACGTTGCTCATCGACAACGCTTTAAGCGAGAAAAGCGCAAAACTCGTCGGGAATAAAGAAATACGACCGAAGGGCTTGAAAGAGCTACCGGCGATTGTCGCATGGTTAACACTGGCGGGCCACAAGTGCCTACATTCGGGAGCGATTCTGATGAAGAGCTGGAACTTGCCCCTCTCTTTAAAGAGTCCACTTCGGAAAAAGAAGAAGAACCGAAGGTCTGCGAAAATATTCGGCTGCGGAATCGGACGCTGCCTGAAAAGAACCTCGGACCCTCGAACAAAAAAGATAAAGGGAAAGAAAAGGACACTGAAGATATCGTCTTAGATGACCAAGTGGTGGAAGAGCTAGCTGCCAAAGACCCACCAAACAAGAATAAGGTGGATTACAACGTCTTAGCGCATCTGAGGAAGCTACCCTCACAGCTCAGCATTCATGACGCCCTTTTGTTATCAAAGGAGGCGAGAGACTCGTTGATTAAGGCACTCCAGGATCCGGAACAATTCCAAGCATGCCTGGCTGAGGAAAAGATGAAGGATGAGTTGGAGGAAGTGCACACGGCTGATGTCACTTTCGGCGATGAAGACCTTCTCCTTGGGACGTGCGAACACAATCGCCCTCTCTATGTCTCAGGATACTGCCACGATATTAAGATAGGCAAAATCCTGATCGACAATGGATCCTCTGTTAATCTCCTCAATATGCGGGTGTTAAAAGAAATCTGCATGAGCGTTCAGCACCTTGCTCGGGACAAGATCACCATCTCCGGGTTCGACTTCCAATCGTCAAAGACTCTTGGATCTGTGATACTGACGCTAAGCTTCGGGCTACTCGTCACGGACATTAAGTTCCACGTCATAGACGCCAAGACATGCTACAACGCTTTGCTCGGCCGACCATAGTTACACGAGTACAACATCATCCCTTCTACACAACATCAGTGTATGAAGTATTTTAAGGATGGTTTCGAGTATACCGTGACGGGAGAACTGAAACCGTTCTCTGTGAACGAAGTCCACAAATACGAAGATGCCAAATACTTCTTACCGGATTTCGAAGATACGGATAAGTGTCACAAGCCGGAGAATAAAACTAACGCCACCATCCCTGTCTTCGGCAGTGATACTGAGGAGGAAGAGGAGATGGTTTATTCGGGTCCGCCCCAACACAATAAGCCGGGACCATCAGCTCCTACATTGATCTTTGGCAGCGACTCGGAAGATGAAGTCCATACTGTATTCTCTGCTCGACCTTCCATACGAACGTCCGCTGACGAGGAGCAACTCGACCTTCCATACGAACGTCCGCTGACGAGGAGCAAAGTCTATAAGTCACCATAGTGCCGCTTAAACACAATAAAGAGCTGGACGCACTTAATATCTACAGTATAGAAGAGCTACAAACATTCTACATCCCTCCCAGGCGAGAAAGCGAGAAAGCAATTTTGTTCTACCGCTCTGAAGAAACCAAGGTGGAAAAAGAAACCTGGCATGGCGCGGATCCCACGCTCGACAGGCTTCAGCCTATCCGTCTTCCCAGATATTATACAGAGAGTTTGAAGAAGCTGCTGAAACGCCAGGGGATATCCTTCAAGCAGACCGTTCAGAAAGCCAAGTTCTATGACAAAGTCTGGAACGTTCCCGAGACTCAACGCAAACTGCCTAATGGGAAAATGGAAACAATTGGGCTTGGATACATCAGGTCAAAGAAACGAGAGTTACTACCCGGCTGCTACGTCGTGTAAAACCTTGATGAAGAAGCGGATGCTCAATGGGAGGACGCTAATCCTAAGCCAGTGAAAGTTCCAGATGCAAAGGAGCCCAGTCCGTCGTTTGAAGAACAAATGGACAAACTTATAAGGAAAGCTGGTCAAAAAGTCCGAGATGATCACAACAGCGAGACGGCCATCTACGAGAAAGCCAAGACGCAACGCCTTCTCCAACAGGCCGTGAAGGATGAAAATGCCGCTCCTTGTCAACCTGTTATAAAGAAGGCTCGGCGCAAAAGCAGAAATAAGTCGTAAGGCCAAAAAGGCGCTCAACAACAACAAAGCAGGGTTAAGAAGCCAGGCAAACGGGAGTCGAGCGTTATTGATCTATCCCTCATGAAGAAAATGGGTCGAGCGTACTCGTTTCCTCGGGACAAGACGAAGAAGATACTTGATCTTGCTCTAAAACATCAAATGCTTACACTGCCGGAGTCCAAAAACCCCGAACAAGCAGGCGAAGTCTCTGACCCAAACTATTGCTCTTACCATCGAGTAATAGGGCATCCTCTTGAAAATTGCTTCACCTTCAAGAATTGGGTTGAAGATCAGTACCGGCTCGACAAGTTCGCTCTGTCTGACAACTGGAGGGTAGCGCCGCCACAGAAGCACGAACCCAAAGCCACGAGAACAGAGCCAACTCCACATTGGGATTGGAAGCGGATTCGCACTTGTCACATGATAACAATATTAAAAGAAGGGCCCGAGAACATGGACGACCTTCCCTGGTGCTTCGAAAACAGCAATGATGAGGTGATTTCAGAATTTCCGCCAGCTCCGAAAGAACTGGAGGATGGAATACATACCACCGCAGATAACCTTAAGAAAATCGAGTTGGGGACGGCTGATGACCCACGGCCGATGTTTGTCAGTGAGCTGCTATCTGAAGAAAGGGTGACTGCGTTAAAAGACGTTCTTGTACAGCACAAAGATTGCTTTGCGTGGAACTATTCCGAGATGCCAGGACTAGATCCAGAAGTTGCTGTGCACAAATTAGCGATATCTCCGGACGTCAAGCCAGTTAAACAAGCACCAAGAAGAATGCGGCTCGAGCTTGAGATGAGCATCAACGCCGAGGTCAAAAAGTTAATCGACTCTGGCTTTATCCAGGAGGTTCAATATCCTGAATGGATCGCCAACATCGTCCCAGTGATGAAGAAAAATGGGACGGTACGCATATGCGTGGATTTTCGGGATCTCAACAAAGCCTGCCCGAAGGATGATTTCCCGGTGCCAGTCACCGAACTGATGATAGACAATACGTCCACTCATGAGGTTTTCTCCTTCATGGACGGCTCATCAGGGTATAATCAAATAAAGATGCATCCCGAAGACCAGAAGCACACCGCCTTCAGGACTCCGTTAGGTATATTCTATTATAAAGTGATGCCTTTCGGTTTAAAGAATGCCGGTGCCACTTATCAAAGGGCCATGACGAAGATCTTCGATGACCTTATACACGAAATCGTCGAATGCTATATCGACGACCTCGTTGTTAAAAGCAAATCATATGAGGAACATCTCGAGCATCTGAAGACCGTATTTCAACGCCTTCGGCAATACAACTTGAAGATGAACCCGCTCAAGTGTGCATTCGGAGTTTCCTCGGGCAAATTTTTAGGATTCATCGTCCGACACCGGGGTATAGAAATAGATCCGTCCAAGATCAAGGCGATCATGGAAATGCCTCCGCCGAGAACTCTCAAACAGCTGCGGTCTCTCCAAGGGAAGCTCGCGTATATACGGCGATTTATAGCCAACCTCTCAGGAAAGTGCCATCCTTACAGCCACCTGATGAAGAAGGGAACCCGTTCGTCTGGGATCAAAAATGCCAAAGTGCACTAGACGAGATCAAACAGTACCTGCAAAACCCTCCAGTGTTGGCTGCTCCGGTTAAGGGAAAGCCTCTCATTCTTTATACAACCGCCCTCGAAGGTTCTTTAAGCGCATTATGGGCACAAGAGAATGATCAAGGAAAAGAAAGAGCACTCTACTACCTAAGTCGAGTTCTACTGGGGGCAGAAAGCAACTACTCCCCCATCGAAAAACACTGCCTGGCATTGATCTTCGCGATAACAAAGCTCAGGCACTACGCGTTGGCGCATGAGGTCCGTCTCATTTCAAAGGTGGAGAGGTTGATACGTGATCGAAAACTCCATCAAGAGTAGGGCCCATTTAGCGAGTCGTCCCGTCAATATGGCCTTTGACATTAAGTATTTAAGGGCAGTGAAAGGCCAGGCCATCGCTGACTTCCTCGCTGAACATCCCATACCTGCCGATTCTCCTCTAAATTGCGATCTTCCAGACAAACATGCGTTTGATGCAATCGACGGTGGTTATACCCGATGGGAACTCTATTTTGATGGTGCATCTTCCATGTAGAAGCGCAAACAAAACACCCCTATAATCAAATCGGGGGTAGGCCTCATCTTTGTAACTCCACAAGGAGGGATAATGCGCTTCGCACTCTCCTTAACAGAGTCGAGGACAAACAATGAAGCTGAATATGAAGCCTTGATAGCAGGTCTTGAGATCGCCATCGACATGGGAATTGAAAATCTCCTCATATACGGGGATTCTCAACTGGTCGTTAGTCAAGTAAACGTCGACTACCAAACGTGCAAGCCGAAGTTGGTGAAGTACGGCGAAAAGGTGCAACAACTGTTGACCCAAATTCCTTCCTACACTTTGGAAAACATACCGCGCGCGGAAAACAGCAAAGCAGACGTATTGGCCAAACTTGCTAAAGAACTGGCTGACGAGAATCTCGATGACGTCAGAATCATGGTACAAAGCCGTCGTGTGCTTGCCCCAGCAGAAATATCTCCGGAATCATCCGAAGAAAAAGGAGCGAACGAGCAGACTACCCTGCAAGTAAAAGGTTGGGAAAAGGCTGAGGACTGGAGGAAAGTCTTCATAAACTACTTTAAGTCCCACCGAATGCCTGAAGAAGCGTCCACAAGACATCAGCTTATGAAACGAGCTTTGTCTTTCGCCTTTGTCAATGATACTCTGTACAAGAGGTCGTTTGATTCTCTGTGGCTGAGATGCTTAGGACCTGACGAAGCGAAAAGAGTCGTCCAGGAAGTTCACGACGGACTCTGCGGTTCTCACCAAGCGGGCCCAAAGATGAAGTTGAAGATCAAACGGATGGGCTACTATTGGCCCATAATGATCCAGGACTGCCTCGAATATGCGAAGTAATGCCATTCATGCCAAATTAATGGGGACTTCATCCATCAACATCCGAATCCACTACATCCAACGGTGGCTAGCTGGCCATTCGAAATGTGGGGGACTGATATAGTCGGCCCCATCGAACCAGCATCGTCTAGAGGACATCGTTTCATCGTAGCGACGACTGACTACTTCTCTAAGTGGGAAGAAGCAGTACCGTTAAGAGAAGTGAAGACGGAAAACATCCTCCACTTCTTCAAGACGCACGTCATATATCGGTTTGGAACTCCGCGACGGATCATCTACGATAACGGGCCAGCTTACAGAAGCCACAAGATCAGTCTCTTTGCGCAACAACATAATATAGACTGGAGATATTCCTCGGTTTATAATCCGCGAGCTAATGGTCTAGCTGAAGCCTTCAACAAGACCCTGACGAAAATCATGAAAAAGACGGTGTCACGAAATAAGAAAGACTGGCACGAGAAGCTGCAAGAAGCTCTTTGGGCGTATCGAACTACGTTCAAGACGGCCACGAACACAACGCCGTACGCGTTGGTGTTCGGTACAGAAGCAGTACTTCCCCTCGAAATAGAGCTACCCTCTCTACGAATGGCAGTCCACTACGAATTGACGAACGAAGAAAATGCTAACCTTCGGCTTGAGGAGCTTGATGCTCTTGAAGAAACACGGCTCATAGCGCAACAAAATCTGGAAGCTTATAAAGCAAAGATGACGCGCTCATATGAAAGATTAACCCGACCGAGAACATTCCGCCAAGGCGAACTTGTGCTAGTGGTCAAAAGGCCTATGATTCCCAATCGCGCCAAGCGAGGAAAATTCGAGCCAAACTATGAAGGCCCATACATCATAGATAAGGTCTACCAGGGTGGGGCCTATCTACTCATGGACATGCACGGTGAAAGGCCTTTCAGGCCAATAAACGGTCGCTTCCTAAAGAGATACTACGCTTAATGAGCCACAGCCTAGGTCAATGATAGATGACGACGACTATGTCCGCTCGCTATCTTCCTAAGCTCAAGCTTTATAAGCAGTAGCCGGCTTTCTCCATATCGGACCGAAATGTCCTTAAACTAATAACGGACCGAAATGTCCTTAAACTAATAACGGACCGAAACGTCTTTAAACTAATACCGCAGCATCCTTAGGCTGACGAGATGAATAAAAAAATATAATAAAAATAAAATAAAATAAAAAACGGTATGTCCATAAGCAAAAAGGGCACGGATGAAAACCCGAAAGGGCTCCGTGAGTAAAAACAGCAGGGCTACCGGCGAGTGTTCGTGAAAACCCGAAAGGGCGCGACCTCGTAAAAAAGAAGGAAAAAAAAGAATAATAAAAAAAACGGTATGCCCATAAGCAAAATGGGCACGGATGAAAACCCGAAAGGGCTCCGTGAGTAAAAACAGCAGGGCTACCGGCGAGTGTTCGTGAAAATCCGAAAGGGCGCGACCTCGTAAAAAAAATGTGTAGAAATAAAAAATAAAAAAAAACGGTATGTCCATAAGCAAAATGGGCACGGATGAAAACCCGAAAGGGCTCCGTGAGCAGGGCTACCGGCGAGTGTTTGTGAAAACCCGAAACGGCGCAACCTTGTTAAAGAACACTTACAAGATCCTCTCGACCTTGTAAGGAGAAACCACCCGCGTGAGATCCTTACGACTCACAAGGGAGCAACACACTTAGGGATCCCCACGATTCCTAAGGAGAAAATACTCTTGCGAGATCCTCACGACTCGTAAGGAGAACTCTCTTATGGGACCCTCACGGCCCATAAGATTTGAAAGTCTTAAGTTACAGAGACCTAAACCTGTGCTTAAGCAAACCCCCACAAAGTTCCAATATTGCCCTACAAGTGGTTCAATACTGACCCTTGTATACAATCTACGGGCGCGAATAAACATTTCCCTAATCAAGTCTCATCCGAGACTGGGGATATGTTCGCATGATGAACAGCCCTTATAAGTCCTCTCGACTTACAAGGAGAAAACCCTCCTGTAGGATCCTTACGACTTACAGAGGAAACGAACACTTAGGAATCCTCACGAGTCCTAAGGAGAAAATACACCTACAAGATCCTCACGACTTGTAGAGAGAAATAGCTTCGTGAAACCCTTACGGCTCATGAAGTCAAAAGCCTTAGCCGACAGGACCCTAACCCTAGTCGCTAAGCCACCTTTGTTCGACATCGACAGAGGCAGATGATGATTCGCTCCTGGTAATATCCCAGTTGTAGCGGTGCTGATGCCGAAATCGGTTTACAGCGAAAAGTAAATAGGCCGCACACGCATACGAAATAGCCGAAATGATAGGGCAACTTGCAATAAAAAGCAGCAAGTAAAAATGTATGCATACGAAATAGCCGAAATGATAGGGCAACTTGCAATAAAAAGCAGCAAGTAAAAATGTATGCATGCAAAATAGCCGAAATGATAGGGCAACTTGCAATAAAAAGCAGCAAGTAAAAATGTATGCATGCAAAATAGCCGAAATGATTGGGCAACTCGCTATAAAAAGCAGCGAGTAAAAATAAAATAAATAGCCGAAATGATTGGGCAACTCGCAATAAAAAGCAGCGAGTAAAAATAAAATAAATAGCCGAAATGATTGGGCAACTCGCAATAAAAAGCAGCGAGTAAAAATAAAATAAATAGCCGAAATGATTGGGCAACTCGCAATAAAAAACAGCGAGTAAAAATAAAATAAATAGCCGAAATGATTGGGCACCGCGAAAAATAGCCGAAATGATTGGGCAATCGCGACCTTCGCGATATAAAAGCTGAAATGATAGAGCATCGCGGAGATAAAACAAAAAAAAAGAATGATGATAAAACTCTGGCCCTACAGTTAAGACCACATCGGTCCCTGTATACAATCCAAGAGCGCAAACGAAAAGGGAACCATACTTTCCCAACAGGCTCCGCCAGAAGACGAAGCCAAATCTCGACGGTTCAGTCCAACTCCGAAGAAACCAGTGTCTTCAGCAAACTCCTCGACTCACGGATACAAACACTCCTTGACGAGAGCCTCCTGATCCGCGTCGACTCGCAGAGCCACCAGTGCCTCCGTGGGAAATCCTCGACTCGTTTCAAACCCCAAGGAAACAAATAATCCTTGGCGCTTGGGAAACAAATAATCCCTAGCAAACTCCTCGACTCACGGATACAAACACTCCTTGACGAGAGCCTCCTGATCCGCGTCGACTCGCAGAGCCACCAGTGCCTTCGTGGGAAATCCTCGACTCGTTTCAAACCCCAAGGAAACAAATAATCCTTGGCGCTTGGGAAACAAATAATCCCTAGCAAACTCCTCGACTCACGGATACAAACACTCCTTAACGAGAGCCTCCTGATCCGCGTCGACTCGCAGAGCCACCAGTGCCTCCGTGGGAAATCCTCGACTCGTTTCAAACCCCAAGGAAAAAAATAATCCTTGGCGCTTGGGAAACAAATAATCCCTAGCAAAACTCCTCGACTCACGGATACAAACACTCCTTGACGAGAGCTTCCTGATCCGCGTCGACCTGCAGAGCCACCAGTGCCTCCGTGGGAAATCCTCGACTCGTTTCAAACCCCAAGGAAATAAATAATCCTTGGCGCTTGGGAAACAAATAATCCCTAGCAAAACTCCTCGACTCACGGATACAAACACTCCTTGACGAGAGCTTCCTGATCCGCGTCGACCTGCAGAGCCACCAGTGCCTCCGTGGGAAATCCTCGACTCGTTTCGAACCCCAAGGAAACAAATAATCCTTGGCGCTTGGAAAACAAATAATCCCTAGCAAACTCCTTGACTCACGGATACAAACACTCCGTGACGAGAGCCTCTTGACCCACGCAGAGCCATCACTGTCTCTGCGGGAGAATTCCCGGTTCGTCTCAACTTGCAAGATGAAGTCTCAGGCAGCAAGGATTGAAAAGCTTGCTTCCTGAACAATGGGGCCCTGCAAGTCAATCCTAATGTTTATGTGTTTGTATTAGCCCTAATGTTTAATGACTATTGTCATTTGTATTAACCCTAATGTTTATGTGTATATTATTATTAATTAATAATTAGTTTAATAATTGTGCATGGTTATGGTTGTTGACCATTTGACCCACCTTGACTTGTTGACCTTGTTGACACTTTGACCATCATCATTTCTTTTGGAAGATGCTTTTTGATCCTTGCAGATTGAAATGATAATGGTCATGTCATGATTAACCTTGACAATTATCTAGCTAATTATTTAATTAAAATAATATACACTGTTCCCGCCAAAAATTTCCGTGCAAAAGAGTCCAAGGTATCAAATGGCAGCGATACGCTTAAGAAAATACGAACCAGTATCTTCCGGCCTGTATTTTGATAAACTCTCCAATGCAGAACTGTTAAATTATGATGGTATTGAAAGCATCTCGAAAAAACCTTCGATTTGATATATTATGAGCCTCATAATTCATTCGGGATCAAAAGTTATGAGGAAATGTGTTACGCACATGTGATCTAAGAAAGAAGATGCGAACCAGTATTTTCCGAGCTGTATTTTGATAAACTCCAGAATGAGAATTGGCTAAATTATGATGGTATTGAAAGCATCTTGAAAAGACCTTCGATTTGATATATTATGGGCCTCATAATTCATCCGGGATCAAAAGTTATGAGCAAATGTCTATGCACATGTGATCTAAGGAAGAAGATGCGAACCAGTATTTTCCGAGCTGTATTTTGACAAACTCCGGAACAAGAAATGGCTAAATTCTGATGATATTGAAAGAATCTCGAATAGACCTTCGATTTGATATATTATGGGCCTCATAATTAATCCGAGATCAAAAGTTATGAGCAAATGTGTTATACACGTGTAATCTAAAGTAATGCTCTACTACATGGGGAATGCATTTTTTAGTCCCACATCGGGAAAAGGAGGGCTGGGTTCTCTACCACTCCCATATAAATAAGAGGGGATACCTCTTAGAAAGGTAGAGTAAAATCCTTAAAGGATTCAATACTCAAAGGAGCTTAGTTCTCCAAGATAGGAGCATGCTCCTCCTCATAATGCGCATATGCGCAAGCGCCATGTGCGCTACGTGCAACGCACGTGTGTCCGCCATGCGGCACCACGTGCAACGCACATGCGCACTACATAAGAACATTTAATAATATTAAAAGGAGCCTGTTCTCCATATATAGAAGCCCTGCTTCTCATAATGCGCATGTGCGCTACGTGCAACGCACGTGTGCTCGCCACGCGCGCACCACGTGCAACGCACGTGCGCACCATATGAGAATATTTAATAATATTAAAAGGAGCATGCTCTCCCTATATAGAAGCCCTGCTTCTCCTCATAATGTGCATGTGCGCTACGTGCAATACACGTGTGCTCGCCACGCGCGCACCATGTGCAACGCACGTGCGCACCACGTGAGAACATTTAATAATATTAAAAGGAGCCTGTTCTCCATATATAGAAGCCCTGCTTCTTCTCATAATGCGCATGTGCGCCACGTGCAACGCACGTGTGCCCGCCACGCGCGCACCACGTGCAATGCACGTGCGCATCACATGAGAATATTCAATTAAAAGGAGACTCGTTCTCCATAGGAGCTTGCTCCCCCCATAATGCGCATATGCGCAAGATCCATGTGCGCTACGTGCAAATATGAGCGCCCAACACGTGCGACGCACGTGCGCACAACATGTGCGATGCACGTGCGCCCAACACGTGCGACGCACGTGCGCGAACGCAAAGAAGCCTTTTCAGCAGCGAGAAGCTTAAGCACCAGCCTGTTCTTCCCCCCTAATGATTGAGACATGGTTCAAAGGGTACATCCCTCCACACCTTCGATATATGGCACTGTAATCTCTCAGTGTCGTCGGAGAGGTGGTGGGTCCCAACGACCAATGATCCTTCTTTCTAAAATAAAAAAAAGAGAAGAAGAATGAACATTGTGAGAAATCAAGAACTTCAAACAGAGAGAATTCTGAAGAAATTTCAAGAAGAAAAAGGTAAAAGACCTTTAAGATAGAAGAATTTCTTCTAATAGATCATTGATCTAAGAACAAGATCAATGATCTTCAATAAAAAACAAAAAAAATAATAGTGCTTTGCACTTATGAACCATTGGATCTCTGAGATCAAGAAAAACAAGAAATACTTGTTTTCTTTGATCTAAATTAGATCAAGAAATCAAACAGTGCTTTGCACTTTTTCATGAACCATTGGTTCTGCAATCTAAAAGATTCTCAAATTAATAGTGCCTTACACTTGCAAAACTGCACTGTTGCGCTCCTGGGTTGGCGCAAGCCACCAGAGAGCGCCACGTGTTAGCATCTGACTCACTTGCGTTGTGCGCTTTTAAGATAGAGCTTTGGTCTCTGAAACTGGCGCAACCCACCAGAGCGCGCCACGTGTCAGCAGCGCAAGCGCAGTGCATTGGCGTAGCGCACTGCGCCTGCGTGACACGTGTCAATACCACAAGCGCTTGCGCTCTTTGATTGGCGCAGAGCGCCTGATAAATGCAATGTATTTCTTTTGCTAAAGGGCCAGGCCCAAATCAAAAAGACCTAACAGGCCTAATAAAAAATGCCATGCATTTTAAAAGGGACAGAGCCCAAACAAAATAGATGCTCTGCATCATTTATAAAAGGGCAGAGCCCAACCAAAACAAGAATAATACAGTGCATTACTAAAAAGGGGTAAAGCCCTAGCACAGGCCAAAGACAAAATATGTTGAAACTGGACTTAGCCCAATCATGGCCGTAAGTCCTCAAACTAAATTGACTGAGCACAGCTGCTCTCTTAAATCAATTTACATCCGGTTCGAGGGTACATCTCCGAACTCCTTTGACACCTATCGTTGTAATTCCTCAACGAGGTCAGAGAGGTGACGGGTCCCAACGACCACACATGAATACGGACTGCGGGGTCCTTAAACTCGTGGACCGGAACGTCCTTAAACTAATGTTGGACCGAAACGTCCTTAAACTAATGTTGGACCACCACGTCCCTAAACTGGAATATGGACCACCACGTCCCTAAACTGGAACATGGACCACCACGTCCCTAAACTGGAGCATGGACCGCAACGTCCCTAAACTACCTATGGACCGCTACGTCCCTAAACTGGAACAATAGAGCCTCCAAATGCTCTTTTGCCGGATCTAAACGATCCCGTTTAAGTTGATCTTAGCCCCCCAAACACGGCTAACGTATCCTTAAACATTCAAACGGACTATAAAACTCCAAATCAACCTTGGTTCAAGGGTACATCTCTGAACTCCTCTGACATCTGCCGTTGTAATCCTTCAACGACGTTAGAGAGGTGACGAGTCCCGATGGCCAGATATTAAATGGATTATCACGTTAAGTTGATCTTAGTGTCAAACAGGACTATCGTATCCTTAACGAACGTTTAAGTTGATCTTAGCCGCAATGCGACTAATGCATCCTTAAACTAAAAACACCAAACCCAAATCTAAGTAAATACGGATTTGGACTAATCCACGTCCTACGGGCGACGGCATTACTCAGTCTCCGTATACAATCCACGGGCAACCACAAACAAAACAAACACACACGACACGAAGTGAAATTCTGGAGAAGGAGAAAGTTGTTACCGCGATGCGGTAGCGTAATTAACTGCAGGGGCTTGCGCCTGCAGGGAAGAGCGTCCCCACAATCAAAAACCCCTCAAGCGAGGGGGAATCTGACGAAGTCTGCTACATCGGCCGCATCCGTCTAAACCTCCGATACACGGTGCCATAAATCAACTTGGTATCTTCGGAGAGGTGGACGGATAAAACCCAATAACATCTGCCCCGAATCTCAGCGTCACGACATCGCAGTCTTGTGCGCCGTCTTTCTATCAAGCTCTCTTCCTCTCATGTGTTGAGAAACACTTGAGCTTGAGAAAAACCCTCTCTTGATCATCTTTACTCTCATCTAGGGTTCAAGGACTAGCACTTCTTGCACCCTAGTTACTTCTAGCTTGGAGTTAAAGCCAAAGGTTGAGGCTTTTGGGTGGATCTTTCTTCGACGTGAGAAGACGACCAAGGTGACCTCCTTCCACCACTCCAAGGAACAAGGAGAGAAGGACTTAAAGCCCAAGGTATAACCTTTCTAGCACTTAGCTAGTTACTAGTTAGCTTTAGCAAGTTTTTGTTTAGCAAAGATCCTTCAAAGTGTAGTCCATGTTGCCTAAGTTCATAAAAATCCGATTTTTATTCCGTTTTCCGCCTCCCCGCAAGTACCGGGGTGGGCAACGTGGACTTACATGGTATTTATTAGAAAAGATTAGTGTTAGGGTTTGATAGAAAATGCATTAAAATAGTTTTAATTAGGTTTTTAATTATCTGGAATAATGCAGGGTTTTTAAACTGTACAGGGGTTATAAGGAGACCAAAAGACACGAGTCAAGAAGAAAAATCGGCGATCTGACCGAGTCAACCCTGCGCCGCCGGCCGAGTCGGATCGGGGCTCGTCGCCACGTGCCCCCCGTCGATTTGTCTACCCCCTGGACTCGTTTGTTTTATATGACTTTTGGTTTTTACGAGTTATGCACGTGTAGACTCTTGGGATTCTAAAAATTTAAAAGAAAACTAATTAAAAAATATAATGTGGCTAATGGGATTTGAACTCTGGTGCTTTAGTTCAGCAGTGTAAGGTCTAACCAGTGAGCTACAAGCTCTTTCTTGCTGTTAAAAGCAAAACAAATACTTATATTACTCACAGGAAATGTAAATACTCCAAGTATACATTAATTTTAAATGAATTTTATGTACACTAAAATTGGAGTTGTTACAAAGGTTCATCTCGAACCTATCGGGAAGATCCAGGCCCTTCTCGAAGCTCATGAAGAAATGAGCTCTTTTCGTCTGGGATGCCGAATGTTAAGAAGTATTCGAAAATATCAAACAGTACCTGTTGTATCCTCCAGTACTTGTTTCTCCCATCCTAAATAAACCGTTGATTCTTTATACCGCCACGCCAGATGAGTCACTCAGTGCGTTTCTTGCCCAGAACAACGAGGAGGGAAAAGAAAATGCCCTCTACTACCTCAGTCGAACTTTAGTCGGGGCGGAACACAACTATTCCCCGATCGAAAAGCAATCCATGGCTCTGATATTCGCTGTGAAGAAGCTGAGGCACTATTTGCTCGCTCATCGGATTTTGCTGATCTCTAAGGTCGACCCGCTCAAACATTTAATGACCAAAGCAAGCCTAGCCAGTAGAATGGCAAGATGGGCTATCACGCTACTTGAATTTGATATAATCTATACTCCTTAGAAAGCAGTAAAAGAGCAAGCCCTCGCCGACTTCCTTACTGCTCACCCCATACTAGAAGGGCCACCGCTCAATTGCGAGTTAGCCGACGAACAAGTGTGCATCTCAAGAATGATGAGCCATGCTGGGAGTTCTACTTCGATGGAGCCTCATCAATAAGGACCTTCAGCAAATCAAGCGTCCCGAAGATAAAAGCATGGATAGGATTGGTGTTCTTCACTCCATCAAGAGGACCCTACAATGTTTCTTCACTCTTACCGAGCCTCACACAAACAACGAGGATGGGTATGAAGCTCTGATAGCTGGTCTGGAGCTCGCCATAGAAATGGAAATCCTTCGGGTATGGATTTACGGTGACTCCCTCGTTGTTGTCAACCAAGTGAGCGGTGACTACAAGATATATAAGCCCGAGTTAGCTCGATACAGAAGCCGGGTGGTGGAACTCATGAAAAATTTCACTCACATTGAACTAATGAGAGTCCTTAGGGCGTTGAATGGAAAATACGACGTACTCGCTCGCCTAGCCAAAGAGCTCGCTGATCCCGACATGGATTAAATTCTGATCACAGTCAGGAGCCGGTAAATTCCGCCCCCAGTCTCTTTACGAGAAGAGGAAAGCGCAGAACAAAAGAGCAATCCAGCAGAAAAAGTTCTGATCGTTCAAGTCGAGCCCGATTGGAGAGAGCCCTTCATAAAGTACCTCCGATACGACAAGCTGCCCGAAGAAAAATCGGCGAGGGTTCATCTGAAGAAGAGAGCTCTCTGATACGTGTTTGTAAATAATATGCTATATCGCAGATCATTACCAACTCTGGCTCAGGTGTCTGTCATCGTCCGAAACCCAAAAAATCATGAAAGAAGTTCACTTGGGCGTCTGCGGAGCTTACCAATCTGGACCTAAAATGCGGTTTCAAATTAAACGTATTGGGTATTACTGGCCTACCATAATAAGGGATTGCAAAGTGCATGCGAAGAGGTGTCATCTCTGCCAAATTCACGGTGATTTCATTCACAAGCATCCCAATTCGCTGCATCCTACGGTGGTGTCATGGCCCTTCGAAGTTTTGGGCACCGACATAATTGGTCCAATTGATCCTCCGTCATCCAAAACCACCGGTTCATATTGGCCGCAACTGACTACTTCTCCAGATGGGCTGAAGCTGTCCCGCTAAAAGAAATCAGGACAGAAGATATTCTGACGTTTTTCCTGCATAATATTCTATACCGCTTCGTTATACCTAGAAGAATCATTTCTGACAATGAGCCTTCTTCCAAGAGCTTCAAAGTCTCAAGATTCGCTAGTCAACACAAGATAGACTGGAGATATTCCTCCATCTATAACCCAAGAGCTAATGGGCTAGCCGAAACCTTCAATAAAACCCTATGCAAGCTCCTGAGGAAAAATGTTTCAGCGAACAAGAGAGACTGGAATCTCAAGCTCCATGAGGCGTTATGGGCATATTATACCACGCACCGCACTCAAACTCAGTCCACTCCATACTCATTACTTTTCGGTGTGGAGGCAATCCTCCCCCTCGAAGTCGAAGTTCCAAGCCTACGAATGGCCATCCATCACGAGTTGACGGAGGAGGAAAACGTCTTCCTTCGGCTCAAAGACTCGACCCCCTCAAAGAAAAGAGGCTCGCGGTACAACAAAATCTTGAGCTATAACCAGCCTAAATGTCACGGGCCTTTGACAAGATGACCCATCTCCGTGCTTTCAAGAAAGGAGACTTGGTGTTGGTCCTCAAAAGACCGATCATCTCTAATTGACATGCCAAGGGAAATTTCGACCCAAATTGGAAAGGGCCATACGTCATCGAGAAAGTGTTCGACGGAGGATCCTTCCAACTAATAAGTGCCGAGGGAGAAAGGCCTACGCCATCCATCAATGGCCGATATCTCAAGAAATATTACGCGTGAATGCTCCAAGTCGCAGAAGAATTGAGCACACCGACCCTACGGTCTGGATCATACATCCTGTAAAACCGTATACAATCCACGGACGCAAATAATCCCTATCTCCCCCAAGCCCTATCGGCGAGACTACATCTGAAGTCCTACAGGCGATGAAGCATAAAAAAAGAGGAAAAAGGAGGGGAAAAAAGGTATGTCCACAAGCAAAACGGGCACGGATGAAAATCCGAAAGGGCTCCGTGAGTAAAAACAATGAGTTTGTGAAAACCCGAAAGGAAGAAAAGTCGTGAAAAGAGATGAAATACACTCACAAAGTCCTATCGACCTTGTGAGGAGAAATTCCCCACGTGAGATCCTTACGACTGACAAAAGAGAAACACACTTAGGAATCCCCACGATTCCTAGGGAGAAAATACACATGCGAGATCCTGTTGACTCGTAGGGAGAACATACATTTATGAGACCCTTACGGCTCATAAAATTGAAAAGCTTTAAGTTATAGGGATCTAAACCTGTCTCCTAAGCCATCACTCCCGAACGGGAAACGGCAAATGATGAGTCGCTCCTGGTATTACGCTTCAGTGTAAGTGGTGCTGATACCGACCCAAAACCCAAATCCCAAGTCTTCTCAGGGAAAATGATGAGTCGCTCCTGACATCGCTTCAGTGTTAGAGGTGCTGATACCGACCAAAAACCCAAATCCCATGTCTTCCCAGGGCAAATGATAAGTCGCTCCTGGCATTGCTTCAGTGTTAGCGGTGCTGATGCCGACCCAAAACTCAAACCCTAAGCTTTCCCAAAGGTAAATTATGAGTCGTTCCTGGCACTACGCTTCTGTGTTAGCGGTGCTGATGCTGACCCAAAAACCAAATCCCAAGTCCTCCCGAGACAAATGATGAGTTGCTCTTAACATTATTCCAATGCAACAATGCCGATGCTAAACAAAATCCAAATTCCAAGTTCCTCTCAAATTCAAAAGTCACGCCAAACAAGGCAGAAATCAAACAGATCAAATCAACATCCCATCCGGCAGCGCTCCCAAGCTCAAAAGTCCCGCTGGACGGGTAAGGAACTCCCTAAACAAATCAAATCAAACAAGTCAACCAATCACTTCATCGGTGGAGTCAAGCTCTACCTCAAAAACAAATCAATCCAGACACCGCAAAAAGCGGAGCAAGTCAACATCAATTCTGACACCACAGAAAGTGGAGCAAGTCAAATCAAATCCTAACACCGCACGAAGCGGAGCAAGTCAAATCAAATCCCGACACCGTAAGAAGCGAAGCAAGTCAACTTCAACCCCGATACCGCAAGAAGCGGAGCAAGTCAAATCAAGTATCGACCGTCCAAGTCGTAAAAATGGAATCACCGACCGTCCAAGTCGCAAAAAGGGCAGCACAACACCGACCGTCCAAGTCGCAAAAATGGCAGCACCGACCGTCCACGTCATTAAAAAGGGCAGCACCGACCATCCACGTCGCTAAAAGAGCAGCACCGACTATCCAAGTCGCTAAAATGGCAGCACCGGCCGTCCACGTCGCTAAAAGGGCATCACCGACCGTACACGTCGCTAAAACGGAAGCATGGATCGCCCGTATCGCTAATATGGCAGCACCTACCTTCCACGTCGCTAAAAGGGCAGCACAGACCGTCCACATCGCTAAAAGGGCAGCATCGACCGTCTGCGTTGTTAAAATGGCAGCACCGACCGTCCACGTCATTAAAATGGCAGCACCAACCATTCAAGTCGCTAAAAGGGCAGCGTCGACCGTCTACGTCGCTAAAAGGGCAGCACCGACTGTCCACGTCACTAAAAGGGCAGCACCGACCGTCTAATTCGCTAAAAGGGTAGCACCGACCGCCCACGTCGCTAAAATGGAAGCACCGACCGTCCAAGTCGCTAAAAGGGCAGTATCGACCGTCCACGTCACAAAAATGGCAGCGCCGACCCTCCGCAGGGAACCAAACCAAATCAATCCCCATATAGAATAAGATCTATCAATTTCATGCACACAACCCATACACGCGTTGTGCATTTATTGATGGGGGCACTTTGTTGGGGTTAAAAATTATACCTCGGTTGACCAAGTCAATGTCACCCCCAAGCCAAGTGGGCCCAAGCCCGAACCTAAGTCAAAGCAAGTGGGCCCGAGCCTAAGCAAGCGGGCCCAAGCCCAAGTCAAGACCGAGCATGGAAGGGGCCGGCTTCATGCCAAAAAGAAGGCGATAAATTAGTTTAAGTACATTTTTTAGAATAAAATGTATAAAAAATGGGCAAAAATCCAAAATTTTGTAAACTCTATGACTTATGTGCAAAAAGAAATAAGCACATGAGGCATGAGGATGCACAAATGCCATTTGGAGAAACCCAAGGGGCTATATGTAAAGTGTGTAGCCTATAAAGGCAACATGATGAGAAATCAATAACAACTTTCATTCTCTAAAAAAATCTCTAGGGTTTGTGCCTCCATCTTCTTTTTTTTAAGTTTTTTTTTTCTCTTCCTTTTCATTTCCAATTAAATCAAGAGCTTAGCTCTCTTTTTATCAAAACAAAATAAATTTTCACCATAAAACCCTCGAAGAGGAGTTCAGATCTCCCATCAAATCCCTAAATGGGAGTTTTTTTAACCTCGCCTCCCTTTTCCCCTAAGATCCAGCAAAAAGAAAGAAGGAGGAAGAAGACCCACCTCCAAAAATCCCACTTTGGAAGAATCCAAGGCTCAAGAGAGAAGAAGAAGGTCCCCTTTGATTATCTCCGAAGATCTTTGAGGAGTTCAACTCTAAAATCCAAATTCTTAAAGGAGTTTAACTCCAAATTCAGATCTTTAAGAAGTTTAACTCCAAATCCAAATATTTTGGGAGTTTAACTGCAAATCTACACCCAATTCCTGTTCAGGAGTTCAACTCCAAACCCAAAGGCTTAGTCCCTTTTTCCGCTGTGTTTCCAGCGGTCACGTGCCGCGCACGTGGCCCGCTTTCGCCCAGCGCCCACGCGCAAGGTACGTGGCCCACTGGTGCCCAGTGCCTATGAGCCACGCACGTGGCCTGCTGGCGCCCAGCGCCCACGCGCCACGCATGTGGCCCACTTGCGCCCAGCGGTCGCGTGTTGTCTAACACGTCCTTAGGATGCTCCTTACCCCTCTTTTTATCACACGCTCCACACTCAAAACACTTCCCTCGTTAGGAAAAAATTCTAACGGGGTGTTATCCAGCACCCCGCAAGAGGGCTACTAGCTTCCTTGACCCCCAGCGCGCTATTCGGGTAGCATGACCCCCGTAAACTCTGCGAGGCCCCCGATATGTCCAAAACACAATATACGCACACCGCACTTTGAGTTCGCATGACTAGTTTTACCCGTCAATCGAAAATTCTCTCGCTCTAAAAGTAAGGGGTAATTAACGGCAGCTTAGTCCGCGGATGCCGGAGATTCGGATCCCCACAACCGATAAACCCCGGCCTACCCCAGACAGGGGGATCTGTAATACGCCTGACAAGCGACGCGTATTTTCTATCTCAATAGGATGACGAAAAACACTCTACAGTAGGTTTAGCTTAGTTTGAGCTAGAATAATGTTTGTCATTTCCTTATGAACCTAACTTGATGTTTGATACTAAGATAATCAGCAACAACGTGGATTAGGGCGTTTAAATACGTTATTTGCGATTGTGTGCTAAATCCGTACTTCTCAGCCCTTGTCCTTCCGTTCTTGTCTCTTAATCCTCGCCTCCAAAAAACTAATCACAATCGGTCATAATTAGGAATCACCGCTATCATGGTAGGATATGGTGCCTAACAGAGCGGATTGCAAGTCGTTTGGTCGAAGTTCAAACTACTAGTTATCGGTTTTAAAGGAAGTGATCAAAACACTTCTCCTAGTCAAATTACCCATCTCCTACCCTTAACAAGTGATTAAATTACTCACGCATATTTGATAGTCGATGTCACACACTCCACAAGGTTTGTAGAGAGGCGGAATATAAAAAAAACAATTTTTTAACGGGCAACATCAACTAATCCTCAAGATCTACCATAAGCCCTACATAACAAAACTTGCATAGGTTGTAATCTACTATGGAAGTAATTATACACATGTGCTCATGTCCTTCGGGTCTTCTTATCCTTTTCTCAAGCTCCTTGTCCGTCGGGATTGAGCTTGGTCGTCGGCCTCCTTGTGTCAAAGACGATCCACCTGAGAGTCTATAGTTCAAACTCTAACATCAAAAGTGAGATAACTAAAGCACCTAGTTTCCTAATCTAAGTGGTTTAGTACATGTAGAGAATGTTTATTGGATTAGTGTAACATTTCAGAAAAATAAAATATTATTTTTGGGAATCTTTATAATTAAATAATAAACATTATGAATATTTTAATAATGCGGTATAATTAAAAACCGATAAATTGGGAAATATTTGAAAAATTATAGGAATTACGGAAATGAGGGTGTTCTATATGATTTAAGCAAATTATAATTCTTATGATTTAATTTATTCCATTTTAATGCTAATCGCGATTAAAAATCGCTAATCGCGCATTAAGCTTGATTTGTGCACATGACATGCACCAAGCCTTTTTTTCACACTCGTTACTTTTTTCTTTTGTAACCATGGTTTCATTTGGATTTCCTATTTCAAATGGTAAGATAAAGGAAAAGAAAATGAAAAGAAAAAGGAAATGGATTAGAAAATGAGGTATGGGCAAGAGAGAGAAAGGAGAGAGAGATGAGGGGTCAAACCTTGGACTTGGCTCATTCTTCTTCACTCATTTCATTCACCTTTCCCCTCTCCTCCTTCGTCCATGGTAGCACCCCCTCTTCCCCCTCCTCAAACACCTCATTTCACACCCAAAAACACACAAAAACCTCATCTCCACTTCTTTAAAAACATGCACAAGATCATTACAAGCAATTTCGACAAAGAAAGCAAGGATTTTGGAGACTTGGGGCAACTCAAGAATTTTCTTGAGTTGCCAAATGAGGTAATTTCTGCATCATTAGGATTGTATTTGAATTACTTTATCACCAATTCATGTTTAGAATCGTTTTAGCGAGGTTTTGTGAACTTAGGAAATTCCTAGATGAGGTTATGTGGGATTCTTGAGTTGTGAAGGTGTAAGTGAGGTTAGTAGTGACCTTAAAACCCCCCATGGTATTCAAAACCCAGACCATGGTTGAACTAAAACCTGAAACCCAAAAACAGAAACTTTTCATGTCGGTTTGTATATGATACAGTGGGTGCAGGGAAATCTGGACTGACCCGAGACCAATACTAGAAAAGCAAACAACTGTAGAGACCAAATTGGACCTCTACGAGGCCACCCTATGAAAACGAACCCCATCCCAGCCTAGAAAACCGAGGAGGACGGAATTCTTCGGTATGTGGCCGGCCAATCTGTAGAATTTGGGGTCCAGGTTCCTTCAGTAGGTCATATACATGCTATATATCACCCCAGTATTGTTTGTGCACCTAGTTTTCACCTGAAATAAAATCTGGAGCATGTTTTCAAAGTTGTTGCCTTATGTTTTTGCGATGTTTAAGAATTTTTGTTTTGATATTTGGGTTTGATATCGATCACTTGACGTTTGTACGTCTATATCGAGTGTTATTTGGTAGAATTGTGAGAGTTGACCATAGGTTTTGACCTATGTGAGATTCGTGTGTCGTTTCGATTGCGAATTGGATTTTAATGCGATACGATGTGTTATGATATGTAGGTACCCTCACGAAGACTTCGAGACGACAAGCGAGCACGTGGCGACATCAGTATCGGCAAGCGAAGATCAGATGAGTAGATCTATATCTACGGGGGAAGTCGGGTGGATGGCGTATAGCACCCCCGCAATTTGATGGAAACCGATATATAGGACATGGTTAGAGAAACTTATTCTAGGAAACTAATGGATGTGATTAAAGGTTTAGTATGACATGATATGGAAGGAATGATGTCTCGGTTTGACATATAAATAGGATATGAAATGTGAATGTGAATTCCGACTTATAGACATGTAGTTGCACTTAAGTACGTATGAGTTTTAGAGTAGCATGACATTTGATGTATAAGGTAGAATGTATATATATATATATATATATATATATATATATTGACTTAATGCGATGAGAAGGATATACGATGTGATATGAAGACTTGATGGATATGTTGGTATACGGATGCGAGTCGATTGAAATGATTGATACCTTTGCCGGTCCCTCGATATGAGATTGTTATGGATGCGACCTGGGATGTGGGTATATAGATATATATAAATGTTGTGAATCATGAGTGATATATCGTACGAGACGTTAGGTCCGTACCCCTCATTGTCATTTAGGATGACAGGATCCCCGATGGTTTAGTGCCACCGTACGATAATTTTCCGTACGTGATGAGTTTTATGATGATTGATCCGTACCCTTGACTAGAGAATACCGTACGATAGATTATACCATACGTGATGTTGTGAGGCTCGATACCGATTGATAGATTCACAGACTCGATCATGTTAGATACGTATACCTTATAGTTTTTAGCTGATGATTTACCTTTTGCTGCATTCATGCTACTTTCAGTGCATTGCATATACCTGTGCTAGTACACTTACACCATTATCGATGATGCGTATGTTACACTTACACAGATTTGCCGGCTCATACACTTCATCATCGATAATTGCCATGTCACTACACAGTAGGATTGTTGTATCATGATATGACCCCCTTGCATATGCACCTTATACGATGTTGCTTTTGACTTGGGAGAAATTGGGAACAGCAAGATATATTTTAAAACTGGATTCATTTAAAAAGGCGGCTTTCCCTAAACATGTGCATATTACTGATTCCATATTGCATGATATACGGATATGCTTACATTTCTGTTATATGTCGTATACAGCATGCTTTACGATCATACGCATTGAGATATGCTTTTTTCATGAGATTTCTGGATTTGAGAACCGTGGTTATTTCAAAAGAAAGTATGTATTGTTTTAAAAACCCGGTTTCTCTTGATATGATATTTCAGTGTGTCCACCATGGGTTTTCTCTGTTCTGAGACGTGTGATATGTGAAACCCGATTCGAGGAGGCGGATGATCCATTTGCGGGTTCATGGTGGACCCGGTATGGTTCCCCGGGGCAAGAAATGTTTTTCGTGGAGTAGACGATGAGCCTGGCAGGGTGGCTAGTACCAACCAGTGATTGGTTGGACCTGGCGGCTATCCGGAGGATACCGACCGGAGTCAAGAGATAATATGGGCCGATCCGGACTGACGAAACCCGAGAGATATGAGGATTTACGTGTCGATGCTGGGCACGGGTTTCATGATGTTTCGAGTGCCGATGCTGGACACTCAGGTTCCATGATCTGTTGTGTCGCGAGGGACACACATTGATTATATCCTCATATTTTCATGCATATGCTTTTATGATATTTACATGCATAATGTTGTTGTGTCATTGGTTGACACGTGGACGGGATCCACTTGCATACTTACATTGATCATATGGTTGGACGAGATCCACATGCATACATACATTGATCATATGGTTGGACGAGATCCACATGCATATATACATTGATTATATTGTTGGATGATATCCATATGCTGGTAGACATTTACTTATAGTTTTGGCACATATACAGACCCGGTCATCCTAAATATCATAGTTTTACCTTTATGATATAGTTGACCTAGGAGTCGTTGTTTATTCGATTTCTATCTGTAGATATTTTTCTACTCACGAGTTGGCAACTCACCCCCGTTGTGCCACAGTTCTTGCAGGTTGACCGCATGGATCAGTAGCGGTATCGCTGTCACACAGTTGCATTCGAGTGTTTGCATTGGTAAGTGGGACATTTGTATCGTGTCCACTCTTGTATTTACTATTCATATTGTATCTAGTCAACTCCATCAATCAAACTAGTATTTGTATAAGTAATGAGATTTAGTGAGACTTGTGGTTGCGAGACTTAGAGCGAGATGTATTCCGCTACTGGTGGTTTTGTTATCTTGCATATTTCTTTATCTCTTGTGGTGAACTTCATCGTTGGGCATCGTATACTTATATTTATGCTTTACGTGGTTGTGGATCCGCCGTTTGGCGAAGAGCTAGCTCCCGCTTAGGGATGCCTTTTATTATTATCATGTATTATGGTTTTGGATCAAAAAATTACAAAGAAGGTGCTGCCCAAATTTTTCAAAAGACGAAACATGTTTTCAAACTAGTAAATTTCACTTGCATTATTCATTTTCCTTTCCTATGCATTTAAGAAAACTTGATTTCGTTATACCTTATTTCAAAACTCCACCTCCTTTATTTTCTTAAAAAGGTTTAGATTTCTGGGTTGGCTTACTTGAATTACGTTACGCCTTTAGACGTTACGTGATTTAAGTGCCGGTCACGAGCTAATATTTCGAGTCGTGACAAAGTTGGTATCAGAGCTGCTAGGTTTAACCTTGGTTCGAGTCTATGTTTGACTATACGGAGTCTAGGGCGGGTGTATATTTCGGAACCTAAACTTGACATTACGGAACTTAGAGTTGAACGGGAGGGTATTAGAGCCGAACTTTCGTTTCGTAGGCTGACCCTGATTGATAGAGTAGGTAAATTGGGTAGAGTGACGTACCGTACGTATGTTCCGCGGCATATTTACGATAAGATACTCCACTTAAGGAACCTTAGGATGTGCATATTTTGAGATCTGTGATTCTTTTCGTACCCATGATTATACATCTATTTGAGATCCTTGATCCTGTTCGTTTCCATGATCATACTTTCATTGATTTTGTTTCTTCTTATGATCATGTATCCATTCTGGATCTGTCGCTTCCTTTCATGCCCTTGATCTGTTTTCATCGAGACACGCTTGAGGTTCCTGTCACCATGGTTTGAGCGCAGATTGGGCTGCTGCTAGTGTTGCGGTCAGGGCGAGCTCGTCAGGGACGAGGACTGACCTTCGTGTTTTCTGGGTACATGGGAACGTCTCGATGTAGTGTGGTGTTGTGACCTCTCGGATGAGGCGAGTGTTTGGTTTTGCACCGGATGGTCGGGCCATTGATTGAGGCTGCCTGTTGTGAGAGGACTGTTGATGTACAGCATACCTCAGAGATTGTGATGTCGTCTACCGGTCAGACAGATGACCCAGCTGTTGCTGAGATTGATAGGATGTCGCTTCCAAAGCTTACGAGCTGAGACTGCTGGAGCTTCCAGACAGAAATACGATAGATGATAGCCAGTCTATCCTGAGTTGAGAGACGAGGATGATTCGTCAGGTTGATGCGCCGACGCGGGCCCAGTTGAGTTGAAGATTTCCAGTGTGGAGAGTCTTACTCAGATCTGGAGTAGACCGCTCCAGAGATGACCGTTGATGTATCGTCCTTCCTGGAGGATTGAGGCATTGTTTAGCATGCGGACGAAGGGTATTCACATGTCGGCTAGGCAAAGCTAAAGAGTTCGAGCGAGTGTCAGAAACCCATTTTTCCAAGTTTAAAGTGTTCGGAGGAACATGCAAGTGTTTCTGTGGACTCTCTAGAAGAATAAAACCCTAACTCGACATGATAACCATGGAACCGCTTTTGAACCTAAGGGTTTGCGGCAGTTTAGCGGTGCCATCAGTGAGGCTTGGGTTTGCCCTTCTACGGCTGGTCCAAAGGTATTGTGGTATGTACCAGATATTTTTAGACTGTGCTCAGGTGTTGAGCCTTCAGGAAATTTTGGGATCTCGATGACTCGATTGAAAAGTTTGACGTCGTCCAGATATCATGTGATAGGAGACCAGTAAGCTGACCAGCTTCGGATAGAGGACCTCACCCAGATGCGGTGTGAGTTGATCGAGGACGGGCGAGTATTGAGTATTCCTCCGATGGTTGAGACGAGTCCCCGAGGACGTGTTCGGCTAGAGATCTTCTATAGGGTGATGAAGATACCGAGTTCATGATTTCGAGTCTGTGTGAGAGACTTCGGATTGACTGTAGCCGAGAACATTTGCAGTACGCAGATAGCGTGACGTCAAAGTGGACGATGATACAGATGAGTGGGGCAAGAGGTTCATGCAAGATGCTGACGAGCTGTTGCTACTCCCCGTCGAGATTAGAGATCTGATATGCATACAGAGGCGTTGGAATGCGGCCAATTCCTGAGGAAATGTTGTGCTGAGAACGCAGATGTGCAGAAAGCGAGAAAGATTATGCAAGAGTACCAGCCTCCGTATAGTTCGGCATAGGAGAGATTGGAAGAGACCCTGAGCAGGTTCCTTCCACGACACTGCTGCTATGAGATTTGCACTCAGGATCAGTTGTGTCACATGTATTCAGAGGGCCAGAGACCGACGCCAGTGACGTGCTGTTTTACGAGTGGTCGTGATGATTGGCCGAGAGATGACCAGAGAAGTGCCAGAACGGAATCGTTCCCGTTAGCACACCTGACCGGGCCGATGAGCCGATGGATTGCAAGATTGGTAAATCCACAGAGAAGATGAGAACCCAGAGACAGAGGACGCCAGATCGTGAGCGGGAGGCAAGCGGATGTTCTTGTTTTGCCAGTTTTGAGCGCACCGATATTTTTTTCGACATTGTAGGAGGTGCACCTCAATGTCATTTGTTGCGATTTGCGTTTGTGATCCAAGTATCACGCTTATATCGCTTGGATTTGAGTTTTGATGATGGAGTTTCATGATATTGATTTCGTGCACCATGGCTACACCTACTGGGTATTTACATGTTGTGCATAGTTATTGCACTTGAGATATGTTTTTATACACCGTTACATTGGTTTATGATTTGTGCATATCTATTGCACTTGATATTGATTTTGTGCCTTGGCTGCACATGTTTATGATCTCGTGAATTTCATATAGTTGATTTGATTTTGTGCGTGTGGTACGCACTCAATTTTATTTTTGCGCTCGGTATAGCTCTCATGTGCTTGCAGTGCATTGATACGGATTTTGTGCATGTAGTTGCACGCGTCTTTGATTTTTTTACACCTCGGTACACTCGGTGTTGCTTTTTATATATATTGAGTTTTTGATGAGTTTTCATGCACTGATTGCATTAGATTGGTATTTCGTGCACTGGATGCACCGGATTTGCGTTCTGTGCATCTGTTGCACCAGATTCGTATTTCATGCCTTTGTTGCACTAGATTTGTATTTCATGCGTTTGTTGCACCGGATGGGTATATCATGCATTAGTTGCACTAGATTTATACACCGTACCTTGGTTGCACCCGAGTTATGTCTTAAGCATTTGTTTTGCTAGAATTGTGTTTTATGCGCGTTTGCACTTGACTTAGATTTTATTTGTGCATGTGGGATAGATTGGATTTCAATTTCATTCGTGCATGATGGGTGCACCTGATTGGGATTTTCGTTCGTGCATATTAGTTGCACTGGATTGAGATTTTCGTGCACTCTAGATGCACTTGACATTGTTGTCGTGCACACCCGTTGCACTAGACAGATGCTTTCGTGCACACCCGTTACACTTAGTTTGGTTTTGTGCACATTCGTAGCACTTGTATTTGGATTGGATTTCCATGCGCACCTGACGCACGTGATTGCTGGTTACACCTTTCGAGGCTGATTTTGCTCTTGAGCACCTTGTTTTCATGATGAGTACTATGTTACATAGTAGCCGAGGAGGACTAATTCGAGGACAATACCTGAATATAGTTTTGCATGCATTGATAGTTATCGAAAGAATTTCCAAAAGGGAGCTATAGTCTCAGTATTTACCTACGTGTCCAGAACGACACGAAACATTTTATAAAGGAAAACCCTTCTAAATTATTTTCAAAATGGCGGGACGTGTATGTTAAAGAAGTATATATATGTATATAGAGTTATTTTCTCACAATGGACGTCTGCCACTGTGCAGTGATATACACATCGCACAGCGACTTGAAAAGTGTTTGGCATGCATTTCTTTCAGATGCTTTGACGAATTTACACCGACGCGTACTATGTACGTGTTATAGTTTTGATGTATATCATGTTGATTTTCGTTTTGGGCTTTGACATTGACGTCTTCGCCATAACTCCGATGATTGCGTGATGCTTGATGGAGTTTTGATTTTTGGTTTATATACTCGTTTTTCATGAGCATGCATTACGCTACGATATGATTTATGTATTGATGATTTCAAAGCCCCGACGACTTGACCTTTTTACTGAAATGTTATAGTGTTTTGGGGTTTAAATTTAAATTCGGAGACTGAATTTCTTTAAGGAGGGAAGATTGTAACATTTCAGAAAAATAAAATATTATTTTTGGGAATGTTTATAATTAAATAATAAACATTATGAATATTTTAATAATGCGATATAATTAAATACCGATAAATTGGGAAATATTTGGAAAATTATAAGAATTACGGAAATGAGGGTGTTCTATATAATTTAAGAAAATTATAATTCTTATGATTTATTTTATTCCATTTTAATGCTAATCACGATTAAAAATCGCTAATCGCGTATTAAGCTTGATTTGTGCACATGACATGCACCAAGCCTTTTTTTCACACTCGTTACATTTTTCTTTCGTAACCATGGTTTCATTTGGGTTTCCTATTTCAAATGGTAAGATAAAGGAAAAGAAAATGAAAAGAAAAAGGAAATGGATTAGAAAATGAGGTATGGGTAAGAGAGAGAAAGGAGTGAGAGAGGTGAGGGGTCAAACCTTAGACTTGGCTCATTCTTCTTCACTCATTTCATTCACCTTTCCCCTCTCCTCCTTCATCCATGGAAGCACTCCCTCTTCCCCCTCCTCAAACACCTCATTTCACACCCAAAAACACACAAAAACCTCATCCCACTTCTTTAAAAACATGCACAAGATCATTTACAAGCAATTTGTACAAAGAAAGCAAGGATTTTGGAGACTTGAGGTAACTCAAGAATTTTCTTGAGTTACCAAATGAGGTAATTTCTACACCGTTATGATTGTATTTGAATTACTTTATCACCTATGCATGTTTAGAATCGTTTTAGCGAGGTTTTGTGAACTTAGGAAATTCTTAGATGAGCTTATGTGGGATTCTTGAGTTGTGAAGGTGTAAGTGAGGTTAATAGTGACCTTAAAACCCCCCATGGTGTTCAAAACCTAGACCATGCTTGAACTAAAACCTGAAACCCAAAAACAGAAACTTTTCATGTCAGTTTGTATATGATATGGTAGGTGCAGGGAAATCTGGACCAACTCGAGACCAATACTAGAAAAGCAAACAACTGTAGAAACCAAATTGGACCACTACGAAGCCACCCTATGAAAACGAACCCCATCCCAGCCTAGAAAACCGAGGAGGCCGAAATTCTTGGGTATGTGGACGGCCAATCTGTAGAATTTGGGGTCCAGGTTCCTTCAGTAGGTCATATACATGTTATATATCACCCCAGTACTGTTTATGCACCTTGTTTTCACCTGAAATAAAATCTGGAGCATGTTTTCAAAGTTGCTGCCTTATGTTTTTGCGATGTTTATGAATTTGTGTTTTGATATTTGGGTTTGATATCGATCACTTGACGTTTGTACAACTATATCGAGTGTTATTTGGTTGAATTGTGAGAGTTGACCATAGGTTTTGACCTACGTGAGATTCGTGTGTCATTTTGATTGCGAATTGGATTTTAATGCGATACGACGTGTTATGATATGTAGGTACCCTCGCGAAGACTTCGAGACGACAAGCGAGCGCATGGCGACATCAGCATCAACAAGCGAAGATCAGGTGAGTAAATATATATCTACGGAGGAAATCGGGTGGATGGCGTATAGCACCCCCGCAATTTGATGGAAACCGATATATAGGACATGGTTAGAGAAACTTATTCTAGGAAACTAATGGATGTGATTAAAGGTTTAGTGTGACATGAAATAGAAGGAATGATGTCTCGGTTTGACACATAAATAGGATATGAAATGTGAATATGAATTCCGACTTATAGACATGTAGTTGCACTTGAGTACGTATGAGTTTTAGAGTAGCATGACATTTGATGTATAAGGTAGAATGTATATATATATATATATTGACTTAATGCGATGAAAAGAATATACGATGTGATATGATGACTTGATGGATATGTTGGTATACGGATGCGAGTCGATTGAAATGATTGATACCTTTGCCGGTCCCTCAATATGAGATTGTTATGGATGCGACCTGGGATGTAGGTATATAGATATATATAAATGTTGTGAATCATGAGTGATATGTCGTACGAGACGTTAGGTCCGTACCCCTCATTTTCATATAGGATGATAGGATTCCCGATGGTTTAGTGCCGCCGTACAATAATTTTCCGTATGTGATGAGTTTTATGATGATTGATCCGTACCCTTGACTAGAGAATACCGTACGATGGATTATACCGTACGTGATGTTGTGAGGCTGGATGCCGATTGATAAATTCACAGACTCGATCATGTTAGATACGTATACCTTATAGATTTTAGCTGATGATTTACCTTTTGCTGCATTCATGCTACTTTCAGTGCATTGCATATACCTGTGCTAGTACACTTACACCATTATCGATGATGCGTATGTTACACTTACACAGATTTGCCGACTCACACACTTCATCATCGATAATTGCCATGTCATTACACAGTAGGATTACTGATCATGATATGCCCCCTTGCATAGTTTACTTGCTATAGTTACATATGCACCTTATACCATGTTGCTTTTGACTTAGGAGAAATTGGGAACCGCAAGTCCCCTTTCTTCTGTTTAGTCTTATCGATGCAAGCCCCAGGAGAGAGCAAAAGACCAGGGGAGGCGATATATTTTAAAACTAGATTCATTTAAAAAGGCGGCTTTCCCTAGACATGTGCATATTACTGATTCTATGTTTCATGATATACGGATATGCTTACATGTAACATTTCAGAAAATATAAAATATTATTTTTGGGAATTTAATACTAAAATAATATTTTTCCCGAAAACTGCCGATTTGCGATATTGGGGTTTTCGAAAAGGGGTATAAATATATACCAATAATTATGAAATAAATAGAAATTAAAATGATTTATTCATTTAAATATATAATTAAAGGATTTGGCATTTTTAAATTTTATTATACGCAGTTTCGATAAAAACCCGATTAGTGCACTGCTAATCGCGATTAAGCCAAATCCATGTTTTTACAGTTTCCATGGTTAGTGCACCATGACATGTTCATTTTTTTACGTGTTTTATTTCATTTGGGCTTTATATTATGGTTTTTGGTGAGAAAAAGAGAGAAAAGGGGTCATGATGAGTGAGGAGAGAGAAAGGGACATAATGATGGCTTGGAAAGAGAGAGTGTGTGTGAATTATAATGAGAGAGAGGGGAGGCTGCCCAAATCATAATCCCTCACCATTTCCCTCATCCTCTTCATCTCCTTAAGCTCCCAACCCTCCTCAAATAATCCCTAGATCCATCACCTAACAATCCCCAAAACCCTACACACCCTTCACAAATATTAATCCCATCTTCAAGCTCAATACATGGGACCAAGAAAAATTCAGTTTTGATGATCTTGGGGGGATTCATGGGTGATTTATGAGGTAATTCCTTCACTAATTTGGTAGTTTTCCATTTACTTAAGTATTTATATGTGTTTAGATGTGATATTGTGGAGGTAGTGAACATTGGGAAACCCTAGTGAAGATTTGAGTGTTGGTTTGAATTGGGTGATTCCTAGCAGCTGTTAACTAAACTTAGATGGTGTTTAGTGACCTAGACCAAACCTTAGAAACCCCAAAACACGGATTTAGAAACCCGACATCGGATAAATGTGTGATCTGTGAAGGTGTTCTGGAATCTGGAGCAATCCGGGGGCACCAAAAATAAAATTGAGCTGACAGTGAGTCGTGCAGGCACCTAGGAAGCTACCACCAAGACCCGAGCCCCTAATTCAAAGTCCTGGCCGTAGATATATTAATTCTGGCCGCAATTTGCGGCCAGAGCAGGGTAGAATTGTTCCAGATTTGGTCCATGGCTCATTTTGCACTAAAATAGACCCCTCCTATATGTAGTTTTGGCTAATTGTCATCTGGGGGAAAATCTGGGAGCATTTTGATGTGTTTTAGGCGATGTTTTCCGTATTTTTAAATGCACTTTCTTGATATTTGGATTTGTATTTGATTGTCGGGTGTTCGTACATCGACAACAGGGGTGGTTTGATTGAATTGCACATTTTGGCCATAGGTTCTAACCTGTGAGCACACTGTGCGCTGTATCGGTTTTCTGCATCGATTTTAATACGTATTGCGATTGGTTATTATTGTAGGTACCCTCGCATGGATTCCGAGGCGATGAAGCGTGGCGTCATCGATTTCGGCAAGCGAAGACCAGGTGAGTAGATCTATATCTACCGGGGAAGTCGGGTGGATGGCGTATAGCACCCCCGCAAACTTCTGATGGAAACCGATTTATAGAGTATGGTTAGGAAACCTAGATTAGGAAATTAGGGTTAAAATATAAATAGGTATGTAGTCATATTAGAAACTAGAGAATAGTTAAGTTTGATATGCTGCTGCTGCTACCCCGGGATGATGTTTAGCGATACTACCGCTTAGGGTTCTGTAGGACTAGATAGTCGATGTAGATGCGTCATCCGAACCATACCTTTTTCTAAACCAAGAATCGTAAGTATCTTTTAAATGTATATCTTGAGGGATGTTATGGATTTTCAAATGATATCTTTTCTTTAAAAACACCGTAACCCGTGTTTTCAAAACTACGATTCACTTCTTTAAAAATCTGATTGTATGGTTCGGGTGTGTTTGTTAGATTAGATACTTATACATAATAGAGATAGCGTGTTTATGTAAATTCGACATGATATGAGACATAAATGCGATGAAAGAATACAAGACGAATTTGATGATATAATGAGATGATGATATGATATGATGGTATACGGATGCGAGTCGATCGAAATGATTTATACCCTGCCGGTCCCCTGATATGAGATTATTGCAGATGCGACCTGGGACATAGGTATATAGGGTTATAAATATATAGAATGTTGTGAATCATGGATGATAGGCTGTATGTGATATTAGGCCATACCCTCATTTGTCTTATAGGATGATAGGATCCCTATTAGCTTAATGCCGCCGCACGATGATATTCCGTGCGTGATGAATTGACTTGATGATTGATCCTTACCCTTGACTAGAGGTTGCCGTACGATGGATATTATACCGTACGCGATGTTATTGGGCTAGATGCCGATTGATAGATTCACCGACTCGGACATATGATAGTTATGTATACCTTATAGCTGTTAGCTGATGATTTAATTGCTGCATTCATGATATTATTATGGCATCGCATATACCTGTGATAGTACACCTGCACCATTATCGATGATGCGTATGTTACACGTATACATATTTGCCGGCTCACACACTTCATCATCGATAATTACCATGTCACTACACAGTAGGGTTGCTGCATCATGACATATATATTGGTATATTCATACTTTGTGCACACATTCATGGTACATCTATACCTGCGCATATACATATGGTACCTACATAGATAGCTGGTTTTATTGGAAAATTGGGAACCGCATGTTATACTTTAAAAAAACCGGAATCATTTTAAAAGAGCGGTTTTCCCCTTAATATGTCATATCACTATTCCATATTGCATGATACACGGATATGCTCGCATTTCTTTTTACATGTCGCATAAATCACGCTCTATTATTTTACACATTGAGATATGCTGTTTTCAAGAGATTTCTGGATTTGAGAACCATGGATATTTCAAATGAGATTGTGTGTTGTTTTAAAAACCCGGTTTCTCTTGATATGATATTTCAGTGCGTCCACTATGTGTTTTCTCGGTTCTGAGAGTGGCATGTGAAACCCGATTCGAGAAGTGGTAGGCACCGTCTGCAGGTACATGGTGGACCCGGTGAGGTACCCGGGGCAAGAAGACTCGTATATGTTAGACGGTGAGCCCGGCAGGGGGAGCACTACCTACCGGTGATAGTATCTAGACTCGGCGGTTATCCAGAGGATACCGACCGGAGTAGCGAGATGGATATGAGGGCCGACCAGGGAGTGCGGCGCCTGAGGGCCGATCTGAGGATGCGGCGCCTGAGATATATGAGGATTTACGTGCCGATGCTTGGCACGGTTTTCATGATGTTTTCGCGTGTCGATGCTAGGCACTCAGGTTCCATGATTTGATGTGTCGGGAGGGACACCGTTGATATATATATCCTCATACTTTCATGCACACTCTTTTATGATATTTACATGCATGATATTGTTGCGTCAGTGGTTGACGCGTGGATTAGATCCACATACATACATACATACACTGATGTTACTATGGGAGATTATACACATGCTTATAGACATTGATTTATGGGTGGACGAGATCCACATATCCGCATGCATTGATTATTACTGTTGGATGTTATCCACATGCATATAGATAGTGACTACCTTGTTGGCACATATACGACCCGGTCACCCTAGATATCATAGTATTACCAGATGATATAGTTGACCTAGGAGTCGTTGTTTATTCGATTTCTACTTGTAGATATATTTCTATTCACGAGTTGGCAACTCACCCCCGTTGTGCCACAGTTCTTGCAGGTTAACCGCTTGGATCAGTAGCGGATTCGCTGCCACAGATTCATTTGGGTGTTTTGCATTGGTAGGTGGGACATTTGTATCGTACCCACTCTTGTATTATATTTCATATTGTATCTAGTTAACTCCATCAATCAACCAAAAGTTGTATTTGTATAAGTGTTGAGACTTAGTGAGACTTGTAGTTACGAGATTTGAGCGATGGGTTTTATTTTCCCTTTGGGGTTATATCTTGCTCTTTTCTTTATCTTTTTGTGGTGAACTTCGCCGTTGGGCGTCGTATACTCATTTATACTGTATTGCGTGGTTGTGATCCGCCGTTTGGCGAAGAGCTAGCTCCCGCTTGGGGATGCCATTATTCTTGTTATGTATTGTGGTTCTGGATCAAAATATACAAAGGAGGTGCTGCCAAAATTTTTCAAAAGACAAAACATGTTTTCAAACTGATAAATTTCACTTGCATCATTCATAATTCTTTCTATACACTAAGAAAACTTGTTTTCATTATACCTTTATTTCAAAACCTCACCTCCTTTATTTTTCTAAAAAAGTTTAGATTTCTGGGTTTCAGCTTACTTGAATTCCGTTACGCCTTTAGACGTGGCATGATTCAAGTGCTGGTCACGAGCTAATATTTCGGGTCGTGACAAAGTTGGTATCAGAGCGCTAGGTTTAACCTTGGTTCGAGTCTATGTTTGACTATGCGGAGTCTAGGGCGGGAGTGTATTTCGGAACCTAGGCTTGACCTTACGGAACTTAGACTTGAACGGGGGGGTATTAGACCCGAGCTTTCGTTTCATAGGCTGACCCTGATTGATGAAGTAGGTAGCTTGAGTAGAGTAACGTACCGTACGTATGTTCCGCGGCATATTTACGATACGATACTCCACTTAAGAAACCTTAGGATGTACATATTTTTGAGACTTGTGATTCTCTTCGTATCCATGATTATACATCCCTTGGAGATCCTCGATTCTATTAGTTCCATGATTATAATTTCATTGATGCTGTTCCTTCTTATGATCATGTATCCATACTGGATTTGTCGTTTCCTCTCATGTCGTTGATCTGCTCTCTTTGATACTCGATTGAGGTTCCTGTCACCATTGTTTGAGCGCAGTTGAGCTGCTGCTAGTGTTACGGTCAGGGCGAGCTTGTCTGGTACGAGGGCCGACCATTGTGTTTTCTGGTGACATGGGAACGTCTTGAGTTAGTATTGATGATTGTGACATCTTGTGAAGGCGAGTGCTTAGTTTCACACCGGATGATCGGGCCTTTGTCAGAGCTGCAGTTGAGAGAGGACTGTTGATGTACAGCATACCTCAGAGTTTAGGGTGTCGCCTACCGTGCAGACAGATAGCCTAGCTGTTGCTGAGATTGATATGATGCCGCTTCCGGAGCTTACGAGCTGAGACCGCCGGGGCTTCCAGGCAGAAATGCGACAGATGATAGCTAGTCTACCCTGATTTGAGAGACGAAGGTGATTCGTCAGATTGATGCGCCGACGCAGGCCCAGTTGAGTTGAAGATTTCCAGTGTGGAGAGTCTTACTCAGATTTAGAGCAGACCGATTTAGAGATGACCGCCAATGTATCGCCTTTCCGGGAGGATTGAGGCACTGTTCAGCGTACAGACGAATGAGCCAGTTGTTGCTGCAAATGACGAGGTATCGCCCAGAGGTTGGAGCTACTGCAGCATAAGTATATACTTAGAGGTATGATGGAAGGTCGCTAGCCGTCCAAGGGTGAAGGACTAGGACATGTGGTTCGTTCGCTACCCGATGCGAGGTCGTCTGATAGATTGATTCCAGCTAGAGACGACTTCACGCAGATTCGTTGAGAGTCGATAGAGACGATCGAATGTTAGGGAACCATATTCCAAGTTTAAAGTATTCGGAAAGACGTGCAAGCAATTCTATGGACCCTCTAGAAGAATGAAACCCTAACACGACATAATGACCGTGTGAAAGCCTTTGAACCTTAGGGTTTACGGCAGTTCCACGGCGCCATTAGTGAGGCTTGGGTTTGCCCTTCTACGGCTGGACCACCGATGCTGTGGCATGTACTCGATACTATTAAACTGTACCCAAAATGTTGATCTCTTGAGGGATTATGAGGTTTTGACATGTCGATCGGATGGTTCGACATCATTCGGATATCTTGCAATGGGATGCATTGCTTGGGAGACTCCAGATACGAGCAGAGCCATTGGAGCGCAGTCCTTGCAGCCACGAGAAGACGAGTCTGAATCGGTTGACATTGGAGCCGAGTGAAGTAAAGAGTTCGCACGAGGATTCGATGAGGTGACGTTCCACTCCGCTGATATCAGAGATATGATACGCATGCAGAGGCGTAGTATATGGATATACCTTCCAGAAGGAGTCGCGAGGGGTATGCAGCCGTTCCGGAATAAGAAACAGATATAGAAAAGATAATAACTTCCGGGCGATTCGGCAGAAATGAGATTTGAGAGAGACCTCGACAGGACCTTTCTGGAATACTATACGAGAAGACCTGGACCAGGAGTGGTCATTTTGCGCACACCCAGAAGGCCAGCGTTCGGCATCGTCGACGAGATAGTTGACCAGGTTCCGATAGAAGACCTCATCCAGATGCGTTGTGAGTTGATCGAGGACGGACGAACATTGAGTATTTCTCCGATGGTTGGGACGAGTTTCCGAGGACGTGTTCGGCCTGATATCTTCTACCGAGTGATGAAGATACCGAGTTCGTGACTTCGAGTCCGTGTGAGAGACTTCGGATTAACCGTAGCCGAGAACAGTTGTAGCGCGCAGATAGCATGGCTTGACGTCATAGTGGACGATGGTAAAGACAAGTGGAACCAAAAGTTCGTGCGAGACGCTGACGAGCTGTTATTACTCTCCGTCGAGATCAGAGGCCTGATATGCTATAGAGATGTTGGGATACGACCAATTTCCAAGGAAATGTGTGAGGCACACGCAGAGGTCCAGAAAACAAGGAAAGATTATGTAAGAGTACCAGCCTCCGTACAGTTCGGCATAGGCGAGATCGGAAGAGACCCTGAGCAAGATTCCTTCCAGGACACTACTGCAATGAGATTTGCACTCAGGATCAGAGGTGTCACGTGTATTCAGAGAGCCAGAGGCCGACGCCAGTGACGTGCTGCTTATTGAGTGGTCATGATGATTGACCGAGAGAGGACCAGAGAAGTGCTAGAGTGGAATCGTCCCCGTTAGCACACCTGACAGAGCCGATGGATTGCGAGATTGGTAAATCCACAGAGAAGATAAGGACCCAGAGACCGAGGATGCCAGACCGTGAGCAGGAGGCAAGCGGATGTTCTCGATCTGCCAGTTTCTAGGCGCACCGGTTTATTTTTTTCGACATTGTAGGAGGTGTACCTCGATGTCCTTTATTGCGATTTGCGTTGTGATCCGAGTATCACGCTTATATCGCTCGGATTTGAGTTTGATGACGAGTTTTCCTGATATTGATTTCGTGCACCATGGTTGCACCTACTGAGTACTTATATTTTGTGCATAGTTATTGCACTTGAGATATGTTTTTATACACCTTGGTGTACTCGGTGTTGCTGTTTATGCATTTGAGTTATTGATTGGTATTTCGTGCACTAGATGCACTGTATTTGTATTTCGTGCACTGGATGCACTGTATTTTTATTTTATGCACTAGATTGCATTCTGCATTTGTTGCACCGGACGGGTATTTATGCGGTCGCACTGGATTTATACCCCGTACCTAGGTTGCACCCGATTTATATCCGTGAGTATTCGTTTTACCAGATTTATATTTTCGTGCGCGTTGGCACTTGTCGTTCGTCTTCGTGCATGTTACTGCACTATATGCTTTTACGGACCCGACGCGCTTTGGTTGGATTTTCGCGTATGTTGGGCGCATGATATGAGATGCAATTCTGTGCACACCAGATGCACTGGATTGAGATTTTTGTGCACTTTAGATGCACTTGATGTTGTTGTCGTGCACACCCGTTGCACTGGATAGATGTTTTGTGCACACCCGTTGCACTTAGTTTTTCTTGTGTGTATTATAGCACCTGTATTTAGATTTGATTTCCATGCGCACCAGACGCATGTGATTATTGGATACGCTTTTTGAGGCTGATTTTGCTTTTGAGCACTTTGTTTTCATGTTGGGCACTATATTGTGTTATAGCCAAACAGGACTGATCTGAAGACAGTACCTGAGTACATTGCATGCATTAAAGGAAAACCTTTTGGGATGTTTTGAAAACGACGGAACGTGTATTTAAGAAAACATATATGGACATATATTATTATTTTAAAATGAGCGTCCGTCAGTTATGCCGTGAGTTACGCATCCACGCGGCGATTTAGAAAAGATTTTGCATGTATTTCATTCAGATTTTTGAGTTTTTCAAAGATGCGTACTAAACACGTATTATAGTATTTGACTAGTGTATATTGGATTTCAGTAGTGGATTTCGAGATCTGTATCTCTATTCGTAACTCCGAGGATATGCGTGCAAATCCGATGATTTGCGTGACGCTTGAAGGAGTTCGGTTTTGAGTTTTTACTCGTTTTCATGCGCACTTGACGCACTGTGTTATTTCTACGATTTCCATGATTTCGGAGCCCCGTGATTTGAGCCGATTATTGAAATGTTTTATATTTTGGGGGTTTAAATTTAAATTCGAGGACCGAATTTATTTAAGGGGGGAAGATTGTAACATTTTAGAAAATATAAAATATTATTTTTGGGAATTTAATATTAAAATAATATTTTTCCCGAAAACTGCCGATTTGCGATATTGGGGTTTTCGAAAAAGGGTATAAATGTATACCAATAATTATGAAATAAATAGAAATTAAAATGATTTATTCATTTAAATATATAATTAAAGGATTTGGCATTTTTAAATTTTATTATACGCAGTTTCGATAAAAACCCGATTAGTGCACTGCTAATCGCGATTAAGCCAAATCCGCGTTTTTATAATTTCCATGGTTAGTGCACCATGACATGTTCATTTTGTTACATGTTTTATTTCATTTGGGCTTTATATTATGGTTTTTGGTGAGAAAAAGAGAGAAAAGGGGTCATGATGAGTGAGGAGAGAGAAAGGGACATAATGATGGCTTGGAAAGAGAGAGTGTGTGTGAATTATAATGAGAGAGGGGGGGGCTGCCCAAATCATAATCCCTCACCATTTCCCTCATCCTCTTCATCACCTTAAGCTCCTAACCCTCCTCAAATAATCCCTAGATCCATCACCTAACAATCCCCAAAACCCTACACACCCTTCACAAATATTAATCCCCTCTTCAAGCTCTATACATGGGACCAAGAAAAATTCAGTTTTGATGATCTTGGGGGGATTCATAGGTGCTTTATGAGGTAATTCCTTCACTAATTGGGTAGTTTTCCATTTACTTAAGTATTTATATGTGTTTAGATGTGATATTGTGGAGGTAGTGAACATTGGGAAACCCTAGTGAAGATTTGAGTGTTGGTTTGAATTGGGTGATTCCTAGTAGCTGTTAACTAAACTTAGATGGTGTTTAGTGACCTAGACCAAACCTTAGAAACCCCAAAACACGGATTTAGAAACCCGACATCGGATAAATGTGTGATCTGTGAAGGTGTTCTGGAATCTGGAGCAACCCGGGGGCACCAAAAATAAAATTGAGCTGACAGTGAGTCGTGCAGGCACCTAGGAAGCTACCACCAAGACCCGAGCTCCTAATTCAAAGTCCTGGCCGCAGATATATTAATTCTGGCCGCAATTTGTGGCCAGAGCAGGGTAGAATTGTTCCAGATTTGGTCCATGGCACATTTTGCACTAAAATAGACCCCTCCTATATGTAGTTTTGACTAATTGTCATCTAGGGAAAATCTGGGAGCATTTTGTTGTGTTTTAGGCGATATTTTCCGTATTTTTAAATGCACTTTCTTGATATTTGGATTTGTATTTGGTTGTCGGGTGTTCGTACATCGACAACAGGGGTGGTTTGATTGAATTGCACATTTTGGCCATAGGTTCTAACCTGTGAGCACACTGTGCGCTGTATCGGTTTTCTGCATCGATTTTAATACGTATTGCGATTGGTTATTATTGTAGGTACCCTCGCATGGATTCCGAGGCAAAAAAGCGTGGCGTCATCGATTTCGTCGAGCGAAGACCAGGTGAGTAGATCTATATTTACCGGGGAAGTCGGGTGGATGGCGTATAGCACCCCCGCAAACTTCTGATGGAAACCGATTTATAGAGTATGGTTAGGAAACCTAGATTAGAAAATTAGGGTTAAAATATAGATAGCTGTGTAGTCATATTAGAAACTAGAGGATAGTTAAGTTTGATATGCTGCTACTACTACCCTAGGATGATGTTTAGCGATACTACCGCTTAGGGTTCTGTAGGACTAGATAGTCGATGTAGATGCTTCATCCGAACCATACCTTTTTCTAAACCAAGAATCGTAAGTATCTTTTAAATGTATATCTTGAGGGATGTTATGGATTTTCAAATGATATATTTTCTTTAAAAACACCGTAACCCCTGTTTTCAAAACTACGATTCACTTCTTTAAAAATCTGATTGTATGGTTCGGGTGTGTTAGTTAGATTAGATACTTATATATAGTAGAGATAGCGTGTTTATGTAAATTCGACATGATATGAGACATAAATGCGATGAAAGAATACAAGACGAATTTGATGATATAATGAGATGATGATATGATATGATGGTATACGGATGCGAGTCGATCGAAATGATTTATACCCTGCCGGTCCCCTGATATGAGATTATTGCAGATGCGACCTGGGACATAGGTATATAGGGTTATATATATATATAGAATGTTGTGAATCATGGATGATAGGCTGTATGTGATATTAGGCCATACCCTCATTTGTCTTATAGGATGATAGGATCCCTATTAGCTTAATGCCGCCGCACGATGATATTCCGTGCGTGATGAGTTGACTTGATGATTGATCCTTACCCTTGACTAGAGGTTGCCGTACGATGGATATTATACCGTACGCGATGTTATTGGGCTAGATGCCGATTGATAGATTCACCGACTCGGACATATGATAGTTATGTATACCTTATAGCTGTTAGCTGATGATTTAATTGCTGCATTCATGATATTATTATGGCATCGCATATACCTGTGATAGTACACCTGCACCATTATCGATGATGCGTATGTTACACGTACACATATTTGCCGGCTCACACACTTCATCATTGATAATTGCCATGTCACTACACAGTAGGGTTGCTGCATCATGACATATATATTGGTATATTCATACTTTGTGCACACATTCATGGTACATCTATACCTGCGCATATACATATGGTACCTACATAGATAGCTGGTTTTATTGGAAAATTGGGAACCACATGTTATACTTTAAAAAAACCGGAATCATTTTAAAAGAGCGGTTTTCTCCTTAATATGTCATATCACTATTCCATATTGCATGATACACGGATATGCTCGCATTTCTTTTTACATGTCGTATACATCATGCTCTATTATTTTACGCATTGAGATATACTGTTTTCATGAGATTTCTGGATTTGAGAACCGTGGATATTTCAAATGAGATTATGTGTTGTTTTAAAAACCCGGTTTCTCTTGATATGATATTTCAGTGCGTCCACCATGTGTTTTCTCGGTTCTGAGAGTGGCATGTGAAACCCGATTCGAGGAGTGGTAGGCACCGTCTGCGGGTACATGGTGGACCCGGTGAGGTACCCCGGGGCAAGAAGACTCGTATATGTTAGACGGTGAGCCCGGCAGGGGGAGCACTACCTACCGGTGATAGTATCTAGACTCGGCGGTTATCCGGAGGATACCGACCGGAGTAGCGAGATGGATATGAGGGCCGACCATGGAGTGCGGCGCCTGAGGGCCGATCTGAGGATGCGGCGCCTGAGATATATGAGGATTTACGTGCCGATGCTTGGCATGGTTTTCATGATGTTTTCGCGTGTCGATGCTAGGCACTCAGGTTCCATGATTTGATGTGTCGGGAGGGACACCGTTGATATATATATCCTCATACTTTCATGCACACTCTTTTATGATATTTACATGCATGATATTGTTGCGTCAGTGGTTGACGCGTGGATTAGATCCACATACATACATACATACACTGATGTTACTATGGGAGATTATACACATGCTTATAGACATTGATTTATGGGTGGACGAGATCCACATATCCGCATGCATTGATTATTATTGTTGGATGTTATCCACATGCATATAGATAGTGACTACCTTGTTGGCACATATACGACCCGGTCACCCTAGATATCATAGTATTACCAGATGATATAGTTGACCTAGGAGTCGTTGTTTATTCGATTTCTACTTGTAGATATATTTCTATTCACGAGTTGGCAATTCACCCCCGTTGTGCCACAGTTCTTGCAGGTTGACCGCTTGGATCAGTAGCGGATTCGCTGCCACAGATTCATTTGGGTGTTTTGCATTGGTAGGTGGGACATTTGTATCGTACCCACTCTTGTATTATATTTCATATTGTATCTAGTTAACTCCATCAATCAACCAAAAGTTGTATTTGTATAAGTGTTGAGACTTAGTGAGACTTGTAGTTGCGAGATTTGAGCGATGGGTTTTATTTTCCCTTTAGGGTTATATCTTGCTCTTTTCTTTATCTTTTTGTGGTGAACTTCGCCGTTGGGCGTCGTATACTCATTTATACTGTATTGCGTGGTTGTGATCCGCCGTTTGGCGAAGAGCTAGCTCCCGCTTGGGGATGCCATTATTCTTGTTATGTATTGTGGTTTTGGATCAAAATATACAAAGGAGGTGCTGCCAAAATTTTTCAATAGACGAAACATGTTTTCAAACTGATAAATTTCACTTGCATCATTCATAATTCTTTCTATGCACTAAGAAAACTTGTTTTCATTATACCTTTATTTCAAAACCTCACCTCCTTTATTTTTCTAAAACGGTTTAGATTTCTGGGTTTCAGCTTACTTGAATTCCGTTACGCCTTTAGACGTGGCGTGATTCAAGTGCTGGTCATGAGCTAATATTTCGGGTCGTGACATTACATTTCTGTTATATGTCGCATACAGCATGCTTTATGATTATACGCATTGAGATATGCTGTTTTAATGAGATTTCTGGATTTGAGAACCGTGGTTATTTCAAAAGAAAGTATGTATTGTTTTAAAAACCCGGTTTCTCTTGATATGATATTTCAGTGCGTCCACCATGGGTTTTCTCGGTTCTGAGACGTGTGATATGCGAAACCCGATTCGAGGAGGCGGATGATCCGTTTGCGGGTTCATGGTGGACCCGGTATAGTTTCCCGGGACAAGAAATGTTTTTCGTGGAGTAGACGATGAGCCTGGCAGGGTGGCTAGTACCTACCGGTGATTGGTTGGACCTGGCGGCTATCCGGAGGATACCGACCGGAGTCGAGAGATGATATGGGCCGATCGGGACTGACGGAGCCCGAGAGATGTGAGGATTTACGTGCCGATGCTGGACACGGGTTTCATGATGTTTCGAGTGTCGATGCTGGACAATCAGGTTCCATGATTTGTTGTGTCGCGAGGGACACACGTTGATTATATCCTCATATTTTCATACATATGCTTTTATGATATTTACATGCATAATGTCGTTGTGTCATTGGTTAACACGTGGACGGGATCCACTTGCATACTTACATTGATCATATGGTTAGACGAGATCCACATGCATACATACATTGATCATATGGTTGGACGAGATCCACATGCATATATCATTGATTATATTGTTGGATGATATCCATATGCTGGTAGACATTTACTTATAGTTTTGGCACATATACAGACCCGATCACCCTAGATATCATAGTTTTACCTTTATGATATAGTTGACCTAGGAGTCGTTGTTTATTCGATTTCTATCTATAGATGTTTTTATATTCACGAGTTGGCAACTCACCCCCGTTGTGCCACAGTTCTTGCAGGTTGACCGCATGGATCAGTAGCGGCATCGCTGGCACACAGTTGCATTCGAGTGTTTGTATTGGTAGGTGGGACATTTGTATCGTGTCCACTCTTGTATTTACTATTCATGTTGTATCTAGTCAACTCTATCAATCAAACTAGTATTTGTATAAGTAATGAGACTTAGTGATACTTATGGTTGCGAGACTTAGAGCGAGCTTTATTCCGCTACTGGTGGTTTTGTTATCTTGCATATTTCTTTATCTCTTGTGGTGAACTTCGCCGTTGGGCGTCGTATACTTATATTTATGCTTTGTATGGTTGTGGATCCGCCGTTTGGCGAAGAGCTAGCTCCCGCTTAGAGATCCCTTTTATTATTATCATGTATTGTGGTTTTGGATCAAAAAATACAAAGGAGGTGCTGCCCAAATTTTTCAAAAGACGAAACATGTTTTCAAACTAGTAAATTTCACTTGCATTATTCATGTTCCTTTCCTATGCATTTAAAAAAACTTTTTTTCATTATACCTTATTTCAAAACTCCACCTCCTTTATTTTCTTAAAAAGTTTTAGATTTCTGGGTTTCGTCTTACTTGAATTACGTTACGCCTTTAGACGTTACGTGATTTAAGTGCCGGTCACAAGCTAATATTTCAGGTCGTGACAATTAGTTTATCTCATTAACACTAGGTTTCTCAACTCATGAGAGAGTTAGGGTTTAAGGAAGAAGAAGAGAGCAAAGTAGGAAAGAGAATGGCAAGTGAAGAATGACCAAGTGTGAAACTATCAAACATATTTTTTACATTAAAAATATTGCAACCATGCATCAATAGTTATCACAAATGAATGAATAAAACAAGAACCCATGCTTCAAACCATGCTTTGACAACACATCATCCCTCCACCTTATTATTTATTTAAACAAAATAAATTTAACACAAATGAGGTGTCTTCTTCTAGAAGCACTCAAGTGAAAATACAAAAATGCCCTCACCATATATACATACCCGTATTCGCATTACAAAAAATACGAAAACCAAGAGATAAAAAGTAATCTAGTAATATAATACTAGATCATTATTAAATCAGTATATGATTCAATAATGCAGCTTAATCCTAAACCTGCTAGTATTATCCGTCCTGAACAAAATCCGCATAGCTAGTACACGTATATAATCGGAACCCTGCACGTAAAACCATACGGCCTCTACATCGTTTCTCCTGAACTAGGGAAAGGCTCTGTGTGAGATTCTAAAGACTCGACAGTACGCTGACAGTGGGTTTAACCACAAGCACGTCAACGGCATGAACTGTACGTAACGGCTACCCAGGTACCTGTCGAAAAGAAGGCCGACGAGCAAACTCATCTGAACTCTTACTGAGCCTATCCTTAACAATCTCTGTACAATCCTGTCTATTCGTCTAAGAGTATAGCATGCCGGGTCTAGAGGGTGGAAAATGTCAGACCCCTAATAACCTGAAAAGTTGTGTCAATGTGGCTCAAGACTATCCGAGAATCTACTGATCTAACTATCAGTAATTCTCAATCCGCCCTGGCCAGGGACTTATGGTGTTGGCCAACCGAACACATCACGACATCGACTCTCTATACCGGGAGAGACGAATCCCCAACAATCGCTCACTGTCTCCATGTGGCTCGGGACTATACCCAACTAAAACTCGTTTGCGTGACTCAGTAAAGCCGTGGTAGGGTAGTAATCAAAGCACAGTGGGAACTCACATGAGACAAATGACGACCTCAGGTCGACAGACTATCTGTACTAATGTCATCAAAGAACTGCTATCTGACAATAGGTATAATACCATCTAGCCAGTTCTCGGTAAGTCCGTACAGTGTACTCATCCCAGTGAGCACATATATAAGATCTTAGGTGCCAAAGACCAATAGCTGTGGGACCAACCATCGTCCTTCGTCGGGGTTTAGAAACGTATACACCAGTCTACTCCAAAGTATCGATGCCCTGTCTCGATACTCCCACGACTAGGGACATTTAAGGATGTGCTTATGTACTATCCAGCCCCTACAAGTATGATCGTTATCATAACGCTGGTAGTCAAGCAATAATCTTACGGGCTTTATCAACATGTATTAACGATACATAATAAAAAGTAAAATATATACACATATTAAGATAAAGACAAACCAAATAGCATACTATCATATCGAGCAAGATTGTCCTGTACATACATATGTCCAAGCATCCACTATTTATAAATATATACAAAATGGCCTCTAGGGCATACATATCTAACAATATTCAAAAAAACAAAAAAAACAAAAGAGAAAGAAGAGTACATAATGGAAATATCAAGATAAGTAATACAAGAGATAAAGAATACTAGGAAATGATTCTTAGAGTCCAAATACAACTATGAAATCAAACACTAAACTGTAAACTTGCAAGATCAGTTAAGAGGTTGCAAGATCAAAGAAAAGCAAAAGATCTTAATGAAATCAAAAGTGATGGCAAGCATGACATCAAACACTAATGGAAATATCAAGATAAGTAATACAAGAGATAAGGAATACTACGAACCAATATATTCAAAATGGAGTCTTCAATGATTCTTGAAGTCCAAATACAACTATGAAATCAAACATTAAACTTTAAACTTGCAAGCTCAGTTAAGAGCTTGCAAGATAAAAAAAAAAGCAAAAGATCTCGATGAAATCAAAAGTAAGCATGACATGAAAATTATGCAAAAAGAACTTTGTATTGAATTGTGAATGGAGATACAAACTAATGAGCTCAATAATCTCCCCTTAACTCTGCAAGCTCAAGAACTGAGGTTGCAAGATCAAGAGAAAGCAAAAAACTCAAAATTAACCAAATGTAAAGTACAAAATAACATCTAACTTACAAACTTGGTCTAAAACTTGGACCCTTGGCTTGTTCTCTGATCTGCTATTTATAATCAATCCAAGTACAAAAATAGAGTATACAATTATGCTGACATGACAAAGTGGGGGCCTCAGAAGAAAAATGAGCCAATTTAGAGATGCTTGGGCCACAAATCGTGGCCGTATTGATTAAATTTGCGGCCATGCTGGGAGTGGTAAGCCCTGTCTTCTCAGTGTAGTCTTCACTCTTCAATATCATCTCTCCGTGCTTGCAATTTTCTTCAAATTATCAAGAGGGTGTTATCTGAGGATTTTTGGAGGGAAAGATCTCAATCACATGATTGCTTTTCCAATTCATCATGACTCTACATCGACTTGCTAGTCCAATTGTTCCACACATAGACCATACTGTTCATGCACCTAAGAAATGAGCTTATACTTGTCACTTGCATCATGTTGGACCATTCTTGCTACAAAATGCTGTGCATTTTGATTTTTTGTAAAAATCTTTTGTATCTTGATCGGTTTTCTGTTCTGGTTTCAGTATCGGCTCACAAATGTCGTATCCGTGCATTTTGAGTGTGTTTCCAGAGTTCCTATCACGAATACCTGTATGCTGTACTTATTGAGCAGACACGAGTTAATAGCACCGATATTTACAAAAATGATAATGAATGAGCGGTATTAAAATACAGTTTTTTGTGATAAACACTAAGCGTCTATATAAACAGTAAAGGAAATTATAGTACAAGAATTTAAAACTTATAAAATATCCAACAATATTTATAATAGTCCATAAAATGATAACTGAACACAGATCAAAAATTTAAGAAATTAGGAATGAAATATAGTCTTGAACAAGAGACATGCTTACCGAAAAGGAAAATTAGAGCTCAATCTGATTTGAAAGATATTGACTGTCCTCCTCGATTGGTACCATCTCGTACCCAGTTTCGTCATCTGTCCTAAAGTCGTCTGACGACATTATCAGGAAAAGAAAACATGAAAACAGAAATGCCGTCAGCGAACTAATGTTCGGTATGTCCTCATTTTATATAAAAAAAAATATTTGAAATGAAACATTATATATATATATATATATATATATATATATATATATAATACCAGGTATGAATAAATGTGTACAGCAAACTGTAATATGCATGTCAAATAAGTAACATGTATTAATCGGTGCAAGGTAACGCGAGTATCACGACATTCGGTATTTCAGTAGTGTTATTTACTTTAAGAATAAGTATAGGTATAGGTATAGGTACAAGTACAAGTATAAACTCGATTGTGGGAGTTTTATTATGTAATCAGGATATTCCGTAATTCCATGAAACAACAGCAACACGAGATTCAAATATATATATATATATATATATATATATATATATATAATATACCGTTTTTTTCCGGTACCACGAGAAACAAGATATGATCCTCCATTACACATAAATACCCCATTTTCGAGCTGCCACATCCTCATGATTGTGTGTGTGTGTATCCAATAAATGATATACATGTCATGTTCACAAGATTCATGAGATTTATGAGATTCATGAGATTCAAGATTTACGGATTCATGCCAGGTTCATATCAAGATAGTATAATCTAATTCAGGAGTATTCACAAATCCAAGACTATCATCCAGGAAAGAGGAAACACGGGCCCACTCATGAGTAATGGGATTCCAACCACCGCCGGAGTATTTACGGACCCAAGGCTATCATCTAGGGGCCAGGAAATACGGGCTCATTCATGAGTCGGTCATGGGACTTCTGAGAATACAAGTCAAGTCATAAATATAATTCTAAGTCTCTATATATATGTAACAAGCATCTGATAATAGATCGGTTTAAGGCCAGAAATAAAGCATTACCATATATTTAGTAATATAAGTGGGCAGGGTATATATTGTGTCATTTATTAAAGTATTTATAGTGTGAGCGTTTAATAAGGTGGATACAAGCGATTGTATATTTGTGATTTCACATAGCGTGTTATGAACCGTAAGTATAGATATATTTACATGTGCTGTAGGTTAAGACAAATAGTGACATGATTAAGATTATTAAAATTATTCCAAATCAAAATTTAATTATTCAGACCCATAACACTGCTGAATTCCAAAGTAATTTTACCATCAGCTTACTCATAACGCTTTATACTTAACCGTAAATTCATAACTTGTAATCATGGTAACACACTTATATGAACATTGTATCTTATGTTTTAAATATTATTCTGTTATTACATATACTAGGCCCAGATAACTCTGTTGTCATATACAGTAGGCATTCTTCTGTTTTAGATCTTGGATTCATCCAGATCTGATATCATGAATGGCTCTATACACAAGACAGCACAAATTCAAGAAAGGGTCCCGAGTATCTTCTGTAAAACACTAATTCCCTGTACATGCACATATGGACTAAAATTTGTAAGATCTATAAAGTGAAATTCGTACATAGCTACAGTAATAATAAGAAGACTTTACGAGAGCCTGTTTGCTTGCAAGATTATGAAATTTGGATTCCAAAATAGTACGGTTGCAAATTTCTGGATTTGGTAATTTGTTGTTTGGTTGGTTTTGGGTTTCTAGTATTGGATTTGTAGATCCTTGTAATTTTTGTTTGGTTGGTGAAAATAAAGTGAGATTTAGATTTGAGGATTTTAAAGAGAGATAGACAGAGAGGATTTTAAAGAGAGATAGACAGAGAGGATTATTAAATAAATAAAGTACACGGGTCCCATCTAAAAATACAATGAATAGTGCCAAATCCTCGAAAATCCTTGAAAATTTTTAGGATTCATGAATCCATCTTTTGTGGTGGGCCCCCATTAAAAACAAATGAATCCTAGAAATCCAAATTCTCCAACCAAACACAAAATTATGGAATTCTAGGATTCACGATCTAAATCAAAAGAAATCATGCAACCCTCAAGAACCACACATTTATTGTGTGTTTGAATATCTTAACTATTCCCACAGGAGTTTTAATCATACCTACATCTCTATATACTAAAAGGCCCCTTAGTTGGTCGGGCACCTAATTAAAAAAAACATTCAAAGTTTATGAAATAGGCTCATAGGTAACTTATTATTCATTTTGTTTGGAGTAATGCCATTTCATCTAAATCACACATTCATGATAAATTAATAAGATATCGGTTTCATGATAAACCCTTTTTGGAAGAAATTCTTTTCATGTGAGAACAATGTAATGAAAAAAAATGTTGAAGTAAAAGCCATGTTTCCTTATAATCAATACTTGTTTGTGGTATACTACAGACATGGTCTTAAATTTACTAATGTCTATCAACTAAGAGTTTCTTTGTTAGACTAACTATTTACCAATCTAAAAATCTCATTGCTTGTACACTAATCAAAAACTGCTACATGGGTTCTCTCGCAAGGTTCTGTTAATAGAAACCTAAATTTATTCTCTCTCTCTCTCGAGTTCTAATTCATTATTCAAAGGGCTAGTCTTGATGATTAAACCATCACAGATCCTACATGGATGAATAATTCACCAGAACCATTTCTTATTTTTACCAACAGTACCAACTCTTAATTAATCCATCCAATTGTTATAAATAAGATTCGTTTTCCAGAATTTGATCAATCAACAGTCAACACTAAGAAAAATATCAGTAAGTTATATAAAATAAAACCCTAATCATACAAAACTTCCATCAATTTATTCAATCGAAAGAGATCGCATCAAACTCAACAAAAAAAAATCAAGAATACAAACACAGACCCTAAAAAGCAATCAACTTTAAGAACAACCGCAGCGAAAACATTAATAAATCAGCCGTAGACGAATTAAAGGGGAAAATTTTTAGGAACTTACATAATTAAATATATAGAGGTAACTATAGGAGAAAGAGAGAGAGAGAGAAGGAAAAGGGACTTACAGGGCATGATCTAAAATACGATTGCGATCGCATACCCATAGCGGCAGCAGATGGATCGGAAACGACGCCGTACTGAGATCGGACAGTGGCGACGCCAGCTAAGACTTGGTTCTAAATCAAGATCGGAGGGCGGAGGGAGAGCCGAAGAGGCTGGAGGCTGCTCGGGTTTGAATCTGGCCAAGAGATGGAAGATGGAGGCAACGACGGCGTTGAAGACGACGTCGAGGTCTAGGGCTTGGGGTTTTGTTGATGGTGATCAGTCTCGGTAGCAAGAGGAAGAAGGCAACGGTGAAGACGAGTCGAGGATGCGGGCGAGATGAGGTTGGCGGCGTTGATGAACTCTCGGATCTGGGTCGGTGGTCGAGTAGGGAAATCAGACGATGGGGGTGAGGATGGTGGCGAGGTGATAATGCTCAATACTGGCGACCCTCAGGATCATGACACGTGGCGAACGGCACGTCCCAGAACTCAGAAGAAAGGGCCCACAAAGGCAGGCCATGCCACCCCTGTGCCCGTCCGACCAGCGCAAGCCAACCCTCCTCGGGGCTTCCCGATTATTGGCCTCCTCGGCCCCTCAGCTCGCCCCGAGCTATCGCCAAACCAAGTCTCCTCGGCCTTCTCGCTCGTCCCTGAGCCCGTTTGCCGAGGCGGTCTTCCTCGGCCCTCCGACCAGTTCCGCCACTCACAAGCATAACCGCAGCTCCGCGAATCTCGCCATGCGCGGATTCTCCGCCAGCAACATCCCACGTTCCACGCCTCCACGATCCTCATTTATAGGCGATCCGCTCTGTACGCGGGCGTGACGTCGGGAGCGTAACTGCTGGCGATATTTTCGCGCCTGCTGCTGCTGCATGCCTCCACCACTATATAAACCCCCATCACATAAGGGTCAAGTAAGCCATTTTTACTCTACTTAGCCATTACGCTGCTCGGATCTAGTACTAACTTGATCATCGGAGGGTCCTCGGTGGTATCCAACCACCCCGGGACTTCTTTGCAGGTACTCGGCGCCAAATTCCTCCAATCACCAAATTTCCTCTACACCCATTGAGACCCACACGCAACAGGGGATCCTCTCCATAATCCACCGGGAGATCAACGGAAGACAACATCTGAAGGAGATCTGAAAATGACCTCCATCAGATGGCGCCGTCTGTGGGAGCGAAAACTCCACGAAAACAAAGTTGGCCTTTCGATCTCCATCCACATGGCAAATAATCATCCCGAAAATCCAGGTCCCAGCCGCCGTTTTCCCCTCAACGAAGACGCGGGCGGCCGCTCGAGCAAAAGGGCTAGAGGCTGAGAGCCCATCACCTTTGGCAACGAGGATCTCCACGGCATATCAGTTCCCCACAATGACCCGCTGGTGATCACGGACTAAATCCACCGGTACGAGGTCCACCGGATACTCGTCGATTCGGGCAGTTCGGCGGACATCCTCTTCCACGACTGCTTCCTGCGTATGGGGCTCGCCCCAGCAGACCTGAAACCGACCTCTCACGTCCTCTCGGGGTTCACCAACCACTCCATCCCGGCACAAGGGGTGGTCACTCTGCAGTTCACGATCGGGGAGCCCGGCCGCACGCTCACGCTGTCTGTAGACTTCATCGTAGCGAAAGTCCCATCGGCCTACAACGTCCTCTTTGGCCACCCGACGCTGAACTCCCTCCAGGCCCAGATATCGACCTACCACTTGGCGATAAAGTTCCCTCTCGATCAGGGCGGGATAGGTCGGGCGTACGGGAGCCAGCAGGTCGTGAAGATAGGCCTTACCGAAACGTCTTCGCCCGAGCAGCCTACCGACGCCGCCGGGGCAGGTGATGACATCAAAGGTTCCCTGGACACCCGAGACGAGCGGAAGGAGGTCCGTGGGGCACCGGTCGAACCTCTGACCGAGGTGCCCCTAACAGAAGGAGACCAGGGAAAAACCGTCCAGGTCGGATCGCTCCTGACGGGGACTCAGCGGGATGACCTGATCAGATTCCTCAGAAGAAACTCCGACGTCTTCACCTGGGCGCCTGCTGACATGCCTAGGATCGATCCCAAAATCATCTCCCACAAGCTCGGGGTTGACCCTGCGGCCCGACCCGTCAGACAGAAGAAAAGAAGCTTCGCCCCGGTCAAACAGAAGGCTATCGAAGAGGAGGTTGATCGGCTTCTCGCCGCCAACTTCATCAAAAATATACCCTACTCGGAGTGGCTGGCAAATTTAGTTCTGGTCAAGAAGTCAAGCGGGAAGTGGCGTATGTGCGTCGACTTCACCGACCTCAATAAGGCCTGCCCCAAGGACAACTTTCCGCTCCCCCGCATAGACCAGCTCGTCGACAGCTCAGCCGGCCATGAGCTATTGAGCTTCATGGACGCTTTCTCCGGCTACAACCAAATCCGTATGAATCCTGAAGATGAAGATCTGACTGCATTCACAACGGACCGGGGAGTGTACTTCTACAAAGTGATGCCCTTCGGCCTCAAGAACGCCGAGGCCACGTACCAAAGGTTGGTCAACCGCATGTTCAAGACACAGATCGGCAGGAATATGGAAGTCTACGTTGACGACATGCTCGTCAAATCCGTCTCGTCGGCCGACCATGCCAAGGACCTGGGCGAGGCTTTCGAAGTGCTCCGCAAGTTCAACATGAAGCTAAACCCCGCCAAGTGCGCATTCGGAGTCACCGGGGGAAAGTTCCTCGGGTTCAAGGTCACTCACCGTGGAATTGAGGATAACCCAGAGAAGATCGACGCTATCCTGAACATGGTCGAGCCCAAGACCAACGTCGAGATCATGCGGCTCACGAGGCGGGTTGCCGCTCTGAGCCGTTTCATGTCCAGGTTGGGGGAGAAGTGCTTTCCGTTCTTTAAGGCGCTGAGGAAAATCCCGAGGTTCGAGTAATCAGAGGAATGCGAAGCCGCCTTCGACTAATTGAAGAAGCACCTCGCAATGCCGCCGCTGCTCACCCAGCCAGTGGAAGGAGACGAGTTGTCGCTGTATCTGGAAGTATCCGACCAAGCAGCAGGGTCGGTGCTCGTCCGGGAGGCCGAGAGAGCGCAGAAGCCGGTGTACTATGTGAGCCATGTGTTTAAGGACGCGGAAACGAGGCACCCCGCCATAGAGAAGATTGTTTTAGCCCTCGTGGTAGCCTCGCGGAAGCTGCGACACTACTTCCAAGCACACACCATCATCGTCCTCATCGAGCGCCCGTTGGGAGCTATCCTAGCATCACCAGAATCCTCGGGCCGCCTAGAAAAATGGAGGTGAGAGCTATCTCAGTTTGACATAAGGTATCGCCCGAGGCAAGCCATCAAGGCGCAGGCCCTGGCCGATTTCATCGTTGAATGCACCATCCCTAGCAAGAAGCCGGAGTCCGCGCCGCCCCTCGCAACCCAATGTCCCGTCACGGAAGGCCCTGGCTCAGTTCCGGAGTGGGTCATTGTTCATATCATAATATCGCATTATTATATTCCCCATTCTTATGAATTTTACAAATAAACAGGTGCTTTTGACCCATATCTGCTACTTAGTTACAGGTTACAGGTTCTCGGAGCAAAAATAGTGAAATTGATGAAAAAGATGATACAAAATGAGACTAAGACCAATAAATGGTGGAATCTTGATCAAGCCTACACAAAGATCAGTTCACAAAGTACAGGACAACGCAAAGTTCAAGACTTCGTCACGAAGCAACGGTAAAAGTCCACTACAATTATTCACTGGGAAATCTGGAAGAGAACCAGAAGCTATTATAAAGAAACAACAAAAGAAACAGGAAGAGAAATATAGCCAAAAACAGCACAAGAAAGCGCAGCATTCAAGACCATTATTTGGCCGCGGAATCACGGCCAAACCAGGGCTGCGGCCGCGGTTCCGCGGTCGTGCGATACCCGTAGCAGAGGAAAATTTTACCAAAACTCATTGCGGCGCTGACTAGTCTTCCTAGGGGTATTTTTGTAAATGCAGACATGCGGCGATTGTAAACCTAGGGTTTTCTATGTCCTATAAATAGAGACCTAAATTCTTGTATTAGGTCATGCCTTCTTTCATTAATAAAATTCAGAATTCTTTTTGGAGAGCATCAATTTAGGATTAAGTTTTCAATTCCTGCCCTAGGTAATTTCTTATCTGCCCTAGTTAAATTTAATTCCTTGCCCTAGATAGATAGATAGCATGTTCTTCAATTCCCTAATGAGCGAGTAGTCTCCTCGCTTGTTAGGGTTAGCTTTGGGGAAGGCTTTTGAGAGATGAGATCTCTCATCCCTTTCTTACCCATCACATATAATCAATAGGACTTCAAGTATACATGCACACACCACTCCCTACGGCACCCTATCCACGAGTTAGCGGTGATACCGTAGTATAAAGGCCCGGTTGAGCGTATTTTCCATGGAGGTTAGGGTAAGGATTGATAAAGGAAGGACAAGAAGCTAGAGGAAGAAACATCTTCCCGATGGTTCTAATCCCCTCTATTAATAATTACCATAACTCCTAATAGATCTTAATATGGGTATAGAAAGAGGTAAGATTTATTAACTTTCCAAACTTAACCTAGACCTAACCCTAGCAAGATTTAGATCTAGATTAATTTAGTTTTTAGATTTAATCAATAAATTCACACCGATTGGAATTAACTCGTAAGAGCGATTAGGAAATTCACAAAATTCCTGTGGACCGACCCGTACTCACCGGCTAGCTACCAAGCGACGCCATTCTTGATTGCGGTTTAGAAATATTTTTGACATACGAATCAAATGGCGCCGTTGCCGGGGATGGCGTGTTATTTCCTTTTTGCAATTTCGGATTAATATAAAATTAAAAAAATCATAAAAACTGAAAAATATAAAAAATATAAAAATTTATCATATTTTATTTTTGTGAAGGGTATTTTTGTGTGAATTTTGCAGGATCTACAATCGAGTTCGGATGTGGAAAAATACAGAGATCAAAACAAAAAACGGCAGATCTGAACAGAGGAGAAAAGTCAAACCAGAGGAGAACAATTTTTTTTAGGAACTGGGCCTCTGAAATAACCGCGGATCCGCCGTATTACTTTGTTCTGACCGCGGAAGGGCGGCGGTTATGTGACATCATCATCCACAATTTTTTTTGGGGAACCGAGCCTCTGAAATAACCGCGGAAACGCGGTCGGAAGGGCCATAGGGCGGCGGAAACGCGGCGGGCCTGTTGCATCTTCGTGTGAAATTTGCACTGTAAGATCTCTTTCTCTCTCCTCTGCAAATCTAGATATATCTTCTGTAAAAATTCCCTGTAGAATTATTTGTGCTTTAAAAATCTTCCCCCTTCCAAATAACAAATCTTGTGCAGGATTCTTTGCGTCGCGCTTAAAATAACAATTGATTGCAAGTGATTTTTTCTGTCTTGCATACCTTTAATCTTTTTTTGCAAAGAGTTCCAAATAAAGAGAAAAAGAAAAAAGGAAATTTTTTTATAAAAACTTGCAAACTTTTGTCGCTAAGAATTCTGTGCACCCCAACCTTCTTTCTCTTCTCCTTCTTACATTATGGGTACCCCATCTCATAAATCCCTTGCCGAACTTTGGTATCCTGAACCTAACTTTGCCTCGTACGTCAATTGTTTCGGTCGATTTAAGGACGATCCCTCCATACCCAAAATTTCTTTGAAAGATCAAATAGAAGCGTCTAGGAGAAACAGTTCGACGTTGCAACCCACTTTGTGTCAACCATGTCAAGCTTCACCACCTTCTTATGTTGATACCAATTTTTCAAGTCCTATTGTAACTCCTAAACCGATGTCTATTGCTGAGCATATTGCACAATCTCGTAGCCGATCTTTCACTCCTCTCCACACATCCAGTTATAGGGATTAACAAGTCCATTCACCTTTTTATACAAATGTTGATCCTATTCCTGTCCAACCATCCAATTCCTACCAGTCCTACCCGACTTTCCCACCTTCACTAGACATTGCTTCTCCACAGCCAGTTGGGAGTTTCACGTATCCAAACAATTTCGAATCTTTTACCGAAACCCCTTCACAACCCATGTCTAGTTTGGAACAGTCGTTGGAAGATTATATTTTAGCAACAAACAAAATGATTAGGAATGTGGATGCGTCCATTACCGCCCTTATGCAACCTAGTGAACCGGTAGCTATTTTCCAACTAGCTTCAAATTTTTCAATGTATGAGGAGGCGGTTGGACAGAGTGAGAATTTAAGAAGAGAGAGTGAGTTCTACAACTTTCCAAATCAAACCTACCCATACCCACTTGAAGGCCACAACTCCGGTTTTCCATCGATTGTCCCATATGATTCACAAGTTGAAAATAAAATATCTAACGAGTTGTGTGACTTTGTAGTGCTTGATTTGCCAGATTGTGTAGAACCCCTTTCGAGTGAAACCACTCCTAATCCTTTCGATCTTTACACCTCCACTCTAGAACCTAAATTGATAAATATCCATGCTTTTGATGAGGTATCAGAAAAAATTGATTTTCACTTGATTGAGGATATAGACTCTGGGAATATTTCGGATGATGAACCCCTCGATTTGATTGAAATTTTGTGTCCAATTCATCATCCCGATTCATTAATTGTTTCTCCCGAACTTCATATGCGTCTTGATATTGATGATGATGGCATGGATATGCTAAATTTTGAGGAGAATTATGAGGATAGTATTGAGGAGGGTATTGAGGATAATATTGAGGTTGAACCATTTTTGTTTGATGTGTCTGATTTTCCAATTCATCCTCCTGAAGCTTTAACTGTTATATCACCCTCCCCCCTTTCCATCATTCCGACCACGCAAAAAATCATGCTTGACGACTGTGAGCTTGAACAATTTCCCTTTGAATCTGACACAGTTCTCACAGCCGATAACACTTACGAGTGTTTCACTTTTTCGGACGATATTGAAGACTCACCGCCCGAGTTTGAGTCCTTTGCAATTTCAAATGAGTTAGTTGAACTATCAGACTCGGTTGCTTACAGTCGTTTCGAACCATTAAAGGAATCTTTCAAGTTCTAGACAGTTTACTACGGTGAGAATGAGACTATCCCTAATTCACTCCCTTTCGTCCTTCCTATCGTTCCGACCGTACAAGAGACCGTTACGCTTTCATCTCCAATACCAAGTTCGGCGTACCCATGCTTTCTTGCGAATCTCGAGGGATTTGACCCCATTTCTCGACGGGTTGATAGGTTAGCACAATCGCTTTTAACACATCGGTCATCACAAATTGCGCTAATTTATTCACTCGATTTACACCCTCAAGATCATACTCCACTTCTTTCTCTTTTCCGTCATTCTTCTCCTCCACCGAGACCATATTCTACTCTTCTTCCCATACGGTCTCGTGTGCTTCTCAAATCTCTTCTTTCCACTCCCTCCTTTCACCAACTCTACCATTACCACGATAAGATTTTTGAATGGTTGGTGCTAACCCTTGGCTTGTGTAAGGCCTTGTTTAGTTTGGGGAGGACCTTGTTGTATATATGTATATATATATATTTTTTGTAAAAAATAAAATTTCAAAAACATTAAAAAATTATAAAAATTTTTTATAAATAAATAAACAGGGGAGTGCCGACATTTTGACCCTCTTGGTGTAGCATGACAGTGAGGACACTGTCAAGTTTAAGTTTGGGATTATGCTCGGTAAGTCTTTTTCCTTCGCATTCATTTGTACATATTTTTTGCATTTGCATACTTCATTAAAACCCATAAAAAATTGAAAAATTTCAAAAATTATAAAAATTAATGTATTCAATTTGGCCTAATTGATTTGAGTTTGACAAAAAGGTTGACTAGTTAGGAACAACTAGATCTTAGACTTAGTAAATTAAAAATCCTAAAAATAACCTTCCTTAAAATTTAACGGTAGAAACTATATGTCTTTGTAGTTTATTTAGAAATAGTCAAATTTTGAGTTCACTTTTTGGGCTAAGTTAAAACAAAGAAAAAGTATTGATATTTTTATTAGAGTATAAGTTTGAAAAATAATTCCTAGCTTAAGTCTAGATTCTGAAAATGTATACCCTACAAATTGCACGATCACGCACCTTGAAACTTAGAATAGTAGAAGAGACCTTGAAATGCTCTTGTCTAAAATCCTTAGTACGATGAAGAAAAAAATACAAGTGTGAATAAAAGAAAAAAAATGAACACTGGTTTTTGTGATTACTTAAGGCTGCAAAAATAGAAAAATATTTAGCGAGGGTGTCTCAACACCTAGTGCCTTAGACCAACTGGTTTGGGAGTCACTGCTAAAAGCCTTAGGTGTTGCAAGACTAGGAATTACGCTTTAAAGTGCAAACGCATTTTGTAATCGGTCGTTGGTACCTCAAGAAGTATTAACGGTCGCATGAAGAATGTGTAGCAAAATTCATTTAAAAATTCACCAATTAAGAAGTGCTTTGGATAACGGACAAGAGTATGATTGCTTGATTTGAATTTCCAAGTGTAGGGGTGATTTATACACACACGTAGGGGTATGTGATTGGGGTTTAGATAAGAGATAAGAATGAGGAATAGGACTTGTATCTTTAGTAAAGATGATAAAAATTCCTAAGTTAAGATAGAACCCTAGAAGGAAAACTTAAAAGATGCCGAAAGCTAAGTAAGTCTACAGAACATATATAATCTTAAGTTAAATGATAAGGAAGCGTGAAGAATACGGATGGATAATTTACGAGTCGAAAATAATAGAATTCCTTGTTAGAAAACCTAATTGGAGAATAAAAATCAATGGGCCGAATTGATAGGATTTTGTGGGTAGTATCCGCTGAAAACCCTCAGGAGACAACACTCCTCCTACTAGGGACACCTAAAGGTTTAACGGCTTGTTGCACGAGCTCAGTGCAATCGCGTTTCCCTGCGAAAGTGAGATTAGGACTTTATCGAGAATAAAACTAGATTTGCTCGAGGACGAGCAAAAGATATGTGTAGGGGTATTTGTTCAATCATAATATCGCATTATTATATTCCCCATTCTTATGCATTTTACAAATAAACAGGTGCTTTTGACCCATGTCTGCTACTTAGTTATAGGCTACAGGTTCTCGGAGCAAAAACAGTGAAATTGATGAAAAAGATGATACAAAGTGAGACTAAGACCAATAAATGGTGGAATCTTGATCAAGCCTACATAAAGATCAGTTCACAAAGTACAGGGCAGCGCAAGATTCAAGACTTCGTCACGAAGCAACGGTAAAAGTCCACTACAATTATTCACTGGGAAATCTGGAAGAGAACCAGAAGCTATTATAAAGAAACAATAAAAGAAACAGGAAGAGAAATACAGCCAGAAGCAGCACAAGAAAGCGCAGCATTCAAGACCATTATTTGGCCGTTGAATCGCGGCCAAACCAGGGCTGCAGCCGCGGTTCCGCGGCCGTGCGACACCCGTAGCAGAGGAAAATTTTACCAAAACTCATTGCGGCACTGACTAGTCTTCCTAGGGGTATTTTTGTAAATGTAGACATGCGGCGATTGTAAACCTAGGGTTTTCTATGTCTATAAATAGAGACCTAAATTCTTATATTAGGTCATACCTCTTTCATTAATAAAATTCAGAATTCTTTTTGGAGAGCATCAATTTAGGAGTAAGTTTTCAATTCCTGCCCTAGGTAATTTCTTATCTGCCCTAGTTAAATTTAATTCCTTGCCCTAGTTAAATTTAATTCCTTGCCCTAGATAGATAGATAACATGTTCTTCAATTCCCTAATGAGCGAGTAGTCTCCTCGCTTGTTAGGGTTAGCTTTGGGGAAGGCTTTTGAGAGATGAGATCTCTCATCCCTTTCTTGCCCATCATATATAATCAATAGGACTCCATGCATACATACACACACCGCTCCCTACGGCACCCTATCCATGAGTTAGCGATGATACCGTAGTATAAAGGCCCGGTTGATCGTGTTTTCCATGGAGGTTAGGGTAAGGATTGATAAAGGAAGGACAAGAAGCTAGAGAAAGAAACATCTTCCCGATGGTTCTAATCCCCTCTATTAATAATTACCATAACTCCTAATAGATCTTAATATGGGTATAGAAAGCGGTGAGATTTATTGACTTTCCAAACTTAACCTAGACCTAACCCTAGCAAGATTTAGATCTAGATTAATTTAGTTTTTAGATTTAATCAATAAATTCACACCGATTGGAATTAACTCATAAGAGCGATTAGGAAATTCACAAAATCCCTGTGGACTGACCCGTACTCACCGGCTAGCTACCAAGCGACGCCGTTCTTGATTGCAGTTTAGAAATATTTTTGACATACGAATCAGTCATCTACGTCGATGGGTCTTCTACCGAGGAAGGCTGCGGTGCCGGCCTCATTATCCAGGATCGAACGAAGCAGAGATGGAGTATTCTTTGAGGCTCGGTTTCAAAGCATCGAACAACGCGGCAGAGTACGAGACCCTCCTGGCCGGACTGCACATGGCCGTCGGGCTGGGGCTGAAAATAATTCGGATCCGCAGCGACTCTGCCCTTGTTGTCGGTCAAGTGACCGACTGCTTCGAAGCTCGGGAGCCTCTGATGATGAAGTACCTAGACGAAGTGAGGAAACTCCGAAGAAACTTCGACGAAGTCCAGGTAGAACAAATACCCAGGCGGCTGAATGCCTAAGCAGATGCCCTGAGCAAGCTGGCTTCGTCATACTCGGCCAACAATAAGCAGTCTATCCTCTTCGAAACCTTGCCTCAACCCAGCGTGGGAGACGGAGCGACGACACTCCACGTGTATGCAGCGCAGGAGAGCGACCAGGATTGGAGGAAGCCCCTCGTAGAGTTCCTGAAAGACGGCACGCTCCCGGAGGACCGGGCAGCCGCCCACCGTCTCCGGGCCAAAGCCCGCCACTTCGTCTGGAGCAACGGGAACCTCTACAAGAAGGCCTTCACTCAGCCCCTGCTCCTGTGCGTTGACCCCCGCGAGGACGACTATGTCTTTCGGGAAATCCATGAAGGGGTGGGCGGTGCACACCAGGGGGCTCGAACCTTGATCAAAAAGGCATTGCTCCAAGGGTACTACTGGCCCACTATGCACGAGGACGCCCTGAAGCTGGCCAGGAGGTGCAAGAGCTGCCAGCTCCATGGCAGCATTCCCCGCCTCCCGGCTACCGAGCTGACTGCCCTAACATCCCCATGGTCGTTTGCCCAGTAGGGGTTGGATATGATCGGCCAGTTCCCTATCGGAACAGGCGGGCACAAATACATCCTCGTCGCGGTGGACTACTTCACCAAGTGGATCGAGGCTGTCCCCATCAGGAAACCGGACGCCACCACAACCATCAAGTTCCTGCAAAACAACATGATACTCTGGTTTGGCATCCCGAGGTGTATCATCACCGACCACAGGACGAACTTCGAGAACGAGAAAGTGAAGGACTTCTGCAAAGAGTACCATATCCTCATGAAGTTCGCCGCGGTCGCGCATCCCCAATGTAACGGGCAGGCCGAGGTCGCTAACCGAGACGTCCTCTGAGGTTTCCGGACCCGCCTAGAAGGGCGACAAGGCAGTTGGGTCGAAGAACTACCCTGGGTCTTGTGGGCCCTGCGCACGTCAAAAAAGACTCCCACCGGGGAGACCCCCTTCAGCCTCTGCTACGGGGCCGAAGCGATGGTCCCAGCGGAGATCGGGCTACCTAGTCACCGGGTCGAGCACTTCGACGATGACACAAACACCTCGGCGCTACGGACCAACCTCAACATCTTGTTGGAGAAGAGGGATCGGGCTCAGATCAGAGCTGCCGCCTATCAACAACAAACGCCCCGATACTACAACGCTCGGGTCAAACACCGCTCCTTCAAGACCGGGGATCTGGTCCTACGGCGGAACCAGTTCATCGACCAAGGCAGGCTTCACATCCCTTCCTCGTCTCTGAGGCGCTCCCCGGCAGAGCCTACCGCCTACAAGACGCGGATGGACGAAAGCTTCCGCGGCCTTACAACGCCGAGAAGCTCAAGCTATACAAGTGAGGTCAAAGCCAGCAACTGTATACCACCCCTCTCTTTTTCCCTTTCACGAAGATGATGTAAAGCGTTCTTTAAAAATCCTGTCCATACGAATAAAGAAACGTCGAATCATCCCGGGTAGAGTTCCGTCTTTACAATTCAAAGCCCTCGCCAAGAGGCGGCCGCGCAACCCACTACCCGGCTATCCTTAGTTGGCTTCCTACAGCCCCCTGACGCTAAGGACCAAAAAGTCCTCTTTAGTGTCAGTCCGGCAGCTACCATGCTCGGTTATCCCTGTCGGGTAGCTTCCCTACCGCAACGTCAGGGATCAGAAAGCCCTCCCAGAGGCATTCGAGCCCGACCGTCGCTTGGCTATCCCCAGCGGGCAGCTCCCCTTCCGCAACGCCGGGGATCAGAAAGCCCTCCCAGAGGCAGTCGAGCCCGAGGATCCCTCGCTCGGCTATCCTTCAGGACAAAAGCCCTCGCTAAGAGGCACCGGGCGGTAACCCTACCCGGCCAAGGGTCCTTAGTAGGCTTCTACAGCCCCTCCCGCGCCAAGGACCAAAGTCATCCCAGAGGCAGTCGAGTCCTTGCTCGGCTATCCCCGGCTGGTAGCATCCTACCACGACCAACAGTGTAACACCTTAGAATGTGTTTTGTAGCTAATTATATTTTAATATATGGTTTTTAATAAAAAGTTTACCAAATTAAGTTTTAAATATTTTATCCTAATTATTGTGTATTTTATTAGAATTTTATTAGGCACACACACACTTGTGCATGATAACTAGGGTTGTTTTTGGAGTTAAACCATGATTGGTATCCATGGTTAACTAACCATTTCTCCCTAACCTAGTTTTAATATTGTTTAAGTGTTATGGTTGCAATTAGTAATGATAGTTTTTAGGTGAAAATGAAATTAAAAAGGGTTTTAATTTTGAATTTTGTGTTTTGGTGCATGGTTGACTTTGAGAGAGAGAGAGAGAGAGAGAGAGAGAGCATGGGGCATCATGGCCTTTGCCATGCCTCATTTAATGAGGAGAGAGAGAGTGAGAAGGGGTCTTTGTGTGTGCTCTCATTTCTCCACCTCATTTTCCATCTCTCATTCTCTCACTCTCTCACACACACACACACACCTCACACTCTCAGAAGCAGCAGCAGAAGCAGCAGAGACAGCAACAGCAACAGCAACAACAGATCTTCATCACCTTCATCATCATCAGCACCAGCTTCATCGACACACACACACACTCACACCTAGGGAGAGAGCAGCAGCAGCTTGCATCACCATCACCATTAGCAGCAGCTTCATCACCATCAGCAACATCACCTACAACAACAACAGCAGCAGCAGCAGCAAGCTTTAGCAGCAGCAGCAGGTAGCAGAAGCAGCAGCAGGCAGCCCCAGCACTTGCAGTAGCTCCACACACCTCTTCACCTGCTTTCTTGGGCTCTTTAAGGTCCAATAGGGTAATTTCTGAACCCCATTTCGTGTGTGCTTAAGTTTTGTGTCGATTAGTGCTAAATAGCTAAGTTTAGTGCTAATTGTGATGTTTTATGTAGACTTATGGATAATTGATGATTGTGTTAGCTAACCTAGTATATTTAAGTGTTAACAAGGCCACTTCAACTGAGATATTAGCCAGATTACACTAAAATACCATAGGTTTCCAAATTGTGCAAATTGTCGTTTTTAAGCGATATAATGGATATTTGTGATCTGCTGGTGACCCGATGCCTACAGAATAAAATTGAGAGGACTGGGACATGCTACCTAGGTCTAGAGCACACCAAATGAACACGAGCCCCTACCCCCACACTGGGGCCGCCAATTTAGCCATTCTGGCCGCAATTTGCGGCCAGGAAGGGGTCTGGGGACTTGGGGTTTTGGGTAGTGTTCTCTGATGTGTAGTGTAGTGTTTTGGTATGTCTAGTTTTGTAAGTTTTGGCCTGTAGGAAAATCTGGGACTATATGTCGTTTTTGTGTTCGTGGTGTTTGCGCGATACGCGCGATACGTGAGTGGGTTCTGTGATCCAGCGTATCGCGGCGTGTCGCGATGGTTTTAGACGCGTACACACACGATTCAGCGTATCGTGCACACGCGCGTTTAGTTCGCGACGCGAGTTTCTCGTTTCGATTCGATATCGCGTTTCGCGAGATATTTGGCTTATATGTGATATTCATGTCGTATTTACAGGTTGCAGGCAGGAGCTACGGACACGGCTACAGGGGGAGCAGATGGTAGGATTCACCTAGCGTGGAGTATAGGTGAGTAGATATAACATCTACAGGGGAATCGCCCGCATGGCGTTATGCGTCTGGGCTAGGATTCAATTACCTGTCGCACATTCTACGTCATTGTAGAATTGCGCATTTACTGCATTCTTTGATATAGTTATATACTGTGACTAGCAGCCGTAGGACACTGCACACATTATTGACGGTTCATGTTGCACGAGCACGGATTGCATGCTACACACACGCCGTCAATAATTGCCATGTCACACACTACCCCTTATAGCTACCATTGCTTGTCACACTTGACACCTAGCTTATCGGTATACCTATAGTGTATCATACCTTTAGTGATAGGTATATTTTCACTTTGCGATATAGCTACAGGTATACCTCCGACATATTTTACCTATACCGGGAGGGATTTCCTACATTTGTTACTTATACCCAGGGGGGTATACGACATCAGTTTCTATAGGTAGATACCTATACATTGCTGCACCTGTATGTTAGACACATATTCAGTTGCGGTCGCATATTTACATTTACTGATGTTACTTAGCTGTACCTTATCGTGTTTTCGCATACATCTGGTTCAGCTATATACTTTTGTTTACCTGCTCGCATTCAGATATATCGCATACATTTATTCCTGGATTTATGCATTTTTTATCTGGATTTTATATGATGTTTTCGGGATTTGGGAACTGCGGGAGTTCATGAAATTATGCATACATGTAACAACCCGGTTTCCTTGATATGATATTTGAGCGTCCCCCATGAGTTTTATCGGTGCTGATTATCTACTCCATACGAGGTGTGGTTGCCGTATGAGAGTACATGGTGGGGCCCGGTATGGTTCCCCTCGGCAAGAAGATCGATGGGTTTGCCGATTGAGCCTGGAGGCGGGCGAGTACCTACCGGTGATTGTTTGGACCTGGCAGTTGTCCGGAGGCTACTGGCCAGAGTCGAGAGATGGATGCGGGAGGATCTGTACTGGCAGGGCCGAGGGCCGATACCGCAGACGGACCCCGTGGGCTGATCCGGACTGACGGAGCCCGATATACGAGGATTTCTGTGTCGATGCTTGGCACGCGGTTTCATGATATTTCTTTCACCCCTTTTTGTATATATAACAGGGGATTTAGCCGTTGTTATATATACCCTTACACCAATATTAGTGGAATGGGACGCTAATATATGTGTATTGCCCCCATCATATTTATTTCTGTACATATATATCTTTAGGATGTTAGATTCTTACTTGAGATTGGACTTGGGATACTAGGTGATTCATTGGGGACTTGGACATTGGATATACCTATGTGATTGGTGATTTGTACATTCGGGATATAGGAGATTACTCGATATTGTACATTGAGGAGATGTGAGACTTATATGATGTGAGTGCCCTATGTGGGGGCTGGTTTGAGGATTTGGGATTGGAGTATCTTGTTGGATTGTGATCCTGCCACGACGTCAGGTTTCCGTGGGAAATGACATATTCCACCTCATACCTCACTTTTACCTACTTTATGCACAGATTCATATATTGGTAGTACTTGTAGTGTACCCTTATGATGGTTGCATATTGCTTTCTCATATCTCTATTGCATAGTCATTGCACACTATTATCATGCCATCATTACTTTATATATTGATTGAACCTGCTAGCGTACTCTCCTTATTTCAGCATTGCATGACATATTATTATTGTAATCGCATATCTTAGATTCATGCTGTACGTGCATTCCTGCGATTACCTGCATATGTTTTATACTATTCACGAGTTGGCAACTCACCCCCGTTGTGCCACAGGTGTTTCAGGTTTTTCCCCAGAGTAGTCGAGGCAGGCTATTCCTCTATTCAGCTATCCAGCTACCACCTTTTGCTACAGATATCGCATCAGCTCACAGTACCATTTTGCTTAGGTGGGTTAGATGGTTATCTGTATTTCATATTGTATATTCGTTGTATTTTGTACTCTCCATCTACTACTGTATTGTTGACATAGAGACTTGGTGAGGACGTTATGTGTATTATTGTGGATTTGATGTCTTTTATATACAGCTTTTTTCTCTACTGTCATTATTTTTGTGTTGCATTCATCTTGACTTGTCTTTACAAAAAGGGGGTGTTGCTAAAACTTTAAAGAAAGAAAGTAAGACTTTTAAAGAATTTGGGTTGCGATTTCAATTGTTTCAAAACTTATATTATCTTTTCCGGATTTTTCATGGTTTAGATTTCTGGGTTTTGGCTTTCTTTTACTGCGGTGCGTCTTTGGGCGTTGCGTAGTATTAGGGCCGTCACGGGCCAATTCTGGGTCGTGACAAAGTTCACGAAGACGACACACGAAGTGTGGAGTGGAAAGAGGAAAAGGTCCCACCGGGCGTGCCAGAATCTGTTCCCCTCCGAAAGACGGCGACGACGTGAAGACGTCTTGCCTGAAGTTCGGGGCAGATGCTATTTGGTTTTATCCGTCTATCTCTCCGAAGATGCTGAGTTGATTTACGGCACCGTATATCGGAGGTTTAGACGGATGCGGCCGATGTAGCAGACTTCGTCAGATTCCCCCTCAGGGTGAGGGGTTTTTGATTGTGGGGACGCTCTTCCCTGCAGGCGCAAGGCCCTGCAGTTAATTACGCTACCGCATCGCGGTAACAACTTTCTCCTTCTCCAGAATTTCACTTCGTGTCGTGTGTGTTTGTTTTATTTGTGGTTGCCCGTGGATTGTATACGGAGACTGAGTAATATCGTCTCCCGTAGGACGTGGATTAGTCCAAATCCGTATTTTGCTTAGATTTGGGTTCGGTGTTTTTAGTTTAAGGATGCATTAGTCGCGTTGCGACTAAGATCAACTTAAACGTTCGTCAAGGATACGTTAGTCCTGTTTTGGGCTAAGCTCGACTTGACGTGGTGATTGATTTAATTATCCGGCCGTCGGGACTCGTCACCTCTCTGACGTCGTTGAGGGATTACAACGACAAGTGTCTGAGGAGTTCAGAGATGTACCCTTGAACCAAAGTTGGTTTGGGATTTTATTACTTATTTGAATATCTAAGGACACATTAACCGTATTTGGGGCTAAGATCAACTTAGACGGGACCGTTTAGATCCAACAAAAGAGCGTTTGGGCCCTATTGTGTCAGTTTAGGGACGTGGCGGTCCATATTCCAGTTTAGGGACGTTTCGGTCCGTCGCCAGTTTAGAGACATAGTGGTCCGTCATTAGTTTAGGGACGTTTCGGTCCGATTTTTAGTTTAGGGACGTTTCGGTCCGATTTTAGTTTAGGGACGTTTCGGTCCGTCGCCAGTTTAAAGACGTAGTGGTCCATGTTCCAGTTTGGGGACGTGGTGGTCCGATATTAGTTTAGGGACGTTTCGGTCCGATATTAGTTTAGGGACGTTTCGGTCCGATATTAGTTTAGGGACGTTTCGTCCGATATTAGTTTAGGGACGTTTCGGTCCATTATTAGATGAGTGGTCGTTGGGACCCGTTGCCTCTTTGACGTCGTTGAGAAATTACAACGACAGGTGTCAAAGGAGTTCGGAGATGTACCCTCGGACCGGTCGTGACTTGGTTTATGAGAGGCATTTAATTTAAGGACTTACAGCCAGGATTGGGTTAAGTCCAATTTTTATTTTAGGCTCTGCCCGATTAAAAGAATCAACCTAAACAGGGCTCTGCCCCTTCATTATTTTGCAATCTGATTTGGGCCAGGCCCTTTTAAATAATGAGTTACAAAAAACTCAGGAATTTTCTGAACAGGGCTTTGCCCTTTTATTATTCTGCAATTGGGCCAGGCCCCTTTAAATAATGAGTTGCAGAAACTCAATAATTTTTTTGAGTTGGGCCAGGCCCTTTTGAATGATGAGTTGCACTTGTGCAGAAATTCAAGAATTTTCTTGATTTGAGAACAAAAAGTGCATACTCTTGATCTAAATTTAGATCAAAGGAAAACAAGTTCTTCTTGTTTTCCTTGATTTTACAGAACCAAGGGTTCATATCAAGTGCAAGGCACTATTTATTATTCTTTGATTTTTTAGAACCAGGGGTTCATATCAAGTGCAAGGCACTATTTATTATTTCTTTGATTTTTCAGAACCAGGGGTTCATATCAAGTGCAAGGCACTATTTTTCTTTTTCTTTTATTATTCCCTTTTAATTTTCTGTTCTTCAGAAATTTTACCTTCTCTTTTGTTCTTGATTAATCTTCAAGAGCTTTTTTTTCCAGAAGTTTATCCTTCTCTTGATGATGATTGATTCCCTCTTTTGAATGAGGCTTGGGGTCTTATTTATAGTGCCCACAAATTTGTTGGATTTGTTAACAAAATCTTTACTGAATAATTTTGGGAATTTTCCCACCATTGGATCTCTGATCCAAGGGTTCCTGTTTTACAGGAGAACAGAAAAGATTTATCTAAATCTTCATTCAGTTGCTGCGCAACTCACCATCGCGTGACACGTGTCACGCATCCGTGCGCTTGCGCAGTTGCGGTTGCGCAACTGCGCAGACACGTGTCGCGCATCGGTGCGCTTGCGCAGTTGCGATTGCGCAACTGCGCAGACACGTGTCTCGCATCCGTGCGCTTGCGCAGACACGTGTCACGCATCCGTGCGCTTGCGCAGTTGCGATTGCGCAACTGCGCAGACACGTGTCTCGCATCTGTGCGCTTGCGCAGACACGTGTCACGCATCCGTGCGCTTGCGCAGTTGCGATTGCGCAACTGCGCAGACACGTGTCACGCATCTGTGCGCTTGCGCAGACACGTGTCACGCATCTGTGCGCTTGCGCAGTTGCGATTGCACAACTGCGCAGACACGTGTCACGCATCTGTGCGCTTGCGCAGACACGTGTCGCCCTGCCATACATTTGCGCAGTTAAGTCTTAATTACGTTTTCTGAAGAGCCTTGCTCTGATGGGACGCACCGTCTCGGGCGTTACGCTGCCGAATTGGCTTCTACCATGTGGCAAATTGCGCACTGCGCACGGAAACCGAAGCGTTGCTTCAAATTTTGAATTTTCAAAATTCAGTAGAGCCTTGCTCTGATTGGGGGAAACAGATGCCCCCCCACCGTTGCGCTCACGTGGCGCGCGCGTGAGTGCAGCGGTGGCAACATCTTGACCGTCGGATCTAGGGGTCATCTGAACAGGCGCAGGCGCCTATAAATAGGACCCTCGGTCCTTGGTAATTTTTTACCATTCTCAAGAAATTGAATTTCAGAGCCTTGCTCTTACTTGAGAACTTCCAGAGCCTTGCTCTTGTGATTTCCTTAAGAACTTCCAAGTTCTAACTTCAGAACCATTATAGGTAAAATTAAATTAATTTAATTTAATTTAAATTAGACTTAATTAACAGAGCCTTGCTCTTATAGATCTTTGATCTAAAGGAAACCCCTTTGGGGTTTCTTCAACAGAGCCTTGCTCTTATAGATCTTTGATCTAAAGGAAACCCCTCTGGGGTTTTTTATTCACAGAGCCTTGCTCTCAAAAATTAGCAGAGACTCTGTTCTTAGGTTTTAACCCATGAACAAAGCCCTGCTCACAGATCAACTAGAAACTTTTTTTTTTTTAATCTTTCCATGGATCTTTAAGATCCCAAAATTTTAATTCTTAGGAGTTATGAATTTCTATTACTGCTACAGAGCTAGGCTCTTTTTTTTAAGAAGTTTTATTCTTTTGAAACAGGAGTTTGACAAATGTCACTCTGTGACAGAGCTTTGCTCTGAAAAGAGGAGATCTTCTCCTTGTCTCTAGGGGGCCCCCCCATGAGGATATTCTCTTGGGGGTCTTTTTTATTGACTGATAGTCTCATCCAATGGTGGGATTGTCTCATTAAATGATGCGCCGTCATCTTGATTTTGTGGGTCCCCCTTTGGTCCCCTACCTGCTGCATCGCAGTGTGGAGCAAGATTTTTATTTATTATTATTTTTTTTATCATTATATTTTATTTTATTTATTTTTTTTTTAAGATTTAAACGTCAGGCCACTAATGATATATATATTTTTATGCAGGAAAGATGTCTGACGACTTGTCTTTTCCCTTCGTCCGCTCAGAAGGAGGGTTCCCACATGCACCAGTGGATCGGGTAGTGTTCGCCTTGATTAAAGATCACGATCCTGAGTGCAAGAGACTTCACCTATGGGGAAGGTGGTACAGCCAGATTATCCAAGGCCGCCGCAGTTTTAGTTCCGCCTCGCCTTCCGAACCTATAGTTACGATACCCTATGCAGACAAACCCCCGGTGGAGTATGCCGTGGAGGTAAAAAATTGGAACTCAGACGACCTTCTCCAGCCTGCAATCGGCGCTATTCCGGTGCAGCCACCGCCGGCCATAGATATCTTGGGAAGGCGAATCTGTCAGGGTGAAGCACGCCCTTGGGGACAGGCTTACAACATTGGATTGAATCCGCGGCCACTTGTTGGATACCTGCCATGGGCCCGATACATTTTAGCGGCGAAAAGAGCTCACCTGACGAAGATTGGTCTATACTCCGCCGTCTACGTCTCGCTTTTCGAGTATCCTACTCCTCCAACGTGGTGGACAAAGGCCTTCATTGAACAATGGAATATCCCCACACATACTTTCCTGGCAGCGGATAGGGAAGTTTCCATTTCTCTAGAGGAATTCGTTGAGCTTTCAGGTTTACCGGCGAGGGAGGAGCACTACGAAGAGCTGCTTCCTCCTGATGAGTACGTCTTTGCCACCAAGCAGGTGGTACTCGACTTGACTCCGGAAAATGCCATCCAGCATCAGCATCCGGGCTTGGTGAAGGTGTTGGAGATTTACGAGGAGCTTCATTTGGAATTGGGCGACCGAGGCGTTAGTTTCGCGGACTTCATTGCTCGTTTTATTCGCCCGGAATTTTTATCAGAGCAAGGTGAGAAGTTCGCCCAACTTGCTGATCCTTTTGGTTTCGGCCTGGACAGCCGACCTTCATCGGAAATTGATCAGCGAAGTTTTTACCTTCCCGGCACTGCTAGCGTCCCTTTCTCAGAGATCGCCGTTCCTGGCATGAATGAGGAGACCTTCTTCATCGGGTTCTTAGGTCTGTGGCTGTGCAGCTTCGCGCTTCCCATGCACCCACGCCTCATGCGGTCTTCTGTCTTTTACCCGGCGCATCGAATGGTGGCCGGTCTGCAGTTATCAGTGGGGATCGCCGGGTTGGCTCACCTCTACAATGGACTTAGCGTAGCGGCGGACGCTAATGAGCCTGGGGTACAGCCTGCTAACTTCCCGATGCACTACTTCACTTCTTGGATGGAGCTGCATGTTCGAGGAGTGTTTGGTGCCCACAAAACTCCTCCCTTCTTTGAGAGATTCACATTTCCAAGAATCATGCGATTGGTCGGGGCTTCCATCGTGTTTGCGCCTCCGCGGGAGTCTAGGGGACTGCTTCTGCGTTCGCATCTAGTCGGGGCGAAGACCTCTTTTGTGGATAAGGTCATCACCATGGGTTCCGAGACCACTAAGTCGGTGGTGCCGCTGCGTGATGACTTTAAGGGCGGTGTCTCTGTGTTGAAGGCTCGGGAAATCCTCCATCTTTATTCCATTCGGCCGGGCTACTTAGTATTTAGGCAGAATGACACGGCCCTCTTCATGAGGTATAACCCGCATCGATTTGCCCGGCAATCGAGTTATAACCAAGGAGTCCCGTTGGAAGCCTTCTTGAGAACACCTGCAGTCGGTCCAGAGGGAGTACGGAATGCGATGCATCACTTCATCCGGCTCAATACAGGCTCCTACTTTTTTATCAGTGAGCCCAGCTGTACCCCTAAGATACTCAATTAGTATGTGGCCTGGTATGCGCACGCGATGGGCCCAATCATCTTGATGGAGAAACGTCTATTGGTCGATCGTAGGGCTGCGCCTCCCGGCGGCAATCGCAAGGCTCCATTGCAGCCCAGGGTTCAGGTTATCCCTCCGACGAAAAAGGCCGGAGCTGATCGACCACGGGTGTTGGCCCCTCCGCGTGGACTGCCACTGCCTACTACGGTGGATGCCCCAACGGCGCCCCGTGCTCCGACAAAGACGGTTAAAGCGGCATCGCCGGAGTCGGGTGCAGGAGCGGACATCGGGACTCGCCGCCCGAAAGTGACTGCCAAAACTGGCAAGCGCAAAGCTTCTCCCAGTGGGTCCAAGGCTGGCGGGCAAAAGAAGAAGAAGTCCACTTTATCCCTCGACGCGATTCTTAACTTAGAGTCCGCGGCTCATCCTGCCGAGACTATATGTGAGTATGGCAGCAACGAGGGTTTCGTGGTGGACCCTGAGGATACCAACCTAGCCGCCGCCATTGCAGCTTCGGAGCGATCGGCGAGGCTCGAAGCAATGTTAAGCAGACTCGCTGAGTCAGGTAATCCTCAGCCTCCTTATTTGTCATTTTATCCCACTTTTTATTATTATCTTTAGCTAATATTTGCCTCATTTTCAACAGGTGTATCCACTGAAGAGGCCATTGCTGCCTCTCTGAAGACCTTCCAGGAGGAGGAGAAGAAGCGTACCCTAGCGAGCGTCGGTATGTTTTATCCCTTTCTCTTTTATACGGAAAGTTCGTTATCTTTTTATGATAGTCGACCTGACCTTCTCTTGTTTCTTTACAGGGGTTGTATTAATCGGCGCAAGGACCCTTCCCAAGCCCGTCATCGAAGTCCCAGCTCCGTCGAAGCTGCCGCAAGAGCCTCGGCTTGATGCAACAACGAGGGATGCTCTGAAAAATCTGGAGGCATCCCTCTACACGGATGAGGAGGCTTCGCTCAAGGAAGCTCTGATGGCATCTGTCTCATCAGCTCAAGAGGAGCGGAAGCGGTCCAGACGCGAAGCTAAGGCGCGCAGAGCTGCTCTTGCCGCAGGAGCGGGCCCTAGCACTGTTCCTCACGCTAGTACTCCTTCTGAAGAGCCCCCTGTGGCTCTGTCTACCGCTCATCGGCAAGTTGCGCGCGCGGTTCGGAACGCCAATGATAAATCCGCTTCAGGTAGTACTCCTTTCAGAGCCTTGTTGTATGACTTGTAAAACTATTGGCTTATACATATCTCATCTTGCAGGGTCAAGTCCAACTGAGGGGGAGGCGGAGACGACCGTCGAACCCAAGGGAGCGGAAGAAGCGGTACTCGCCGAACCCGAACCGACAGTGGACAACTTTGTCGAGGCCATAGGGCCTGGAGCCGAGATTGAGGAACCTACCGCGGAGAAAGTCATTGATGCCGTACCCGAAGTGGCGGCAGATGAGATGATTGTCTCGACCGAGCCGAAGGCGGTAGAGGGCGAAGTACTTGAGGCTGGGGACCTCGTTGTGCCGATGGACGGGGTAGCTGTAATCGCTGATCCTGAGGGAGCAGCAGGTGAGGCGGCCATGATTCCTGAGGACGAGCTAGGCGCTCCTTCTCAGGAATCTGGCAATGTTCCTATCTTGGCCCTCCCTGTCTATGGTTCCCCGCCGCCTGCAGAGCTTGAGAGCATAACAACGGTTCCCCTTGAGTCGGGTGATGAAGCTACAGGCGGTGGTCTTCCGTCAGTGGAGGAAGGGACTGCCTAAGTTTCTGCTGGCAGCTCGTCAGGTAAAAATTTTTTGTCACCAGCGTTTCCCCTTTTTTTTGTATATCTTGTGATCTCTTTTAACAAGCTTGTTCTTGCAGGTGCGGCCAGTACCGATGCTCCATTGTTCGAGGGGGCACCGTCAACTACTGCTTTGGCAGTAGTCACCTCCCCGTCTTCCCTTGTACCGTCACGGATGTTGGAAGGTATGGGTTCACGACTTATGCATTAATCTTTCAAAAATGCGGCTTTTGTACTAACGTTACACTATTGTGCCTTTGCAGGAGTGCTTTTTGATCACCTATATCAAGTGTTGCTCCCGCACTTCTCTTTCCCATCCGAACTCGCTTCTCCCTCTAGTGGCGCCGGTAATATCTTTGTTTACCCCTTTTTTCTAGCAATGGGACGATTTCTGACTTTTCCTTTTCTTTATTGCAGTGCCACAAATCGAAGGAGGGGATGCAAGCCCTGTCGCGCTACCGGCCCTCCCGGCTTTGCCGTCCGCTGTACCTGGTATGGTAAATTTCCTTTTGGTAATCCTTCAACATCTTTTGAACCGTCGTTTAAACCTGTTTTGTTTTGCAGCTATTGTTCCGGCTTCGGTCCCCTTCGAGGCTCGCGTCCTTTTACCGGCAGGCCCCTTTTTGAGACGTCCGTCTTCAAAGGGTGCGGTGATGAGTCTAGGCATGCTGAGCGGGTATATCGACGAGCTCAGCATGGACGCTCTCCCTTCCGCTGCAGATTTCGCTGTGGATGTTAACCCCATGTTAGCGGCGCTCGTAACTTTTCACAGCGAAGGCGTCGTTGAATCTTGGGTTAATCACTGCAGGGAGATTGAGGCTTGCTTGTACCGGCTGGAGTTGACGCGCCCTGCTCCCGAAGTTTTAGCTCTGAGCGCCCAACGCACAACTTGGCTCGAGCAAAGCACTTCGCACTCCCGCCACTTGGAGCAAGAAGTAGCTCGGAGACTAAGGGAATGCCAAAAGACCTCAAATGAAACGGCCCATCTGCGTGCTGAGGTTGAGGCAAATGCTGCCCAAGTGAAGACTATCTTTGAGGGTCTCTTGGAGCGCATCTCCCATGGGCTAAATTTAAAGAGGAAGCTTGACGTGGCTGAGCGCCATATCCCAAGTCGGGAGGCTGCTTATCAGGGCGTGAGGGAGCAGCTTGCACTGGTCTTGCGGCGACGAGCCCAAGTGGAGGCAGAGTTGACGGCGGTAGCCGAGCAGGAGAAGGCGTGGAAGGAGATATGCGAGCGATTGCTACATCTGTGCAAGACGCTCCCTTCCCAGTAGCTGCCATTGTATCAATATACTTGTAATTTTCTTTTTCTTTTTTTTTTTGAATAAGATGTATACATTCTTTATTCTTTTATACGATTCGCCATGTACTTGATTGAGTTAATAAATAAAGATACACATTTTTTTTTTTTGCAATGTCTTGTATCATTTCTTTGCTTTCTCCCTTCTCTTATTATCAGCATGCTGTCTTGATAAACATGATTGACAGGTAACAGAGTAAGCATTTTGGTTTCTTCAAGATATAACGATGGCTTAGGCCGCAGGTTCGGATCTGCTGCCTAAGACTTTTCAACTCTATGAGCCGTGAGGGTCTCATAGAGACTTTTCTCCCTACGGATCGAGATGATCTCGTAAGTGGATTTTCTCCTTAGAAATCGTGAGGATTCCCAAGTGTAGTTTTCTCTCATAGGTCGAAAGGATCTTATGAGAGAATTTCTCCCTCTTACGAGTCGAGAGGGCTCGTGAGCGGTTGTTTCCCTCTTTGTCGAGAATCGACTTCAGAGAGTGAGACCCGTGAATAGTATGCAAGAGACCATTTAGGATTGACTTGCAGGATCCCATTGCCCTTCTTACGAGTCGAGAGGGCTCATAAGCGGTTGTTTCCCTCTTTGTCGAGAATTGACTTCAGAGAGTGAGACCCGTGAATAGTATGCAAGAGACCATTTAGGATTGACTTGCAGGGTCCTATTGTTCAGGAAGCAAGTTTTTGAATCCTTATTGCCCGAGATGTGAGTCAGAAAAGCTCTCGTCACGGAGTGTTTGTATCCGTGAGTTGAGAAGTTTTGCGAGGGATTATTTGTTTCCCAAGCGCCAAGGATTATTTGTGTCCTTGGGGTTTGAAACGAGTCGATGGTTCCCACGGAGGCGCTGGTGGCTCCGCGAGTCGACGCGGATCAGAAGGTTCTCGTCAAGGAGTGTTTGTATCCGTGAGTTGAGAAGTTTTGCGAGGGATTATTTGTTTCCCAAGCGCCAAGGATTATTTGTGTCCTTGGGGTTTGAAACGAGTCGATGGTTCCCACGGAGGCGCTGGTGGCTCTGCGAGTCGACGCGGATCAGAAGGCTCTCGTCAAGGAGTGTTTGTATCCGTGAGTCGAGAAGTTTTGCGAGGGATTATTTGTTTCCCAAGCGCCAAGGATTATTTGTGTCCTTGGGGTTTGAAACGAGTCGATGGTTCCCACGGAGGCGCTGGTGGCTTTGCGAGTCGACGCGGATCAGAAGGCTCTCGTCAAGGAGTGTTTGTATCCGTGAGTTGAGAAGTTTTGCTGAAGTCGTTGGTTTCTTCGGTTGAAATGAACCGTTGGGGTTTAGCTTCGTCGTTTGACGGAATCCGCTGGGGAAGTATGGTTTCTTCTCTGTTTGCGCCCTTGGATTGTATACAGGGATCGATGTGATCTTAACTGTAGGGCCGAAGTTTCATCATTTCTTATTTTTGTTTTATTTTATTTCCGCGATGCTCTATCATTTCAGCTTTTATATCGCGAAGGTCGCGATTGCCCAATCATTTCGGCTATTTTTCGCGGTGCCCAATCATTTCGGCTTTTTTTTATTTTATCTTTACTCGTTGCTTTTTATTACGAGTTGCCCGATCATTTCGGCTATTTTGCATGCATACATTTTACTTGCTGCTTTTTATTGCAAGTTGCCCTATCATTTCGGCTATTTTGTATGCATGAGCGGCCTACTGGCTTTCGCCATAAACCTGAAATTGGACACCGATTTCGGCATCAGCACCGCTGCAACTGGAATATTGCCAGGAGCGAATCATCATTTGCCTCCGTTATTGTCGAATAAAGGGGGCTTAGCGATCAGGGTTAGGGACCTGTCGACTAAGGCTTTCGATTTCATGAGCCGTAAGGGTCTCATAAAGGTATTTCTCCCTACAAGTCGTGAGGATCTTGTAGGTGTATTTTCTCCTTAGGAACCGTGAGGGTTCCTAAGTGTTTTGTTCTTCTGTAAGTCGTAAGGATCCTACAGGAGGGTTTTCTCCTCATAAATCGAGGGGATTTATAAGGGTTGTTTACCATGCGAACGTATTCCCAGTTATGGATGAAATTTGGCAAGGGAAATGTTTATTCGCGCCCGTGGATTGTATACAAGGGTCAATATTGAGCCACTTGTAGGGCAATATTGGAAGTTTGTGGGGGCTTGCTTAAGCACAGGTTTAGGTTTCTGTAACTTAAGACTTTCAAATCTCATGAGCCGTGAGGGTCCCATACGAGAGTTCTCCTTACGAGTCGTGAGGATCTCGCAAGTGTATTTTCTCCTTAGGAATCGTGGGGATTCCTAAGTGTGTTGTTCCCTTATGAGTCGTAAGGATCTCATGCGGGTGGTTTCTCCTTACAGGGTCGAGAGGGCTCTGTAAGGGTTCTTTAACGAAGTTGCGCCCTTTCGGGTTTTCACAAACATTCGTCGGTAGTCCTGCTGTTTTTACTCACGGAGCCCTTTCGGGTTTTCATCCGTGCCCATTTTGCTTATGGACATACCGTTTTTATTTATTATATATATATATATATATATATTTATTTATTTTTATTTTTTTTACGAGGTCGCGCCCTTTCGGGTTCTCACGAACACTCGCCGGTAGTCCTGCTGTTTTTACTCATGGAGCCCTTTCGGGTTTTCATCCGTGCCCTTTTTTGCTTATGGACATACCGTTTTTTTTTATTTTATTTTTATATGTTTTTTTTTTTATATATCTCGTCAGCCTAAAGATGCTGCGGTAGTAGTTTAAAGACGTTTTGGTCTGCTATTAGTTTAAGGACATTTCGGTCCGCCGTTAAGAGGGCTGGCTACTGCTTATAAAGCTTGAGCTTAGGAAGATAGCGAGCGGACATAGTCGTCGTCATCTATCATTGACCTAAACTAAGGCTCGTTAAGCGTAGTATTTCTTTAGGAAGCGACCGTTTATTGGCCTGAAAGGTCTTTCACCGTGCATGTCCATGAGTAGATAGGTCCCGCCCTGGTAGACCTTATCAATGATGTACGGTCCTTCATAGTTTGGCTCAAACTTTCCCCGCTTGGCGCGATTGGGGATCATGGGCCTTTTGACGACTAGCACGAGTTCGCCTTGGTGGAATGTCCTCGGGCGGCTCAATCTTTCATATGAGCGCGTCATCTTTGCTTTATAAGCTTCCAGATTTTGTTGTGCTAGAAGCCGGATTTCGTCAAGGGCGTCAAGCTCTTCAAACCGAAGGTGAGCATTTTCTTCGTCCGTCAACTCGTAATGGACTGCCACTCGTAGAGAGGGTAATTCTATCTCGAGGGGGAGTACTGCTTCCGTCCCAAATACCAACGCGTATGGCGTTGTGTTTGTGGCCGTTTTAAATGTAGTTCGATACGCCCAAAGAGCCTCTTGCAATCTTTCGTGCCAATCTCTCTTATTTCGTGACACTGTTTTCTTCATGATCTTCGTCAAGGTCTTGTTGAAGGCCTCAGCTAGACCGTTAGCTTGCGGGTTATAAACTGAGGAATATCTCCAGTCTATATTGTGCTGCTGTGCGAAGCGGCTAATCTTATGACTTCGGTAGGCTGGCCCATTGTCAGAGATGATCCTTCTTAGGGTTCCAAACCGGTATATGACATGCGTTTTGAAGAAATGGAGGATGTTTTCCGTTTTCACTTCCCTCAACGGTACCGCTTCTGCCCATTTGGAGAAGTAATCAGTCGTCGCCAAGATGAAACGATGTCCCTTTGACGATGCTGGTTCGATGGGACCGACTATGTCAGTTCCCCACATTTCAAATGGCCAACTAGCCACTGTTGGATGCAGTGGATTGGGATGCTGATGGATGAAGTCTCCATGAATTTGGCATGAATGACATTGCATCGCGTATTCTAGGCAATCCTGCATCATCGTGGGCCAGTAGTAGCCCATCCGCTTTATCTTTAACTTCATCTTAGGGCCTGCTTGGTGGGAACCGCAGAGTCCGTCGTGAACTTCTTGGACGACCCTTCTCGCTTCGTCAGGTCCTAAGCATCTCAACCACAGAGAATCGAATGACCTCTTGTACAGAGTATCATTGACGAAGGCGAAAGACAGAGCTCGTTTCGTGAGCTGATGTCTTGTGGACGCTTCTTCAGGTATTCGGTGGAACTTGAAGTAATCTATGAAGACTTCTCTCCAGTCTCCGGTATTTTCCCAGTCTTTTACTTGCAGGGTTGTCTCCTCTTTCGCTCCTTTTTCTTCAGACGATTCCGGAGATATTTCTGTTGGGGCGAGCACTCGACGGCTTTGCACCACGATTCTAACGTCGTCGAGGTTCTCGTCAGCCAGTTCTTTAGCAAGTTTGGCTAGTGCGTCTGCTTTGCTGTTTTCCGCGCGCGGTATGCTTTCCAACGTGTAAGAGGGAATTTGGGTTAGCAGTTGTTGCACTTTTTCACCGTATTTTACCAATTCCGGTTTACATGTTTGGTAATCGCCGTTTACTTGACTGACGACCAGTTGGGAGTCCCCGTATATGAGGAGGCTCTCAATTCCCATATCAATGGCGATCTCAAGGCCTGCTATCAGAGCTTCATATTCAGCTTCATTATTCGTCCTCGGCTCTGCTAAGGAGAAGGCGAAGCGCATTATTCCTCCTTGGGGAGTCACAAAGATGAGTCCCACCCCCGATTTGATCGTTGGCGTACTTTGTTTGTGCTTTTTCATAGAAGACGCTCCATCGAAGTAAAGCTCCCAACGGGTATCACCACTGTCGATTGCGTCAAATGCATGTCTGTCTGGCAAATCGCAGTTTAAAGGAGAGTCGGCAGGTATGGGATGCTCAGCAAGGAAGTCAGCGATGGCCTGGCCTTTTACTGCCTTGAGAGGTTGATATGTTATGGAAAATTCCATCAAGAGCAGGGCCCATTTAGCGAGTCGTCCTGTCAATATGGATTTTGACATTAAATATTTGAGAGGGTCCACTTTTGAAATCAGACGGACCTCGTGCGCCAACGCATAGTGCCTAAGCTTTGTTATTGCGAAGATCAATGCCAGGCAGTGTTTTTCAATGGGAGAATAGTTGCTTTCTGCCCCCAGCAGCACTCGACTTAAGTAGTAGAGCGCCCTTTCTTTCCCTTGATCGTTCTCTTGTGCCCATAATGCGCCTAAGGAACCTTCGAGGGCGGTTGTATAAAGAATAAGAGGCTTCCCCTTAACCGGAGCAGCCAACACCGGCGGGTTCTGCAGGTATTGCTTGATCTCATCCAGTGCGCCTTGGCATTTTTGATACCAAACGAATGGGGTTCCCTTCTTCATCAGGTGACTATAAGGGCGGCACTTTCCTGAAAGGTTGGCTATAAATTGCCGTATGTATGCGAGTTTCCCTTGGAGAGACCGCAACTGTTTGAGAGTCCTCGGCGGAGGCATTTCCATGATCGCTTTGATCTTTGACGGATCTATTTCAATACCTCGGTGTCGAACGACGAATCCTAGGAATTTGCCCGAGGAAACCCCGAACGCACATTTAAGAGGATTCATCTTCAAGTTGTACTACCGAAGGCGTTGAAATACAGTCTTCAGATGCTCGAGATGTTCCTCGTATGATTTGCTTTTAACCACGAGATCGTCGATATAGCATTCAACGATTTCGTGTATAAGGTCGTCGAAGATCTTCGTCATGGCCCTCTGATAAGTAGCACCAGCGTTCTTCAAACCGAAGGGCATCACCTTATAACAAAATATCCCGAGAGGGGTCCTGAAAGCTGTGTGTTTCTGATCTTCAGGATGCATTTTTATTTGATTATACCCCGATGAGCCGTCCATGAAGGAGAAAACCTCATGAGTGGATGTATTGTCTATCATAAGTTCAGTAACTGGCACTGGGAAATCATCTTTTGGGCATGCTTTATTAAGATCCCGAAAGTCTACGCATATGCGCACTGTCCCATTTTTCTTCATCACTGGGACGATGTTAGCGATCCATTCAGGGTATTGAACTTCCTGGATGAAGCCAGAGTCTATCAGCTTTTTGACTTCGGCGTTGATGCTCATCTCAAGCTCGAGTCGCATTCTTCTTGGCGCCTGTTTGACTGGCTTGATGTCCGGGGATATCGCCAATTTGTGTACAGCAATTTCTGGATCTAGTCCCGGCATTTCGGAATAGTTCCACGCGAAGCAATCTTTGTGCTGTAGAAGCACATCCTTCAACGCAGTCACCCTTTCTTCAGATAACAGCTCGCTGATGAATGTTGGTCGCAGGTCATTTTCCGTCCCCAACTCAATTTTCTTGAGATTATCTGCAGTGGTGTGGATTCCATCCTCCAGTTCTTTCGGAGCTGGGGGAAATTCTGAGATTACCTCATCGCTGCTGTTTTCAAAGCACCAAGGGAAGTCGTTCATGTCCTCGGATTCTTCTTTTAATATTGTTACCACGTGGCAAGTGCGAATTTTCTGCCAATCCCAATGCGGAGTTGGTTTTTCTTTTGCAGCCTCGGGTTCGTGCTTCTGTGGTGGTGCTACCCTCCAGTTGTCAGAAAGCGCGAATTTGCCTAACTGATATTGGTCCTCAACCCAATTCTTAAAGGTGAAACAATCTTCAAGCGGATGCCCTACTACTCGATGGTAAGAGCAATAATTTGGGTTGGAGACTTCGCCTGCTTGCTCAGGGTGTTTAGACTCTGGCAGAGTAAGCATTTGATGTTTTAGAGCAAGATCAAGTATTTTCCTTGTTTTGTTCCGAGGAAACGAGTATGCTCGACCCATTTTCTTCATAAGGGCTAGGTCAATAACGCTCGACTCTCGTATGCGTGGCTTCTTAGCTCTGTCTTGTGGTTGTCGAGCACCTTTTCGGCCCCTCGACTTGTTTTCGCTTTCGCGTCGAACCCTTTTTGTAGCAGGCTGACGTGGGGTAACATCTTCGTTCTTTACTGCCTGTCGAAGGAGACGCTGTGTCTTGGCTTTCTCATAGATTGCCATTTCACGATCGTGATCATCTCGGGCTTTTTGACTCGCATCCTTTATAAGTTTGCTCATCTGGTCTTCAGACGATGGACTGGGAGGTCTTGCATCAGGAACTCTTGCTGATTCAGGATTAGCGTCTTCCCATTGAGCGTCCGCTTCTTCATCAAAGTCATACATGGCATAACAGCTGTTTATTAACTCCCGTTTCTTTGGCCGGATGTACCCGAGCCCTTTTGTTTCCGTTCTCCCGTTAGGCAGTTTACATTGAGTTCCGGGAACGTTCCAGACCTTGTCATAGAATTTGGCTTTTCTGATGGTCTGTGTGAAGGACATCCCTTGGCGTTTCAGCAGTTTCTTCAAACCTTCGGTATAATATCTGGGAAGACGGATAGGCTGAAGCTTGTCGAGCGTGGGATCCGCGCCATGCCAAATTTCTTTTTCCACCTTGTTTTCTTCAGAACGGTAGAATAGGATTGCCTTCTCGCCTTTTATTCCGGGAGGGATATAGAATGTCTGCAATTCTTCTACGCTGTTGGTGTCGAGTGCATCCAGTTCTTTGTAATGTTCAAGCGGCACCATGGTTACCTGCAGACTTCGCTCTTCATCAGTGGAAATCTGTATTGAGGGCCGAGCGGGGAATACAGCATGAACTTCATCCTCTGAGTCACTACCGAAGATCAATGAAGGAACAGATGGTCCTGGCCTGGTGGACTGGGACGGACCTGAATAAATTATATCCTCCTCCTCCTCGGTGTCACTGCCGAAGACAGGGATGGTTGCGTTAGTTTTGTTCTGCGGTTTGTGACACCTTTCCGTGTCTTCGAAACTCGGTAGGAAGTATTTGGCATCTTCATACTTGCGAACTTCGTTCACGGAAAATGGATTCAACTCTCCTGCCACTGTGTACTCGAGGCCGTCCCTAGAATACTTCATGCACTGATGCTGTGTAGAAGGGATGATATTGTATTCGTGTAGCCATGGTCGGCCGAGCAGAGCATTGTAGCACGTCTTGGAGTCTATAACATGGAATTTGATGTCTGTGACGAGCACCCCGAAGCGTAGCATCAATATCACAGATCCAAGAGTCTTTGAGGATTGAGAGTAGAAACCGGAGATGGTGATTTTGTCTCGGGCGAGGTGTTGGACACTCATGCAAATCTCCTTTAACACTCGCACATTGAGTAAATTGACAGACGATCCGTTATCGACCAAGATTTTTCCTATCTTTATGTCATGGCAGTATCCCGAGACATAAAGGGGGCGATTGTGTTCACACGTCCCGAGGAGAAGGTCTTCATCACCAAAAGCAACGTCGGCTGTGTGCACCTCTTCCAATTCATCCTTCATCTTTTGTTCGGCTAAGAAGGCTTGGAACTGGTCCGGATCCTGTAGGGCCTTAATCAAAGAATCCCTCGCCTCTTTTGATAGCAATAGGGCATCGAGAATGCTGAGTTGTGAGGGTAGCTTTCTCAGATGCGCCAAGACATTGTAATCTACTTTATTCCTTTTTGGGGGATTCTTGGCGGTTAACTCTTCCGCAACTTGGTCATCCAAAGCGATGTCTTCAGAGACCTTCTCTTTCCCTTTGTTTTTCTTATTCAAGGGTCCGAGGTTCTTTTCGGGTAATGTTCGATTGCGCAGCTGTATATTCTCGCAGGCCTTCAGTTCTTTTTCTTTCCCCGAAGTGGATTCTTCGAAGAGGGGGCCAAGCTCTAGCTCTTCATCGGAGTCGCTCCCAAATGTAGGCACTTGTGACCCGGTAGTGTTAACCATGTGACAATTGCCGGCAGTTCTTTCAAGTTCTTTAGTCGTATTTCTTTGCTCTCGGCGAATTTTACGTTTTTCCCGTTTAAATCGTTGTCGATTAGCGACGTATCCTTGCCACCATCCATTGAAAGCTTTGCAATCTTGGGTGGAATGCGAGACCTTCTGATGGTATAAGCAATAAGAGGGGTGCATTTCTACCGCGCCAGTAACTCTTTCTTCAGAGGGTGGTAGCTTCATGCCCATCGATATGGCCTTAGCAAATTTCTTTTTTATCTTGAATTGGCTTTTGTCAGTGGTGGAGGCATTTTGCTCCAACGGGATCATTTCGGCTCCTTCCTCAAGTCGCTGACGCTTGGCCCTTTCGAATATAGCCGTCTCGCGTTCTCGATCAGCCTTGCTTTTCAACCGTGCTTCATTAAGAAACGCGCTAATCATTTCAACTGGTAACCCTGGGGTTCTTGATTCGGCATTTGCCCCCAGCGTTTCAGTGCCAGAAGTTCCTTCATCGTTCGTGGTCGAATGGGAGATCATATGACAGCTTGCTACATATTCGTCAGATTCATCCGATGAACTTTCTCCGTCATCTTCTTTTTGGAAGACGTGATCAAGGAAATCTTGGAGCGTGATGGGAGTTCGCGCCTTTTGGTTATATTCATCCAGCGCATCGATTTGCTTTTGTAAGTCCGTGCGCTTGTCGCCAGGCTTCACGGGCTTCTTAGATTTCTTCTTCTTTTTTTTCGAAGATTTTGACGGCTGGCTATGAACGCTTGAACTACTACCATCGGTCTTCGGAGTCGGTCGTGGCTTCAACATCCCCTCAATAACCTGCGGTTCCAAGGGGTTCTTCCACTTGACCGCTGGGCAGGTTTGAAGATCATTTAGCATTCTCCTCGTTTTGGCTGATAATACAACCTCCCAGGGAGCCTCTTCAATGACGGAGCACGTTGCCCCTGGCGTATTCGTCCCCTTATAGGTGTGGGGCTGCGGAGGGTTCACCTTCCATTTGTCAGATAGCGCAAATTTGCCCTGACGGTACTGATTCTCCAGCCAATTTTTGAAGACGTAACAGTCTTCGATTGGATGTCCCAACACTCTATGATAAGGGCAGTAATTAGGATCGTTAACGTCACTTGGTTGCGACGGACGTTTTGGATCTGGCAGATTTATGAGCCTGTTGCGCAATGCCAGCTCGAATAACCTCCTTGTTTTATCACGGGGGAAGGAGTAAGCACGTCCCATCCTGTCCTCAAGGGGTACGTACGGGCGTGTATTATTTGGACGAGCAACCGGCTTCGAATCGTTCGGTTGTTGTTGGGCATTAGCGACGACGATCGCTTTTCCCTTTCCTTTGTCGTTTCGGGAATCCGGCTTCGGGAGAGGGGGTTTATGGCCCATCTGGTCCATCTGCGCCAATTTGTCGATCAAAGCCTGGAAGGAGGTCGGCTTGAAGAACATCATAAATTGTGAAATGGTTGCTTGTGGATCGAGTGTTCCAACAAACATTCCCACCGCAGGGGCTTCTTCTATGCGCTGTTCACACTTAGACCATAGATTACGCCACCGTATAGCGTACTGAACCCATGTCTCGCCGGGTTTTACCCTGGCATTGATCAGTGCCGTCATCGGGGTACGCTCACTGGCACTTGCAAAGCGTTGGGTGAAGAGTAGCTCCATCTCCGCAAAGGTTTTTATAGAGTCGTTGGGAAGCTCAGAATACCATTCAAACGCCGTATCAGATAAACTTCCAACAAACTGGCGAAGCAAAAGCTTGTCGTCGCCGCCGGTATTACCGCAAAGAGCCCTGAATTGGGCCACATGTTGATGGGGATTGCCGGTCCCCTTGTAGACATGAAACTTAGGAATTGTGTAACCTGGCGGGTACTTGATTTGGTCATACCAGCCCGGATATGGCCGTCCCGTTTTTACAACGTGGCCGGCTGCTTTGGCCGCCTGATGCACCCGTATTTGTTGAGCAATATATTCATCCAAATCAGCTTTTGATATGGTATCCTCTTTAGCTGCGGATAGAGCCGGTGGAGGATTCGATGTCTCTCCCCTATCATCTTCAAGAATGATCGGGGGATCTCCAACAGGTGGATCTGGTTGAATCATCATACCCACCACATCCTGGAACAGGAGGGCCATTTTCTTTATGTTGGCTGCCTGTTCCGCAGCCTCTTTGTCTCTCTTTTCCAGTGTTCGGCGGAGGAACTCAGCGTCGGTCTCTTCCTCTTGGCGTTCATCTAAGGACGTCTCAGGATTCTCTTTTGGCCCCGTGAGTGCAGCCATTGTAGTCATCATCTCCTGGAGCTTTTGTTGCTGCTCCTGAGACTTGGTCACTAACCGGGTAAGCGGTCGGTGGCCCGTAGAAGTACGACTTTCTTCCTTTCCTGAAGCCATATAGACCGTATGAACTGTTATGCCCCCTGATTTGGGGCGTTTAGGTTCATCGCTCTTAAACTTTGTCAGTGTCATGGGAGCTTTTTCTGGCCTTTTCCTTTTATGGACCTTTGAGGTTGAAGGAGTCGTAGAAGCGGGCATTCTAGCATTTGTTGCCCCCTGCTGTTTAACGGGGCGGTTCTTGTCTTTTTCCACCTTCGCCCTTTTCTGGCGAGGGAAGTAGTCTGAGTCAATCACGGAGTCCTGAACCCTCCGCCAGACTTTATAAATTTTGGACGACAGCCGTTGAGAGGGCTGTTCTTGTTTTGCCTCCGGAGCTTTCTCCATGGGCGGAGGAGATCTTTTCAATACGGCGATTGGGGAGTTCTTCCGTACTTTCCTCAGTAATTCAAAGCTGTTCGCAGTTGGAACAGCAGCGTTGACCTCCGCCACTGGAGCAGGCGGGGTTAGCCCTGAAGGGGAGTTGCCCCCTGTTTTCCTTACTCGCTGCCAATGACGACGTCGCGCACGGCGAGTCATTGGGATTGGCTCGGAAATCGGGATAGTTTCCTGTTGCCCCCTGTTTGGGTGTGGGGCAGCTGCCAATGTCAGCCTATCAAAGACTGATGCTTTCTGACCAGCTGAAGGAGGAGTAGGAACCGTCAATCTTGTGAAGACTGACTTTCTGATAGGAGAAGCCGCTTCAATGACTTCCGAAGCTGTGGCCGTTGCCCTCTTTGGGACAGCCACTTTATGATCCTGACCTAGCCTGGTGAAAACAGAGGCTGTCATCTTAGTAGCGGGCGACCCGTTGACAGGGGTCATGGTAGCAGTGAGCCGGTCGAACACCGACTTCTTGTTCGCTTCTGGTGCGGATATCGGCATGGAGAAGCTTGTAGGCGGGACCATGGTCCCGAAGAACAAGCCGGTGGTGGCTTGAGTCACCTGGTCTACCGGCAGAGTCAGGAAGGAAGCCGCTTGGGGCCCATATGCTACACCTCTCGGTGAGGTGGAACGTCCGCTGCAATGGCACTTCGAGCAGTTGGTGCAGTTGGTGGCCATTGGATCTTAAGTTCTGCGCCAGACAAAAGACCAAATCATAGCAACTTGAAATCCGAGGACAACCATTTAACAAACCGCGATTGGTTCACGAAGACGACACACGAAGTGTGGAGTGGAAAGAGGAAAAGGTCCCACCGGGCGTGCCAGAATCTGTTCCCCTCCGAAAGACGGCGACGACGTGAAGACGTCTTGCCTGAAGTTCGGGGCAGATGCTATTTGGTTTTATCCGTCTATCTCTCCGAAGATGCTGAGTTGATTTACGGCACCGTATATCGGAGGTTTAGACGGATGCGGCCGATGTAGCAGACTTCGTCAGATTCCCCCTCAGGGTGAGGGGTTTTTGATTGTGGGGACGCTCTTCCCTGCAGGCGCAAGGCCCTGCAGTTAATTACGCTACCGCATCGCGGTAACAACTTTCTCCTTCTCCAGAATTTCACTTCGTGTCGTGTGTGTTTGTTTTATTTGTGGTTGCCCGTGGATTGTATACGGAGACTGAGTAATATCGTCGCCCGTAGGACGTGGATTAGTCCAAATCCGTATTTTGCTTAGATTTGGGTTCGGTGTTTTTAGTTTAAGGATGCATTAGTCGCGTTGCGACTAAGATCAACTTAAACGTTCGTCAAGGATACGTTAGTCCTGTTTTGGGCTAAGCTCGACTTGACGTGGTGATTGATTTAATTATCCGGCCGTCGGGACTCGTCACCTCTCTGACGTCGTTGAGGGATTACAACGACAAGTGTCTGAGGAGTTCAGAGATGTACCCTTGAACCAAAGTTGGTTTGGGATTTTATTACTTATTTGAATATCTAAGGACACATTAACCGTATTTGGGGCTAAGATCAACTTAGACGGGACCGTTTAGATCCGACAAAAGAGCGTTTGGGCCCTATTGTGTCAGTTTAGGGACGTGGCGGTCCATATTCCAGTTTAGGGACGTTTCGGTCCATCGCCAGTTTAGAGACATAGTGGTCCGTCATTAGTTTAGGGATGTTTCGGTCCGATTTTTAGTTTAGGGACGTTTCGGTCCGATTTTAGTTTAGGGACGTTTCGGTCCGTCGCCAGTTTAAAGACGTAGTGGTCCATGTTCCAGTTTGGGGACGTGGTGGTCCGATATTAGTTTAGGGACGTTTCGGTCCGATATTAGTTTAGGGACGTTTCGGTCCGATATTAGTTTAGGGACGTTTCGGTCCATTATTAGATGAGTGGTCGTTGGGACCCGTTGCCTCTTTGACGTCGTTGAGAAATTACAACGACAGGTGTCAAAGGAGTTCGGAGATGTACCCTCAGACCGGTCGTGACTTGGTTTATGAGAGGCATTTAATTTAAGGACTTACAGCCAGGATTGGGTTAAGTCCAATTTTTATTTTAGGCTCTGCCCGATTAAAAGAATCAACCTAAACAGGGCTCTGCCCCTTCATTATTTTGCAATCTGATTTGGGCCAGGCCCTTTTAAATAATGAGTTACAAAAAACTCAGGAATTTTCTGAACAGGGCTTTGCCCTTTTATTATTCTGCAATTGGGCCAGGCCCCTTTAAATAATGAGTTGCAGAAACTCAATAATTTTTTTGAGTTGGGCCAGGCCCTTTTGAATGATGAGTTGCACTTGTGCAGAAATTCAAGAATTTTCTTGATTTGAGAACAAAAAGTGCATAGCACTCTTGATCTAAATTTAGATCAAAGGAAAACAAGTTCTTCTTGTTTTCCTTGATTTTACAGAACCAAGGGTTCATATCAAGTGCAAGGCACTATTTATTATTCTTTGATTTTTTAGAACCAGGGGTTCATATCAAGTGCAAGGCACTATTTATTATTTCTTTGATTTTTCAGAACCAGGGGTTCATATCAAGTGCAAGGCACTATTTTTCTTTTTCTTTTATTATTCCCTTTTAATTTTCTGTTCTTCAGAAATTTTACCTTCTCTTTTGTTCTTGATTAATCTTCAAGAGCTTTTTTTTTCCAGAAGTTTATCCTTCTCTTGATGATGATTGATTCCCTCTTTTGAATGAGGCTTGGGGTCTTATTTATAGTGCCCACAAATTTGTTGGATTTGTTAACAAAATCTTTACTGAATAATTTTGGGAATTTTCCCACCATTGGATCTCTGATCCAAGGGTTCCTGTTTTACAGGAGAACAGAAAAGATTTATCTAAATCTTCATTCAGTTGCTGCGCAACTCACCAGCGCGTGACACGTGTCACGCATCTGTGCGCTTGCGCAGTTGCGCAACTGCGCAGACACGTGTCGCGCATCCGAGCTCTTGCGCAGTTGCGGTTGCGCAACTGCGCAGACACGTGTCGCGCATCCGAGCGCTTGCGCAGACACGTGTCACGCATCCGTGCGCTTGCGCAGTTGCGATTGCGCAACTGCGCAGACACGTGTCACGCATCCGTGCGCTTGCGCAGTTGCGATTGAGACACGTGTCACGCATCTGTGCGCTTGCGCAGTTGCGATTGCGCAACTGCGCAGACACGTGTCACGCATCTGTGCGCTTGCGCAGACACGTGTCGCCCTGCCATGCATTTACGCAGTTAAGTCTTAATTACGTTTTCTGAAGAGCCTTGCTCTGATGGGACGCACCGTCTCGGGCGTTACGCTGCCGAATTGGCTTCTGCCATGTGGCAAATTGCGCACTGCGCACGGAAACCGAAGCGTTGCTTCAAATTTTGAATTTTCAAAATTCAGTAGAGCCTTGCTCTGATTGGGGGAAACAGTGGTGTTTGCGCGATACGCGTGATACGTGAGTGGGTTCTGTGATCCAGCGTATCGCGGCGTGTCGCGATGGTTTTAGATGCGTACACACACGATTCAGCGTATCGTGCACACGCGCGTTTAGTTCGCGACGCGAGTTTCTCGTTTCGATTCGATATCGCGTTTCGCGAGATATTTGGCTTATATGTGATATTCATGTCGTATTTACAGGTTGCAGGCAGGAGCTACGGACACGGCTACAGGGGGAGCAGATGGTAGGATTCACCTAGCGTGGAGTATAGGTGAGTAGATATAACATCTACAGGGGAATCGCCCGCATGGCGTTATGCGTCTGGGCTAGGATTCAATTACCTGTCGCACATTCTACGTCATTGTAGAATTGCGCATTTACTGCATTCTTTGATATAGTTATATACTGTGACTAGCAGCCGTAGGATACTGCACACATTAGTGACGGTTCATGTTGCACGAGCACGGATTGCATGCTACACACACGCCGTCAATAATTGCCATGTCACACACTACCCCTTATAGCTACCATTGCTTGTCACACTTGACACCTAGCTTATCGGTATACCTATAGTGTATCATACCTTTAGTGATAGGTATATTTTCACTTTGCGATACAGCTACAGGTATACCTCCGACATATTTTACCTATACCGGGAGGGATTTCCTACATTTGTTACTTATACCCAGGGGGGTATACGACATCAGTTCCTATAGGTAGATACCTATACATTACTGCACCTGTATGTTAGACACATATTCAGTTGCGGTCGCATATTTACATTTACTGATGTTACTTAGCTGTACCTTATCGTGTTTTCGCATACATCTGGTTCAGCTATATACTTGTGTTTACCTGCTCGCATTCAGATATATCGCATACATTTATTCCTGGATTTATGCATTTTTTATCTGGATTTTATATGATGTTTTCGGGATTTGGGAACTGCGGGAGTTCATGAAATTATGCATACATGTAACAACCCGGTTTCCTTGATATGATATTTGAGCGTCCCCCATGAGTTTTATCGGTGCTGATTATCTACTCCATACGAGGTGTGGTTGCCGTATGAGAGTACATGGTGGGGCCCGGTATGGTTCCCCTCGGCAAGAAGATCGATGGGTTTGCCGATTGAGCCTGGAGGCGGGCGAGTACCTACCGGTGATTGTTTGGACCTGGCAGTTGTCCGGAGGCTACTGGCCAGAGTCGAGAGATGGATGCGGGAGGATCTGTACTGGCGGGGCCGAGGGCCGATACCGCAGACGGACCCCGTGGGCTGATCCGGACTGACGGAGCCCGATATACGAGGATTTCTGTGTCGATGCTTGGCACGCGGTTTCATGATATTTCTTTCACCCCTTTTTGTATATATAACAGGGGATTTAGCCGTTGTTATATATACCCTTACACCAATATTAGTGGAATGGGACGCTAATATATGTGTATTGCCCCCATCATATTTATTTCTGTACATATATATCTTTAGGATGTTAGATTCTTACTTGAGATTGGACTTGGGATACTAGGTGATTCATTGGGGACTTGGACATTGGATATACCTATGTGATTGGTGATTTGTACATTCGGAATATAGGAGATTACTCGATATTGTACATTGAGGAGATGTGAGACTTATATGATGTGAGTGCCCTATGTGGGGGCTGGTTTGAGGATTTGGGATTGGAGTATCTTGTTGGATTGTGATCCTGCCACGACGTCAGGTTTCCGTGGGAAATGACATATTCCACCTCATACCTCACTTTTACCTACTTTATGCACAGATTCATATATTGGTAGTACTTGTAGTGTACCCTTATGATGGTTGCATATTGCTTTCTCATATCTCTATTGCATAGTCATTGCACACTATTATCATGCCATCATTACTTCATATATTGATTGAACCTGCTAGCGTACTCTCCTTATTTCAGCATTGCATGACATATTATTATTGTAATCGCATATCTTAGATTCATGCTGTACGTGCATTCCTGCGATTACCTGCATATGTTTTATACTATTCACGAGTTGGCAACTCACCCCCGTTGTGCCACAGGTGTTTCAGGTTTTTCCCCAGAGTAGTCGAGGCAGGCTATTCCTCTATTCAGCTATCCAGCTACCACCTTTTGCTACAGATATCGCATCAGCTCACAGTACCATTTTGCTTAGGTGGGTTAGATGGTTATCTGTATTTCATATTGTATATTCGTTGTATTTTGTACTCTCCATCTACTACTGTATTGTTGACATAGAGACTTGGTGAGGACGTTATGTGTATTATTGTGGATTTGATGTCTTTTATATACAGCTTTTTTCTCTACTGTCATTATTTTTGTGTTGCATTCATCTTGACTTGTCTTTACAAAAAGGGGGTGTTGCTAAAACTTTAAAGAAAGAAAGTAAGACTTTTAAAGAATTTGGGTTGCGATTTCAATTGTTTCAAAACTTATATTATCTTTTCCGGATTTTTCATGGTTTAGATTTCTGGGTTTTGGCTTTCTTTTACTGCGGTGCGTCTTTGGGCGTTGCGTAGTATTAGGGCCGTCACGGGCCAATTCTGGGTCGTGACAAACAGGGATCAAAGCCCTCGCCAAGAGGCACTGAGCGGTAACCCTTCTCGGTTCCCATCCTGAAGGATCAAATCCCTCGTAAGAGGCAATCGCACGTTCCTGCCTAGTCGGTCCCGGCGGGTAGCTTCTCTACCACAACGCCCAGGATCAGAAAGCCCTCCCAGAGGCGGTCGAGCCCGAGGATCCCTCGCTCGGCTATCCTTCAGGACAAAAGCCCTCGCCAAGAGGCACCGGGCAGTAACCCTGCCCGGCCAAGGGTCCTTGGTAGGCTTCTACAGCCCCTCCCGCGCCAAAGACCAAAGTCCTCTCAGAGGCAGTCGAGCCCTTGCTCGGCTATCCCCGGCCGGTAGCTTCATACCACGACCAACAGGGATCAAAGTCCTCGCCAAGAGGCACTAGGCAGTAACCCTGCTTGGTTCCCGTCCTGAAGGATCAAAATCCCTCGCAAGAGGCAACCGGGCAGCTACCCTGCTCAGTCCACATAAGGCGGACAGCCCTCCGCCCACCACGCGCGGACGGCCCGAGCTGCCAACCGGGGGCATCAGGTCAATCCAAGTATCGAACGATCTCCCTCGAATTTGGGGCCATGGAGACGCATGGGGACGCCTTCTCCTCAGCAGTGCATGAATTAACTCGACGGGCGATCGCTAGGCAGATAGCCGACCTGACATGGAGGCCCAACGGCGCAAGAAGAAAAATTTTACAAGTGTTCATCATGAACAAAAGACAAAAGAGCAAATCAAGGAAACCAAAGAAAGAAAAAAGTTTTATTACTAAAAGGCGGTCTTTACAGAGGGTATTCTTGGCTCCCCGGCCTAACAAACTGCCGGGAGGCTTACAAAGGGGGGCAAGGGAATATCAAAAAGGCGTAAGTCGCGAACCCTCTCCCCCGTGCGCCTCGCCTCCCTCGTCGCTGGGGGATTCACCACCGGAGGTTTCGCCACCAGGGGCGCGCCTCATTCCCTCCATCGTTGTCGGCCGGAGGCCTTGCAACCGGGAGCGGGACCCGAGCACGGAGCTCGCCATCGACGAAATCGGGAAGCTGCTCCTTCACGGCATCTAGAGTCTTATTCCACGCGACGGCAGAATACTCGCCGAGCTCGACGTAAAACTGCTCTGACGTCTTGTAATCGGCCACGGCTTTCCTAGCCTGGGCCTCAGCGGCCTGACCCGACAGAAGCGCCGCCTCGGCATCCCTCCGGCTGGCATCTCTCTCCTTCTCCATGGCCGCGAAGCGGTCAGCCAGATCCGCCAGCTTCCTCTCAGAAACACGGAGAGATGCACTCAGGCGACGGCGGACGCCCTGATTCGCTGAATTGGCAAGCTCCGCAGACTCCGCACTGGCTGCCAGGACATCGGCCCTGGCCCTCTCCAGGCGCAGGTCATGCCAGAAGGCCTCGACCTCCGAAAGGAATGCCTCTACCGGGCTCAGCGTGTGGAACGCCGCCTCGGCTTCCATACGAGCGGCGATAGCACGGTGTTGAAGGACCTGACAGGAAGCGGGTGAGAAACCAGAAGTCACTCGGGCCAAAGAAGGAAGGCCAAAGACAACGCATGAAAGGGTTCGTACCTGAACCGCCCCCTGGGCTATGACCTCCATTTGGGCCCTCAGGGTACCGCACGGGAGTCTCCCTCCTGCCGACTCTTCCATCCTAGCGAGCAAGCCGGCAGCGACAGATAGTCTGGACAGAACCATGAAGATGGCCCCTCCCTCCTGCATGGGGATCCCTTCAGGGACCATTGACGACGATGCACGAGAGATTGTCATTTTTCTTTTAAGGGGGACCCTGTCCTCGCACCCTCCTCTTCCATCTCCCGTCTGGGGCTCGGGTGACCGCAAGCGCCTCAGACCGCCGCCGGAAAAACCCCCGGGAGCCGCCAACAGGGCGGAAGACCCTGCCGCCGGCAGGACATTCGTAGTAGAACCTCGGCCAGCCGAGGGCACGCCCGCGTCACGGGCCTCCCCCTGGGATGAGCGACCCAAAGAGTGAGAACGAATCATGTATCCCCAAAAAGGAGGAGCGCTGAGCAGTCAAAGCTTGGAAGGAAGGCGAGGTGAAGGTTTAGGGGCCATGGAGCAGGCCCCACCCCTATTTATCGCCGCGAGCAACCTCATCCAACGGCGCCCTTCGTCTCCCGCCGAAACGCCTCCTCGCGTCCAAACGGCTCAGATTGCTCCACCTATCATTCCCACATTAGACCGCGCCCTTTCAGGCGTCATAGGTCTGCGCGCGTCACGTCGACCAACCGATGCTCGACACGTGGACTGCCACTTCAAAGACAAGATACACGAACCGGCACACCCTCCTTAAATGCAAAGATCTCGCTCTGATTCGGCAGCGGAAACGACAGCTCCCGGCCCGGGGACGCGTCCCGACGAAACCTTAGGAGGGAGCTTACCCTGGGCGGCCCGGCGATCCACTCCTGTCTCGATCCGACAGCTGGTCGGGACAAGAGTGGGGGGCTAATGATAATGCTCAATACTGTTAACCCTCAGGATCATGACACGTGGCGAACGGCACGTCCCAGAACTCAGAAGAAAGGGCCCACAAAGGCAGGCAATGCCACCCCTGTGCCCGTCCGGCCAGCGCAAGCCAGCCCTCCTCGGGGCTTCCCGCTTATTGGCCTCCTCGGCCCCTCAGCTCACCCCGAGCTATCGCCAAACCAAGTCTCCTCGGCCTTCTCGCTCGTCCCCGAGCCCGTTTGCCGAGGCGGACTTCCTCGGCCCTCTGAACAGTTCCGCCACTCACAGGCGTAACCGCAGCTCTGCGAATCTCGCCATGCGCGGATTCTCCGCCAGCAACATCCCACGTTCCACGCCTCCATGATCCCCATTTATAGGCGATCCGCTCTCTACGCAGACGTGACGTCGGTAGCGTAACTGCTGGCGAGATTTTCGCGCCTGCTGCTGCATGCCTCCACCACTATATAAACCCCCATCACAGAGGGGTCAAGTAAGTCATTTTTTACTCCACTTAGCCGTTACGCTGCTCGGATCTAGTACTTACTTGATCGTCGAAGGGTCCTCGGTGGTATCCAACCACCCCGGGACTTCTTTGCAGGTACTCGGCGCCAAATTCCTCCAATCACCAAATTTCCTCTACACCCATTGAGACCCACACGGAACAGGGGATCCCCTCCAGAATCCACCGGAAGAGCGACGGAAGACAACATCTGAAGGAGATCTGAAAAGAGCCTCCATCAGGAGGTGATGGCTGTGGAGTTGGGGTCATGGGAGTCGTAGGTTTTCGGTGATGGTGGTCGAGGGTTGATGGACGCTCGGTTAGGAGTTCTCGAATGTTGATGGGAGAAGAAGATAACCAGAGAGAGATTAATATATATTGGTTTTGTAAAATATAAATATAGTTAAATAGGTGTTTATGGTTATTTGTTAGAAGAGAGAGAGAGAGCGAGAATATAATAAAGGGAGAGATATAGATTGGAGAAAGAGATATGAGTTTGGGTTTCAAAAGAGATATAGTATATTTAGATTAGTTAGTTTAGACTAATAACAGTATATGAACACATATCTTATTAAATTAAATAGATAATAAAAAATCAATAAAATTATCTTCTCGAGAATTTATACCAATTAGAAGTAATATACTATATAAAATATTCATATAAAAATATAGGTTACAATTGTAAAAATGATTAGAAATAATATAATATACGTAATTTCTACCTAATAAGATTATTTCAAATAAATAATAAATTAAATTTATATAATAAAATCAACAATACGATCATATATTATATACTTAATTCAATACATAGGGATTTATTAAAGAAGGGAAATTCCAAAGAAGGTATACGGATTTTACGGTTGCTACAATGTGAAACAGGTTTCTCCTGCTATTATATTTAGATGATTCCATTAAATGTAATAGATCTAGAATCTTTATGTGATATAAACCTAAGAAATGTAATTTAATCAATCATGTCCTATATGTTAAAATATTTTTTTTAATTACATCCTTACGGTGAAAACACCTTTTAACTCTAAATTTCATAAATTATTAATTTATCTATACTGATATACAAATATTCAAATATTAATTGAAATAACATTTAATTTATTATTTTAACAAAACGATTTTAATTATTATATACAAATCATCCCCAATTTCCCTCAACTCCTTTCTTCTGCTTTCTCCCCCTACCCCCCAGCTTCCCGAATCAACTGTCTAGCCAGTACAAAATCAGCTGAATCAAGCAACCAAAATTTTACAGCCTAATCGAGAAGGGTCGGACGAGAATTGTTTTAATTGCAATTTTGTGAGTTCCGACGATGAACTTTAGCTCAGAGAGAGCAAAATGACAAACAATGATTTCAGCTCCGGTGATATGAATGGTCAACAGTGTGGACACTCCGGAGAGGTTCGAAAAGTCTACGATGACCTAGCAGCAGCAATGGGTAATTGCCACCTAATTTCCCTCACCAATAAATAAATAAATAAATAAAGTTACTGCATATATGGTGAAATATACAAGTCTTTAAGTGTTCGAAATGTTTAAACTTTAAAATATATGACAAAGAAGAATCAACACGGGCTTGGAGTAGCCTATTGGTGGGGCTCACGATCGTAACCGAGTCTTCCATTTATAAGGGATGGTTAATTATTTCTGCCTATCATATCTCTTAAAACAAAGAAGCATCTACAAGTATTATAAATGTATCTTTTGGTATTAAATCCAACAACACTATTCAAGACTTCAACAACTATCATAAACTTAGACATGTCATTATTAGGATCAAAATATGAAAAGTTTGTATCTTTGGATCAGCTAGTTTTGAAAGTCCTCACACGGAACAGGATAAAAGGGTTACTCAATGTGATGTGCAAATGCATAATGCATATGATAGACAAACAAAATATATATATATGCAATTCTAAAAATGACATCCTATATGTGAGTAATGCAAATTAACAAATAAGATGCATGTTTTATAGCGTATGCATATAAATTGGCCATGTTGACTCTCTACGGTGCAACATAAAGAATCACTTATTTTGCGCTTCATGAATGTGTTTGGCTTATAAATACATGGGCCTTCATTAATTACACCAGTATTTATTTATGAGATAACTACATTGATGAAATGCCATATAGACATCTCCTTAAATTGCATCTTAAGGTGTTGCCTAGAGAATATTTTCCTTATAAGGTTAATTTATTCCTATGGCATAACCAGCTTAGATATGCCCAGCTTAGATATACACCGTGGATAATTATTTTGTTTGCCTTTCATTCATGGTTTGCCTTTCATTCATGGATAAAGTAAACATAGTTTTTATCATTTTCAAGAAGAAAGAAAGGATAAATATTTAAAGTATCAAAATTAAGGCATACATTTGAGACTTCAATTCTACTTCATGTCAAACAAACATGCCCTCAGCTTAGCTAATAAATTAAGCAAAAGACTAAATAGAAGGAGACTGATGGAGGCTTTTATCTCCTTCAAATGCTGTCCTCCGTCGATTTGTAGCGAGCGTTGTTGAACAGTTGAGATTGGTTTGAGGGTTGTTGTTAAGCGTGTGGATCTCAACGGGTTGTGTTTGGTGAGAAAGCCGAGCTACCTGCAAGCAAGTCCCGGGATGGATGACCACCGTAGGACCCTCCGACGATCAAGTTAGAGCCGGGAATATTAGCAGAGTAGTGGCTTAATGGAATCAAATTGTGTTACCTGAGTCGTCCGAGAGAGGGATTTTTATAGTGGTCGCATGGAGCGAGAAGGTGCGAGATATTCGCCGTCAGTTACGCTCCTAACGTTACGCCTGCGTGAATGATAGGATCCCTCCATTAATGACGGGATACGCTCATTAATGGGGGGATGCGCCAGCGTGGTACGCGGGACGCGCGCGGCAGTTATCTCGCTTTGGCGAGATACGCGGAGCCATTGCGGAAGCGCTAAGGATCTGCGTTCTCATTTGATCGGGAGAACTGGGGGGCTTAGCTCGGTGGATGGCTCGGAGACGAGCCGGGAGGTCGAGGAAGCTCAGCTCTGCAATAGCTCGGAGACGAGCTGGTGGCTGTTTGTAAAGCGAATATGGGGGGTACCCTGGGAGGCCTTCGATAGGTCAGGTGATTCCTCGGAGACGAGGCCCTGAGGAATATTCACAAAGTATCATACTAGCTCCGGCCCTATAGCCATTGGGACACGTCATCCGCCACATGTCATGATCTGGGGGATTCCCACTTATGAGCATCATCATTAGCCCTCCACTCTCATTCTGTAACAACCCTAAACTTTCTGTACAATTTTTTAAAAAATACAGAAAAGGGTACTTGAGCCTAAGCACAAGTTATAAGTTTGATTTGCTTTTGAACAGCAAGAAAGAGCTTCTAGCTCATTGGTAAGATCTTGCACTGTTGAACCAAAGCACCAGAGTTCAAATCCCATCAGCCACACATTATTTTTTATTTAAAATTTCAGCAGAGTTTCCTTTGTAAAATCTGGCCCCAAACGGGTACAAATATGAAATAATATACATAATTGTTAGTTATATGTATGCCCTAGAGGCCATTACTATACATAGGATGTGTATTGTAGTGGGTGCTTGGACTTATATAGGGAGGACTTTCTTGCTCGACATGATAGTATGCTATCTGGTTGATCTTTACCTTAACGTGTACACTGATAGTCTCTCTGTTACATGTTGGTAAAGCCCTTAGGATGTGTACTTGACTACCTGGACTATGATGCGGATCATACTAGTGGGGACATGGTAGTCCATAAGTACATCCTTCAACGTCCCTAGTCGTGGGTATATCGAGACGGGGCATCGATATACCAGAGTAGACTAGCGTATACCTTCTCGACCCATACAGATGGGCGATGGATGATCCCATATCCATTGGTGTTTGACATCAGAGATGATATACGGGTGCTCATTGGAGACTGGGTACACTGGACGAACTCGCCGAGAACTCCCAGATGGTATTATACCTTACGTTAGATGGCAGTTCTCCGGTGACACTGGTACAGAGTAGTCTGTTGACCCGAGATCGTCATAGAGTCTTGTGTGGTTCCTACTGTGCTTTGATTTCCACCTTACCACGTCCAAGAGGGCGTGCAAAACGGTGGTTTTTGGGTACAGACCCGAGTCACATGGAGGCAATGAGCGATAGGAGGGGATTCGTCTCTCCCGGTATAGGGGGTTGATGTTGCGCTGTGTTCGATTGGCTATAACCGGAAATCCCTGGCCAGGGTTGCTGAGATTTACTGGTAAGTGTTACCATTAGTTTCTCGAATAGTTATAGACCTCATATCGACACGACTTATCGAGCTGTTGGGGTCTGACGTTTACCACCCCTAGGCGAGATATGCGACATATCAGACGACGAGACCGGACTGTACGGTAAGTGTTACTGGTTGGATTCACAGGAGTATGAGCGGGCTTGCTCGTCGATCTTCTGATCGCTCAATACCCGGGTGGCCGTTATGTTTAGCAGACCGCTTGCGGCTTGTGGGTGTTTGATATGATCTTCACCTGCTGCCGGCGTATTGACGAGTCTTTAGAGTCCTACACAGAGGTTTCCTGGCTCAAGCGAAACGAAATAGGAGCGCATATGAGATATGTGCGGGAACGAGAATAATGCATGTATGTGATACCGTATTCTATTCTCGCGATGAATGTATCGATATGGTTGTATGCGATATAACCTAGTTATCGAATCAAGGATTGATTCGATAAGCCGATACATTGGATATTAGTCGGTCACATGCGATATGACCGGATCGTTAAATCAAGTGTTGATTTAATGATTTAAAGCATAATTATATATTTGATATATTACTTTGCATTAACTAGTATTGGTTCACTTTAAATGGTTTTTCTCACTTGTTTGTGCACATTGTATATGTGATATATTTTTTTGTGCACAAGTTTGTATCATGTTTGATGATGCATGCTAACTTGGGTTTGTGTAAAGATTAAACCATGGTTATATGAATGGTTAGGGTTTTGTTTTCTTATTCATTTATTTATTTATTTATTCTTTTTGGAAAATAATAAGCATAAAGAGAAAATGGTGGCTTTCTTTGTTTGTATATTGAAGCTTCATGAAGCTTTGAACAAGTCCACCATTTTTGTCTCATGCTTAACCCTAACCATTCCACTTAACCATGATTCATTCTCTATACTTGACCATGGTTGGTTTATGATAAGTATTCATTTATTTTCTATTTGGAAAATACTTATCATAATATATTCCTTCTTCTTCTTCTTCTTCAAAAAGAAGAAAAGCCTGCACCATCAATGGTGATTTGATGAAAAGAGTGAGAAATCCAATTCTAAAGTGAACCCACTTCCTATTTCTTCATCCTCTACCTCTTGCCAAGTAGTATAGGGTGTTTTCTTCACAAGTTTCTTGACTTGGTGAAGTTGGAGCTTGATCTAGTGTTGCCTCGACGTAGATCATCTTCGGCATCGTAGTCGATGACCTAGCCCGCCCATTTCTCCGATGAAGCCGACGCTAGAGCCCGGGATTTGATTTGTACAGCGAGGGGACTTCATCATGGAGCTATGGAGGTGGAGAATCAGATCTACAAAGGTTGTATTTCCGTTCACTTAGTTAAGTTGTTAACTAGTTGCATGTTTCGCCTAGACATCTAGTTAATGATCTGTATTAGGGTTTCTCGGCACTTGTAAAATTTGAAATTGGCATGGTTGATGCCTTGTGAGACCTCATTAGAGTGCCTAGGAACCCTACAATAATGAATAAAGGCATCCCCAAGCGGGAGCTAGCTCTTCGCCAATTGGCGGACACAACCACGCAAGCAATATAATATACAACGCCGAAGGGCGAGGATCAAAACTCAGAAGAAAACCAATATCCACCAGAAAACCGTAATAATACAAGCGCGACTCTGAGGTCGAAAGAATAAACATACTGGTTTTCTAAGTCTACTAAATATACAAGTCTGGTTGATGGAGTTTACTAGATACAACTGAATGTAAATACAAATACTACGGTGGTCACGATATAAGTGAACCCACCTACCAAAGCAACCACCCGGAAGGAAGCAGCGTGCCAGCAAAGCCGCAAAGGAAACCTGTACGGCAAAACCTGCAAGAAACTGTGAAACAACGGGGGTGAGTTGCCAACTCATGAGTAGAAAACATCACAGAGCAGAAATCGTATGTATGACTCAATCTTAGGTCATACGATAATATATATCCTCAATATATAATCCAGAAACCATCTACACATAAGTGTAATATCAAGTGCTCGTGTAAGTGTCTCAGGTATCAACATGTCACAAATATGATGTATGAATGCATGAAAACAGAATACATTTAAATGAGAAAACTGTTTTCATATCTCAGTGAGATTTCTGTATAAAAACTGATGTATCATCAATGAAATCAACATAGAATCCGTGTCAAGTATCGACACAAAACATATATCCAAAAATCTCGATATCTCGGGCTCCGGCTATCCGAACTGGCCCATATCATAAAATACTCAATGTCTCAATATCTCGAGCTCCGCAATCCGGACTGGCCCCTCATCAAATCTCATGACTACGTTGGTATCCTCCGGATATCCGACGCGTCACAAATAACCGGTCGGTAGTACTCCCCTGCCAGGTTCAACGCCATCATCTACGACCTTCTCGCCCCGGGGTACCGCACCGGGTCTACCATGCACCCGTAGACGGTTCCTGCTCCTCCTCGAATCGGGTATATGATATCGCTCAAGAGCCAAGAAAACTCATGGTAGACATATCACATATCATATCACGAGAAAACCGCAACTTGCATTTTAAAATGATAATAAGTTTTTATATAATCCTTGCGGTTTCTCCAAATCCAGAAATCTCATGGAAATCCAAAATCCCAATCTCAAGAGTAATAACAGTGAATTATCGGCATAAAGCCCCATAATATGGCATGACAATGAATATGTATACATGCACGGGTATCTGTGTAAAGAATGCAATATCTAAACTAGCACAGTAATGATATATCAGAACTATCAGCTAACAAGCGATATCAATAAAGTAATATTCTCTAAAGTGTACGTGACATGGCAATTACTGATTATGATGTGTGTGAGCCGGCAAGCAAGTGTTCGTAGATATATGCATTATCGGTAATGGTGTGGTGTCCTGACAGCATGGGTTCATAACAAACAAGGGAAACACAAGTAAAGTATGTAATGCAATATGAACAACATGAATATATATATATATACGAGTCATACCGTTTTGGTATTTGAAATAAGCATGAATCGTGGTTTTAGAAAATAGGGCTACGGTGTTTTTGAGAAAAGATACGTCCTTTGAAAATCCACAGTATCCCTACGCCTGTCTTTAAAGTACTCACGATTCATTAAGTTTGAAATTAAGTATGACTCGAGCCCAATCTAACATCTACTAAGTAAACTACAGGCAAGGCTAAGAGACTAATCAAAAGGGTAAGGAAATCCACCTAAGTCCGAGTCGATATATCTAGTAGTCGGTGATCCCGCCTCAATAGCGTCACATACGATATAATATAATACGACATCCTCGAGTCAAGAGTGAGGGTCAATCATCATCATTATACATCGTACGGTAAAATCCATCGTACGGCATCCCAAATCGAGGTACGGGTCAAATATCACATATATCTCGCTATTTATCTGGTATCATTATTAACATATCCTGAACTAGGAGTACTGATCTACCGTCTAGAACATTCCGATACCACCAACCATATGTCCGCGTGTGAATACAACATATCGCCCAACGATCCACTATACTATCATGTAGTATATCATAACACGACCCAATTCTCATCACCGATCTCACGGCATCGTGTCCAATCACATCAACTCATCTCCAAGTATCATATACTATCCTCATCATCCGTGTATATGTATACATACATACATACATATATATATATATACATACATACATATATATATATATATATATATATATATATATATACTCACATACATATATGTATGTATATATATATATATCCCCATATACACGCAAGAAAATCAAATGTATGCGTGTGCGTATGCGTGTGTGCCAATCTTTACTCTAGGGTTTCGCGACTAAGACACTAAACTAAGACACTAACTTTCAATCACGCTACACTAAACTATGATTTCCTAAAGCCTATCTTGCTAATATTTCACGTCTCACAATACACATATAATATATATATATATATAAACGTATCTCATGCAACACTACGAAACTGTGTGGGTGCTATACGACATCCACCCGACTTCCCATGTAGATATATATCTACTCACATTGATCCTTACCTGCCGAAGTCGATGCCGCCTTGCTCTTGCTTGTCGTCCCGAAGTTCACACGGAGGTACCTACATATCATAACATATTGTATCGCATTAAAATCCGATTCGAATTCAACACGACACGCGAGGTACCTATAGGTTAGAACCTATAGCCTACGCATACGAAAACAATCATAAATCTCTCGTCGTTGATGTACAAACGTCCAACGATCTAATCCATAGTTCGAATACCAAAACCAAGTTATTGAAAACGACAAAACCAAAACAGCAACTTTGAAAACTTGCTCCAGATTTTGATTCAGGTGGAATTAGCAAATTTTGCATATGGGATAGGTCAAATTAATAGATAATGGAGCCATGAACCAAGAACAAGGACCAAAGCTAACACCTTGGCCGCAATTTGCGGCCAGAAAGGGAAAATTTGCGGCCATAAGGTATGGTTGGTGTCTCAGGTCTTTAGGGTATGCTCCACTTGGCCTGCACATCTCTCAGTAATCGCTATATATTTTTCCAGGTCTCCGAGTCATAGCAGAACTCCAAATATCATCACAATTTCCACAATCTCCCGATATCGGCCAAGTTCAAGTTCATATTTTCGTGTTTGGTCTCAGGTTTTGTCCTGAATTCTAAAACTAGAGGGGTTGTATGGCCTCTACTAACCTCAATTTACACTTCTTAACTCATAAAATCCCCTAACCTCTTCTTAGAATTTTCATACATCACTAAACTACACTTAAACGCTTCTTTACTAATTTAGATGGTAAGGTAATTGAAATACTAGCCTAATGATGAAAGAATTACCTCATTTGGCAACTCAAGAATTTTCTTGAGTTGCCACAAGTGCTCAAAATCCAAACTTTCTTGGTCTCCCATGCTAGTAGTGAACTTGTGCACATTTCTTGTGAAGAGGGTGCAAGGTTTTGATGTATTTTTGGGTTTGATATGAGGGGGTAGAGGAGGTGGAGAATGGAGGGCAGCCATGGGAGGAAGAATGAGGGAAAATAATGAAGGGGATGAAGAATGAAGCCAAGTCAAAGACCCCCCCCCCATCTCTCTCTCTTCTCTCTCATGCTCATACTTCTTTTTTTATTCATTTTCCTTTTTCTTTTCTTTTCTTTTCTTCACTTTATCTTTTCTTTTGTTTTCCATTTCCTTTTCCTTTAAAACCAAAACAAAAAGTCCATACACATATAAGAGAAAATATAAAATGTCATGGTTCATGCAAATTGAAAAATGTGTTTTGAAACATGTCATGGTGCATGTCATTATGCACAAAACAAAAATCAATGCATATTAATGAACATTAATCAAGCTTAGACATAAGCTTGTATATAATAAATTATATAATAACTCATAATTTGTCTAAATCTCACAATTTCTTTAAAATCAACATTCAAGGTAATTTTTCCAATATTTTAATTATATAAATTCCCAAAAATAATATTTTATTTTTCTGAAATGTTACACTCTTCCCCCCTTAAATAAATTCGGTCCCCGAATTTAAATTTAAACCCCTCAAACACTAAAACATTTCAGTAAAATGATCAAGTCGTCGGGGCTCCGAAATTATAAGTACATAAAACACATCGTAGCGCAATGCATGCGTATGGAAACGAGTATATAACTCAAAATCAAAACTCCGTCACGTATCACGCAATCATCGGAGTTATAGGGAAGATACCAATGTCAAAGTCCAATACAAAAACCAACATGATATACATCAAAACTATAACATGTACATAGTACGCATCGTTGTAAATTTGTCAAAACATCTGAAAGAAATGCATGCCAATCCTTTTCAAGTCGCCGTGCGATGCGCGTATCACGGCACAAGTGGCGGACGTTCATTATAAGAAAATAATTATATATATATCCTTTGTTTAACATACACGTTCCGCCGTTTTTGAAAATAATTTAGAAGGGTTTCCTTTGTAAAATATCTCGTGTCATCTCGGACATGTAGGTAAATACTGAGACTATAGTTTCTTTTTGGAAATCCCTTCGATAACTATCGATGCATGCAAAAACATATTCAGGTACTGTTCTCTGACAAGTTCTGCTCGGTTACTATATCAAATAGTAAATATCATAAAACCATACTGCTCAAAAGAAATCGTACTCAATGGTACATGTAATAATACCACGTGCGTCTGGTGCACACAGAAATCGAAATCAATGAATGTGTCATACCTATGCACAGAAACCAAATATTTAAGTGCAACGAGTGTGCACGAAAACACCTGTCAAGGGCAACGAGTGTGCCTGACAACAATATCAGGTGCATCTGATATGCACAAAGAATCTCGATTTAGTGCATTTCGTGTGCACTAAAATCGCATCAAGCGCGCCAAGTATGCGCAAGAATCCAAATCACGTGCACAAGGTGCACGGAAACAAATATCGAATAGCACAATCGAAATCGACGGTATACAACAAATATCAATCCAAATCAGGTATACCGTGGTATATAATCTCACAACTACGTGCATCAGTGTGCAAAAAATCAAATCAAAATACTGAAGTGCATGAAAACTACACCGAAGGCACAAGTCAAATCACATACATACCGTAGGCATGAAATCAAAATCAACATCTCGAATGACATCAAATCGAAGTCGAGTGCAACTGTGGTGTATAAAATCTCAATCATGCAAATAGATCGCCCAAAATACCGAAATCCAAAATAACGGACACGTGACATTCGAATCACCAAATAGGAAATCGTAAATACTATCGTCGATATGTCCTTCCTTCAAATTCGAGAAGGTGTCGGTGCATCCAAAACTAGCGGAGCAAGATATTTACTTGCCTCCTGTTCATGGTCTGGCGCCTGGTGCCTTTAGGCTCTTGTCTCTCACTGCGAATTGCTAGTTACATAACTCATCGGCTCAACGGCCCAATATGGAACTATGACGGAAACAATCTCGCTCTGGCACATCCTCTAAAGATCTCTGGCCAACTGTCATGGTCACTCATAACATGTCTCGTCGATGCTGCCAAACTCTGGCCTACTGGGTGTGCACAATACGACCGATTCTGGGTCCAAATCTTCTCGTTTAGTATTTCCAGAAAGATCTTGTCGGGGTCTCTCCCAAATCTCGATTCGGCCGAACTGCCCGGAAGTTATCACCCTTTACTAAATCTATTTCTTGTTGCGGAACGGCTGCATACTCATCATGACTCCTTCTGGAAGATATATCCTTATTCAACGCCTCTGTATGCGTATCACATCTCTGATGTCAGCGGAGTGGAACGCCATCTCATAAAAATCTCATACGAACCTCTTAGTCCACTTTCCTATAATGTCGACTGATTCGGATTCGTCTCTTCGTAGCTGTATGGATTGCGCTACAACGGCTATACTCATATATGGAGTCTCCCAAGTACTGTATCCCATCACATGATATCCGAACGACGTCGAACTTTTCGATCGATTCATCAGAGTCCCAAAATTTCCTGGGAGCTCAACACTTGAGCACAGTTTAATAATATCTAGTACATGCCACAGTACCTATGGACCGGCCGTAGAAGGGCAAACCCAAGCCTCAGTAATGGCACCGCGGAACTGCCGCAAACCCTAAGGTTCAAAAGCGTTTCCATGGTCATTATATCGAGTTAGGGTTTCATTCTTCTAGAGGGTCCACAGAATTACTTGCATGTTTTGCCGAATACCTTAAACTTGGAAAAATGGGTTTCTGACATTCGATCGTTTTCTATCGACTCTCAACGTGCCTGCGTGAAGTCTCCTCAAGCTGGAATCAATCAATCTGATGACCTCGCATCGGGATATGCAAACGAACCACATGTCCTGGTCATTCATCCTTGGGTGACTAGTGATCTTCTATCATATCTCTAAGTATAAACTCGTGCTGCAATAGCTCCAAACATCTGAGACGGTATTTTGTCAGTCGCAGCAACATTTGGCTCATTCGTCCGCACGCTAAACAGTGCCTCAATCATTAAGAATAACGGTGCATTGACGTTCATCACATTCTAGACGGCCTCTATCAGTGGCCCAATCCTTTGGTGCTGATCTGCACGTTCGGGAAATTTTAGTAAAAGCAATCCATCAAACGCTCAAGGCACGAAAACGACACATCTATGCAATCATGTGTCACCGGAATTATGCCCTGGTCAGTCCTCGTCCAAGATGAGCTCATGCTGACCGCAACTCTAGCCGCAGCTCTCTCTGCCTATGCAATCGCGGTAACAAAACCACCAACCGATATCGATGAGGATAGATCATAGGAATGAATATAATACGGTGCAAAGAAATGTACATCCTAAGGCTTCTTAAGCGGAGTAGCGTATTGTAAGTATGCCGCGGAACATACACACGGTACGTCACTCTACTTAAGTCACCTACTCCATCAACCAAAGTCAACCTATGCGACGAAAGTTCGGGTCTAATACCTCCTCGACCAATTCTAAGTTCCGTAAGGTCAAGCCTAGGTTCCGAATATATATACGCCCTAGACTCTGCATAGTCAAACATAGACTCGAACCAAGGTTAAACCTAGCGCTCTGATACCAATTTTGTCACGACCCGAAATAGCACATGACTGACACTTGAATCATGTGGAGTCTATACGACCCCACCTAATTCAAGTAAGCCAAAAGCCCAGAAATCTAAACCATTTTAAAGAAGAAGAAGGAAAAACTTAGTTTTAAAGCATGCGTTTTAATGAAATAAGCCATAGTAATCATTTTTAAAACATCAAGTCTTTTCTAAAAATTTCGGCAAAGTTTCCTTTGTAAAAACTGGCCACAAACGGGTACAAACATGAAATAATATACATAATGAATAAAGGCATCCCCAAGCGGGAGCTAGCTCTTCGCCAATTGGCGGACACAACCACACAAGCAATATAATATACAACGCCGAAGAGCGAGGATTAAAACTCAGAAGAAAACCAATATCCACCAGAAAACCGTAATAATACAAGCGCGACTCTAAGGTCGAAAGAATAAACATACTGGTTTTCTAAGTCTACTAAATATATAAGTCTGGTTGATGGAGTTTACTAGATACAACTGAATGTAAATACAAATACTACGGTAGTCACGATACAAGTGAACCCACCTACCAAAGAAACCACCCGGAAGAAAGCAGTGTGCCAGCAAAACCGCCAAGGAAACCTATACGGCAAAACCTGCAAAAAACCGTGGCACAACGGTGGTGAGTTGCCAACTCGTGAGTAGAAAATATCACCGAGCAGAAATCGTATGTATGACTCAATCCTAGGTTATACAATAATATATATCCTCAATATAATCCAGAAACCATCTACACATAAGTGAAATATCAAGTGGTCGTGTAAATGCCTCAGGTATCAACATGTCACAAATATGATGTATGAATGCATGAAAACAGAATACATTTGAATGAGAAAGCTGTTTTCATATCTCAGTGAGATTTCTGTACAAAAACCGATGTATCATCAATGAAATCAACATAGAATCCGTGTCAAGTATCGACACAAAACATATATCCAAAAATCTCGATATCTCGGGCTCCGGAAATCCGGACTGGCCCATATCATAAAATACTCAATGTCTCAATATCTCAGGCTCTGGCAATCCGGACTGTCCCCTGGGCTCCGGCAATCCGTACTGGCCCCTCATCAAATCTCACGACTACGTCGGTATCTTCCAGATATCCGCCGCGTCACAAATAACCGGTCGGTAGTGCTCTCCTGCCAGGCTCAACGCCATCATCTGCGACCTTCTCGCCCCGGGGTACCGCACCGGGTCCACCATGCACCCATAGACGGTTCCTCCTCCTCCTCGAATCGGGTGTATGATATCGCTCAAAAGCCGAGAAAACTCATGGTAGACATATCTCATATCATATCACGAGAAAACCGCAACTTGCATTTTAAAATGATAATAAGTTTTTATAAAATCCTTGCGGTTTCTCCAAATCCAGAAATCTCATGGAAATCCAAAATCCCAATCTCAAGAGTAATAACAGTGAATTACCGGCATAAAGCCCCATAATATTGCATGACAATGAATATGTATACATGCACGGGTATCTGTGTAAAGAATGCAATATCTAAACTAACACGGTAATGATATATCAAAACTATCAGCTAACAAACGATATCAATAAAGTAATATTCTCTAAAGTGTACGTGATATGGCAATTACCGATGATGATGTGTGTGAGCCGGCAAGCAAGTGTTCGTAGACATACGCATCATCGGTAATGGTGCTGGTGTCCTGACAGCATGGGTTCGTAATAAATAAGGGAAACACAAGTATAAGCATGCAATGCAATATGAACAACATGAATATACATTTATACACACACACACACACACACACACGATTCATACCGTTTTGGCATTTGAAATAAGCACGAATCGTGGTTTTAGAAAATAAGGCTACGGTGTTTTTGAGAAAAGATACGTCCTTTGAAAATCCGCAGTATCCCTAGTCCTGTCTTTAAAGTACTCACGATTCGTTAAGTTTGAAATTAAGTATGACTCGAGCCCAATCTAACATCTACTAAGTAAACTACAGGAAAGGCTAAGAGACTAATCAAAAGGGTAAGGAAATCCACCTAAGTCCGAGTCGATATATCTAGTAGTCGGTGATCCCGCCTCAATAGCATCACGTACGATATAATATAATATGACATTCTCGAGTCAAGAGTGCGGGTCAATCATCATCATTATACATCGTACGGTAAAATCCATCGTACGGCATCCCAAATCGAGGTACGGGTCAAATATCACATATATCTGGCTATTTATCTAGTATCATTATGAACATATCCTGAACTAGGAGTACTGATCTACCGTCTAGTACATTCCGATACCACCAACCATATGTCCGCGTGTGAATAGAACATATCGCCCAACGATCCACTATACTATCGTGTAGTATATCATAACACGACCCAATTCACATTACCGATCTCACGGCATCGTGCCCAATCACATCGACTCATCTCCAAGTATCATATACTATCCTCATCATCCATGTATATGTATATATATATATATATATATCCCTATATACATGCAAGAAAATCAAATGTATGCGTGTGTGTGCGCGTGTGTGCCAATCTTTACTCTAGGGTTTCGCGACTAAGACACTAAACTAAGACACTAACTTTGAATCACGCTACACTAAACCATGATTTCCTAAAGCCTATCTTGCTAATATTTCACATCTCACAATACACATATAATATATATATATAAACGTATCTCATGCTACACTACGAAACTGCGGGGGTGCTATACGCCATCCACCCGACTTCCCACGTAGATATATATCTACTCACATTGATCCTTGCTTGCCGAAGTCGATGCCGCCTTGCTCTTGCTTGTCGTCCCGAAGTTCACACGGAGGTACCTACATATCATGACACATCGTATCGCATTAAAATCCGATTCGAATTCAACATGACACGTGAGGTGCCTATAGGTTAGAACCTATAGCCTACGCATACGAAAACAATCATAAATCTCTCGTCGTTGACGTACAAACGTCCAACGACCGAATCCATTGTTCGAATACCAAAACCAAGTTATTGAAAACGACAAAACCAAAACAGCAACTTTGAAAACTTGCTCCAGATTTTGATTCAGGTGGAATTAGCAAATTTTGCATATGGGATAGGTCAAATTAACAGATAATGGAGCCATGAACCAAGAACGAGGACCAAAGCTAACACCCTGGCCGCAATTTGTGGCCAGAAAGGGAAAATTTGCGGCCATAAGGTATGGTTGGGGTCTCGGGTCTTTAGGGTATGCTCCACTTGACCTGCACATCTCTCAGTAATCGCTATATATTTTTCCAGGTCTCCGAGTCATAGCAGAAGTCTAAATATCATCACAATTTCCACAATCTTCCGATATCGGCCAAGTTTAGGTTCACATTTTAGGGTTTGGTCTCAAGTTTTGTCCTGAATTCTACCACTGGAGGGGTTGAATGAGCTCTACTAACCTTAATTTACACTTCACAACTCATAAAATCCCCTAAGCTCTTCTTGGAATTTTCATACATCACTAAACTACACTTAAACGCTTCTTTACTAATTTAGATGCTAAGGTAATAGAAATACTACCCTAATGATGAATGAATTACCTCATTTGGCAACTCAAGAATTTTCTTGAGTTGCCCCAAGTGCTCAAAATCCAAACTTTCTTGGTCTCCCATGCTAGTAGTGAGCTTGTGCACATTTTTTGTGAAGAGGGTGCAAGGTTTTGATGTATTTTTGGGTTTGATATGAGGGGGTAGAGGAGGTGGAGAATGGAGGGCAGCCATGGGAGGAAGAATGAGGGAAAATAATGAAGGGGATGAAGAATGAAGCCAAGTCAAAGACCCCCCCCACCTCTCTCTCTTCTCTCTCATGCTCATACTTCTTTTTTTATTCATTTTCCTTTTTCTTTTCTTTTCTTTTCTTCACTTTATCTTTTCTTTTGTTTTCCTTTTCCTTTTCTTTTAAAACCAAAACAAAAAGTCCATACACATATAAGAGAAAATATAAAATGTCACGGTTCATGCAAATTGAAAATTGTGTTTTGAAACATGTCATGGTGCATGTCATTATGCACAAAACAAAAATCAATGCATATTAATGAACATTAATCAAGCTTAGACATAAGCTTGTATATAATAAATTATATAATAACTCATAATTTGTCTAAATCTCACAATTTCTTTAAAATCAACATTCAAGGTAATTTTTCCAATATTTTAATTATATAAATTCCCAAAAATAATATTTTATTTTTCTGAAATGTTACACTCTTCCCCCCTTAAATAAATTCGGTCCCCGAATTTAAATTTAAACCCCTCAAACACTAAAACATTTCAGTAAAATGATCAAGTCGTCGGGGCTCCGAAATTATAAGTACATAAAACACATCGTAGCGCAATGCATGCGTATGGAAACGAGTATATAACCCAAAATCAAAACACCGTCAAGTATCACGCAATCATCGGAGTTATAGGGAAGATACCAATGTCAAAGTCCAATACAAAAACCAACATGATATACATCAAAACTATAACATGTACATAGTACGCATCGTTGTAAATTTGTCAAAACATCTGAAAGAAATGCATGCCAATCCTTTTCAAGTCGCCGTGCGATGCGCGTATCACGGCATAAGTGGCGGACGTTCATTATAAGAAAATAATTATATATATATCCTTTGTTTAACATACACGTTCCGCCGTTTTTGAAAATAATTTAGAAAGGTTTCCTTTGTAAAATATCACGTGTCATCTCGGACATGTAGGTAAATACTGAGACTATAGTTTCTTTTTGGAAATCCCTTCGATAACTATCGATGCATGCAAAAACATATTCAGGTACTGTTCTCTGACAAGTTCTGCTCGGTTACTATATCAAATAGTAAATATCATAAAACCATACTGCTCAAAAGAAATCGTACTCAATAGTACATGTAATAATACCACGTGCGTCTGGTGCACACAGAAATCGAAATCAATGAATGTGCCATACCTATGCACAGAAACTAAATATTTAAGTGCAACGAGTGTGCACGAAAACACCTGTCAAGGACAACGAGTGTGCCTGACAACAATATCAGGTGCATCTGATATGCATAAAGAATCTCGATTTAGTGCATTTCGTGTGCACTAAAATCGCATTAAGCGCGCCAAGTATGCGCAAGAATCCAAATCACGTGCACAAGGTGCACGGAAACAAATATCGAATAGCACAATCGAAATCGACGGTATACAACAAATATCAATCCAAATCAGGTATACCGTGGTATATAATCTCACAACTACGTGCATCAGTGTGCAAAAAATCAAATCAAAATACTGAAGTGCATGAAAACTACACCGAAGGCACAAGTCAAATCACATACATACCGTAGGCATGAAATCAAAATCAACATCTCGAATGACATCAAATCGAAGTCGAGTGCAACTGTGGTGTATAAAATCTCAATCATGCAAATAGATCGCCCAAAATACCGAAATCCAAAATAACGGACACGTGACATTCGAATCACCAAATAGGAAATCGTAAATACTATCGTCGATATGTCCTTCCTTCAAATTCGAGAAGGTGTCGGGGCATCCAAAACTAGTGGAGCAAGATATTTACTTGCCTCCTGTTCATGGTCTGGCGCCTGGTGCCTTTAGGCTCTTGTCTCTCACTGCGAATTGCTAGTTACATAACTCATCGGCTCAACGGCCCAATATGGAACTATGACGGAAACAATCTCGCTCTGGCACATCCTCTAAAGATCTCTGGCCAACTGTCATGGTCACTCATAACATGTCTCGTCGATGCTGCCAAACTCTGGCCTACTGGGTGTGCACAATACGACCGATTCTGGGTCCAAATCTTCTCGTTTAGTATTTCCAGAAAGATCTTGTCGGGGTCTCTCCTAAATCTCGATTCGGCCGAACTGCCCGGAAGTTATCACCCTTTACTAAATCTATTTCTTGTTGCGGAACGGCTGCATACTCATCATGACTCCTTCTGGAAGATATATCCTTATTCAACGCCTCTGCATGCGTATCACATCTCTGATGTCAGCGGAGTGGAACGCCATCTCATAAAAATCTCATACGAACCTCTTAGTCCACTTTCCTATAATGTCGACTGATTCGGATTCGTCTCTTCGTAGCTGTATGGATTGCGCTACAACGGCTATACTCATATATGGAGTCTCCCAAGTACTGTATCCCATCACATGATATCCGAACGACGTCGAACTTTTCGATCGATTCATCAGAGTCCCAAAATTTCCTGGGAGCTCAACACTTGAGCACAGTTTAATAATATCTAGTACATGCCACAGTACCTATGGACCGGCCGTAGAAGGGCAAACCCAAGCCTCATTAATGGCACCGCGGAACTGCCGCAAACCCTAAGGTTCAAAAGCGTTTCCATGGTCATTATATCGAGTTAGGGTTTCATTCTTCTAGAGGGTCCACAGAATTACTTGCATGTTTTTCCGAATACCTTAAACTTGGAAAAATGGGTTTCTGACATTCGATCGTTTTCTATCGACTCTCAACGTGCCTGCGTGAAGTCTCCTCAAGCTGGAATCAATCAATCTGATGACCTCGCATCGGGATATGCAAACGAACCACATGTCCTGGTCATTCATCCTTGGGTGACTAGTGATCTTCTATCATATCTCTAAGTATAAACTCGTGCTGCAATAGCTCCAAACATCTGAGACGGTATTTTGTCAGTCGCAGCAACATTTGGCTCATTCGTCCGCACGCTAAACAGTGCCTCAATCATCAAGAATAACGGTGCATTGACGTTCATCACATTCTAGCCGGCCTCTATCAGTGGCCCAATCCTCTGGTGCTGATCTGCACGTTCGGGAAATTTTAGTAAAAGCAATCCATCAAACGCTCAAGGCACGAAAACGACACATCTATGCAATCATGTGTCACCGGAATTATGCCCTGGTCAGTCCTCGTCCAAGATGAGCTCATGCTGACCGCAACTCTAGCCGCAGCTCTCTTGCCTATGCAATCGTGGTAACAAAACCACCAACCGATATCGATGAGGATAGATCATAGGAATGAATATAATACGGTGCAAAGAAATGTACATCCTAAGGCTTCTTAAGCGGAGTAGCGTATTGTAAGTATGCCGCGGAACATACACACGGTACGTCACTCTACTTAAGTCACCTACTCCATCAACCAAAGTCAACCTATGCGACGAAAGTTCGGGTCTAATACCTCCTCGACCAATTCTAAGTTCCGTAAGGTCAAGCCTAGGTTCCGAATATATATACGCCCTAGACTCTGCATAGTCAAATATAGACTCAAACCAAGGTTAAACCTAGCGCTCTGATACCAATTTTGTCACGACCCGAAATAGCACATGACTGACACTTGAATCATGTGGAGTCTATACGACCCCACCTAATTCAAGTAGGCCAAAAGCCCAGAAATCTAAACCATTTTAAAGAAGAAGAAGGAAAAACTTAGTTTTAAAGCATGCGTTTTAATGAAATAAGCCATAGTAATCATTTTTAAAACATCAAGTCTAATCTAAAAATTTCGGCAAAGTTTCCTTTGTAAAAACTGGCCATAAACGGGTACAAACATGAAATAATATACATAATGAATAAAGGCATCCCCAAGCGGGAGCTAGCTCTTCGCCAATTGGCGGACACAACCACACAAGCAATATAATATACAACGCCGAAGAGCGAGGATTAAAACTCAGAAGAAAACCAATATCCACCAGAAAACCGTAATAATACAAGCGCGACTCTAAGGTCGAAAGAATAAACATACTGGTTTTCTAAGTCTACTAAATATACAAGTCTGGTTGATGGAGTTTACTAGATACTGTAAATACAAATACTACGGTAGTCACGATACAAGTGAACCCACCTACCAAAGAAACCACCCGGAAGAAAGCAGTGTGCCAGCAAAACCGCCAAGGAAACCTATACGGCAAAACCTGCAAAAAACCGTGGCACAACGGGGGTGAATTGCCAACTCGTGAGTAGAAAATATCACCGAGCAGAAATCGTATGTATGACTCAATCCTAGGTTATACAATAATATATATCCTCAATATAATCCAGAAACCATCTACACATAAGTGAAATATCAAGTGGTCGTGTAAATGCCTCAGGTATCAACATGTCACAAATATGATGTATGAATGCATGAAAACAGAATACATTTGAATGAGAAAACTGTTTTCATATCTCAGTGAGATTTCTGTACAAAAACCGATGTATCATCAATGAAATCAACATAGAATCCGTGTCAAGTATCGACACAAAACATATATCCAAAAATCTCGATATCTCAGGCTCCGGAAATCCGGACTGGCCCATATCATAAAATACTCAATGTCTCAATATCTCAGGCTCTGGCAATCCGGACTGTCCCCTGGGCTCCGGCAATCCGTACTGGCCCCTCATCAAATCTCACGACTACGTCGGTATCTTCCAGATATCCGCCGCGTCACAAATAACCGGTCGGTAGTGCTCTCCTGCCAGGCTCAACGCCATCATCTGCGACCTTCTCGCCCCGGGGTACCGCACCGGGTCCACCATGCACCCATAGACGGTTCCTCCTCCTCCTCGAATCGGGTGTATGATATCGCTCAAAAGCCGAGAAAACTCATGGTAGACATATCTCATATCATATCACGAGAAAACCGCAACTTGCATTTTAAAATGATAATAAGTTTTTATAAAATCCTTGCGGTTTCTCCAAATCCAGAAATCTCATGGAAATCCAAAATCCCAATCTCAAGAGTAATAACAGTGAATTACCGGCATAAAGCCCCATAATATTGCATGACAATGAATATGTATACATGCACGGGTATCTGTGTAAAGAATGCAATATCTAAACTAACACGGTAATGATATATCAAAACTATCAGCTAACAAACGATATCAATAAAGTAATATTCTCTAAAGTGTACGTGATATGGCAATTACCGATGATGATGTGTGTGAGCCGGCAAGCAAGTGTTCGTAGACATACGCATCATCGGTAATGGTGCTGGTGTCCTGACAGCATGGGTTCGTAATAAATAAGGGAAACACAAGTATAAGCATGCAATGCAATATGAACAACATGAATATACATTTATACACACACACACACACACACACACGATTCATACCGTTTTGGCATTTGAAATAAGCACGAATCGTGGTTTTAGAAAATAGGGCTACGGTGTTTTTGAGAAAAGATACGTCCTTTGAAAATCCGCAGTATCCCTAGTCCTGTCTTTAAAGTACTCACGATTCGTTAAGTTTGAAATTAAGTATGACTCGAGCCCAATCTAACATCTACTAAGTAAACTACAGGAAAGGCTAAGAGACTAATCAAAAGGGTAAGGAAATCCACCTAAGTCCGAGTCGATATATCTAGTAGTCGGTGATCCCGCCTCAATAGCATCACGTACGATATAATATAATATGACATTCTCGAGTCAAGAGTGCGGGTCAATCATCATCATTATACATCGTACGGTAAAATCCATCGTACGGCATCCCAAATCGAGGTACGGGTCAAATATCACATATATCTGGCTATTTATCTAGTATCATTATGAACATATCCTGAACTAGGAGTACTGATCTACCGTCTAGTACATTCCGATACCACCAACCATATGTCCGCGTGTGAATAGAACATATCGCCCAACGATCCACTATACTATCGTGTAGTATATCATAACACGACCCAATTCACATTACCGATCTCACGGCATCGTGCCCAATCACATCGACTCATCTCCAAGTATCATATACTATCCTCATCATCCATGTATATGTATATATATATATATATCCTTATATACATGCAAGAAAATCAAATGTATGCGTGTGTGTGCGCGTGTGTGCCAATCTTTACTCTAGGGTTTCGCGACTAAGACACTAAACTAAGACACTAACTTTGAATCACGCTACACTAAACCATGATTTCCTAAAGCCTATCTTGCTAATATTTCACATCTCACAATACACATATAATATATATATATAAACGTATCTCATGCTACACTACGAAACTGCGGGGGTGCTATACGCCATCCACCCGACTTCCCACGTAGATATATATCTACTCACATTGATCCTTGCTTGCCGAAGTCGATGCCGCCTTGCTCTTGCTTGTCGTCCCGAAGTTCACACGGAGGTACCTACATATCATGACACATCGTATCGCATTAAAATCCGATTCGAATTCAACATGACACGTGAGGTGCCTATAGGTTAGAACCTATAGCCTACGCATACGAAAACAATCATAAATCTCTCGTCGTTGACGTACAAACGTCCAACGACCGAATCCATTGTTCGAATACCAAAACCAAGTTATTGAAAACGACAAAACCAAAACAGCAACTTTGAAAACTTGCTCCAGATTTTGATTCAGGTGGAATTAGCAAATTTTGCATATGGGATAGGTCAAATTAACAGATAATGGAGCCATGAACCAAGAACGAGGACCAAAGCTAACACCCTGGCCGCAATTTGTGGCCAGAAAGTGAAATTTGCGGCCATAAGGTATGGTTGGGGTCTCGGGTCTTTAGGGTATGCTCCACTTGACCTGCACATCTCTCAGTAATCGCTATATATTTTTCCAGGTCTCCGAGTCATAGCAGAACTCTAAATATCATCACAATTTCCACAATCTTCCGATATCGGCCAAGTTTAGGTTCACATTTTAGGGTTTGGTCTCAAGTTTTGTCCTGAATTCTACCACTGGAGGGGTTGAATGAGCTCTACTAACCTTAATTTACACTTCACAACTCATAAAATCCCCTAAGCTCTTCTTGGAATTTTCATACATCACTAAACTACACTTAAACGCTTCTTTACTAATTTAGATGCTAAGGTAATTGAAATACTACCCTAATGATGAATGAATTACCTCATTTGGCAACTCAAGAATTTTCTTGAGTTGCCCCAAGTGCTCAAAATCCAAACTTTCTTGGTCTCCCATGCTAGTAGTGAGCTTGTGCACATTTTTTGTGAAGAGGGTGCAAGGTTTTGATGTATTTTTGGGTTTGATATGAGGGGGTAGAGGAGGTGGAGAATGGAGGGCAGCCATGGGAGGAAGAATGAGGGAAAATAATGAAGGGGATGAAGAATGAAGCCAAGTCAAAGACCCCTCACCTCTCTCTCTTTTCTCTCATGCCCATACCTCTTTCTTTATTCATTTTCCTTCTTCTTTTCTTTTCTTTTCTTCACTTTATCTTTTCTTTTATTTTCCTTTTCCTTTTCCTTTAAAACCAAAACAAAAAGTCCATATACATATAAGAGAAAATATAAAATGTCATGGATCATGCAAATTGAAAAATGTGTTTTGAAACATGTCATGGTGCATGTCATTATGCACAAAACAAAAAATCAATGCATGATTAATGAACATTAATCAAGGTTAGACATAAGTTTGTATATAATAAATTATATAATAACTCATAATTTGTCTAAATCTCACAATTTCTTTAAAATCAACATTCAAGGTAATTTTTCCAATATTTTAATTATATAAATTCCCCAAAATAATATTTTATTTTTCTGAAATGTTACAATTTTTTCATTTTTCTGGCAACTCTTGAACTCCCCATAACCCCTGTATTATTTAAATTCCCTGCACATTTATAAAGCAAATTAAAACCCCATTTAATCCAATTTTTAATACAAATTTTAATATACCCTTTCATTACCCTAAAACCTAATTTTTCCTATAAATACCACACCTTAAATCACCCTCCTCGCTCTCAAATCTCTGCCCAAACTCTAAAGAAAATTCTCAAGACTTTTTGTGTGAAAGTGGAGTTACAAAGGAAGAAACTCCGACGAACTTCCGACGACGATCCGAGGAGTTTCCGGTGACGAAACGACGCACCGGTGATTCCCTAATCTTCCTCTTCCTCTTCTCTTGATCCTAAACCCGTAAGTCCGCCTTCTCTCTCTCTTTTGTTATTCTCAAATTCTTAATTCTTAAAACGTGTCGGAAGCGGAGTTATCCGGCTTCCGATTCTCTTTTCTTTCAAAAATACAACATTTTCTTAATAATAAACCAACAATTTTTGATATATATTGTTTAATACTCATTAACTAATACAATAGAACAAGTTTGACATTAAAATGATAATCGTAGCAAGTTTTCTTCCACTTTTACATTAAAATACTTTTATGTTTCATATCGACATATTTATACCTTTTAACCTTGCTAGCTTTAGAAAACTCACGAGGTAATGACCTATCCCCTCACAACACTCATATGTAACATAGCACGATGGAATTTGGGAATATAGATTTGGAAAAAATACGACTTTACACATAACTACCTCCGACTTATAAAAACATTTTTCTACAAGATGTGTATTTTAACAAATCTTTGCAAATGCGCCTCTACAACACATTTCGGGGAACCCGTTTGGGATGGTGCAGATTATCGCACATTCTCGGGCTCAGTAGAGTGAGATGCAGACCTTCGCAAGGAACATACGATCTCGAAAGATTTAAAATACAATTTTCTTTAGAAAATATGATTTCTATAATAAATAAAACTTATATTTTTAATAAATACATATATATATAATTAATATCAAAATACTTATTTTTAATATTTATAATATTCTACATTTCCAAAATTCAAGAAAAATATCTCATTTACAAGAAAATACCATACAATTCCAATATTACAAATAAATACCATATATTATGAAATTATGTTTTATTCACTAGAAATGTCACATTGATAAAATATACATCCATGAAAACTCTAAAGATGATAATAAAATACTTGAGGTGTATTTTGAAAATTATACAAAATTATTTTACATAAACCCCCCTCAAGTTATACTAAATTACAATAATAACCCTAGTAAACATAGGTTTAAGCGGGACCAGTCACTTCAGGAAGTCGGAGATATGGGTGCTTGCCTATTTAAGGTAGACAAGTTAACAAACGGTGTTATCAATACGGCAATCGTCTTTGAAAAAGACACAAATCCTGCCGTCCATATGCAGCGGTTACCGATAGCACCAAAACATAATTTAGGATTCAATTTCTTTTCAAATTGTCTGACTCAGACTGAGTCTCACTATAATCAATCTGACTTGAATATGATTCAAGTACAAACTACAAATTCAACATGAATCCATCTATTCAATCTATACAACTTGACTGAACCGAACCATGGATATATTCCACCTACATGTTCATCCATTATATCCGTTCCATTACTGATATCATGGTTTCGGCAAGTCATCCATCTATACAATTCAATTTACAAGACAATGCAATACAAATAATACAAACAAGACATCACGGGGTTTATAAAGGGGTAGACTGGTATGGAATATATTAAAGGTGGCACGGGGTGGTCACTTAAGACGTAATTACATCCATGTCGTTGTTCCGTGGTACTATCGACGGAGCCTTGTACTCCATATACCATAGTCTCTGGTCTAGTGAGACTCCTCTCGTATACATTGGCATCTTCTGTACCAAGCTACAAATAACTACGTTAATATAACAAACAACATTATAATAGTTATACTCTCTCTTTGTCTATTCTACTTCTCCCTCCTCTTTGGGACTTACCGAGCGATTTGTTAGCTGACGACATTCTCTTTCTTCTTCTTCTTTGGAATGTCGTCAGGTGATTCAGACTCACTGGAGATCAAGCCCACCAGCGAGGATTGGGACCGTCTAGCTTTCGACCCAGAGCTTTAGATTCCTTGTACACATTTACATTCTGTATTTTCCATTTCTGTTATGCCACTGTTTAGGCATTGCTTTCCATTACATGTATTTACTTTTCAGATGTATTGTAAAAATAATGTTAATAAATAAAATTGCGGTTTCTTTTACATTTCGTCACTTGTGTACATTTTATTTATATTGCTTAGATACACTTAGCGTGTTTACTTCTGAGCAAATACGTAGCGGCCTCGTCGCGTCCTCTGCCCGTACACTGGGAAGCATGGCGTGACACATTCCGACCTATTTAAGGGTCGGGTCGAGAGTGACATGCTGTGGTTTCTTGGCCCAGTTTGTGGCAGAGAATCATTAGTGCGGATTATCCGGGGTGATGCGGCGTAGGGAGATCGTGTTGTTTCGATCTCCGATCCCACGTGGCATCTCCCCTTACGCCTTAATCTTCGCGCGTATCTCCGATGATATCAACGGATCAACGAAATGATTACGCATTAAAGAGGGGTGCCGTTTCACTCGTTTGTCTGTTGGGCTACAGGCCACGTGTCCAACGGGAGTTGGCGGATGCGATAGGCTGTCGCTGTCACCTGCAACCGAAGGACGTCCCCAATGGTCGATCGCCACGTGGAGCTCTGACGGCTGGCGGGCGCGATGTTTTGTTTTGGCGGGAATCAATCTGGGCTGCTGGATGCTTTCTTTGGAATGTATAAATAGGAGGGGACCATCCTAGGGCCAACACTTTTATCCTAATTCACACTCGCTGTCAAAGATTGCCCGGCGCTCCTTTCTTTTAGATCGGATCACTCGTGTTTTTTTCTCGGCGAGCCCATTCCTTTGAATCAGGTTAGATGTCTTCACCTGAGGAGTCTGTACAGATAGTTAGGGTTAAGTCAGACGATGAGGCTCCAATTGTTGGAGCCGAATCCAGAGGGACTTCCGTCTCTTCGGCTGCAGATAGCCGAGAGAGTTCTTCTGTTGCGTCATCTGTGTCGGGCTCGCCCCATAGAGTCAGGGCTATCCGCGTCGCTGGCCGTCATGCGGCGACAAGGGTCCCTAAGGTGCGCATCAGGAACACTCGCGATGCGCCCTCTGTCCTGAGGGATATGGACAAGCTTACCGAGATTCGGGCTCGATTCCATATCCCCTCTAACTATTCGCTTCGTTTAGCTAGAGAGGGCGAACGGACGGACCAGGTGCAGGGCAAGGAGATTGCCCTGTATTTGGAAGCATTCCGGGAAGGAATGTGTCTGCCCTTCTCAACCGAGGTGTGTGGGGTGCTTCGTTGCTTCCATCTTGCCCCGGGCCAGCTAGCGCCGAACTCGTGGAGAATTCTCCTCGAGTTTCTGGTCCAGTTGAAACTTGAAAACATCCCTTTTAGCTTGACCCTTCTTGTTTCTTTCTTCTGTTATAAGAATCACCCCGGCACCGATAAGGACGAGACGAGCTGGGTGTACTTTTCCCTCAAAAAACATAAGGGAGGGGTGGCCGGGTCGGGAATGGTAGCCGTTCCTTCTTCCATTCAAGAATGGAAAGAGAAGTTCGTAATCGTCGGACCACCCGAAGGCGAGGAGTGTCCTGTGCCTACACAGTGGCACAGGGCCGACTGCCCGAGGGCAAAACCGTCATCCTCACCCGAGGCAAGGGTGGTGTCTTTGTGGGAGCCGATCCAGCGGGCCGATGTCCTGCTTTCCGAGCAGGCTCTGAGCTGGGCTATGCTTAGCCATGTGTGCTTTCTAGGTAAGTTAGGACCGTAGACGATCTATTTAGACTTTGTTACATTTTGCTTGCCCTTTTCAGCGTTACTAACTCTTTTTATGTATTCTCCTTTTTGCAGAACAAATGGACCGAACCAAGTTCCTAGCCGCCATGGCCACGAAGTCTCAGAAGAAGACCGGAGGCGGAAGCTTGTCCAGGCCCGGCCCGAGCTCGGCTCCAAATCTAACTCCACCGGAAAAGCCTTCCGCTGCGCCCCGAGCCCCAGGAGACAGCCGCGGGGGGAGCCGGAAGCATGCTCGAGACCCGGTGCCCCAGGCAAGGGAGGAGGAGGAGGTACCCACTGACGTTCCACTCAAAAGGAAAAAAAGAACGGTCTCTCGGGCGCTCTCTACCGGAATTCCAGTGCAGGAGGAGGACCTCTGCTTCGGGGTGCCTTCAGGGCTCTCCGTCGCCGACAGCTTGCTCTCCGACATGGAGCAAGCAGCTAGGGGCAAGGTTCCCCGCGGGACCTTGAAGGCCCAGGTGGCCGCTATTGCTTTGGAGGCGGTTCAGGTCGGTATCCGTTTTCCTTTAAGAATTTTCTTAAGTATTTTTTCCTCAGTTTGAACATCTGTAACTCCTTTTGCTGCTTTCCTCAGGTCCTCCACCACTACGCCCTCATTGTCAATATGGAATCCGAGGAGATAGTCCCGGCCATGAAGAAGGCGGGCGAATCGTCCTCGCGGGAGGAGGAATTGCGCCTTCATCTGCAGCAGGCGGAGGAGAAGATAGCCGCCCTCGAAGCTCGAGTGGTCGCCGAGGAGCTGACGAACTCCAAGTAAAAGGAGTCTCACCGACTTCTGAGTGAATCCAACCGGGACATCCAGGCTAAGTTGGAAAAGGTTGGCAACCTCTATAACACAATGATGAAGTCGAGGGATGCCAGCAGGAAGGATGCTCGGGTGGCGCTTGAGGCGGTGAAGCTTGCCGAGGTCCGAGCGGTGAAATCCGTGGAGAGGTATAAGGCGTCTGACCAATTCTATGCCGACCTCGCCAAAGCCTCGACCATCATTTAGCACGAGGCCCTCGACGCCGTCAAGGTCTCTATGCCGGAGTTTGCTGACGGTGAGCTCCGCGCTAAGTATCCGCTCTCCGAGGGCATGCCGCAAAGGGCGGGCGCCAAGGTGTTCAGGGGGGGCAAAGCAGTCCAAGAGACTGAAGCCCCGGTCCCCGAAGGCGGTGCGGAGCAGGGCGAAATCCCGGCGGAGCCCACGGCCTGAGCTATCTTCCCTTAGGTGTTTTTGTTTTTCTCTTTTTTTCAAATTTTGTAAGCCTCCGGGCATATTTGTAAGGCTGAGGAGCCCTTAACACCTTGTACAAATTTGGAACATAAATAAATTTGAGCGTATTTTCCTCTGCATAAATGTCTGTTTTCCACGTGAGTATTTTAGCTCGTCAGTCGTCTCCTGCCGTGAGTGTTAGGTCATAGCCTGTCATGACCCAAAATAGGCACATGACCGATACTTAGACCACGTAACGTCAACAGGCGTAACGCAATTTAAGTAAGCCGAAATCCAGCAATCTAAACCATTACAAGAAGGAAAAGATAGGAACATTTTTAAATCTCAAGCAAAACATAAAGCTTAAGTTTGTTTTCATAAAAATTTCGGCAGCACCCCATTTGTAAAAGCTAGCCCCGAAACTGGTACAAACATAAGATATAAGTAAAGTATCCCCAAACGGGAGCAAATCTCGCCTAAAGGCGGAAACAACCACCACAACAGATATACGACGCCGTAGCGAAGAAATAAGATAATCAACATAAATAAAGGCCGGCTCACACGAGCACGACAACCAGAGTCATAAGAATATACACCATCGATCCTCACAACTCGTCTCTAACTCAAAACATGAAGGTGGTAGATGGAGAGTACTAAATACAAAAGATATACAATGTACATCATCGGATAACCGCACCCCACCTATAGCAAAATGCCTCACAGCCAACCGTAGCGGTATCCGCAAAAGTAGAGATAACAAGGCGCCCTGCCGCGACTACTATGAGGATTAGACCTGCAAAACACTGTGGCATAACGGGGGTGAGTTGCCAACTCATGAATAGTAAATAACATCATACTGTAATCGCAAGTATGCACTAACATCGATAATCTATCACATGTAATCTGATAGCATAAGTATGGCAATATGAATATGCAACTATCATGATCAAGATACACCACCAGGGTACTACATCTACATGAATCAAATGCATATCAAATAAATCCTGAGTGTGGGATAAATAATAAACCTCATGCACAAATCATCAGCAAGGAAAAAAAACCTGGTGTCTATCAACGACACCCCAAATCCCAAAATCCTCAGGCGCCGTCACCAGGATTGGCTCTCATATCCTGTAAATCTCATGGAACCTGAGTGTCCAACATCGACACCCGAAACATCATGAAAACCCGCATCCAGTATCGACACGTAAATACTCATCTCTCAGGCGCCGTCACCAGGACTGGCCCTCATATCCACACATCTCATGGAACCTGAGTGTCCAACCTCGACACTCGCAATCCACATATCTCACGGAACCTGAGTGTCCAATCTCGACACTCGCAATCCACATATCTCACGGAACCTGAGTGTCCAACATCGACACTCGTAATCCACATATCTCATCGGGTTTCTAACACAGATCTCAGAACCGAGAAAACCCATGGTGGACGCATCGAAATATCATATTAAGAGAAACCGGGTTTTCAAAATAATGCATGCTTTCTTGAAAGATCTCTACGGTTCTCAAATCCATAAATCATATGAAATCCGTATCTCAATGTGTAAATCCATGAAACATAATATATGCAACATAGAACAGTAATATGAGCATATAAAGGGAAAACTGATATTTGAATGCATCAAGTTATTAAATATATCATGCGGTTCCCAATTTATCCAAAATCGATTGCAATATCATATGAAGCTGAACATGTAGCTATAGAAAGGTATATGTGTAAGCATGTAGGTATGCATGTATGCTATATTTCATATGCGCAATCACACAAGAATCAATGCCTCAATGTCCCTAATCAATACAATATCACATATGTATATGTGTTGTGTGTATCATGGCAATTACCGACAGTGTGTTTGTAGCATACAATGAGTGCTCGTGCAACATGGACTGTCAATAATAGTGCAGTGTCCAATGGTACAAGTTTAGGCACAACAAGTAATAATATGCAATGAAGTTCATGCACAATCTCTATATGTGCATATAAACATGCGGCTAATATCATATCATATCTAGCTCTGATGCTTAACGCCATACGGGCGATTTCCCCGTAAATGTTAAATCTACTCACCAACGATCTCGAACTAGGTAGATTCAATCACCTGCTTCCCTTTCTTCGCAGCGTTCGAAGTTCCCGCCTGCGATCCTATTAACACAAAGCATAACAAGTGCAAATCTCAGAAATCGATCAATATCACGTACAAACTACGTTTGACCGACGCACCAACTCTAATCCAACTCTCAAGTGTTCGTCTAGTGGCTAACGTGTGTGGCGACACTCTGAATCCAACCCAAGTGCAGCAGCTACACAAGATCACGAACCGTGTCGAATAACGTAACACGCGTAGTCGTAACACTAGATTATCGCAAAGTGATCCCAGATTTTTTATACTTTCATAACATAAAAATCAAGCGGTACCAAAAACCTCTAAACAACTACAGACAGCTACCCTACAAAACCCAAGCCCCAACTCCCCCAATAGGCCGAGCTCGCCGGATTTCCCTATGTCGTCGCCGACCAAAACCGATGGGATGGGGTTCGTGCTTCAGGTGTATATTCAGGGTCACTAGTACATCACTACTACATTGCTAGATTTTTCAGTAAAGATTCTAGGTCATAGCAAATCACAGAGACTCCAATATGACACTAAAAATACGATATGTGCACAAAACTAAACCTTTAGTGTTCTAAATCACAACTATAAGGCAACAAAACAATATAAACACCTAATTATCAGTTAGAGGTCATTACCTAGCCACTCTTGCTCAAAAATCCTAGTTTTCCAAGCTCCAAGGCAACCTAATGGCTAAAACATGACATGAGAAGTGTTTTCATGGTGTTTAATGAAGTTTTGCAAGGATTTGTGAATGGATAGTGAGGGTTTCAGTTTGGGATTTGAGGAGATGAAGAATAATTGAGAAGAGATAAGAATGGGAGAGTGAGGGATGATAATGATGAGAGGGTGAGTGTAGGGTGAACTTTAACCTTACACTTACTCTCTCCCTCACCTCATCAATGCAACCATTAATGCCTCCATGGCTCACCTAACCACCTCGCTCATTCCAAAACAAGGATATTTCTCACACCAAAATATCTAAGGCAAGGTTAAATCAAGGCTTGGATTGCTTAAGGTGTCATGGTCACTTAACAAGATTAATACTAACTAATCCCCACATTAACATGCACAAGTGTATGCAAGCCATAAAAAATAATAATAAAATATTAATTAATTGTTATAAATTGTGAGGAAACCGATTTGGTAAACTTTTCCTTAAAAACCCTAATTAACACTAATCGCATTCTAAGGTGTTACAATTTCCCCCTTAAAGAAATTCGTTCTCGAATTTAAAATTCTTACTAAGAGTACCTTCAAAGAGATGAGGGAATTTCTTCCGCATCTCGCTCTCGGCCTCCCAAGTGGTCTCCTCACCAGTTGGTCTACGCCAAAGTACCTTCACAGATGGCAAGACCTTTGATCGAAGTTTCTTCACCTGCCGATCCAAAATAACTACCGGCTGCTCGGTGAACGAAAGATCGGGCTCAAGCTGAACGGTCTGGTGCTGAATCATGTGAGAAAGATTATGAAGGTATCTACGAAGCATCGACACATGGAATACGGGGTGAACATTCGGAAAACTGGGCGGGAATGCCAAACGATAGGCAACGGCACCAACTCGCTCAAGGATCTCGAAAGGACCTATAAATCTGGGACTAAGCTTCCCCTTTCTCCCAAATCTCATAACGCCCTTCATCGGATAAATCCGTAGGAATACATAATCCTCCACTGCGAACTTATGTCTACGACGACGACGGTCGGCATAAGACTTCTGTCTGCACTGGGCTGCTCTCATCGTGTCTTGAATTAGCTGGATCTTCTTCGTAGTCTCCTGAACTAGTTGGGGTCCTAAAACCCTACTCTTACTGAGTTCGGTCCAACAGACTGGCGATCGACACTTCCTACCATACAAAGCCTCAAAAGGTGCCATCTGAATAGTCTCCTGAAAGCTGTTGTTGTAGGAGAACTCAATCAACGGCAAGTGACGATCCCAACTGCCACCAAAGTCAAGCACGCTCGCCCGAAGCATATCCTCCAGAGTCTGTATCGTCCGCTCTGACTGACCATCGGTCTGCGGATGGAAAGCGGTGCTAAAACTCAACTGGGTATCCAAAGCTTCCTGAAGCTTCTGCCAAAGACGGATAGTAAACTGGGTGCCCCTGTCGGATACGATGCATGTGGGAACGCCGTGCAAACGCATAATCTCATCTATATACAACTGAGCATACTGAGCATAACCGAAAGTGGTCTTCACTGGAAGGAAGTGAGTCGCTTTCGTCAACCGGTCGACAATCACCCAAATGGAGTCATACCCCCGACTGGTCCTGGGTAGACCCACAACAAAGTCCATGGAAATCTGCTCCCATTTCCACTCAGGAACGGGCAAAGGCTGCAACTCTCCAGCCGGTCTCTGATGCTCAGCCTTGACTTGCTAACAAGTTAGGCACCTCGAAACGAAGTCCGAAACATTGTGCTTCATCCCTTCCCACCAGTAAATGTCTCTCAAGTCACGGTACATCTTGGTGGAACCTGGATGAACGCTAAAGGCTGACTGATGTGCATGCTCTAGGATCTCGCGTCTCAACCCAACGGTATCTGGTACACACAAGCGAATCCCGTAACGTAGCACACCCTGGTCATCAATCGTGAACTCCGAATTTGTACCATGTCGAACAAGCTCAAGAATCTCAGACAAACGGGCATCACTGAGCTGCACCTCGCGGATACGATCAAGTAGAAGCGGACGGGCGCGGACAGGAGCAAGCTGTCCCCCAGTGGAAGTGAACTCAAACTGAACTCTACCATTGCACAAGATCTACTAATCTGTAGAAGACTGTCTCTGAACTGCGCTCAACTGGGACAAACTACCCTCGGGACTACGACTCAAAGCATCAGCTACCACATTCGCCTTGCCCGGGTGATAAAGGATCTCGCAATCATAATCCTTCACAAGCTCCATCCACCGGCGCTGTCTCAGATTCAGGTCCCGCTGTTGGAAGATGTACTTCAAGCTCTTGTGGTCCGTGAAAATTTGACACGACTCCCCGTACAAGTACTGTCTCCAAATCTTCAACGCAAAGACCACCACGGCCATCTCAAGATCGTGAGTGGGGTAATTCTGCTCGTGCTTCTTCAGCTGCCTAGAGGCATAAGCAATCACTCTATCATGCTGCATCAGTACACAACCGAGCCCCACTCGAGACGCATCGCAGTAAACAACAAAGCCACCCGATCCAGAAGGCAAAGATAGAACTGGTGCAGTCGTCAACCGAGTCTTCAACTGCTGAAAACTCTGCTCGCATGCATCAGTCCAAAGAAAAGGAACCCCCTTCCGGTCAGTCCGGTCAGCGGTGCAGCGATACTCGAGAAATCCTGCAGGAAGCGGCGGTAATAACCAGCTAAGCCTAAAACACTACAGACCTCTGTCAAGGATACAGGTCTGGGCCAAAGCTGTACAACCTCGATCTTCCTCGAGTCCACAAGAATACGTCTCCCGTCACCACATGACCCAGGAAGTCAACTCTATCAATCCAAAATGCGCACTTTGAGAATTTAGCATACAGCCGGTGCTCTCTCAATATCTGCAAAGCAATTCTCAAGTGCTGCTCATGCTCCTCACGCCTCCTAGAGTAGACCAGAATATCATCAATAAACACAATAATAAACTGGTCGAGGAACGGCCTGAAAATCCAGTTCATCAGATCCATGAACGCTGCTGGGGCATTGATGAGTCCGAACGATATCACCAGAAACTCATAATGCCCGTAGCGTGTATGAAAAGCAGTTTTCGGAACGTCATCATTCCGAACCCGCAACCAATGATAACCCGAACACAAATAAATCTTAGAAAAATGTTTCGCATCCTGGAGCTGATCAAACAAATCGTCAATGCGAGGTAAATGATACATATTCCGCACCGTAGCTCGGTTCAATTGACGATAATCAATGCACAACCTCAAACTGCCGTCCTTCTTCTTGATGAACAGAACAGGAGCTCACTTAGGCGAAACACTCGGACGCACAAGTCCCCTATCAAGCAACTCTTGCAATTGATCTTTAAGCTCTCTAAGCTCCGCCGGGGCTATCCGATAAGGCGGTATAGAAATAGGCCCAGTGCTAGGAATCGGATCAATGCAAAACTCAATATCGTGCTCTGGCAGCAAACCAGGTAACTCATTGGGAAAAACGTCGGGAAACTCTCGCACGGTAGGAACCCGGTCCAACGACTCCACTGTGGCTCCAGTATCACGAATGAAAGCCAAGAATCCCCGACATCCTCTCCTCAAAAGCCGACTAGCACAAAAGCCTGAAATCAAACTGTAAGGGGTGGTACTACGGTCCCCCTGCACAACAAGAACAGACTCACCGGGAAAACAAAACCGGACTGTCTTCTCGCGGCAGTCTACAGACGCGTAGCACGTAGCTAACCAGTCCATGCCCAGGAGAACGTCGAAGTCCAACATCTCAAGAAGGATCAAATCGACGGACAACTCTCTATCTCCTATCCGAACGGCACACGACCGAAACACGCGTCGCGCAACAAACGACTCGCCAATAGGAGTGGTCACAACAAGCGGCTGATCTAGCAAACACGACTCTCAGCCCAACCTCGGCACGAAGTGCGTAGAAACATACGAGTGTGTAGATCCCGGATCAAATAAAACATGTGCATCAAAGGAACATACAGAAAGAGTACATGAAATCACTGCATTGAGCACCTGCGCGTCCTGATGAGTCAAGGCAAACACCCGAGCCTGCCCTCTACCGGCGACTGGCTGACCTCCGCCTCTGCCACCTCGTCCCCTCGGAACAAAATCGCCGTGACCACGACCTCTCTGAACATGAGTCTGACGCGGAGCAACAATTGGCATAAGAGGAAATGCCCTCTGAGGTGGAGAAGGTGGTAGGGTAACATGTGGTACAGCTGCCTCGCCCTCACGTGGCTCGGTACAATCTTGAACGCGATGACACAAACTCCCACACCGGAAACATCCAGATGAAAACTGTTGACTCTTGTGGGGATAAGAGATAAAAAGCTGGCCTCGTCCCGAGCCTCCACTACCTCCAGTATCTGAACGGAATTTGTCAAGGTGTCTAAATGTCTGTCTCCGTGCTGATACACCAGTACAAACATTCTTCGGTTTCGGAACAACCGACGTCTCGGAAAGACGCTCCTCAACCAATAGGGTTGCGTCCACCGCTGCTGCATACGTGTCACAATGCTGTATGTTGATAGCGAGGAACAACTGGGTAAGCAGACCTCGAACAAACCTCTTGACCCGTATCTCCTCAATAGCTACCAGATACGGAGCATACACAGACAGCTCGGTAAACTGCACATCGTACTCGGCCACCGTCATACCCTGAGTCTGGCGTAACAACTCGAAACTGCGCGCTCGAGCATCCCTGACGCTCAGCAGAAGAAAACGAGAAAGAAACACCGTCATGAACTCAGCCCAGGTCATAGGAGAAAGACCTGCGGCTTTGCCCTTCTCTAAAGACTCGCACCACTTCTGGGCCAGACCCTCCAGAAGAAAACTCACGAACTCTACCCATCTCGCGTCGGAGCATCTCAGCGAATGACATATCCTGGCCATCCGATTGATAAACGACTGGGGATCCTCAGCTGCATCAGTGCTAGTGAAAACCGGAGGCCTCAGCCTCATGAACTCCGATAGCGATACGGTGATCACCTCTGTAGCTACAGGTACAACTTCCTGAACAGTAGGCACCAACACAGTCCCCATAACAGGTGGGATAAGCTCCTGTCGCTGCGCTCGACTGGCCTCAACCAACGTCCCCATCATCTGGCGCATATCCTGCATACCGGCCTCAAGCCAAGCAATACGGTCCATCGAAGGTGGATCAATCTGCTCCTGCAAAATGGGCATACCGCCCTAGTCAGTCCTTGTCTCAGATGAGTCAACTCTGACCTCGGCCCTCGTGTCCGCTCTCTGCGCCCTCGTAGTCTTCGGCGGCATAAAGGCTGGAAATGGAAATAGGATTCGATAAGGACATAGAAATCGAATCACAAGGATGTATATAATCATGGAAGGAATTTCAAACAATAAGTCCTAAGGTCACTTAGGCGGAGCACCGTGTCGTAAGTATGCCGCGGAACATACACACGCTACGTCACTCTGCTTAAACTACCTACTCCATCATACCAAGGTCATGCTACACTCCGAAAGGTAAAACCTAGCGCTCTGATACCAATTTTGTCATGACCCAAAATAAGCACATGACCGGCACTTAGACCACGTAACGTCAACAGGCGTAACGCAATTTAAGTAAGCCGAAACCCAGCAATCTAAACCATACAAGAAGGAAAAGATAGGAACATTTTTAAATCTCAAGCAAAACTTAAAGCTTAAGTTTGTTTTCATAAAAATTTCGGCAGCACCTCCTGTTGGATATAGTGCCCTCAAAGTCAATTATTGGATCGCAGGCACGTGATTGCAATGATTGCGGAGGACCTATACCGGTAGGACAGTCTTACTCGAGATGATAGTATACTATCTGGTTTGCCTTTTCAGTCGTGTACAGGTTCAGGTGACTGATCACATGTTACACGTTGATAGAGCCCTTAGGATCTTGCTTGACTACCAATAATATGAGGGCGATCATATACGTGAGAGTTGGGTAGTCCATAAGCACATCCTTAATAGTGGTCCCTAGTCGTGGGAGTTTCAAGACAGAGCATCGATACTCTGGAGTAGACTAGTGTATACAGTCGAGATCTCGACGAGGGGCGGTGGCCGGTCTCACAAGCCACTGGTGTCAGTTGGATCACCTAAGATGTATACAAGTGCTCATTGGGTTATGAGTACACCGGACAGGACTCGCCGGGAACCTGCTAGTTGGTATTATACATATCGTCAGATAGCAGTTCCCTGGTGACATGTGTACAGGTTAGTTCATCGACCTGAGGTCGTCATTTGTCTCGTGTGAGTTCCCACTGTGCTTTGATTTCTATCCTACCACGGCTCAAAGGAGTCGTGCAAACAGGTAGTTTTTGGGTACAGTCCCGAGCCACATGGAGGCAAGTGAGCGAATCGGCAGGGGATTCGTCTCTCCCGGTATTGGGGGTGGAGATCGCGTTGTGTCTAGAAAAGCCATTACACCAAGTTCTTGGCCAAGGTGGGTGAGAATTACTGGTAGGTACTCCGGTAGTTTCTCAGGGTGTTCAGGGCTTGTCTCCGACACGACTTATACCGCTTTTGGGGGTCTGACGTTACCAGCCCCCTAGGCCCGATATGCGATACTCATAGACGAACGGACCGGACTGTATATACATTGTCACTGTTAGGCTCAGTAGGGTTTCAGGATGAGTTCGCTCATCGGCTTCCCTTGAGGTCAGTCCATGGGCAGCCGTTACGCACAGCTAATGCCGCTGACGGCTTATGGTTAAACCCACTGCCAGGGTACTGACAAGTCATTAGAGTCCCCCACAGATAGTTTCCCAAGTTCGGGAAAAACGTTGTAGAGGTCGTATGGTTTTATGGTAGGGTTCGAAAAATGCACGTGCGTTTACGCACGTGTCATATTTCGGGCAGATAATACTGGTGGGCTTTGGTTTAAGCCGGATCCAAGTATTATACTGTGTAGATATAATATCTTTATCTCAGTTGCATTTGTATTCGGTCGTAATACAAATGCGGGTATGTTTATACTGTTACGGGGTTGTCCTGAAATTTGTTTCGGGATCGCTTTTGGAAGTTGCCAATTTCCAGTTTTCTATCACCCATATTTAACATTCGGTTAAATACGGAATTATCTTTTCTTCATGAGGTTGAGTCATTTGGTGAGTCATGTGATGAGTCGTGATTCTAGAAGGTTCTAGAATTGATGATCCATTGTTAGCATTAAATGAATGATGACTAAGGTTAATGATTCATGTATGCATTAAATGAAAAATGCAAGGTGTATTATTGACTCATCATCCTCATTTAATGCTTGTGTTCATCCCCCCCACCTCATCAAGTGGCTGGCCATTATATAGTGCCCTCTTGATTGATTTTCTCACTCACTCTCATTTGGAAATATGATATGAAATATTTGCTAAGTTTCCAAGCTCATTTTTCATCACCCGATTCCAAAAGGCAACTTCATTAACCGTTCATCCATGGCTTTGGACGAAGCGAGACAAAGTGTTCTACTCATTCTCTACATCATTCTTGGTCATCTCTTTTAGCAAACTTGATGACCGAGTTGCCTCGAGTCAGAGGCGGGAGCCCGTTTAAAGATCCGATGACGTGGTGCCACCTGGACGAGGAGATCGGAGATCGACGAGATCGGAGCAGACGCAACGGAGCGTGGGATGATGGTTAAAGAACGAAGGACTCGGATCGTTCGGTATAACCTTTCTACCCTCTTTACAGTTTGTTAGTTTAGCGTTAATGGCAGATCTGGGTTATAGTATGCGATAGCGTCAGTCATAAAAGTTTTTGTTCCGCATTTGGCGTCTGAAAGACGGCCGAGGCGCTACCGTAAACTTACATGGTATCAGAGCCTCGCCAATAAGCTTTACTAACTTGTGCTAACGCATTTAAAATATCGATCGAACGGATTTTCGAAAATCGCAATTTTCAAGTCTAAAGTTTCTGTTAATTTTCAAACTGGTCTAAAAATCATTTTGACCATACCAGAAAATCAAGCAGGGTTTTTTTAGGAAAACTGGAGAAATTCGACCATGTGATGTCACTGTTCCGCCGCGGATCCGCGGCCCAAGCTAGGGTTTGGCCGCGGATCCGCCGCAGGAAAGTGAGATCAACTTGTCAAATTTCTACAGTAGCTTCTACTTGGGAAATTGTGGTTTCTGGAACTGTTTTTTTGGGCCCAGTTTTTGTTACTGTACAGCAGATGTACGTGAGGCACACTTCGGGAAATTTTGTCGATCGAAATTTAAACGTGCTAGTTTACAGTACTTACATTATATCTCCGACCGTGAATGTCATTTGAGTGGTAAACCGCGTCTGATTGCTATAGTTCTTTTAAACGGGTTTGTGAACGTGACATTCGCGTTGATGTTATGTGTTGTGCTGTGATGTTGCGGATATGTCATGGTGGATAGCAGTGTGCAATGGTAGTGTAGTTTGAGTTTATTTATACATTTGATATTGCGGGGCGAGCGTCCAACATGTGGACTGCCGTCACTGCCTGTTTGTATAATATTCTTTTGGGGCACGACCGGGCTGAAGTTGATGTACCCGTTGTACATATTTTTCATTTCTGTACTAGGTTTACCCCGCGACGGGGTGCACGGATAGCCGGGTTCTGGAGGGCAACGGGTTCGCATCTCATGGCTTTGAGAGGCAGAGGGGCCTCACTCTAGAATTGGCAGACTATTCGCCGCACTCGTAGGGGTACAGGTTGACCCAAGGAGGGGTGCTCAAGTTACCGGATTCCGTGAAGTGCCGGGTGGTCCATTCACTTTGCTGTAGGGGGCTGCCTCGCTTCGGGTTTTGGCGGGTAACTTGCCGCACCCGTATGGGTCTAGGTTTCATTGCACAAGCTATCTACACGACCAGTAGAACGTCGGGTTTCAGTAGCGGCTCTGTGAAACCCGGGGATCCCAGATTATCTGTATTGTTCTGTGATGCTTATTACTCTTCTCGAATGTAGCATATTATCACGCCTGGAGTTATTATTGTATATTGGTATATATACTAGTAGATGTTGTATATGTTTTGCACCCGCGCTAGTCCAGTCCCTGCTCTGTCGTTAGTTAAGTAACCTTACGGGTAAAGACGGGACCCAATGACGAATGCGGATGGCATATACGTACATTTTATTTTCGTTCTTTTCTGGTGTGATTAATTGATAGGACTGCGTTGATTCTGATCAATGCAAAGGAAAACAAACCTGTTTGGATGTTGTTGGAACAATTTTAAAAAGTGTTATTGCAAAGACGTTTTCTTTTGTCATGCATAGTGGTATTCAGTTGGAATATCCTGCACCTCATTCGACGAGGCAAGGGCCGATATCCCTTCACCGGGAGTGACCCCTTGGGCAGAAGTTTGTGTCAGGGTAATAACTTCACTATAGTCGATTACAAGTTGCTTTGTATCGCGGTATTCAGTTGGAATATCCTGCACCTCATTCCACGAGGAAAGAGCCGTGATCCCTTCACCGGGAGTGACCTCTTTAGCAAAGGTTTTCGCCACTATATTTTTATAAAAAGCTATCATGTTTCTTCAACGAGATCAAGTTCATTACGTTAAAGGTTTTTCGCCAAAAACCAGCCGTAGCCCTCCGTCATGTCTTATGGATGGTCAGTAGTATTCAAGCTATGTTTGTTGGCTTTCGTCAAGGCATAGTGTTTGGTAGTTGCTGGGGTATTCATTTGTTGCATAGATAGATGTGTTGGTTTGGGACAGTTGTATTACCTTGTTGGCTTTCATCAAGGGTATGCACGGGTGGGTTCAAATTGACAAGAATATGACGGGTAGAACTTGACATGTGACTTATGATTTGTTGGCTTTCGTCAAGGTCATAAGAACATGGGGTAAAAATCATATCGGGAGTTTCTAAAGAAACTGAAACTTGCCAGGCATGCGCATTCCTTCTGGAGTGTGATAACGTGAGTGGATTCCATCACATTATCATGCGATGAGAGTTGGATCCCGATTCCCACAGATGAATTGGTTTACTCTTCGGGTGATCTCGATTGATTCTTCTTTCAGGTTTGGAGGAGAATTTGACAGTACAGTGGGAGGTTTCCGGATTAGATAAAGTGATAACCATTCTGATCTAGGTTAGAGTGCACACAGAGTGCTTCTTTTCTCTCTCTCTTTGGCAGCGACCTTTGACCGACCCTAGACTATGACTCAGTGACCAAGTTGACCGAACCTTCTTAAACTACTGGCTTTTGGATTGTCTGAGTTACATAAGTCATTGCCACTCCTTCTTTTACCCTTTGCATTTTTCAGAACACCGCGTATTACTACGGACATCCACTTCCATTGGATAGATCCATCGTATGGTTATATACGAACTCGAAGGGACTTCTTCGAGGATGGATCCAGGTTCAAGAGATACAGAATTGGTTTATTCAGTTGTCTTTTATTATCACCTTCTCTCAGGTTGCGAGGACTCCTTAGTTTAGGAGAGTACACCTATTACGCTTATTGGATAGTCTTATTCCAAACCATAGACAGGTGCCGAAAGGGAGGGAATGAAAAAAACCAATTAGCCTAAGTAGGGTGTACAGAAGGTAATATGTAAAGAGGGCAAAGTAAATTGCGACTGCTATCATTCACGACCAAACCGCGTACTTCATCGCCACTCCTATTTCACCTTTGCTTTTTTCCCCAGTTCGGGAGAAATAGAATAAGGTATTATTCAGTTGTCTTTTATCATCACCTTCTCTCAGGCTGCGAGTACTCCTTGGCTTAGGAGGGTACACCTATTATGCTTACTGGATAGTCTTCTTCCAAACCATAGGCTGGTGCCGAATGGTAGGGAAGGAAGAAAACCATTTAGCCTAACGATGGTGTACAGAAGATAACGACTAAAGACAAATAAAGGGATTTAGACAGATGGCAATGAAATATATGGTTAAACTCATGAATTGGATTATGGAAGAGGCATTACTAGTTATACCAGGATACCCCTACGAAACATTTTTATATTTCAGTGCATTGTTAAGGAAAAATGATTTCCCGATTAGATACTTACTCCAAGAGTATGTATTTACCAGGTATGATTCTCACATTTGTATGGTTTTACAGATGATGAGTGGGAGTAAATTATTGGGAATTAGGTGATCATCCTCATTATATCGGAATTCGTTGTAATTGGTGATATTTGAGGAAGTCGCCTGGGTTATTGCCGGCAGGCATGTATTTGGTTTTGAGTATCCGTTGTTGTGCACCAATTTCAAAATGATATATCTGTACGTTTATTTTTATAAACTGGGATATAACTTTTTGAAATTATGTCCGTAACATTTACCTACATCAGTTGACGATTGGGTAAGGAGCATTGAACAACGAAATAGTTCTTAACCATAAGTACAGTTTTCAACCTACGATGCACAGGTTTTGAGTTATTCAACTCAGCGGACTTATACAGAGTATTGTATGTTGTCCAGTGTCCATCAGGACAAAGGGGTAGGTCCTCGTACTATATTCTGTTTACTTATAAACTTCTCTAGTTATTAGACAAGTGTTTCATAGAAATACAATGTCTAAGTTTTGAGAAGTTGTGGGTATAAGAATAAAGTAGAGAACCAGATGTCACAAGTATCGGGATTCTTCAAAGAGATCGAAGATGTAGATTCTTGTGATTGGTATTCAGTTGATAGTAATGGTTTTGAGAAACTTGTTTCTCTTTCGGGTTACTCATAATTGGATGGATTCCTAAGTTGAGTAATGCTGATTAGTCTCTCTCCATTAAGTTGATATACACTGGAGACAGCTGCATGATTAGAATCTGGTTCCAATTAAATAAGTGCCAAAGTTTCTATATTGGATATAGAATGGTTCATATCTTAACGATGTTAAGGTACGGGGAGTTGTCCGGCTTATGCTTAAAACCAGACTCTGGATAACTCAGGGCACGTTTCTGTAATGGCAGTTTATGGGTTGACCTGGGCTATGTCGAGGGTTGACTTTCTACCATCTGGAAGATCAATAATGATATTGTTCTTGACTCGCCACAGTTTTAGCAAAATGGATTTTTTCAGAAAACAGTAGTGGGAGTATGGTAGAACTGGAAGTGATTCCAGAACCGCAAACGATTACGGAAAATTTAATAGGACCTAAAGATTCAATCAGGTTTGACATTCCAATAGCCACTCCGCAGATATGGTGGGTAACCTCAGACACCCGAGAGGTACTACGGTAGCCTCAAGGACGGTGACAGGGAGGTTCTTGCTTACCAAGACTTGACACTACTGTTGTTCCAGACTATGAGACCCGGCAGGAGGTTAAGTATAGCGTCGTTCTAAACTAGTTTTAGAAGTGCACGTATATATCATTCTGCCAGAGGGTTGTTGTGGTCAGTGGGAGCAGCGGAAGCATAGTGAGCAAGTAGCTTATGTCTATTTATAGACTTGAGCAGTTATAGCGGAGATAGATCATCTAATTTTGATGTGACAGTCATGGGTTTGACTTCATCAGAATAGGGATGGATCTGTTAAGAAGGTAGTAGGGTGTGATGTCCTGGTATTTAGATGACATACACAGAGTAGGAAGTAAAATTCCTATACTACGATCGGTTATACTTTGGTCGTCACACAGTTGTTTCTCCAAAAAGGATATGGATATAATATCTGACATTCTGGTTACTAGATCTATGGTTTTAGATCTAGATTTGGGTAGTTTCCCAATGTGGGTACTTTGACAGTATTCTGATAGTTTTTAGAATAGATGACTCCTGGCATGGTGGTGTACCTGCAGATGATGGAGTCACCCTCTCTAAAGGTGTCTTACAGACTAAAGGGGAGAGGGATGTGCATGATTGGCAGATCACTTGCTTAGGCAATTGAGTCAATCGTGAGATGTCAAGTACCACACCAGATATTGTTTTTGCACTAGATGCGATAAGTTTGTATTAATCCAATCCTGGAAAAACATAAGGAAGCAGTCTTAGAACATAAGTGCATGTTCTACGGATTTGATGACGGCAGCCTTCTTCGGGAGACGGTTATCATTCCAGGCTTCAAAGGTGACATGTATGACAGAGTGATTGTCAGAGTTATAGTCTTCCCTCTGACGAAGGGGGCAGTATTATGGACAGGTGGTCCAAGAGGATACTGTGGGAGGCATGGTGCAGGATACTGATTAGGTTCAGTGATCGATACAGTCTAAGAAGTTTGGATTTGGAGTTTATTTATGAACTAGGTCCCATCAGATATCCAGACATATTCTAAGACAGGTATTACTCAATTCGGGAGATGGCTTTCTCCGCGAACTTGAGATTAAGAGAGACATAGAAAGAAACATCAGGGCGGATCCACTCACTGAGGCTATTTCTCGAACACAATAGTTTTACGAACGGGCTTTGTGAAACTGATTAGTAGAGGAGTTGGATGTTCGGTATCACACGGGCTGTGAGTATGCGGCATCGCAATAATTAGCCTTAAGTGAAAGTGGGAGATTGTTGGATATAGTACCCTCAAAGTCAATTATTGGATCGCAGGCACGTGATTGCAATGATTGCGGAGGACCTATACCGGTAGGACAGTCTTACTCGAGATGATAGCATGCTATCTGGTTTGCCTTTATCAGTCGTGTACAGGTTCAGGTGACTGATCACATGTTACATGTTGATAGAGCCCTTAGGATCTTACTTGACTACCAACAGTATGAGGACGATCATATACGTGAGAGTTGGGTAGTCCATAAGCACATCCTTAATAGTGGTCCCTAGTCGTAGGAGTTTCGAGACAGGGCATCGATACTCCGGAGTAGACTAGTGTATACAGTCGAGACTCCGACGAAGGGCGGTGGCCGGTCTCACAAGCCACTGGTGTCAGTTGGATCACCTAAGATGTATACAGGTGCTCATTGGGTTATGAGTACACCGGACAGGACTCGCCGGGAACCTTCTAGTTGGTATTATACATATCGTCAGATAGCAGTTCCCTGGTGACATGTGTACAGGTTAGTTCATCGACCTGAGGTCGTCATTTGTCTCGTGTGAGTTCCCACTGTGCTTTGATTTCTACCCTACCACGGCTCAAAGGAGTCGTGCAAACAGGTAGTTTTTGGGTACAGTCCTGAGCCACATGGAGGCAAGTGAGCGGATCGGCAGGGGATTCGTCTCTCCCGGTATTGGGGGTGGAGATCGCACTGTGTCTAGCAAATCCATTACACCAAGTCCTTGGCCAAGGCAGGTGAGAATTACTGGTAGGTACTCCGGTAATTTCTCAGGGTGTTCAGGGCTTGTCTCCGACACGACTTATACCGCTTTTGGGGGTCTGACGTTACTAGCCCCCTAGGCCCGATATGCTTTACTCATAGACGAACGGACCGGACTGTATATACATTGTCACTGTTAGGCTCAGTAGGGTTTCGGGATGAGTTCGCTCATCGGCTTCCCTTGAGGTCAGTCCATGGGCAGCCGTTACGCACAGCTAGTGCCGCTGACAGCTTGTGGTTAAACCCACTGCCAGGGTACTGACGAGTCATTAGAGTCCCCCACAGATAGTTTCCCAAGTTCGGGCAAAACGTTGTAGAGGCCGTATGGTTTTATGGCAGGGTTCGGAAAATGCACGTGCGTTTACGCACGTGTCATATTTCGGGCAGATAATACTGGTGGGCTTTGGTTTAAGCCGGATCCAAGTATTATACTGTGTAGATATAATATCTTTGTCTCAGTTGCATTTGTATTCGGTCGTAATACAAATGCGGGTATGTTTATACTGTTACGGGGTTGTCCTGAAATTTGTTTCGGGATCGCTTTTGGAAGTTGCCAGTTTCCAGTTTTCTATCACCCGTATTTAACATTCGGTTAAATACGGATTTATCTTTTCTTCATGAGGGTGAGTCATTTGGTGAGTCATGTGATGAGTCGTGATTCTAGAAGGTTCTAGAATTGATGATTCATTGTTAGCATTAAATGAATGGTGACTAAGGTTAATGATTCATGTATGCATTAAATGAAAAATGCAAGGTGTATTATTGACTCATCATCCTCATTTAATGCTTGTGTTCATCCCCCCCACCTCATCAAGTGGCCGGCCATTATATGGTGCCCTCTTGAATGATTTTCTCACTCACTCTCATTTGGAAATATGATATGAAATATTTGCTAAGTTTCCAAGCTCATTTTTCATCACCCGATTCCAAAAGGCAACTTCATTAACCGTTCATCCATGGCTTTGGACGAAGCGAGACAAAGTGTTCTACTCATTCTCTACATCATTCTTGGTCATCTCTTTTAGCAAACTTGATGACCGAGTTGCCTCGAGTCAGAGGCGGGAGCCCGTTTAAAGATCCGATGACGTGGTGCCACCTGGACGAGGAGATCGGTGATCAACGAGATCGGAGCAGCCGCAACGGAGCGTGGGATGGTGGTTAAAGAACGAAGGACTCGGATCGTTCGGTATAACCTTTCTACCCTCTTTATAGTTTGTTAGTTTAGCGTTAATGGCAGATCCGGGTTATAGTATGCGATAGCGCCAGTCATAAAAGTTTTTGTTCCGCATTTGGCGTTTGAAAGACGGCCGGGGCGCTACCGTAGACTTACACCTCCTTTGTAAAAGCTAGCCCCAAAACGGGTACAAACATAAGATATAAGTAAAGCATCTCCGAAAGGGAGCAAATATCGCCCAAAGGAGGAAACAACCACCACAACAGATATACGACGCCGTAGCGAAAAAATGAGATAATCAACATAAATAAAGGCCGGCTCACACGAGCACGACAACCAGAGTCATAAGAATATACAACATCGATCCTCACAACTCGTCTCTAAGTTAAAACATGAAGGTGGTAGATGGAGAGTACTAGATATAAAAGATATACAATGCACATCATCGGATAACCACAACCCACCTATAGCAAAAGGCCTCACAGCCAACCGTAGCGGTATCCGCAAAAGTAGAGATAATAAGGCGCCCTGCCGCGACTACTATGAGGATCAGACCTGCAAAACACTGTGGCACAACGGGGGTGAGTTTCCAACTCGTGAATAGTAAATAACATCATACTGTAATCGCAAGTATGCACTAACAACGATAATCTATCACATGTAATCTGATAGTATAAGTATGGCAATATGAATATGCAACTATTATGATCAAGGTACACCACCATGGTACTATATCTACATGAATCAAATGCATATCAAATAAATCCTGAGTGTGGGATAAATAATAAACCTCATGCACAAATCATCAGCATGGAAAAAAAAACTTGGTGTCTATCAACGACACCGCAAATCCCAAAATCCTCAAGCGTCGTCACCAGGATTGGCCCTCATATCCTGTAAATCTCATGGAACCTGAGTGTCCAACATCGACACCCAAAACATCAAGAAAACCCGTGTCCAGCATCGACACATAAATACTCATCTCTCAGGCGCCGTCACCAGGACTGGCCCTCATATCCACACATCTCACAGAACCTGAGTGTCCAACCTCGACACTCGTAATCCACATATCTCACGGAACCTGAGTGTCCAATATCGACACTCGCAATCCACATATCTCATCGGGTTTCTAACACAAGTCTCAGAACCGAGAAAACTCATGGTTGACGCATCGAAATATCATATTAAGAGAAACCGGGTTTTCAAAACAATGCATGCTTTCTTGTAATATCCCTACGGTTCTCAAATCCATAAATCACATGAAATCCGTATCTCAATGCGTAAATCCATGAAACATAATATATGCAACATAGAACAGTAATATGAGCATATAAAGGGAAAACCAATATTTGAATGCATCAAGTTATTAAATATATCATGCGGTTCCCAATTTATCCAAAATCCATCGCAACATTATATGAAACTGAACATGTAGCTATAGCAAGGTATATGTGTAAGCATGTAGGTATGCATGTATGCTATATTTCATATGCGCAATCGCAAAAGAATCAATGCCTCAATGTCACAAATCAATACAATATCACATATGTATATGTGTTGTGCGTATCATGGTAATTACCAACAGTGTGTGTGTAGCATACAATGAGTGCTCGTGTAACATGGACTGTCAATAATAGTGCAGTGTCCAATGGTACAAGTTAAGGCACAACAAGTAATAATATGCAATGAAGTCCATGCACCATCTCTATATGTGCATATAAACATGCAGCTAATATCATATCATATTTAGTCCTGACGCTTAACGCCATACGGGCGATTTCCCCATAGATGTTAAATCTACTCACCAACAATCTCGAACTAGGTAGATCCCATCACCTGCTTCCCTTTCTTCGCAGCGTTCGAAGTCCCCGCCTGCGATCCTATTAACACAAAACATAATAAGTGCAAATCTCAGAAATCGATAAATATCACGTACAAACTACGTTTGACCGACGCACCAACTCTAATCCAACTCTCATGTGTTCGTCTAGTGGCTAACGTGTGTGGCGACACTCCGAATCCAACCCAAGTGCAGCAGCTACACAAGATCACGAACCGTGTCGGATAACGTAACACGCGTAGTCGTAACACAAGATTATCGCAAAGTGATCCCAGATTTTGTATACTTTCATAACATAAAAATCAAGCGGTACCAAAAACCTCTAAACAACTACAGACAGCTACCCTACAAAACCCAAGCCCCAACTCCTCCAAAAGGCTGAGCTCGCCGGATTTCCCTATGTCATCGCCGGCCAAAACCAATGGGATGGGGTTCGTGCTTCAGGTGTATACTTAGGGTCACCAGTACATCACTACTACATTGTTAGATTTTTCAGTAAAGATTCCAGGTTATAGCAGATCACAGAGACTCCAATATGACACCAAAAATACGATATGTGCACAAAACTAAACCTGTAGTGTTCTAAATCACAACTACAAGGCAACACAACAATATAAACACCTAATTATCAGTTAGAGGTCATTACCTAGCCACTCTAGCTAAAAAATCTTAGCTTTCCAAGCTCTAAGGCAACTTAGTGGCTAAAACATGACATGAGAAGTGTTTTCATGGTGTTTAATGATGTTTTGCACGGATTTGTGAAGGGATAGTGAGGGTTTCAGTTTGGGAGTTAAGGAGATGAAGAATAATTGAGAAGAGATAAGAATGGGAGAGTGAGGGATGATAACGATGAGAGGATGAGTGTAGGGTGAACTTTAACCTTACACTTACTCTCTCCCTCACCTCATCAATGCAACCATTAATGCCTCCATGACTCACCTAGCCACCTCCCTCATTCCAAAACAAGGATATTTCTCACACCAAAATATCTAAGGCAAGGTTAAATCAAGGCATGGATTGCTTAAGGTGTCATGGTCACTTAACAAGATTAACACTAACTAATCCCCACATTAACATGCACAAGTGTGTGCAAGTCATAACAAATAATAATAAAATATTAATTAATTGTTATAAAATGTGAGGAAACCGATTTGGTAAACTTTTTCTTAAAAACCCGCATTAACGCTTAATTAACACTAATCGCATTCTAAGATGTTACATAGCCCAATACCAGGCTTTTTAGGTGACGATCACACGTCAAATGTAAGTTGAATAATAGTCGGGTGTAGGAAGGTCGTTACAGTACCCTCTCGCTCTCCGGAGTCGAGGTGGCGATCTTTCATTTAGAGTGAATCAAAAGATACCCCAAGGTTAGGAAGGTCGGTATAAGTCCATACCTCGGAGTCGCTGTGACGACCACGCGTTTTAGCATGAGTAGAAAATCAGCCAAGGTAGAATAGGTCGACTATAACTGATTCTTCCTCAATGTGGGTCCTAAATCCATGTCTTCTGTCATGCCCCGCTTCCTAAAATACGGAAAACGAGGGGTGACTAGTCCATCCATGCTCCTACAGTAAGGGAATAATCCCGCCGTAGTCATACTTCGGATTCTAGCATTACATGGTATTCAGTAAACAGTACTAGAGTAAAGGAAAATCACAGTTCATAACTTTTTTACATTGCAAATAAAAGAGTTCGAAACACATTATTTAGCAGAATAAAACTAACCAATGAAATACAAATTGTTGGAAGCAAAAGAAATAGCGCTGATGATGCAGTCTAGATCTCCGCGATCTCGAATGGCAGGTCCTGCTCCTGGGCTGGATCCACTTCGTCCTCTGAGCATGCACACTCATGTCGTCAGGACGACATATATAGCAATAAATATATATATATGATGGGTATGCAATGTTATTAAAACACAAAAATGCAATAGAATGCAGAACATGAAATCAAAGAACATCGTTACATATGAACAGTGTGGTATAACTATTATGTCAGTAAACTAGGCAATGTGCATGTCACCACTTATCAGTCACTAAGTCAATGAAATCAATTGGTGGAAAGAATGCTCGTGTTTAATAAGGGTCTCGTGCATGCCCGAGACTACGGTCCGCTGTGCCCGGGACATAACCCTGACAGCCGTGCCGCTAGGCCCACGACCTAATGTGTGTGTATGTGTGTGTGTGTCTATATATATATATATATATATCACAAATAGCGAATGATCATCCTCTAAATCACTGTACCTTTCTAAATACCCACCTTGATTTCCCCTTTCCCCAGGTTATAGTATGCATTCAGGTATTCGATGGGTTGTGAACAAATACGTATCGCTGTCACTTTCAATCACTTTTCCACTTATCAATATCACTGTCGTATTTGTCACAACCCAATCACTAACACAAATATATCGACAATGCAAAACAGTCGCTATGTCTCAATGTGAACGATCACTATGCAGCAGGTATAAAGCAAGCACGAAAATAGGCAGAAATGCACTGAGATATTCACTATTTTATGACGACCAATGCCATATAACATGCAAAATTTACGATTAATCACACACATAGAATCAACCAAAATAATATAAAAGGAGTATGAAGCACACTTGATTATCTAAACAATAAAATTAATTTCATGCCAAACGGAGTTCAGGTTAGGAAAGTATCGTCATTTTAAGGTAGCAATCGATTGCTGGAAATCCAGTTTCAGAACTGGATGCCCAAGTTCACACGCGTTTTACCAGTGATTATGTTCAGATTCAGGTGTTTCCCCAGTTCAATAAAATCTATTTCTATATATTAAGTTTCCAACTAATCAAACGGATTATCAATAGTATTTATTTATTATAAGTTATGTCCTTTTTAGTGTAGCTGTGTAAGAGAGGTCACTGCAGAAACTGCAGAACACATCGGTACGCTAAAATGCAAATTAAATACCAAACGATGGTGAAACGGCAAGAGACTAGATTCATGTGTTAGATGATTAAATTATCTATGTAATCATATGGGGCTCTGTGCATTTTAGTCTAAAGAGGGGAAGCACAGGTGTTCAAAGTCTGGTATCCAAATCAAAACGCTGCCCCGGACTGCAGTCCAGTGCCGCGTTCGCAACCACGTTTGGTTATAGTGATCTAAAATTGTCGAGAAACAAAATATGGGTAGTTTTAGGTTATCGAGTCGGCTTCGATATGAGCCGTAGAACGTTACATTCCAAACCGTATTAAATATACAATGATTTTAACAAGTTAGCATGCGCGGTAAGGTTCAGATCTTGTGTCGCCTTTTTGGGGGCAACCTTACATGATTGAAACACAATGTTTTGTACACAAATTCCTACACGGTATTCGTAATCAATAAAGGGGCCTAACTATCACAGGTTCTACTATAACGAGATATGTTTTAGATTATAGGTCGTACCAAACATTAGAGTAGCGTTTGGTAATCGGCCGAAAAACATATATCTACACTACCATATAACAAATTAATCTAACATGTGTATTGAGCCTAGGTATTAAAGTAGCATGAACAACAAGAGAAAGGTTTTCTCTTGCCTAGAGACGGCGGCGGCACTGAGACGGCGACGATGGCGGTGGCAATGTTCATGACGACAGTGACGAGCTCGAGTGCGGCCGGGCTCATCGGCGACGGCACAACAGTGGCCTGCAGTGGTAGCGCGGGTGCTGTGGCACGGAGGTGTCGGGTGCAGATGGTCTGCCGGTGGTGAGCTCAGGAAGCTCTGGGGCTACGATCTTGGAGTTGGCACTGGGGATTAGGCTCGATGTCGTGGAGGCGAGGAGGGGGTGGCTTCGACGATGGATGAGCAGAGGTGATCGGCTCGTGTGCAAAGAAGCTCGGCACGCAGAGGGTGGTGCTGGAGTTGGGTCTTGTAGTGTTGGTCGACAGGGGTCGCGCTCGGTGCAGAAGGAGGAACTGGGGTCGACTTGGGAGCCCGAGGGCGTCGGTGGTCGCCTGGTGGGGAGTTGGCGGTGGAGGAGAGGAGGAGATGGAGATGGGTTGAGGCGATCAAAGGTGAGGAAAGGGATGGAGGAAGTGAGGCTGGAGATGGATTCGTGGTGGCCGTCGATGATGAGGAGATCGGGCTCGTCGTCGATGGATGAGTAGGCGGGTGTTTGGAGGAAAGGGCTTGGGGGAGGCAAAGAAAATGAGAACGAGGAAGAAGGAGCGAGAGGGAAAAGAAGGGGGGAGCTTGGTCGAGACGTGGAGGAAGCGGCAACGTGGGGGAGTGGGTCTCGCGATAATGGCGCGAGAAGAGGGGAGTTGTTGGGGTAAGGCCGTTGGGGGAAATGAGCGAGGCATAAAGGAGAGGTCGTCGCGGGCGAGCGCGGTCGTCGCGGGCGAGCGCGAGTCTCGCAGGCGAGCGCGAGGGAGCTGTTGAGGGAAAAGGGCGGGAAAGAACGAGCAAGGGAGGAAGAAGAAGTGGGGGTGAGTGGGTCGAGTCGGGTCGGGTGAGTCGGGTCGGGGGAGTCGGGTAGGTTAGGATTTGTTTTAGAGTTTAGGTAATAATTTAATAATAAAATAATAAGAATATTAAAAAAATGTGAAAAAAATTCTAGAAAAAAAATCTTAAAAAACAGAAAATAAATATATAGAAACTGGATATTTACATCATACCCTCCTTACAAAAAATTTCGTCCTCGAAATTAAAAACGAAAACAACGGAACAACAACACTACACAAACGGATACAGAAAACGTGCACGGATGTCCTCCTCGCGTTTCCAGGTAGACTCCCCTAGAGAACGACCACCCCAAGAAACTCAAACTAAGGGAATGACTTTGTTCTTCAATACTTTTTCCTGACGATCGAGAATGGTGGTAAGCTGCTCCTCGTAAGACAGATCAGTGCCCAATGTTAACTCCGAATGGTTCAGGATATGGCTGTCATCCCGAACATAGCGCCTCAACCGAGAAATATGGAATGTATTGTGCACACCAGCTAGCGATGGAGGCAAGGCTAGTCGATAAGCCACCTCTCCTACTCGCTCTAGCACCTCAAAAGGTCCGATGAATCGGGGACCGAGTTTCCCGCGACTACCAAACCTGATCACTCCCCAAATGGGTGATATCTTCAGAAACACGTGGTCACCAATACCAAACTCCAATGATCTTCTGCCGGCATCTTCCTAACTCTTCTGTCGGTCCTGAGCCGCCTTGATCTGTTGCTTGATCATCTGAACTTTGATCACTGTCTGCACTATTAGCTCAGGGCCCAACAACCTTCGTTCACCCACATCGTCCCAACATAAAGGGGACCGACACTTCCGTCCATACAGAGCCTCGAACGGTGCTATCCGGATTCTAGCCTGGTAGCTGTAGTTATACGAAAACTCCACCAGATGGAGGTGATCCTCCCATGAGCCCTGAAAGTCAAGCATGCATGCCCTCAGAATATCCTCGAGCGTCTGGATAGTATGCTCGGATTGCCCGTCCGTCTGTAGATGATAGGCCATGCTGAACTTGAGAAGCGTGCCCAAACTCTCCTATAGGCTCTTCCAGAAATGGGAAATGAACCTGGTGTCTCGATCAGACACGATACTAACGGGCACTCCGTGCAGTCTCACAACCTCCTGCATATACCTCTCTGCAAGAGACTCCGTCGATTGTCCGACTCGGAAGGGTAAGAAATGCGCTGCCTTCGTAAGACGATCAACAAAAACCCAGACGACATTGTTGCCTCTTGGACTTCGAGGTAGTGCCGTCACAAAATCCATGGTGATGTGCTCCCATTTCCACTCTAGTATTGGAAGCGGCTGCAACAACCCAGCGATTCTCTGATGCTCGGATTTCACCTGTTGGCATACCAAACACTTGGAGACAAAGCGAGCAATCTCCCTCTTCATCCCGTTCCACCAGAAGTGCTGCCTCGGGTCTCTGTACATTTTGGTGCCACCCGGGTGCATCGAGTAGGAGGAACTGTGCGCTTCAGTTAGGACTTCATCTCGAATACCCTCCTTTGGAACACACAACCGACTGCCAAACCTCAGAGAGCCATCTTCATGAATCCGCAAATCTGTCCTCAAACCAGCCTCAACTAAACCCCTGAACTTTTGCAACTGATGGTCTCCAACCTGTGCATCTTTGATGCGATCTACGAGCGATGATTGAACTTGCAACTACCAGAGCTGTCCGGGCACACTCGGAGTAACTACCTCCAACTCGAGTCTCTGAAGGTCATCGAAAATCCCCCTCTGACAAGTCAGCAACGCAGCTAACGGCCTGCGACCGACCGCGTCAGGAACGACGTTCACCTTCCATGGGTGATACTGCAGATCAATGTCGTAGTCTGCCATCAACTCCAACCATCTGCGTTACCTCATATTCAGCTTCTTCTGAGTGAACACGTATTTCAAGCTCTTGTGATCCGTGTACATTTCCACCCTTTCGCTTAGCAAGTAGTGCCTCCATATCTTCAAGGCGAACACAACGGCCGCTAACTCTAGGTCATGCGTGGGGTAGTTCTTCTCATGAGTTCTCAGCTGACGAAAGGCGTAAGCCACCACTCGGCCATGCTGCATCAGTACTCAACCCAAACCTTTTCCCGACGCATCACTATGAACAACCAAGCTACCTGAGCTATCTGGCATAGTCAGGATTGGAGCCGTGGTCAACTTCAGTTTCAATAGCTCGAACGCCTGGGTGCACTCCTCCGACCAAACATAAGGCACCTCCTTTCGTGTGAGCTTCGTCAAGGGTTCCGCTACTCTGGCGAAATCTTGGACAAACCTTCGATAATATCCAGCCAATATCAAGAAGCTTCTTATCTTAGCAACTGATTTCGATGTCAACCAGTCTTTGATAGATTCGATCTTCGTCGGATCCACCGAAATGCCGTCACTCGAAACAACATGCCCCAGAAATTGCACCCTGTCGAGCCAAAACTCGCACTTGCTTACCTTAGCATAGAGCTTCTCCTCCCGCAGAACCTGCAATACAATTCGTAAATGCTCGGCGTGCTCCTCTCGACTTCTGGAATAGACTAGAATGTAATCGATGGATACGACAACAAACTGATCCAAGTACTCGGAGAAAACCCTGTTCATCAAATCCATAAATATGGCCGGTGCATTGGTAACACCGAACGGCATCACAAGAAACTCATAGTGGCCATATCGGGTTCGAAAAGCCGTCTTGCATACATCCTCTGCCTTGACCCTGATTTGGTGGTACCCAGACCGAAGGTCTAATTTAGAAAATACTCGAGCACGGGGAAAAGGATAATTGTTCTACACGGTGACTCGGTTCAACTCCCAGCAGTCGATGCACATGCGTAAGGAACCATCTTTCTTCTTCACCAATAGCACAGGAGCACCCCAAGGAGAAACACTTGGACGGATAAATCCCTTGTTCAAAAGATCTTCTATCTTCTTCTTTAATTCTGCTAACTCAACTGGAGCCATCCTATAAGGAGCTTTGGAAACTGGCACCGTCCCTGGAATCAGGTCAATAGATAATCCTAAGACGCGGGGAGGTGGTAGACCTGGTAGATCTCCAGGGAACACATCAAGAAAATCCCGAACGATCTCTGGGGCTTGACTCTCATCAATCTCCATAGCCGTCAACGCTTTCGGCTTAGCTCTAAACTTGGCTGGTTCCAAGGACTCGCTTCTGCCGTCGAAAACAAACTCAAGATGATTAGGAATGCGGAAAGTCACTTCCGTAGCTCGGCAATCGATGATCGCATGGAAGGTACTCATCCAATCCATCCTGAGAATTGCGTCATAGCTGCCCGTCCCGAATAGAAGGAAATTCGCATAGAATTCCCTGCCGCATACTACCACCGGACATAATCTACACTCTTGGTTGGACACAATAATACCGTTACCTGTATGTATCTCCCAACCCTTGGTCAACGGCTCGTGAGGTATAGAGTGTGTCAACAAACCGTGTGGAAATAAAGCAATGCGAAGCACCCGAATAAAAAAGAACACAAACTGGTACAGAATAAACAAGGATGGTACCTGTAACCACTTCTCCAGAAGCCTCTGCCTGCTCGGCGGACAGGATGAAAGCCCGTCCCTGATTCCGGCCTGTACCAGTCTGCCTCTAATCGAAAGACCGTTGCTTGGATACCCGAGGTGGACCCCTCTGAGCTGAAGTACCGTACGACGGTTGTTGTTGCTCCCTGTAGCTCAGATCTCTGGGGACACCCGCTGACCCTGTGCTCACTGGATCCGCAAATCAGACACTGCCCCTTAGCTCTGCAACAATCTCTCTGCACGTGTCCTGGCCTTTGGCAATAATCGCAAAACAGGGCCCTCCACTACATCTGCTGAGGTGAGAAGGTGTGCTTCATCTGTGTGACACCTGGCCTGTGAACTGGGATCGCTCCACGGGGGGAGATGGTAGGCCGTGCTGGAACCACGTGGGGTCTCCTGTCCATCGATCGTTGGCCGTTGGCCTTTTCCGCCAGTCTTTCCTGCACTTGGGCAGAGTTCAACATTTGAGCGAAATTCGGTAGATCGAAAGACACGATAAGCTGCTGTAGTTCAATATCAAGCCCTTGCTGGAACCGTCTTGCCCTGGCGGCTTCGGTGGCTACCACGTATGGTGCGAAGCGACTTAGCCTGTTAAACTCTATGGCGTAGACATCCACTGAGCGTCCATTCTGCTTTAACATGATGAATTTCTCCTCCGTTTCGGCCTTGGCAGTGGTCGGGAAATAGTGATCCAGGAAGCATGCGGAGAACGTGTCCAGTCCAATCGGTTTCTCTATCCGTCTCTCCTCTACGGACCACCACGTGCGAGCCTCGTCTTCCAGCTGAATTTTCACCATGCTCACTTTGTCGTCGTCAGGAACTCGAGCGGCCGTCAGAAGGTTCTTCACGTTGATGAGCCATTGCTCGGCCTCAAGTGGATTTGCTGATCCCGTGAACACTGCTGGATGAAGCCTCCTGAAGTCTGAAACGGTACCAACTCTAGCCTGTGTAGTCGGTACGAGCGCGCCCTCGGAGGCGGCGGGAATAGCCGTAGATCTCTCCAGGACGGTAATTGCGGTCTTATGTACCGCCTTCAATCCCTCGGCCAGAAGATAGGTCTTCCCCTCTTGAGCTTGGGCCAGGGTCGTCAGCGCGCTGAGGATCTTCTCGGTACGATCATGGGAACAGGCACCTGAGGAGTTTCCCGATGAGTCCATATTTCTGAGAAAGATCGAAAGAAATTAGATTCAAATAAGGGCTAAACAATGATTCAACGAGTATTACAAAGTCAACAGAAATGAAGTAAAGCACACGTCAAGGGTGTAACTCAAACTAGCGGTCCCTCGACGGAACTGTAATTTCATCTAAAAACCTTTGGCTCTGATACCAAAAAAACCATGTCATGCCCCGCTTCCTAAAATACGGAATACAATGGGTGACTAGGTCAGCCATGCTCCTACGGTCAGGGAATAATCCCGCTGTAGTCACACTTCGGCTTCTAGCATTACATGGTAGTCAGTAAACAGTACTAGAGTAAAGGAAAATCACAGTTCACAATTTTATTACATTGCAAATAAAAGAGTTCGAAACACATTATTTTGCAGAATAAAACTAACTAATGAAATACAAAGCGCTGGAAGCAAAAGAAATAGCGCTGATGATGTAGTCTAGATCTCCACGATCTCGAATGGCAGGTCCTGCTCCTGGGCTGGATCCACTTCGTCCTCGGAGCATGCACACTCAGGTCGTCAGGGTGACACATATAGCAATAAATATATATATGATAGGTATGCAATGTTATTAAAACACAAAAATGCAACAGAATGCAGAACATGAAATCAAAGAACATCGTTACATATGAACAGTGGGGTATAACTATTATGTCAGTAAACTAGACAATGTGCATGTCACCACTTATCAGTCACTAAGTCAATAAAATCAATTAGTGGAAAGAATGCCCATGTTTAATACGGGTCTCGTGCATGCCTGAGACTACAGTCCGCTGTGCCCGGGACATAACCCTGTTAGCCGTGCCGCTAGGCCCACGACCTAATGTGTGTGTGTGTGTATCACTAATAGCGAATGATCATCCTTTAAATCACTATACCTTGATAAATACAAGTTCAATTCCACCTTGATTTCCCCTTTTCCCCAGGTTATAGTATGCATTCAGGTATTCGATGGGTTGTGAACAAATACGTATCGCTGTCACTTTCAATCACTTTTCCACTTATCAATATCACTGTCGTATTTGCCATAACCCAATCACTAACACAAATATATCGACAATGCAAAATAGTCGCTAGGTCTCAATGTGAACGATCACTATACATCAGGTATAAAGAAAGCATGAAAATAGGCAGAAATACACTGAACAGATATTCACTATTTTATGACGACCAATGTCATATAACATGAAAAATTTACGATAAATCACATGTATAGAATCGACTAAAATAATATAAAAGGAGTATGAAGTACACTTTATTATCTAAACATTAAAATTAATTTCATGCCAAACGGAGTTCAGGTTAGGAAATTATCATCATTTTAAGGTAGCGATCGATTGCTGGAATTCCAGTTTCAGAACTGGAATCCCAACTTCACACGCGTTTTACCAGTGATTATGTTCAGATTTAGGTGTTTCTCCAGTTGAATAAAATCTAGTTATATCTATTAAGTTTCCAACGTATCAAACGGATTATCAATAGAATTTATTTATTAGAAGTTATGTCCTTTTTAGTGTAGCTGTGTAAGAGAGGTCACTGCAGAAACTGCAGAACACAACGGTACGCTAAAATACAAATTAAATATCAAACGAAGGTGAAACAACAAGGGACCAGATTCATGTGTTAGATAATTAAATTATCTATGTATTAATATGGGGATACGTGCATTTTCATTCTAAAGAGGGGATGCACAGGTGTTCAAAGTCTGGTATCCAAATCGAAACGCTGCCCCGGACTGCAGTCCAGTGCCGCGTTCGCAACCACGTATCGTTACAGTGATCTAAAATTGTCGAGAAACAAACTATGGGTAGTTGTAGGTTATCGAGTCGGCTTCGATATGAGCCATAGAACGTTACGTTCCAAACCGTATTAAATTTACAATGATTTTAACAAGTTAGCATGAGCGGTAAAGTTCAGATCTTGTGTCGCCTTTTCGGGGCAACCTTACATGATTGAAACACAATATTTTGTACCCAAATTCCTACACGGTATTAGTAATCAATAAAGGGGCCTAACTATCACAGGTTCTGCCACAACGAGATATGTTTTAGATTATAGTTCGTACCAAATATTAGAGTAGCGTTTGGTAATCGGCCAAAAAACATATATATACACTACTATATTACAAATTAATCTAACATGTGTATCGAGCCTAGGTATTAAAGTAGCATGAAAAACAAGAGAAAGTTTTTCTTTTGCCTGGAGACGGTGGCAGCACTGCGACGGCGACGATGGCGGGGGCAACGTTCACAACGACAGTGACGAGCTCGAGTGCAGCCGGGCTCGTCGGCGACGGCACGGCATTGGCCTGCAGTGGTGGCGCGGGTGTTGTGGCACGGAGGCATCGGGTGCAGAGGGCCTGTCGGTGGTGAGTTCATGTAGCTCTGGAGCTAGGAGCTTGGAGTTAGCGCTGGGGATTGGGCTCGATGTCGTGGAGGCGAGGAAGGGGGTGGCTCCGACGATGGTGGAGCAGAGGTGATCGGCTCGTGTGCGAGGAAGCTCGGCACACAGAGGGTGGTGCTGGAGTTGGGTCTTGCGGTGTTGGTCAACGGGGGTCACGCTCGGTGCAGGAGGAGGAACTGGGGTTGGATTGGGAGCCCGAGGGCGTCGGTGGTCGCCTGGTGGGGAGTCGGCGGTGGAGGAGAAGAGGAGATGGAGATGGGTTGAGGCGGTCGAAGGTGAGGAAAGGGATGGAGGAAATGAGGCTGAAGATAGGTTCTTGGTGGCCGTCGACGATGTGGAGATCGGGCTCGTCATCGATGGATGAGTAGGCGGGTGTTTGGAGGAGAGGGCTTGGAGGAGGCAAAGAAAATGAGAACGAGGAAGAAGGAGCGAGAGGGAAAAGAAGGGGGAGCTTGGTCGAGACGTGGGGGAAGCGGCAACGTAGGGGTCTCATGGCGATAGCGCGAGAAGAGGGGAGTCATTGGGGTAAGGCCGTTGGGGGAAACGAGCGGGGCGCGGGGGAGTTGGCGAGCAGGCGCGGTCGTCATGGGTGAGCGCGAGGGAGCCGTTGTGGGAAAAGGGCGGGAAAGAAGGAGCGAGGGAGGAAGAAGAATTGGGGGGTGAGCGGGTCGGATCGGGTGAGTCGGGTAGGTTAGGATTTGTTTTAGAGTTTAGGTAATAATTTAATAATAAAATAATAAGAATATTAAAAAAAAATGTGAAAAAAAATCTAGAAGAAAAATCTGAAAAAACGGAAAATAAATATATGGAAACTGGAGATATACATCTTCGTATGGTAGGAATCTACCCCTCGGAGATTAGCCGAGCAAGAAGCTGCTCGGTGGCCTCTTTAGGAGGGCTTTAGATTCTTAGCATAGATGGGTAAGGACCTACCCGCTAGGGATGGACCGGACAGGAAAGTTGCTCGGTGGCCTCTTTAGGATGGCTTTAGTTCCTTAGCGTAGATGGGTAGGAAGCTACCCGTTAAGGAAGGACCGGGCAGGGAAGCTGCTCGGTGGCCTCGAGATGAGGGCTTTAGATTCTTAGCGTAGATGGGTAGGAAGCTACCCGCTAGGGATGGACCGGGTAGGAAAGCTGCTCTGTGGCCTCGAAAGGAGGGCTTTAGATCTTTAGCGTAGATGGGTAGGAAGCTACCCGCTAGGGATGGACCGAGCAGGAAAGCTGCTCGGTGACCTCGAGAGGAGGGCTTTAGATCCTTAGCGTAGATGGGTAAGAAGATATCCGCTAGGGATGGACCGGGCAGGGAAGCTACTCGGTGGCCTCGAGAGGAGGGCTTTAGATCCTTAGCGGAGATAAGTAGGAAGCTACCCGCCAGGGATGGACCGGGAAGGGAAGCTGCTCGGTGGCCTTGAGAGGAGGGCTTTCTAGACTCCCTTGCGCCTTCGTGGGGGCGTCTTTCAACCTTCTGTAGCCCGCATAGGCGGGAGTGAGGGCGTTGTTCAACCTTCCGTAGCCCGCATGGGAGCTCGTGAAGACTGGCATGACCAACATGTGGCGGTTTTATATCGAGAAATTGAGATATCCCGTGATTCGAGCCGCTGCGCGAGTAAATTTCGGCCGTTGGAAGATTTTTGTTGTGACTATAAATAGCGAAGACATGTTGGTTTCTTTCCATCCTTGCATTTCTGAAGATGGCTGGGCGTATTTATACTATCAGGGAGATCATTTCACTTAATGATGTGTATCTTTACAGCCTTGATCGCTCCGAACAGACTATGAGGAGGTGATAGATCGCGTGGAGGGCCACTTTGGACGCCTACTTCCCCGACGATCTCCTCTCCTCCAACTGCTCATTTACGCAATCTGGAGGATGTCCCCGGGTCTGCATAATGCCCTGTCTCCACAGTTGAGAAATGAGGCATTTAACAAGTTGCATACGCTCTACCACCTCGGCCTGATCTTGAAGAGCAGACGGGAGCGATCAGTGGGTCTTCTTATGGAGTGTTTCCAGAAAAGGCTGATCGTGGATTCTTGTCCGGCGGATGGGGTCCCCGGCGCTTCCGTGGCAGCTAGGGTCCGCGGGCACCGTCCGATTGAGCGGGCTGAGGAATCTCGGGCTCGGTTGCAGGGCATTTCCTCGGAGTACCATCAACAGTGCTTCCTTTATCCTCGGCCCCCTTTGTTGTAATTTTTGTAAGGCTGAGGAGCCCATTATACCCTTTAATTAATAAACGAATCTTGTTTTTTTGGCAGTAGTGTGTTGTTTCCTTTTATTTGCTTTGTGCTTTTTACATGCTTTTTCAAAAACGAATCTAGGGGTCTCAGAACCGAGAAAGAAACAGAAATTTGTAGAAGAAGTCTCTTCTAGTTCAGGAGACTTAGCACAATGCCAATAAAAATTACATCGTTCCAAAAGAAGAAAACATGATTCATTTATACAATTTGAGTTTTTCGGCGTTGTAAGGCCAAAGAAACTTACGGCCCCCTGACGTCTTGCAAGCGATATGCTCCACCGGGCAATGCCTCCACTACGAGGAATGGCTCGTCCCATTTCGTAGAGAATTTATGCAGCCTAATTTGATCCACGAACTCATTCCTTCGTAAAACCATATCTCCTACTTTGAAGGCCCGACGTTTAACATGGGCATTATAGTAGCGAGTGGTTTGTTGTTGATAGGCGACTGCTCTGATCTGTGCTTGGTCCCGCTTCTCTAGTAAGATATCCAAGTTGGTCTGGAGCGCCGAGATGTTAGTTTCATCGTCGAAGTATTCGAATCTGTAACTGGGCAATCCGACCTCCGCCGAGACCATTGCCTCGGTACCGTAGCAGAGGCTGAAAGGGGTTTCTCCCGTGGGTGTTTTCTTCGATGTGCGTAATGCCCATAGTACCCGCGGTAGTTCCTCGACCCAGCTGCCCTGTCTTCTTTCCAAGCGGGCTCTGAGACCTCGGATGACGCCTCGGTTAGCTCCCTCGGCCTACCCATTGCATTGGGGATGCGGACTGCTGCGAACTTCATTAGTATGTGGTAGTCGTTGCAGAACTCTTTGATTGTATCATTTTTGAAATTTGTCCCGTGATCAGTAACTATACACCTCGGGATCCCGAATCGAGAAATTATGTTGCTCCGCAGGAACTTTATAGTAGTGGTGGCATCCGGTTTTCTGATGGGCATGGCCTCGATCCATTTCATGAAGTAGTCTACCGCGACGAGGATGTATTTGTGTCCACCCGTGCCGGTGAGGAGTTGGCCCACCATATCATCCCCCATGTGCGAACGGCCAGGGGGAATTGAGGGCATTAGTTCGGTAGTGGGGAGACGAGGTATGCTGCCGTGGAGTTGGAAATTCTTGCATCTTTTGACGAGTTTCTCGGCATTTTGGTGTATCCTCGGCCAGTAATATCCTTGGAGCAATGTCTTCTGGACCAGGATGCGGGCCCCTTGATGCGCTCCCCCGACCCCTTCGTGTATCTCTCGTAGAACGCAGTCGGCTTCATGAGGGTCGACGCATCGGAACAGGGGCTGAGTGTACGACTTCTTGTAGAGGTTCCCATTGCTCCAGATAAAATGATGAGCCTTTGCCCGAAGGCGGTGAGCCTCCCCTCGGTCTTCCGGAAGTGTACCATCTTTTAGGAACTCCACGAGGGGCTTCCTCAAATCTTAGCCTTCCTCCTGAGTTATGTATACTTGGAGCCTTTAACCGTGTGGCCGTAGGTTCGATTCCCACAGACGGCGCCAACTGATGGAGGCTTTTATCTCCTTCAGATGCTTCCCTCAGTCGATCTGTAGTGAGCGTTGTTGAACTGTTGAATTGGTTTGAGGGTTGTTGTTGAGCGTGTAGATTTCAATGGGTTGTGTTTGGTGTGAAAGCCGAGCTACCTGCAAGCATGTCCCGGGGTTTATGACCACCGTAAGACCCTCCAACGATCAAGTTAGAGCCGGGGAATATTAGCAGAGTAGTGGCTTAATGGAATCAAATTGTGTTACCCGAGTCGTTTGAGAGAGGAGTTTTTATAGTGGTCGCATGGAGCGGGCAGGTGTGAGATCTTTGCCGTCAGTTACGCTCCTGACGTTACGCCTTCATGAATGATGAGATCCCTCCATTAATGACGGGATACGCTCATTAATGCGGGGATACTCCAGCGTGGAAATGGGACGTGGGGCGGCGGTTATCTCGCTTTGGCGAGATACGCGGAGCTTTTGCAGAAGCTCTAGGGATCTGCGTTCTCGTTTGATCGGGAGAGCTAGGCGGACTTAGCTCGGCGGACGGCTCGAAGACGAGCCGGAAGGCCGAGTAAGCTCGGCTCTGCAATAGCTCGGAGACGCTGGTTGCTATTTGTAGGCGAATATCGGGGGCGCCCTGGGAGGCCTCCGATAGGTCGGGTGATTCCTCGGAGATGAGGCCCCGAGGAAAATTCACAAAGTATCGTACTAGCTCCGGCCCTATAGCCGTAGGGACACGTCATCCACATGGAGGGAGATGAGGCCCCGAGGAATATTCACAAAGTATCGTACTTGCTCTGGCCCTATAGCCGTAGGGACAAAAAATTACTGGATTTAAAAGTCTTTTGTTCCTTAATCATAAACTTACAAATTAATGCACAAAGAAAAAATCATCTTAAAAGTTTATGATCGAGATCCAGATGAACTTCAAACAATTTGAATTTTTTATTTAAGCTATTTTATCATCATAAATCAAATCGGTACGGTTGATTTTTTAAATTTTTTTTACCTATTTGGGTCTCACTGTTCAAACAATTTGAATGTTTTAGAAAGTCGCATTTAGTCAACAGAAAATCCCTCTTAGTAAACAAAAAGTCCCATTTAGAAGAACAAATAGTACCACATGGAGAAACTCTCAGTGATAATTTATTTTAAATTAGTAAATCAATAGTTACACTTGGAAGATTAATAGTTCTACTTGCAAAATTTATAGCTGCATGAAGAACACTAAAGGGGATGAATTTAAATGGAAAGCTTTGGGTTTAGATTAAAAAGGAGAAATATAATATTAACATAATCTCAATTGTACTTGCAAATGTCTATTAATATGTACTGGTCTTGACTTGTCTTATCTATTGTCCTTGTTGAAAGAGATATGTAACATTCAAAATTTTAAAAAATAACTATCCTTAAAACGGTTACAGCAGGCGATGATCTTTTCTACAATTAAAAAAACATTTTGGTTAAAAAAACATTTTGGTCCACTGAATCATAACACAGTAAACATAGTTTTGTCATTTCAAGGAGAAAGAAATGGTAAATATTTAAAGTATGAGAATAATGGAGGAAAGATGCCATAGGAGGGGATTTCCTCCTATGGCGTGGAAATAACACGTCCTCTATCGTGTTTTCCGACGATCGGAATCCATCATCTTCATCGTTGTCATCTAAGATGTGGGTACACCAAATTTCATATGATTCTACAACTTTTTCACCGTTGAATTAGTGGGTTCAAAAATTAACGGTTTGCCGACAATAGAACTTTTTACATTGCTAAATCAACGGTGAAAAAGTCGTAGAATCACATGAAATTTGGCGTACCCACATCTTAGATGACAACGATGAAGATGATGGATTCCGATCGTCGGAAAACACGATGAAGGACGTGTTATTTCGACGCCATAGGAGGAAATTCCCTCCTATGGCCTCTTTCCTCCATTATTCTCTTAAAGTATCGCAAGTAGGGCTTGCTTTCGAAACTTCAATTCTATTTCATGTCAAACAAACATGCCATTAGTTTAGCTAATAAATGAGGCAAAAGACCAGATTGAAGAAGACCTTGCATAATTCACTTTAAATGTTCACTTGTTCGGATAGTTATTGAAGTCTAAATGATGCTGAGTTTAGTTCAATTTTCTTTTTTTCAAAAAAAGGATGTAGCTAGTAGCTAATCATTCATCAATTACTGATAAAAGTAATTTAGCTACAACCACACAAAACAAGAGCTGATTAATTCAAATCAAACGCATACATAAACCGTGGAAATTAAATACATACAAATTGACCTGAATTCTTTAATTAATTCTACCCTCTAGGATTATAGTAAGGAAAGATCGTGAAAAAGGTCTGGAGAACTGTGAGTATGAAGAAAACAACGCTGACCACGCCCGCGAAAACCACCCATGTGTTGCTGCAATAGCTTAGTTTGAACTCTCCCCAACACTTGTTGAATCTATCATCCTTATACTTGTTCACATCCTCAAATAATTTAGCCAGATAAAATCGATCTCTCGCGAAATTGATCCCAGTACAAAGACGGCTAAAGAATTGTGTTATGTCCTGATCTGGGCTCATCCGATTCACAAGAATACCGTTGGAATGCAGCAATCTCGCGTCTTTCTCCGAGGTAATGATGCAATCCATGAACAATGCGTAGACGGTGATGTGGAAGTTTGTGTACGGGTAGCACTGCTCGAAAGCGATGAGGTTTCGGAACAGGTTCTTCGACTGGTCGTCGATCAAGAGAGAAGGTATGGTAATCACAGCTCTGGCTCTTCTGGCGTAGAAGTTTATGTCCAAGAAGCTTTTTGCTTGGCCATTCTCCTTAAAATCGAATCCAAAATCCGTGAGTTCGGTGGCGCATGGGATCCACAGCGGAGCCGATGATGCAGGAGGAGGAGGAGGAGGAGGCGAGGATGAGGATGAGGGATCGCTATTGGGAAGCAGAGACATGTAAAATAGATGGAAGAGATGGAGGATTTGGTCTTTTTCAGGTGGCGACGATGAGAAACCTGTCATCCTTGTTGGATGGGTATCTTTGAAATAATCCAAGGCTTTCTCTACAAGGTTTACATTGTCCCCGATCCCACTAACCTCGAGGAGCAGGCAGAGGACGAAGAAAGGGATCTGGTTCTCAACCAGCAAAAGGTCGTACTTGACCAGAGTCCATATCCATATCCTTCCCGCTAGCTGCTCATGCTCACTGTCGAGCAGGAGGTGAAGGATGAAGAAGCCATCGAGCATCATAAGTGTCGCCAGCTCCTCGCTGTCCAAGCTTTCATTGCCTTGGGAGTAATAGCCCCGGACCCGTCTCTCATGGCTCTTCAACTTGTCAATGCATTGGAAGACGATCTTCTCTGAGACTTCACGAGAGTTGTGGCGTGATAGGAAACGAAAGAGGCAGCGCCATTTCCACATCTGCATGTACCAATAGTCATTACTATAGTGATAAGGGCCGATGGAGACAACCTTGGGCTTATAAGCTTCTTGATCAAATTGTGCGATATCCGGAGGGACGGTGTAGATGGAGCATTCACTGGTGGGTTGTGGAACCCTTTGTGAGCTGCAAATATAAAAGGCCTGCCTGATCCGTTCCCTCAGAGTGGTACCATATGGGTCATCGGCTGCAGGTGGTTGCTCCCTGGATGGGATCGGCTCGCTGTCTGAGCTCGTCGATGATGCCGGTCGTCCGACTGGGAACTCGTTTACTACCCTCATGCGCGTTTGTAGTCGTGGTGGTGACATGTTTATATTTGATTCTGGTGGAGGGTTGGTCGGAAACTCGGTTTCTATACTCATAATGGATTCTGGGATCGACTCGCTTTCTGGGATTAATATTTGTCCATCTGGGAACGTTATGTTTGAGACCGACCCTACTGGACGTCCTGTCAGATGGGGAGGGCTTATACTAATTAAAAACAATGCAATGAGAAGATAAGGGGGCAAAAATAAATAATGCAACCATTTTGAACTTGAACAACTTATTTCACAAAATCATATATTTCACACAAAACACTCCGCAAGCTACCTCCAATAATCGATCTGATTGTCAATGTCGAGACTTCATCTTCTGAGAATTCTGCAAAATCAGCTTATCATCAATTCTTTAGCTATTCAATTTTCAGAAATTCATATACAAGAGAAATAAAAAGTTAAACTCCATTGATTACTTCGCTTATATCGACCCAAAAAAATTTATCTATTTAGAAAGAAAGTGAATTCTAAATGCTTGTAAAAAAACAAGCAACCATAATCCATCACTCATTAGGTCAAGGACTCTTCACCAAAAAAAAATAACCCGTTTCTTATAAGCAATATTTTTTGTCTGAAAATACGACTTCACCCATAATATACAGACACATCAACATTTGCATCGATATTTTAATAAACCTTTTGAATCAACTTAAATATTTGGCAATAACATTACTTTTTTATTTTTATTTTATTTTAAGGAGGGATATATTATCCTCCATCAAAACATGTCATTAAAAAGAAGTTTTTAAATGAACAATTTCTGTAAGTTACATGTTTTTTCTATCACCTTCAAAACTTACCTAACTCTAAATATTACCCTCAAAACTTCATATTACCATATATTTCTCCCAAAACCATAATGTTCTCAAAAAAAAAAAAAACCCATTTAACCATTTAAACATTTTTATAAAAAAACTAAACTAGCGGTAACTTGACTATTTCTCTTCACCCTTTCCCTTTTAAATCAATAAACCTAATAAATATCAACTCTACTTCTTTACTTCTAATGTTATGAAAATATTGATTGTTTGGAGGAGCTTAAAAGAATAGATGAGGTGATTTTTTGATGTATTTGAAGAAGTGATTATGGATATTGTAGAACTAAACGTTGGATATAGTGAGAGATAGTTGAAGATGCCATAAATAGTTTAGGGTTGTTAAAATTTAATAAGAACGAAGTTTTTTCCTTTTTTTGGCGCCGGCTCATAAGCCATAACCTATGCATACAAATCCCCCAATACATCCACACACACATCACACAAAAACACACAATACACACACAATCAGGCAACCTACGATTTTGCCCAAAAACCGTTAATTTGTGGTCACTTTCTCTCGTGGGGTTTCTGAGATTCGAATTCCGCACCCTTCCTAAAAGGAGAAGTGCCCACACCAATTGAGTTATTACTCATTAAAGATATAATAGAGAAATTGTTGGGATCATGAGATTAAAAGAGAATGGAGATGAGATTGTTAGGTTCATAAGATTAGAATGAAAGGGATTGAGATGATATTTGTTAGGTTTATGAATTTAGGAGGAATGAAAGAGAAGGAGAGAAAGAGTCTAAGCTAAGCCAAGTATAATTTTTTTTAAAAATGATAGAAACGGTTATATAGGTGTTATTTGGAGAACATCATGGTTTTGAGCGAGATATAGGGAAATACGAAGTTTTGGAGGTGATATTTAGCATTCGGTAAGTTTTGGGGGTGATACATACGAAAAACCCATAAAGGAAATCACATGAAACACCCATATACAACCACTATGGGCTTACAAAATAAGGCAAGACCCAAATCCTACAATCATAACTCCAATAAGAGCCCCATCCAAAAAGCTTACATGGATTCTCCATGAGGGTTGAGGCAAGAACTATGAAGGGGCATAAAATAAGAAAAATGATTAACCTATTCATTTGAAATATTTACCAAAACATATCCAAGATACAAACATCATGAACCCACTTATTTAGCACGGGCATCTAGATGTTGTGGGTCCCACCATTTTGTCTTTGGATAGATTGTAGTTGGATTTCAAGCTGGTAGATAAGCGTTACTCTAAAATAAGGACGTAGAATACCGGGGTGGGCAGGATTTGGGGTCCCTCCTTTTGACTATCTGAGCCCAACTTACCTTGGATCCAGATAGGATGGGTGCCTAATCTCGTCCAAATAAGGATCAACCCCTCTGGATCTTGGATCGGCTGAGATCGTGATATTAAATTGATTCTGGATCTATTTGAGAACACTAAAATATTAGCTATGAAAAATATTGATCAAAACATATCCAGTAAAGAATTTTTTTTCTGAACAATGTTTAAGGGGGTGAGTGATGTACTGGTATACGGAGACTTGCAGGATAATATATATAACATCGGTACAAAATTTCTACTCATGATGGAGTAAGCTCCATATAACCAATTTTGATCCCAAAAAAACAGCCAACATACAAGCCACCCTATATTTAGATTCTATTTGCCAATCCTTCTTTCTTTTTAATTTTTTCTTGGAATATAATAGGTTGCAATTCGATTCAAGCAGAATTTTAACGCCAGACATCTTATCCAACTGAAAAGAGATTTTACCGGTAGGCTATTGCTAATGACACTCGCTTTTCCAATGCTATTATACAGCTGCGCCACACATTCACACACTCACGTAGAAAAAGAGAAAAACAGAAGGAAATGGAGAGAAAAAGTAGATCTTGCAAGCTAGTAATAAATAATTCTAATTTGAAAGCAACAAGTATTAATTTGCAAACTCACCCATAAATCTCTTAAGCTCTTATACTATATATTTCCGTTAGAACAATGTTTCCATGCTCTTGTAATGTGTGTATATATATATACCAGAGAGAATCTGGGGATGGCGTATGGTGGGCGACACAAGAGAATATATGCATGGCGTGTTGAAGAGGGCAGAGTGGGCCATTATTCAGTTGGGTTTTAGTGTGGGCCCCTTTCTAAACTTTGTTCTAAAAATCTACATCATGTAGCAATTGCTGTTGAATGTTAGGAATTGAGTAGAGATTGTTACCATGAATCGCTAAACCATTAGCGATTTGGGATTTGGAATGATCATTTTGTTAGGAAATAAGTCCCTGGGCAAGCGAAAAATAAACAACAATCGGAACGATAAAACTAAATACGAGCACAACAGATAAGACACAGAAGATTTGTTTTCACAGTTCACCCAATACTGCTTACTTCTGCATGCTAGATGCTCTCTACGATATCCACTATATGTTTTGCACGGTTACAAAATTACTCTCAATAAGAAATCTTACGATCGTTTTATAATTTCTCGATTACAATAATTGGATGATAATTGGTTTTATACTTTGACCTGCTCTTCTGTTGATTTCTTGGACTCCGTATATTTTCTATATCTTTTTATTTTGAGAGAGAGGCATTTATAACAGAGTAGGAGAGATGAGAGCAATTAGTTTATGTTTGTCCTCATCCATGAATGAGACCCGTGCATGAAACAAATGCTCTAGACTTTGAGAAGGATAAAATCAATTTGTGCTTTCTCTTTGAAGAATGAGACCCATTCATGTTTGTAGTTATCTTTTAATTCTTCATGAGACAAAACTTTAATTAGCTTTGAAAAACATACTTGGAATTATGGCAAATGCTTGTACTTGTCCGCGTACGATGATCATATGCACGTGTCAGTGCATGCGTTAGTTCTCTGGATTGGACTGGGTTTTATTTTTGGGCTGTCTTGTTTTTAGCAAAGGCTCCACAATTAACAACCTCCCATTTAGAGACAATACTCAAGTTTTTCACCAATTTTTCATCCTTTCATTTTTACTGAGCAGCTTAGTGGATAACATATAACATGTACGAGCCTCTATGAACCTCGCCTTATTCATCTTAAACCAAGGCCGACAAAACTTGAGAAAAATACATGTTTTGTCGTATCTACCACCTTTATTAACATATCCGCAGGATTTTTGACTCCATCGATCTTTTCCAATTTCAGTTGTTTCTTCTTCAATAATCCTCGTATAAAGTGATACTTTTTGTTGATATGTTGAGTTCTTGTATGAAATGCGGTATTCTTGGCCAACTGTATCACATTTTGACTGTTGCTCTGAAGTGTTCCCAACTTTTGCTTCTCACAAAATTCTACCATGAGATCTTGCAGCTACAACATCTCCTTGGACGCTTTTGTTATTGCTGTATACTGACTCTGTAATAGATAATGCGACAATTGATTGGAGTTTTAATAACCAACTTACCGCTGTTCCTCCAATAGTGGATACATAGCCGGTTGTTCTTCTATATGTATCTCGATCTCCCGCTAGATCAGTATCCACGTAACCATTCACCTCAAGTGAATCTTTTCCATAACATAAAGAATAATTAGAAGTACTGGTTAAATATCGAAAAATCCATTTTACTGCTTCCCAATGTGTTTTACCTGGATTTTGCATATAGCGGCTTTTACTACTCCCACTGCTTGAGCAAAATCTGGTCTTATGCAAACCATAGTATACTACCCACCGCCGATGCATAAGGAATTTTCTGTATCATATCAATCCCACCTTACGTCTTAAGACTGTGCTCCTTTAATAGTTTAAAGTGACTTGTAAGAGGGGTCATCACTGGTTTTGCTTGCTCTATATTGAATCGCTTCAACACCTTCTTGATATAGTATTCTTGAGAAAACCAGAACTTCCTCTCTTTTCTATCTCAACGCTTCACCACATTGATTTTCTCCATACTTTGACATGCCAAAAGCATATCATCAACATATAGAGATAGATATATAATATCTCCATCATTGAATTTCTTCACGTAGACATAATGATCCAACTCGTAATGTGTAAAGCCTTTTCCCCTCATGAATCTATCAAACTTGAGATAACATTGACGAGGAGCTTGCTTCAAACTATACACGCTCTCACTCAATTTGCATACCATATCTTCTTTTCCTTTATCTTCAAAACCTTTAGATTGCACCATATATAGTTCTCTTCGAGATCATCATGTAAAAACGCCATTTTCATATCTAGTTGCATAAGATGAAGATCTTGTACTGCTACTATGTATAGGGATTCTATAGTACCACACTAGGTTTAGGGTTGCATCAAACATGCTATAACAAAAATTTTAGAGGGTGCTAAACAATTCTAACCATGAATCGAACGAGAAAGATAGAGTAACAACATGCTAGTATCATATACTACAAGTGTCTAACACTAAGTGGGAGAGAATACAACCTTTATAGACCTCCTCCTAGATTCCTTGGATCGATTGAGGTTTGAACCGGTTGGCTTGTGTCCTTCCGAGTCCACGATGATCCACCACGAAGTCTCTTTGCACCAAACTCCAAGCTTCCTTCTCTTGATCAAGGATGAAGAAGAAGCTAACACTCCACACTAGTGGACAAGACTAAAGTAGAATGGTCATTTGGGTTTGGATCTCAATTAAAAACCTTTTCTTTTTAATCCTTTCTCTTTCTTTTGAAACCCTAGTGAGCTTTGAGGAGAGAGAGGAAGAAGGAGATGGCACAAAACAAACTCAAGAGAATAATATGATAACCATCCCTAAACTCAAGAGAGTAAGAGGGTGTCATCCATGCTAAATCATGGTTACAAAATATCTAGATATTTTGTAACTTGAGTTTAAGCAAAACCATGGGCAAAAGAAACCATTGACTTTGTCAACTCAAGAGAGTTGAATAGTCAACCATGATTTTAATCCCATTTTGCTTTTCTCAAATAAACAAAATATCTAAAAAATGTTACCATGTGAGTCTTGCATTGCCACCACTAATGTATTATCAACCATGACACATGTATGCTTGCATGTGTGTATGCATATCAACATATACATACATTCATGCATGCAACATAAAGAAATAGGTTTTAATAAATGAGCTAATGGACTTAATATTAAATCAACGCTTGATTTAATAACCCGGTCGTATCACATACGACCCGTCCAATAGTAAACGCCCCATTAAAATACGGTATCCAATACACGCATTTAATCCATCTCCCGCGCATATAACAGATGCACCCCAAATCATTTCGCCTGAGCTAGGAGACTCCTTTGTGAGACTTTAAGACTCGTCAATACGCTAGCAGTAGGCAGTGATCACATCACATGCCTACAAACCGTCAGTGGCACAAGCAGTACGTAACGGCTCCTGGGTATTGAGCGATCAGAAGAAACACAAGTAAACCTGCTAAAATTCCTGTCGAGCCAACTGGCAACACTTACCGTACAATCCGGTCTCTTCGTCAAATATGCTGCATATTAGGTCTAGGGATGGTATCGTCGACCCCAATAACTCAGATAAGTCATGCCGGTATATGGCTCATAACAGGTCGAGAAACTACTGATAACACTTATCAGTAAATCTCAGCAGCCCTTGCCAGGGACTTCCTGTTATAGCCAATCGTACATGGTGCAACATCAACCCCCAATACCGGGAGAGACGAAACCCCTCCTATCGCTCATTGCCTCCATGTGCCTCGGGACTGTACCCAAAATCCACCTGTTTACACGACTCAGTAGAGCCGTGGTAGGGTGGAGATCAAAGTACAGTGGGAGACACAAAAGACTCTATGACGATCTCGGGTCTACAGACTAAGCTGTACCAGTGTCACCTGAGAACTGCTATCCGACGATAGATATAATACCACATAGGAGTTCTCGGCGAGTCCGTTCAGTATACCCAGTCTCCACTGAGCACCCGTATACGATCTTTGGTGTCACCACACCAATGGATATAAGATCATCCATCCCCCATCATATGGGACAAGTAACGTATATGCTAGTCTACTTTGGTGATATCGATGCCCCGTCTCGATACACCTACGACTAGGAACATTTCAAGGATATGCTCATAGACTACACATGTCCCACTAGTATGATCCGCATCATAATCTCAGTAGTCCTGCATCATCCTAAAGGCTATATCAACATGTACCAAATGAATGAAAGCATGATCAAATGAACATGTCAAGATAAAAGGTGCAACCAGATAGCATACTATCATGTTGAGCAAGAATGTCCCTTGAATATATATATACACACATACCGGTACATATACTATCATATAATGGCCTCTACGGCATACATATATCCAACAATCTCCCACTTGCACTAAGGCCAATTATTGGCATATCTCATACCCAACCTCTCAAAAACTCGCTCATACTGCGGCAAAGGGAGGGCCTTGGTGAGTGGATCCGCGGTGTTATCTTTTGTATCTACTATCCGAATCTCGATCTCATGGCGATCAACTATCTTCCGGATCAGATGATATCGCTTGAGGATGTCTCTGGATCGCTGATGGGATCTGGGCTCTTTGGCTAACGCCATAGCCCTATTATTATCACAATACAAAGGTATTGGATCAATGATGGTCGGAACTACTTGTAGCATTCTGAAATTTTAGAAATAAATAAAATTAATTAAATAAATAATAAAGTGTTAAATTAAAAAGTTATTAAAACCAAATTAGATAATTTGATAAGATGTTTGTAAAACAAATTAAATTAAAATTTTAGTATGCAACATAAATAAATTATAAGGGTTTTAGTGAGAATTTTAGCTTCATTTTGATAAAATGAGTGTTTTATAAAAACATAAGTTGTGAAGAATTTCTAGGTAAAGTTTAAGTTTCTTGTGAAAATGGAAATTTGTTAAGGGTATAAATGAAAAAGGGTAGAAAACCAATTAGTTCAGAATTTTATTGCTAATTAAAATAAAAAATTAAGAGATAATGTATGACACCTCTTCCTTGCATGCACACACACACACCAACACCTCCTCCTTGTATGAAGAGGTCACATCTAATTCATTGACACCTCCTACTACCACCTCTTTCTTCCCTTCACCATATATAAACCTTATTCAGATCAGATAGTAATTTAAATTCTGAAAAATTTAGAGAAAGAAAAAGAAAAACAAGAACAAATATAGAAGAACAAAGGAAAGAAGAAGACCCAGGCAAAGATTTCATCGTCATCAAGCAAGGACAGGGGGCTTAGCATCTTGGAGGGTGTTATTCCAACAAATTATTGTAGGTAAATCCTTAATCACAGTAGGAATTAATTCTGTTAGTAGTGTAACTTTGAAATCAAAAGTTGTCTCAAATATCATATTTTAGATACAACTAGGCTCTGTTTGAATCTGCTTTAGTTTAGATAAAAATAAACTTAACAAAACAGTACTAAAATGATGTATATTGAACCTAGAGATAACTATAGGAACACGAAACCAGGGGATCGGAATGGGGCCGGCGACTCATAGTGAAATTCCGGCGTCGCCGGATTTGTAGGAGGCTAGATGGTTTTGGCTTGTTGGGTAGGTTTCTGTGTATAATTGTGATCATTTTGGTGTTATTTAAATAAGTTATTTTAACTGTATATAAAATCTGGAAGCTTATATCGGAAAAGATATCTAAGAAACCAAAACACGACATGGTTAGGCGTATCGCAATCTGTTTTCTGTCGCGATGCAGAATAGGGTTAAAATCTAGTAAGGTTAAGGGTTAAATAGCTCGATATAGTCGTTTGCAATATAACTAGTACGTGGGAACGGGTGTTTTTCTTTTCCGTCATGTCGGAGTAGCCGTTTCCTTATATAAGTTAAATTGTGATGATAGATTCAAATACGAGATTTTCGGAGGCAGCGAGGAAAGGAAAATGATTGGAAATTCCTGAGTACTTACGACGTTTTCCGGTGAGTAGACTAAACATCTACCGGGGAATTTTGTAAAGATGGCGTGTTACGCCCGTAGTTTTACTTAAATAAATGCTTTACTTGGTATGCTAAATTGATAATATGCACTCATAATTCAAATATACTTTGCTTTGTTGCTAGAACACTGCACAAGTATCGACGAGTTATGCCACGTGCACATCTTACATGTTACACACACCTCGTCGATATTACCATGTCACTTTTACACTTAGTAAAATTCTTGTTAAAAACGATTCATATCATATCTTGAACACCAATAACAGTAGTAAAATGCATCATTTACATCTTGATTCATTATTGGAGTATCCTAGGTTGATATAAAAGGTAATTGTATTATTGAGGATTTATGGTTTTGAGTTTTTGAATACTATTACATAAATCCAGTGATTTTCATGATTGATGTGACATGTCTACCTGAGATGTTTTATGATTTGGTCTTATTCCGAACCGAGTCGGTGGGTATACGGTTATGGATTTATAGTTTTATTCCGAACCGAGTCGGTGGGTATACGGTTACGGATTTATAGTTTTATCCAGACTGAGTCGGTGGGGATACAGTTGGATACATGGTGGACTTTGTTGATTACATGATCGTTCGAGAAATGATGCCTGGGAGAAATGGACGTTTTGTGTCGATGATGGACACGGAAATATGAAATTGTTGATAATAAATGACGAGATTTCAGTTTTGGTTATTTAAATTGTAGTACAGATTCATATTTTTCATATATTATTATACATCCTACTTGCTCTCATCTCAGTTAGTTTTGATCGTCATATTTACATTATTTACCGTTATATGTTAGTTATATTCACTGAGTTGGCAACTCACCCCCGTTGTGCCACAGTTCCTTGCAGGGTAGAGTGGACGGTCAGTAGCAGTGCAGCCCCACTTTTTGCAGCTTTTTCACATCTTTTGATAGGTGGGTTACATATGTAGTAACCTTCTCTTTTGGTATTGTATTTTGTATCTAGAAAATCTCCATCAGATCTGTATATGACTTAGAGTGAGAGATGGTTATATGTATATTATTTGACAGAGGAGATGGTTTAGTTCTTTAATTTGTTATTTCTCCTACTTATTTGAAAAATTTTATTGATGTCGTATACTCTTGGATACTTGTCTCCACTATTGATATTGTTGATCCCAACTAGGGATGCAACCAAACTTAACACTTTATACTTGTTTAATAATTTAATTACACAAAAACTGTGATTTTTACTTAAAAATTAAATTTCTATATACAGAATTCCGCAAAAAGGATTTTGATCTTGGTTTTCGGCTTACTTGGACTGTGTGCATATCTTTAGATATTATACAATCTAAGTGCCGGTCACATCCAAACTTTGGGTCGTGACAAAGTTGGTATCAGAGCTTTGGATTAATCTTACGGAATCGAGTAGTGAGTTAAGATAAGTTGACGTGAGTCCGTGATTTAGGGTGACCTTTGGTTTGATGGAGTAGGTGAATTGGGATGCGTGCAGTACCGTACGTATGTTTCGCTGCATATATACGTTACCACACTCAGCCTAATTAACCTTAGGATGTATGTCTTGAATTGTTCTTCCTTTGATTCTCCGTTATTGATTGTTCCTATACATAAGCCTTATCAACTCTTGTTCTTGATTCTAGTTGCTATGGCTACGCGAGCTAGGCGAGCCGTAGCCAGAGATGTAGCTAGGGCGAATCCGCCTGTGATAGCGACTGAGACACCGGACGTTCCGACTGTGCATGGGCATGTTGATCCTCCTCCTCCAGATCGCATGACTAAGATAGAGGAGGGCATGTTAGGATTGCAGCGAGTGGTAGGCCAGTTAGCTGAGGCCACTCGAGTACTGAGACAGGATCCGACACCGACCGTGGCAGAGTCCGAGGTACAGCCTATGCAGACGGTAGCACTTGTAGATACGAGAGTGATGGAGGTATCGCTTGCGGAGTTTATGAGGTTGAAACCTCCGGTATTTACAGGGACGGATGTAGAGGAGGATCCTCAATCCTTTCTTGATAGGATGGCGATGATTGGTAGATCATTGCGATGTTCTGATGCGAGGTCAGTGGAGCTGACTAGTTTTCGTTTGGAGAAACTTGCACAGGAGTGGTGTGAGTCGATGGAGAGAGGACGAGCTACGAGTCTTCCTCCGATGTTGTGGGCTGAGTTTTCAGAGGTCTTTCTTGCCAGATTTCTTCCACAGAGTGTGAGGGATGCTAGAGCTAGCAGTTTTGAAGCATTGCGGAAATCAGCAAGTATGTCAGTGGCAGATTATGATTTACGATTCACCCAGTTGTCGCACTATGCTCCATACTTAGTGCCTACGGAGGAACTTCGGGTGAAGAGATTCCTAAGGAGTCTGGATACGCAGTTGTATTTAGCTATAGGCTCCCAGCATTTTGATATGTATGCGCAGGCCATGGATGCAGCAATACGAGTAGAGGAGCGGTTGAGAGAGGCAGTGGTTGTTCCGGAGCCGAAGAGGAGTAGGCCGACCGGGCTAATGGCTAGACAGTTTGGCGGTGGTAGAGGAAGATATACTCCAGGCCGCAGTTTCGGATGAGGTTGGACTCAGGGCCAGATGTTCAGTTCATATCCCGATGATCAGGGGATCCCACTTACATGTTATAATTGCGGGCTTCCAGGGCATACGGCTAGAGGGTGTACATGTTATAGCGGGACTGTTACTCCACAGGTTGCTTTACCCCCTCCACCTCCTACGTCGATGGCTTTACTTCCTCCCCCAGTTGGCCCTACACGCCAGACGGTTGCACCACGAGGTCGAGGCTTTGCAGGACGATTCCAGAGAGGTCGAGGAGATAGAGGTAGAGGACGACAGGATGCGGGCAGGGGCCAGGCATGGGTTTTTGCGCTGACTCCACAGGATGCCCAGGCATCAAATGCAGTTGTGACAGGTACTCTTGCTGTATGTTCACTAGATGCACATATTTTATTTGATCCCGGTTCTACACATTCCTATGTATCTTCACGCTTTGCACTTTCTTTGGGGAAAGAGTCGTCATTTTTAGACTTACCGTTGGTAGTGATTACTCCAGTGGGAGATTCTTTTATAGCCCGACACGTATTCAGATCATGTTCTGTGCGTATTGGTGATATAGATTCGCTAATTGATCTGATTCTTCTGGATATGCTAGATTTTGATATACTTCTCGGTATGGATTGGTTGGCCGCTTGTCATGCCTATGCAGATTGTCGTAGGAAAGCGGTTAGATTTTGTTTTCCAGGTGAACCGATGTTTGTTGTGCATGGGGATTGTAATATAACTCCTGCTAACATGATTTGTGCTCTTTGTGCGGGACGACTCTTGAAGAAGGGTTGTCTTGGGTTCTTGGCATTTGTTCAGGACTTAGGAGTCACTGATATTCCATTGGACTAGGTTCCGGTCGCACGAGAATTTCCGGAGGTGTTTCCTGCTGAGTTACCAGGATTACCGCCTGATCGCGATATTGAATTTTGCATTGACTTGATTCCGGGTGTGGGGCCTATTTCTATACCACCCTATCGTATGGCACCGACGGAGTTGAAGGAATTTAAAAGTCAGTTGCAAGAGTTGTTAGATAGAGGACTTGTGCGTCCTAGTGTATCGCCGTGGGGAGCTCCTATCTTATCTGTAAAGAAGAAGGACGGTAGTATGAGACTATGCATCGACTACCGACAGCTGAATCGTGTCACTGTGTGAAACAGGTATCCACTCCCACGTATAGATGATATGTTCGATCAGTTGCAGGGAGCTGGCTACTTTTCGAAGATTGATTTGCGGTCAGGGTATCACCAGTTGAAGGTTCGGAAGGACGATATTCCGAAGACTGCGTTTCGCACAAGATATGGGCACTATGAATTTTTGGTGATGTCGTTCGGACTCACCAACGCCCCAGCAACTTTTATGTATATGATGAACCGTATCTTCAGACCCTTCATTGATCAGTTTATTATCGTGTTCATAGATGATATTCTTGTTTATTCTCGTTGTCGGGAGGAGCACGAGCAGCATTTGCGTATTACGTTGCAGACCTTGAAGGAGCATCAGCTGTTTGCAAAATTCTCGAAGTGTGCGTTTTGGCTGGATAGTGTGGAATTCTTAGGACACGTAGTTACTAGAGCTGCGATATGTATGGACCCAAAGAAGATTGAAGCGGTACAGCACTGGCCTAGACCTGTATCAGTTACAGAGGTCCGGAGTTTCTTAGGTCTGGCAGGTTATTACCGGCGCTTCGTGCAGGATTTTTCACGGATAGCTGCACCTTTGACCGGATTGACTAGGAAGGAGGTTCCCTTTCTTTGGACAGATGCATGTGAGCAGAGTTTCCAGCAGTTGAAGACTTGCTTGACGACTGCACCTGTATTATCATTATCTTCTGGGTCAGGTGGCTTTGTTGTGTATTGTGATACCTCTAGAGTGGGTTTAGGCTGTGTATTGATGCAGCACGGCCGGGTTGTAACTTATGCTTCTCGACAGTTGAAGAGGCACGAACAGAACTACCCCACTCATGATCTAGAGATGGCTGCTGTGATATTCGCATTGAAAATTTGGAGACATTACTTGTATGGAGAGTCGTGTCAAATCTTCACAGATCATAAGAGTTTGAAGTATATTTTTCAGCAGAAAGATCTGAACCTAAGGAAGCGTAGATGGATGGAACTGGTGAAAGATTACGATTGTGAGATTTTGTATCATCCAAGCAAAGCAAATGTCATAGCAGATGCTTTGAGTCGGAAGCCTGGAGGTAGCTTATCTCATTTGCGCACCTTGCAGAGACAGTCTTCTACCGACTGGCAGATTTTATGTTATAGTCGTATACAGTTTGAGTTCACCCCGATAGGAGGACAGCTAGCACATGTTCGCGCCCGACCTCAGTTATTGGATCGTATTCGAGAGACACAGCCCGCAGATGCTCGTATATTGGAGCTTATGGATCAGGTTAGGCAGGGCAAGGAGATGGAGTTTGTGATTGATGATCATGGAGTATTACGCTTTAGGACTCGTCTCTGTATACCAGATTCAGATGGATTGAGGCGTGAGATCTTAGAGGAGGCTCATAGATCAGCATACAATATTCATCCTGGTTCCACCAAGATGTATCATGATCTGAGGGATGTTTATTGGTGGGAAGGAATGAAGAGGGATGTTGTGGAATACGTTTCGAGATGCTTGACTTGTCAGCAAGTCAAGGCAGAATACCATAGGCCAGCCGGAGAGTTGCAGCCCTTGCCCATTCCAGAGTAGAAATGGGAACAGATTTCCATGTATTTTTGTGGTGGGTCTACTCAGGAATAGCAGAGGGTATGATTCCATTTGGGTGATTGTAGATAGATTAACAAAGGTAGCTCATTTTCTTCCAGTGAAGACGACGTATGGGTTTGCACAGTATGCTCAAATTTATATCGATGAGATTGTACGTCTGCATGGAGTTCCGGCGTGCATAGTTTCAGATAGGGGTACCCAGTTTATTAGCGGGCTATGGCAGAAACTTCAAGAAGCTCTTGGCATACGATTGAGCTTTAGTACGGCTTTTCACCCACAGACAGATGGTCAGTCGGAGCGGACCATTCAGACACTAGAGGATATGCTTCGCGCTTGTAGTCTTGATTTTAGTGGTAGTTAGGACCGTCACCTACCTTTGATAGAATTCTCATACAACAACAGTTTTCGGGAGACGATCCAAATGGCACCTTTTGAAGCTTTGTATGGGAGGAAATGTCGATCACCTGTTTGCTGGACGGAACTGAGCGAGAGTAGCATTTTGGGACTGCAGATAGTACAGGAGACGACAGAGAAGATTCAATTGATACGTGACAGAATGAGGGTGGCCCAATGCAGACAGAAATCATATGTAGATCGACGATGTCGTAGAATCGAGTTTGGAGTGGGAGATCATGTGTTCCTTCGAGTGTCTCCGATGAAAGGTGTGATGCGCTTCGGGAAGAAGGGAAAGCTCAGCCCCAGGTATGTCGGACCTTACGAGATTCTGGAGAGAGTGGGTACTGTAGCTTATCGTTTAGCACTTCCACCGAGTTTTCCCGATGTGCATCCGGTGTTTCACGTTTCGATGCTCCGCAAGTATCTTCACGATCCTTCTCATGCGATCCAGCATCAGACCTTACAGATTGAGCCAGACTTATCCTACACAGTGCAGCCAGTCGCTATTCTAGACAGACAGGCAAAGAAACTAAGATCGAGGGTACTTCCGTCTCTAAAGGTTCTTTGGCAAGGAAAGGACTGCGAGGAAATTACTTGGGAGACCGAGAATGCGATGCGAAAGAAATTTCTACATCTTTTAGAAGGTATGTTTAGTTAATTTTAAATTCGGGGATCGAATTTTCTTAAGGGGGGAATATTGTAGCATTCTGAAATTTAAGAAATAAATAAAATTAATTAAATAAATAATAAAGTGTTAAATTAAAAAGTTATTAAAACCAAATTAGATAATTTCATAAGATGTTTGTAAAAAAAATTAAATTAAAATTTTAGTATGCAACATAAATAAATTATAAGGGTTTTAGTGAGAATTTTAGCTTCATTTTAGTAAAATGAGTGTTTTATAATAACATAAGTTGTGAAGCGTTTCTAGGTAAAGTTTAAGTTTCTTGTGAAAATGGAAATTTGTTAAGGGTATAAATGCAAAAGGGGTAGAAAACCAATTAGTTCAGAATTTTATTGCTAATTAAAATAAAAAATTAAGAGATAATGTATGACACCTCTTCCTTGCATGCACACACACACCAACACCTCCTCTTTGCATGAAGATGGCACATCTAATTCATTGACACCTCCTACTACCACCTCTTTCTTCCCTTTACCATATATAAACTTTGTTCAGATCAGATAGTAATTTAAATTCTGAAAAATTTAGAGAAAGAAAAAGAAAAACAAGAACAAACATAGAAGAACAAAGGAAAGAAGAAGAACTAGGCAAAGATTTCATCATCATCAAGCAAGGACAAGGGGCTTAGCATCTTGGAGGGTGTTATTCCAACAAATTATTGTAGGTAAATCCTTAATCACAGTAGGAATTAATTCTGTTAGTAGTGTAACTTTGAAATCAAAAGTTGTCTCAAATATCGTATTATAGATACAACTAGGCTTTGTTTGAATCTGTTTTAGTTTAGATAAAAATAAACTTAACAAAACAGTGCTAAAATGATGTATGTTGAACCTATAGATAACCATAGGAACACGAAACCAGGGGATCGGAATTGGGCCGGCGACTCATAGTGAAATTCCGGCGTCGCCAGATTTGTAGGAGGTTAGGTGGTTTTGGCTTGTTGGGTAGGTTTCTGTGTATAATTGTGATCATTTTGGTGTTATTTAAATAAGTTATTTTAACTGTATATAAAATCTGGAAGCTTATATCGGAAAAGATACCTAAGAAACCAAAACACAACATGGTTAGGCATATCGCAATCTGTTTTCTGTCACGATGCAGAATAGGGTTAAAATCCAGTAAGGTTAAGGGTTAAATAGCTCGATATAGTCGTTTGCAATATAACTAGTACGTGGGAACGGGTGTTTTTCTTTTCCGTCATGTCGGAGTAGCCGTTTCCTTATATAAGTTAAATTGTGATGATAGATTCAAATACGAGATTTTCGGAGGCAGCGAGGAAAGGAAAAGGATTGGCAATTCCTGAGTAGATACGACGTTTTCCGGTGAGTAGACTAAACATCTACCGGAAAATTTTGTAAAGATGGCGTGTTACGCCCGTAGTTTTATTTAAATAAATGCTTTACTTGGTATGCTAAATTGATAATATGCACTCATAATTCAAATATACTTTTCTTAGTTGCTAGAACACTGCACAAATATCGACGAGTTATGCCATGTGCACATCTTACATGTTACACACACCTCGTCGATATTACCATGCCACTTTTACACTTAGTAAAATTCTTGTTAAAAACGATTCATATCATATCTTGAACACCAATAACAGTAGTAAAATGCATCATTTACATCTTGATTCATTATTGGAGTATCCTAGATTGATATAAAAGGTAATTGTATTATTGAGAATTTATGGTTTTGAGTTTTTGAATACTATTACATAAATCCAGTGATTTTCATGATTGATGTGACATGTCCACCTGAGATGTTTTATGATTTGGTCTTATTCCGAACCGAGTCGGTGGGTATACGGTTATGGATTTATAGTTTTATTCCGAACCGAGTCGGTGGGTATACGGTTACGGATTTACAGTTTTATCCAGACTGAGTCGGTGGGGATACAGTTGGATACATGGTGGACTTTGTTGATTACATGATCGTTCGAGAAATGATGCCTGGGAGAAATGGAAGTTTTGTGTCGATAATGGATACGGAAATATGAAATTGTTGATAATAAATGACGAGATTTCAGTTTTGGTTATTTAAATTGTAGTACAGATTCATATTTTTCATATATTATTGTACATCCTACTTGCTCTCATCTCAGTTAGTTTTGATCGTCATATTTACATTATTTACCGTTATATGTTAGTTATATTCACTAAGTTGGCAACTCACCCCCGTTGTGCCACAGTTCCTTGCAGGGGTTGAGTGGACGGTCAGTAGCAGTGCAGCCCCACTTTTTGCAGCTTTTTCACATCTTTTGATAGGTGGGTTACATATGTAGTAACCTTCTCTTTTGGTATTGTATTTTGTATCTAGAAAATCTCCATCAGACTGTATATGACTTAGAGTGAGAGATGGTTATATGTATATTATTTGACAGAGGAGATGGTTTAGTTCTTTAAATTGTTATTTCTTCTACTTATTTGAAAAATTTTATTGATGTCGTATACTCTTGGATACTTGTCTCCACTATTGATATTGTTGATCCCAACTAGGGATGCAACCAAACTTAACACTTTATACTTGTTTAATAATTTAATCACACAAAAACTGTGATTTTTACTTAAAAATTAAATTTCTATATACAGAATTCCGCAAAAAGGATTTTGATCTTGGTTTTCGGCTTACTTGGACTGTGTGCATATCTTTAGATATTATATAATCTAAGTGCCGGTCACATCCAAACTTTGGGTCGTGACACTACTCCTAGCTCCGAGACGAACTTCCTCATCCAGACGGCTTCCTTGGCAGCATCATTTGCAGCAATATATTCAGCTTCCATCGTGGAGTCTGCAACGGTTTCCTGTTTGGAATTCTTCCAACACACCGCCTCTCCATTGAGGGTAAAGACAAACCCAGAGATAGATTTACTGTCATCCTTGTCACTCTGGAAGCTTGAATCGGTAAAGGCCTCCATTTGGAGATCTCCGTTACCATACACCAAGAACATTTCTTTAGTCCTTTGCAAGTACTTTAAAATGTTCTTCACTGCTGTCCAGTGATTCTCCCCTGGGTTGGATTGATACTTGCTTACTACACCCAGTGCATAAGCTACATCAGGGCGTGTACATAATATCGCATACATTATAGATCCTACAGCAGAAACGTAGGGTATAATGCTTATGCGAGCTCTCTCTTCATCGGTCTTTGGGCAAAAGTCTTTAGAGAGAGTGACTCTATGACCAGCGGGTAAGGAACCCCGCATGGAGTCTTCCATACTAAACCTCTTTAGGATGGTGTTAATGTACCTGGTTTGGGACAATCCCAATAACCATTTAGATCTATCCCTATGGATCTTTAAGCCCAATATGTACGAGGTATCACCCAGGTCCATCATGGAGAACCTTTGTGATAAGAACAGTTTGACCAATTGTAGCATAAGAACGTCATTTCCTATCAGAAGAATGTCATCCACGTACAATACGAGGAATGTGACAGTACTTCCTACAATCTTCTTATAAACATAAGGTTCATCTGGATTTTTGATGAAATCAAACTCTTTGATAACATCATCAAAACAAATGTTCCAACTCCGTGATGCCTGGTTTAATCCATAAATGGATTTAAGCAACCTACATGCTTTCCCGCTGCTCCCACTATCAATCAAGCCCTCTGGCTGATCCATATAAACGCACTCTTCTAAATCACCATTTAGAAAAGCAGTTTTAACGTCCATCTGCCAGATTTCATAGTCGTAGTGAGCAGCAATAGCAAGTAGGATCCGAATGGATTTAAGCATGGCTATAGGAGAAAAGGTTTCGTCATAGCCCAGTCCTGGTCTTTGTCGAAATCCTTTCGCCACAAGCCTTGCCTTATAGGTCTCCACCTGCCCATCTACACCGATCTTTCTCTTAAAGATCCATTTGCAACCTACGAGTTTTACCCCCGAGGGCACAACATCCAAAGTCTACACTTTGTTGGTGTACATAGACTCCATTTCGGATCTCATGGCATCCAGCCACTTCACAGAGTCACCACTCATGATAGCTTGCTGAAAAACTGGTAGGGTCATCATCACCATGATGCAGTCTTCTCTATCACCATCAACGAGAAAACCGTAGTATCTCTCCGGTGGCCGAGAAGTCCTACCAGATCTACGGAACGGCTGAGGTTCATTAGGTTCTGTTGCAACATTAGGTTCAACCAAGTCGTCATTTGTAACTTGTGTCTCTAGAACCTCTTCTAGATCTACCACATTGCCATCAGTATCATTTGGAAAAATCTCATTTTCTAAAAATGTGGCATTTCGAGAAACAAACACCCTTTGTTCCTCCTTGTGGTAGAAAAGATATCCATATGAATCTTTCGGATATCCTACAAATAAACATTTGAACAATCGTGTCTCGAGTTTTTCCGGATTCTGCTTTTTGACAAAAGCCGGACAACCACAAATCTTAACTCGCTTAAGAGATGGTCTCTTCCCATACCATATCTCATATGGAGTGGTAGACACGGTCTTGGTCGGAACCCTGTTCAATAGAAAAGCTATAGTCTCTAATGCATGCCCCCAAAAGGAGAGGGGAAACTCAGGATCGCTCATCATGGATCGTACCATATCTATAGGGTTCGATTCCGCCGCTCTGACACACCGTTTTGCTATGGTGTGTAAGGGGGAGTGAACTGAGAGAGAATGCCATTCTCTTTTAGGAAGTTCAAAAACTCTGTACTAAGATACTCTCTACCTCGATCTGATCGAAGTATCTTGATTCTCAATCCAGTTTGCTTTTCTACTTCAAGTTTGTACCCCTTGAATTTCTCGAAAGCTTCAGACTTATGCTTTATCAAAAGCACATGACCGAATCTTGAGAAATCATCAGTAAAAGTTATGAAGTAAGAAAAACCGCCTCGTGCATGTGTAGACATTGGCCCACATACATCACTATGTATGAGGCCCAAGAGCTCGGTTGCTCTTTCTCCATGTCCAGTAAACGGAGTTTTGGTCATTTTCCCTTTGATACAAGACTGGCAAGTCGCATAAGATTTATACTCAAAAGAATTTAAATATCCATCTTTATGAAGCTTGTTTAGTCTTGTTTCATTAATATGACCAAGTCTATAATGCCAAAAAAAAGCTTCATTTATATCTGAAAATTTTCTTTTTGTTTGTGTGTTGTATGTTGAAAACTGTGTGTTGATTAAGGACGTATATCCTGTTATTAAGTGTACCACAACCAATCAACTCTTGATTTAGTTTAATGTTTATAACATTATGCTGCAATACAAAATGGTATCCTTCATTGTCCAACAAAGAAACAGATATAATATTACAAAGCATGCTTGGTACAAAATAACATGGGTTCAAAACCAATATACAACCCGATGGCAACCCCAGATGATACTCTCCCACTGAAACTGCATGTACATTGGAACCATTTCCAACCTGGAGAGTATGATCACCTGTCTTCAAAACTCTGCTATTTCTCAGCCCCTGCACAGAATTGCAGTTATGAGAACCCGAACTGGTATCCAATACCCAGGAAGCAGAGTTTATAGAAAAACAGTTTTCAGTTACGAACACACCTAAAGCTGAAGTATCAACATGCTTCCCTTTCTTGAGACCAAGGTACTCAGTACAATTCCGCTTCCAGTGTCCCGTATTCTTACAGTAGAAACATTCTCCTTTTCCTGACTCCGCAGCTTTGGATTTGTCTTTCCCCTTTGCCTTTTTTATTGCACCTCTCGGCTTGGTGGATTTCTTCTTGTTCTTTCTCTTGTCCATGGCTTTTGGGACGGAAGAAGAAGATTGTCCAACAAGCAGGGAGGGAGACTTTGCCTTAAGCGTGCTCTCCGCATTTCTCAACATATTGAGAAGTTCAGGTAGTGACTTCTCCATGTTGTGCATGTTGAAGTTCACTATGAAAGGAACAAAGGCAGAGATAAGAGACTGTAGAACAATATCCGTATATTGCTCATTGTCCATCGTCCATCCGAGACCCTCAAGCTCTTCAATAAAAGCTATCATCTTCAAAACGTGGTCAACTACTGAAGCGCCAGGAGCCATCTGCATCTAAAACAACTTTCGAGATACTTCGTATCGTAAGATACGAGACTGCTCCCCATACAACTCCTTTGTATGGAGAATGATGGATTGAACATCCATCTCCTTGTGCTGCTTTTGATGTGTATTGTCCATCGATGCAAGCGCGAGGCATTTTGCGGTGGCACAATCAATATCCCACGTTTTGCGGATCTCCCTATCCGCAACAAAAGATTCAAGGCCTGGTTTGGGCGGGGCTGTGGCAGTGAGGACATATGATACTTTATCATATGTGAGAGCAATGTTAATGTTCCTCAACCAGTCTTTATAGTTCGGTCTAGTAAGCTTATTTTTCTCTAATAGTAACTTAAGTCCAGTCATGGTTATCTGTCATTAGGAGAGAGAAAAGAATACACTCAGCAAAAGCTCTTGTAAAGATTAGATTGGTTTATTATCTTATCTAATCGATGTCTCCAACTGCTTTTATCAAATTCTCCTTCAAACCTTAAAAGGAAAAAATTTGCCAGGATTAATTGCTTTCTACAACTTCACTAACCGTTCAGCCAGGCCAGTGCCGGTACTTCTGAGGGAGGTTCCCTGTGTTTTCGCACGGACCTAATTAAAATAAACCTCATTTTCCCAGAGGCGTATCCCCGTTGACACCTTTCTAGACACCTAATGAGTTAGCTAATTGTAAAGCGCAAAATTCTCCCGGGAGCAACTATTGCTCACAGTGGGATCGAGATCCTACTATCACATAGAAGGTATGCAATCTCATTGCAAATTTCAACACTTGAAACTCCCGATATGGTTTTTACCCCTAGCACTTATGACCTTGACTATAATCAACATATCATAAGTACTAGTCAAGTTCTACCCGTCATTTTATGATTAATTAGACCCACCCATATGACCCTTGACTATAATCAACATAATCATATGAATGTCCTAATTAATCTCATCATATGTTGTGTAGGAAGATATCACTTAGCTACCGTACACTACGCCTCGACTATAATCAACATACGTAGCACGAATACTAAGTACTCTACTTCCTAAAATGACAGAGGGCTGCGTATAGTTTTTAAGAAAACCTTTAACGCTTCGAACTTGATATCGTTGTAGAATCTAATGGTTTAAAAAGGAGTGGCTTAAGCTCCGCCTTTTGAAATCTTGCTTTTTCATAAAAAGCCGAGTAGGTTTCAAATCTGATTCTACAACATCTTTTTAGGTTTCTTTTGTTTACATTAATCATATTAATGTAGTCCCATCATTTAAGTCCTTATCCATTACAGAAAAGAAACGAAAATAGAACGTACGCTTATGCCATCCGCATTCGCCACAATGTCTCGTTATGGACCGTTAGGTTACTTAACTAACGGCATAGCGGGGCGGGACTGGCGTGGATGCAAAACATAAGCAACGTTTATTATATATCATATATATAATATATCATTTGTCTCAGCATATAAAGTAATCACATTACAGAATATCCACAGTAGAAGCACATATATGAAAATACAGGATATACTAGGAGGTCCGTATTTTGTATTAAGCCAACAATAGAAAATATGGATTCCACGGTCGAGATGAATAGCCAAGCCCACACCCCTAGACCCCTATGAAAGCGGCAAGTGACCCTACCAATTCTATAGTTTAGGAGACCCGGTCTCGACTCCTCGAGATGGCCTCCTACTGAACCCTAGAATCCGGTCACTTGTGCTCCCCTCCTTGGGTCTATCCTAATGCGGAAAAGTAAATAATATACAACAATGGTGACATCATCCTCAACCCGGAAGTGCCCCAATAAAAGAATATTACATACAATTAATTTTACATGAATGAAAAGAAAAACTCTCATCTCACATAAAACCCCCGGCTATTCGTTCGCGACGATCCTGTACATCATATCTCAGCAACACATAATATCACATATCATCAATGTAAGTAAGTATGCGTACCCTAATTGTCATTGATGTATAGCAACGAAACCGGCGATACACCACATACTACACTTACGGTCGCAGAAAAGAAAGTGAAAAACTACAACAATTGGAAACGACACAGCCTTTAGACATCATAAATCCGGAATATCACATATTCAGGATTTCATGCCTAATAATGCAAATCTTATATTTAGGTCTTAACTATGAAAACACCTTTTCAAAAGAAGCCGGGTAATTGAACAAGATTCCCAATTCTACCGGGACCGAAATATTAGACTTACACGTAACTAATTATTTTTCACAAAACTAATTAGTGTAGATTTCAATTATTGTATCACATTTAGAAATTTCTAGACGATGTTAAACGTTTCGATTGAGTCAACAAGCACCCACAAATTACCCCGATGAGCTTAACACTTGAGCAAATTTAAAGTACCCAAAAGTGTGCCACAGTACCTATGATCCATCCGTAGAAGGCCCAAACCAATGCCTCATCTATGACACCGCGGAACTACGATAAACCCTAGGGTTCAGTCACGGTTCCGAGGGCATAGAATCGGGTTAAGGTTTTTGTTCTTTTAGAGGGTCCATAGAGTTACTTGCACGACTATCGAATATAATTAACTTAAGAAAATTCCAACACTTGGAAATTTTCAGCGAGGGTAATGGGAGTGATTGATGTTTGTTCGAACTGTTAAACGTCATCCAAGTTACCATTACAATGTTAAAACATACGACTACGGAATACTCCGAATAAGGCCCTAAGCACAATTTGCATCACATGAAAATTTGGCCTAAACAAACAATACCTGAAACCCCAAAACCTAGACACCAGAGCACAGGAAAATTTCGAGGCAAAAAGGGGGTAAGGGGGCCGGCGATGCCGGAATATAGGGGAGGGTACTCGGCCAATTCCTGAGGGAATTACATCGAATTTGTTCTGTGCTCTCAGTGTATTATCAGTAAGCTTCTGCAGTTGTTTGAAAACTTTTTTGGGCACTTTTAAAAATCGACAGAGAAGCTTATTTTAAGGGTTGCAGTTTTGTAATTCGAAGTTGTTTCGTTTCCGTATTCTTTCTAACATTGTCTATGTTTCTAGCCTGGCTTTGATACCACTGTAGGGATTCTATAGCACCACACTAGGTTTAGGGTTGCATCACACATACTATAACAAAAATTTTAGAAAGTGCTAAACAATTCCAACCATGAATCGAACTAGAAAGATAGAGTAACAACATGCTAGTATCATATACTACAAGTGTCTAACACTAAATGGGAGAGAATACAACCTTTGTAGACCTCCTCCTAGACTCCTTGGATCGATTGAGGTTTGAACCGGTTGGCTTGTGTCCTTCCGAGTCCACGATGATCCACCACGAAGTCTCTTTGCACCAATCTCCAAGCTTCTCTTGATCAAGGATGAAGAAGAAGCTAACACTCCACACTAGTGGGCAAGACTAAAGTAGAATGGTGATTTGGGTTTGGATCCCAATTAAAAACCTTTTCTTTTTAATCCTTTCTCTTTCTTTTGAAACCTTAGTGAGTTTTGAGGAGAGAGAGGAAGAAGGAGACGACACAAAACAAACTCAAGAGAATAATATGATAACCATCCCTAAACTCAAGAGAGTAAGAGGGTGTCATCCATGCTAAACCATGGTTACAAAATATCTAGATATTTTGTAACTTGAGTTTAAGCAAAACCATGGGCCAAAACCATGGGCAAAAGAAACCATTGACTTTGTCAACTCAAGAGAGTTGAATAGTCAACCATGATTTTAATCCCATTTTGCTTTTCTCAAATAAACAAAATATCTAAAAAATGTTACCATGTGAGTCTTGCATTGCCACCACCAATGTATCATCAACTATGACACATGTATGCTTGCATGTGTGTATGCATATCAACATATACATACATTCATGCATGCAACATAAAGAAATAGGTTTTAATAAATGAGCTAATGGACTTAATATTAAATCAACACTTGATTTAATAACCCGGTCATATCACATACGACCTGTCCAATAGTAAACGCCCGATTAAAATACAGTATCTAATACACACATTTAATCCATCTCCCGCGTCACATATGCACCCCAAATCATTTCGCCTGAGCTAGGAGACTCCTTTGTGGGACTCTAAGACTCGTCAATACGCTAGCAGTAGGCAGTGATCACATCACATGCCCACAAACCGTTAGTGGCACAAGCAGTACGTAACGGCTCCTAGGTATTGAGCGATCAGAAGAAACACAAGCAAACCTGCTAAAACTCCTGTCGAGCCAACTGGCAACACTTACCGTACAGTCCAGTCTCTTCGTCAAATATGCTGCATATCAGGTCTAGGGATGGTATCGTCGACCCCAATAACTCAGATAAGTCATGCCGGTATATGGCTCATAACAGATCGAGAAACTACTAATAACACTTATCAATAAATCTCAGCAGCCCTGGCCAGGGACTTCCTGTTATAGCCAATCGTACATGGTGCAACATCAACCCCAAATACCGGGAGAGACGAAACCCCTCCTATCGCTCATTGCCTCCATGTGTCTCGGGACTGTACCCAAAATCCACCTGTTTGCACGACTCAGTAGAGCCGTGGTAGGGTGGAGATCAAAGTACAGTGCGAGACACACAAGTCTCTATGACGATCTCGGGTCTACAAACTAACCTGTACCAGTGTCACCTGAGAACTGCTATCCGACAATAGATATAATACCACATAGGAGTTCTTGGCAAGTTCGTACAGTGTACCCAGTCTCCACTGAGCACCCGTATACGATCTTTGGTGTCACCACACCAATGGATATGGGATCATCCATCGCCCATCATATGGGACAAGTAACGTATACGCTAGTCTACTCTGGTGATATCGATGCCCCGTCTCGATACACCTACGACTAGGAACATTTCAAGGATATGCTCATAGACAACACATGTCCCACTAGTATGATCCACATCATAATCTCAGTAGTCCTGCATCATCCTAAGGGCTATATCAACATGTACCAAATGAATGAAAGCACGATCAAATGAACATGTCAAGATAAAAGGTGCAACCAGATAGCATACTATCATGTCGAGCAAGAATGTCCCCTGAATACACACACACACATACCGGTACATACACTATCATATAATGGCCTTTAGGGCATACATATATCCAACACTATGCTCGGCAAAAATCTTATAGAAGTCATCTTCACAGCTAGGAAAATATTTCATTGTAATCAATTCCATCCTTTTGAGAATAGCCTTTGACAACAAGTCTCGACTTGTGTCACTTTGTTTCAACTGCCTCATCTTTGACTCGGTATACCCACTTATTCAACAAGGCTTTTTTCCTGCGGGTAACTTGGTTAACTCCTAAATTTTGTTGAGCATCAACGAATTCATTTCTTTCTTCATGGCATGCTCCCACTCACCGTGAGCACCATCTCACAATGCTTCTTCCAGAGTCTCCAGCTCACCCGAATCTGTATAAAAGATGTGATGATAAACATTATTCACCAATGGATCAAAAATGACTTTGGGTCTTCTCACGCGGGTACTTCTTCTCAACTCTGGAATCTCTGCAGGTGTAGGTTTTGGAATCACTGGTTCACCGACCAGTTCAGAATCACCAATCTTTGTGGGAACTCCCACACCATTACCAGTAGCATGTTCTTCATGAACCTCCTCATGCTCTTGCGGCAATAGCGCATTCTGTACTGACTCAGTGTCTAAATCCACCATATCAGACTTGGTTGTTGACTCTTCAACTTGCTTTCGGTCCTTGTACATCTCATTCTTGTTGAACACCACATTCTAAACTCGAATGACTTTGTTGAACTTATAATCCCAAACGCGGTACCCGTACTCGTCACCACCATAACTATGGAACACATACTTGTGTGATTTTGTATCAAGCTTCTTTCAATAGTCACCGTCAAGTAAGCAATATGCCAAACAACCGAATATTCTTAAATACGAGTAATTAATCGGTTTTCCTAACCATATTTCTTCTGTAATCTTTCTATCCAACGCATTAAATGGGCTGCGATTGATCAAGAAAACGACCGTGTTGACTATTTCGGCCCAAAGGTAAATAGGGGGGCCTGCATGTAGCCTCATGCTTCTTGCACGCTCCAAGATGATCTGTTCATCCGCTCGGCAACACTGTATTCTTATGGAGTTCTTGGAACGGTTCTCACTCCATGAATGCTTTCTTCTCTTAAGAACTTAGCGACTGCCAAACTTATATATTCACCACCATTATTAGATTTGATGCTCTGACTTTGCAACTTGTATCATATTCCACCACAGCCTTCCAATATTTGAATGTCTCAAAAATATCATACTTCTCTTTAATAGGAAACACCTTAGTCTTACTCGTAGAATTATCAATAAAAGTCACAAAGTATTTATTTCCTCCCACTGAAACTTGTTGAGCTGGGTCCCATACATTTATGTGCACCAACTCCAAAAGCTCTACTTTGTGCTTCACACCATCAATCCGAAAACTAACCATTTTTGCTTTCCAAGAACACAATCTTCATAAAAATCCATCTCGAAACTTTTTAAATCGGACAGCAACTCTCGACGATGTAACTCTTTCACACCTTTCTTGTCAAGATGTCCTAATCAGTAATGCCAGAGAGTAGAATCACTTCATGTGGAAGAAGTGGAAGCCGCCAAGTACTCCGAGCTTGCGCTTTTGAGCATATAAAGCGTCCCGACATGCTTTCCCTTAGCAACAACTCATGACCCAGAAGTAATCTTCCATTCTTCATTACCAAAAGAGGTAACATACCCTTCTCGGTCCAACACCTTAGTCGAGATAAGATTTTTCTTCAGTTTCGGAATATGTCGTGTCTCTCGCAACACTAGACAAGCACTGCCATTAGTTTTTACCTTCACAACTCCTTTTCCTTCTACTGGACATTGCTCACCATTACCGACGGTCACATGACCAAAATTACCACTCTCGGACTCAAGTAATTCACATCGTCTAGTTCTGCAATGAAAAGAAGCGCCATAATCTAAGAACCAATCGATAGTATCCACGGCTTCGCAAGTAGACAAGCACAAATTGTTGAACTGGTCGTTGCTTACAATATGTGCACCATCATAATTGGCACCTTACTTCTTCTCATTTTTGTATTGTTCACAATCCGCTCTTCTATGACCTGGTTTGTGACAATGCCAACATTCATTTTTTTTGCCATATTTACTTTTACTCATTGATTTTGATCTCCCGCGCCATCCCCTTCTACTTTTACTCCTGTCTCTACCCTCCACAGCTAGAGCATTAGTGGATGAAGAACTTGAGAAACTTTCTTCTGAAACCTTCCTCCTCATCTTCTCATCCATGATGTAACTCATAGCATCGTCCAAAGTGAGAGATTCTTTCAATGTACCTGAGATAGTTTGTACAGTGGTATTGTAAGAATCTGGTAATGAACATAGGAATAAAAGAGCTTGTAAATTTACATTCAATTTCATCTTTACGCTTTCCAATTGATTTACAACTTGCGTGAAGTTATTCATATGATCAGCAACGGCACCCTTCTTAGATAATTTCATGTTCACTAACTTCCTGTTGGATATATATGCCCTAGAGGCTTGTATTGTATAGGATGCTAGGGATATATATATACGGGACAATCTTGCTCAGTTATATAGCATACTATTTTGGTTTGTCTTTATCTGAACATGTGTATTTGTTTTTCTTACTGCTTTGTATTGCTTATACATATTGATAAAGACTCAATACAGTAGTATACTATTTTGGTATGTCTTTATCTTAACATGAGCATATGTTTTACTTGATATCACATATGGTTGATATATGTTGATAAAACCCGTAGGATTTTGCCTGACTACCAGCATTATGATGGCGATCATACTTGTGGGGGCTGGGTAGTCCATAATCATATCCCTAAATGTCCCAAGGCGTAGGAGTATCGAGACCGGGCATCGATGTTTTAAAGTAGACTTATGTATATGTTTCTAGACCCCGACGAAGGACGGTGGTTGGTCCCATAACCATTGGTGTGATCACCTAAGATTGCATACAGGTGCTCGCTGGGGGTGAGTACACTGGACGAACTCACCGAGAACTTCTAGATGGTATTATACCTATTGTTAGATAGTGGTTCTCAGATGCCATGAGTACAGGTTAGTTTTTAGACCCGAGATCGTCATTTGTCTCGTATGAGTTCCCACTGTACTTAGATCACTACCCTACCATGGTTCTACTGGGTCGTGCAAACAGGTTTTGGTTAGGTATAGTCTCGAGTCACATAGAGGCAGTGAGCGATTGTCAGGGATTTGTCTTTCCTAGTATTAGGATTCGATATCGTACTGTGTCCAGTTGGCCAGAACTATAAGACCTTAGCCAAAGCAGTTGAGATTTACTGATGGTTAGATCAGTAGTTTCTCGAATCGGTCCTGAGCCACATCGACATGACTTATCGGGTTATTAGGGGTCTGACGTTTACCACCCCATAGACCCAGTATACAATACTTTTAGACGAAGAGACTGGACTATACGAAGATTGTTATAGATAGGCTCAGTAGGGGTTCAGATGAGTTTGATCGTCGGCCTTCTTTTTGACAGGTACCTGGCTAGGCGTTACGTACAGCTTGTGCCGCTTACATGCTTGTGGTTAAACCCACTGCCAGCTTACTGTCAAGTCTTCAGAGTCCCACGTAGAGGGTTTTCCTGGTTCAGGCGAAATGATAGAGGACGTATGTTCATACGTGCAGGGTTCTAATTAAATACGTGTACTAGTTGCGCGAAATTTAATCGGACGGTTTGTGATACTAGAGAGCTTAGGATTAAGCCAGTTTATTAAACCACGTATTGATTTAATTCTAGTATCATGTTATTTGATTTATTTATCTCTTGGTATTCATATTTTTGGTATGAATATGGGTATGTATATACAGTTTGGTATTCTTGTATTTATACAAGAATGGCTTCTAGAAGATGGACACCCTATTTAGGTTTTTCTATTTATTAAAAAATAAGAAATGAGGTGGCATGCAAGGTGGTATAAAGATTGTAGAGAGGAATGGGAAAATGAATTATATATCCATTTGTCATTACTATTCAAGTATGGTAGCCATTTTTAATTATGAAATTCTTTTCACAAAAACAAAATGGTTATGATATTTTTCACACTCTAATTCTCATTTTCATGAGCTCATTCTCTTTCCTCTCAAGCTCTCATCATCTTCTACAACCTCAACCCTCTCATATATTGAGAATCATGAGGTTTTAGAGATAGATAAGCTCCATTAATAATCTCTACATCATCTTTATAACCTAGATTAGTAAACTAGGTTATTAAGTTGCTTCATTAATGAAGCCTAACTTGGATTACAAACTCTCGAGTGGGTCATCTCGGATTAAGAAGGCCCTCAAGCAAGTTTGATCTAGGACCTCAAGGAGCACAAGAAGGAAGAGTTTTGAAGCCCGAAAGACAAGAATCTCTTTGGTATAACCTTCTTTCATAGTAGATAAACTCCTTATAGTTGCTAGTTTAGGGTTATGGTTTGATCACTTGGGGTTTTGTTGATTGTGTTTGCTCAAAATTTGATTTTTGTGCATTCCGCCTCTCTAATTTCTTTGTAGAGTGAGCACAATGAACTAGCATGATATTAGATCCACTCCATAAGCCTTAACTATTTTGTTACGACGTTTAAATTCTTCCGTTTTCGTCGCGCAAAAACAGCCGACCAAAACACTCCCAAAATTTCAAGTTTTAAGATGTTTGCACTCCCCACGGGGTCACGGTTTAGACTGAGAAGTTATGGGGAGTTGCGTAGGTACCCCAGGGTTTGCCTCAGGGGGTCGAAGGTCTGGCCCACTGCTTGACACCACCATGAGGTGGCCTTGGGGGGTGGGGACCCGAGCCCTACCCCAAAAGGGTAGGCTCAGGTCTGCCACCCCTTTAGGGCCACCTCATGAGGTGGCCCCTAGGGGGTGGTACCCGCCCTAGGCTCCCCGGACGAACGTTAATTTTGGGTAATTCACTCTCACGAAGGTTTGGGTGAGTTTTGAGTTCGTTTCGACTCCTGGATTGTCTTAAAATGATGGAATTTTGGGGTTTTGGTGCACTATTTTTCGGTTTTGGAAAAAAATTGATGTGTTTGCTAATTGTGCATGGAATTCTAATGTCATGGCATTCGTTACATGCTTAAGTGTTGTGCATATATGTGTTGTGAACGTCTTCTAATCACTATACGTCAATTAGAAGGGTTACACGCATCTTGTTGTTGCGATGTTTATCTCTGTGATGATTTCGACGGATTGTCGTATTGGATAGCCTTTCATGTGATGTTGGTTATACAGTTTTATATCATTTATATATTCATTATTGCGGGGTGAGCGTCCGACATGTGGACTACCATTTCTGCCTGTTGGTATATTTTTTTATTGGGACACAGCCGTGTTGAGGTCAATGTCATCGTTGTATATTATTTCATTTCTGTACTAGGATAAACCCATGGAAAAGTGCTCGAATAGCCAGGTTCTAGAGTGTGCTAGGTGTTCATCTCGCAGTAGCGATTTTGACCCGCCTCGCTCTAGAATTGGCGGGCTATTCGTCGCACTTGTAGGGATTTTAGGATGACCCATGTGGAGTGCTCAAGTTACCAGATTCCATGAAGTGCCGGGTGGCCCACTCATGACCTAGACTGCGGGTTGCCTCACTTTTGGAATTGGCGGATAGCTTGCCGCGCTCGTAGGGGTCTTGGTTCTGCATTGTATGGGCTATTAACACGACTGGGGAATGTCGAGTTTCATTTGCGGCTCAAATGAAACACGGGGCTCCTAGATTATCCTCTATTCTATATTTCTTATCGCTTCTCTGTGATGTTGCATATATCATGTCTGTGACAAATGGTTATATATATATATATAAATATAAATAAATGTTGTATTTGTTTTGCATCCGCGCTACCCCTTCTCCCTTCTATCGTTAGTTAAGTAACCTAACGGTGCATGATGTGGCCCTATGGCGAATGCTGATGACATATACGTACATTCTATTTTCAATCTTTTCTGGTGTGATAAGTATTAATTGATGGTACCACATTAATTTTGATTAGTGCGAAACCTAATAAGATGTTGTCGGAACCATTTTTCAAAAAACTATAACCGTATTCTTTTGTTTTGCATAGAGGTATTCGGTCAGGAATATCCCGCACCTCATTCGAAGAGGCAAGAGCCTAGATCCCTTCACGGGGAGTGATCTCTTGATCAAAAGTTTGTGTTACTATAGATTATTCGGTTTTCTTCAAAACCACTCGTTTTAAAAACTGAGCATAAACTACTCCCTTTCAAAACCACTCGGTTCCTTCAAAGATATCAAATTCATTACGTTAAAGGTTTTCGCTAAAAGCCAGCCGTAGCCATCCGTCATTTCTTACAAGAATTACTTAGTATTCGTGCTGCGTATGTTGACTGTGTCAAGGCGTAGTGTAACGACCGTAAAAGTCCTATAGACTTTTATTGATCCAATGTCAATAAAAGAGTGTATTTCTGTCCTGGTTTCGAGTTATGAGTTATTTTTGATAATTTATGTATAAGAAACTCCTTATAGCTCATTGGTTAAGTCTCTACACTGCTGTCTCATAGCCTATAAGTTCGAATCCTATCAGTTCCAATTATTTTTAATATTTTTCTTTTAATTTTTTTCGGAAGCCTAAGAGTTGCACGTGCATTACACGGAGAAACAAAGAGTTGCAAATAAATCAAACAATAAAAATGAAACATAAATAACCAAATGAAGGCACTGCACGAACTCCGAGACCCCACTCTTTGTTTCGACTGCTGGTTTTTTTGTTTTGACCGCTACCAGCGGGTGGAATAGCCTCAAATCCCCCCATTTTTTGTCTGTGCATCCTTTCAGCTCCCCACTCCTCCTTTTTCCTATTTGATTTTCCTACAATTAACCACAGAACCTTAGACCCTTCATCTACACTTTTACCCTCACTTTTAATACATTTTATTACCTTTTTAATTTCCTCTACACATATATTTTTCTCTATAAATACCAAGCATATTCCCAAGTTCTTCTCACAAAACTATACTGAAATTGTTCCTCTCAAATACCCTTAAGTTCATCTCTCTCAAGATCAAGGTGAAGGCAAACTCTCGGATTCGAAGCACTCAAAAATCCTTCCAAGATTCCTCCAATGCTACACAAAATGCGTAGGGGACGTCGGTAGATCAAACTACCCTCTAGTCGCATTCACGGTCTCAGTTCTACAAACCGAGGACTCTACTTTCTTTCTCATTCGTACGAGTACGAATACGCAGCTGTAAGTCCTTTCATTCTCTTTACTTTCCCTCTTTTATCCTCACTTCTACTTTTACATGTCACCACTCCGCATCACCTGTAACTACGTTAATTCCCCCTCTACTTCTTTCTCCTTTTGATTCTCCTTATATATCGACGCGAAAGAATACGGTATTATAAATAAGTTTAATAAAAAAATAATATATTCATTGTAATTCGACATGTTCATCATAAATTTCATGCCATGATATCTAGAAAATACGAATTTACAACTCTATCCATGTCACACAATTTTTTATATGATGTTTATTATGTTGAATAATCTGTAGATTACAAATAACGAATACATACCATGAACTTTAAAAAATACCCTTCTACCGATATCTAGAATTTATACCTATAGAAAATTCACGGGGTAACGACCTACCCCACTCACAACATTATGGTTTCATAACACGATATTTTGGTTAAGTTTCATTTAGAAGAAACAATTTACATTAAAATACCATCACTTTTATAAAATGTTATATCGCTATTTTTAAATTCTTTGCAATTGCACCTCTACAACCCTTTTAGGGGAACCTATATATAGATGGCGTGGGTCATCGCACGTCCTTGGAATAGTAGAGTGAGATACAGAGCTCCTCACGGAGAATTCGATTTCGAAAGGAAATAAAAATACGGTTTTTAAGAAATACGATCTTTGCTAAACAAAAAAACAAATATAAAACTATGAATCTGTATTTTCAATAAAAATAAATTATGAAACTATATTTTTAAAATGAAAGAGTAGAATTTTAATAAAATACCACCAAGTTTCCAAAAGTATTTTTCATAAAAATACCATAAACTTTTAAAAGCTAGATTTTATCACTAAAATACCACAACAATTAAAATATATGTTCATGAAAACCCTAAATATTATAAATCATTCTTGAGCTTTATTTTTAAACAATATTAAAGTAATTTTCATAAACCCCCCCTCGTGATATGCAAACAGTTTATCTACAATGGAAACAATCTATAATAAATATTTAAGAACTCTAAATTAATATAGGCTTAAGCGGTATCATTTCTTTTGAGCCCCGGTGAGCCAGACAAAGTGAGTGCTTGCCTATTCAGGTTAGACAAGTTTAACGGAGTTATCAATAGCAATTGTCTTGGAAAAAGACACAAATCCCGTCGTCCATATGCAGCAGTTCCCCGATTACTCCCGAACTTAAGAAATTCAAGAGCTAAATTTTTTCATAAGATATTCACTCTAACTTGAATACAAACTCAATCAGGATCCAAACTTTAACATAAACTTGAACCCTTGATCAGGAACCAGAACACTTGAACTTGAATATCCCAAAACTTGAATACTAGAATACCATGACTTGACATGAACTTAACATGAATACCAGAACATAATGGATAGTCTTGAAACTGACTTGACTTGAACCATGAATACATCTTGACATGAATACATGAACACTTAACACGAATACTTGACATTGACATAAACTCAATCTTGCAACTTAATGTATTCATGGATTTGAGCAAGGCTGGTAATTTTAACTATAATTTAGGATACACGGGATGTTGGGGTAGTTCAAGTATGAATCCAATGAAATCTTAGGAGTCCCCCTAGATCATGAATCCATATCTACTAACACAAGCAAGCTATCATGAGGGTCCGTGTTTCCTTACTCCTGGATTATAGCCTGTTGAGTTTGGAATACTTCAACACCAGATTGAAGTCCCGTTACTAACACTTGAATTGGGCATTTGGTTCCTTACCCCTAAATTACAGCCTGTTGGGTTCGAGAACACTTTTGAGATTGGTTGACATTCATTTTTAAACTTACGTTAAATTAGTTTACTCATGTAGAGATCTTTTAGGATAGTTACATGCACTTCACGTTCACTATACCTACACTATACGGCCATGCTATACTATACCTATGTTACTTTGCCATGATATATAGAACTGTATGTTAAATAGAATTACCATGCTTACATTAAATGCTATATCTTATAGTCCATTGCTTCATGATATCCAATTTTCTTTATCATTATACTTTTATACTTCACACCCTTTTTCTTGGGGACTTACCGAGCGAAAGTTCGCTGACGGACATTCCACCTACCTTTGTTTCTTGGAATGTTCATCAGATACTGTAGAGACTGAAGAGGTAGACACCACAGAGAAGGAACACAATCAGATCGCGACTTAGGTCTAGACTAGTTATCCTTTTTTTCAGTTTATGCATGCTACCTGTTTAGGCATTTTTGTTCTTGTAGTTTCCTTTTCAGTTGAACTCATGTATTGTAATTGTATCAAGTTTGAATATAAATAAAGTTGTTGAAATTTAAATCTCATGTTAATTTCTTTTCATTTTATATTGCTTATTTTACGCTTAGCGTATTTACTCCGGGAAGTGACCTTCTCAAAATAAATACGTCGCAGGCTTGTCACGTGCCTGCTTCCGTCTTTTAGGAAGCGGGGCATGACACGTAGTATACGGTAGCTAAGTGGTGCTTGTTTGCAGCATATTATGCGATTGGTTAGGACAGTCGTATAGCCATTTTGACCGTGTCAAGGGTCATACAGGTGGGTCTAATGCAATTTAGGACAATGACGGGTTGAACTTGACTAGTGACTTATGATATGTTGATCGTTTTAAGGTCATAAGCCATTAGTGGTAAAAACCACACCGGGAGTTTCAAATATACAGGAAACTTGCTAGTGTTGCATATCTTCTGGAGTGTAGTGACTAGAGTGGCTTCCATCTAGGTTATCACACGATGATAATTGGGATCCGATCCCACTGATGAGTAGGATTACTCTTGGGAGATATTTTTCACTTCACAATTAGCTAACCTATTAGGTGTCTAGAAAGATATTAGCGAGTCTACGCCTCTGCGGAAACGATGTTTATTTTAATTAGGTCCGTCCGAGAATACGGGGAACCTCCCTCAGAGTACCAACACCTATCTGGTTGAACAGTTAGCGAACTTGTAAAGTATAAATGATCCCGACTAGTTCTCCTTTTAAGGTTTGGAGGAGAATTCAGGGAAACAGTGGAACCATCCTGATTAGATAAATTAATAACCAATGTAATCTTGCAAGAGCACATGCTGAGTGTTTCTTTTCTCTCTCTCCAGATAGCAACCATGTCACACCCTAATCAAGATAATGAACCGTATGACTTGACCGAATCGGCTTATTACACTGTGCTGGGAAACGTCGGTTCGGCTCTAACTTATGACAACTGTCACGGGTATGAGCAAAGAAAAGAGGACTGTAAGAAATTCCATTTGACCCTAATGAAGGAGTAGCATTCTAATGTATCTTCTTCAGGTGTATTTGTTATTGAGAACTGTTTTTCGGTCAGCCCTTCCTCCTGGGTACTAGATACCGGATCAGGATCTCATATCTGTAATTTATTACAGGGACTGAGAAAAAATAGGATGGTTGGACCGGTGACATGTCCATAAGAGTAGGGAACGGAGCACAAGTTGATGTTACTGAATATTACCTAGTATTGCCAAGCGGCAATACCATGATTTTGAACAACTGCTACTATATACCATCCATGCTTTGCAACATCATATCGGTTTCTTTACTTGATAAAGATGGATATAAGTTTATTCTAGATAGAAATATCATGAACATTTACCTAAATTAGGTATTAGTTGCAGAAGGTATATTATGCAATGGTATCAATGTTCTCAATCAAAACACAGTTTTCAATATACAAAACACACGTAAGAGGAAGAGTTCAGAAGTGAACGAAGCCTACTTGTGGCATTCTAGACTTGGTCACATTAATGAGAAAGACTAGCTAAGTTGCATAAGGATGGATATTTTGATCCGTTCGAATTTTCATCATATGAAACTTATCAGTCTTGTCTCAAAGGAAAGTTGACCAAAGCTCCGTTTACGGGACACAGAGAAATAGATACAGAGCTATTGGGACTCATACATAGTGATGTAAGTGGTCCAATGTTTTCGCATGCAAGAGGTGGGTTCTCGTACTTCATTACATTCACTGATGATCTCTCTAGGTTCGGATATGTATTTATCATGAAACACAAATCTGAAGCTTTTATGAACTTCGAAGGATATAAAAGCGAAATAGAGAACCAGACAGGAAAAAGTATCAATATCCTTCGATCTGATAGAGAATAGGAGTACTTGAGTACAGAATTCCATGACTTTATAAAAGAGAATGATATTCTCTCTTAACTTACTCCTCCGTATACATCACAGCACAACGATGTATCGGGGCAGAGGAATCATACTCTATTGGATATGGTTCGCTCCATGATGAGTAATACCTAGTTACCTCTTTCATTCTGGGGATATGCGCTTAAGACAGCAGCATATCTATTGAATCAAGTTCCTTCTAAATCCGTACTTAAAACTCTATATGAAATATGGAGTGGTAAGAGTCTGCATCTTAAACGTATTAAGATATGAGATTGTTCTGCTTATGTTAAAAAGCAGAACCCAGATAAACTCGAGGCACGATCAGTTTTATGTAAGTTTATGAGATATCCAAAGCATTTGAATTGATATCTATTCTACCACGCAGAGGAACAAAGGATTATTGTTTCTCGGAATGCCAAATTTTTAGAACGGCAGTTTCTTGCAAAATAAACCAGTGAGAGAGTGGTAGAACTGGAAGAAACTCCTAAAACACAAACTACAACTAAGAATTTGGAGGAACCTCAGGATTCGATAGTCATCGATGGACCTCAGCCACTCAGCAGATCTAGTTGGATTTTTCATCTGCCCGAAAGATATTACGGTTTTCTCATAGAAGAGGATCGAGAGGATTACATCTTGGAAGAAGATGATCCTTGTTCTCCGCCGAAAACCAGGAAGACAAACGTCTTGCATAAATTTAGGGGCAGATGCTATTTGGTTTTATCCGTCCACCTCTCTGAAGATACTAAGTTGATTTATGGCACCGTGTATCGGAGGTTTAGACAGATGCGTACGTTGTATCATACTTCGTCAGATCCCCCCTCGTGTATGAGGGTTTTTTGATTGTGGGGACGCTCTTCCCTGCAGGCGCAAGCCCCTGCAGTTTATTATGCTACCGTATCGCGGTAACCACTTTCTCCTTCTCCAGATGGTCACTTCGTGTCATGTGTGTTTGTTTTATTTTTGGTTGCTCGTGGATTGTATACGAAGACTAATTTATGTTGTCGCCCGTAGGGCATGGATTAGTCCAAATCCGTATTTTCTTAGATTTGGGTTTGATTTGGTTTAAGGATCGTTAATCTTGTTTCAGATTAAGATCAACTTAAACGTTTGTTGAGGATACGTTAGTCTAATTTTAGACTAAGATCTACTCAACGGGATTTTAGATCTTTTAGATCCAACGAAAGAGTATTTAGACTTTATCATTTTAGTTTAGGGACATTGCGGTCCATTGGGTTTAAGGACATCGCAGTCCATGGAGTTTAAAGACATCATAGTCTAGTTTAAAGACATCATAGTCTGTGGGGTTTAAAAACATCATAGTCTGTAAAGTTTCTGGTTGTCGGGACCCACCACCTCTCTGAAGACGTTGAAGAATTACAACGACACATATCTGAGGTGTGAAGACATGTACCTTTTAACCAATGTCCCGACTGGGGGAATGGGATGAACATCAGTTTAGATGCCGTTTGTTGGAAGCTTATTAGCTGTCTTTGGGGCTGAGATCGGTTTTGGAGACCCTAAGCATGAGAGGCTCAATTGACGGTGCTTGGAAATTTGGTCTGAGTCTGGCTAATATTAGCCTTTCATAGTGTTCAACACCAGTATATATTCAGTGTTCACGTGCTCTCACGTGAGGTGTTCAAAATAGTGTTAAACACTAAAATTCAAAGGCGCTCACATGGGGTCATGTGAGGCGCTTGAAGTAGTATTAAACTTTAAGAATTTGAGGCGCTGCTTCTGCGGGTTTATTCTTTTGTTCTTTTCCGAGCGTTAAGCGCTATTGGGTCACGTGAGATCACGTGAGGCGCCCCAAAAGTGGAAACTGCCTTTGATTTATTCCCTTTTTGCTTTGTAATTGCCAAGTACTACTATGGGGTCACGTGAGCCAATCCCTTTTATTCCTCAAAGGCGCTCACGTGGGAGCACGTGATCGGTTGTTGTCATGTTGGGTACCAATCCTTTTACGTGCATAGAGATCCTGAGTTTCGAGACTTTCAAGCCCATTGTTTTTTAAGAATTTAATTCTTAGGACTTAGTTTTTCTCTTAGGTTTGGGATCTGTATGACAAAATTTTCCCGATGAGAATTAAATTTTCAACTTGTGGGGAGATCTGCTTCTGCAGATCCTTTATCATAAGGGAGAACTAAGTTCTCATATGAAGGGTTAAACCCTTGTTTCCATCAGAGAAATTAAATTCCTAGGAATTAGACCTGCATACTTTTATGAGAGAATTAAATTCTCTGAACTTAGATCTCCCTCTAGATTTCGGATTTGCATGGCGAAATCTCCCCGATGAGAATTAAATTCTCAACTTGTGGGGAGATCTGCTTCTGCTGATCTTAACCAGAGGAAGAACTAAGTTCTTTTTTAAAAGAGTTAAACTCTTATGAAGGTGAAAAAGAGGATGGGATCTTCTCCGAGTTTTGTTCCTTCTCTTACCTCATATTTTTCTTTTTTGTTTTCTCCTTTTTAACTTCAAATTTGGGAGGGGTTCTCTCTTTGTAAGACTTGAAGTCTTGGGTCATTTATATAGGGGAGGCTGATTTGTTAAATCAGTTAAGGAAATCTTTCTCTGATTGATCTGAGGAAGTTTCCCCACCATTGGATCTTTGATCCTAGGGCTTCTGTTTTACAGAAGACAATCTTCTTGTTTTTAACAAGATTGGGAAAATATTTTCCCATACAGAAATTATTCTTTAAATTGGTGATTTTTAATCACCATTGGATTTTTGATCCAACGGTGCTCTACTTTATAGAGTGCTATCTTTCTTGTTTAGAAACATCCAAGGAAATATTTTCCAAAATAGTGCTTTTGATCCCTTTGTTTAGAATTTATCTATCTGTTCAGAAGGCATAGGAGCCATCACATGTACCACGTGACACCTCACAGAATTAATTTAGTTTGCAGGGGTCCATACAGAGGGAAGGCATCACGTGGTAACACGTGAGCTTCTTTGTTCTTTGTTTGTTTTATAACTGAGTCCCGCACGTTTTGTGTGAAAGACAATCACGTGCTTGCACGTGAGGCTTTAGTTGCCACCTACTAAACATAGCCGCTTACTCTACATACAGATGCATCATGTGCTTGCACGTGATGCTCTACTAGCGGGAACTTTTCCTTTTCCCTTTCTGAGTCTCTTTGTAGGGGATTGATGATCACGTGCTTACACGTGATGCTTCCATTAGTGGGGAATTTTCCCCTTCCCTTCTTCTTTCTGAATTTTTATAAGGGAACAAATGCCCCCACCGCGTTGTTCTCACGTGGGTCACACTTGAGTGCAACGCTGTCACCTTTACAGCCGTTGGATCTGCCTAGAGAACGGGGAAGATAATCCGTTTCCCATCATGTCTTATAAATGCAGGGGTCTCGTCTTTGCAACGCCTCCGTTCCTTCATCTTCTTCCTTCTTCGCTTCCTTGAGAATTTAATTCTTCTCTTCAGAGCTTAGTTCTCTGTTCATTAAAAATTTCCAGAGTTTAACTCTGCCAAAAAGAACCCTTATTAGGTAAAGCTCTTGATCATCAGAGAACCCCTTCTCTTAAAGAAAGTCTCTAAATTTTCAATCCAACATGAGAGCTTTGCTCTCCTCTAAAACTCATCTCTTAGAGATCCAAAGATGTGATCTTTGAGCAGTAAACCTCCGTATCTCAAGTACCCCCCTCTGAATTTTAAGGATTCTTGGGATTTTTAATTTTCATATATTTTTTATGAGTTCTTGGAATTTAATTCCATCACATAAAAGGAATTTGATTCCTCTGACGAAGAGCTTAGCTTTGAAAGATCAAGGGGACCCTTCGGGAATTTTATTCCCTTGTGTTCTTGAAAATCTTTTCATAGGGTTTTACCCTTATTCGCACAAATTTGAATTTGTCAGGTGTTTAACAGAACTTGTTTTCCCAAGAATTTGTTTGAATTTCAATGTCTGTTTAATGAGGATCTTCTTGATTCTCATAATGATTTCCCTGTCTCATCATTGGTGAGCCGCCATATTGATTTTGTGGGGTCCATGTGTCCCGTAGGCAGTGATCCTAAAAAAACAGACATTTTGTCGTTTTCTTGCAATATATATATATATATATATATATGCTTCATTAAAGGTTTCTCCTTTCCTTGTTTCAGGAATAATGGCTTCTCTTCCCTACTTTCTTTTTACTCGCTCAGACGCTGCTTTTCCATAATCGCCGTCAAACGAAAAAGTAATGGCGATGATCAGGGCCCATGACAGGGACCGTACTAGTTTGCTCTTGTGGGGAACTTGGTATGAGCATATCATCCGGAGTCGCCGCAGCTTTCTTTGTGAAGTGCCAACAGAGCCTCTTCGTCCTATTTTGCCGATGGAGCGTCCGCCGACTGCCTTTGCGGTGGAGGTGGCCGACTGGACTCTTATAGGCCGGCTTGAGCCGTCGACAACTGGGATACCTAACCAGCCTTTGCCGGCCATAGACATCTTAGGGCGTCGCATTTGTCAAGGTGAAGCCCAACCCTTGGGACAAATTTATAATATAGGGCTTACCCCTCGACACCCAACGGGCTATCTTCCCTGGGCTCGATACATTCTATCTGCTCATCGTGCACGATTGAAGAAGGTTGGGCTTTATCAAGCGGTATAGGCGTCCCTCTTCCATTATCAGTCCCCTCATGTCTGGTGGGTCAAAGCTTTCCTGAACCAATGGAATCTTCCCACCAACACTTTCTTGCTAGGGGACCGTGAGGTTTCGATTTCTCTGGAAGAGTTTCGCGAGATTTCTGGATTGCCTGTTAGGGGAGAGCACTATGAAGAGTTGCTGCCTCCCGATGAGTACGTATTCACGACCGTGCCTGCTATACTTGATGGCTTGATGACCGAAAACGCTGTCCGTCATAAGTACCACAGTCTAATCATGACTCTGGGTATTTTCGAGAAGCTGTTCACGGAATCAGAGGAACAGGGTGTCACCTTTAAGAGCTTTATTGCCTACTTCCTTCGTGAAGATGTCTTGTCAAAGGAGGCTCCGAAATTTGCAAATATTAACGACCCCTTTGGGTTTGGGCTGAATAAGCTGCCGGCTAAAGAAGAAGATTTACCGCAGTTTTACATCCCGATCTTATCGGCCGTGTCCTTTGGTTCGATTGCGGTTCCTGGTATGGATGAAGAGACCTTCTTTGTCGATTTCATTAGCCTTTGGCTTAGTTGGTTTGCCATTCCAACGCATCGTCGCTTCATGAGAGCTTCGGTCATCTACTCTGCTCATCGAGTGGCTGAAGGGACGCGACTGGCCATGGGTATTGCGGGGTTATCACACTTATATCATGGGCTGAGCACTGCGGCCAATACTTCGACCCAGGGTGTAGATGTGGTGAGTTTCTCCCTCCACTATTTTAAGTTGTGGATTGAGATGCACGTATTAGGGGCATTCGTAGCGCACCAGAGACCGTATTTCTATGATGTTTACACCTTCCCGCGGTTCATGAGGTTGGTGGAAGCTTCTGCTCCTGATCTAACTCAGTCAGGGGCTCTTTGTGTGTTGCTTAACCCGTATGCTAATGAAGGCGGGATGGTATTCAACGACCGAGCCCTCTCTGCTCCTTCGGGACCTATTCAATAGCTGTTCGATTTATCGAAAGGGGGAGCACCATCCTTGAAGCCTAAGGAAATTATGCACTTGTATTCGATTAGGCCAGATTATTTGGTGTTTCGTCGAAATGATGCGGCTCTTTTCATGCGGTACAATCCGCATCGCTTTGCCCGATAATTGGGTTATAACCAGGGTGTTCCCTTCGAGGCATTTTGGTGGAGCCCAGCTCATCTTTGGGAGTTGTTCGTGACATCACCCATCACTTAATGTGACTGAAAACTGGCTCTCGTTTCGTGATCCCCGAGGTCGATTATATTCCAAGGTGTGTGGGGTCTTATACGGGTTGGTTCGTCATCGAGTTGGTCCAATCATCACTGAGGAGAAGTGGATACTCTTTGGATATAGAGCTTTCACCCTGATCCAAGCCACGGGCATTCCGCCTCGACCACGGACAGTGGTTCGCCCTCCATTGAGGGGTAGCGGTGCCTTACTCATCCCCGAAGCGGCAGATGCGGAGTTGACTCCTCCCACAGTTGGTATGTCAATGCGCACTAGAGCTCAGGCAAAGGCTTCCGATAAGGCACCAGCAGTAGTTTCATCAGTTGCGGCTTCATCAATAGCAGTGTCATCATCGGTAGTCCTGTCAAAAGAGAATACTGGAGACGAGATTGGCCAACGTTGCGCCAAAGCGCCAAGGGGCAGGAAGCGTTCTTCATCTAGTGTTAGCTCCAGCTCAAAACGGAGGAAGAAAATGGTTACCGGTCTGCTCGACCTCTTGCCTAACTCTGAGACTGTTGTCCAAGACGAACCCATATCCATGTAAGAGCCAGATGATGGTCTTCTCTTTCCGGGTTCGTCTGCCAAGGAAGCCGCACAATTGGCTGAGGCTATAAGGCGCTCACAAGACAAAACTGAGAATGTGGGTGTCTCGAAGAAACCTTATTCTCCCATCATAGTCTACGAAGATCCCCATCACTACGGAGGGTACATATGGGTCCCCTGCGATGGGAAGATGAGATAGCCCTCAAGCGGCCTATCTCAGCCGCTTTCGAAGATGAGCTGGCATTGAAGACTGGTGGCCATGAATCTGCATTTGAACCTCGGCGGGCACACTTCTTCAGGAAGGAACGGCGGCTTGAAAAATCCATACTAGAAGCATCCTGGCGCATCGGTACGTGTGCTTTCCGTATTTTTTTGGCAAATAATTTGTATCGCTTTTTATATCTCCTTATCTTTGCGAAAATTTTACAGGGACTTCAGGAATAACAGAGAATTTGAGCTCAAGTCGCGTCCTGACTGTGGACTCTGTAAATGTCTCCGATGAGGCCCTAGTAGGTGCGGAGGAGGTCGTACAGCCGCTATTCCTACTGTGGAGCTTCCACTGGTAGCCTCCATTCCTCCAGTGTCTATTATTCCAGTAGAGGTGACTTCATCGACCTCAGTTCCCATGGACATCTCTAAAGACACACCGAAGGGTGTAGAAGAGGTTATCGGAGCCGTTAGTCCTGTCTTGGAGCTCCCGATGGCGACTGTTGTTCCTCAATTGGAAGCTGCCTCACTGGCCCATATCCCCAACCATGTCCCCGAGGGTGTGGAGGAGCCTGCCGAGGCTGCTGTCCTTCCGGTTCAAGGCGGGAAGAGCATCACAAGTAATCTTCTATACTTTGTTTTTAGTAGCCTTTCCATTATCTGAACCTTTCCTTCCTTTCAGAACTACAGGAATTGGCTGCTTCTATTGTGGACCTATCTCCCAGGAAGTCCTTCCAGCGCTTACTTGACATAGGTGCTCTACAGGCGATATCCCCGCAAAGCATAATCCTTTCTTCCGGGCAAGGTTGATGTTCTTTGACCCTCCTTTTTTTATTATTATTCTTTATAATAACACCGATATGCGCTCCACAGTTCTAGAGGCTGATGACGAGGTCGAAATCCTCGATGGGCCCGGGGATCTCTCAAACCCTCCTTGCATGACTGCGGGTAAGTTAGGCTTTTATCTTTGGCATTGATTCACCTTATTTCATGTTTGTGGCTCTCACTGACTGTTCACAAACCTTGACAGCTCTGCCAACCCTAACTCCGTTGGAATCTCGGATCTTCATGCCACTGGGTCCCTATGCCCGGCGTGCGTCTGAAAGGATGGCGAGGCAAAGCATCCACTCCCTGATGGCTCTCATTGAAGACCTTCGCGCTGGTACCTCTGTCCCGGCCGTAGAATTTGCTGTCGAAGCCAATGCTTCCTTATCCATCCTCTCCACCTATCATGATGAAGCATTGGTACGCGTCTGGGTTGAGTATTGTCGTAGAGTGGAGGCTTGCTTACATAATCTCGAGTGTATCCGCCTTCCTTCCGAGCTCTTAACTGCCAAGGTGAGCCTGCAGGGGTGGATTGAGCGGTGTGCCGATATTCTACAGTCCTGCGTAAAGAGGCTCAACCGGAAATTTTCGGAGAGGGAGCTAGCTTCAAATGCTTTGGGGGAACTTCAAGCTCAACTCACTGCTAAGACAATTCGTGCGTACGAACTTTGGCAGGTGCTTCAAGAAGCTATCACGGAGGTGGTAGCTCTTGATAAAGCCGTTATTTTTTCCCGCGAGATGGTTGAAGCTCACAAAGTAGCTGAAAGGGAGCTAGAGAGCCGGCTCGCCTCGTACCAGGCTCAACAGTCTCAGGCGGAGACCGGTCTTGTGGCTATAATGAAACTTGAAGCTGAGGCCCTGTGGAAGAATAACGAATTGACGAACTTATTGCATCGTCCGCCGGCCTGAAGATATATATGTTTTTTTTTGTATTCTCCTTTTGTACTTACTCCTGAATGAGAGTATTTTTTTGATTCTTTTATAGATTGTACTTTGTATTCATTTGGATATTTGAATAAAAGACATATTTTGTTTCATGGTGGTGTGTCCTTTTTAGCAAATGCATTTTGTAGATAATCTATCTTGATCTCTTCGCAGGACAGCGACGGCTTAAGAAACAGGTTCAGATCTGCTGCCTAAGACTTCTCAACTTTATGAGCCGTGAGGGTCTCATAAATACTTTTCTCTCTATGAGTCGAGAGGATCCCGTAGGTATATTTTCTCCTTAGGAATCGTGAGGATTCCTAAGTGTGTACTTTCTCTCGAGAGTCGTAAGGATCTCACAAGAGAAATTTTCCCCTTTACGAGTCAAGAGGATTCGTAAATGGTTGTTTCCCTCCTTATCAAGATTCGACTTTGGAGAGTGTGGCCCGTGGATAGTCCAACTTGACCTCCTTGTAAAGCAGTGATGGCTTAGGAGACAGGGTTAGGATCTGCCACCTAAGACTTTTCAACTTTATGAGCCATGAGGGTCTCATAAAGACTTTTCTCCCTACTGGTTGAGAGGATCCCGTAGGTGTATTTTCTCCTTAGGAATCGTGAGGATCCCTAAGTGTGCTTTCTCTCGAGAGTCGTAAGGATCTCACAAGAGAATTTTCTCCCTTACAAGTTGAGAGAACTCGTAAGTGGTTGATGAGTTGATTTGTTCCCGAGTCGAAGCGTTGCTTCGACGGGGAGGTCGAGGGTTGAATTTCTCCGTTTTCTACGGTGTGGGGATCGACTTTCTCCGTTTTCTACGGTGTCGGGGTTGACTTTCTCCGTTTTCTATGGTGTCGGGATCGACTTTATCCGTTTTCTACGGTGTCGGGGTTGACTTTCTCCGTTTTCTACGGTGTCGGGATTTACTTTCTCCATTTTCTATGGTGTCAGGATCGACTTTCTCCATTTTCTACGGTATCGGGGTCAACTTTCTCCGTTTTCTACGGTGTCGGGATCGACTTTCTCCGTTTTCTACGGTTTTGGGATCGACTTTCTCCGTTTTCTACGATGTCAGGATTGAATTTCTCCATTTTCTACGGTGTCAGGGTGGACTTTCTCCGTTTTTTATGGCGTCGGGATCAACTTTCTCCTTTTTCTACGGCGTCGGGATCGACTTTCTCCATTTTCTACGGCGTCGGGATCGACTTTCTCCATTTTCTACGGCGTCGGGATCGACTTTCTCCGTTTTCTACGGCGTCGGGATCGTCCTTATCCGTTTTCTATGGTGTCGGGATCAACTTTCTCCATTTTCTACGGTGTCTGGGTCGACTTTCTCCGTTTTCTACGATGTCGGGATCGACTTTCTCCGTTTTCTACGGTGTCGGGATCGACTTTCTCCGTTTTCTATGGTGTCAGGGTTGACTCTAAGTTGTCTGTGAACCACAGAGTCTTGGAACTGGGGGCTTTGCCGTGGCTCCGATTGGTAGTGTCGCGTCCATGTCCTGCTGGCAGGAGGAGGAACGCCGTTGCTGGTCTTCTGGGATGCAGATATTGCCGCTGAGACCTGACTCTCCCTTTGATAGAGTTTGTTGGGACATGTGGTTCCCTTTTCGTTTATGCCCATAGATTGAATATGGGGGTCAGTATGGACTTACCTGCAGGGCAAAAGTTTCATTTTATATGTATTTTTTGTTTTCTTTCCGTGATGCTCTATCATTTCAGCTTTTTGTATCGCGAAAGTCGCGATTGCCCAATCATTTCGGATATTTTTCACGGTGCCCAATCATTTTGGCTGTTTTTTTACTCGCTGCTTTTTATTGCGAGTTGCCCAATCATTTCGGCTATTTTTGTATGCATATATTTTACTTGCTGATTTTGTTGCAAGTTGCCCCATCATTTCGGCTATTTCTTATGCATTTTTGGCTCACTGACTTTTCGCCGCGAGTATGGAACTTGGGATCTAATACCAATCTTAGCATCAGCATCGCTGTGACTGGAATATTGCCAGGAGCGAATCATCATTTGCCGCGAAAGGACTCGGAATTTGTTACCGATTTAGGCATCAGTATCGCTACAACTGGGATATTGCCAGGAGCGAATCATCATCTGCCTTTGTCGGTTCGAACAAAGGTGGCTTAACAAACAGGGTTAAGATCCTATCGATTAAGGCTTTTGACTTCATGAGCCGTAAGGGTCTCATAAAGGTGTTTCTCCCTACGAGTCGTGAGGACCTCGTAGGTTTCTTTTCTCCTTAGGAATCGTGAGGATTGCCAAGTGTATGTTCTCTTGTAAGTCGTAAGGATCTTGCAAGAGTGTTTTCTCCTTATAAATCGAGAGGATCTATAAGTGTTTGTTCATCAAATGAAAGCATTCCTCGTCGTTGGTGGGACTCGGCAAGAAAATGATTATTTGTGCTCGTAGATTGTATAGAAGGGTCAGTATTAAACCGCTTGTAGGGAAATCTGGGAAAGATGATGGCTTAAGAACAGGTTCAAATCCCTGTAGCTTAAGGATTTTGAATCCTATGAGCCATGAGGGTCTCATAAGAGGTTTCTCCTTTCGAGTCGTGAGGATCTCGTAAGTGTAATTTCTCCTTAGGAATAGTAGGGATCCCTAAGTGTGTTGCTCCCTTGTGAGTCGTAAGGATCTTACACAGGTGTTTTCTCCTTACAAGGTCGAGAGGACCTCGCAAGTGTGCACGAGTTTTTTTTACGAGCCTGCGCCCTCTCGGGTTTTCACAAACTCGCCGGTTGCCCTGCTGTTTTTACTCACGGAGCCCTTTCAGGTTTTCAGCCGTGCCCATTTTGCTTGTGGACGTACCGTTTTTTTACGAGTCTGCGCCTTTTCGGGTTTTCACAAACATCGCCGGTAGCCTTGCTGTTTTTACTCACGGAGCCCTTTCGAGTTTTTCATCCGTGCCCATTTTTCTTGTGGACGTACCGTTTTTTTAACATGTCGGCCTGGGGATGCCGGGGGCTTATAGTAGTTTAAAGACGTTTCGTTCAGGCATAGTGTTTTTTCAAGAACCGACCATTTATTGGCCTGAAGGGTCTTTCGCCATGCATATTGACGAGCAAGTAAGCCGCACCTTGGTAGACCTTATCTATGATGTACGGGCCCTCATAGTTCGGCTCGAATTTCCCACGTTTGGCACGATTGAGGATCATAGGTCTCTTGACCACTATCACGAGTTCGCCTTGTCGAAATGTCTTGGACATAGTCAATCTCTTGTATGAGCGCGTCATCTTCGCTTTGTAAGCCTCCAAGTTTTGCTGCGCCATGAGCCAAGTTTCATCGAGGGCGTCGAGCTTATCGAGCCGAAGATGAGCATTCTCTTCGTCTGTTAGCTCGTAATGAACCGCTACTTGTAGGGAGGGTAACTCTATCTCCAAGGAGAGTACTGCTTCAGCGCCGAATACCAATGCATATGGCGTTGTGTTTGTGGCCGTTTTGAACGTGGTTCGATACGCCCAGAGACCTTCATGCAATCTCTCGTGCCAGTCCTTCTTATTTTTGGACACCGTCTTCTTCATGATCTTTGTTATGGTCTTGTTGAAAGTCTCAGCTAGGTCGTTAGCTCGGGGATTATAGACCGAAGAGTATCTCCAGTCTATATTATGCTGCTGTGCGAAGCGGCTGATTTTGTGACTTCTGTAAGTTGGCCTGTTATCGGAGATAATTCGTCGCGGAGTGCCGAACCGATATATGACATGTGTCTTGAAGAAATGGAGAATATTCTCCATCTTCACTTCTCTTAGCGGTACTGCTTCTGCCTACTTGGAGAAGTAATCAGTTGTCGCCAGTATGAACCGATGTCCTTTGGACGATACTGGTTCTATAGGCCCAATTATATCAGTTCCCATATTTTGAACGGCCAACTAGCTACTGTTGGGTATAACGGGTTTGGATGCTGGTGGATGAAGTCTCCGTGAATTTGGCACAAGTGGCACTGCTTTGCATATTCGAGGCAGTTTTGGATCATTGTGGGCCAATAGTAGCCCATCCTTTTGATCTTCAGTTTCATCCTTGGCCCGGCTTGATGAGAACCGCAGAGTCCGTCATGAGTCTCTTGGACGACTCTCCTTGCTTCTTCCGGTCCCAGGCATCTTAGCCACAGGGAGTTGAACGATCTCTTATACAGAGTATCATCGACGATGGCGAAAGATAGAGCTCGTTTCATGAGCTGATGTCTTGAGGACTCATTTTCAGGTGTTTGACGGGATTTGAAGTAGTCTATAAAGACTTCTCTCCAATTCTTGGCCTTTTCCTGGTCCTCTATTTGTAGTGCTGTTTGCTCGGTTGCTTCCTTTTCTTCAAATGACTTCGAAGATATTTCTGCCGGCGCAAGAACCCGACGGCTTTGTATTACTATCCTCACGTCATCGAGGTTTTCGTCATCCAGTTCTTTGGCGAGTTTGGCTAATGCATCAGCCTTGCTATTCTCCACTCGCGGTATGCTTTCCAGGGCGTATGAAGGGATTTGAGTTAGAAATTGTTGCACTCTTTTGCCATATTTTACCAACTCCAGTTTGCACATTTGATAGTCGCCGTTTACTTGACTAACGACCAACTGGGAGTCTTCGTATATAAGGAGGTTTTCGATTCCCATGTCGACAGCGATCTCAAGACCTGCTATCAAAGCTTTATATTCTGCCTCATTGTTTGTCCTCGGCTCTGTCAAGGAAAAGGCAAAGCGCATTATCCCTCCTAGCAGAGTCACGAAGATAAGGCCTACCCCCGATTTGATTATAGGGGTTTTGTGCTTTCGCTTCTTCATGGAAGATGACCCATCAAAGTAGAGTTCTCATCGGGTATCACTCCTTCCTCTCTCCCTGTCGATCGTATCAAACACGTGCTTGTCCGGCAGTTCACAATTTAAGGGTGAGTCGGCAGGTATCGGATTCTCGGCGAGGAAGTCGGCGATGGCCTGGCCTTTCGCTGCTTTGAGGGGTCGATAGATTATCGAGAAATCCATCAAGAGGAGGGCCCATTAGCGAGTCATCCTGTTAGTATGGCTCTTGACATCAAATATTTGAGAAGATCCACCTTTGATATGAGATGGACCTCATGCGCCAAAGCATAGTGTCTGAGCTTCATTATCGCGAAGATTAACTCCAGGAAGTGTTTTTCGATGGGGAGTAGTTATTTTCTGCCCCCAGTAGAACTCGACTCAAATAGTAGAGGGCTATCTCTTTCCTTTGGTCATTCTCCTGTTCCCATAACACGCCTAAAGAACCTTCAATGGCTGTTGTGTACAGGATGATGGGCTTTCCTTTTACTGGAGCGGTCAGTACCGGCGGATTCTGCAGGTATTGCTTGATTTCGTCCAGTGCGCTTTGGCATTTGCGATCCCAGACGAATGGGGTTCCCTTCTTCATCAAGTGACTGTAAGGGCGGCACTTGCCGGAGAGAATGGCTATGAATCGTCGGATATATGCGAGCTTTCCTTGGAGAGACCGCAGTTGCTTGAGAGTTCTTGGCGGAGGAATTTCCATGATTGCCTTGATCTTCGACGGGTCTATCTCGATGCCCCGGTGTCGTACGATGAATCCTAGGAATTTGCCCGAGGAAACTCCGAACGCGCATTTCAGAGGGTTCGTCTTCAGGTTGTATTTCCGAAGGCGCTGAAACACGATCTTCAGATGCTCCCAATGCTCCTCGTACGACTTGCTTTTTACAACGAGGTCATCGATATAGAATTCGACGATTTCATGTATGAGGTCATCGAAAATCTTTGTCATGGCCCTCTGATAGGTAGCGCCGGCATTCTTCAAGCCGAAAGGCATCACTTTGTAACGGAATATTCCCAGGGGAGTCCGGAAAGCGGTATGCTTATGTTCTTCGAGGTGCATCTTTATTTGACTGTACTCGGATGATCCGTCCATGAAGGAGAAGACTTCGTGAGTGGACGTGTTGTCTATCATCAGCTCGGTAACCGGTACGGGAAAATCATCCTTCGGACAAGCTTTGTTGAGATCCCGAAAGTCTTCACAGATGCGCACCGTCCCATTTTTCTTCATCACTGGGACAATGTTGGCGATCCAATCGGGATACTGAACTTCTTGGATAAAGCCGGAGTCGATTAGCTTCTTGACTTCGGCGTTGATGCTCATTTCAAGTTCGAGCCGCATTTTCCTCGGTGCTTGTTTGACTGGCTTGACATCCGGGGATATCGCCAATTTATGCACAGCTATTTCCGGATCTAGCCCCGGCATCTCGGAGTAGTTCCATGCAAAGCAGTCTTTATACTGCATGAGCACGTCTCTTAGCGTATCCACTTGTTCTTTAGACGGCAGCTCATTGATGAACATAGGCCTCAGGTCGTTTGCTGTCCCCAAATCGATTTTCCTTAGGTTGTCCGCAGTAGTATATATTCCATCTTCCAGCTCTTTTGGCCCCGGTGGAAGTTCTGAGATCAACTCATCTTCATCCTCATTTTCGAAGCATCAGGACAGGTCATCCATGTTCTCGGGCACTCCTTCTTCTGATAGCGTTATCACGTGACAGGTATGAGATCATTTCCAAGACCGATGTTGATCTGGTTTTACTCTCTCTATGTATGTTGCTTTTGGAACATGCTTCTGTGGTGGGGTTACCCTCCAACTGCTGGATAGAGCGAACCTGCCTTGCTGATACTGGTCTTCTACCCGGTTTTTTAATGTGAAGCAGTCTTCGAGAGGATGTCCTATCGCTCGGTGATAGGAGCAATAATCTGGATGAGAGACCTCGTCTGCTTGTTCGAGGTGTTTGGACTCCGAGAGCGTAATCATTTGATGTTTCATGACAAGATCGAATATCTTCCTTGTCTTGTCTTGGGGAAAAGAATATGCTCGACCCATCTTCTTTATAAGAGACGAATCCCGGCTACTCAATTCTCGATCGCGTGGCTTCTTGGACCTGCTTTGCCGCTGTCGAACGTTTTTTCCATTCTTTAGATTGTTTTTGCCTCCGTGTCGGGTTTACTGTATGACGGGCTGGCGACGAAGGGCATCGTCATTCTCCGTAGCCTACTGAAGGAGGCGCTGCGTCCTGGCTTTCTCGTAAATGGCCATTTCACGGTTGTGGTCATCCCGGGCCTTTTTACCCGCTTCCCTTATTAGCTTGTTCATATGTTCTTCAAACGGCGGACTTGGCACTTTTACGGCAGGATCTCGTTTTGGTTCAATCGTAGTGTCTTCTAACAGAGCATCTCCTTCTTCATCGAAGTCATGTATAACGCAGCAGCCATGGAATCTCTCCCGTTTCTTGGATCGAACATATCCAAGACCGATCGTTTCCATTCTCTTGTTGGGCAATTTTCGCTGTGTTCCGGGGACGTTCCAGATCCTGTTGTAGAACTAAGCTTGTCGAGCAGTCTGTTTGAAGGGTACGACTTAGCGCTTCAATAACCTTTTTAATCCTTCTATGTAATATTTGGGGAGACGGATGGGCTGGAGCCTGTCAAGCGTAGAATCGGCACCATGCCAGATTTCTTTCTCCATTTTGGTTTCCGTGGATCGATAAAAGAGGATCGCCTTTTCATCTTTCCGCCTGGAAGGGATGTAGAACGTCTGCAGTTCTTGCACACTATAGGTATCAAGTGCGTCGAGCTCTTTGTAGTGCTGCCGTGGAACCATAGCGATTTGCAAATTTTGATCATCTCCAGCGAAGGCCTGTGCTGATGGACGGACTGAGAATACTGTGTTGATCTCGTTTTCAGAGTCACTGCCAAATACCATAGGGGTAGACGGTCCCAGTTTGTTGCATTAGGGTGGTCCTGAATAGACTATCTCTTCCTCCTCCTCGGTATCGCTCCCGAAGACCGGAATAGTGGTGATAGCTTTTTGCTTATTCTCCGGTTTATGGCATCTTTCCGTGTCTTCAAAGTCTGGCAGGAAATACTTTGAATCCTCGTATTTGTGGACTTCATTCACAGAAAATGGGTTTAGCTCCCCCGTTACGGTTTACTCAAGACCATCCTTAAAATACTTCATACACTGATGTTGCGTAGAAGGGATGATATTGTACTCGTGCAACTAAGGCCTACCGAGTAAGGCATTGTAGCAAGTCTTGGCGTCAATGACGTGGAACTTGATGTTAGTGATGAGCAAACCGAAGCGTAATGTCAGTATCACAGACCCGAGCGTCCGTGATGACTGGGAGTCGAACCCGGAGATAGTTATTTTATCCCGAGCGAGGTGCTGGACGCTCATGCAGATTTCTTTTAGGACCTTCACATTTAAGAGATTGAGAGAGGACCCGTTGTCAACTAGGATCTTCCCTATCTTGATATCATGGCAGTATCTGGTGACATACAAGGGACGGTTGCGCTCGCATGTTCTATGGAGGAGATCTTCATCGCCGAAAGTGATGTTAGCCGTGTGAACTTCTTTGAGCTCATCCTTCATCTTTTCTTCAGTGAGGAAAGCTTGAAATTGTTCGGGCTCTTGTAGTTTCTTGATCAGGGAATCTCGCGCCTCTTTAGACAATAGAAGGGCATCCATGACGCTCAGCTGTGAGGGTATCTTTCTCAAGTGTGTTAGGACATTGTACTCCACTTTGCTTTTCTTGGGCGGGTTCTTGGCTACCAGCTCTTCGACGACTCGGTCATCGAGGGCGATATCCTCAGGGACTTTTTCTTTCCCCTTATCTTTTCTATTCGATCCCTTGTTTGCAGGTCTGAGATTCTTTTCGGGCAACGTACGGTTGCGCAGCTGAATTTCTCATAGTTCTTCACTTCTTCCTCTTTTCTTGAGGTGGATTCTTTGAAGAGAGGGCCGAGAGCTATTTCTTCATCAAAATCGCTCTCGAAGGTGAGAATTTGTGATCCCATGGAATCAACCATGTGACAGTTGCCGGCAGTTTCTTTACGCTCATCTGCTGTGCTTCTCTGTTCCCGACGAGCCTTGCACTTCAATCGCCTGACGTGTTGTCGGTGGGTAACATATCCCTGCCACCAGTTTTTAAAGGCGTTGTACTCTTCGGTAGGGCGCGTGATCCTCCAATGGTATAAGCAGTAATTTGGATGTGGATCCACTTCGTCAAGGTGTATGCTGCCAGGAGTATTTCCTTTAAAAGGTGGAAGCTTCATTCCCATTAACAGGGCTTTAGTGAATTGCTTCCTTGTCTTAAGCCTACTTTTGTCTGCTGTAGGCGTGCTTCGATCTGGTTGGGGTACTCTACGGTTTCTCAATACCGGAGCTTCTTCAACTTGACGCCGATGCTTGGCCCTCTCGTATATGGCCATTTCCCGCTCTCTGTCAGCTTTGCTTTTCTGAAGAGCTTCGTTCAGCAGCTTGTCAATCAATTCGTCTGATGGCTTCAAGGATTTTGGTTCCGGTTCTGGATCTGCCCCCAGTTTTTCTGTATCAGGATCCTCTTTACCGTCTATTGACGAGTGAGAGATCACGTGGCAGCTTGCCACATAATCCTCGGGCTCTTCTGATGAATTGTCTCCTTCATCAGCGTCATCGTCTTCATTTTCAAAAACATGCTTAAAGAATTCGTCCAATGTGATTAGGGTCCGTTCCCTCTGGTTATATTCTTCCAGTGCATTGATGTATTTCTGCAGACTTGTACGGCTATCGTCGGGTTAGACGGGCTTCTTGGCCTTATTCTTTTTCTTTAAAGACTTTGGAGGCTTGGCCTGAATGTTTTGTCTACCTTCACCAACTTTTAGCGTTGGGCGCGGCTTCAGCATCCCCTCAATAATCTCGGGCTTCAGCAGGCTCTTCCACCTAATCGCCGGACATACTTGGAGATCTTTCAGTATTCTTTTAGTTTTTGTCGAAAGAACAACTTCCCATGGAGCTTCCTCTATAAATGAGCATGATGCCCCCGGCATGTCCATCTTTTTCGGAGCGTGTGGTTGTAGCGGGTTTACACTCCAGTTTTCAAACAACGTGAATTTTCCTTGCTGGTACTGGTCCTCAATCCAGTTTTTGAAGACAAAGCAATCTTCGATTGGATGGCCCATTATTCGATGGTAAGGGTAATAGTTGGGACTGTTGACGTCATCGGGCTGCAGTGGGCGTTTTGGATCCGGCAGGGTGATGAGCCTGTTGCGCATCGACAGCTCGAACAGTCTTCTCGTTTTATCCCGGGGAAACGAATAAGGCCGTTTTAGTTTCTCGTTGAAGAATCGCTGTTTATCGTTTTGGCGATCAGCTGGTTTTGGACCACTGGGTTGCTGCTGAGTATTGGCGACGAAGGTCGCTTTCTCTTTCCCCTTTTTGTTTCGAGGCTCCATTTTCGAGGAAGACGGTCTATGGTCCATCTAGTCCATTTGGGCCAGGTTGTCAATCAGGGCCTGGAAGGTAGTCGGCTTGAAAAACATCATGAATTGGGATATGGTCGCATGCGGATCAAGGGTACCCACAAACATGCCTACTGCAGGAGCTTCTTTGATGCGTTGTTCGCATTTTGACCATAGGTTCCGCCACCGGATTGCATACTGAACCCATGTTTCTCCCGGCTTTACCCTGGCATTGATCAACACAGTGATTGGGGTACGTTCGCTGGAGCTTGCGAACCTTTGTGTAAACAGTAACTCCATTTCTGCAAAAGTCTTGACAGAGTCATTCGGGAGCTCGGAGTACCATTCAAATGCTGTCTCCAATAAGCTGCCAACAAACTGGCGAAGCAGCAGTTTGTCGTCACCCCCTATATTACCGCACAGAGCCCTGAATTGAGCAACGTGTTGGTGTGGATTACCCGTCCCCTTATACACATGGAATTTCGGGATCGTGTATCCCGGCGGGTACTTTATTTGATCGTACCAATCCGGATAGGGTCGTCCAGTCTTAACAATTTGGCCAGCCGCTTCGCTCGCCTGATGAGCTCGTATCTGTTGAGCTATATAATCATCGAGCACTGCTTTCGAGATCGTTTCCTCCTTTGCAGCTGAAAAGGCAGGAAGAGGGTTTGATGTCTCCCCTCTATCGTCTTCAATTATTACCAGAGGATCTTCGGCTGGGTGGTCTGGATGCATCATCAAGCCCACCATATCTTGGAATAATAGCGCCATTTATTTTATGTTGACCGCTTGTTCCGCGGCCTTTTTGTCTTTTCCTTCGAGCGTTATTTGGAGGAATTCGGCATCGGTTTCCTGTTCTTGGCGCTGCTCCGACGATATCTCTGGGCTTTCTTTCAGCCCAGTGAGCGCGGCCATATTTGTTAACATTTCCTGGAGCTTTTGCTGTTGCTCCTGGGCTTTTGTCACAGATCGGGTGAGTGGTCGATGACCCGTAGATATACTGCTATCTTCTTTCCCGGAAGACATGTAGATGGTGTGCACTACCATGCCCCCAGACGTGGGGCGTTTGGATTCATCACCCTTGAGATTTGTCTCAAACACAGGGATCTTCTCCGGCCTTCTTCTTTTGTGGGCGGTCGAAGTTGAGGGGGCCGTTGCAGCGGGCACCCAAGTAGATGACACCTTCTGTGGTTGACAGGGTGGTCCTTCTCTTGCCGAACCTTCATTTTCTTTGGTTAGCGGGAGTAGTCTTGGTTAACCACAGAGTCTTGGACCCTTCGCCAGACCCTGTGAATTTTGGAGGACAGCCGCTGAGGGAGCTTCTCTTGCTTTGTTTTAGTAACATTCTCCACAGACGGAGGAGATCTTTTAAGCACGGCGGTCAGAGAGTTCTTGCGCACCCTCCTGAGTGGTTTAAAGCTGTTCCCAGTTGGAACAACAACGTTAATTTCTACCATCGGAGCTGGTGGAGTCAATCCAGAAGGGGAACTACCCCTAGCTTTTCTCACTCGGCGCCAGTGGAGATGTCGAGCGCGTCTTGCAGATGGGATCACCTCCGTTGTCGGGGTAGCTGCATCGTGCTTCATGCTTTGATGAGAAACTGCTGTTGGTGTTAGCCTGCCAAAGACTGAGGTTCGTAGAGAGGGGATGGCCAACCTGTCGAAGGAAGACTTTCGAGCAAGGGTATCATCCTTGGTGACTTCGCCTGGAGCGGAAGTTGGAACGGCCAGTCTTGTGACGACCGACCCCTTAGCAGGAGAAGTCTCTCTGATGACTTCATTTACTGGAGCAGGGATGGCTATCCGTTTCGGGATAACCCCTTCAGGTATTGCGTGCTTCTTCATGGGCCTATTGGAGCTTTGGCCCAGTCTGTTAAAGACCGAGGCGTTGGATTTGGGCGACCCGTTGAGAGGGGCAGCGGTAGTTGCAAGCCGATCAAAGACCGACTTCTTTGGAGCTTCTTGCGATGGTACTGGGGCATTGAAGCTAATTGGTGGGAGCATGGTCCCGAAGAATAGCCCAGTAGTGGCCTGAGTCATCTATTCCACTGGCATGGCGAAGATGGAGGCCGCTTGGGGCCCATAAGTCACTCCTCCGGCGAGGACGGAGTGGGAGTTGTTGCAGCAGCTGGTGCAGTTGGAAGCCATTTTCTCTGCACGGGAGCAAGACACCAAATCTTAGTACCTCGAATCCAGGGGAAACCATATCAAATAGCGATTCGTTCGCAAACACGACACATGAAGTGTGGAGTGGAAAGAGGAAAAGGTCCCACAGGGCGTGCCAGAATCTGTTCTCCGTCGAAAACCGGGAAGACAAACGTCTTGCCTGAATTTGGGGGCAGATGCTATTTGGTTTTATCCGTCCACTTCTCCGAAGATGCCAAGTTGATTTATGGCACCGTGTATCGGAGGTTTAGACAGATGCGGCTATTGTAGCAGAATTCGTCAGATTCCCTCTCGTGTACGAGGGGTTTTTGATTGTGGAGATGCTCTTCCCTGCAGGCGCAAGCCCCTGCAGTTAATTACGCTACCCCATCGCGGTAACCACTTTCTCCTTCTCTAGATGGTCACTTCGGGTCGTGTATGTTTGTTTTAGTTTTGGTTGCCCGTGGATTGTATACGGAGACTAATTTATGTTGTCTCCCGTAGGACGTGAATTAGTCCAAATCCGTATTTTCTTAGATTTGGGTTTGATTTGGTTTAAGGATTGTTAATTTTTTTTCAGATTAAGATCAACTTAAATGTTTGTTGAGGATACGTTAGTCTAATTTTAGACTAAGATCTACTCAACGGGATTTTGGATCTTTTAGATCCAACGAATGAGTATCTGGACTCTATCGTTTTAGTTTAGGGACATTGCGGTCCATTGGGTTTAAGGACATCGCAGTCCATTGAGTTTAAAGACATCATAGTCTGTGTTTAAAGACATCATAGTCTATTTTAAAGACATCAGAGTCTGTGGGGTTTAAAGACACCATAGTCTGTAAAGTTTCTAGTTGTCGGGACCCACCACCTCTCTGAAGACGTTGAAGAATTACAACGACACATATCAGAGGTGTGAAGAGATGTACCCTTGAACTAATGTCCCGACTGGGGGAATGGGATGAACATCTGTTTAGATGCCGTTTGTTGGGAGCTCATTAGCTGTCTTTAGGGCTGAGATCGGTTTTGGAGACCCTGAGCATGAGGGGCTCAATTGATGGTCCTTGGAAATTTGGTCTAAGTCTGGATAATATTAGCCTTTCATGGTGTTCAACACCAGTATATATTCAGCGTTCACGTGCTCTCACGTGAGGTGTTCAAAATAGTGTTAAACACTAAAATTCAAAGGTGCTCACGTGGGGTCACGTGAGGCACTTGAAGTAGTATTAAACTTCAAGAATTTGAGGCGCTGCTTCTGCGGGTTTATTCTTTTGTTCTTTTCCGAGCGTTAAGCGCTATTGGGTCACGTGAGATCACGTGAGGCGCCCCAAAAGTGGAAACTGCTTTTGATTTATTCCCTTTTTGCTTTGTAATTGCCAAGTACTACTATGGGGTCACGTGTGATCGTGTGAGCCAATCCCTTTTATTCCTTAAAGGCGCTCACGTGGGAGCACGTGAGCGGCTGTTGTCATGTTGGGTACCAATCCTTTTACGTGTATGGAGATCCTGAGTTTCGAGACTTTTAAGCCCATTGTTTTGTAAGAATTGAATTCTTAGGACTTAGTTTTTCTCTTAGGTTTGGGATCTGTATGACAGAATCTCCCCGATGAGAATTAAATTCTCAACTTGTGTAGAGATCTGCTTTTGCAGATCCTTTACCATAAGAGAGAACTAAGTTCTCATATGAAGGGTTAAACCTTTGTTTCATCAGAAGAATTAAATTCCTAGGAATTAGATTCAGGCATACTTTTATGGGAGAATTAAATTTTCTGAACTTAGATCTCCCTCTAGGTTTCGGATCTGCATGGCTAAATCTCCCCGATGAGAATTAAATTCTCAACTTGTGGGGAGATCTGCTTCTGCAGATCTTAACCAGAGGAAGAACTAAGTTCTTTTTTAAAAGAGTTAAACTCTTATGGAGGTGAAAAAGAAGATGAGATCTTCTCCGAGTTTTGTTCCTTCTCTTACCTCAGATTTTTCTTTTTTGTTTTGTCTTTTATAACTTCAAATTTGGGAGGGGTTCTCTCTCTGTAAGACTTGAAGTCTTGGGTCCTTTATATAGGGGAGGCTGATTTGTTAAATCAGTTAAGGAAATCTTTCTCTGATTGATCTGGGGAAGTTTTCCCACCATTGGATCTTTGATCCTAGGGCTTCTGTTTTACAGAAGACAATTTTCTTGTTTTTAACAAGATTGGGAAAATATTTTCCCATACAGAACTTATTCTGTAAATTGGTGATTTTTAATCACCATTGGATTTTTGATCCAACGGTGCTCTACTTTATAGAGTGCAATCTTTCTTATTTAGAAACATCCAAGGAAATATTTTTCCAAAATAGTGCTTTTGATCCTTTTGTTTAGAATTTAATTCTATCTATTCAGAAGGCATAGTTGTCATCACGTGTACCACGTGACCCCTCACAGAATTAATTTGGTTTGCAGGGGTCCAAACAGAGGGAAGGCATCACGTGGTAACACGTGAGCTTCTTTGTTCTTTGTTTGTTTTATAACTGAGTCCTGCACGTTTTGTGTGAAAGACAATCACGTGCTTGCACGTGAGGCTTTAGTTGCCACCAACTAAATGGCGCCGCTTACTCTGCATGCAGATGCATCACATGCTTGCACGTGATGCTCTACTAGCGGGAACTTTTTCCTTTTCCCTTTCTGAGTCTCTTTGTAGGGGATTGATGATCACGTGCTTATACGTGATGCTTCCATTAGTGGGGAATTTTCCCCTTCCCTTCTTCTTTCTGAATTTTTATAAGGGAAGAATCCTATTAGATTCGAGCAAGCCATTACTAGTAGGGACTCTGTAAAATGGCTGGATGCTATACGATCCGAAATAAAGTCCGTGTACATCAACAAAGTTTGGATTTTGGAAGTTTCTCCTCCTGGTGTAAAACCCGTTAGATGCAAGTAGATCTTCAAGAAGAAGATTGGCATAGATGGACAGGTGGAAACCTAAAAGGCTAGACTTGTTGCAAAAGGTTTTCATCAAAAACCAGGTGCGGACTATGATGAAACCTTTTCTCCAGTGGCTATGATCAAATCCATTTGGATCCTACTTGTCATTGCTGTCTTCCATGACTATGAAATCTGGCACTTGGATATAAAAATAGCTTTTCTAAATAGAAGTTTAGAAGAGTGCGTTAATATGGATCAGCCGGAGAGATTTGTAGACAGCGGGAGCAGCGAGAAGGTGTGCAAGTTCCTTAAATCCATTTATGGATTAAAGCAGGTATCGCGGAGCTGGAAGATCTGTTTTGATGAGACAGTCAAAGAATTTTACTTCATCAAAAATGAAGATGAGCCATGTATCTACTAGAAAATTGTAGGGAGAACTATCGTATTCATCTTCTTGTACGTCGATGGCATTCTCTTAATAGGAAATGACATTTCTATGCTGCAATCGGTCAAGCTGTTCTTGTCACAAAAGTTTTCCATGAAAGACCTTGGTGATGCTTCCTATATTCTGGGGATTAAGATCTACAGAGATAGATCTAAGAGGTTGTTGGGACTATCACAGTCCAGTTACATAGAAACTATACTAAAGAGATTTAATATGGAAGATTCCAAGTGCGGTAATATACCCGCTTTTCACGGAATCACCCTCTCCAAAGAGATGTCTTTCAAGACTGATGGGGAGAGGGCTCGCATGAGCATTATACTCTATGCTTCGGCGGTAGGATCTATAATGTATGCAATGCTATGTATTAGACCGGATTTAACATACGCGCTTAGAGTGGTGAGCCAGTATCAGTCGAACCCATGTGAGAATTATTGGACAACTATAAAGAACATTCTCAAGTACCTAAGGAGGACTAAGGAGATGTTTTTGGTTTATGGTAATGAAGACCTCCAGGTCGAGTTCTTTACCGACTCAAACTTCCAAAGTGACAAAGATGACAACAAGTCTGTCTCGGGTTATGTGTTTCCCCTCAACGGAGGGGCATTCTATTGAAAGAGCTCTAAACAAGACACTGTCGCAGACTCGACGATTGAGACTGAATATATTACTGCCAACGATGCCACAAAAGAAGTGGTCTGGATGAAAAAATTCATTACTGAACTTGAGGTGGTTCCGTCCATTGTTGATCCAATATTTTTGCATTGCGATAACAATGAGGTTATGGCTTTAGCAAAGGAACCATGGTTCCATCAGAAATCTAGACACATCTTGAGGTGGTATCACCTGATTAGGAATATCGTAAATTGCCGGGAGATCAAAATCTGGAGAGTAGATACGAAAGACAACACGACGGATCCATTTACCAAGACCCTTCCTCAAATGCAGTTTGAGCGACTTTTAGAGATGCTGGGTATGCAATACACCAACAACTGGCCCTAGAGTAGACATTGGGTATTCGGTATGCCAATTACAAGCCTTAGTACAAGTGGGAGATTGTTGGATATGTATGCCGTAGTGGCCTGTATTGTATAGGATGCTAGGGATATGTATATACATAACAATCTTGCTCAGTTATATAGTATACTATTTTAGTTTGTCTTTACATGAACATGTGTATTTGTTTTTCTTACTGCTTTGTATTACCTATACATGTTCATGAAGACTCAATACAGTAGTATACTATTTTGGTTTGTCTTTATCTTAACATGTGCATATGTTTTACTTAATATCACATATGGCTGATACATGTTGATAACGCCCGTAGGATTTTGCCTGACTTCCAGCGTTATGATGGTGATCATACTTGTGGAGGCTAGGTAGTTCATAAGCACATCCTTAAATGTCCCAAATCATAGGAGTATCGAGATCGGGCATCGATATTCCAGAGTAGATTTGTGTATACGTTTCTAGACCCCGACGAGAGGCGGTGGTTGGTCCCACAGCCATTGGTGTGATCACTTAAGATTGTATACAGGTGCTCACTGGGGGTGAGTATACTGGACGGACTCGCCGAGAACTTCTAAATGGTATTATACCTATCGTCAGATAATGGTTCTTAGATGACATGAGTACAGGTTAGTCTTTAGACCTGAGATCGTCATTTGTCTCGTATGTGTTCACATTGTACTTAGATCATTACCCTAATACGGCTCTATTGAGTTGTGCAAACAGGTTTTGGTTAGGTACAATCCCGTGCCACATGGAGGCAATGAGCGATTGTCAGGGATTCGTCTCTCTTGGTATTGGGAGTCGATATCGCACCGTGTCCGGTTGGCCAAAACCATAAGATCTTGGACAAGGCAGTTGAGATTTACTGATGGTTAGATCAGTAGTTTCTCGGATCGGTTCTGAGCCACATTGACACGACTTATCAGTAGGGGTCTGATGTTTACCACCCCCTAGACCCGGTATGCAATACTCTTAGACGAAGAGACCGGACTATACGGAGATTGTCACGGATAGGCTCAGTAGGGGCTCGGGTAGGTTTGCTCATCGGTCTTCTTTTAGACAGGTACCTAGGTAGCCGTTTGATTGGTTGTTTTATATGTGTGTTTGTAGAATATCCGCAATCAATAACGGTGTCGCGTGTAGCTAAACCGAGATGAGTACGGGTCGTCCTCAGGGAAACGTTGAATCTTTTAATCTTACTTTAGGCGTGTTGATTAGGAAAAGAGGAAGAATAATGAATAGTGGAAATAGTTTCTAGATCTACGTTAAACACAGATATAGAACATAGATCTAGATTAACTACGGATGTAGGTTTTATATTAGAAGGAGGCTTGTAGGGTTCGTTAAGATTTAGTAGTCATGGATGATTAATTAAAGATTACTCCTCTTATCCTTTAATAGATTTAAAACTAGATCGACAATGATGCATGTAGATTAGGATTTCTGGAGGGAAAAGGGTTCCCACTCTTAACCCCTACCTTGACATGGATCTCCGTTCATGTCTAGCCTTTACCAAAACAATTGTTAATCTAATCTCTAATCGTAGTCGTGAATATCAATGAATTGATAGCGCTCCTGATTAGGATGTTAACTATTCTTTTGATAAAGTTTATAAACTTTATAAGACGTAAAAAGAGTTTAAGGATCTTCATCATCCATTAATCTACCATAATCCTACGAACCCTAACAAGCAGAGAATTACTCGCGCATGTTGGGAAAAGAAAAGATAGAAATCATGAAGAAAATAAAATGCAATAGAATAAAACTACCTTTATTAATCAACAAGATCAAGTACACTTTGTTCCTTTAGAAAATGATTACAAAACCCTAGTTTGCTTCTCGATCTCTTCTTAAGGAGGTAGATGAACTGTCGATGATCAACCAGGATTCTTGAGCCGTCGTGGACTTTGTGATCGTGTCGGTTTGATGATTTTTCCAAGAGGCTCTCAGTCCTTATTTATAGTCACAGAGCCAGAACCCTAGTTTCCTAATACGGTAACTACTTGTTAGAGCCAGAACCCTAGTCCTTATCCCAACTCCTCAATATTGCGGCGGAACCGCGGCCATTGGGTGGGTTTGGCCGTGGATCAACGGTGGGGTAGAGGGATCTTGGGTTCATTTCTCTGGTGGCCTCTTCTGGTGACACCTGTAGACTATTTTGATATCTGGAATCTTCTCTAAGTCTCTGCCAGAATTGATTTCTTCGATTTACTTTAAGATTTCTGCAAATTTGATCTTGATAACTCGGATTTCCTTGGTTTCAGTCCTGATATAATTTCTGCACAATATCTCAATAAATAATGTTAGTAGAATTTGTTTTGATTGAGGTATTATCCTAACCATTTGATATGATATTATCGTTTTAAGAGAATTGGTTTATGATATTTGATAAGGTAAGCATATTTAAATGGACTAAATATTATATAGATATTATATGCTTACATTTTCCTTCATAATGTTAATTATAATATATAAACACATGAAAATAGTATTTTTACAGATAAACCTAAATATGTGTCATATTTATAATAAACACCTTTTATCATATAGAAATAGTAAGGTAAATGTCATATCAAATGAACAATATTTTCGACTGAACAAATACCCCTAAACTTAACTTTGATCGTCCCGAGCAAACTAGTTATTCAAGAGAAGGAGAAAAAGAAAAGGAAAAAGAAAAACCTAAGTAGAACACTTTCGTAGGCAACACGATTGCACTGAGCACGTGAAACAAGCTGTTAAACCTGTAGGTGTCCCTAATAGGAGGAGTGTTATCCCCTGAGGGCTTTCAGCGGATTACACCCATAAAATCCTATAATAAAAGAAAGATGGTGAAGATTACATATAAAGATAAGAAGTTATAAAAGAAAGAACTTGAAAATAAGAGTTTCCAACTATACCAGCTTTTCGGTTGCTATGAGCCCTATCTTAATGGTTGTGAAAAAATGTTAGAAATCACATCACCCCTCAATAAAATATCGCCTTTAGTCTTCCTCCCTACCTTTTATCTAAACATCGATCATATACACCTATATATGTGTAAAAGACATCCCTACACTTAGATAATTCAATTCAAGCTATCATACTTTTGTCCATCTTCCAATGTACCCTTTTTGTCGGTGAATTTTTTTATGAAATTGCTCACACATTCTTCATGCGACCGTTAATACTTCTTTAGGTACTAACTGATCGATTACAAAATGTGCTTGCGTATTAAGCTATAATTTCTCGTCTTGCAACACCTAAGACTTAGCAGTGGCTCCTAAACCAGTTGGTCTAAGGCACTAGGTGATAAAGCACTCTCGCTATATTTTTTTATGCTGCCTTAAGCAATTACAAAACCAGTGTTCATTTTTTTTTCTAACCCGCTTATATTTTATTTTATTTTCCTTCATACTAAGGCTTTTAGACAAGAGCATTTCAAGGTATCCTCTACTATCTCGAGTTTCAAGATGTGTGTAAGTGCGTATAGTAGGGTATCAATGTTCAAATGTTTGGCATCAAGAATAAAGACTATTTTTCAGACTTATTTTTATCCTCAGATTAGCAATTTCCTTCATCTTATTAACCCTTGGGACAACAGCTCATAACTACTTATTACTAGTTTTGTTTAAGAAAACTTCTAACTTTCTTGTTTTTCTCAAACTATTCATATATAATTTTTCACTTTCTACTCTTTTATTATATATATATATATTTTTTTTTTAATGCCCAGTGCCAAAGATAATTCAGTGAATACAACCCCCAAACATATTTTCAGCAGTGTCCTTACTGATGTTGTCCTTTGAGAGCATAGACTTGTAGACTTGGGGAGAGATAATAATAGGGGTAAAATAATAGTTAAATAAAGACTACCCCCAAACTTGTTTTTTGGCACGCACAGATATTCAGTTAAGTCCTTTTTTTTACTCACCTCCATTCTTGAGATGATACAATGTTACCGAAATATGGAGGTAAGGCGGAGGAATTTAGTTATGATAAAGTGGCTCCTGTAAAAACAGGAGCTCCTCCGCTGGGTCAGCAGAGAAATACGGTTTTAATCTATGCCCATTTAATTTAAAAATTAAACCGTTTTTTATATTTTCAACTTCTACTGCCCCGTGCGGGTGTACATACCGCACCACAAAAGGTCCTTTCCAACGAGATTTAAGCTTATCCGGATGAAGATGGAGACGGGAATCGTAAAGAAGGACTTGTTGTCCCGGTGTGAAAGTTTTTCTAAAAAGGTTTTTATCGTGTAACAGTTTAGTCCGGTTCTGTACTATCAGCGCATTATCGTAAGCTTCATCGCGGAGTTCGCTTAGCTTATTCAATTGCATCTTCCGATAGCTGCTTGATCAAAATCGAAGTTTAGTTCTTTGATAGCCCACATTGCTTTATGTTTGATCTCGACAGGAAGGTGACATGCCTTCCCAAACACAAGGCGATATGGGGACATAGCAAGATCGATCTTATAAGCGGTGCGAAATGCCCAAAGAGCATCCGTCAGTTTGGTTGACCAATCTTTACGGTTTTTAGAGGTAAGAGTTGATTATCAAGCCGCTTCCCCTGTAGTTGTCAGCTCGTTCTTAACAAACCGTCTTCTCCAAAATGTTTGATTTGCCTATTTGAGATCTCAGCTTGCCCGCTTGTTTAGGGATGATAGGGCGTAGAAAGTTTGTGGTTGATTGCATATTTCCGTATCAAAGCCTCAAAAGACCGATTACAGAAATGCGTCCCGTTGTCGCTAATTATAGAGCGAGGGTGTCCGAATCGCGAAAAGATATTTTCTTTAAGGAACTTAACGATAACTTTGTTTTCATTAGTGCGATACGGTATTGCTTCCACCCATTTTGAGACGTAATCAACCGCTAACAAGATATATAAATGCAGGGTTACCTAGTACGACAGCAAGGTTTCGGGAGGCATTGTCCATGCCAAATTAAAATTTTTCCGCTCTAGCTAACCCTAACTTAGAATCGTTAACCAGAAATCGACGGAATCGAAATGCAAACATCTTCGCATATGAAAAGTGAGTAAGGAATACAACCTTTGTAGACCGGTCGTTCACTTCATTAGCTCCGTGTAGTCATCCCTTCACTGCGATCGTGAACTACGGACACTAGAGAGGCTCTCTTGAAGAAACGAACATGCTTGCTTCGAAGACTTCGAGGCCGAAGATGATCTACATCGAGGAGACACTAAACCAAGCTATCTCTTCACTAATTATGGAATTAGTGAAGCAAACACTCTATACTAAATAGAAAGTAGTAGAGGATGATGAAGTATCTAAAGTGGGCTCACTATCTAAAGTGGGCTCACTTTAGATTTGATTTTCTCACTCATTTTCTCACATCTCCATTGAAGCTAGAAAGCTTTGAGGAAGAAGAAAAAGATGAAGAAATATCTCATATGATAATTATCCAAGTGAGAATAGCAACAACGGTGAGTTAATATCATATATTAACCTTTGTAGAGAGTTAACCATAGCTAGGTTTAATTGGTTGGTTTAACAAATATCTTAGCCAAAACAAAAGAGTGGACTTGGTCAATGAAGACTACAAGGTTTTACAAGCTTTCATCCATGACAAAATGCCACCTTTTTGTAAGTCCATGCTACCTCTCCCGGTACTTTCGGGCATGCGGAATTTGGTGAAAAACAATTTTCTAGAGGTGGTAACATGGACTCAAAACCGGATCTTTGTTAAACATCTAACTAACAACCTAACTAGAAGTTGTTAACTACTCGATTAGGGGGTTATACCTTTCTTTCTTGAACTCCTTCGTCTTCAAGCCTCGATGGTTGTCCGGATCGGCTTCACCCCGTCGTCTCCTTGCGCCGAAGATGGATCCACCTCGAAAGCTTCTACCTTTGGCTTCTTCTTCGGTCTTTGAAGAAACTAGTTCACTTGGTTTGCTAAACCTTGTGAACTAGAGTGAGTAGAGAAGAGTGTGTTGGGATTTTCTCTATGGTTCTTGGTTCTCAACACATGAGACAAGTGAACCATAGACTAAAGAGAGGGAGAGCAAGATGAAGAAGATGAGAGCTCAAGAACAAGAGAGAGAATGAAAATGATAGAATGAGAAAGACTTTTCTCACTTGGCTCTCATAATCCAAAACCATCATCACAAAAATAGTAATCAAGTATTGTGTAAAATGGTTCAAGTCAAAATGGCTCAAGTCAAAATGGCTAAATCATTTCATGCACTCATATTGCACAAGAGAACAAGCAAGTGAAAAGTCTTTGCCATGAAATGATAGCCATTATCATCATGATGGTCAACTAGTCCAACCTAGTCAACCGGTCAACAAAGTCAACAAGTCAACAAAGTCAACCCCTCAACAACCATGTCACCACAATACTTAATTAATATTATTGTTAATTACATATCATATTCTCATTAGGGTTGAGCAAAAAGTCAATAGTCAACAGTCAACGGTCAACAACCCTAATGAGAATCCTCTGCCTCTGTCTCTCCGCCAACTGTGCATACACACCCGCATCCGCGTTCCGAGGAACACGAATACAAACTGGATAAAACCAATCCCAATACGTACACTAGGATATGGCTTAAACCAAAGCCCACTAGTATAAACTGTCCGGACACTAAACGTGCACAAGTGCACGTATGTGACTGAACCCTGTCGCAAAACCATGCGACCTGTCGTAAAACCATGCGACCTCTACTCTTTTGCCAAAAGGCGAATAGCTTTCTGTGTGGGACTCTAAAGACTCGACACTACGCTGGCAGTGGGTTTAACCACAGACCGCAAGCGGCACTAGCTGTGCGTAACGGTCCCCAGGTAGATGCCGACAAGAAGACTGACGAGGTGAAACCCATCTGAACTCCTACTGAGCCTGAATGTGACAATCTCCGTACAGTCCGGTCTGTTCGTCTGATACATTGCATAGCGGGCCTAGGGGGCGGTAAACGTCAGTCCCCTAATAGCGGTACAAGTCATGTCGGAGTGAAGCCCAATACACCCTGAGATAACACTGGAAGCCTACCAGTATATCTCGCTTGCCCTGGCCAGGGACTACTCGTGCAATGGCTCTCCTAGACACAGCGAGATGTCAACCCCCAATACCGGGAGAGACGAATCCTGTCTAACCGTCACTGCCTCCAAGTGCTTCGGGACTGCACCCAACTACTACCTGTTTGCACGACTCCTTTGAGCCGTGGTAGGGTAGTTATCAAAGTACAGTGGGAACACACTCGAGGCGAAGTGATAGTGTCAAGTCAGCGGACTAAGCTGTACTCATGTCACCTGGGAACTGATAACTGACGATAGGTATAATACCAACCGGTCAGTTCCCGACGAGTCCTGTCCAGTGTACTCGTAACCCAACGAGCACCCGCATACTATCTCCAGTACGACATACTGATGGCTGTGGGACAGACCATCTCCCACTCTGGGATATGAAGCGCATGCGCTAGTCTACTCCGGAGTATCGATACCCTGTCTCGATAGTCCTGCGACCAGGGACCAGCATAAGGATGTGCTTATAGATTACCCAGCCCCTACTAGTGTGACTGCCATCACAACACTGGTAATCAAGCAAAGATCCTAAGGGCTCCACTAATGTGTATAGGTGATATACTAAAATAAACACAAGTACACATTGAAGTAGAAACAAACCAATTAGCATACTACTATTTTGAGCAAGATTGTATATACAAGGTGAATATCCCAAGCTTCCATTAAGTAATATACAAACTAGTATGATACAGTAATGGCCTCTAGGGCATATACACTAACAATCTCCCACTTGCACTAAGGCCATGTACTGGCATATCGAAGACCTATCATCTCGATTAGCCGCTCGAACTGAGTCTGGGGCAAGGCCTTGGTGAATGGATCTGCAGTGTTATCTTCTGAAGCAACCCTCCGAACCTCGATCTCCTGGCGATCCACGATCTCCCTGATCAGGTGATACCGCCTCAAGATGTGTCTGTATCTCTGATGGGACTTGGGTTCCTTCGCTAAAGCTATAGCCCCGTTGTTGTCGCAATACAGAGGTATTGGATCAACAATGGACGGAACCATCTGAAGTTCTTTCAAGAACTTCCTCATCCAGACAGCTTCTTTTGCGGCATCAGATGCAGCGATGTATTCCGCTTCCATCGTCGAGTCTGCAACGGTTTCCTGTTTGGAACTCTTCCAACACACCGCCCCTCCATTGAGGGTAAAGACAAAACCCGACATGGACTTGGAATCATCCTTGTCACTCTAGAAGCTGGAGTCAGCAAAGGCCTCGATCTGGAGGTCTTTTCCGCCATATACCAAGAACATCTCCTTAGTCCTTCTCAGGTACTTGAGAATGTTCTTTACCGCTATCCAGTGTTTCTCCCCAGGGTTTGACTGATACCGGCTTACCACACTCAGTGCATAAGCTACATCCGGTCTGGTACATAACATCGCATACATTATAGAGCCTACCGCAGAAGCGTAGGGTATAATAGACATGCGATCCCTCTCCAAATCAGTCTTGGGAGACATCTTTTTAGAAAGGGTGATCCCGTGACAAGCCGGTAGGTTACCGCGCTTGGAATCTTCCATACTGAATCTTTTCAGTATGGTGTCGATGTACCTGGACTGTGAAAGTCCTAATATCCTCTTGGATCTATCGCGATGGATCCGGATCCCCAGGATGTATGAGGCATCACCCAGGTCTTTCATGGAGAACCTGTGTGACAAGAACTCCTTGACAGATTGTAGCATAGGAATGCCATTTCCTATTAAGAGAATGTCATCCACGTATAAAACGAGGAATACTACAGCTCTCGCTACAAATCTACTATAGATGCATGGTTCATCTGGATTTTTGATAAAGCCAAATTCCTTGACAGTCTCATCAAAACAGATGTTCCAACTCCGCGATGCCTGCTTTAGTCTATAGATGGACTTAAGCAACTTGCACACCTTTCCGCTGCTCCCACTCTGAATGAAACCCTCTGGTTGGTCCATATAGACACACTCCTCTAAATTTCCATTTAGAAAAGCGGTCTTTACGTCCATTTGCCAGATCTCATAATCGTGGAAGGCAGCAATGGCAAGAAGGATCCGAATGGATTTCAGCATAGCCACTGGAGAAAAGGTTTCGTCATAGTCCAAGCCAGGTCTTTGACGGAAACCCTTTGCAAAAAGTCTAGCTTTATAGGTCTCAATCTGTCCATCTACACCAATCTTCCTTTCAAAGATCCACTTGCATCCTACGGGTTTTACCCTGTCTGGAGCAATGTCCAACGTCCATACTTTGTTGGTGTACATGGACTCCATTTCGGTCCGCATTGCATCCAGCCATTTTACCGAGTCAACGCTCTGAACGGCCTGCTGGAAGCTAGTAGGCTCATCATAATCTATGATGCAATCCTCTCTATCCCCATCTGTGAGAAAACCGTAGTATCTCTCGGGCGGATGAGACTGCCTACTACTCCTGCGGAGTGGAGTAGGAATGTCCTGTTCTTTTGAACCCTCTGGTTCCACTAAGCTATCAGTAATAGCTCGTGGTTCTGGAATTTCTTCCAGTTCTACTGCGCTCCCACTAATTTCCTTTTCTAAGAACTGGTGTTCTAGAAAATGGGCATGACGAGAAACAAAAACCTTTTGTTCCTCTTCGCAATAGAAGAAATATCCCTTGGAGTTCTTTGGATATCCCACGAACTTGCACTGTACTGAGCGTGCCTCGAGCTTGTCCGCATGCTGCTTTTTGACAAAAGCTGGACTTCCCCATGTCTTAATGTGATTAAGATAGGGTCTCTTCCCACACCACATCTCATATGGTGTAGTAGGCACAGTCTTAGTGGAGACTCGGTTCAAAAGGTATGCAGCTGATTCTAGCGCATACCCCCAGAATGATCGCGGTAACTCAGCGTTACTCATCATGGACCGTACCATATCAAATAGGGTTCGGTTCCGTCTCTCCGATACACCGTTATGTTGTGGAGTGTATGGAGGAGTAAGCTGAGAGAGAATTCCATTCTCTTTTAAATAGTCCAGGAACTCGGCACTTAAGTATTCTCCACCTCGATCCGATCTTAGAATCTTGATACTTTTGCCGGTTTGTTTTTCTACTTCATTCTTATATTCCTGGAATTTTCCAAAGGCTTCGGACTTATGTTTCATTAAGAAGACATAACCGTACCTTGAAAAGTCATCCGTAAAAGTAATGAAGTATGAATAACCGCTTCGCGCATGTGTAGACATTGGACCGCACACGTCGCTGTGTACGAGTCCCAAGAGCTCGCTCGCTCTTACTCCATGTCCAGTGAATGGAGTCTTTGTCATCTTTCCTTTGAGACAGGATTGACAAGTGGCATACGATTGATATTCGAACGGATTCAAATATCCTTCTGTATGTAACTTCGTTAACCTTCTCTAATTGATGTGACCCAGTCTACAATACCATAAGAAAGTCTGATTGATTTCTGGAGACTTTCTTTTGTGTGTATTCTGGACATTGAAAATCTGCGGATGGTTAAATACGTATATACCATTGCTTAATGTACCTGACCCAATCAGAACTTGATTAAGGTGAATGTTTACAACATTACTTACAAACGCAAATTCATAACCTTCTTTAGAAGTCAAAGATATAGAAACGATATTACAAGTTGCGTTGGGTACAAAATAGCAATTATGCAAAACCAAAACGTGTCCATCTGACAACCCCAGGTGATAGTCCCCCACGGCCTTAGCATCCATGCTAGCTCCGTTTGCAACTTTGAGGGTCAAGTCACCTGCCTTCAAAACACTACGGTTTCTCAACGCCTGCAAAGAGTTACAGATATGAGATCCTGATCCGGTATCCAATACCCAGGAAGTAGAGTTTATTGAAAGACAGTTTTCAATAACATACACACCTGAAGCCAAAGCCGCAACCTGCTTCAGATCCTGTGTTCTGGCCTTCCAAGCCCTGCAATCATTTTTCCAGTGTCTCTTCTTATGACAATAGAAGCATTCTTCTTTATCCACAAGCTTTCCCACTTTCTTTGTTGCTTTTGCCTTTCCCTTCGTATCCACTTTACTAACACCGCCCCTTGGTTTGGCGGGGGCTTTCTTCTTCTTTCCCTTGTCTTTCCCCTTGGACCTAGAAGAGGAAGATCCTCCTACAAACAAAGTGGATGTTTCCCTACCTTTCTGTAGGGTGCCCTCTGCGGTCCTCAGCATGTTGAGGAGTTCTGAAAGTTCAACTTCATTTTCTTGTAAGTTGAAGTTCAGGATGAACTGGGCATAAGTGGAAGGAAGGGACTGGAGAATTAAGTCCGTATAGAGCTCATTCTCCAACGTGGTCCCAAGGTCCGCGAGCTCTTCTATGTAGCCAATCATCTTAAGCACGTGTTCCGCTACCGATGATCTGACGGCCAACCTTGCCGAAAATAACTTCTTCGACACTTCGTATGTTGCGATACGAGACTGCTCTCCATACAGTTCTTTTGTATGGAGAAATATGGATTCGAGGTCCATATTCTCGTGCCTCCTCTGATGTTCGTTGTCCATAGAGGCAAGCACGAGGCACTTGGCCTTCGCGCAATCTAGTTCCCAGGTCTTACGGATTTCCTTATCCGCGACGTTGGTTTTGGGACCTGGGACAGGGGGAGCTTTGGTGGTAAGAAGATACCCCAGCTTGTCGTAAGTGATTGCCATCTTGACATTCCTGAGCCAATCTTTGTAATTTGGCCCTATCAGTATGTTTTTATCTAGAAGTAACTTAAGTCCAGTCATGTCGATTGGTCGCTGCAATTAGGAGAGAGAAGAAACACTCAGCATGATGCTCTTGCAGGTTTAGAATGGTTTTTAGTTTGTCTAAACAGGATGGCTCCCACTGTTTCTCGAATCCCTCCTCAAACCAAAAAGGAAGAATTAGTCAGGATCAATCTCACTGTATAATACTTGCTTAACCGTTCAGCCAGGCCAGTGTCGGTACTTCGAGGGAGGTTTTCCAACGCTTTCGCGAATTTCCTTAATTAAATAACCTCTTTTCCCTGGGGGCATAGCCCCGCTAACACCTTTCTAGACACCTACTTGGTTTATAGCATTGATCGTTAAGTGAGAAATTTCCCGAGGAGTAGCATATACTCACAGTAGGATCGGGATCCAAATATCATCGCGTGACGAAACTGAAGGAATCCTACCAGAATCATCACACTCCAAATGGTATGCAACACTAGCAAGTTTCAGTTCTTTTGAAACTCCCGATGTAGATTTTTGCCCCATGCTCTTATAACCTTGACTTTGGCCAAAATATCATAAGTCACATGTCAAGTTCTACCCGTCATTCTCCAGGTTAATTTGGATCCATCCGTACCTACCCTTGACTTTGGCCAAAATGGCAGTACGACTGTCCCAAACCAACGCATCTATCTATGCTACACATGAATACCCAATAGCTACCAATCACTATGCCTTGACTTTGGCCAACATACACAGCTTGAATACTATTGACTATTCATGTGAAACGACGGAGGGCTACGAATGGTTTTGGCAAAACCGTGAACGTAGTGAACTTGACATAATCGATGGAACGAGATAGCTTTTAAAAGGAGTGGCTCAAGCTCCGCATTTAAAAGTTAGTTTTGAAAAGAACCGAGTGGTTTTCCGAAAGTGTTCCAACGATTTTAACTTGGTTTATTTTTCTTGCATTAGTTCTTTTAATGTGTGATATTCTTGCATTAGTTCTTTTAATGCGTCCCATCATTTAATCCTACCATTGCAGAAAACAACCAAAATATGACGTACGCTTATGCCATTCGCATTCGCCACGGGGCCCCGTCATTACCCGTTAGGTTACTTAACTAACGACAGAGCGGGGGCTGGGCTAGCGCGGCTGTAAAACATAAGCAACGCCTAAATAATATCATATATAGATATACTGCAATGATAGCCATTTCAGATCACAGATGAACACATTGGATATACTAGGAATCCGCAATTCGTACGAGCCTGTAACGAAAAGCAGATTACACGGTCGCGGTGAATAGCCAATACCCCACCCAAGACCCCTACGGGTACGGCAAACTACCCGCCAAGTACCCGAAGCGAAGCAACCTCCCTCAACTCCGTGAGTAGGCTACTCGGCACTTCGGCATACCCGGTAGTTTGTGCACCCCCTCCATGGGTCTATCCTAGGAGAAAAAACAGTAAAAAGAAATTATACAATGACGGCTACAACCCCGACCCGGTTGTGTGGCCATACAAATAATTATTACATCAATTTACAAATTTACATGAATTGAAAGAAAAGAAAACTCTCGTCTCACAACCCCCGGCTATTCACCCGTGACAATCCAATGAATTCATATACACATTCCAATAACATTACAGATCACAGATTTGTATAACCCCCACTAATCGACATATAGCGATTAGCAGACAATCAATACAAATATCATATCACAGAAAAACCCGTCAGCTTAAGTCTTTTATAAGTTCGATCAAAAATACGGATTTTCAGGCCCCAAACACAAAATTTTCGTTTTGGAAAATCTGGGCAGAAAATACATATTCCAAAAATCCCAAAATACCCCTATGAACAGACTGCAAAAATAAAACCCCACGACCGACTCAACTCGGCCGCGGTTCCGCGGCGGGAGCAAGCTCCCGCCGCGGAAACGCGGCGCGTTGATCGATTCAGTGGGTCGAATTTTTGTAGTTTCTTCTAAAAACCCTGAGTCGATTTTTGGTATATCTCAAATAATTTTTGCAGCACTTTGAAAATCGACAGAAAGTTTGAAATCCGTGTGTATTTCGCGACTTTTTCTCCGATCGAATTTCTAGTTACTATGCTAACATGTTAGGTAGTGTTTAACCTGTCTCTGATACCACTGTAAGTCCATGCTACCTCTCCCGGTACTTTCGGGCATGCGGAATTTGGTGAAAAACAATTTTCTAGAGGTGGTAACATGGATTCAAAACCGGATCTTTGTTAAACATCTAACTAACAACCTAACTAGAATTTGTTAACTACTCGGTTAGGGGGTTATACCTTTCTTTCTTGAACTCCTTCGTCTTCAAGCCTCGATGGTTGTCCGGATCGGCTTCACCCCGTCGTCTCCTTGCGCCGAAGATGGATCCACCTCGAAAGCTTCTACCTTTGGCTTCTTCTTCGGTCTTTGAAGAAACTAGTTCACTTGGTTTGCTAAACCTTGTGAACTAGAGTGAGTAGAGAAGAGTGTGTTGAGATTTTCTCTATGGTTCTTGGTTCTCAACACATGAGACAAGTGAACCATAGACTAAAGAGTGGGAGAGCAAGAGGAAGAAGATGAGAGCTCAAGAACAAGAGAGAGAATGAAAATGATAGAATGAGAAAGACTTTTCTCACTTGGCTCTCATAATCCAAAACCATCATCACAAAAATAGTAATCAAGTATTGTGTAAAATGGTTCAAGTCAAAATGGCTAAATCATTTCATGCACTCATATTGCACAAGAGAACAAGCAAGTGAAAAGTCTTTGCCATGAAATGATAGCCATTGTCATCATGATGGTCAACTAGTCCAACCTAGTCAACCGGTCAACAAAGTCAACAAGTCAACAAAGTCAACCCCTCAACAACCATGTCACCACAATACTTAATTAATATTATTGTTAATTACATATCATATTCTCATTAGGGTTGAGCAAAAAGTCAATAGTCAACAGTCAACGGTCAACAACCCTAATGAGAATCCTCTGCCTCTGTCTCTCCGCCAACTGTGCATACACACCCGCATCCGCGTTCCGAGGAACACGAATACAAACTGGATAAAACCAATCCCAATACGTACACTAGGATCTGGCTTAAACCAAAACCCGCTAGTGTAAACTGTCCGGACACTAAACGTGCACAAGTGCACGGATGTGACTGAACCCTGTCGCAAAACCATGCGACCTGTCGCAAAACCATGCGACCTGTCGCAAAACCATGCGACCTCTACTCTTTTCCTAAAAGGCGAATAGCTTTCTGTGTAGGACACTAAAGACGCGACACTACGCTGGGAGTGGGTTTAACCACAGACCGCAAGCGGCACTAGCTGTGCGTAACGGTCCCCAGGTAGATGCCGACAAGAAGACTGACGAGGTGAAACCCATCTGAACTCCTACTGAGCCTGAATGTGACAATCTCCGTACAGTCCGGTCTATTCGTCTGATACATCGCATGGCGGGCCTAGGGGGGCGGTAAACGTCAGTCCCCTAATAGCGGTACAAGTCGTGTCGGAGTGAAGCTCAATACACCCTGAGATAACACTGGAAGCCTACCAGTATATCTCGCTTGCCCTGGCCAGGGACTACTCGTGCAATGGCTCTCTTAGACACAGCGCGATGTCAACCCCCAATACCGGGAGAGACGAATCCTGTCTAACCGTCACTGCCTCCAAGTGCTTCGTGACTGCACCCAACTACTACCTGTTTGCACGACTCCTTTGAGCCGTGGTAGGGTAGTAATCAAAGTACAGTGGGAACACACTCGAGGCGAAGTGATAGTGTCAAGTCAGCGGACTAAGCTGTACTCATGTCACCTGGGAACTGATAACTAACGATATGTATAATACCAACCGGTCAGTTCCCGACGAGTCCTGTCCAGTGTACTCGTAACCGAACGAGCACCCGCATACTATCTCCAGTACGACGTACTGATGGCTGTGGGACAGACCATCTCCCACTCTGGGATGAGAAGCGCATGCGCTAGTCTACTCCGGAGTATCGATACCCTGTCTCGATAGTCCTGCGACTAGGGACCTGCATAAGGATGTGCTTATAGATTACCCAGCCCCCACTAGTGTGACTGCCATCACAACGCTGGTAATCAAGCAAAGATCCTAAGGGCTCCACTAATGTGTATAGGTGATATACTAAAATAAACACAAGTACACATTGAAGTAGAAGCAAACCAAGTAGCATACTACTATTTTGAGCAAGATTGTATATACAAGGTGAATATCCCAAGCTTCCATTAAGTAATATACAAACTAGTATGATACAGTAATGGCCTCTAGGGCATATACACTAACACTTTTGTAATTACTAAAATAAATAAAACCCTAGCAATTAAACCAAGAATGGTGTATGTCATACACACACCTTTGTTGCATGTATCATCATGACACAATACATGTACACAAAAATATATCACATATATTCAATGTACACAAAATGAGAAAAAGAAATCATAAGTGAGCTTAATATTAGTTAATGTAATGTAATATATCAAATATATAATTATACATTAAATTATTAAATCAAATCTTGATTTAATAATCCGGTTATATCATATATAACCGACTAATATCATATGTAACAACTTATCGAATCAACACTTGATCCGATAACTCAGCTATATCGCATATAACCGACCAATGTCACATATCGCGAGAATAGAATACGGTATCTCATATCGTATCAATCTCGGTCCCGCACATATCACATATGTGCTCCTACTCTATTTTGCTTGAGCCAGGAATCCTGTGTAGGATTCTAAAGACTCGTCAATACGCCGGCAGTAGGTGATGATCATATCAAACACCAACAAGCCGCAAGCGATCTGCTAAACGTAACGGCCACCCGGGTATTGAGCGATCATAAGATCAACAAGCAAGCCTGCTCGTACTCCTGCGAATCTAATCAAAAACACTACCGTACAGTCCGGTGTCTTCGTCTTGTATGTCGCATATCTTATTTAGGGGTGGTAAACGTCAGACCCCAGCAACTCGATAAGTCGTGCCGATGTGAAGCTCATAACGGGTCGAGAAACTATTGATAACACTTACCAGTATATCTCTGAAGCAGCCCAGAATAGGGACTTCCTGTTATAGCCAATCGAGCATAGCGCAACATCAACTCCCAATACCGGGAGAGACGAAACCCTTCCTATCGCTCATTGTTTCCATGTGACTCGGGACTGTACCCAAAATCCACCGTTTTGCATGTTCTCTTGAACGTGGTAAGGTGAAAATCAAACCATAGTGGGAATCACACAAGACACTATGGCGATCTTGGGACAGACTAACCTGTAACAGTGTCACCAGAGAACTGCCATCTGACGTTAGGTATAATACCATCTGGGAGTTCTCGGCGAGTCCGTCTAGTGTACCCAGTCTCCACTGAGCACTCGTATACTGTCTCTGAGGTCAAATACCAATGGGTATGGGATCATCCATCGCCCATCTACATGGGTCGAGAAGCTATACGCTAGTCTACTCTGGTATATCGATGCCCTGTCTCGATAGACCCTCGACTAGGAACATTTGAAGGATGTACTTAACGACTACTCTGTCCCCACTAGTATGATCTGCATCATAGTCTTGGTAGTCAAGTACTCATCCTAAGGGCTTTATTAACATGTAACATAGAGGCAATCATTGTACATGTTAAGATAAAGAGCAACCAGATAGCATACTATCATGTCGAGCAAGAAAGTCCTCACTATATATGTCCAAGCATCCACTACAATATACATCATATGTACAGTAATGGCCTCTAGGGCATACATATAACTAACAATCTCCCACTTGCACTAGGGCCATCTGTTGTAGTTTCCAATACCCAACAATCAGCAGTGGTTGAAGTTTCTCATACTCAACCATCCCATAAAAGTCTCTCATGGGAATAGGCCTTTGTGAGTGGATCCACCCTGTTCTCCTCTGTGTCTACTCTCCTAAACCTCGATCTCCCTGGAGATCATCCATATCCATGATTAGGTGATACTGCCTAAGAATATGTATGGATCACTGATAGGACGGGGGTTCCTAGGCCTAAGCCACAGCTCCATTGTCACACAATGGTAGGAACGAAGTTCATCTCATGAACTTTTATATATCCAGACTGCCTCTTTGGTAGCATCCTTGGTAGCAATGTATCCAGTCTTTATCGTCTAGTTTGTCACGATATCTATCTTGGAACTCTCCCAGCATACCGTCCCTCCACTGAGGGTAAAGACAATGCCTGTGACTGACATTCAGTCGACCTTATCACCCTTGAAGCTATCCAGTGATTCTCCCCAGGATCGATTGATACCATCTCACTACACCTAGTGAGAATCCTAACATCCACTTAGATCTATCTCATAGATCCAAAACCCAGGATTTATGAGGTATCAACTTGATCCTATATGGAGAATCCTTGTGATAAGAGGAGATTGATCGAGTGTAGCATATGAAACTCCTTTACTATCAAGACTATGTCGTCCACGTACAATACGAGGATCACCACCATACTCCCTACTACCTTTTTGTATATACAAGGTTCATCTACCCTTTTGATGAAGTCAAACTCTTTGACTAGCATATAAAAACAGACGTTCCAACTCCGCGATACCTGCTTTAACCCATAAAGCAACTTGCACACGTTTCCGCTGCTCCCACTATCTACGAAGCCCTCTGGCTGTGTACTTATAGACGCTCTCTTCTAAATCACTATCTAAAACAGCAGTCATGATACCCAACCGCCAGATATCGTAGTCATGGTATGTGGAAATGGTAAGTAGGATCCGGATGGACTTAAGCATAGGGACTAGAAAAGGTTTCATCATTATCCACACCTGGTCGATGACGAAAACCTTTTGAAACAAGCCTTAGCTTTGAAAGTCTCAACTTTTCCATGTACACCAAGTAATCTTCTCAAGATATACTTGCTCCTGATGGGGATTTAATGTTAGTGTATATGCCCTAGGGGCCATTATTGTATCATACTAGCTTGTATATTACTTAATGGAAGCTTGGGATATTCACAGTTATATTAACAGTCTTTCTAAACATGGTAGTATGCTACTTAGTTTATATCTATCTTAATATGTGTATATGTTAGCATATCGTGAATACATATTGATAGAGCCCTTAGGATCTTGCTTGACTACCAGCGTTGTGATGGCAGTCACACTAGTGGGGGCTGGGTAGTCTACAAGCACATCCTTTTTCAGGTCCCTAGTCGTAGGATTATCGAGACAGGGCATCGATACTCCGGAATAGACTAGTGTGTACGATTCTCATCCCAGCAGGGGAAATGGTCTGTCCCACAGCAATTAGTACGTTGTACTAGAGATAGTATACATATGCTCGTTGGGTTACGGGTACACCAGACAGGACTTGCAGGGAACTGTTGGTTGGTATTATACCCGTTGTCAGTTAACAGTTCCCAGGTGACATGAGTACAGCATAGTCCGCAGACTTGACACTGCTGCTTCGTCTCGAGTGTGTTCCCACTGTTCTTAGATTGCTACCCTACCACGGCTCAAAGGAGTCATGCAAACAGGTAGCAGTTGGGTGCAGTCCCGAAGCATTAGGAGGCAGTGGCAGTTAGATAGGATTCGTCTCTCCCGGTATTGGGAGTTGATATCGCGCTGTGTTTGGAGAGCAATTACGCAAAGTCCCTGGCCAGGGCAAACGAGATTTACTGGTAGGATTTCCAGTAGCTTCTCAAGGTGTAATGGGCTTCACTCCGACATGACTTATACCGCTTTTTAGGAGACTGACGCTTGCCACCCCCCTAGGCCCGATATGCGATAGTCATAGACGAACAGACCGGACTGTACGGAGATTGTCACATCAGGCTTAGTAGGAGTTCGGATGGGTTTCCTCATCGGCCTTCTTATCGACATCTACCTGGGGACCGTTACGTACAGCTAGTACCGCTTGCGGCCTGTGGTTAAACCCACTACCAGCGTAGTGTCGAGTCTTTAGAGTCCCACACAGAGAGTTTCCCTGCTTCAGGCGAAACGATATAGAGGTCGTATGGTTTTACGACAGGGTTCGGACACATACGTGTTTTTACGCACGTACGATGTTCGGACAGTTTATACTAGCAGGCTTTGGTTTAAGCCAGATTCTAGTATTGGATTATTGGATTTATACAGTCTCAGTATTTCCATGTTTTCATGGATGGGAGGGGCATTCTCGTAATTAGTCGAGAAGCTTCTAGAAGATTGATGAGTTGGAGGCTTAGGTGGAATTTGCATTAAATGGATTAGTGACTCATGGTGTGATTCATCCAAATGAGTTAATGAAGCATTTATTGCTTAATGACTCATGAGATGATTCACCCAAAGAGAGTTAATGAAGCATGGTTAATATTATTATTATGTTATTCATTTAATAATTATCATGCTTCATATATATTCACAAATGAGTTATAATTCATGATCATTCTCACTTACACTTTCTCTCTTCTCAAGCTCTCTCTCTTCAAAGAACTAACCCTAACCTCTCATGTGTTGAGATCCAAGGGTTAGCAAGACTAATAGATCCCTAATTCTCTTCTATATCCTCTAGGTTACTTTGATTAGCACTCATAGTCACCTAGTTACCTCAAGTGAGAGGTTAAAGCTTGGAGAAGTAGCTCTTGGGTGGATCTTCTATCACATCGAGGAGGCCGACGAGGAGGTGATCAACAAGAACAAGAAGGACTTGATTCATTAGTTATAATCATCTATCATAGTAGCTAATCACTTCTATATAGTTGTTAGTTAGGGTTTAGCAAAGATCCGTAAAGTTAGTCGATATTAGTTTAAACAAAATGATTGTTTTACCTATTCCGCCTCCTCGCATCATGTGGGGTGTCTAACGTCGACTTACAGTGGTATCAGAGCTTCGGTAAACCATAACTAACTTGTTAGCAAAGTCGTTAGAAATTCGATCGCAAAACTAACCCGAAAATACGACGTTTTCACCATGTTTCTGCCGATTTTAAAACGGGGTCTAAAAATTTTTCTGGGACCCTTAAAAATACAAGCAGGGAATTATAAGAATTGTGAAGAAATTTGGGACTGTGACTCGACCATAGCGCCGCGGAACCGCCGCCGATCCAAGCGATTCGCCGCGGATCCGCGGCCGAGTTGACTCCGAGTCAACCCAAATTTGCTCAGTTATTCTTCTGTGTTGATGTTGTGTTTTCTGGGATGTTTTGTTTCTGCTCAGGTTTTATGTGGACAGAGAATTATTTGGAGTAGATTCATTTGTGTTTGCTTGATCGAAATTCTAAGATGTTTGGTTAACTTGATTATATTTGTGTTGTGTTTAATGTGTTCGTAAACCTCCCCTAACTGCTAGTATGTCGGTTAGCAGGGGGTTGCACATTTCTTTAATGGTTTTTACTGGTTTGTGAATGCAGATTTGTTGGATTGTCGTGAATGGATAGCCGGGGATGTGAGACGAGTGTTTCTTTCATTCAAGTGTAAATTGTAATTTGTTGTAATATTCTTTTGCGGGGCACATCCGGGTTGAGGTTGTAGCTACCATTGTATTATTTCATTTACAGTTTTCTGCTCCTAGGATAGGCCCAAGATGGGATGCACAAACTATCGGGTACTTTGAAGTGTTTAGTGTCCTACTCACGTTGTTGAGGGAGATCGCTTCACTTCGGGTACTAGGCGGGTAGTTTGCCGTACCCGTAGGGGTCTAGGGTAGGGTTTTGGCTATTCATCGCAACTGTGTAATCCGTCTTTCTTTGCAGGCTCAAAAGGAATGCGGATTCGTAAAAAATCCAATATGTTCATCTGTGATCTGGAATGCCTATTATTGCGTCTGAAGAATGTACAATATCTATATATGATATCTATTAGGCGTTACTTATGTTTTGCACCCGCGCTAGCCCAGCCCCCGCTTTGTCGTTAGTTAAGTAACCTAACGGGTGAATGACGGGGCCCAGCAGCGAATGCGGATGGCATAAGAGGACGTTTTATTTTTGTTGTTTTCTGCAATGATAGGTTAATTGATGGGACGCATTATATTAATGCAAAGAAAATAAACCAAAGTTGAATCGTTGGAACAGTTTAAAAGAAACCACTCGGTTATTTTAAAACAGAAGATATTTTTTTAATTGCGGAGCTTAAACCACTCCTTTTAAAAAGCTATCAGGTTCCTTCGATCATATCAAGTTCACTACGTTCATGGTTTTGCCAAAACCATTCGTAGCTCTCCGTTATTTCATTTGGATATTCAGTAGTATTCAAGCTATGTATTTTGACCAACGCCAAGGCATAGTGTTTGGTAGCTGCTGGGTATTCATTTGTTGCATAGATAGATGAGTTAGTTTGGGATAGTCGTATTATCATTTGGCCAACGTCAGGGGTATGTACGGATGGGTTCAAATTAACAAAATAATGATGGGTAGAACTTGACATGTGACTTATGACATTTTGACCAACGCCAAGGTCATAAGAGCATGGGGCAGAAATTGATATCGGGAATTTCTAAAGAAACTGAAATTTGCTAAGAGATGCATACCATTTGGAGTGTGATAATTCTGGTAGGATTCCTTCAGCTTTATCACATGATGATATTTGGATCCCAATCCTACTGTGAGTATCCGCTACTCATCAGGAGATTCGTTACTTAACGATCAATGCTATAAACCAAGTAGGTGTCGAGAAAGGTGTCAGCGGGGCTACACCCCCAGAGAAAAGAGGTTATTTAATTAAGGAACTTCGCGAAAGCGTCGTAAAACCTCCATCGAAGTACCGACACCGGCCTGGCTGAACGGTTAAGCAAGTATTGTACGGTGAGAATAGTCCTGACTAGTTCTTCCTTTTTGGTTTGAGGAGGGATTCGAGAAACAGTGGGAGCAATCCTGTTTAGATAAACTAAAAACCACTCTAAACTTGCAAGAGCATCATGCTAAAGTGTTCCCTCTCTCTCTCATTGCAGCGACCCAGAACATGACAAGCCTTAAGTTACTATTAGATAAAAATATTTTGACAGGGCCAAACTATAAAAATTGGTTCCGGAATGTTAAGATGGCTATTATTTATGACAAATTGGGGTATGTCCTTACTACTAAGGCACCTGCTGTCCCTGGTCCAGAATCCAGTGTCGCGGATAAGGAAATCTGCAAGACCTGGGAGATTGACTGCGCGAAGGCCAAATGCATCGTGCTTGCCTCTATGAATAATGAACATCAGAGGAGGCACGAGAATATGGATCTTGAATCCATATTTTTCCACACTAAGGATTTGTATGGAGAGCAATCTCGTATAGCAAGATACGAGACCTCGAAGAACTTGTTTCAGTCGAGGCTGGCCGTCGGATATTCTGTAGGAGAACATGTCCTTAAGATGATTGGCTATATAGAAGAGCTCGCGGACCTTGGGACGACTTTAGAGAACGAGCTATATACAGACTTGGTTCTTTAGTCCCTTCCTTCCACCTACGCCCAGTTTATTCTGAATTTCAACATTCAAGGAAAAGAAGTTGAATTTCCAGAACTCCTTAACATGTTGAGGAATGTAGAGGGCACCTTGCAAAAAGCAAGGGAAACACCCACTATGTTTGTTCGCGGTGCTTCCTCTTCCGGGTCTAAGGGTAGGGCCAAAGGAAGGAAGAAGAAGGCCGCTACCAAACCAAGAGGTGGTGTTGGTAAGGAGGGAGTTAAGGGAAAAGCAAATGTTGCGGTGCCAGTAGTGGCAAAGGATGAGTGCTTCCACCGTCGTAGGAAAGGCCATTGGAAGAAAGATTGCAAAGCTTGGATTGCCAAGAACCAGGACCCGAAGCAAGCTGTGGCTTCGACTTCAGGTGTGTTTGTAATTGAAAATTGTCTGTCAATCAACTCTACTTCCTGGGTATTGGATACCGGATCAGGATCTCATATATGCAATTCATTGCAGGCACTGAGAAACTGTAGAGTGCTGAAGGTTGGTGATATGACCCTCCAGGTTGCTAACGGAGCTAGCGTGAATGCTGTGTCCGTAGGGGATTATCACCTTGGATTGACGGGTGGATATATTTTGGTTTTGCATAACTATTTTTGAGTACCCAGTTTAACGTGTAATATCATATCAGTATCGTTGTTATCAAAAGAAGGTTATGATTTCACGTTTGTAAGCGATGTTGTTAACATCCACCTTAATCATGGTTTGATTGGGTCCGGTACACTAGATAACGGTATATATGTATTAAACCAATTACAGATTTTCAATGTACAGAACGCACTAAAAAGAAAGTCTCCTGATATAAATCAGGCTTTCTTATGGCATTATAGACTAGGTCACATCAATGAGACAAGGTTAACTAAGTTACATAGAGAAGGATATTTGGATCCGTTCGAATATCAATCTTATGCCACTTGTCAATCATGTCTCAAAGGAAAGATGACAAAGACTCCATTCACTGGACATGGAGTAAGAGCGAGCGAGCTCTTAGGACTCATACACAGCGATGTATGTGGTCCAATGTCTACACATGCAAGAGGTGGTTTTTCATATTTCATTACTTTTACGGATGATTACTCTAGGTATGGATTCATTTTCTTAATGAAACATAAATCCGAGGCCTTTGAGAAATTCCAAGAATATAAGAATGAAGTAGAAAACCAAACCGGCAAAAGTATCAAGACACTGAGATCTGATCGAGGTAGTGAATACTTAAGTACCGAGTTCCTGGGTTACCTAAAAGAGAAAGGAATTCTCTCTCAACTTACTCCTCCATACACTCCATAGCATAACGGTGTATCGGAAAGACGGAACTGAACCCTATTGGATATGGTACGTTCCATGATGAGTAATGCTGAGTTACCGCGATCTTTCTGGGGTTATGCGCTAGAATCAGCTGCATATCTTTTGAACAGGGCTCCTACCAAGACTGTGCCTACCACACCATATCAGATGTGGAGTGGGAAGAAACCCTATCTTCAGTATCTGAAGATATGGGGATGACCAGCTTTTGTTAAAAAGCAGCATGCGGATAAACTCGAGGCACGATCAGTACAGTGTAAGTTTGTGGGATATCCTAAGAACTCCAAGGGGTATTTCTTCTATTACGCAGAGGAACAAAAGGTATTTGTTTCTCTTAATGCCCATTTTCTAGAACAGCAGATTTTAGAAAAGGAAACAAGTGAGAGCGCAATAGAACTGGAAGAAATTCCAGAACCACAAACTACTGCTGAAAGTTTGGTAGAACCAGAAGTTCAAGAAGAACTGGACATTACCGCACCCCTTCGCAGGAGTAGTAGGCCGTCTCATCCGCCTGAGAGATACTACGGTTTTCTCATAGACAGGGATAGAGAAGATTGCATCATTGATAATGATGAACCTACTAGCTTCCAGCAGGCCACCCAGAGCGGCGACTCAGTAAGATGGCTGGATGCAATGCGGAACGAAATGGAGTCCATGTACACCAACAAAGTATAGACTTTGAACTTTGCTACAGATGGGGTAAAACCCATAGGATGCAAGTGGATCTTCAAGAAAAAAATTGATGTAGATGGACAGGTGGAAACCTATAAGGCTAGACTTGTTGCAAAGGGTTTTCGTCAAAGACCTGGTTTGGACTATGACGAAACTTTTTCTCCAGTGGCTATACTCAAATCCATTCAGATCCTTCTTGCCATTGCCGCCTTCCATGATTATGAGATCTGGCAGATGGACGTAAAGACGGCTTTTCTAAATGGTAATTTAGAAGTGTGCGTCTATATGGATCAGCCAGAAAGTTTCAATCAGAGTGGGAGCAGCGGGAAAGTGTGCAAGTTGCTTATGTCCATTTATGGACTAAAGCAGGCATCGCGGAGTTGGAACATCTGTTTTGATGAAACGGTCAAAGAATACGACTTTATCAAAAATCCAGATGAACCATGTATATATAGTAAAATTATAGCACGAACTATCGTATTCCTCGTCTTGTACATGGATGACATTCTAATAATAGGAAATGATATTCCTATGCTACAATCTGTCAAAGGATTCTTGTCACACAGGTTCTCCATGGAAGACCTGGGTGATTCCTCTTACATTCTGGGGATCCGGATCTGTCGTGATAGATCAAAGAGGATGTTGGGACTTTCGCAGTCCAGGTATATCAACACTATACTGAAAAGATTCAGTATGGAAGATTCTAAGCGCGGTAGTTTACCGGCTTGTCACGGAATCACCCTATCCAAAGAGATGTCTCTCAAGACTGATTTGGAAAGGGATCACATGTCAGTTATACCCTACGCTTCTGCGGTAGGCTCTATAATGTATGCGATGTTGTGCACCAGACCAGATGTAGCTTACGCACTGAGCGTGGTAAGCCAGTATCAGTCAGACCCAGAGGAGAAGCACTGGATAGCAGTAAAGAACATTATCAAGTACCTGAGAAGGACTAAGGATATGTTCTTGGTTTACGGCGGAATAGACCTCAAGATCGAGGCTTTTGCTGCCTCCAGCTTCCAGAGTGACAAGGATGACTCCAAGTCCATGTCAGGTTATATCTTTACCCTGAATGGAGGGGCGGTGTGCTGGAAGAGTTCCAAGCAGGACACCGTTGCTGACTCGACGATGGAAGCGGAGTATATCACTGCTTGCGATGCCGCAAAAGAAGCAGTCTGGATGAAGAAGTTCCTCACAGAACTTCAGGTGGTTCCATCTATTGTTGATCCAATACCTCTGTATTGTGACAACAACGGGGCTATAGCTTTAGAAAAGGAACCCAAGTCCCATCAGAAGTCTAGACACATCTTAAGGCGGTATCACCTGATCAGGGAGATCATAGATCGCCGGGAGATCGAGGTCTGGAGAGTTGCTACAGAGGAGAACACTGCAGATCCATTCACAAAGGCCTTACCCCAGACTCAGTTTGAGAGGCTATTCGAGATGATAGGTCTTCGATACGCCAGTACATGGCCCTAGTGCAAGTGGGAGATTGTTAGTGTATATGCTCTAGGGGCCATTATTGTATCATACTAGCTTGTATATTACTTAAGGGAATCTTGGGATATTCACAGTTATATTAACAGTCTTACTAAACATAGTAGTATGCTACTTGGTTTATATCTATCTTAATATGTGTATATGTTAGCATATCGCGAATAAATATTGATAGAGCCCTTAGGATCTTGCTTGACTACCAGCGTTGTGATGGCAGTCACACTAGTGGGGGCTGGGTAGTCTACAAGCACATCCTTTTTCAGGTCCCTAGTCGTAGGATTATCGAGACAGGGCATCGATACTCCGGAGTAGACTAGTGTGTACGGTTCTCATCCCAACAGGGGAAATGGTCTATCCCATAGCCATTAGTATGTTGTACTGGAGATAGTATACATGTGCTCGTTGGGTTACGGGTATACCGGACAGGACTCGCAGGGAACTGTTGGTTGGTATTATACCCGTCGTCAGTTAACAGTTCCTAGGTGACATGAGTACAGCATAGTCCGCAGACTTGACACTGCTGCTTCGTCTCGAGTGTGTTCCCACTGTTCTTAGATTGCTACCCTACCACGGCTCAAAGGAGTCGTGCAAACATGTAGCAGTTGGGTGCAGTCCCGAAGCACATAGAGGCAGTGGCGGTTAGATAGGATTCGTCTCTCCCGGTATTGGGAGTTGATATTGCGCTGTGTTTGGAGAGCCATTACGCAAAGTCCCTGGCCAAGGCAAACGAGATTTACTGGTAGGATTTCTAGTAGCTTCTCAAGGTGTAATGAGCTTCACTCCGACACGACTTATACCGCCTTTTAGGGGACTGACGCTTGCCACCCCCTAGGCCCGATATGTGATAGTTATAGACGAACAGACCGGACTGTACGGAGATTGTCACATCAGGCTCAGTAGGAGTTCGGATGGGTTTCCTCATCGGCCTTCTTATCGACATCTACCTGGGGACCGTTACATACAGCTAGTACCGTTTGCAGCCTGTGGTTAAACCCACTGCCAGCGTAGTGTCGAGTTTTTAGAGTCCCACACAGAGAGTTTCCCTGCTTCAGGAGAAACGATATAGAGGTCGTATGGTTTTACGACAGGGTTCGGACACATACGTGTTCTTACGCACATACGATGTTCGGACAGTTTATACTAGCAGGCTTTGGTTTAAGCCAGATTCTAGTATTGGATTGTTGGATTTATACAGTCTCAGTATTTCCGTGTTTTCACGGATGGGAGGGGCATTCTCGTAATTAGTCGAGAAGCTTCTAGAAGATTGATGAGTTGGTGGCTTAGGTGGAATTTGCATTAAATGGATTAGTGACTCATGGTGTGATTCATCCAAATGAGTTAATGAAGCATTTATTGCTTAATGACTCATGAGATGATTCACCCAAAGAGAGTTAATGAAGCATGGTTGATATTATTATTATGTTATTCATTTAATAATTATCATGCTTCATATATATTCACAAATGAGTTATAATTCATGATCATTCTCACTCACACCTTCTCTATCCTCAAGCTCTCTCTCTTCAAAGAACTAACCCTAACCTCTCATGTGTTGAGATCCAAGGGTTAGCAAGACTAATAGATTCCTAATCCTCTTCTATATCCTCTAGGTTACCTTGATTAGCACTCATAGTCACCTAGTTACCTCAAGTGAGAGGTTAAAGCTTGGAGAAGTAGCTCTCGGGTGGATCTTCTATCACATCGAGGAGGCCGACGAGGAGGTGATCAACAAGAACAAGAAGGACTTGATTCATTAATTATAATCATCTATTATAGTAGCTAATCACTTCTATATAGTTGTTAGTTAGGGTTTAGCAAAGATCCGTAAAGTTAGTCGATGTTAGTTTAAACAAAATGATTGTTTTACCTATTCCGCCTCCCCTCATCATGTGGGGTGTCTAACGTCGACTTACATTTAACCCTTCAGATAAAGCAACCAAAGTCCATACTTTGTTGGTGTATATGGATTCCATCTCAGATCGCTTAGCATCCACCCATTCTCACAGAGTCCCCACTCCTGATGGCTTTCTCGAAACCAGTTGGGTCATCATCTAATGATGCAATCCTTGCTCCCACTTTCATAGGGAAAACTGAAGTATCTCTCAGGTGGGTAAGGAACCCTACTAGATCGGCGGAGAGGCTGAGGTTCGTTGGGAACTATTGAATCCTTCGGTTCTATCAAATCATCAGCTGTAGTTTGTATAGTTGGAACTCCTTCCAGTTCTACCTCATGACCACTAATTTCTTCACAAGAAATTCCCTTTCGAAAAGGTGGAATGCTGAGAAACAAAACACTTTTTATTCCTCAGTGTGGTAGAAGATATTCCCTTGCGAATGCTTGGGATATCCAACAAACTTCCACATAACTGACCTTGCCTCGAGCTTGTCCGGATTTTGCTTTTGACATAGGTTGGACAACCCTAAATCTTAACATCCTTAAGAGATGGGCTCTTCCCATACCATATCGCATATGAAGTGGTAGGCACTTCATTTGGTTAGAACCCTATTCAATAGGTATGCAGCTTTACAAGTGCATAACCCCAAAAGGAAATAGGAAACTCAGTAGTACTCATCATAGAGAATACCATATCACATAGGGTGCGATTGCTCCGTCCCGATACACTGACGTGCTGTGGTGTATATGGAGGAGTAATGCTGAGAGAGAATCTCATTCTCCTTTAGAATAGTCCAGGAATTCCGAGCTAAGGTATTCTCCTCCCCGATCACATCAAGGGACATAATACTTATATCCATTTTGGTTCTCTACTTCTTTTGATTTATATTCTTTGAATTTCTCAAAAGATTCAGACTTGTGTTTCAACAGGAACACATGTGCGAATCTTGAGAGATCATCAGTGAATGTAATGAAGTACAAAGAACCAGTCCTGGAATGTGTAGATAGGGGATCTCATACATCATCATGTATCAATCCCAAGAGTTCACTAACTCTTTCTCTGTTTCCAATAAACGGATCTATGGTCATCTTATCTTTGTGACATGACTGTCAAGTTTCACAAGATGTAAAATCAAACTGATTTAAATATGCATCTCTATGTAACTTAGCTAGTCGGGTCGCATTGATATGACCTAGTCTACAATGCCTCAAGAAGGATTCGTTCATTTATGAACTCTTCCTCTTGTGTGTGTTCTGTACGTTAAGAACAGTGGTTTGATTTAGAACGTATATGCTTTTAGATAACGTGCCTGAACTGATCAACTCTTGATATAGGAAATGTTCAAAACATTATCCAACAATACAAAATTATATCCTTCTTTACTAAATAAAGAGACTGATATGATATTGTATATCAGGTTCGGTATCTAATAACATTTGTTCAGAATCAATGTATTTGGTAATACAGGGTGATAACTGCCAACATACTTGGCTACAACACTTGCACCGTTTCCAACTCTTGAAATTTATCACCCATTCTCAGTTCTCTACCTATCTGCAGCTCATGTAACATATTACATATGTGGGATCCTGATCTGGTATCTCATACCCAGGACATAGAGAATACTGAGAAACAGTTCTCGGTAATGAACATACCCGAAGGAGATGCATCAGCATGCACTTTCTTCGTTTGGGCGGCACGGGAATCTTGGTAATCCCCTATTTCCTGCTCGGTCTTATAACAATTATAAGTTGGAGTGGGACCAACGTTCCCCAGCTCAGTATAACAAGTAGATTCAGTCAATACATTTGTATTATTATCTTGATTAAGGCGTGACATGGTCGCTACATGAAGAGTGTAACACCTTGGAATGCGATTAGTGTTAATTAAGCGATAATGCAGGTTTTTTAAGGAAAAGTTTACCAAATCGAATTCCTCACATTTTATATCAATTAATTATTATTTTATTTATTTGATATGACTTGCACACACACATGCACGTTAATGTGAGGGTTAGTTAATGTTAATTTCGTTAGGTGACCATGACATCTTAAGCAATCCATGTCCTAATTAACCTTGCCTTAACCTTCCCAAGATATTTTGGTGTATGAGAAATATCCTTTTTGGATTGAGAGAGGTGGCTAGTGAGTCACAAGGCATTAATGGTGCATTAATGAGGTGAGGGGAGGAGAGTGAGTGTAAGGGAAAGGTTCACCCTACACTCACCTCTCACCAATTAATCTCTCTCACTCTCTCACTCTCAATTATTGTTCATTTCCCTCAACCTTAAACTGAACCCTCACTCACTCATTACAAAATCCTTGCTAAACTTCACAAAAATCTATGGAAAACACTTCAAATGTCTTGAATTAGCCACTTGGTTACCTTGGAGCTTGGAAAGCTAGGATTTTTGAGTAAGAGTGGCTAGGTAATGACTTCAAACTGATATTTGGGAGTTATATTGTTGTGTTGCCTTGTTGTTATGGATTGGAACACTAAAGGTAGCATTTTGTGCAAAATACGTATTTTTAGTGTCAACTTTGTGTCTCTGTGATCTGATGTAGAACCAGGTGTTTGTTGGAAAAGTTCCTATCACAGTGACATAGTGTTGAGATATAAAACCTACCATAAAAACCTGAGATCACCCCTTCATCTTTGGGCCGCAAATTTAATGGTTCTGGCCGCAAATTGCGGCCCGAGTGGGGGCTGGGGAGTTGAGTCTTTGTCGTGGGGTCTCTGGGGTTGTTTGTGTTCTCGTGGTACTTGCATCTTTCACCAATTGCTAGTGTATCAAAATCTAGGACCACTTTGCTATATTCTAGTGTTTTGAGTACGCATGTTACGTTATCCGACACGGTTTGTGATCTGGTGTGCTGCTACCCTTGGGCTGGTGTTGGTGTGTCGCCACACACGTTAGCCGTTAGAAGAACACTTATGGGTTGGATTGGAGTTGGTGCGTTGGTCAAACGTAGTGTGTACGTGATATTGATCGATTTCTGAGATTTTTGCACTGGCTATGTTTTGTGTTAATAGGATCGTAGGCGGGGACTTTGTACGCTGAGAAGAAAGGGAAGCAGGTGATTGGATTTACCTAGCCCGCGATTGTTGGTGAGTAGATTTAACATCTACGGGGAATTCGCCCGCATGGCTTTATGCGTCAGGGCTAGATATGATATGATATTAGCCGAATTTTTATATTGCACATATAGAGATTGTGCATAAAACTTCATTGCATACTATTATTTGATGTTCTTAGACACTGCACTATTATTGACGGTTCATGTTGCACGAACACTGATTGTATGCCACCCACACCGTCGATAATTGCCATGACACGCACAACACACATACATATATGATATTGGTTGGTTAGGGACATTGAGATCTTGATTCATATTCCATTATGCATATGAAATATAGCATACCTGTATACCTACATGCTTATACATATGCCTTGCCATGCTTACATATTAGCTTCCTATAGACCTATATGGTACTGTACCATTAGAGATAGATATATACACATATGAGACATAGCTACATGTACATCTTGCATACATACTTACATGTACACCCGGATATCTTGATATAGCTACACATATACCTGGAGGGTATTACATCATTATTGATAGGTAGATACACATATCTTGCTATACCGACATGGTTACGCATACCTGGCTATAGCTACATGTTCACCTTTATATGATGTTGCGTTGGATTTCGAAGAAATTAGGAACCACATGATATATTTAATAACTTGTTGCAGTTAAATAGCGGTTTTTCCTTTATATGCTCATATTACTGTTTCATGTTGCATATATTATATTTCATGGATTTCGCATTGATATATAGATTTCATATGATGTTTTCTGGATGTTTTACTCCTGGGTATATATATCAGTGGTATGGGACGCTGATATATATATATACATGTATATATATATATATCAGTGGTATGGGACGCTGTTATATATGTACACCTATATAATATATATCATCATAATGATTTATGCATGTATTCTTATTCATTACGATGTGAGGGGCCGATGTGCCCGATATGAGGGCCGATGTGAGGGCCGATCTAAGGGCCGATATAGGGGCCAATTTGAGGGAATTTTGGATTTAGATCGTCTTGATGGTCATTGGTCCGCCACGATGAGGATTCCGTGAGGATGACATGTTTTATCCCATACTCCGCATTTATTTGAAATGCATTTGCTTTATGTATTAGGAGTACCTGATAGTGTATCTTTCATGACTGTTGCATATACATATTGCCATACTTATGCTATCAGATTACATATGATAGATTATCGCTGTTGGTACATACTTGCGATTACAGTATGATATTATTTACTATTCATGAGTTGGCAACTCACCCCCATTGTACCGCAGGGTTTTTCAGGTCTGATCATCAGAGTGGTCGCGGCAGGGCGCCTTATTATCTCTATTTTTGCGGATACCGCCACGGTTGGCTGTGAAGCCGTTTGCTATAGGTGGGTTGCAGTTATCCGATGATGTACATTGTATATTTCTTCTATCTAGTACTCTCCATCTACCACCTTCATGTATTGACTTAGAGACGAGTTGTGAGGATCGATATTGTTTATTCTTATGACTCTGGTTGTCGTGCTTGTGTGAGCCGGCCTTTATATATGTGGATTATCTCATTTCTTCGCTACGGTGTCGTATATCTGTTGTGGTGGTTGTTTCCGCCGTTGGGTGAGATTTGCTCCCGTTTGGGGATGTTTTACTTTTATCTTATATTTGTACCCGTTTCGGGGCTAGCTTTTACAAGGAGGTGCTGCCGAAATTTTTATGAAAAACAAACTTAAGTTTAAAGTTTTGCAACGAGATTTTAAAAAGTGTTCTATCTTTCTTTCTTGTAATGATTTAGATTGCTGGGTTTTTTGGCTTACTTAATTGCGTTACGCCTGTTGACGTTACGTTGTTTAAGTGCCGGTCATGTGCCCAATTTTGGGTCGTGACAGAGAGAGAGAGAAGAAAACACACAATGTATGCTCTTGCAAGATTAGATTGGTTATTAATATATCTAATCAGGATAGCTCCCACTGTTTTAGTCAAATCTTTCTTCAAACCCTAAAAGGAAAGAGTAGCCGGGATTAATTACACCCTATAAGTTCGCCAATCTTTCGGCCAGGTCAGTGTCGGTACTTTGAGGGAGGTTTCCTGTGCTTTTGCACGGACCTAATTAAAATAAATCTCGTTTTCCCAGGGGCGTAACCCCGTTAACACCTTTCTAGACACCTACTTGATCGGCTAATTGTGATGTGTAAAACTCTCCCAGAAATAACTCTTACTCGTAGTGGGTATCGAGATCTAACTATCTCATAGAAGATATGCAATCTCATTGCAAATTTCAACACTTGAAATTCCCGATAATGTTCCGCCCCTAGCAACTTATGACCTTGGCTAAGGTCAACAAATCATAAGCGCTAGCCAAGTTCAACCCGTCATTTCATGATTGAATTAAACCCACCCGCACGACCCTTGACGGAAGTCAACAAGGTCGCACTACCCTAACTCAATCGCATCATATGCTTTTGCAGATAAGCATAAATAGCTACCGCACACTTCGCCTTGACGGAGGTCAACAAACGTAGCACGAATACTATGAAATACTTATCTGAAATGATGGAGGGCAACGACAGGTTTTTAAGAAAACCTTTTGGATAATGAACTTGATATCGTTGTAGAATCGAGTGAATTTTAAAAATGAGTGTTTTTGAGGCTTTTACTAGTTTTTCTAAAGAGCTCACTCCCGGTGAAGGGATCTCGGCTCTTTCCTTATTGAATAAGGTGCAGGATATTTCAAAAATACCACTATGCAAAGCAAAAACTATAGAAGCAATCAAAAGACAAACCGAGTGTGTAGCATCTGCTAGTTTCGCTAAAGAGGTCACTCCCGGTGAAGAGATCTCGGCTCTTTCCTTATCGAATAAGGTGCTGGATATTCTACAAGGAATATCGCTATGCAAAGCAAAAACTAGAGCTACCATTTTTTAAAACAAGTTTCTACAATATTTTTAGGTTTCTTTTATTTCATTAATCTCATTAATGAAGTTCCATTTATTATGCTTCCCGCGCAACACATATGAAACGAAAGCAACAATATATAATATATATATATATATATTAAGCATTCGTCTCAGAATATAATCAATGATCACATCATAGAATATCGCAGCAGAATAAAACATCAACATATGAAATATTGGATATACTAGGATTTCCGTGTTTTAGATTAAGCTAGTATAAAACCCGAATTCCACGGTCGTGATGAATAGCCAATCCCACATCCCTAGACCCCTACGAGAGTGGCAAGCAACCCTACCAATTCTAGAGTTAGGAGACCCGATCTCGACTCCTCGAGATGGTCTCCCACTGGACCCTAGAACCCGGTTACTTATGCTCTCCGCCTTGGGCCTATCCTAATGCGGAAAAGTAAATAATATACAATGGTGACATCATCCTCAACCCGGAAGTGCCCCAATAAAAGAATATTATATATAATGAATTTTAAATGAATGAAAATGAAAAACTCTCATCTCACATAAAACCCCCGGCTATTCAAAACACGACGATCCAATAAAACATATACCAGCAACACATAACATCACATGTCATCAACGTAAGTAAATATGCGTATCCAATAAAACATATACCAGCAACGAAACCGGAGATACACCATTTATTAAACTTACAGTCGCAGAAAAGAAAGTGAAAACTACAACAGTGGGAATCCGCAACCACCTTAGACATCATAAACCCAACGTATCTCATACTTTGGATTTCATGCCTAACCAAATGAATTCCTTAGACATCGCATGCCTAACAATTATAAACCCCGCATTTTATTCTCAATATCGAAAACACTTTTCAATATCAAGTCGGGCAATTCAACAAGATTCCCGACATACTGATCGAATGCTCGTCGGAAACTTTAGTAGACGGCCGCACCCCCCGATGCCGTCGACAAAGTGCACTAAGGCGGAACACCGCTGCCGCGAGCACCCGAACGGATGCTTTTGACGACGGGGTTCTCCTACAGTCACTTGGTCGGGGCTATGGGGCGTGGCTATCTAATAAGGTTACCCGGTGAGTATCCGCGTATGCTACGTGATTGCGACGGACTTTTGATCACATCAAAATCCCGTGGCAATCGATCAAATAAGACTAAATTGCTAGATTTATAACATTCAAATTAGTTATCACATAACTATTTTGTGGATTCCAAATATTTTATCCCATCACATAATATCCGGACGACGTTAAATTTTTCGATCGATTCATCAAAGTCCCATAATTTCCCGACAGCTCAACACTTGAGCACAGTTCAATAATACCCAGAATATGCCACAGTACCTATGCACCAGCCGTAGAAGGGCAAACCCAAGCCTCACTCATGTCGCCACGGAACTACGGCAAACCCTAGGGTATGACCGCGATTCCGCGATCCAAACAGTAGAGTTAGGGTTTCATTCTTCTAGAGGGTTCATAGACTTCTTGCATGTTTTTCTGAATACGTTAAACTTGGAAAAGTGGGTTTTTGATAATCGTTCGAACATTTTAACTTCTAGAAAATATGTGAATAACCTGAAAAAATGTTAAAACTATGAATACGAAACACTCCGAATTGCTTATAGTGTAAGATCGCATCACATGCAAAATTACCAAAAACAAACAACACCTGAAACATCAAAACCAAGTCACTGGAGCACACAAAAAATTTCAGGGGGGAGCTCGGATTTGGCCGAGATGGGGGGGTAGTGGACGGCCAAAAATTCATCATTTTTCCTGAAATTTTTATGGTGTTCTTGATATATCTCATACATCATTCTGTACTTGTTTAAAAAAAATTTTGAACAACTTTTAAAAACGACAGAAACTTCAATTTCCCGTTTCAATTTTCGGAGTATTTCGGTTTCGTAATCCTAACAAAATCCGTATAAATTTCTAGCATGGCTCTGATACCACTGCAGGGTTAGCTAGCACGGCAGCAAGGTTTCGGGAGGCATCGTCCATGCCAAATTAAAATTTTACCGTTCTAGCTAACCCTAACTTAGAATCGTTAACTAGAAATCGACGGAATCGAAATGCAAACATCTTCGCATATGAAAAGTGAGCAAGGAATACAACCTTTGTAGACCGATCCTTCACTTCATTAGCTCCGTGTAGTCGTCCTTTCACTACGATCGTGAACTCCGGACTCTAGAGAGGCTCCCTTGAAGAAACGAACATGCTTACTTCGAAGACTTCGAGGCCGAAGATGATCTACGTCGAGGAGACACTAACCCAAGCTATCTCTTCACTAATTATGGAATTAGCAAAGAAAACACCCTATATTAAATGGCAAGTAGTAGAGGATGATGAAGTAGGAAGTGGGCTCACTTTAGATTTGATTTTCTCACTCATTTTCTCACATCTACATTGAACCTAGAAAGCTTTGAGGAAGAAGAAGAAGATGAAGAAATATATCATATGATAATTATCCAAGTGAGAATAGGAACCATGGTGAGTTAATATCATATATTAACAATTGTAGAGAGTTAACCATGGCTAGGTTTAATTGGTTGGGTTAACAAATATCTTAGCCAAAACAAAAGAGTGGACTTGGTCAATGAAGACTACAAGCTTCTACAAGCTTTCATCCATGACAAAATGCCACTTTTTGTAATTACCAAAATAAATAAAACCCTAGCAATTAAACCAAGCATGGTGTAATTCATACACACACCTTTTTTGCATGTATCATCAAGCATGACACAATACATGTACACAAAAATATATCACATATATTCAATGTGCACAAAATGAGAAAAAGAAATCATTAGTGAGCTTAATATTAGTTAATGTAATGTAATATATCAAATATATAATTATACATTAAATTATTAAATCAACTCTTGATTTAATAGTCTGGCTATATCACATATAACCGACTAATATCATATGTAACAACTTATCGAATCAACACTTGATCCGATAACCCAGCTATATCGCATATAACCGACCAATGTCACATATCGCGAGAATAGAATACGGTGTCTCATATCGTATTAATCTCGGTCCCGCACATATCACATATGTGCTCCCACTCCATTTCGCTTGAGCCAGGAAACCCCTGTGTAGGACTCTAAAGACTCGTCAATACGCTGGCAGTAGGTGATGATCATATCAAACACCAACAAGCCGCAAGTGGTCTGCTAAACGTAACGGCCACCCGGGTGTTGAGCGATCAGAAGATCAACAAGCAAGCCTGCTCGTACTCCTACGAATCCAATCAGCAACACTACCGTATAGTCCGGTGTCTTCATCTTGTATGTCTTATATCTTGTCTGGGGTGGTAAACGTCAGACCCCAATAATTTAAGTCATGCCGATGTGAGGCTCATAACGGGTCGAGAAACTACTGATAACACTTACCAGTATATCTCTGAAGTAGCCCTAGCCAGGGACTTCCTGTTATAGCCAATCGAGCACAGCGCAACATCAACTCCCAATACCGGGAGAGACGAAACCCTTCCTATCGCTCATTGCCTCCATGTGACTCGGGACTTTACCCAAAAGCCACCGTTTTGCACGTTCTCTTGAACGTGGTAAGGTAGAAATCAAAGCACAGTAGGAATCACACAAGTCTCTATGACGATCTCGGGTCTACAGACTAACCTGTACCAGTGTCACCAGAGAACTGCCATCTGACGTTAAGTATAATACCATCTGGGAGTTCTCGGCGAGTCCGTCCTGTGTACCCAGTCTCCACTGAGCACCCGTATACTGTCTCTGATGTCAAACACCAAAGGATATGGGATCATCCATCGCCCATCTACATGGGTCGAGAAGCTATACGCTACTCTACTCTGGTATATCGATGCCCTGTCTCGATAGAACCTCGACTAGGAACATTTGAATGATGTACTTAACGACTACTCTGTCCCCACTAGTATGATCTGCATCATAGTCCTGGTAGTCAAGTACTCATCCTAAGGGCTTTATCAACATGTAACATAGAGACAATCATTGTACATGTTAAGATAAAGAGCAACCAGATAGCATACTGCAAGAAAGTCCTCACTATATATGTCCAAGCATCCACTACAATATACATCATTTGTACAGTAATGGCCTCTAGGGCATACATATAACTAACAATAAATCCCCAAAAGAGTTGGGAAAATGGCTCATAAAATCAATACCCTAAACGTCGAATATCTCCACAACCAAGATAGGTTGGAGCAGCATCTCATTTCTACGTGAAATCTGACCCAAGTGTTGACACCACGGGAAAGTTTTGCAATGATCATATGCCTCTTTAAATAATGTTGTCCAATAAAATCCACATTGCAAAACTTTCTCCGCCGTTTTTCGAGGACCAAAGTGACCGCCGCATGCCTGATCATGACTAAATGAACACACTCTTGAATTCATCGTTAGGGACACATCTGCGAATGATTTGATCGGAACAATACTTAAACAAATAAGGTTCATCCCAGTAAAAGTGTATTACTTGGGATAGAAATCGATGTTTGTCTTGTTTCGACCAATTGCTAGGAATAAGTCTCGTCACTAGATAATTCACAATATCCACGAACCAAGGTTCGCAAGATACGGTCAAGAGCTATTCGTCAGGAAATGAGTCATTTATTGGCATGGTCAACATTGGTGAAGAAGAGATGCATGAAAGATGGTCAGCTACTACGTTTTCACATCCACTCTTGTCTAGGATGACAAGATCAAATTCTTGTAACAATAGGATCCAACGTTTTAGCCTGGCCTTAGCATCCTTCTTCGATAAAAGGTGTCGTAGGGCGGAGTGATCAGTGTAAACCACTATTGGCGAGCCAATCAAGTAGAGCCTGAATTTTTCTAATGCAAATACAACTGCCAAGAGTTCTTTCTCGGTAGTTGTGTAATTAATTTGTGCATCATTCAAGGTCTTACTTGCATAATAAATTACATGTGGCATCTTATCAATGTGTTATCCTAAGACTGCACCAATAGCAAAATCTGATGCATCACGCATAAGCTCGAACGGGTGATTCCAATCCGGAGATGATAGAACGGGGGCTGTAGTGAGAGATCTTTTAAGCAATTCAAAAGCAGCCTCACAATCCGAATCGAAGTGAAATGTAGTATCCTTGGCCAAGAGAAGAGTTAAGGGTCTAGCAATTTTGCTAAAGTCCTTAATGAATCTCCTATAAAATCCTACATGACCAAGGATCGCATATCTTTGACGCATTTGGGAGGAGGAAGGTTATGGATGACATCAATTTTAGCTCTGTCAACCTCAATGCCTTTTTATGAAATGATATGTCCAAGGACAATACCTTCTTGGACCATGAAATGACATTTTTCCCAATTCAAAGTTAGGTTCTTATCCTTACAGCGGGTAAGAACCGCGTCAAGATGACGAAGACAGTCCTTAAAGGAGTCCCCAAATATGGAGAAATCGTCCATAAATATCTCCAGGAAATTCTCAACCATGTCTGAGAATATCCCCATCATACACCGCTGAAATGTAGCGGGAGCGTTGCATAACCCAAATGGCATGCGTCTATAAGCAAAAGTACCGAAAGGATAAGTAAATATGGTTTTATCTTGATCCTTTTCGGCGATGGGGACCTGGTTATAGTCAGAGTATCCGTCCAAGAAACAATAGTATTCATGTCCAGCTAATCGTTCTAACATCTGGTCAATGAAAGGTAGAGGGAAGTGATCTTTCCTCGTCGCGGCATTGAGTTTCCTATAATCAATACATACGCGCCACCCAGTTTGGGTGTGTGTTTGGATTAACTCATTAGCCTCATTGGTTATGACCGTGATGCTAGAATTTTTAGGGACTACATGAATAGGACTTACCCATTGGCTATCAGATATTGGGTAAATTATACCACTATCTAAGCACTTGACGATTTCTTTCTTTACCGCCTCCTTCATGACGGGATTTAACTGTCTTTGTAGGTCTCGAGTTGGCTTGTCTTCATCCATCAGATATATATAATGTTCAACAATTAAGGGACTAATCCCTTTGATGTCAGCCATTGTCCAACCAAATGCTTGCCGATTTGATCTCAATACCGCCAAAAGTGCGTTCTCTTGCTCTACAGTTAGAGAAGAGGATATGATCACGGGTAAAGACTCATTCTCACCTAAATATGCATATTTAAGATGAGAAGGTAGCGGTTTGAGATCTAGTATTGCGAAGTGACAATAGAAGGTGGGGTAAGGGAATGATACTCGGACTCCCTAAGAGGTTTATAACTTGCGTAGGATATTGACTCGGAAAGTGCTACTGACTTTTGCGACGAGTCAACGGATTCAAACTCGGGGATGGACTCATTAGAGATATCCTCACTATAATAATTTTCCAGATCAAACAATGTCGCACTAGTGTTGTCGAGATCATCATAGCAAAGTACTTCCGCTTCGCAGCTGTTGGAAGCTATCTCGTTGATGGAACAAACATCGATTAAATGAGCAGAAGGTTCAGATGGTTGACTTCCTAGCTTGTAAATATTATGCTCAATTTTCATCTTCCCAAAAGATAAGTTCATAGAATCGCTACGACAATTAATGACAACGTTGGAAGTTGCTAGGAAAGGTCGACCGAGTATCACCGGGATTTGATTACGTAGGTTCGCCACAGGTTGTGTATCCAAAACAATAAAGTCCACAGGGAATATGAATTCCCCAACTTTGATTAACACATCCTCAAGCTCACCCCTAGGTTGGGCGATAGATTGGTCTGCCATCTGAAGAGTGCAGTGGGCAGGTTTCAACTCTCCTATACCTACCTGCTCATAGACGGAATATGGAAGTAAGTTAACACTAGCACCGAGGTCAAGTAGAGCATGATTGATGCTTTTTGCCCCAATAGTTATAGATATTGTAGGACAACCGGGGTCCTTACGTTTTTTAGGCAATTGTTGGGTAAAAGTTATGCTCACGTTACTTGTCATGAACACCTTTTTCGGCACTTGAGTTTTTCTCTTCCTAGTGCACAAGTCCTTAAGGATTTTTGAATAAGACGGAACTTGTTGAATAGCATCTAGGAGAAGGATATTTATGTTAACTTGATTAAACATTTTCACAACCTTCTCCATTTGTGCGTTAGGTTTGTTGGCCCTCAACCTGTTTGGAAATGGAGCTTTATCAATAAGTTTTGGGTCAAACATTTGTGGAGAAGTTTGTGGGGATGGAATTGATCCCAGAATTGGAGTGGGGATCGTTTTAGATAGATTTGTGGATGTGGGTGGAGGGTTCGAGCCTTGGAGAAAACGGAGAATAGGCTCGGAAGAAGGTGGAAGACTAGACGAAATAGGGCAAGAAGTGGAAGCCGGGGTTGTAATTGATTCCTCATCATCAATCTGTTCACCCATTTGATTGTTCAACACTCTTCCTGATCTTAATGTGGTAACGACACTCACATTATGATTTTGTGAGTGGCCAGGATTCGGTAAGGGTTGAGATGGAAGTTTCTCTTTTTCTCTCACACTCATCGCAGCATTTATTTGTGCAAGTTGTGCTTCTATCAATTTTATACTCTCATCGTGGGAGTTGGTGGTCTGTGTTAAAGATCGGATAGAAGACTTTATTTCGTCCGTCGATTGCATGGAATGTTTAATAAACATATCCACGCTTCGTTCGAGTGCAGATGAGTTTTCATCCCCGGCCGTTTGGAAAGAATTATTGGCCGGGTTTTGAAAAGGTTGCGATTGAAAGGGGTGCTAATTCTGTGGTGGTGGTTGCTGTTGCTGTGGAGGAGGTCTTTGATAATTGCTTTGGAACTGGTTTTGATTTTGGTTTTGGTTTTGGTTCCAAGCAAAGTTAGGATGATTCCTCCACCCCTGATTGTATGTGGAAGAATAAGGATCGTTTCTAGGTCGCTGCTGAAAAGAAGCATTAGTTTGCTCGTGACCTTGAAACGGTGCATTCATAGGGCATTCTTCTGTCAAATATGATGGATCGGAATAGCTACCACACACGGTCTTGGTTTAGGGAGACTGATGAGAATTTGTTCTCTATAGCGTCGAGTTTCTTTTGCATCGTTGCCATTTCGGCTTTTACTGCGATGGAAATATCGAGCTGATGGATACCTCCTCTAGATGAAGGTGGTCTAACGCTTTCCCACTGCAAAGTGTTTTCAGCGAGATCTTCCAGATATTTCCAGGCTTCACCATCATCTTTGGACATGAAATTGCATTGGCACACGATTTCAAGCATCTTTTTTGTCGTTGGATTAATGCCTTCATATATAATTCGGCACAGATCCCATCTATGTATTCCATGATGAGGACATTGGACAAGCAGATCCTTAAACCGTTCAAAGCACTTCCAAAATGGTTCATTGGGAAGCTGGGTAAACTGGTTGATCTCGCTCTGAACATGGGCGGTCTTATGATTGGGGTAAATTTTTTTAAGGAATGCTATAACGAATACATCCCAATTAGTAATAGAGTGTGCGGCTGTATTATAAAGCCATTTTTCTGCCAAGTCGCACAAAGTGAACGGGAGAATACGCAAGCGCATAGCATCTACGGACAGTTGTGAAGTACCCATCATTGCGCATACGTTTTCGAATTTGGTGATAAAAACGTATGCGTCTTTAGACTCGAGCCCGTGAAATTTGGGCAACAGGTTGACGTAGTGGGATTTAATTTCAAAATTATCCCCATTGGTTGGTGGAATGGATAGACAGGTAGGAAGTGGACCGCGTATAGGATAGCATCTCTCTTGGAGAGAAATGCGCGGTGGATTCTTCGCACCTACCGGCGGTGGCAGGCTGGTATTATAATTTGATGGAGTACCGTCCATCTCGGTCGATGTGGTGGGTGGAGAGGAAAAAGAAAATGAAGAAGTACCGACTTCAGAGTCGATAGCAGGAATGCAGACAAGACGGGCACTAGAATCCCGTGTCCAGCCAAGCAAGCACTAAGCGGGTTTAGCGCAAGTGGCAGCGTGTCTGTGATTTAAAATAGGTTTGTTTTAAAAAGTGTCGGACGTGAGACAAATCACATAAAAATGCACAATCAACCCTAGAACTAAGGTTATCTAGGTCAAGTCACTAGACTGCTCCTAGATTTCCAAAGGACAAGCCGCAGGATCAATCCTCTAGCACCTCTTTACTACTTTTGTGGCCAGGTAAGTGCCAGGTAAGTAGGAGGTATCCGCTATATGAATTACCAAAAATAGCGGGCCTAATTAAGTAACCACTTGCCTTAGACACACTTGCCTAGACACCACAAAAGTAATGCGGATAAGTGATAGATTACTCACGACCTTCCTTTGTCCTTATTCAGCGTGACAGTCCTTAGAGTCTTGTCCAGATATTTTTAAAATTAATGTAGGGTTGACGCGGATACTTGTTTTGTGATTTGCGGGGCCTAGGAAGGGTGATAAAATCCCCACCTAATCTGAATTTTGATCTTGCTCCTTAAAGTCCGTATTAAAATATAAATAAACAAACCAATTACAAAACTTTGCAAAAAGATTTTTGAGCGGCGATATTTTGCAAAGAATCCTGCAGAAAAGATATTTTATTGGATTTCAGATGAGAGAGAAAGATATAGAAAAGATACCAGAGAAGTTTTCAACCCTAAATCCCTAATTGCACCGCGGTTCCGCCGCCAATTGTCCCTTCTTGCCACGGTTCCGCCGCCGACTTGGGAGATGTGGTGGAGATTTTTGCTACGTGGCCTCCTTTGCTCCTCTGGATCTTGATGAATGTCTCTGGCTCTCTGTTTCCTCAAGTCTGTGACTCCGGATCCCTTTGCAAAATTCACACAATAAGCGTTAAATATACAATTTGCAGTTTTGTTTATTTCTGATATGGATCGAATAAGAATTCAACACGAGTAGTAAGAAAAATAAATTACGCACGTATCCCCGGCAACAGCGCCATTTGATTGGTTGTTTTATATGTGTGTTTGAAGAATATCCGCAATCAATAACGGTGTCGCGTGTAGCTAGACCGAGATAAGTACGGGTTGTCCTAAAGAAAACGTTGAATCTTGTTAGTGTATATGCCTAGGGGCCATTATTGTATCATACTAGATTGTATATTACTTATTGGAAGCTTAGGATATTCACAGTTGTATATACAGTCTTGCTAAAAATGGTAGTATGCTACTTGGTTTGTGTCTACTTTAATATGTGCATATGTTTCTTGTAACGTATCACTTATACATATTAGTAGAGCCCATAAGTTCTTTGCTTGATTACCAGCGTTGTGATGGCAGTCACACTAGTGGGGGCTGGGTAGTCTATAAGCAACATCCTATACAGGTCCCTAGTCGTAGGATTATCGAGACAGGGCATCGATATTCCAGAGTAGACTGGTGTGTACGCTTCTCATCCCAGTTGGGAGATGGTCTGTCCTACAGCCATCGGTACGTCGTACTGGAGATAGTATACAGGTGCTCGTTAGGTTACGGGTACACCGGACAGGACTCGCAGGGGAACTGATTGGTTGGTATTATACCCATCGTCAGTTAACAGTTCCCAGATGACATGAGTACAACATAGTCCGCAGACTTGACACTGCTACTTCGCCTCGAGTGTGTCCCACTGTTCTTAGATTGCTACCATACCACGGCTCAAAGGAGTCGTGCAAACAGGTAGCAGTTGGGTGAAGTCCCGAGCACTTGGAGGCAGTAGTGGGTAGACAGGATTCGTCTCTCCCGGTATTGGGAGATGATATCGCGCTGTGTCAGAGAGCCATTATGCAAAGTCCCTGGCCAGGGCAAGCGAGATATACTGGTAGGTTCTAGTAGCTTCTTAGGGTGTAATGGGCTTCGCACCGACATGACTTATACAGCTATTAGGGGACTGACGCTTGCCGCCCCCTAGGCTTGATATGCGATAGTCTTAGACGAACAGACCGGACTGTACGGAGATTGTCACATCAGGCTCAGTAGGGGTTCGAATGGTTTTCCTCATCGGCCTTCTTATCGACATCTACCTGGGGACCGTTACGTACAGCTAGTGCCGCTTGCGGTCTGTGGTTAAACCTACTGCCAGCGTAGTGTCGAGTCTTTAGAGTCCCACACAGAGAGTTTCCCTGCTCCAGGCGAAACGATATAGAGGTCGTATGGTATTACGACAAGGGTTAGGACGCGTACGTGTGTTTACGTACGTACGACTTTTCGGACAATTTTTACTAGTCGGCTTTGGTTTAAGCCAGATTCTAGTATTGGGTTATTGGATTTATACAGTCTAAAGTTTTTCCGTGTTTTCACGGATTGGAGGGGCATTCTCGTAATTTGTCGGGAAGCTTCTAGAAGAGTGGTGACTAAGGGGTTAAGGTGGCATTGCATTAAATGAGATTAGTGACTCATTTGTGTGATTCATCCAAGTCATTAAATGCATCATAAATGCTTAATGACTCATGGTGATGAATCACTCATAAATATTTATGAAGCATAGTTGTTAATTCTTTTATTTGATTTTTAGATAAATAATAATGCTTCATATATATTATGATAACATCATTATCTCATTTCATTCTCATCTTCACCTTCTCTCTCCTCAAGCTCACTCTCTCTTCAAACCCTAACCCTAACCTCTCATGTGTTGAGATCAAGGGTTAGCTAGACAAATACATCCATAACCTCACTCTATATCCCCTAGGTAGCTTAGATTAGCACTTTAAGCAACCTAGTTATCTCAAGTTTGAGATTAAGCTTGGCGTAGGAGCTTTCGGGTGGATCGTCTTTGATTCGAGGAGGCCGTTGAGGTGCCGATGTTCGAAGGAGCCTACGAGGAGTGGAGGACCGCGATGAAGACCCGAAGGACTAGTATCGAGAGGTATAACTTCGTATCCGAGTAGTTAAACCTCTAGTTGCTAGTTAGCAATGGTTTAGAAACGATTCATGCGCTCAAGTCCGTGTTACGAAACTTTGATAATCGTTTTTCATATATTCCGCCTCCCCGCAAGTTCGTGGGGTGCGCGACATGGACTTACAGTGGTATCAGAGACAACTAAACCATTACTATCTTGTTAGCAAATGATTAGAAGTTCGATCGACAGATAAACACGAAAACAGAATTTCGAAACCCTAAGTTTCTGTTAATTTTAAAAGTGTCTGAAAAATTATTTGACATGCTTTAAAATTCACAGCAGGGTATTTTAAGAATACTGGGAAAAAACGAGTCAGTGAATCGGCAAAACGGCCGCGGATCCGCGGCAATAGAGAGCTTGTGCCGCGGATCCGCCGCCGAGTCAACGCTGAGTTGACTCGGATTTGCTCAGTAATTCCTATTTTGTTGTTTTCTGTTTTCTTGTATGTTCTGTTTCTGCCCAGGTTGCCTTTGTACTGACTTGCTTTTGGGGTAGACACGGATAAAGGTGATCGATCGATGTTCTAAGTTAATTGCTAATCGGGTTATTATCTGTAATGTTTTATGTGTTCGTAAACCTCCCCTAACTTCTAGTATGTCGGTTGGCAGGGGGTTGCACATATCTGTGATGTTTTTTAACTGTTTGTGTATATGAACTGAATTGGACTGTTGTGATGATTAGCCGGGGTTTGAGATATGTTTAATATTCATTCATTCAATGTAAATGTAATTTGATGTAATATTCTTTTGCGGGGCACATCCAGGTTGCGGTTGTAGCCACCGTTGTATTATTTCTTTTTACTGTTTTTGCTTCTAGGATAGACCCAAGGTGGGGTGCACAAACTACCGGGTATTTTGAAGTGTTGAGGCAGACCGCTTCACTTCTGGTACTTGGCGGGTAGTTTGCCGTATCCGTAGGGGTCTAGGGTAGGGTAATGGCTATTCATCACAACTGTGTAATCCGTCTTTCCTTGCAGGCTCAAAAGAAACGCGGATTGCTTGCATATCCAATAAGGTTTATCTGTGATCTGGAATGCTTATTATTGCGTCTGACGAATGTACAATATCTATATATATATAGCTATTAGACGTCACTTATGTTTTACACCCGTGCTAGCCCAGCTCCCGCTCTGTCGTTAGTTAAGTAACCTAACGGGTGATGACGGGACCCAGTGGTGAATGCGGATGGCATAAGAGGACGTGGTATTTTCGTTGTTTTCTGCAATGATAGGATAAAAGATGGGACGCATTATTATAATGCAAAGAAAATAAAACAAAGTTGAATCGTTAGAACAAATTTAAAAGAAACCACTCGGTTATTTTAAAAGTGCAAAATTTTTTAATTGCGGAGCTTTAACCACTCCTTTTAAAAAGTATCAGGTTCCTTCGATTATATCAAGTTCACTACGTTCACGGTTTTGCCAAAACCAGTCGTAGCCCTCCGTCATTTCAGTTAAATATTCAGTAGTATTCAAGCTATGTATTTTGACCTTCGCCAAGGCATAGTGATTGGTAGCTGCTGGATATTATCTGTAGCATAGATAGATGCGTTGGTTTGGGACAGTCGTACTACTATTTTGGCCTTCGTCAAGGGTATGTACGGGTGGGTTCAAATTAACCTGGATAATGACGGGTAGAACTTGACATGTGACTTATGATATGTTGGCCTTCGTCAAGGTCATAAGAGCATGGGGCAAAAATCCACATCGGGAATTTCTAAAGAAACTGAAATTTGCAGAGAGATGCATACCATTTTGGAGTTTGATGAATGTTGGTAGGATTCCTTCAACATTATCATACGATGATATTTTGGATCCCGATCCTACTGTGAGTATATGCTACTTATCAGGAGATTCGTCACTTAACGATCAATGCTATAAACCAAGTAGGTGCCTAGAAAGGTGTCAGCGGGGTTACGCCCCCAGAGAAAAGAGGTTATTTAATTAAGGAACTTCGCGAAAGCGTTGGAAAACCTCCCTCGAAGTATCGACACTGGCCTGGCTGAACGGTTAAGCAAGTATTGTACGGTGAGAATTGTCCTGGATAATTCTTCTTTTATGGTTTGAGGAAGGATTCGAGAAACAGTGGGAGCCATCCTGTTTAGATAAACTTAAAACCAATCTAAACTTGCAACAGTATCATGCTAAAATATTTTTCTTCTCTCTCTCTTAATTGCAGCGACCTTGTGACCACACCTAGGTTACATCTAGATAACAAATCGACTGAATCTGACTTATATGACTGGCAAAGGTCTGTCCAGATGTCCATTGACTATGACAAGCTGGACCACCCTATTACTACTCAAGATCCCGCCGTCCCAGGTCCAGTTTCCACTGTCGCGGATATGGATATCCATCAGACAAGGGAAAAAGATAAAGCGAAAGCTAAGTGCCCCGTGTTAGCTTCAGTTGTATACCAAAAGCAGCACGAGAAGATGGACTTATTTTCCATCTTTCTCCATAATAAAGATTTATATGGAGAGCAATCTCATATCGCAAGATATGAGACCTCGACCGAATTAATTCAAGCGAGGTTAGCTGACGGGTCATCTGTAGGAGACAACGTCCTTACAATGACTAGCTGTATTGATGAGCTCCAGGACCTGGAGACCGCGTTGGGAAACGAGTCAAATACTGACTTGATTCTACAGTCTCTGCCTTCTACCCTGAAGGAAACCAGGGAAGGAGAAGGAAAGAGAAAGGCAAAAGTTTCGGGACTGGATATAGTAAAAGAGGGACGTTCCTATTGTTACAGGAATGAACATTGGCAGAATGATTGCAGGGCTAGCAAAGCCAGTAACCAGGATTCTAAGCATGTTGTGGCTTCGGCTTCGAGTGTGTTTATGATAGAGAACTGTATGTCAGTTAACCCTACTTCCTGGGTATTGGTTACCGGGTCAGGAACTCACATCTGTAATTCTTTACAGGCTCTGAGAAACCGTAGGGTTATCGGGATAGGTGATATGACCCTCACAGTTGCTAACGGAATGAGCATGGACGCTGAATCTGTTAGTTATATGTATGCCCTAGAGGCCATTACTGTACATAAGATGTATATTGTAGTGGATGCTGGGACATATATAGGGAGGACTTTCTTGCTCGACATGATAGTATGCTATCTGGTTGAACTTTACCTTAACGTGTATACTGGGTGTCTCTCTGTTACATGTTGGTAAAGCCCTTAGGATGTGTACTTGACTACCTGGACTGTGATGCGGATCATACTAGTGGGGACATGGTAGTCCATAAGTACATCCTTCAAAGTCCCTAGTCGTGAGTGTATCGAGATGGGGCATCGATATACCAGAGTAGACTAGCGTATACCTTCTCGACCCATACAGATGGGCGATGGATGATCCCATATCCATTGGTGTTTGACATCAGAGATGATATACGGGTGCTCAGTGGAGACTGGGTACACTGGACGGACTCGCCGAGAACTCCCAGATGGTATTATACCTCACGTCAGATGGCAGTTCTCTGGTGACACTGGTACAGAGTAGTCTGTTGACCCGAGATCGTCATAGAGTCTTGTGTGGTTCCCACTGTGCTTTGATTTCCATCTTACCACATCCAAGTGGGCGTGCAAAACGGTGGTTTTTGGGTACAGTCCCGAGTCACATGGAGGCAATGAGCGATAGGAGGGGATTCGTCTCTCCCGGTATAGGGGGTTGATGTTGCGCTGTGTTCGATTGGTTATAACAGGAAATCCCTGGCCAGGGTTGCTGAGATTTACTGGTAAGTGATACCAGTAGTTTCTCGAATTGTTATAGACCTCATATCGACACGACTTATCGAGCTATTGGGGTCTGACGTTTACCACCCCTAGGCGAGATATGCGACATATCAGACGATCAGACCGGACTGTACGGTAGTGTTACTGGTTGGATTCACTGGAGTGTGAGCGGGCTTGCTCGTCGATCTTCTGATCGCTCAATGCCCGGGTGGCCGTTACGTTTAGCAGACCGCTTGCGGCTTGTGGGTGCTTGATATGATCATCACCTGCTGCCGGCGTATTGACGAGTCTTTAGAGTCCTACACAGAGGTTTCCTGGCTCAAGCGAAACGAAATAGGAGCGCATATGAGATATGTGCGGGACCGAGAATAATGCGTGTATGTGATACCGTATTCCATTCTCGCGATGAATGTATCGAATGGTTGTATGCGATATAACCTAGTTATCGAATCAAGGATTGATTCGGTAAGCCGATACATAGGATACTAGTCGGTTATATGTGATATGACCGGATCGTTAAATCAAGTGTTGATTTAATGATTTAATGTATAATTATATATATTTGATATATTACTTTGCATTAACTAGTATTGGTTCACTTTAAATGGATTTTCTCACTCGGATGTACACATTGTATATGTGATATACTTTTGTGCACTTGATTGTATCATGTTTGATGATACATGTTTGCTGGGGTTTTTGTGTAAAGAATTAAACCATGGTTAAACATATAATTAGGGTTTTATTTTTCCATTACTTATTTATTCATTTATTTGTTTATACATTTTGGAAAATAAATGGAAAAGAGAAAAGAATGGTGGCTTTTTTTGTTGTTTAGTGGAAGCTTCATGAAACCTTGACCTAGTCCACCATTCTTATCTCATCCTTAACCCTAACCATTCCTTTAACCTTGGTCAATTCTCTACACATAACCATAGTTAGAATTATGATAAGTTTTGTTTTTCTATTCTAAATCAATCAACTTATCATAATACATATCATCTTCTTCATCTTCTTCTTCTTCTTCACTTCATGAAGAAAGCTTGCTACTCCAATGGCAAGTGATGAAAACTAGTGAGAAATCCAAAACTAAAGTCTACCCACTTCCTATTTCTTCATCCTCTAACTCTTGCCAAGTAGTAGAGTGTGTTTCCTTCACAAGTTTTCATGGCTTGGTAAAGGTGGAGCTTGATCTAGCGATGCCTCGACGTAGATCATCTTCGGCATGGACATCGACGACCTAGCTCGCCATTTCTCCGACGAAGCCGACGCTAGAGCCCGGATTTTGATTTGGACAGCGGAGAGGACTTCATTGCGGAGCTATGGAGGTGGAGCACCGGATCTACAAAGGTTGTATTTCCGTTATCTTTTTGTTAAGTTGTTAACTAGTTTATTGTTTCGCCTAAATATCTAGCCAACGATCCGTAGTCGGGTCTCTCGGCACCTAGATTTTTTGAAATTGGCATGGTTGATGCCTTGTGAGACCTCATTAGGGTGCCTAGGAACCTTTCAGAATCCGTAGGGGAATATCATCTTGGACTGACAACTGGGCAGATATTGATTCTGCGTAACTGTTTTTATGTACCAGGTACAATTTGTAATATCATATCTGTACCCTTACTTTCTAAGGAAGGATATGATTTTACTTTTGCAAGAGATGTGGTTTACATCCACCTAAATCAAGTTTTGATTGGGTTAGCTACATTAGAAAACGGAATATATGTATTAAATCAAGCTCAAATTTTCAGTGTCCAGAACACACTTAAAAGAAAGTCTCCGGAAACAAATCAGGCTTTCTTATGGCATTGTAGACTGGGTCACATCAATGAGAGAAGATTAACAAAGTTACATAGAGAGGGATACTTGGATCCGTTCGAGTATCAGTCTTATTCCACTTGTGAATCTTGTCTCATGGGAAAGATGACAAAGACTCCGTTCACTGGACACGGAGAAAGAGCGAGCGAGCTCTTAGGACTCATACACAGTGACGTGTGTGGTCCAATGTCTACACATGCGCGAGGTGGTTATTCCTACTTCATTACTTTTACGGATTATTTCTCTAGGTATGGACATATCTTCTTGATGAAGCATAAATCCGAGGCTTTTGAGAAATTCCAGGAATACAAGAATGAAGTGGAAAAACAAACAGGCAAAAGTATAAAGACACTGAGATCTGATCGAGGTGGAGAATACTTAAGTGCAGAGTTCCTGGGTTACTTAAAAGAGAATGGAATTCTCTCTCAGCTTACTCCTCCATACACACCACAACTCAACGGTGTATCAGAAAGGAGGAATCGAACCCTATTTGATATGGTTCGTTCCATGATGAGTAAGGCTGAGTTACCGCGATCTTTCTGGGGTTATGCACTAGAATCAGCTGCATATCTTTTGAACAAGGTTCCAACCAAAACTGTGCCTACCACACCATATCACATGTGGAGTAGGAAGAAACCCTGTCTTCAGTACTTAAAGACATGGGGATGTCCAGCTTTTGTAAAAAAGCAGCATCCGGACAAGCTCGAGGCACGCTCAGTACTGTGTAAGTTTGTGGGATACCCAAAGAACTCCAGGGGGTATTTTTTCTATTACGCAGAGGAACAAAAGGTTTTTGTTTCTCGTAATGCCCATTTTCTAGAATATCAATTTTTAGAAAAGGAAACAAGTGGGAGCGAAATAGAATTGGAAGAAATTCCAGAACCACAAACTACTACTGAAGGTATGGTAGAACCAGAGGTTTCAGAAGAAAGGGACATCCGGACGCCACTCCGCAGGAGTAGTAGGCAGTCTCATCCGCCCGAGAGATACTACGGTTTTCTCATAGACGGGGATAGAGAGGATTGCACTATTGACTATGATGAGCCTACTAGCTTCCAGCAAGCCATTCAGAGCGGTGACTCAGTAAAATGGCTGGATGCAATGCGGACCGAAATGGAGTCCATGTACACTAACAAAGTATGGACTTTGGACGTTTCTCCAGATAGGGTAAAACCTGTAGGATGCAAATGGATCTTCAAAAAGAAGATTGGTGTAGATAGACAGGTTGAAACCTATAAGGCTAGACTTGTTGCAAAGGGTTTCCGTCAAAGACTTGGTTTGGACTATGACGAAAACTTTTCTCCAGTGGCTATGCTTAAATCTATTCGGGTCCTTCTTGCTATTGCTACCTTCCACGATTATGAAATCTGGCAGATGGACGTAAAGATGGCCTTTCTAAATGGTAATTTGGAAGAGAGTGTCTATATGGATCAGCCAGAGGGATTCATTCAGAGTGGGAGCAGCGGTAAAGTATGCAAGCTGCTTAAGTCCATTTATGGACTAAAGCAGGCATCGCGGAGTTGGAACATCTGTTTTGATGATGCTGTCAAAGAATTCGACTTCATCAAAAATCCAGATGAACCTTGCATATACAGTAAGATTGTAGGGAGAGCTGTAGTATTTCGTCTTGTACATGGATGACATTCTCCTAATAGGAAATGATATTCCTATGTTACAGTCAGTCAAAAGATTCTTGTCACATAAATTCTCCATGAAAGACCTGGGTGATGCCACCTACATTTTGCGGATCCGGATCTATCGTGATAGATCAAAGAGGATGTTGGGACTTTCGCAGTCCAGGTACATAGACACCATAGTGAAGAGATTCAGTATGGATGATTCTAAGCGCGGTAACCTACCGGCTTGTCACGGAATCACCCTCTCCAAAGAGATGTTTCCCGAGACTGATTTGGAAAGGGATCGCATGTCAATTATACCCTACGCTTCTGCGGTAGGCTCTATAATGTATGCGATGTTATATACCGGACCAGATGTAGCATACGCATTAAGCGTTGTAAGACGGTATCTGGCAAACCTAGGAGAGCAACACTGGATAGCCGTAAAGAACATTCTCAAGTACTTGAGAAGGACTAAGGAGATATTCTTAGTGTATGGCGGAAAAGACCTCCAGATTGAGGTCTTTGCCGACTCTGGCTTCCAAAGTGACAAAGATGACTCCAAATCCATGTCGGGTTATGTCTTCACCCTCAATGGTAGGGCGGTCTGTTGGAAGAGTTCCAAGCAGGAGACCGTTGCTGACTCAACAATGGAAGCGGAGTACATAGTTGCTTACGATGCCGCAAAAGAAGCTGTCTGGATGAAGAAGTTCCTCACAGAACTTCAGGTGGTTCCTTCCAGTGTTGGTCCAATACCTCTATATTGTAACAACAACGGCGCTATAGCTTTAGCGAAGGAACCCAGGTCCCATCAGAAATCCAGAAACATCTTAAGGCGGTATCACCTGATCAGGGAGATCGTAGATCGCCGGGAGATCGAGGTGAAGAGAGTAGAGACGGAGAATAACATTGCTGATCCATTCACAAAGGCCCTTCCTCAGACGGAGTTCGAGAGGCTATTCGAGATGATAGGTCTACGATATGCCAGCTCATGGCCCTAGTGCAAGTGGGAGATTGTTAGTGTATATGCCCTAGGGGCCATTATTGTATCATACTAGATTGTATATTACTTAATGGAAGCTTAGGATATTCACAGTTGTATATACAGTCTTGCTAAAAATGGTAGTATGCTACTTGGTTTGTGTCTACTTTAATATGTGCATATGTTTCTTGTAACGTATCACTTATATATATTAGTAGAGCCTATAGGTTCTTTGCTTGATTACCAGCGTTGTGATGGCAGTCACACTAGTGGGGGCTGGGTAGTCTATAAGCAACATCCTATACAGGTCCCTAGTCGTAGGATTATCGAGACAGGGCATCGATATTCCAGAGTAGACTGGTGTGTACGCTTCTCATCCCAGTTGGGAGATGGTCTGTCCCACAGCCATCGGTACGTCGTACTGGAGATAGTATACAGGTGCTCGTTAGGTTACGGGTACACCGGACAAGACTCGTAGGGGAACTGATTGGTTGGTATTATACCCATCGTCAGTTAACAGTTCCCAGATGACATGAGTACAGCATAGTCCGCAGACTTGACACTGCTACTTCGCCTCGAGTGTGTCCTCTAAGTCCGTGTTGCCCATCCCGGTGCTTACGGGAGGCGGAAAACATAATAAAAAACGGATTTTTAATGACTTAGGCAACATGGACTTTGCTTGTGAGGATCTTTGCTAAACGAAAACTAGCTAAAGTAAACTAACAACTAAATAAGTTGTAGAAAGGTTATACCTTTGGTCTTTAGTCCTTCTCTCCTTGCTCGTTGGAATGGTAGAAAGGCCTCACCTTGCTTGTCTTCTTCCGTCAAAGAAAGATCCACTTGAAAGCCACCACCTTTAGCTTCAACTCCAAGCTAGGAGTAACTAGAGTGCAAGAAATGCTAAGACTTGAACCCTAGAAGAGAGTAGAGAGGATCAAGTGAAGGTTTTTCTCAAGCTTTTTGTTTCTCAACACATGAGAGGGAGAGAGCTTGAGGGAGAGGATGAACAAGAGAGAGAAATGATATGAGAGAATGAGAAAATAATAGAGCTCTTCTTACTAATATGTGTGAATTAATTTAATTGAATAATTAGTTAGATAATTATCATGGTAAATCATGACATGACCATTATCATTTCAAATTGCAAAGATCAAAAAGCATCTTCCAAAAGAAATTATGATGGTCAAAGTGTCAACCTTGGTCAACAAGTCAAAGAAGTCAAAAGGTCAATAACCACAACCATGGATAATTATCAAACTAATTACTAATTAACAATAACACACACATAAATATTAGGGTTAATAAAATGATAATAGCCATTAACCCTAATCAAGGTCCTCTCCCTCAATCTCAAGCAACTGTGCATACGCACCCGCATTCGTGATCCGAGGAACACGAACACAATGAGAAAAACCAATCTCAAATCATATACTAGGATCCGGCTTAAACCAAAGCCCGCTAGTATAAACTGTCCGGACAGCAAACGTGCACAAGTGCGCGAATGTGAACGAACCCTGTCGCAAAACCATGCGACCTCTACTCATTTTGCCTAAAGGCGAATAGCTCTCTGTGTGGGACTCTAAAGACTCGACACTACGCTGGCAGTGGGTTTAACCACAGACCGCAAGCGGCACTAGCTGTACGTAACGGTCCCCAGGTAGATGTCGATAAGAAGACTGACGAGGTGAACCCCATCTGCACTCCTACTGAGCCTGTATGTGACAGTCTCCGTACAGTCCGGTCTGTTCGTCTGATACATCGCATGGCGGGCCTAGGGGGGCGGTGAACGTCAGTCCCCTAATAGCGGTACAAGTCGTGTCGGAGTGTAGCCCAAAACACCCTGAGATAACACTGGAAGCCTACCAGTATATCTCGCTTGCCCTGGCCAGGGACTACTCGTGTAATGGCTCTCCTAGACACAGCGCGATGTCAACCCCCAATACCGGGAGAGACGAATCCTGTCTAACCGTCACTGCCTCCAAGTGCTTCGGGACTGCACCCAAAAACTACCTGTTTGCACAGCTCCTTTGAGCCGTGGTAGGGTAGTAATCAAAGTGCAGTGGGAACACACTCGAGGCGAAGTGACAGTGTCAAGTCAGCGGACTAAGCTGTACTCATGTCACCTGGGAACTGATAACTGACGATAGGTATATTACCAACCAACAGTTCCCGACGAGTCCTGTCCAGTGTACTCGTAACCTAACGAGCACCCGCATACTATCCCAAGTACGACGTACTAACGGCTGTGGGACAGACCGTCTCCCACACTGGGATGAGAAGCGCATACGCTAGTCTACTCCGGAGTATCGATGCCCTGTCTCGATAGTCCAACGACCAGGGACCTGTATAAGGATGTGCTTATAGATTACCCAGCTCCCACGAGTGCGAGCGCCATCACAACGCTGGTAATCAAGCAAAGATCCTAAGGGCTCTACTAATATGTATACCAGCAATATGTTAAAAGAAACACATGCACATATTAAAGCAGAGACAAACCAAGTAGCATACTACCATTTCGAGCAAGATTGTATATACAACTGTGAATATCCCAAGCTTCCATTAAGTAATATACAAACTAGTATGATACAGTAATGGCCTCTAGGGCATATACACTAACAATCTCCCACTTGCACTAAGGCCATGTACTGGCGTATCGAAGACCTATCATCTCGATCAGCCGCTCGAACTGAGTCTGGGGTAGGGCCTTCGTGAATGGATCTGCTGTGTTATCTTCTGATGCAACTCTCCGGACCTCGATCTCCTGGCGATCTACGATCTCCCTGATCAGGTGATACCGCCTTAAGATGTGTCTGGATTTCTGATGGGACCTGGGTTCCTTCGCTAAAGCTATAGCCCCGTTGTTGTCGCAATACAGAGGTATTGGGTCAACAATGGACGGAACCACCTGAAGTTCTTTCAAGAACTTCCTCATCCAGACAGCTTCTTTTGCGGCATCAGATGCAGCGATGTATTCCGCTTCCATAGTCGAGTCAGCAACGGTTTCCTGTTTGGAGCTCTTCCAACACACCGCCCCTCCATTGAGGGTAAAGACAAAACCCGACATGGACTTGGAATCATCCTTGTCACTCTGGAAGCTGGAGTCAGCAAAGGCCTCAATCTGCAGGTCTTTTCCGCCATACACCAAGAACATCTCCTTAGTCCTTCTCAGGTACTTGAGAATGTTCTTTACTGCTATCCAATGTTTCTCCCCAGGGTTTGACTGATACCTGCTTACCACACTCAGTGCATAAGCCACATCCGGTCTGGTACACAACATCGCATACATTATAGAGCCTACCGCAGAAGCGTAGGGTATAATAGACATGCGATCCCTCTCCAAATCAGTCTTGGGAGACATCTCTTTGGAGAGGGTGATCCCGTGACAAGCCGGTAGATTACCGCGCTTGGAATCTTCCATACTGAATCTCTTCAGTATGGTGTCGATGTACCTGGACTGCGAGAGTCCTAATATCCTCTTGGATCTGTCACGGTAGATCCGGATACCCAGAATGTAGGAGGCATCACCCAGGTCTTTCATGGAGAACCTGTGTGACAAGAACCCCTTGACAGATTGTAGCATAGGAATGTCATTTCCTATTAAGAGAATGTCATCCACGTATAAAACGAGGAATACTACAGTTCTCGCTACAAATCTACAATAGATGCATGGTTCATCTGGATTTTTGATAAAGCCAAATTCTTTGACCGTCTCATCAAAACAGATGTTCCAACTCCGCGATGCCTGCTTGAGTCCATAAATGGACTTGAGCAACTTGCACACCTTTCCGCTGCTCCCACCCTGAATGAAACCCTCTGGCTGATCCATATAGACACACTCTTCTAAATGACCATTTAGAAAAGCTGTCTTTACGTCCATCTGCCAAATCTCATAATCGTGGAAAGCAGCAATGGCAAGAAGGATCCGAATGGATTTCAGCATAGCTACTGGAGAAAAGGTTTCGTCATAGTCCAAACCAGGTCGCTGACGAAAACCCTTTGCTACCAGTCTAGCTTTATAGGTCTCAACCTGTCCATCTACACCAATCTTCCTTTTGAAGATCCACTTGCATCCTACGGGTTTTACCCCGTCTGGAGCAATGTCCAACGTCCATACTTTGTTGGTGTACATGGACTCCATTTCGGTCCGCATTGCATCCAGCCATTTTACCGAGTCGACGCTCTGAATGGCTTGCTGGAAGCTAGTAGGCTCATCACAATCCAGGATGCAGTCTTCTCTATCCCCGTCAATGAGAAAACCGTAGTACCTCTCGGGCGGATGAGACTGCCTACTACTCCTGCGGAGCGGCATAGGAATGTCCTGTTCTTTTGAACCTTCTAGTTCCACTAAACTTTCAGTAATAGTTTGTGGTTCTGGAATTTCTTCCAGTTCTATTGCGCTCCCACTTATTTCTTTTTCTATGAACTGATGTTCTAGAAAGTGGGCATGGAGAGAAACAAGGACTTTTTGTTCCTCTTCGCAATAGAAGTAATATCCCTTGGAGTTCTTTGGATATCCCACAAACTTGCACTGTACTGAGCGTGCCTCGAGCTTGTCCGCATGCTGCTTTTTTACAAAAGCTGGACATCCCCATGTCTTAATGTGATTAAGATAGGGTTTCTTCCCACTCCATAACTCATATGGTGTGGTAGGCACAGTCTTAGTGGGAACACGGTTCAAAAGATATGCAGCTGTTTCTAGCGCATACCCCCAGAATGATCGCGGTAACTCAGCGTTACTCATCATGGACCGTACCATATCCAATAGGGTTCGGTTCCGTCTCTCCGATACACCGTTATGTTGCGGAGTGTATGGAGGAGTAAGCTGAGAGAGAATTCCATTCTCTTTTAAATAGTTCAGGAATTCGGCACTTAAGTATTCTCCTCCTCGATCCGATCTTAGGATCTTGATACTTTTGCCTGTTTGTTTTTCTACTTCATTCTTATATTCCTGGAATTTTTCAAAAGCCTCGGATTTATGTTTCATTAAGAAGACATAACCGTACCTTGAAAAATCATCCGTAAAGGTAATGAAGTAAGAATAACCGCTTCGCGCATGTGTAGACATTGGACCGCACACGTCGCTGTGTACGAGTCCCAAGAGCTCGCTCGCTCTTTCTCCGTGTCCAGAAAACGGAGCCTTTGTCATCTTTCCTTTGAGACAGGATTGACAAGTTGCATACGATTGATATTCGAATGAATCTAAATATCCTTCAGTATGTAACTTAGTCAATCTTCTCTCGTTGATGTGACCCAGTCTACAATGCCATAAGAAAGTTTTATTAATTTCTGGAGACTTTCTTTTGTGTGTATTCTGGATATTGAAAATCTGTGGTTGGTTTAAAACGTATATACCGTTGTTCAATGTACCTGACCCAATCAACACTTGATTAAGGTGAATGTTCACTACATTACTTACAAATGCAAATTCATAACCTTCTTTAGATAATAAAGATACAGAAATGATATTACAGGTTGCATTTGGTACATAATAACAACTACGCAAAACCAAAAAGTGTCCATCTGATAATCCCAGGTGATAGTCCCCCACGGCCTCAGCATCCATGCTAGCACCGTTCGCAACTCTGAGGGTCATGTCACCTGCCTTCAAAACTCTACGCTTTCTCAACGCCTGCAAAGAATTACAGATATGAGATCCTGATCCGGTATCCAATACCCAGGAAGTAGAGTTTATTGATAGACAATTTTCAATAACATACACACCTGAAGCTGAAGCTGCAACTCGCTTCAAATCCTGTGTTCTGGCTTTCCAAGCCTTGCAATCTTGTTTCCAGTGACCACTTTTATGACAATAGAAGCATTCTTCCTTCCCCACCAGCTTCCCCGCTACCTTTGTTGCTTTACCCTTTCCCTTCGTATCCACTTTACCGACACCGCCTCTTGGTTTGGCGGGGGCTTTCTTCTTCTTGCCCTTGGCTTTCGCCCTGGACCTAGAAGAGGAAGATCCTCCTACAAACAAAGTGGATGTCTCCCTACCCTTCTGTAGGGTGCCCTCAGCAGTCCTCAACATGTTCAGAAGCTCGGCAAGTTCAACCTCCTTTCCTTGCATGTTGAAGTTAAGAATGAACTGGGTGTAAGTGGAAGGAAGGGACTGGAGAATCAAATCGGTATAGAGTTCATTCTCCAACGTGGTCCCAAGGTCCGCGAGCTCCTCTATGTAGCCGATCATCTTAAGCACGTGGTCCGCTACCGATGATCCGACGGCCAACCTTGCCGAAAAGAGCTTCTTCGACACTTCGTATCTTGCGATACGAGACTGCTCTCCATACAGTTCTTTTGTATGGAGAAATATGGACTCTAGGTCCATATTCTCGTGCCTCCTCTGATGGTCATTGTCCATCGAGGCTAGTACGAGGCATCTGGCCCTCGCGCAATCTATCTCCCATGTCTTACGGATTTCAACATCCGCGACGCTGGAGGTGGGACCTGGGACAGGGGGAGCTTTGGTGGTAAGTATATAACCCAGCTTGTCATAAGTGATAGCCATCTTGACATTCCTGAGCCAATCTTTGTAGTTTGGCCCTGTCAATATGTTTTTATCTAATAGTAACTTAAGTCCGGTCATCTTGAATGGTCGCTGCAATTAGGAGAGAGAAAAGAAACACTTTAGCATGATGCTCTTGCAAGTTTAGAGTGGTTTTTAGTTTGTCTAAACTGGATGGCTCCCACTGTCTCTCGAATCCCTTCTCAAACCATAAAGAAAAGGATTAGCCGGGATCATTCTCACCGTACAATACTTGCTTAACCGTTCAGCCAGGCCAGTGTCGGTACTTCGAGGGAGGTTTTCCAACGCTTTCGCGAAGTTCCTTAATTAAGTAACCTCTTTTCCCTGTGGGCGTAGCCCCGCTAACACCTTTCTAGGCACCTACTAGGTTTATAGCATTGATCGTTAAGTGAGAGTTTTCCCGAGGAGTAGCATATACTCACAGTAGGATCGGGATCCAAATATCATCGCGTGATAAAGCCGAAGGAATCCTACCAGAATCATCACACTCCAAATGGTATGCAACACTAGCAAGTTTCAGTACTTATGAAACTCCCGATGTGGATTTTTGCCCCATGCTCTTATGACCTTGACTTTGGCCAAAATATCATAAGTCACATGTCAAGTTCTACCCGTCATTCTCCTGGTTAATTTGGACCCACCCGTACCTACCCTTGACTTTGGCCAAAATGGCAGCACGACTGTCCCAAATCAACGCATCTATCTATGCTGCACATGAATACCCAAACGCTACCAATCACTATGCCTTGACTTTGGCCAAAATACATAGCTTGAATACTTTTGACCATTCATGTGGAATGACGGAGGGCTACGAATGGTTTTGGCGAAACCGTGAACGTAGTGAACTTGATATAATCGATGGAACGAGATAGCTTTTAAAAGGAGTGGTTCAAGCTCCGCGTTTAAAAGTTTAGTTTTGAAAAGAACCGAGTGGTTTTCAAAGTGTTCCAATCGACTTTTACTTGGTTTATTTCTTGCATTAGTTCTTTTAATGCGTCCCATCATTTAATCCTACCATTGCAGAAAACAACCAAAATATGACGTACGCTTATGCCATTCGCATTCGCCACGGGGCCCCGTCATCACCCGTTAGGTTACTTAACTAACGACAGAGCGGGGGCTGGGCTAGCGCGGCTGTAAAACATAAGCAACGCCTAAATAGTTATTATATATAAATATATAGCAATGATAGACATTACAGATCACAGATGAATACATTGGATATACTAGGAATCCGCAATGCGTTCGAGCCTGCAACGCAAAGCGGATTACACGGTCGCGGTGAATAGCCAATACCCCACCCAAGACCCCTACGGGTGCGGCAAACTACCCGCCAAGCACCCGAAGCGAAGCAACCTCCCTCACCACCGTGAGTAGGCCACTCGGCGCTTCGAGATACCCGGTAGTTTGTGCACCCCCTCCATGGGTCTATCCTAGGAGCAAAAACAGTAAAAATAATTATACAATGACGGCTACAACCCCGACCCGGTTGTGCGGCCATACAAAGAATATTATTACATCAATTTACATGTTACAAATGAATGAAAGAAAAACAACGCTCATCTCACATCCACCCCGGCCATTCACCCGCGACAATCCAATCCATTCATATCCACAAACCAATAACAATCACAGATCATGTATAACCCCGACTAATCGTCTTATAGCGATTAGCCGACGTTCAATACATGCAAGCATTACAGATATAACCGATGTAGTTAAAGTGTAGTGAAGTTCCGAAAAATACGGATTTATAGGCCCCCAAAAGTAAATTTTAGTTCTGGAAAATCTGGGCACATATAATATATCCTAAAAATCCCAAAACCAACAACAACACACACTGCACGAAAAACGATGCTCCGATAACGACAAACCGCGGCGCTTCCGCCGCACATGCCTACCTCGTGCGGCGGAAGGGCGGCGGTTTGATGGAATTAGGGTATCGTTTTTCTTGGGTGTATTCAGAAAACCCTGAGACGATTTTACAAGTATAAATATTTTCATTTTGATCAGAAAAAATTTTAACAGAAACTAGGGTTTTGCAAGTTTGGTTTTTCGATTTTCCGGTTTCGAAACTTCGTTACACTTAACTACTTAGCTAGTTTAGGTTTAGTTAGGCTCTGATACCACTCTAAGTCCGTGTTGCCCATCCCGGTGCTTACGGGAGGCGGAAAACATAATAAAAAACGGATTTTTAATGACTTAGGCAACATGGACTTTGCTTGTGAGGATCTTTGCTAAACGAAAACTAGCTAAAGTAAACTAACAACTAAATAAGTTGTAGAAAGGTTATACCTTTGGTCTTTAGTCCTTCTCTCCTTGCTCGTTGGAATGGTAGAAAGGCCTCACCTTGCTTGTCTTCTTCCGTCAAAGAAAGATCCACTTGAAAGCCACCACCTTTAGCTTCAACTCCAAGCTAGGAGTAACTAGAGTGCAAGAAATGCTAAGACTTGAACCCTAGAAGAGAGTAGAGAGGATCAAGTGAAGGTTTTTCTCAAGCTTTTTGTTTCTCAACACATGAGAGGGAGAGAGCTTGAGGGAGAGGATGAACAAGAGAGAGAAATGATATGAGAGAATGAGAAAATAATAGAGCTCTTCTTACTAATATGTGTGAATTAATTTAATTGAATAATTAGCTAGATAATTATCATGGTAAATCATGACATGACCATTATCATTTCAAATTGCAAAGATCAAAAAGCATCTTCCAAAAGAAATTATGATGGTCAAAGTGTCAACCTTGGTCAACAAGTCAAAGAAGTCAAAAGGTCAATAACCACAACCATGGATAATTATCAAACTAATTACTAATTAACAATAACACACACATAAATATTAGGGTTAATAAAATGATAATAGCCATTAACCCTAATCAAGGTCCTCTCCCTCAATCTCAAGCAACTGTGCATACGCACCCGCATTCGTGATCCGAGGAACACGAACACAATGAGAAAAACCAATCTCAAATCATATACTAGGATCCGGCTTAAACCAAAGCCCGCTAGTATAAACTGTCCGGACAGCAAACATGCACAAGTGCGCGAATGTGAACGAACCCTGTCGCAAAACCATGCGACCTCTACTCATTTTGCCTAAAGGCGAATAGCTCTCTGTGTGGGACTCTAAAGACTCGACACTACGCTGGCAGTGGGTTTAACCACAGACCGCAAGCGGCACTAGCTGTACGTAACGGTCCCCAGGTAGATGTCGATAAGAAGACTGACGAGGTGAACCCCATCTGCACTCCTACTGAGCCTGTATGTGACAGTCTCCGTACAGTCCGGTCTGTTCGTCTGATACATCGTATGGCGGGCCTAGGGGGGCGGTGAACGTCAGTCCCCTAATAGCGGTACAAGTCGTGTCGGAGTGTAGCCCAAAACACCCTGAGATAACACTGGAAGCCTACCAGTATATCTCGCTTGCCCTGGCCAGGGACTACTCGTGTAATGGCTCTCCTAGACACAGCGCGATGTCAACCCCCAATACCGGGAGAGACGAATCCTGTCTAACCGTCACTGCCTCCAAGTGCTTCGGGACTGCACCCAAAAACTACCTGTTTGCACAGCTCCTTTGAGCCGTGGTAGGGTAGTAATCAAAGTGCAGTGGGAACACACTCGAGGCGAAGTGACAGTGTCAAGTCAGCGGACTAAGCTGTACTCATGTCACCTGGGAACTGATAACTGACGATAGGTATATTACCAACCAACAGTTCCCGACGAGTCCTGTCCAGTGTACTCGTAACCTAACGAGCACCCGCATACTATCCCAAGTACGACGTACTAACGGCTGTGGGACAGACCGTCTCCCACACTGGGATGAGAAGCGCATACGCTAGTCTACTCCGGAGTATCGATGCCCTGTCTCGATAGTCCAACGACCAGGGACCTGTATAAGGATGTGCTTATAGATTACCCAGCTCCCACGAGTGCGAGCGCCATCACAACGCTGGTAATCAAGCAAAGATCCTAAGGGCTCTACTAATATGTATACCAGCAATATGTTAAAAGAAACACATGCACATATTAAAGCAGAGACAAACCAAGTAGCATACTACCATTTCGAGCAAGATTGTATATACAACTGTGAATATCCCAAGCTTCCATTAAGTAATATACAAACTAGTATGATACAGTAATGGCCTCTAGGGCATATACACTAACATGTCCCACTGTTCTTAGATTGCTACCATACCACGGCTCAAAGGAGTCGTGCAAACAGGTAGCAGTTGGGTGCAGTCCCGAGCACTTGGAGGCAGTAGTGGTTAGACAAGATTCGTCTCTCCCGGTATTGGGAGATGATATCGCGCTGTGTCAGAGAGCCATTACGCAAAGTCCCTGGCCAGGGCAAGCGAGATATACTGGTAGGTTCTAGTAGCTTCTCAGGGTGTAATGGGCTTCGCTCCGATATGACTTATACAGCTATTAGGGGACTGACGCTTACTGCCCCCTAGGCTTGATATGCGATAGTCTTAGACGAACAGACCGGACTGTACGGAGATTGTCACATCAGGCTCAGTAGGGGTTCGGATGGTTTTCCTCATCGTCCTTCTTATCGACATCTACCTGGGGACCGTTACGTACAGCTAGTGCCGCTTGCGGTCTGTGGTTAAACCGACTGCCAGCGTAGTGTCGAGTCTTTAGAGTCCCACACAGAGAGTTTCCCTGCTCCAGGAGAAACGATATAGAGGTCGTATGGTATTACGACAAGGGTTCGGACACGTACGTGTGTTTACGCACGTACGACTTTTCGGACAGTTTTTACTAGTCGGCTTTGGTTTAAGCCAGATTCTAGTATTGGGTTATTGGATTTATACAGTCTAAAGTTTTTCCGTGTTTTCACGGATTGGAGGGGCATTCTCATAATTTGTCGGGAAGCTTCTAGAAGAGTGGTGACTAAGGGGTTAAGGTGGCATTGCATTAAATGAGATTAGTGACTCATTTATGTGATTCATCCAAGTCATTAAATGCATCATAAATGCTTAATGACTCATGGTGATGAATCACTCATAGATATTTATGAAGTATGGTTGTTAATTCTTTTAATTGATTTTTAGATAAATAATAATGCTTCATATATATTATGATAACATCATTATCTCATTTCATTCTCATCTTCACCTTCTCTCTCCTCAAGCTCACTCTCTCTTCAAACCCTAACCCTAACCTCTCATGTATTGAGATCAAGGGTTAGCTAGACTAATACATCCATAACCTCACTCTATATCCCCTAGGTAGCTTAGATTAGCACTTTAAGCAACCTAGTTATCTCAAGTTTAAGATTAAGCTTGGCGTAGGAGCTTTCGGGTGGATCGTCTTTGATTCGAGGAGGCCGTTGAGGTGCCGATGTTCCAAGGAGCTTACGAGGAGTGGAGGACCGCGATGAAGACCCGAAGGACTAGTATCGAGAGGTATAACTTCGTATCCGAGTAGTTAAATCTCAAGTTGATAGTTAGCAATGGTTTAGAAACGATTCATGCGCTCAAGTCCGTGTTACGGAGCTTTGATAATCGTTTTTCATATATTCCGCCTCCCCGCAAGTTCGTGGGGTGCGTGACATGGACTTACAAATCTTTTAATCTTACTTTAGGCGTGTTGATTAGGAAAAGAGGAAGAATAATGAATAGTGAAAATAGTTTCTAGATCTACGTTAAATACAGATGTAGAATATAGATCAGATTAACTACGGATGTAGGTTTTATATTAGAAGGGGGTTTGTAGGGTTCGTTAAGATTTAGTAGTCATGGATGATTAATTAATTAGTCCTCTTATCCTTTAATTGATTTAAAACTAGATCGACAATGATACATGTAGATTAGGGTTTCTGGAGGGAAAATGGTTCCCACTGTTAACCCCTACCTTGACATGGATCTCCGTTCATGTCTAACCTTTACCAAAACAATTGTTAATATAATCTCTAATCGTGGTCGTGAATATCAATGAATTGTCAGCGCGCCCGATTAGAAATTAGATTAACAATTATTTTGGTAAAGGCTAGACATGAACGTAGATCCATGTCAAGGTAGGGGTTAAGAGCGGGAACCCTTTCCCCCCCAGAAACCCTAATCTACATGCATCATTGTCGATCTAGTTTTAAATCTATTAAAGGATAAGAGGAGTAATCTTTAATTAATCATCCATGACTACTAAGTCTTAACGAACCCTTCAAGCCCCCTTCTAATATAAATCCTACATCCGTAGTTAATCTAGATTTATGTTCTACATCTGTGTTTAACATAGATCTAGAAACAATTTCCACTATTCATTATTTTTCCTCTTTTCCTAATCAACACGCCTAAAGTAAGATTAAAAGATTCAACGTTTTCCTGAGGACGACCCGTACTCATCTCGGTCTAGCTACACGCGACACCGTTATTGATTGCGGATATTCTACAAACACACATATAAAACAACCAATCAAATGGCACTGTTGCCGGGGATACGTGCGCAATTTATTTTTCTTACTATTCGTGTTGAATTTTTATTCGATCCATATCATAAATAAACAAAACTGCAAATTGTATATTTAACGATTATTGTTAATCTAATCTCTAATCGTGGTCGTGAATATCAATGAATTGATAGCGTGCCCGATTAGGATGTTAACTATTTTTTTGATAAAGTTTATAAACTTTATAGGACCTACAAAGAGTTTAAGGATTTTCATCATCCATTAATCTACCATAATCTTACGAACCCTAACAAGCGGAGAATTACTCACGCATGTTAGGAGAAGAAAATATAGAAATCGTGAAGAAAATAAAATGCAATAGAATAAAACTACCTTTTTTAATCAACAAGATCAAGTACACTTTGTTCCTTTAGAAAATGATTACAAAATCCTAGTTTGCTTCTCGATCTCTTCTTAAGGAGATAGATGAACTGTCGATGATCAACCAGGATTTTTGAGCCATCGTGGACTTCGTAATCGCGTCAGTTTGATGATTTTTCCAAGAGGCTCTCGGTCCTTATTTATAGTCACAGAGCCAGAACCCTAGTTTCCTAATATGGTAACTAGTTGTTAGGATTCTTACCTGAAAATCCAAAATCCCAACTCCTAAATATTGCGGCGGAACCGCGGCCATTGGGTGGGTTGGGCCGCGGATCAGCGGTGGGGTAGAGGGATCCTGGGTTCATTTCTCTGGTGGCCACTTCTGGTGACACCTGTAGACTATTTTGATATCTGGAATCTGAAAATCTTCTCTAGGTCTCTGCCAGAATTGATTTCTTCGATTTACTTTAATATTTCTGCAGATTTGATCTCGATAACTCGGATTTCCTTGATTTCAGTCCTGATATAATTTCTGCACAATATCTCAATAAATAATGTTAGTAGAATTTCTTTTGATTGAGATATTATCCTAACCATTTGATGTGATATTATTGTTTTAAGAGAATTGGTTAATGATATTTGATAGGGTAAGTATATTTAAATGGACTAAATATTATATAGATATTATATGCTTACATTTTCCTTCATAATGTTAATTATAATATATAAACAAATGAAAAAAGTATTTTTACAGATAAACCCAAATATGTGTCATGTTTATAATAAACATCTTTTATCATATAGAAATAGTAAGGAAAATGTCATATCAAATGCACAATATTTTCGACTGAACACAGTTACGTACAGCTAGCGCCACTAACGTGCTTGTTGTTAAACCCACCGCCACCGTATTGTTGAGTCTTTAGAGTTCCACACAGAGGGTTTCACTAGTTCAGGCGAAACGATGTAGAGGCCTTATGTTTATACGTGCAGAGTTCCGATTAAATACGTGTACTAGTTGTGCAAAATTTAATCGGATGGTTTGTGATACTATAGGGCTTAGGATAAAGCCATTTTAATAAATCACGTATTGTTTTAATTCTAGTATCATGTTATTGGATTTATCTATCTCTTGGTATTCGTATTTTTGGTACGAATACGGGTATGTATATACGGTTTGGTATTCTTGTATTTATACAAGATTAGATTCTAGAAAATGGACACCTTATTTATATTTTTCTATTTATTGAAAAATAAGAAATGAGGTGGCATGCAAGATGGCATGAAAAGTGTAGAGAGAAATGGGCAAATGAATTGTATATTCATTTGTCATTACTATTTGTTCCCTCATAAAAAATTGTTTTTCTATATCAGTAGGGCAGCGCCTCACGTGTTTCCCACATGAGCGCCAGTGCCAGCATTTAGTAGAATTAAAAAGTGCTATATTGGCACCTCATATGAAACTCAAGTGAGTGTCGACGTGCAAAGCATGTGGTGCCTGATTCCGTAAGAATTAAATTCTGAGGCGGCGTCCACTTGCAAAGCACGTGCACGTCACCGCCCAAATTAAAGAGGGTAGGATTAAATTCTACATGGGAAATTATTTCCCTAAAATCTGGGGATATTCTCTGTTAAATAGAGCCGTTGGATCAAAGATCCAAGGGTGATTAAAATCATCAAATGATAAAATTAAATTCTATTAGGGGGAAAATATCTCCTTGATCTTTTTAAATAAGAAAGATATTCTCGGTTGGATCAAAAATCCAATGATAGAATTAAATTCTAATATGGAAAATATTTCCCTGCATCTTTCTAAACAAAGAAAGATATTGTATGTTAAATAGAGCACCCTTGGATTAAAAATCCAATGGTGATTAAAAATCACCGTTTGATAGAACTAAATTCTATCTATGAGAAAATACATCCCTAATCTTGTTAAAAAAACAAAAATATATATTCTGTGAAACAGAAATCACTGGATCAAAAGATCCAACGGTGGATAAAATCCCCCAAATAATCCTTGAGGCCAATTAAATCAATTGGTATCTCTCAAATGAGAGATTTTCTCAAAATAATTATCAATTTGTCTCTCTTATATAAAAAAATAGGAGACTTCAAGTCTCAGAAGGAGGATCAACCCCATAAGCTTCTCTACAAAAGAAAACTGAGAATTCAATTCTCCAAAAAAAGAAGAAAGTTCTAGCGCTCTCAAATCCTAGGTAAAGAAAAGCAGAGAAAAACATATCTTGTTTGTCTAATATAAAACAAAAAAAACAAGGGTTTAACCCTTCATAAAAAGAACTTAGTTCTTCTTCTGATCTGAGATCTACAAAGCAGATCTCCCCATAAGTTGAGAATTTAATTATTATCAGGGAGAATCTGTTCTTCAAACTCAAAATTTAGGGAAAAGAACTAGATTAAAAGAAAAAAGAGTGAAAAAGAACATAGATTCTAAGAATTTAATTCCTTTGAAACCTGGGTTTAACCCTGTATAAAAATAACTTAATTCTTAGAACATAAGAACTTAGTTTTCGAAAAAACTTGATCCTAGATCTTCGAAACAGAGATCTTGATGATCATCAATGGCTAAAATGCCATTAACAGAAGTTTAACTTCTTTTCAAAAGATAAAACAGAGAGTAAATCTCTAAAAGACTCAGCGCCTCACGTGCTTCCCACGTGAGCGCCCAAAACAAAGACCCAGCACTTCACGTGTTTCCCACGTGAGCGAAGTATAAAAGTGCTGAGCACTATAAATTTAGTCAAAATGACTAAGTGCCTAGCATTGATTGGGCAGCGCCCATGTCTGAGCGCTCCACATATTTCCCACGTGAGTGCCATAGCCATAAATAAGTGCTTAGCACTTCTGAATGAAGGAAAAAAAGGCTGAGCAAATAGAGCTACAAATAAGTGCTTAACACTTCTGAATAAAAAAACTGAGCAGATCAAGCCTAAATTGGCTAAGTCTCTGACGTTTTCTTGCAACCGAGCCCAAATGCTCTGTTGTTGGATCTTAATAAAATTTAATGATCCTGAAAATACTTCTAAATTGATCTTAGTCTCAAATAGGACTAATGTATTCTTAGATAAAATAAATTGAGCCCAAATGCTCATATATTTAAGTTGATCTTAATCTAAAAATAGATTAACGGTCCTTAAACAAAACAAAATATTTTCGAGCTGATGAAATACATACAACCTAAGTTCAAACCCAACAAATAGATGGATTTGGACTAATCCGCGCCCTACGGGCGACGGCATAAACTAGTCTCTGTATACAATCCACGGGCAACCTTAATAAATAAAATAACACATGACACGAAGTAACCTTCTGAAGCAAGAGAAAATTATTATCGCAATGCGATAATGTAATTAACTTTAGGGGCTTGCGCCTGCAGGGAAGAGTGTCCCCACAATCAAAAACTCCTCATAAATGATGGGGAATCTGATAAAATCTGCTATATCGTCGCATCTATCAAAATCTCTGATATACGGTGCCATAAATCAACTTGGTATTTTCGGAGAGGTGGATGGATATATCCAAGTAGTATCTGCCCCCAAATTCAGGTAAGACGTTAAATCCCAGTTCGTCTTTTTTTCAGCGGTAAATAGATTCTTGCACGTCCGGTGGGATTTTTCCTCTTTCCACTCCACACTTCATGTGTTGTGTTTCGCGAACAAAATCGCGGTTCACTATGGTTGCCCCTGGATTCAAAGTACTAAAACTTGGTATCTTACTCCTGTACAGAAAATCAATGGCTTCTCACCGCACCGCTTACAACAACAATTCTCTCTCTACCCTAACTGGAGGAGTGACGTATAGGCCTAACGCGGCCTCTATTTTCTCAATGCCGGTGGGGCAGGTCGCACAAGCTACTACCGGACTCTTCTTCGGGACCATGCTCCCATCTATGAACGTTGGCACCGCAACGCCATAAGGAGAAGCTCCTAGAAATTCGTTCTTTGATCGGCTGGCAACCACGACGGCTCCTATCAGCAAACCGTCAAACCCTAAATTTTCAGTCTTCAACAGGCCGAAAAAGAACTTGAGCGGGCCCGCAAAAAAGCCCGTGATACTCGAAGGAGCTACCCCAAAATGTCTAGAACTCCATACTCCTGTTGCGAGTGAGACCGATAAAAGTGCTTTCCCTCCAAGACGGTCGGTCTTCGAAAGATTGGCCAATCCCGCTCCAACTCCAACAAGGACGCCGGTCTTCAGCAGGCTGACACCAAATGAAACCTCTGAGAAACACAGGGGGAAGAACGAAGACACCTCTAAAATAGAGGAGATTCATACTCCAAGGCATGCTCGACGTCGGCACTGGCGCCGAGTGAGAGAAGCTGAAGGTAACTCTCCCTCTGGACTCACCCTACTAGCTTTTACGATGGATATCAACGCTACCGTTTCAACTGAGAACAGCTTTGACCTACTCAGGAGGGTACATAAGAACTGCTTGATTGTGATGCTAAAGAAATCACCTCCGCTATTAGAGGCCCCTGTGTAGAGACATTCAGAGCAGCCTCATCAACGTTTCACTTCGCAAATACATAGGGTCTGGAGAAAAGTCCAAGACTCTGTGCTTAATAAAAATTACTTTCGTCGACCTAAAAGATCTAATGGCCAATAAGAAAAAGACCGCTCCTCCACCATACAATGGTGGTCGTTCCTAAACAGGTGCCTCTCACAATGGCTCCTTTAGCTATGACTTCTCAAAAAGGAACGAGGCCGGAGAAAATACTGTTAGTGTTATATGCCCTAGAGGCCATTATTGTATAGTATTAGTTTGTATATTACATTTTGGAGGCTTGGGATATATACACGGATTTTATGACAGTCTTGCTCAATATGTTAGTATGCTGCTTAGTTTATTTCTATCTTAATATGTGTATATGTTTCTTTTAACGTATCGCTAATACATATTGATAAAGCGCTTATGATCTTTGCTTGACTACCAGTGTTGTGATGGAAGTCACACTAGTGGAGGCTGGGTATTCTATAAGCACATCCTTATACAGCTCCCTAGTCATAGGATTATCGAGACATGGCATCAATACTCCAGAGTAGACTAGTGTATACGCTTCTCATCCCAGCAGGAGAGTGTTAGTTGTATGTATTCCCTAGAGGCCAATATTGTACAGATGATGTATATTATATTGGATGCTTGGACATATATAGAGAGGTCTTTCTTGCTCGATATGATAATATGCTATCTGGTTGCTCTTTATCTTAACATGTAAACTTGTCTCTTGATACTGTCTTATAGTTACATATTGGTAAAGCCCTTAGGATGTGTACTTGACTACCAGGACTATGATGCAGATCATACTAGTGGGGCCATGGTAGTTTATAAGTACATCCTTTAATGTTCCTAGTCGTAGGTGTATCGAGACAGGGCATCGATATACCAGAGTAGACTAGCGTATACGCTTCTCGACCCATGAGATGGGCGATGGATGATCCTATATCCATTGGTGTTTGACATCAGAGATGGTATACGGGTGCTCAGTGGAGACTGGGTACACTGGACGGAATCGCCGAGAACTCCTAGATGGTATTATACCTCACGTCAGATGGCAGTTCTCTGGTGACACTTGTGCAGGTTAGTCTGTAGACCCGAGATCGTCATAGAGTCTTGTGTGATTCCCACTGTGCTTTGATTTCCACCTTACCACGTCCAAGAGAGCGTGCAATAAGGTGGTTTTTGGGTATATTCCCGAGTCACATGGAGGCAATGAGCGATAGGAGGGGTTTCGTCTCTCCCGGTATTGGGGGTTGATGTTGCGCTGTGCTCGATTGGCCATAACAGGGAAGTCCCTGGCCAGGGCCGATTTAAAGATTTACTGGTAAGTGTTACCAGTAGTTTCTCGACCCGTTATGAGCCTCACATCGGCACGACTTATCGGTTATTGGGGTCTGACGTTTACCACCCCTAGACTTGATATGCGACATATCAGACGAGGAGACCGGACTGTACGGGAAGTGTTACCATTAGGCGTTTATAGGAGTTGGAGCGGGCTTGCTTGCTGATCTTCTGATCGCTCAATACCCGGGTAGCCGTTACGTCCAGCTAGTACCGCTGACGGCTTGTGGGTGCTTGATGTGATCATCACCTACTGCCGGCGTATTGACGAGTCTTTAGAGTCCTATATAGAGGTTTTACTGGCTCAGGCAAAACGAAATAGGAGCGCATATGTGATATGTGCGGGACCGAGAATAATGCGTGTATGAGATACCGTATTATATTCTCGCGACTTTTTGTATCGGTCGGTTATATGTAATATAGCCGGGTTATCGAATCAAGTGTTGATTCGATAAGTCGATACATTGTATGTTAGTCGGTTATATGAGATATAAACGGATTATTAAGTCAAGTGTTGATTTAATAATTTAGTGTATAATTGTATATTTGATATACTAATTTACATTAACTAACATTTGTTCACTTAAGGATTTTTCTCACATGTGCACAACTTTAATATATATGTGATATATATTAAAATGTGTTTTCTTTTTGTATCATGGTTGTTGATACATCATTCATGGGTGTGCAAGATATACACCATTCTATTTTAAATGGTGGTTTATATTTATTTTAAGTTAATTACAAATTAGTGGAGCTTTGGTCATAAGCATGAAGCTTGTAGAAGCTTGTGGATGCTTTGACAAAGTCCACTAATTTTGTTTTACTTTAGATTTTTATTAACCTAACCATTTTGGATTAGCTATGGTTATGTCTCTACACGAGTTAGTATATGATACTCACTCACCATGGTTAGCTTTCTCACTTAATCATTATCCTCATCACATTTTTCTTCATCTTCTTCCTTGAGCTCAAAAGCTCTCTAGGTTTTGATTAAGTGAGAAATAAATATGAGATAAATAATTCTAACGTGTACCCAATTCCTATTTCCTCATTCTCTACTAGACTAGCACTTTAGTTTAGGGTGTTTGCTTAACTAATTCTCTAGTTAGTGAAGTAGTAGGTTGAGTTGGTATTCCCTCGACGTATATCATCTTCGGCCTTGAAGACTTCAAGCAAGGACGCTTTTTCCTCCTCGTGAAGCCATGCAAGAGCTCGGGAGAACCATGATCGCAATGAAGGGACTACGACAATGAGCTTTAGAAGTGAAGGACCGATCTACAAAGGTTGTATTTCGTATTCACTTAGTCGTAAATGATATTTACTTGCATGTGAAACCCTTATAATCTAGCAAAGATCTTGTTTAGGGTTGTTCGGCACGGCTAAAATTTTAATCGGGCATGGTTGATGCCTTGTAGAACCTTATTAGAGTGCCTAGTAACCCTACAGTGGTATCAGAGCTTAGCTAGAGCATTAGGCGACGTGTATACGAAGTTAGAACTCCGAACGAACCCCGAAACCTAAAAATTAACCCCTCTCTGGTCATTTTTTAAAACTGTGATTTTTTCTGAATTAAAAATACCTAAAAAATTCAGCAGGTAATTTTAAGCATTACTGTGCAAAACGAGGACATAAGCCGTACGGACCGCCGCGGAACCGCGGCAATACCCTGCTTGCGCCGCGGATCCGCGGCCATACAGTGAGCTTTGACTTTTCTTTTGGCACAGTAATTCCCTTACCTGCTATTTATATTTTATGGGTATTTTTTATCTGACTCAAGTGTTGAGTGATCTGGGGTTTATTTTGTATTCGTTGATTCGATCGAAAATTTTAATTTTGTTCTTTTTTCGGATAATTTAGAAAGTATTAAAATGTTCGAACGGATATCATTAACTCATTTTTTCCCGGCACGAAAAACTTTCAAGTGTTGAATTTTTCTTGAGTTTAAATCTTTCGGAAAAACGTGCAAGTAACGCGATGGACCCTCTAGAAGATCACAAATCTTAACTCGATTATGTGACCGTCTGAACCGTCTCTAAACCTTAGGGTTTGGGGCAGTACGGCGTGCTACATGTGAGGCGTTGGCTTGACCCTTCTACGGCTGGACCGTTGCTACTGTGACGTATTCTGGAATTTTTTAACTCCGCTCAAGTGTTGAGCTATTAAGAAAATCTTGGGTATTTGATTATTCGATCAGAAAGTTTAATACTGTCTATTTATCTGGAATGTGATACAATATGTGGAATTCATATAGTTAGACATGAAATGCGAAGTATGTGATATTTCAGATTTACGATGTCTAAAAAGATCGTGGATTCCAAATGTTGTAGTTTTACACTTTCTTTTCTGCGACCGTAAGTGCAATATGTGATATTGCCGGTTTCGTTGCTATATGTCAACGACAATTGGGATGCGCATATTTACTTACGTTGATGACATGTGATGTTATGTGTTGCTGGATATGTTATATTGGATCGTCGTGTTCTGAATAGCCGGGGGTTTTATGTGAGATGAGGGTTTTTATTTTCATTCATGTAAAATTAAATGTATGTAATATTCTTTTAATGGGGCACTTTCGGGATGAGATTGATGTCACCATTTGTATATTATTTTCTTTTCCGCACTAGGATAGACCTAAGGAGGAGAGTACAAGTAACCGGATTCTAGAGTCCAGTGGGAGACCAACTCGAGGAGTCGAGTCCGGGTCTCCTAACTCTAGAATTGGAAGGGTTGCTTGCCGCTCTCGTTGGGGTCTAGGGGTGTGGGTTTGGCTATTCATCGTGACCGTGAAATCCGTGTTTTATAGAGGCTCAAAATAAAACACGGACCTCCTAGTATATCCATTATTTCATATGTTTCTTCTGCTGCGATATCTGTGATGTGATCATTTGATATGTTGAGATGGATACTGCATATAGTATATATGATATATTATATAGACGTTACTTATGTTTTACACTCGCACTAGCCCTGCCCCGCTCTGCCGTTAGTTACCTAACCTAATGGTGCACGAGGGGACATCGAGGCGAATGCGAATGGCATAAGTGTACGTCGTATTTATCTGTGATGTTTAGGTGATTTAAATGATGGAACTTCATTAATATGATTAATGAAAGAAAAGAAACCTAAAAGATGTTGTAGAATCAAATTTTTAAAAAGGGTAGCTACAGTTTTTGCTTTGCATAGCGATATATATGATATATCCTGCATCTTATTCGATGAGGAAAGAGCCGAGATCCCTTCACCGGGAGTGACCTCTTTAGCAAAACTGGCAGATGCTACAACACTCGGTTTGCCTTTTGATTACTTTTAGAGTTTTGCTTTGCATAGTGATATATATGATATGTCCTGCACCTTATTCGATGAGGAAAGAGCCGAGATCCCTTCACCGGGAATGACCTTTTTAGCAAAACTAGTGAAAGCCTCAAAAACACTCTTTTTCAAAATTCACTAGATTCTACAACGATATCAAGTTCATTACGCAATGGGTTTTCAGAAAAACCTGTCGTAGCCCTCCGTCATTTCAGATAGGAACTGTTTAGTATTCGTGCTGCGTTTGTTGGCCTTTGTCAAGGCGTAGTGTGCGGTAGCTGAATGGTGCTTATCTGCTTATGCATATGATGCAAATTGTTTGGGGTAGTCGTACGACCTTGTTGGCCTTTGTCAAGGGCCGTGCGGGTAGGTTTGATTCAATCAAGAAATGACGAGTTGAACTTGACTAGCATCCTATGATTTGTTGGCCTTTGTCAAGGTCATAAGGAGTTAGGAGCAAAATATTATCGGGAATTTCAAGTGTTGAAATTTGCAATGAGATTGCATACCTTCTATGAGATAGTTGGATCCCGATACCCACTGCGAGTAATTGTTACTCCTTGGAGAGTTTTACACAGGACAATTAGCCGATCAAGTAGGTGTCTAGAAAGGTGTCAACGGGGTTACACCTCAGGGAAAATGAGGTTTACTTTAATTAGGTCCGTGTGAAAGCACGGGGAACCTCCCTCAAAGTACCGACACTGGCCTGGCTAAAAGATTGGTGAAATTGTAGGGTGTAATTAATCCCGGCTAGTTTTTCGTTTTAAGGTTTGAAGGAAGATTTGATAAAAACAGTGGGAGCCATCCTGATTAGATAAAATAATAACCAATCTGATCTTGCAAGAGCATACGCTAAAGTGTTTTTCTTCTCTATCTTTCCAGGTAGCGACCATATCATGCCTTAATCAAGATAATAATATGGATGTATTGACCGAACCCGCATGTTATACTGTGATGGGGAATGTTGGTTCCGTTTTTTCTTATAAAAGTTATAAGAATGAACAGGATATAGGGGAATACCAGGATTCCCATGCCACCCGAATGAAGAAGGTACATGTTGATGCATTTTCTTCGGGTGTGTTCGTTACAGAGAACTGTTTCTCCATTTTCTCTACGTCCTGGGTATTAGATACCGGGTCAGGATCCCATATATGTAATCAGTTACATGGGTTTAGGAAAGTAGAAAACTTGGAGAAGGTGATAAAGACATAAGGGTTGGAAATGGTGCAATTGTTGCAGCTAAAACCGTCGGGGAATATCACCTTGTATTGCCAAATGGTAATACATTGATTCTGAACGAATGCTATTACATGCCGAACCTAATATGCAACATTATATCGGTTTCTTTGTTGAGTAAAGAGGGATATAATTTTGTATTACAGGATAATGTTATGAACATTTTCCTAAACCAAAAGTTGGTTGGATCAGGCACGTTGTGCAATGGCATTTATGTTATAAATCAATCAACAGTTCTGAGCATAACAAACACACACAAGAGGAAGAGTTCAGAACTGAACGAATCCTTCTTATGGCATTATAGACTAGGTCACATCAATGCGACACGGCTAGCTAAGTTGCATAAGGATGGATATTTGAATCCTTTTGAATTTTCATCTTATGATATTGTTAGTTATGTATATGCCCTAGAGGCTATTGTTGTACATATGATGTATATTATAATGGATGCTTGGATATATATAGAGATGACTTTCTTGCTCGTCATAATAGTATGCTATTTGGTTTCACTTTATCTTAACATGTTGACTTGTATTGGTTTACTGTTTTACTCTCACATGTTGATAAAGCCTTTAGGATCTGTACTCGACTACTGGGACTATGATGAGATCATACTAGTGGGGCCACGGTAGTCGATGAGTACATCCTATAACTGTTCCTAGTCGAGGGTATATCGAGACAGGGCATCGATACACCAGAGTAGACTAGCGTATACGCATCTTGACCCATATGATGGGTGATGGATGATCCCATATCCATCGGTGTTTGACATCAGAGATGGTGTACGGGTGCCCAGTGGAGACTGGGTACACTGGACGGACTCACCGAGAACTCCCAGATGGTGATATACCACACATCAGATGGCAGTTCTCCGGTGACACTGGTACAGGGTAGTCTGTAGACCCGAGATCGTCATAGAGTCTTGTGTGATTCCCACTGTGCTTTGATTTCCACCTTACCACGTCCAAGAGGGCGTGCAAAACGGTGGCTTTTGGGTACAGTCCCGAATCACATGGTGGCAATAAGCGATAGGAGGGGATTCGTCTCTCCCGGTATAGGGAGTTGATGTTGTGCTGTGTTCGATTGGCTATAACTGGAAGTCCCTGGCCAGGGCTGATATAGAGATTTACTGGTAAGTGTTACTAGTAGTTTCTCGACCCGTTATGAGCCACACATCGACACGACTTATCGGTTACTGGGGTCTGACGTATACCACCCCTAGACTTGATATGCGACATATCAGACGAACAGACCGGACTGTACGGGAGTGTTACTGATTGGATTCACAGGAGAACGCACAAGCTAGCTTGTTGATCTTCTGATCGCTCAATACCTGGGTGGCTGTTACGTTTAGCTGACCGCTTGCAGCTTGTGGGTGTTTGATATAATCATCACCTGCTACCGGCGTATTGACGATTCTTTAGAGTCCTACACAGAGGTTTCTTGGCTCAGGCGAAACGGAGTAGAGGCACATATGTGATATGTGCAGGACCGAGAATAATGCGATATGGGATACCGTATTATATTCTCGCGATATTAAGATATGAACCGGGTCATCGGATCAAGTGTTGATTCGATAAATCGGTACATGCTATATTAGTCGGTAATATTCGATATAGCCGGATCGTCGGATCAAGTGTTGATTCGATGATTTAATGTATAATAATATATATGATATATTATTACATTATCTGATATTGGCTCGCTTTATTATTTCATTTTCTCACTGGATGATACATTGATATATATGCGATATATGTTAATTGTATTATTTTCTTTTGTTGCAAATATATAATATATATGTGATATATATTATTGTGACATGATATGATTAATTGTTAAACATGTTTAAGGATGATTAATTGAGGTTAGGGTTTGATTTGGGTTAGATGCTTCATGCACCTTCTAGAAGCTTTTTCTTTTGTCATTCTTAAGATATTTTAGGATGACACATTCTTAACCCAACCAAACCCTAACTCTAGTTTATTCTCTACTAAATCCTAGCCACTCATCCTTGACCATGGTTTATAAATCAATCATATAGTCTTCTTTCTATTCATCACTAAAGAAAATAATTATTATCTTTTCCATTATCATCTTCTTCTCTCTTAAAAAAAGCTTACTTGATTTTCTTTATGTGATGAATAAATATGAGAAAATGATTTAAAAAGAAAGCAAAAAATACCACTCTCTCATCCTCATCTCATCTAGCCCATGAGATTAGTGTGTTCATCTCTTTAGAGTGAGAAAGCTCGAGTCTTTGCAACTTCGACGTAGATCATCGGAGATTTGGAACACTTCAAGCTAGCATGGATCGTTCGAGTCATGGAGCCTCTCATGAGTCCGGGAGATCATGGATCGCGGCAAAGGGACTTCTACTCGGAGCTTATGAAGTGAAGGAGCGGACTACAAAGGTTGTAATCCCTCACACTTAGATAAAAAGTTATCATCTTGCATGTTTAACCCTAATAATCTAGCAAAGATCCCGGCTTTGGGTTGTTCGGCACGTCTAAATTTTTATCCGGGCATGTTTGATGCCTTATGAACCTTCACAAGAGTGCCTAGGAACCCTGCAGTGGTATCAGAGCCTAGCTAGAGCATTAGGCGATGTGTTTACGAAGTTAAAACTCCGATCGAACCCGAACCGACGGAAAAAGCCCCCTCTCTGGAAATTTTTCAAAATTTGGGATTTTTCTGAATTAAAAATATGTAAAAAAATCAGCAGGGAATTATAAGAATTACCATAAAACCCGAGCCCCCAATTCGACCAAACGGCGGCGGAACCGCGGCTCAAGCATGCTTGCGCGGCGGTTCCGCGGCGGATTAATGGATTAGCGACACGTGGCTTTTTTGGTAATGTCCGTAGGTGCTTGTTGATACTTCTGGATATTTTTAAAAGTGATTCCAGTGTTCTTTAAATCTGGGGTTTATTTTGTAATAGTAGACTCGATCGGAAATTTTAAATTCGTATTTCTTTCCGGTTATTTAGAAACTGTTAAACTATTTGAACGGATATCATTAACTCACTGTTTCCCGGTACGGCAAACTTTCAAGTGTTGAATTTTTATTGGGTTTAAATCTTTCGGAAAAATTGTACAAGTTAAGCGGTGGACCCTCTAGAAGACAACAAACCTTAACTTGATTATGTGACCGTCTTGAACTGCCTTTTGAACCTTCGGGTTTGGAGCAGTACGGCGTGCCACATGTGAGGCGTTGGCTTGACCCTTCTACGGCTGGATCACCGGTACTGTGAAATATTCTGCGATTATTTGAACTCCGCTCAAGTGTTGAGCACTTTGGGAAATTTTGGGTATTTGATTATCTATTCGGAAAGTTTAATACTGCCTATTTATCTGGAATGTGATACAATATGTGGAATTCATAGAGTTAGGCATGAAATGCGAAGTATGTGATATTTCGGATTTACGATGTCTAAAGTAATTGTGAATTCCAAATATTGTAGTTTTACACTTTCTTTTCTGTGACCGTAAGTGTAATATGTGAAATCGCCGGTTTCGTTGCTATATGTCAACGACAATTGGGATGCGCACATTTACTTACGTTGATGATATGAGATATTATGTGTTGCTGTGATATGTTATATTGGATCGTCGCGTTCTGAATAGCCGGGGGTTTTATGTGAGATGAGGGTTTCTATTTTCATTCATGTAAAATTCATTTTTAATGTAATATTCTTTTATTTGGGGCACTTCCAGGTTGCGGTTGCTGTCACCAGTGTATATTATTTACTTTTCCGCATTAGGTAGACCCAAGGAGGGGAGCACAAGTAACCGGGTTCTAGGGTCCAGTGGGAGGCCATCTCGAGGAGTCGAGACCGGGTCTTCTAACCCTAGAATTGGCAGTGTTACTTGCCGCTCTCGTAGGGGTCTTGGGATGTGGGTTTGGCTATTCGTCGCGACCGTGGAATCCGTGTTTTATACAGGCTCGTATTGAAAACACGGACGTCCTAGTATATCCAATATTTCATATATGTTCTTCTGCTGCAATGTTCTGTGATGAGATCATATTACTGCCTGAGACGAATGCTTATACTATATATATATGCTGATATATAAATATTACTGCTTTCGTTTCTTCTGTGATGCTTAGGAAGCATAAGCTGATGGGATATTTATTAATGAGATTAATAAAAAGAAAAGAAACCTAAAGATGTTGTAGAATCAAAACTTTATAAAAAGGGTAGCTACAGTTTTGCTTTGCACAGCGATATATATGATATATCCTGCACCTTATTCGATGGGGAAAGAGCCGACGATCCCTTCATCGGGAGTGACCTCTTTAGCGAAACTGGCAGATGCTACAAAATGCGGTTTGTCTTTTGATTGCTTTTAGAGTTTTGCTTTGCACAGCGGTATATATGATATATCCTGCACCTTATTCGATGAGGAAAGGGCCGACGATCCCTTCACCGGGAATGACCCCTTTAGCGAAACTAAGAAAAGCCTCAAAAACACTCCTTTTCAAAACTTCACTCGATTCTACGATGATATCAAGTTCATTACGCTTAGGGTTTTCTGAAAAACCTACGTAGCCCTCCGTCATTTTAGGAAAATAGAGTACTTAGTATTCGTGCTGCGTTTGTTGACCATAGTTAAGACGCAGTTGTTAGTTATATGTATGCCCTAGAGACCATTACTGTACATTGGATGTATATTGTAGTGGATGCTGGGACATATATAGGAAGGACTTTCTTGCTCGACATGATAGTACGCTATCTGGTTGCACTTTATCTTAACATGTATACTTTCTGTCTCTCTGATTACATGTTGATAAAGCCCTTAGGATATGTACTCGACTTCCAGGACTATGATGTAGATCATACTAGTGGGGCCTGGGTAGTCCATGAGTACATCCTTGAAATGTTCCTAGTCGAGGGAATATCGAGACGGGGCATCGATATTCCAGAGTAGACTAGCGCATATCTTCTCGACTCATGCGATGGGCGATGGATGATCCCATATCCATTGGTGTTTGACATCGAAGATGGTATGCGGGTGCTCAGTGGAGACTGGGTATACTGAACGGACTCGCCGAGAACTCCCAGATGGTATTATACCTCACGTCAAATGGCAGTTCTCTGGTGACACTGGTACAGCTTAGTCTGTTGACCCGAGATCGTCATAGAGTCTTGTGTGTCTCCCACTGTGCTTTGATTTCCACCCTACCACGGCTCTACTGAGTTGTGCAAACAGGTGGTTTTTGGGTACAGTCCCGATTCACATGGAGGCAATGAGCGATAGGAGGGGATTCGTCTCTCCCGGTATTGGGGGTTGATGTTGTGCTATGCTCGACTGGCCATAACAGGAAATCCCTGGCCAGGGTTGCTGTGATATACTGGTAAGTGTTATCAGTAGTTTCACGAATGTTATGGACCTCAAGTCGGCATGACTTATCGAGCTATTGGGGTCTGACGTTTACCACCCCTAGGCGAGATATGCGACATATCAGACGAACAGATCGGACTGTACGGTAAGTGTTACTGGTTGGATTCACAGGAGTGTGAGCGGGATTGCTCGTCGATCTTCTGATCGCTCAATACCCGGGTGGCCGTTACGTTTAGCAGACCGCTTGCGGCTTGTGGGTGTTTGATATGATCATCATCTGCTGCCGGCGTATTGACGAGTCTTTAGAGTCCTACACAGAGGTTTCCTAGATTAAGCGAAACGAAATAGGAGCGCATATGAGATATGTGCGGGACCGAGAATAATACGTGTATGTGATACCGTATTCTATTCTCGCGATGAATGTATCGATTGGTTATATGCGATATAACCTAGTTGTCGAATCAAGGATTGATTCGATAAGCCGATACATATGATACTAGTCGGTTATATGCGATATGACCGGATCGTTAAATCAAGTGTTGATTTAATGATTTAATGTATAATTATATATTTGATATATTACTTTGCATTAACTAGTATTGGTTCACTTTAAATGGATTTACTCACTTGTATTGCACATTGTATATGTGATATATTTTTGTGCACATCCTTGTATCATGTTTGATGATACATTCTTCCTTGATTTTGTGTAAAGTATTGAACCATGGTTAGTTAGTGGTTAGGGTATCTTTTCATTTGCTTATTCATTTATCTTTTTATTTATTTCATTTAGAAAAGATAAAGAGAAAGATAAATGGTGGACTTATTTTGTTTTTAGTTGAAACTTCTTGAAACCTTGACTAAGTCCACCATTCTTGTCTTTTCTCTAACCCTAACCACTTATATAACCTTGGTTAAATCTCTACACTAAACCATGGTTGTTGACATGATAAGTATCATATTGTTTTTATTTTTAAAAAATACTTATCATATCATCTTCTTCTTTCTTCATCTTCTTCTTCAATGAAGAAAGCTTGCTACTCCAATGGCAAGTCATGAAATCTAGTGAGAAATCCAAAACTAAAGTTTACCCACTTCCTATTTCTTCATCCTCTACCTCTTGCCAAGTAGTATAGGGTGTTTTCTTCACAAGTTTTTCCGACTTGGTGAAGTTGGAGCTTGTTCTAGCGATGCCTCGACGTAGATCATCTTCGGCATCGAACCGACGATCAAGCCCGCCCATTCTTCGATGATGCCGACGCTAGAGCCCAAGACATGATTTGGACAGCGAGGGGACTTCATTGCGGAGCCGTGGAGGTGGTGGACCAGATCTACAAAGGTTGTATATCCGTTCCCTTAGTTAAAATGTTAACTAGTTTGCTTGTTTCGCCTAAATATCTAGTAAACGATCCGTAGTCGGGTTTGTAGGCACCCGTAAAATTTGATTTGTGCATGTTTGATCACTTGTGAGACTTCACTAGAGTGCCTAGGAACCCTACAGTGGTATCAGAGCCTAGCTAGAGCCTTAGGCGAAGTCCCGACGGAATCAGAAGTCCGATCGACCCAAAACCCGACTTTGCAAATGCTCTCTGGACATTTCTGTAAAATGTGGTTTTTTCGAGATTAAAAATATTCAGAAAAATCAGCAGGAAGATCTAAGACATACTGTAAAATTCGTGGTCCTGATTCCTCAAAAGAGGCGCGGATCCGCGGCCCTACAGAAGGCTCATGCGGCGGATCCGCGGCCCTTTTGTCGCTTTATGCATCCTATTTTGCACAGTAACTCTTAGTTGTCTGTGCTGGTTTTCCTGGGAATTTTTAATATTTTATTCCAGAGTTGTATTTTCTGAGTTGTATTGGGGACTCGGTGTATTCGATCGGACTGTCTAATTTTGTCGGTGTGCTTTTCCGGGTATTTTTAGAATATGTTAAAAAGTTCGACCGGATATAAATACCCAACTTTTCCCCTACCGGGAAATTTCCAATTGTTGGACTTTTCCGTAGTTTAACGACATTCTAAGTAGTGCAAGTAACGCGATGGACCCTCTAGAAGACAACAAACCTTAACTCGATTATGTGACCGTCTTGAACTGCCCTTTGAACCTTCGGGTTTGGGGCAGTACGGCGTGCCACATGTGAGGCGTTGGCTTGACCCTTCTACGGCTGGACCGTTGCTACTGAGGCACGAACTGAATGTTGTTAGACTTATTTCATGTGTTGAGCTGTATCGGGAAAACTTGGGTGTTCGATTGTTCGATCGAAAAGTTTAGCATTTTCTATTTATCCGGAATGTGATACAATAATTGGAATTCACAAATTGTTATGAGATAACGGAATGAATATTGTAAACGTAGCAGTTTAGTCTCACTTGATCGGTTGCCACGGAGTTTTGATGTGATCAAAAGTCCGTCGCAATCACGTAGCGTACGCGGATACTCGCCGGGTAAACTTAATAGACAGCCTCACCCCATAGCCCCGACCAAGTGACTGTAGGAGAACCCCGTCGCCGAAAGCATCCGTTCGGGTGCTCCCGGTAGCGGTGTTCCGCCTTGGTGCACTTCGTCGACGGTATCGGGGGGTGCGGCCGCCTACTAAAGTTTGCGACGAGCATTCGATCAGAATGTCGGGAATCCTGTTGAATTGCCCGACTTGATATTGAAAAGAGTTTTCGATAATGAGACTGAAATGCGGGGTTTATAATTGTTAGGCATGCGATGTCTAAAGAATTCATTTGGTCAGGCATGCGATGTCTGAGGAGGTTGCGGATTCCAACTGTTGTAGTTTTACATTTTCTTTTCTGTGACCGTAAGTGTAATATGTGATATCGCCGGTTTCGTTGCTATATGTCAACGACAGTTGGGATGCGCATATTTACTTACGTTGATGACATATGATGTTATGTGTTGCTGGATATGTTATATTGGATCGTCGTGTTTGAATAGCCGGGGGTTTTTATGTGAGATGAGTGTTTTTCATTTTCATTCGTGTAAAAACTTGTATGTAATATTCTTTTATTGGGGCACTTCCAGGTTGCGGAAGTTGTCACCGTTGATGTATATTATTTACTTTTCTGCACTAGGATAGACCCAAGGAGGGGAGCACAAGTAACAGGGTTCTGGGGTCCAGTGGGAGACCAACTCGAGGAGTCGAGTCCGGGTCTCCTAACCCTAGAATTGGTAGGGTTGCTTGCCGCTCTCGTAGGGGTCTAGGGGTGTGGGATTGGCTATTCATCACGACCGTGGAATCCGTGTTTTATACTGGCTCGTATTGAAAACACGGAAGTCCTAGTATATCCAATATTTCATATGTTTCTTCTGCTGTGATTTATCTGTGATCATGTGATGTTCTGTGACAGGTATTATATATAGTATATATGATATATTATATAGACGTTGCTTATGTTTTACACCCGCGCTAGCCCTTCCTCGCTCTGCCGTTAGTTACCTAACCTAACGGTGCAGACGGGACATCGAGGCGAATGCGGATGGCATAAGCGTACGTTATATTTATCTGTGATGGTTAGGTGGACTTAAATGATGGGATATTCATTAATGAGATTAATGAAAGAAAATAAACCTAATTGATGTTGTGAATCGAATTTCAAAATAAAACAGGTAGCTACAGTTCTTGCTTTGCATCGTGGTGTTCCTTGTAGAACATCTTGCACCTTATTCGATAGGGAAAGGACCGAGATCCCTTCACCGGGAGTGACTCCTTTAGCAATAACTGGCAGATGCTACAACCCTCGGTTTGTCTTTTGATCGCTTCTATAGTTTCTGCTTTGCACAGTGATATATATGATATATCCCGCACCTCATTCGACGAGGAAAGGGCCGACGATCCCTTCACCGGGAGTGACCCCTTTAGCAAAACTAGAAAAGCCTCAAAAACATTCCATTTAAAAACCATTTGATTCCGCAACGAGATCAAGTTCAAAGCGTTAAAGGTTTTCACAAAAACCAGCCGCAACCCTCCGTCATTTTAGGAAGTAGAGTACTTAGTATTCGTGCTGTGTTTGTTGACCATAGTCAAGGCACAGTGTACGGTAGCTAAGTGATGTCTTCCTACACCGCATATGATGCGATTAGTTAGGACAGTCGCGTGACTTTGTTGACCTTAGTTAAGGGTCATGTGGATGGGTCTAATTAATCACGAAATGACGGGTAGAACTTGACTAGTACTTATGATTTGTTGACCATAGTTAAGGTCATAGGTGCTAGGGGTAAAAACCATTATCGGGAATTTCAAGTGTTGAAATTTGCAATGAGATTGCATACCTTCTATGTGATAGTTGGATCCCTATACCCACTGCGAGTAATTGTTACTCCTGCGAGAGTTTTGCACTTTGCAATTAGTCGATCAAGTAGGTGTCTAGAAAAGTGTCAACGGGGTTACGCCTCTGGGAAAACGAGGTTTACAGTGATTAGGTCCGTGCGAGAGCACGGGGAACCTCCCTCAAAGTACCGACACTGGCCTGGCTGAAAGATTGGCGAACTTGTAGAGTGTAATTAATGCCGGCTAGTCTTTCCTTTTAGGGTTTGAAGGAAGATTTGATAAAAACAGTGGGAGCCATCCTGATTAGATAAAATATATAACCAATCTGATCTTGCAAGAGCGCACGCTGAGTGTTTTCTTCTCTCTCTCTCCTGGTAGCGACCATATCACGCCTTAATCAAGATAATAATATGGATATATTGACCGAACCCGCTTGTTATTCTTAGCTGGGGAACGTTGGTCCCGCTCCAACTTATAATTGTTATAAGACAGAGCAGGAAATAGGGAATACCAGAATTCCTATGCCGCCCAAACGAAGACAGTGCATATGATGCATCTCCTTCAGGTGTGTTCATTACAAAGAACTGTTTCTCAGTATCCTCTGAATCCTGGGTATATGATACCGGATCAGGATCCCAGATATGTAATCTGTTACATAGGGCTACAAAAAGGTAGAAAAACTGAGAACGGGTGATAAGTTTCATGAGACAGAAACCGGGGCAAGTGTTGCAGCCAAGTCTGTTGGTCACTGTCACCCTGTATTACCAATACATTGATTCTGAACAAATGCTATTAGATACCGAACCTGATATACAAAATCATATCAGTCTCTTTATTAGTAAAGAAATGATATAATTCTGTATTGTTGGATAATGTTTTGAACATTTCCTATATCAAAAGTTGAATGGTTCAGGCACGTTATCTAAAAGCATTGACGTTCTAAATCAAACTACAGTTCCTTGTATACAGAACACACACAAGAGGAAGAGTTCAGAAATGAACGATTCGTTCTTGAGGCATTGTAGACTAGGTTATATCAATGCGACCCGACTGGCTGAAGTTATATTTTAGATGCATATTTAAATCAGTTTGAATTTACATCTTGTGAAACTTGCCAGTCATGTCACAAAGATATAATGACACTAGCTCTGTTTACTGGAAGCAGAGAAAGAGTTAGTAAACTCTTGGGACTGATACATGATGATGTATGTAAGGTCTCCTGTCTACACATGCCAGGACTGGTTCTTTATACTTCGTTACATTCTCTGATAATCTCTCAAGATTCAGTCGTATGTTCCTGTTGAAACATAAGTCCGAAGCTTCTGAGGTATTCACAGAATATAAGTTGGAAGTAGAGAACCAAAATACGGGTATAAGTATTGTGTCCTATGATGAGATCAGGGAGGAGAATACTTGTGCACAGCATTCCTGGACTATTCTAAAAGAAAATGAGATTCTCTCTCAGTATTACTCCCTAGAATAAACCATAGCACGATGGTATATCAGGGCGGAGCAATCACACCCTATATGATAAGGTGTGCTCTATGATGAGTACTACTGAGTTACCTGTTTCCTTTTTGGGAGTTATGCGCTTGAGAAGCTGCATACCTATTGAATAGGGTTCTAATCAAATCACTGCCTACCATTCCATATGAGATATGGTATGGGCAGATCCTATCTCTTAAGTAAGTTAAGATTTAGGATTGTCCGTCCTATGCCAAAAGCAAAATCCGGACAAGATCGAGGCAGGATCAGTTCTGTAGAACTGGAAAGGTTCCAGCTGTACAAAACTGCTAATGATTTGACAGAACCAAAGGATTCAATAGTTTCCGACGAACCTCAGCCTCTCCGCCGATCTAGTAGGGTTCCTCATCCGCATGAGAGATACCTCGGTTTCTCGATGACAGTGGGAGCAAGGATTGCATCATGAGATGATGACCCAACTAGTTTCGAGCAGGCCATCGAGAGTAGGGACTCTGTAAGAATGGCTGGATGCTTAGCGATCTGAGATGGAATCCATGTACACCAGCAAAGTATGGACTTTAGCTGCTAAATCTGAAGGGTTAAATCCCTATCAGGAGCAAGTGTATCTTGAGAAGATTACTTGGTGTAGATGGAAAAGTTGAGACTTTCAAAGCTAGACTTGTTAAAGGTTTTCGTCATCGACCAGGCGTGGATAATGATGAAACCTTTTACCAGTAGCTATGCTTAAGTCTATCCAGATCCTACTTACCACGGCTATGTACCATGACTACGATATCTGGCGGTTGGGTTCCATGACTGCTTCTCTAAATACTGATTTAGAAGAGAACGTCTATAAGAACACAGCCAGAGGTCTTCGTAAACAGTGGGAGCAGCGGAAACGTGTGCAAGTTGCTTTACATAATGAAGCAGGCATCACGGAGTTGGAACGTTTGTTTTGATGTGATAGTCAAAGTGTTTGACTTCATCAAAATGGTAGAAGAACCTTGTATATACAAAAGGGTAGTAGAGAGTAAGGTGGTCATCTTCGTATTGTACGTAGACAACATACTCTTGATAGGAAAAGAGTTTCCTATACTACGATCGGTCAATCTCCTATTATCACAAGGATTCTCCAAATAGGATAAAGATGATACCTCCCAAATCCTGAGATTTGGACCTATGAGATAGATCTAAAGGGATATTAGGGTTCTCACTAGGAATAGTGAAATTGTATCAATCGATCCTGGGGAGAATCACTGCAAGTGTTCCAGGGTGATAAAGACGACTGAATGTCAGTCACAGGCACTGTCTTTACCCTCAGTAAAGGGACGGCATGTTGGAAGAGTTCCAAGCTAGATACCGTGGCAAACTAGACGATAAAGGCTGGTAACATCGCTATTAAAGATACTACCAAAGAGGCAGTTTGGGTGTATATTGGTTCATAGGATGAACTAGGTTCCTACCATTGTGTGACAATGGAACTGTGGCTTTGGCCCTGGAACCCTGGTCCCATCAGTGACCCAGACATAATCTAAGGCAGCATCACCTGATCATGGAGATAGCTGATCTCCAGGGTGATCGAGGTTAGGAGAGTAGACTCAGAGGACAACACGGCGGATCCACTCACGAAGGCCCTTTTCCCAAAGAGAGACTTTTAGGTGATGGTTGAGTATGTGATACTGCAACCACTGCTACAGATGGCCCTAGTGCAAGTGGGAGATTGTTAGTTATATGTATGCCCTAGAGGCCATTACTGTACATTGGATGTATATTGTAGTGGATGCTGGGACATATATAGGAAGGAATTTCTTGCTCGACATGATAGTACGCTATCTGGTTGCACTTTATCTTAACATGTATACTTTCTGTCTCTCTGATTACAGTTGATAAAGCCCTTAGGATATGTACTCGACTTCCAGGACTATGATGTAGATCATACTAGTGGGGCCTGGGTAGTCCATGAGTACATCCTTGAAATGTTCCTAGTCGAGGGAATATCGAGACGGGGCATCGATATTCCAGAGTAGACTAGCGCATATCTTCTCGACTCATGCGATGGGCGATGGATGATCCCATATCCATTGGTGTTTGACATCGAAGATGGTATGCGGGTGCTCAGTGGAGACTGGGTACACTGAACGAACTCGCCGAGAACTCCCAGATGGTATTATACCTCACGTCAGATGGCAGTTCTCTGGTGACACTGGTACAGCTTAGTCTGTTGACCCGAGATCGTCATAGAGTCTTGTGTGTCTCCCACTGTGCTTTGATTTCCACCCTACCACGGCTCTACTGAGTTGTGCAAACAGGTGGTTTTTGGGTACAGTCCCGATTCACATGGAGGCAATGAGCGATAGGAAGGGATTCGTCTCTCCCGGTATTGGGGGTTGATGTTGTGCTATGCTCGACTGGCCATAACAGGAAATCCCTGGCCAGGGTTGCTGTGATATACTGGTAAGTGTTATCAGTAGTTTCACGAATGTTATGGACCTCAAGTCGGCATGACTTATCGAGCTATTGGGGTCTGACGTTTACCACCCCTAGGCGAGATATGCGACATATCAGACGAACAGATCGGACTGTACGGTAAGTGTTACTGGTTGGATTTACAGGAGTGTGAGCGGGCTTGCTCATCGATCTTCTGATCGCTCAATACCCGGGTGGCCGTTACATTTAGCAGACCGCTTGCGGCTTGTGGGTGTTTGATATGATCATCATCTGCTGCCGGCGTATTGACGAGTCTTTAGAGTCCTACACAGAGGTTTCCTAGCTCAAGCGAAACGAAATAGGAGCGCATATGAGATATGTGCGGGACCGAGAATAATACGTGTATGTGATACCGTATTCTATTCTCGCGATGAATGTATCGATTGGTTATATGCGATATAACCTAGTTGTCGAATCAAGGATTGATTCGATAAGCCGATACATATGATACTAGTCGGTTATATGCGATATGACCGGATCGTTAAATCAAGTGTTGATTTAATGATTTAATGTATAATTATATATTTGATATATTACTTTGCATTAACTAGTATTGGTTCACTTTAAATGGATTTACTCACTTGTATTGCACATTGTATATGTGATATATTTTTGTGCACATCCTTGTATCATGTTTGATGATACATTCTTCCTTGATTTTGTGTAAAGTATTGAACCATGGTTAGTTAGTGGTTAGGGTATCTTTTCATTTGCTTATTCATTTATCTTTTTATTTATTTCATTTAGAAAAGATAAAGAGAAAGATAAATGGTGGACTTATTTTGTTTTTAGTTGAAACTTCTTGAAACCTTGACTAAGTCCACCATTCTTGTCTTTTCTCTAACCCTAACCACTTATATAACCTTGGTTAAATCTCTACACTAAACCATGGTTGTTGACATGATAAGTATCATATTGTTTTTATTTTTAAAAAATACTTATCATATCATCTTCTTCTTTCTTCATCTTCTTCTTCAATGAAGAAAGCTTTCTACTCCAATGGCAAGTCATGAAATCTAGTGAGAAATCCAAAACTAAAGTTTACCCACTTCCTATTTCTTCATCCTCTACCTCTTGCCAAGTAGTATAGGGTGTTTCCTTCACAAGTTTTTCCGACTTGGTGAAGTTGGAGCTTGTTCTAGCGATGCCTCGACGTAGATCATCTTCGGCATCGAACCGACGATCAAGCCCGCCCATTCTTCGATGATGCCGATGCTAGAGCCCAAGACATGATTTGGACAGCGAGGGGACTTCATTGCGGAGCCGTGGAGGTGGTGGACCGGATCTACAAAGGTTGTATATCCGTTCCCTTAGTTAAAATGTTAACTAGTTTGCTTGTTTCGCCTAAATATCTAGTAAACGATCCGTAGTCGGGTTTGTAGGCACCCGTAAAATTTGATTTGTGCATGTTTGATCACTTGTGAGACTTCACTAGAGTGCCTAGGAACCCTACAGCAGTGTACGGTAGCTAAGTGATGTTTTCCTATATAACATAAGATGTGATTAATTAGGACAGTCATATGACTTTGTTGACCATAGTTAAGGGTCATGTGGGTGGGTCTAAATTAATCAAGAAATGACGGGTAGAACTTGACTAGTGCTTATGATTTGTTGACCATAGTTAAGGTCATAAGACACTAGGGGTAAAAATATTATCGGGAATTTCAAGCGTTGAAATTTGCAATAAGATTGCGTACCTCCTATGAGATAGTTGGATCCCGATACCCACTGTGAGTAAGAGTTACTCCTGGGAGAGTTTTACACAGGACAATTAGCCGATCAAGTAGGTGTCTAGAAAAGTGTTAACGGGGTTACGCCTCTGGGAAAACGAGGTTTACTTTAATTAGGTCCGTGCGAAAGCACGGGGAACCTCCCTCAAAGTACCGACACTGATCTGGCTGAAAGATTGACGAAATTGTAAGGTGTAATTAATCCCGGCTAATCTTACCTTTTAGGGTTTTAAGGTAGATTTGATAAAAACCAGTGGGAGACATCCTGATTAGATAAGATAATAACCAATCTAATCTTGCAAGAGCATACGCTAAAGTGTTTTCTTCTCTCTCTCTCTCCAGGTAGCGACCATGTCAGGCCATAATCAAGATAATAATATGGATATATTGACTGAACCCTATTATTGTACTGAGCTAGGGAATGTTGGACCCGTTCTTTCTTATAAGAGTTATAAGACTGAACAGGAAACAGGAGAATATCTGGATTCTCACGCCGCCCAAAAGAACATACATGTTGATGCATCTTCTTCGGGTGTGTTAGTTATTGAGAACTGTTTCTCAGTTCACCCTACGTCCTGGGTATTAGATACCGGATCAGGATCCCACATATGTAAACAGTTACATGGGCTACGTAAAGGTAGAGAACTGGGAAAAGGTGATCATTCCGTTCAAGTAGGGAACGGTGCAAGTATTGTAGCCAAAGCAGTTGGCGAATATCACCTTGTATTACCAAGTCATAATACACTGATTCTAAATGAGTGCTATTATATACCGAACATGATGTGCAACATTATATCAGTCTCCTTATTAAGTAAAGAAGGATATAATTTTGTAGTACAGGATAATGTTATGAACATATTCCTAGATCAAAAGTTGATTGCATCAGGCTCGTTACATAATGGCATATTCATTCTAAATCAGAATACAGTCCTGAATATACAAAACACACACAAGAGGAAAAGTTCGGATATGAACGAATCCTACTTGTGGCATTGTAGACTTGGTCATATCAATGCGACACGACTGGCTAAGTTACATAAGGATGGTTATTTGAATCCGTTCGAATTATCATCTTATGATACTTGTCATTCATGTCTCAAAGGAAAAATGACCAAAGCTCCGTTTAGTGGACACGGAGAAAGAGTTACCGAATTCTTAGGACTGATACATAGTGATGTATGCGGTCCCATGTCTACGCATGCCAGGAACGGTTCTTCCTACTTCATTACATTCACTGACGATCTCTCTAGATTCGGACATGTGTTCCTGATGAAACATAAGTCTGAAACTTTTGAGAAATTCAGAGAATATAAGCACGAAATAGAGAATCAAACGGGCAAAAGTATTAAGATTCTTCGATCTGATCGAGGAGGTGAATACTTAAGTAATGAGTTTCGGGATTATCTAAAAGAGAATAGGATTCTCTCTCAGCTTACTCCTTCTTATACACCACAGCACAACGGTGTATCGGAGCGGAGGAATCGCACCCTATTAGATATGGTGCGCTCTATGATGAGCACTGCTGAGTTACCTATCTCCTTTTGGGGTTATGCGCTGGAAACAACCACATATCTATTGAATAGAGTTCCAACTAAATCGGTGCCTACCACTCCATATGAGATATGGAATGGGAAGAGACCATCTCTTAAACGAGTTAAGATATGGGGTTGTCCGGCCTATGTTAAAAAGCAAAATCCGGACAAACTCGAGGCAAGATCAGGTATATGTAAGTTTGTAGGATATCCAAAAGATTCTTATGGATATATATTCTATCACGCTGAGGAACAAAAAGTGTTTGTTTCTCAATATGCCACCTTTTTAGAAAAGGAATTTCTTGCAAAAGAAATTGATGGCAATGAGGTAGAACTGGAAGAGGTTCCAGCGACACAAACTACAACAGATGATTTAGTGGAACCAGAGGATTCAGTAGTACCCAACGAACCCCAGCCTCTCCGCCGATCTAGTAGGGTTTCTCGTCCACCTGAGAGATACTACGGTTTTCTCATTGATGGTGGAAGCGAGGATTGCATCATGGATGATGATGACCCGACTAGTTTCGAGCAGGACATCACGAGTGGTGACTCTGTGAAATGGCTGGATGCAATGCGATCTGAGATGGAATCCATGTACACCAATAAAGTATGGATTTTGGAAAATGCTCCTGAAGGGGTAAAACCCATTGGGAGCAAATGGATTTTTAAAAAGAAATTTGGTGTAGATGGAAAAGTTGAGACTTTCAAAGATAGACTTGTAGCAAAGGGTTTTCGTCAACGACCAAGTGTGGATTATGACGAAACCTTTTCTCCAGTGGCTATGCTTAAGTCCATCCGGATCTTACTTGCCATTGCTGCATACCATGACTACGAAATCTGGCAAATAGATGTTAAGACTGCCTTTCTAAATGGTGATTTAGAAGAGAGCGTGTACATGACTCAGCCAGAGGGCTTCGTAGATAGTGGGAGCAGCGGAAAGGTGTGCAAGCTGCTTAAATCCATTTATGGGTTAAAGCAAGTATCGCGGAGTTGGAACATCTGTTTTGATGTTGTAGTCAAAGAGTTTGACTTCATCAAAAATATAGATGAACCTTGTATCTATAAGAAGGTAGCAGAGGGTAAGGTTGTCTTCCTCGTATTGTACGTGGATGACATACTCTTGATAGGAAATGATATTCCTATGCTGCAATCAGTCAAGCTCTTCTTATCACAGAGATTCTCAATGAAAGATCTAGGTGATGCCTCCTGCATATTGGGAATCATGATCTATAGAGATAGATCTAAATGGATACTGGGATTATCCCAATCCAGGTACATTGACACCATACTAAAGAGGTTTAGTATAGAAGAATCCAAGCGTGGGAACCAACCCACGATCTCTGGACTCACTCTCTCCAAAGAGATGTCTCCCAAGACTTATTTAGAGAGAGCTCGCATGCAAGGGATACCCTATGCTTCGGCAGTAGGCTCTATCATGTATGCGATGCTATGTACCAGACCCGATGTAGCATACTCACTAAGTGTAGTGAGTCGGTATTAAGCAGATCCTGGAGAGAGTCACTGGACAGCTGTGAAGAACATTCTCAAGTACTTACGAAGGACTAAGGAGATGTTCTTGGTGTACGGTAACGGAGAACTCCAGGTGGAGTCCTTTACCGATTCCAGCTTCCAAAGTGATAAGGACGACTCTAAGTCGCATTCGGGTTTTGTCTTTACCCTCAATGGAGGGGCGGTATGTTGGAAGAGTTCCAAACAGGATACCGTTGCAGACTCGACGATGGAGGCTGAATACATCGCTGCCAACGATGCTGCCAAAAAGGATGTCTGGATCAAGAAGTTCATTAGTGAACTTGGTGTGGTTCCATCCATTGAGCATCCAATACCTCTGTATTGCGATAACAATGGAGCTGTGGCTTTCCCCAAGGAATCCAGATCCCATCAAAAGTCCAGACATATTCTGAGGCGATATCACCTGATCAGGGAGATAGTTGATCGCCGGGAGATCGAGGTCAGGAGAGTAGATACGAAGGACAACACCGCGGATCCATTTACGAAGGCTATTCCCCAGATACAGTTTGAGAGATTATTCGGGATGCTAGGTATGAGATACTACAACAGCTGGCCTTAATGCAAGTGGGAGATTGTTAGTTATGTATATGCCCTAGAGGCCATTGTTGTACATATGATGTATATTATAATGGATGCTTGGATATATATAGAGATGACTTTCTTGCTCGTCATGATAGTATGCTATTTGGTTTCACTTTATTTTAATAGTTGACTTGTATTGGTTTACTATTTTACTCTCACATGTTGATAAAGCCCTTAGGATCTGTACTCGACTACTGGGACTATGATGAAATCATACTAGTGGGGCCACGGTAGTCGATGAGTACATCCTATAACTGTTCCTAGTCGAGGGTATATCGAGACAGGGCATCGATACACCAGAGTAGACTAGCGTATACGCATCTTGACCCATATGATGGGTGATGGATGATCCCATATCCATCGGTGTTTGACATCAGAGATGGTGTACGGGTGCTCAGTGGAGACTGGGTACACTGGACGGACTCGCCGAGAACTCCCAGATGGTGATATACCACACGTCAGATGGCAGTTCTCCGGTGACACTGGTACAGGGTAGTCTGTAGACCCGAGATCGTCATAGAGTCTTGTGTGATTCCCACTGTGCTTTGATTTCCACCTTACCACGTCCAAGAGGGCGTGCAAAACGGTGGCTTTTGGGTACAGTCCCGAATCACATGGAGGCAATGAGCGATAGGAAGGGATTCGTCTCTCCCGGTATAGGGAGTTGATGTTGTGCTGTGTTCGATTGGCTATAACTGGAAGTCCCTGGCCAGGGCTGATATAGAGATTTACTGGTAATTGTTACTAGTAGTTTCTCGACCCGTTATGAGCCACACATCGACACGACTTATCGGTTACTGGGGTCTGACGTATACCACCCCTAGACTTGATATGCGACATATCAGACGAACAGACCGGACTGTACGGGAGTGTTACTGATTGGATTCACAGGAGAACCCACAGGCTAGCTTGTTGATCTTCTGATCGCTCAATACCTGGGTGGCTGTTACGTTTAGCTGACCGCTTGCAGCTTGTGGGTGTTTGATATGATCATCACCTGCTACCGGCGTATTGACGATTCTTTAGAGTCCTACACAGAGGTTTCTTGGCTCAGGCGAAACGGAGTAGAGGCACATATTTGATATGTGCAGGACCGAGAATAATGCGATATGGGATACCGTATTATATTCTCGTGATATTAAGATATGAACCGGGTCATCGGATCAAGTGTTGATTCGATAAATCGGTACATGCTATATTAGTCGGTAATATTCGATATAGCCGGATCGTCGGATCAAGTGTTGATTCGATGATTTAATGTATAATAATATATATGATATATTATTACATTATCTGATATTGGCTCGCTTTATTATTTCATTTTCTCACTGGATGATACATTGATATATATGCGATATATGTTAATTGTATTATTTTCTTTTGTTGCAAATATATAATATATATGTGATATATATTATTGTGACATGATATGATTAATTGTTAAACATGTTTAAGGATGATTAATTGAGGTTAGGGTTTGATTTGGGTTAGATGCTTCATGCACCTTCTAGAAGCTTTTTCTTTTGTCATTCTTAAGATATTTTAGGATGACACATTCTTAACCCAACCAAACCCTAACTCTAGTTTATTCTCTACTAAATCCTAGCCACTCATCCTTGACCATGGCTTATAAATCAATCATATAGTCTTCTTTCTATTCATCACAAAAGAAAATAATCATTATCTTTTCCATTATCATCTTCTTCTCTCTTAAAAAAAGCTTACTTGATTTTCTTTATGTGAAGAATAAATATGAGAAAATGATTTAAAAAGAAAGCAAAAAATACTACTCTCTCATCCTCATCTCATCTAGCCCATAAGATTAGTGTGTTCATCTCTTTAGAGTGAGAAAGCTCGAGTCTTTGCAACTTCGACGTAGATCATCGGAGATTTGGAACACTTCAAGCTAGCATGGATCGTTCGAGTCGTGGAGCCTCTCATGAGTCCGGGAGATCGTGGATCGCGGCAAAGGGACTTCTACTTGGAGCTTGTGAAGTGAAGGAGCGGACTACAAAGGTTGTAATCCCTCACACTTAGATAAGAAGTTATCATCTTGCATGTTTAACCCTAATAATCTAGCAAAGATCCCGGCTTTGGGTTGTTCGGCACGTCTAAATTTTTATCCGGGCATGTTTGATGCCTTATGAACCTTCACAAGAGTGCCTAGGAACCCTGCAACTTGGCAGTCATGTCTCAAAGGAAAGATGACCAGAACTCCGTTTACGGGACACGGAGAAAGAGTTACCGAACCCTTAGGACTGATACATAGTGATGTATGCGGTCCCATGTCTACACATGCCAGGGATGGTTCTTCGTACTTCATTACATTCACTAACGATCTCTCTAGATTCGGGTATGTGTTCCTGATGAAACACAAATCAGAACCTTTTGAGAAATTTAGAGAATATAAACAAGAAGTCGAGAACCACACCGGGAAAAGTATTAAAATCCTTCGATCTGATCGAGGAGGTGAATACTTGAGCAATGAATTCCTGGACTTCCTAAAAGAGAATGGGATTCTCTCTAAGCTAACTCCTCCGTATACACCACATCACAACGGTGTATCAGAACGGATGAATCGCACCCTATTAGATATAGTGCGCTCTATGATGAGCACAGCTGAGTTACCTATTTCCTTCTGGGGGTATGCGCTGGAACAGCAACATACCTATTGAATCAAGTTCCATCTAAATCTGTACCTACCACACCATATGAGATATGGAGTGGGAAGAGACCATGTCTTAAACGAGTTAAGATATGGGGTTGTCCGGCCTATGTCAAAAGGCAAAATCCAGACAAACTCGAGGCACGGTCAGTTCTATGTAAGTTTGTGGGATATCCCAAACATTCACATGGATATGTTTTCTACCATTGCGAGGAACATAAGGTGTTTGTTTCTCGACATGCCACCTTTTTAGAAAAGGAATTTCTTGTAAAAGAAATAAGTGGCAACGAGGTAGAACTGGAAGAAATTCCGGCTACACAAACTCAAACTGAAGATTTAGTGGAACCAGAGGAATCGGTAGTTCCCAACGAACCCCAACCACTCTTAGTAGGGTTCCTCACCCACCTGAGAGATACTACGGTTTTCTCATGGATGGAGGGAGCGAGGATTGCATCATGGTTGATGATGACCCAACTAGCTTCGAGCAGGCCATCATGAGTGGTGACTCAGTGAAATGGCTGGATGCAATGCGGTCCGAGATGGAATCCATGTACACCAACAAAGTATGGACTTTGGAAGATGCTCCTGAAGGGGTAAAACCCATTGGGAGCAAGTGGATCTTCAAGAAAAAACTTGGTGCAGATGGGAAAGTGGAGACTTTCAAAGCTAGACTTGTTGCAAAGGGTTTTCGTTAAAGACCAGGTGTGGACTATGACGAAACCTTTTCTCCAGTAGCTATGCTTAAATCCATCCGGATCATACTTTCCATCGCTGCATATCATGACTATGAAATCAGGCAAATGGATGTTAAGACCGCCTTTCTAAACGGTGATTTAGAATAGTACGTGTACATGACTCAGCCAGAGGGCTTCGTAGCTAGTGGGAGCAGCGGGAAGGTGTGCAGGCTGCTTAAATCCATTTATGGATTAAAGCAAGTATCGCGGAGTTGGAACATCTGCTTTGACGTCGTTATCAAAGAGTTTGATTTCGTCAAAAACATAGATAAACCTTGTATCTACAAGAAGGTGGCAGAGAGTAAGGTTGTCTTCCTCGTATTGTACGTGGACGACATACTCTTGATATGAAATGACATTCCTATATTGCAATCGGTCAAGCTCTTCTTATCACAAAGATTCTCAATGAAAGATCTAGGTGATGCCTCCTGCATACTGGGAATTATGATCTATAGAGATAGATCTAAAAGGATATTGGGATTGTCCTAATCTAGGTACATTGACACCATACTAAAGAGGTTTAGTATGGAAGAATCCAAGAGTGGGAACTTACCCATGATCTATGGACTCACTCTCTCCAAAGAGATGTCTCCCAAGACTGATTTGGAGAGAGCTCGCATGCAAGGGATACCCTATGCTTCGGCTGCAGGCTCTATCATGTACGCGATGCTATGTACCAGACCCGATGTAGCACACTCACTAAGTGTAGTGAGTAGGTATCAAGCTGATCCTGGAGAGAGTCACTGGACAGCTGTGAAGAGCATTCTCAAGTACTTGCGAAGGACTAAAGAGATGCTCTTGGTGTATGGTAACGGAGAACTCCAAGTGGAGTCGTTTACCGATTCGAGCTTCCAGAGTGATAAGGACGACTCTAAGTCGCACTCGGGATTTGTCTTTACCCTTTACGGAGGGGCGGTTAGCTGGAAGAGTTCCAAGCAGGAAACCGTGGCAGACTCGACGATGGAGGCTGAATACATCGCTGCCAACGATGCTGCCAAAGAGGCTGTCTGGATCAAGAAGTTCATTACTGAACTTGGTGTGGTTCCATCCATTGAGCATCCAATACCTTTGTATTGTGATAACAATGGAGCGGTGGCTTTGGCCTAGGAACCCAGGTCCCATCAGCGATCCAGGCATATTCTGAGGCGGTATCACCTGATCCGGGAGATAGTAGATCGCCGGGAGATAGTAGATCGCCAGGAGATCGAGGTCAGGAGGGTTGACACGAAGAATAACACTGCGGATCCACTCACGAAGGCCATTCCCCAGATACAGTTTGAGAGACTCTTTGAGATGCTTGGTATGCGATACTACAGCAGCTGGCCCTAGTGCAAGAGGGAGATTGTTAGTTGTATGTATGCCTTAGAGGCCAGTATTGTACAGATGATGTATATTATATTGGATGCTTGGACATATATAGAGAGGATTTTCTTGCTCGATATGATAGTATACTATCTGGTTGCTCTTTATCTTAACATGTATACTTGTCTCTTGATACTGTCTTATAGTTACATGTTGGTAAAGCCCTTAGGATGTGTGCTTGACTACCAAGATTATGATGCAGATCATACTAGTGGGGCCATGGTAGTCCATAAGTACATCCTTTAATGTTCCTAGTCATAGGTGTATCGAGACAGGGCATCGATATACCAGAGTAGACTAGCGTATACGCTTCTTGACCCATGAGATGGGCGATGGATGATCCCATATCCATTGGTGTTTGACATCAGAGATGGTATACGGGTGCTCAGTGGAGACTGGGTACACTGGACAGACTCTCCGAGAACTCCCAGATGGTATTATACCTCACGTCAGATGGCAGTTCTCTGGTGACACTTGTGCAGGTTAGTCTGTAGACCCGAGATCGTCATAGAGTCTTGTGTGATTCCCACTGTGCTTTGATTTCCACCTTATCACGTCCAAGAGGGCGTGCAAAATGGTGGTTTTTGGGTACAGTCCCGAGTCACATGGAGGCAATGAGCGATAGGAGGGGTTTCGTCTCTCCCGGTATTGGGGGTTGATGTTGCGCTGTGCTCAATTGGCCATAACAGGGAAGTCCCTGGCCAGGGCTGATTTAGAGATTTACTAGTAAGTGTTACCAGTAGTTTCTTGACCCGTTATGAGCCTCACATCGGCACGACTTATCGGTTATTGGGGTCTGACGTTTACCACCCCTAGACTTGATATGCGACATATCAGACGAGGAGACCGGACTGTACGGGAAGTGTTACCATTAGGCTTTTACAGGAGTTGGAGCGGGCTTGCTTGCTGATCTTTTGATCGCTCAATACCCGGGTAGCCGTTACGTCCAGCTAGTACCGCTGACGGCTTGTGGATGCTTGATGTGATCATCACCTACTGCCGGCATTTTGATAAATCTTTAGAGTCCTACATAGAGGTTTTACTGGCTCAGCCAAAACGAAATAGGAGCGCATATGTGATATGTGCAGGACCGAGAATAATGCGTGTATGAGATACCGTATTATATTCTCGTGACTTTTTGTATCGGTCGGTTATATGTGATATAGCCAGATTATCGAATCAAGTGTTGATTCGATAAGTCGATACATTGTATGTTAGTCGGTTATATGAGATATAACCGGATTATTAAGTCAAGTGTTGATTTAATAATTTAGTGTATAATTGTATATTTGATATACTAATTTATATTAACTAACATTTGTTCACTTAAGGATTTTTCTCACATGTGCACAATTTTAATATATATGTGATATATATTAAAATGTGTTTTCTTTTTGTATCATGGTTGTTGATACATCATTCATGGGTGTGCAAGACATACACCATTCTATTTTAAATGGTGGTTTATATTTATTTTAAGGTAATTACAAATTAGTGGAGCTTTGTTCATAAGCATGAAGCTTGTGGATGCTTTGACAAAGTCCACTAACTTTGTTTTACTTTAGATTTTTATTAACCTAACCATTTTGGAATAGCTATGGTTATGTCTCTACATGAGTTAGTATATGATACTCACTCACCATGGTTAGCTTTCTCACTTGATCATTATCCTCATCACATTTTTCGTCATCTTCTTCCTTGAGCTCAAAAGCTCTCTAGGTTTTGATTAAGTGAGAAATAAATGTGAGATAAATAATTCTAAGGTGTACCCACTTCCTATTTCCTCATTCTCTACTAGACTAGCACTTTAGTTTAGGGTGTTTGCTTCACTAATTCTCTAGTTAGTGAAGTAGTAGCTTGAGTTGGTATTCCCTCGACGTAGATCATCTTCGGCCTTGAAGACTTCAAGCAAGGACGCTTTTTCCTCCTCGTGAAGCCATGCAAGAGCCCGGGGGAACCATGATCGCAGCGAAGGGACTACGACAAGGAGCTTTAAATGTGATGGACCGATCTACAAAGGTTGTATTTCGTATTCACTTAGTCGTAAATGATATTTACTTGCATGTGAAACCCTTATAATCTAGCAAAGATCTTGTTTAGGGTTGTTCAGCACGGCTAAAATTTTAATCGGGCATGGTTGATGCCTTGTAGAACCTTATTAGAGTGCCTAGTAACCCTACAGAGAGATGGTATGTTCCACAACCAATAGTACGTTGTACTGGAGATGGTATGCAGGTGCTCATTGTGTTATGAGTACACTGGACATGACTCGTGGGGAACTGCTGATTGGTACTATACCTATTGTCAGGTAGCAGTTCCCAGGTGACATGAGTACAGCATAGTCCGTGGACTTGATACTGCTACTTCGCCTCATGTGTGTTCCCACTATTCTTAGATTACTACCCTACCACGGCTCTATTGAGTCGTGAAAACAGGTAGTAGTTGGGTGCAGTCCCGAAGCACATGGAGGCAGTGGCGGTTAGATAGGATTCGTCTCTCCCGGTATTGGGGGTTGATATCGAGCTGTGTTCGGAAAGCTATTACACAAAGTCCCTGGCCAGGGCAAGTGAGATTTACTGGTAGATACTCTAGTAGTTTCTTAGGGTGTTCTGGGCTATGCTCCGTTACGACTTATTGCGCTAATAGGGGTCTGACTTTTACCGCCCCTAGGCCCGATATGCTCTTTGTCATGCCCCGCTTCCCAGTATACGGGCAGAGGACGCGACGAGGCCGCTACGTATTTACTCTAACATGCTAAGCGTATCTAAGCAATATAAGTAAAATGCATAAGAGACAGAGACAATAGATATAATTGAACAATAACTTTATTTATTAACATTCTTTTTATAATACATCTGAAAAGTAAATACATGGAATGGGTAGCAATGCCTAAACAGTGGCATAACAGAAATGAAAAGTACTGAATGAAATGTGCAAGCAACTAGAGCTCCGGGTCGAAATCTAGCTGGTCTAAATCCTCGCTGGTGGGCTCGTCTCCAGTGGGTCCAAATCACCTGATGACATTCCAAAGAAGAAGAAGAAAGAGAATGTCATCAGGGAACAAATCGCTCGGTAAGTCCCAAAAATGAGGGAGAAATAGAATAGACAGAGAGAGAGTGTAACTTTTAAAGTTGTATTATATTGTTAACGCCGTTGTTTGTAACTTAGTACAGAAGAGGCCAGTGTATACGAGAGGGGTCTCACTTTCCCCAAAAACTAAGGTATCAGGAGTACAAGGAACCGTTCAGCCATGGTACAACGACAATTGAATTCAGGTTAGATGTATTATGGTTGCAGTCTCGTGCCACTTCTAACACCTTCCGTACCAATCTATCCCATACAAACCCCGCAATGTCTTGATTGTATTGTTTGTATTGTTTGAACTGTATATTGTATATAGATGGATAACTTGCTGAAACCATGATATCAGTAATGGAACAGATATAATAGATGAACATGTAAATGGGTATATCCATAGTTCGGTTCATTCAATATAGATTGAATAGATTGAACAGATTCAATATATATGGATTCATATTGAATTGTAGTTTATACTTGAATCATATTCAAGTCAGATTGATTATATCGAGACTCAGTCTGAGTCAGACAATTAGAAAAGAAATTGAATCCTGAATTATGTTTTAGTGCTATTGGTAACTGTTGCGCATGGACGTCAAGATTTGTGTCTTTTTCAAAGACAATTACCGTGTTGATAACACCGTTTGTTAAGTTGTCTACCTTAAATAGGTAAGCACCCATATCTCCGGCTCGCTGAGGCTTAAGAGACTGGTCCCGCTTAAACCTATGTTTCTAGGGTCCTTATTGTAATTCAGTATAACTTGAGGGGGTTTTATGTAAAAATAATTTTTGTATAATTTTCAAAATACACCTCAAGTATTTTATTATCGTCTTTAGAGTTTTCATGGATGTATATTTTATCAATGTGACATTTCTAGTGAATAAAACCTAATTTCATAATATATGGTATTTATTTGTAATATTGGAATTGTATGGTATTTTCTTGTAAATGAGATGTTTTTCTTGAATTTTGGAAATGTGGAATATTAAAAAAATATATTTTGATATTAATTACATATATATATATATTAAAAATATAAGTTTTATTTATAATAGAAATCATATTTTCTAAAGAAAATTGTATTTAAATCTTTCGAGATCGTATGCTCCTTGCGAAGGTCTGTATATCACTCTACTAAGCCCAAGGATGTGCGATAATCTGCACCATTCTGAATGGGTTTCCCGAAATGGGCTGTAGAGGCGCAATTGCAAAGATTTGTTAAAATACACATCTTGTAGAAAAAGGTTTTTATAAGTCGGAGATAGTTATGTGTAAAGTCGTATTTTTCCCGAATCTATGTTCCAAAATTTCTACGTGCTATGTTAGATATGTGTGTTGTGATGAGGTAGGTCATTGTTTCGTGAGTTTTCTAAGGTAATACGGTTTAAAATGTTCAAGTATGTCGAAATAAAACATGAGGGTATTTTAATGTAAAAGTGGAATAAAACTTGCTACAATTATTATTTTGATGCCAAACTTGTTCTATTATCTTCGTTAATGTTTAATGGTCATGACATAAGAGTTTGGTATTATTGTGTTTAAGTAAAATGAAAATTTTTAAGGAAAAACCGAATCAGAAGTCGGATTAACTCCGCTTCCGTCGGGTTTTAGTTTTGAATATTTTTATAATAAAGAAAAGAAGAAGAATTGGGGACTTACGGGTTATTTGACTAGAAGGGAGAAGGAGGAAGAGGTAGGAGGTGCTGGTGCGTCGTTTCATCATCGGAATCTTCTCGAATCGTCGTCGGAGCTTCGTTCTTTGCTAACTCCACTTGCACACAAAAGACTTGGGAATTTTCTTGAGATTTTGGGCAGGGATTTGGGAGTGAGGAGGAGTGATTTTAGGTGTGGTATTTATAGGAAAAATAAGGGTTTAGGGTAATGAAAGGGTGTATTAAAATTTTGTATTAAAATAGATTAAATGGGAGTTTTATTATGCTCTGTAATTGTGCAGTAAAACAAATAATACAGGGTTTATGGGAGGAGTTCAAGAGTCGCAACAAGTAAAGAAAATTACGGTTTTGGCCGAGTCAGACCGGCGGCGCCGGCCGAGTCGGGGGAGTCGCCGGCTCGAGTCGGCCGAGTCGGGCCGCGTCTCCTTGCCACGTGTCCCCGTTGCTTCGTCTTGACTTGTGGACCCGTTTGTTTATTTTGTAACTTACCCTATTACGTGTAGCGTACGTGTAGACTCTTGGGCTTCTAAAAGATTAAAGAAAAATAATTAAAAATAATGTATGACTGATGGGATTTAAACTCTGGTGCTTTGGTACAGCAGTGCAAGGTCTTACCAATGAGCTACAAGCTCCTTCTTGCTGTTAAAAAGCAAATCAAATTTATAACTTGTGCTCAGACTCAAGTACCCCTTTCTGTATTTTTGAAAAAAAAATTGTTCAGAAAGTTTAGGGTTGTTACATTCTACCCTTCTTATAAAAATTTCGTCCTCGAAATTTGTAAAAAAGAAAGTGTAACAGATTCAAGGAAAGTTTGGTGATAGAAGTACTGATAGTATATGAATAAAATAACAAGTGATACAATGGTTTGAAATGGTTGAATAGAATTACCAGTGTTACCTTGGTCTACAGCCTCTACTTCTACGGCTGCTAATGTGAAAGCCTGACGCCGGGGTACGTTCCTCCTAGCCGGAGGCACATTCCTCTGTTCTTGGGGTATGTTTCTCTGCCTTCGAGGCATGTTCCTCATTGCCTGATGGAATTGGCGATTAGGCTGTGCGGGAGGTGGAGCTGGGAGTACTAGACAAGGTGCAGGAAGCTGGATAGCTGGCCGCTGCGGGTAGTTGGTGGGTGTGTGAGCTGGGTTGCGTCTATAAGGACAGTTTCCAATTCCGTGATTGGATGCGCCACAAACTAGACACATGCCTTTAGCGCGCCTACAGTCCTTCACCAAATGTACTTTCCTCTTGCAATAGAAGAAAAAATCTGGACTCGGCTGATTATTTATTTCTTCCGATATCCTGAGTTCAACAGTTGGTCTTGAAGAGGCTCCTCCTGCCATCTGAGTGGCAGGACGCTTCACTCCGGCAGATTGAGGTCTGCCCTTCTTATTTACCACTGCCTCATATCATCGGGCAGCCTTCAAAGCCAAATCATGGATTGGGAAATCCTCTGTAGCTAATGCAGCTTGGATTTCCGGGTCCAACCCTTGTTGAAATCTTCTAGCTCTGATCTCAGCAGTCGGTATGAGATGGGCCGCAAACCTGTTATGATCTTGTGTTAGCTATGTAGTATGCGATATAAAATCGAACATTGAGACATATCTTACCGACTGAGCATGGTGAACTCAGCATCGTATTCATCCACTGATTTGGTCCACATCGAACCCTATTGTAAGTGGATGAACTGTTGTTCCATGTCGACCTGGCAGTCTCAGGAAAGTATTTTGCGTCGAACATGTCACAGAATGTCTTCCATTCGATGGGTTGATCAAGACGGCTTTCTTCCGCCTTCCACCAAACCCGTGTTGTCCGTGAGCTGTAGCTTTGCAACTCGTACCCAAGCGACCTCTGGCACTTGTGTTGCTTCCAGGTTATCTTCAACGCTTTGAGCCCATTCCTCCGCTTCCAGAAGGCTCTCTTTTCCCGAAAAGTTCTTGGGGTGCAGTGCCTGGAATTTCTTCACTCCGGGTGTTCCACTTCTGGATGGTTCAAGAGAATAGCAGTCTGCTGCTGCTGTCCTTCCAGGAGGTTGCGGATTGCCTCAAGCAATACCGTTTCTCATTGATCGGAGCATCTATGGCAGCTGTATTTGGTAGTGGTAGGGAGTGTTGTTGACATTCATGCTGGTGTTATTTGGTGAATCCATAACCTTGAAAGAAAATTTTGGGTTAGGACAGATTCAAAGTATATGAAATGATAAGATTCAAGGAATATGAATTGTAAAGAATGTTTCAGTTGCTGGTTCTTGTGTTGTATTGCTTAGGTTGTCCACACAGAACTGAACTGCATGGTAGGGTTCCATACAGCTCTGACCTGCATGGGCCACCAACAAAACCTTTCACGTCCCGCTTCCCAGTATACGGGCAGAGGACGCGACGAGACCGCTACGTATTTACTCTGAAGTAAATACGCTAAGCGTATCTAAGCAATATAAGTAAAATGCACAAGAGACAGAGACAATAGATATAATTGAACAACAACTTTATTTATTAACATTCTTTTTACAATACATCTGAAAATTAAATACATGGAATGTGAAGCAATGCCTAAACAGTGGCATAACAGAAATGAAAAGTACTGAAATGAAATGTACAAGTAACTAGAGCTCCGGGTCAAAAGCTAGCTGGTCTAAATCCTCGCTGGTGGGCTCGATCTCCAGCGAGTCCAAATCACCTGACGACATTCCAAAGAAGAAGAAAGTGAATGTCGTCAGCGAGCAAATTGCTCGGTAAGTCCCAAAGATAAGGGAGAAATAGAATAGACAGAGAGAGCGTGTAACTTTTAAAGTTGTATTATATTGTTAACGCTCTTGTTTGTAGCTTGGTACAGAAGAGGTCAGTGTATACGAAAGGAGTCTCACTTTCCCTGGAGACTAAGGTATCAGGAGTACAAGGAACCATTCAGCCACGGTACAACGACAATTGAATTCAGGTTAGGTGTATTATGGTTGTAGTCTCGTGCCACTTCTAACACCTTCCGTACCAATCTACCCCTTATAAACCCCGCGATATCTTGATTGTAGTGTTTGTATTGTTTGAACTGTGTATTGTATATAGATGGATGACTTGCCAAAACCATGATATCAGTAATGGAACGGATATAATGGATGAACATGTAAATGGGTATATCCATGGTTCGGTTCAGTCAATATAGATTGAATAGATTGAACAAATTGAAGATATATGAATTCATATTGAATTGTAGTTTATACTTGAATCATATTCAAGTCAGATTGATTATATCGAGACTCAGTTTGAGTCAGACAATTAGAAAAGAAATTGAATCCTGAATTATGTTTTGGTGCTATCGGTAACTGCTGCACATGGACGGCAGGATTTGTGTCTTTTTCAAAGACAATTACCGTGTTGATAACACCGTTTGTTAGTTGTCTGCTTTAAATAGGCAAGCACCCATATCTCCGGCACCCTGAGGCTCAAGAGACTGGTCCCGTTTAAACCTATGTTTACTAGGGTCCTTATTGTAATTTAGTATAACTTGAGGGGATTTTATGTAAAAATAATTTTGTATAATTTTCAAAATACACCTCAAGTATTTTATTATCGTCTTTAGAGTTTTCATGGATGTATATTTTATCAATGTGACATTTCTAGTGAATAAAACCAAATTTCATAATATATGGTATTTATTTGTAATATTGGAATTGTATGGTATTTTCTTATAAATGAGATGTTTTTCTTGAATTTTGGAAATGTGGAATATTAAAAATAGATATTTTGATATTAATTACATATATACTTATTTATTAAAAATATAAGTTTTATTTATAATAGAAATCACATTTTCTAAAGAAAATTGTATTTTAAATCTTTCGAGATCGTATACTCCTTGCGGAGCTCTGCATCTCACTCTACTAGGCCCAATAATGTGCAATAATCCGCACCATCCTGAACGGGTTCCTCAAAATGGGTTGTAGAGGCGCAGTTGCAAAGATTTGTTAAAATACACATCTTGTAGAAAAAATGTTTTTATAAGTCGGAGGTAGTTATGTGTAAAGTCGTATTTTTCCCAAATCTATGTTCCCAAATTTCATCGTGCTATATTAGATATGTGTGTTGTTAGGAGGTCATTACCTCATGAGTTTTCTAAGGTAATACGGTTTAAAAAGTTAAAGTATGTCGAAATGATACATGAGGGTATTTTAATGTAAAAGTGGAATAAAACTTGCTACGGTTATTATTTTGATGCAAACTTGTTCTATTATCTTCGTTAATCTTTAATGGTCATGACATAAGAGTTTGGTATTATCGTGTTTAAGTAAAATCGAACTTTTTAAGGAAAAACCGAATCGGAAGTCGGATTAACTCCGCTTCCGTCGGGTTTAGTTTTGAATATTTTTAGAATAGAGAAAAGAAGAAGAATTAAGGACTTATGGGTTATTTGACTAGAAGGGAGAAGGAGAAAGAGGTAAGAGGTGCTGGTGCGTCATTTCGTCGTCGGAATCTCCTCGGATCGTCGTCGGAAGTTCGACGGAGCTTCGCCCTTTGCTAACTTCACTTGCACACAAAAGACATGGAAATTTTCTTGAGAGTTTGGGCTAGGATTTGGGAGTTAGAGGGGTGATTTTAGGTATGGTATTTATAGGAAAAATTAGAGTTTAGGGTAATGAAAGGGTGTATTAAAATTTTGTATTAAAATGGATTAAATGGGAGTTTTATTGTGCTCTGTAATTGTGCAGTAAAAACAAATAATACAGGGGTTATGGGGGGAGTTCAAGAGTCGCAACAGGTAAAGAAAATTAGGGTTTCGGCCGAGTCAGACTGGTGGCACTGGCCGAGTCGGGCGAGTCGCCAGCCCGAGTCGGCCGAGTCGGGCCACGTCTCCTTGTCACGTGTCCCCGTTGTTTCGTCTTGACTTGTGGACCCGTTTGTTTATTCTGTAACTTACCCTATTACGTGTAGTGCACGTAAAGACTCTTGGACTTCTAAATGATTAAAGCAAAATAATTAAAAATAATGTGTGGCTGATGGGATTTGAACTCTGGTGCTTTGGTTCAGCAGTGTAAGGTCTTACCAATGAGCAACAAGCTCTTTCTTGCTGTTAAAAAGCAAATCAAATTTATAACTTGTGCTCAGGCTCAAGTACCCCTTTTTGATTTTTGAAAAAAAAATTTATACAGAAAGTTTAGGATTGTTACACTCTTAGATGTACAGACCGGACTGTACGGAGATTGTCACAGATAGGCTCAGTAGGAGTTCGAATTAGTTTGCTCATCGGCCTTCTTATCAACAGATACCTGGGTAGCCGTTACGTGCAGGTAGTACCGCCGACGTGGTTGTGGTTAAACCCACTGCCAGCATACTGTCAAGTCTTTAGAGTCCCACAAAGTGGGTTTCCCTGCTTCGGGCGAAACGATGTAGAGGTCGTATGGTTTTACGACAGGGTTCAAAAATAAACGTGTACTTGTGCACGTATCATATTCGGACGGATAATACTAGTGGGCTTTGGTTTAAGCTGGATCCTAGTATTAGATTATTGGATTTGATTCGTCTCATTGTTTTCGTGTTTCTCGGAACACGAATACGGGTATATATATATGGTTGAGGAGCATTCTTGTAATTTGTTTAAGATGGCTTCTAGAAGCGGACACCTCATTAGGGTTTTTTCTTTTGATTAAACATTTATGAGGTGGAGGAAATAAGGTGTTATTTGTATAATAAATGAACCATGGCCAATTGGTGACTCATGTATGACTATTGAGGCAAGAGAAGACTTAAATATTTTTTGTGAGATGCAAGGTAGCATTAGATATTTGTGTGAGATATTTTGAGCATGCTTCATAGTCATAACAATTAGCCATTTCCTTTATCATTATCACAAACACACTCTCTCTCCTCAAGCTCTCTTCTTCTCCTCCTCAAGAACCTTAATTGTCTCATGTGTTGAGAATCCATGGGTTAGTAAGACTAATAGATCTCTAATCACTCTCTACATCCTCTAGGTCACTTAGATTATCACTCTAGGTTATCTAGTTACTTCATCTTAGAGGTTAGAGCTCAAGGTTGGCACTCTCGGGTGGATCTTCTTTGACGTGGAGAAGCCGACGAGGAGGCGCGATCCATACTCACTTCAAGGAGCTTACGAAGAGGAGGAGAACAACAAGAACAAGAAGGACTAGTATCTTGAGGTATAACTTTCTCACATAGTAGTTAAACCTCTTACAAGTTATGTTAGTTAGGGATAAGTTACGATCCTGGAGTTTAGTCGATGTTACGAAGCTGATAAAAATCGTTTTTTGCAAACTCCACCTCCCCGCGAACCCGCGGGGTGCGTGGCATCGAGTTACAGTGGTATCAGAGGAACCATAACTAACTTGTTAGCAAAGTGTTAGAAATTCGATCGAAAAAGAAATCCAAGAATCACGTTTGACTTGCACGTTTTCTGTTGATTTTAAATACTGGCCTAAAAATCTTTTTAGGGGCTTTAAAAATACGTGCAGGGTATTCTTAGACAACACAAGAAATTTGGGCCTCTGAATCGGTAAGACCACCACGGAACCATGGCAGAACAGAGTGTTCTGCCATCGTTCCGCGGCCGAGTCAACCCCGACTCGGTCCAAAATTCTTCTGTTGTTCTATATTGGGGATTTGTGATATTTGGGATATTTTATTTCTACCCAGGATCTTTGTGTGTACAGTGTTGTACTTGGGGTAGATTCAAATTTGGTTATCGATCGAAATTCTAAGTACTTTAGCTAATTGGATCTTCTGTGTTTGATATATGTGTTCGTAAACTTCAGCTAATTACTATACGTCGGTTAGTTTGGGTTGCACATATCTGTGTTGATTGGTTTGTGTATATGAACTTGTTGGATCGTCATGGATGAATAGCCGGGGATGTGAGATGAGAGTTTCTTTCATTCAAATGTAAATTGTAATTTGATATAATATTATTTTGCGAGGCACATCCAGGTTGAGTTTGTAGCCACCGTTGTATTATTTCATTTACTGTTTATTGCTCCTAGGATAGATCCAAGGTGGGGTGCACAAACTACCGAGTATTTTGAAGTGCCGAGTGGCCTACTCATTTTACTGAGGGAGGTTGCTTCACTTCGGGTATTTGGCGGGTAGTTTGCCATACCCGTAGGGGTCTAGGGTGGGGTTTTGTCTATTCATCACGACCGTGGAATCCATCTTTCGTTACAGGCTTAAACGAAACGCGGAATTCCTAGTGTATCCAATATGTTCATCTGTGATCTGGAATGCCTATTATTGCATGAGACGAATGGATATTATTATATATGTTATATAATAGACATTGCTTATGTTTTGCATCCGCGCTAGTCCATCCCCTGCTCTTGTAGGGTTCCTAGGCACACTATAGAGGTCTCACAAGGCATCGAACATGCCAATTTAAAATTTTATGGGTGCCGAGAAACCCTAATACGGATCGTCGGCTAGATTTCTAGGCGAAACTATAAACTAGTTAACACTTTAACTAAAAGTTAGATGCTACAACCTTTGTAGATCCGGTTCTCCACTTCCTTAGCTCCACGTGGGTGTCCTCTCGCTGTCCATCATGAATCCCGAACTCAATCGTCGGCTTCATCGGAGAAACGAGCGAGCTTGGTCGTCGGCTTCGTGTCAAAGACGATCTACGTCGAGGCATCACAAGTTCAAGCTCCGACTTCACAAAGTTGTGAAACTTGTGAAGAAAACACCCAAAACAACTTGGCAAGAGGTAGAGGGTGAAGAAATAGGAGGTGGGTTCACTTTAGAATTGGATTTCACTCACTTTTGCTCAAGTTGCCATTGATGGCATCTAGTTTTCTCTCTTGAAGAAGAAGGAGAAGATGAAGCTAGTTTATGATAAGTTATTTTAAAATGAAAAGAAAAATCCATACTTATCATAATCTAACTAGGGTTAAGTGTAGAGAATAAACCATGGTCACTTGAGAGGGTTAGGGTTAAGCATGATGACAAGAATGGTTGCATAAGTCAAAGCTTCATGAAGCTTCAACTAGAAACAAAAGAAGCCACCATTCTTATCTAAATCATTTCCAAATAAACAAACAAATAAATGAATGAAAAAGCAAAACCCTAATCATCTCTTAACCATGGTTTAATCCTTTACACTTAACCACAAGATCAAGTATCATCAAACATGATACAAATATGTGCACAAAAGTATATCACATATACTTCTTGCACATCAAGTGAGAAAATCCATATAAAGTGAACCAATACTAGTTAATGCAATGTAGTATATCAAATATATAATTATACATTAAATCATTAAATCAACACTTGATTTAACGATCCGGTCATATCGCATATAACCGACTAGTATCCAATGTATCGGCTTATCGAATCAATGATTCGATAACTAGGTCATATCGAATGTAACCAATCGAAACATTTATCGCGAGAATGAAATGCGGTATCACATACACGCATTATTCTCGGTCCCGCACATATCTCATATGCGCTCCTATTTCGTTTCGCTTGAGCCAGGAAACCTCTGTGTAGGACTCTAAAGACTCGTCAATACGCCTGTAGCAGATGATGATCATATCAAGCACCCACAAGCCGCAAGCGGTCTGCTAAACGTAACGGCCATCCGGGTATTGAGCAATCAGAAGATCGACGAGCTAGCCCGCTCACACTCCTGTGAATCCAACCAGTAACACTTACCGTACAGTCCGGTCTGTTCGTCTGATACGTCGCATATCAAGTCTAGGGGTGGTAAACGTCAGACCCCAATAACCGATAAGTCGTGTCGATGTGAGGCTCATAACGGGTCGAGAAACTACTGGTAACACTTACCAGCAAATCTCTGATCAGCCCTGGCCAGGGACTTCCCTGTTACGGCCAATCGAGCACAGCGCAACATCAACCCCCAATACCGGGAGAGACGAAACCCCTCCTATCGCTCATTGCCTCCATGTGACTCGGGACTGTACCCAAAGACCACCGTTTTGCACGCCCTCATGGACGTGGTAAGGTGGAGATCAAAGCACAGTGGGAATCACACAAGACTCTATGACGATCTCGGGTCTACAGACTAACCTGTACAAGTGTCACCTGAGAACTGCCATCTGACGTGAGGTATAATACCATCTGGAAGTTCTCGGCGAGTCCGTCCAGTGTACCCAGTCTCCACTGAGCACCCGTATACCATCTATGATGTCAAACACCAATGGATATGGGATCATCCATCGCCCATCACATGGGTCGAGAAGCGTATACGCTAGTCTACACTGGTATATCGATGCCCCGTCTCGATACACCCACGACTAGGGACCTTGAAGGATGTACTTATGGACTACCATGTCCCCACTGGTATGATCTGCATCATAGTCCAGGTAGTCAAGTACACATCCTAAGGGCTTTACCAACATGTAACTATAAGACAGTATAAAGAGACTAGTGTACATGTTAAGATAAAGAGCAACCAGATAGCATACTATCATGTCGAGCAAGAAAGTCATCTCTATATATGTCCAAGCATCCAATATAATATACATCATCTGTACAATACTGGCCTCTAGGGCATACATACAACTAACAGCTCTGGCGTTAGTTAAGTAACCTAACGGTGTTAGACGGGGCCTATGGTGAATGCGGATGGCATAGGCATACGTTGTATTTTTTTTTCTTTCTGCAATGGTAGGTTAATTGATGGGACTGCATATTAATGCAAAGCAAACAAACCAAAGCTGAATCGTTGGAACACTTTTAAAATCACTCGGTTTTTTCAAAACAGAAACTTTTAAAATGCGGAGCCTAAACCACTCCTTTTAAAAGCTATCAGGTTCCTTCGATTGTATCAAGTTCACTACGTTCACGGTTTATCCAAAACCATTTGTAGCCCTCCGTTATTTCAGTTGGGTATTCAGTAGTATTCAGGTTATGTATTTTGACCTTCACCAAGGCATAATGATTGGTAGCTGCTGAATATTTATCTGTAGCATAGATAGATGCGTTTGTTTGGGACAGTTAAACTGTTATTTTGGCCCTCGTCAAAGATATGTACGGGTGGATTCAAATTAACCTGGACAATGATGGGTAGAACTTGACATGTGACTTATGATATGTTGGCCTTCGTCAAGATCATAAGAGCATGGGGCAAAAATCCTCATCGGGAGTTTCTAAAGAAACTGAAACTTTCTAGTGTTGCATACCATTTGAAGTGTGATAATTTTGGTAGGATTCCTTCGAATTTATCACACAATGATATTTGGATCCCGATCCTACTGTGAGTATATGCTACTCATCGGGAGATTTTTTCACTAAACGATCAATGCTATAAACCAAGTAGGTGTCGAGAACAGTGTTAGCGGGGCTACGCCTCCAGGGAAAAGAGGTTATTTAATTAAGGAACTTCGAGAAAGTATCGTAAAACCTCCCTCGAAGTACCTACACTAGCCTGGATGAAAGGTTAAGCAAGAATTGTACGGTGAGATTAATCCTGACTAATTCTTCTTTTATGGTTTGAGGAAGGATTCGAGAAACAGTGGGAGCCATCCTATTTAGATAAACTAAAAACCAATATAAACTTGCAAGAGCATCATGCTAAATTTTTTCTTCTCTCTCTCCTAATTGCAGCGACCAAGATGACCGTCCTTAAGTTACTTTTAGATAAAAACATATTGACGGGGCCGAACTATAAAGATTTGCTCAGGAATGTCGAGATGGCCATCACATATGACAAACTGGGCTATCTTCTTACTACTAAAGCCCCCGCCGTCCCAGGTCCAGATTCCAGCGTCGCGGATAAGGAAATCCGTAAGACCTGGGAAATTGACAGTACGAAAGCCAGGTGCCTCGTGCTTGCCTCTATAGACAATGAACACCAGAGGCGGCACGAGAAGATGGATCTTGAATCCATTTTCCTCCATACCATGGACTTATATGGAGAGCAATCTCGTATCGCAAGATACGAGACCTCGAAAAAACTTTCAGACGAGATTGGCTATCGGGTCATCTGTAGGGGACCATATCCTTAAGATGATCAACTATATTGAGGAGCTCGCGGACCTGGGGACCATGTTGGAGAACGAGCTGTATACAGACTTAATTCTACAGTCCCTCCCTTTTACCTACGTCCAGTTTATCTTGAATTTCAATATTCAAGGTAAGGAAGTTACACTTCCAGAACTCCTTAACATGTTGAAGAGTGCTGAGGGCACCCTACAGAAGTCCAGGGAGACACCCGCTCTGCTTTTTGGTGGAGCTTCCTCTTCTAGATCCAAGGAGAAAACCAAGGGAAAGAAGAAGAAGGTACCCACCAAGCCGAAAAGCGGTATTAGTAAGGTAGAAGCAAATGGCAAGGAAAAATTTGGGGGGCGCAAGTAGGGAACGAAGAATGCTTTTACTGTCATAAGAAGGTCCATTGGAAGAAGGATTGCAGGGTTTGGAGAGCCAAGAACCAGGACTCGAAGCAAGTTGTGACTTCGGCTTCAGGTGTGTTTGTAATTGAGAACTGTCTGTCAATCAATTCTACTTCCTGGGTATTGGATACCGGATCAGGATCTCATATCTATAATTCTTTGCAGGCACTGAGAAGCCATAGAGTTTTGAAGGTGAGTGATATGACCCTCAGGGTTGCTAACGGAGCGAGCGTGGATGCTGTGTCCGTAGGGGAAAATCACTTAAGATTGACAAGTGGACATTTTTTGGTTTTGCGCAACTATTTTTGTGTACCTAGTTTGACTTTTAATATCATTTCTATATCTTTGTTATCTAAAGAAGGTTATGATTTTACATTTGTAAGTGATGTCATAAACATCCACCTTAATCATGGTTTGATTGGGTCGGGTACACTAAACAACGGTATATACGTATTAAACAAACTGCAAGTTTTCAACGCCCAGAACACACACAAAAGAAAGTCTCCAGAATTAAATCAAGCTTTCTTATGGCATTATAGACTGGGTCACATCAAGGAAATACGGTTGACCAAGTTACATAAAGAGGGATATTTGGATTCGTTCGAATATCAATCTTATGCAACATGTCAATCATGTCTCAAAGGAAAGATGACAAAGACTCCGTTCACTGTACACGGAGTAAGAGCGAGCGAGCTCTTAGGACTCATACACAGCGATGTGTGTGGTCCAATGTCTATACATGCAAGAAGTGGTTATTCCCATTTCATTACTTTTACGGATGATTTCTCTAGGTTTGGACATGTCTTCTTGATGAAACATAAATCCGAGGCCTTTGAGAAATTCCGAGAATATAAGAATGAAGTGGAAAAACAAACCGGTAAAAGTATCAAGACACTGAGTTCTGATTAAGGTAGTGAATACTTGAGTGCCGAGTTCCAGGATTACCTAAAAGAGAATGGAATTCTCTCTCATGTTACTCCTCCATACACGCCACAACACAACGGTGTATCAAAGAGACGAAACCGAACCTTATTGGATATGGTACGTTCTATGATGAGTAACACTGAGTTACCGCGATCATTCTGGGGTTATGCACTAGAATCAACTGCATATCTTTTGAACAAGGTTCCTACCAAGACTGTGCTTACCACACCATATCAGATGTGGAGTGGGAAGAAACCCTATCTTCAGTATCTGAAGATTTGGGGATGTCCAGCTTTTGTCAAAAAGCATCATGCGGACAAGCTCGAGGCACGCTCAGTACCGTGTAAGTTTGTAGGATACCCAAAGAACTCCAGGGGGTATCTTTTCTATTATGCAAAGGAACAAAAGGTTTTTTTTTTCTCGTCATGCCCAATTTTTGGAAAATCAAATTTTGGAAAAAGAAACTAGTGGGAGCGCAATAGAATTGGAAGAAATTCCAGAACCACAAGCTATTACTGAAAGCATGGTATAACCAGAGGTTTCAAAAGAACATGACATCCCCGCGCCACTCCGCGGGAGTAGTAGGATGTCTCATCCACCCGAGAGATACTATGGTTTTCTCATAGACGGGGATAGAGAGGATTGCATCATTGACAATGATGAGCCAATTAGCTTCTAGCAAGCCATTAAGAGCGGCGACTCGGTAAAATGGCTGGATGCAATGCGGACCGAGATGGAGTCCATGTACCCCAACAAAGTATGGACTTTGGACATTGCTCCAGAAGGGGTAAAACTCGTAGGTTGCAAATGGATCTTTAGAAAGAAGATTGGTGTAGATGGACAGGTTGAACCTATAAGGCTAGACTTGTTGCAAAAGTTTTTTGTCAAAGTCCTGGTTTAGACTATGATGAAACCTTTTCTCCAGTGGCTATGCTCAAATCCATTCGGATCCTTCTTGCCATTGCCTTCTTCCTCAATTATGAGATCTGGTAGATGGATGTAAATTCCACTTTTCTAAACGGAAATTTGGAAAAATGCGTCTATATGGATCAGCCAGAGGGTTTCAGTCAGAGTGGGAGCAGCGGGAATGTGTGCAAGTTGCTTAAGTCCATTTATGGACTAAAGCAGGCATCGTGGAGTTGGAACATATATTTTGATGAGACGGTCAAGAAATTTGACTTTATCAAAAATCCAGATGAACCATGTATTTATAGTAAGATTGTAGAAAGAACTGTAGTTTTCCTCGTCTTGTACGTGGATGGCATTCTCTTGATAGGAAATAACATTCATAGGCTACAATCTGTCAAAGGATTCTTTTCACAAAGGTTCTCCATGAAAGACCTGGGTGATGCCTCTTACATTCTGAGGATCGAGATCTATCGTAATAGATCTAAGAGGATGTTGGGACTTTCTCAGTCCAGGTACATCGACACCATACTGAAGAGATTCAGTATGGAAGATTCAAAGCGCGGTAATCTACCTGCTTGTCACGGAATCACCCTCTCCAAAGAGATGTCTCCCAAGACTGATTTGGAAAGGGATCGCATGTCTATTATACCCTACGCTTCTGCGGTAGGCTCTATAATGTATCCAATGTTGTGTACCAGACCGATGTTGCTTATGCCCTAAGCTTGGTAAGTCAGTATCAGTCAAACCCTGGGGAGAAGCACTGAATAGCAGTAAAGAACATTCTCAAGTACCTAAGAAGACCAAGAAGATGTTCTTGCTGTACGGCGGAAAGGACCTCCAAATCGAGACCTTTGCTGACTCCAGCTTCCACAATGACAAGGATGACTCTAAGTCCATGTCGGGTTATGTCTTTAACCTTAAAGGAGGGGCGGTCTGTTGGAAGAGCTCCAAGCAGGACACCGTTGCTGACTCGATGATGGAAGCGGGGTATATCGCTGCTTCTGACGCCACAAAAGAAGCGGTCTGGATGAGGAAGTTCTTAACAGAACTTCAGGTGGTTCTGTCCATTGTTTATCCAATACCTCTGTATTGTGACTACAACGGGGCTATAGCTTTAGCGAAGGAACCCAGGTCCCATCAGAAGTCCAGACACATCTTGAGGCGGTATCACCTGATCAGGGAGATCGTGGATCGCCGGGAGATCGAGGTGCGGAGAGTTGATACGGAGAACAACACAGCATATCCACTCATAAAGGACATCCCTCAATCGCAGTTCGAGAGGCTATTCAAGACGATAGGTCTGCGATATGCCAGCACACGGCCTTAGTGCAAGTGGGAGATTGTTAGTGTTATATGCCCTAGAGGCCATTATTGTATAGTACTAGTTTGTATATTACATTTTGGAGGCTTGGGATATATACACGGATTTTATGACAGTCTTGCTCAATATGGCAGTATGCTACTTGGTTTGTTTCTATCTTAATATGTGTATATGTTTCTTTTAACGTATCGCTAATACATATTGATAGAGCCCTTAGGATCTTTGCTTTACTACCAGTGTTGTGATGGTAGTCACACTAGTGGAGGCTGGGTAGTCTATAAGCACATCCTTATATAGGTCCCTAGTCATAGGATTATCGAGATAGGACATCGTTACTCCAGAGTAAACTAGTATATACGCTTCTCATCCCAGCAGGGGAGACGCTCTGTCCCACAGCCATTAGTATGTTGTACTGGAGATAGTATGCAGGTGCTCATTGGGTTATGAGTACACTGGACAGAACTTGTGGGGAACTGCTGGTTAGTATTATACCTATCGTTAGGTAACAGTTCCCAGGTGACATGAGTACAGCATAGTCCGTTGACTTGACTCTGCTACTTTGCCTCAAGTGTGTTCCCACTTTTATTAGATTACTACCCTACCACGGCTCTATTGAGGCGTGAAAACAGGTAGTAGTTGGGTGCAGTCTCGAAGCACCTGGAGGTAGTGGCGGTTAGATAGGATTCGTCTCTCCCAGTATTGGGGGTTGATATCGCGCTGTGTTCGGAAAGCCATTACAAAACGTCCCTTGCCAGGGCAAGTGAGATTTACTAGTAGGTACTCCAGTAGTTTCTCAAAATGTTCTGGGATACGCCCTGTCATGACTTATTGCTCTATTAGGGGTTTGACGTTTAACTCCCTCTAGGCCCGATATGCGATACTCTTAGATGAACAAACCGGACTGTACGGAGATTGTCACAGATAGGCTCAGTACAAGTTCGGATGAGTTTTCTCATCGGCCTTCTTATCGACAGATACCTGGGTAGCCGTTACGTACAGCTAGTACCGCTGCCATGCTTGTGGTTAAATCCACTGCCAACGTACTTTCGAGTCTTTAGAGTCCCATACAGAGGGTTTCCCTGCTTCGGGCGAAATGATGTAGAGGTCGTACGGTTTTACGACAGGGTTCGAACATATACGTGTACTTATACACGTATCATATTTGGATGGATAATACTAGTGGGCTTTGGTTTAAGCCGGATTCTAGTATTAGATTATTATATTTTATTCATCTCATTGTATTCGTGTTTCTCGGAACACGGATACGGGTATGTATATATGGTTGAGGGGTATTTTTGTAATTTGTTCAAGATGGCTTCTAGAAGAGGACACCTCATTAGGGTTTTTTCTTTTGATAAAACATTTATGAGGTGGAGGAAATGAGGTGTTATTTGTATAATAAATGAACCATGGCTAATTGGGGACTCGTGTATGCCTATTGAGGCAAGAGAAGACTTAGATATTTTTTGTGAGATGCAAGGTGGCATTAGATATTTGTGTGAGATATTTTGAGCATGCTTCATAGTCATAACAATTAGCCATTTCCTTTATCATTGTCACAAACACTCTCTCTCTCTCCTCAAGCTCTATTCTTCTTCTCTTCAACCCTAATTGTCTCATGTGTTGAGAATCCTAGGGTTAGTGAGACTAATAGATCCATAATCACTTTATACATCCTCTAGGTCACTTAGATTAGCACTCTAGGTTATCTAGTAACCTCATCTTAGAGGTTAGAGCTCAAGGTTGGCACTCTCGGGTGGATCTTCTTTGACGTGGAGAAGCCGACGAGGAGGCGCAATCTATACTCACTTCAAGGAGCTTACGAATAGGAGGACAACAAGAATAAGAAAGACCAGTATCTTGAGATATAACTTTCCCACATAGTAGTTAAACCTCTTACAAGTTATGTTAGTTAGGGTTTAGTTACGATCCTGGAGTTTAGTCGATGTTACGAAGCTTATAAAAATCGTTTTTTGCAAACTCTGCCTCCCCGCGAACTCGCGGGGTGTGTAGCACCGACTTACAAATCCTATCGCCCGCAGCAAATTCCAAAGGCGATGGACATAAACGCCCAATGTCTGGGGGCATAACCATACATACGGTCTAAATGGCTAGCGGTAAAGAAGAAAGCCGTGCTTCGGTGAGTCACCGACTATAAACTCGGTCGTTGATGAAGGATCAAGAGCAGTAGAAAAAGCTGCAAGAAATGCTGACCAAAATGGCAACGCCTACCGGACAAAAAGCAGCGCCAAGAGCAAGAGACCGATAAGAGTTCTTGCGACGGGTGCTGGAAAGAAAAGATAAGGAGGCTGCAGAGCAAGCTGCTAATATCAAGCAAATGGTTCTTCTATTCCAAGACATGATGAGAATGATGATACAACTGGAAACCTCGGCCGAAGACCCACCAATAGTTATCGAGAATGACATAGGGGAAATATCAAACCCTCCTCCGGCCTTTTCAGCGGTTGATTAGTCGTAAAAAAGTGTGTCTATGTGTGTTATAAATACCGCAATTAATAACGGTGTAGCAATAGCTAGCCGCTAGTGAGTTTGGGTCGTCCATAGAAAAACGGTGAACTGCTTTTCTTGCTTTAGACGAGTTGATAGAAGAAATGTGAGATTTTTGTCATTTTATACTAGGAAAGTTAGAAATGTTTATAAGAGAAATACTTGTGGGGTTTATAAGATTAAGAAGTTAATGGATGGAGTTTTAAAAATAATTCTTTTTATCTTTTAATTATTTAATACTAGAGAAATAGCGATGAATGCGGATTAGAGTTCTTGGAGAGAATTAGGGTTTCCCTCTGCTGACCCTTGTTCTTCCATTGATCTCTATTTATCTCAAGCTTTTAACAAAACAAGTATTAACGAATCTCAAATCATGACCGTGACTATCATGAATTGACGTCGTGCCCGATAAGAGGGTTAACATTCATTTTGCTAAAATTTATAAAAATTAAATCTTAAAAAGAAGTTAATGATTTTGTTCATCAATTTTTCTACCCTATCCTACAAACCGTAACAAGCGAGAATTTACTCGCTCATGGAGATCAACGATGTAAAGGAAAGGTTGAAGATGAATACAAAAATGCAGAAAGTAAATGTAAAAGGTAATTGCGGAAAGAAAATGCAGAAAGTAAATGCGAAAAAATTAAAGAAAAGACTACCTTTATTGATTTACTAGTGCATTACAAAACTTGCTCGCTGAAAAATCAAATTACAAAACCCTAGTTTTCTCTAGATAGCTTGCTTGGTAGATCAGTTGATTCTTCGATGGATTGTTCGATCATTTTGATGATAGATGCTCTCGATCCTTTTATAAGCTCTGGAATCTAAAACTCTATATGTCATGTTGAAGTGTGTCAAATTACGATCAAAACCCTGAAGTTTCACATCTTACGGCCACCATAAGACCGCGCTTCCGCTTCCTATAGCCACTTTTGACCGCGGATCCGCCGTCCTCTGGTGGGATTGAGCTTTCAATTTTCTCGTGGTTTCTTCTCTCGATATTTGGAGATCTTTCTGATAAAAAGATTCTGAAAATATATCTCTTAGTCTCTGTCGTTGCGAAATTCTTCAATTTGCTCCTAATATTTGGTAGATTTGTTTTGGTTAACCGATTTGCTATGCATCTCCTACTTGTAGTTCAGACCTGAGCTGATCTTATTATAATACCTGCACAATATCTCAAATCATCTTTTTAATAGCATTCGTTTTATTTGAAATATTATTCTAACCAATTAATTGATATGATATCTTAAGAATATTGGTTAGGAATATTTGATATGATATGCATATTTTAAAATGAATAATCTAATGGATATTTTATTTAAATATGATATGCAAATATTTTCCCTAATTATATTAATTATAAATAAAGAAACATTTGATAATAAACTTTTTACAAATAAATCCACATATGTTCTTTATTTACAAATAACACCTTTAGTACTTAATAATAATAGGGAAAATGTCCATATAAATGTACAATAAATTTGACTGATCAACGGCCAAGAAAGAAACCATCTCCAAGGAGGCCCTGGATGACTACATCGCTCAGAAAATAAGAGCTCACCAGGCCAGTGAAGCCGCCAGCCAACTCGTCAAAACTGGGCGACCATATCTGGCCTGGTATGGCCAAATTAAAGACCCGTCGGGATATGCAATCCCTAAGTTCCACGTCTATAAAGGAACGGGCAATCCCCACCAGCATGTCGCACAATTTAGTGCACTATGTGACAATACTGGGGGCGATGACAAACTGTTGCTTCGCCAATTTGTCGGAAGCTTGTCAGAGGCATCTTTTGAATGGTACTCAAATCTCCCAAATGACTCCGTGAAAACCTTCACAGAAATGGAACTATTGTTCATGCAACGTTTCGCCAGCGCAAGTGAACGCACTCCGATCATGGAATTGGTTAATGCCCGGGTAAAGCCGGGAGAAACTTGGGTGCAATACGCGATCCGGTGGTGGAACCTGTGGTCTAAATACGAACAGTGCATCGAAGAGTCACCAGTTGTAGGCATGTTCACCAGGACCCTCGATCCTCAATTGACTGTGTCCATGTTCATGACTTTCTTCAAACCTACGACTTTTCAATCACTGAAAGATAAGCTGGCCCAAAAGGATCAGATGGTCCATCGCCCTTCCTCCTTAAATAAGGACCCTAGAAATAACAAGGGTAAAGGGAAAGTGGCCTTTGTTGCCAACTCGCAACAACAGTCGGTTGGCCTAAAACCAGCTGCTCGCCAAAACAATGCACGTCCGTGCCCGTCCTTAGAAGAAATGCTAGGACGTGCTTACTCATTTCCCCGCGACAAGATGAGAAGACCGTTTGAACTAGCAATGCATAATAATCTCATCACATTGTCAGACCTGCGGCGTCCAGCACAACCCGGTGACGTCAATAACCCCAATTACTGCTCCTATCACAGAATAGTGAGCCATCCAATTAAGAATTGCTACATTTTCAAAAATTGGGTTGAAGACCAGTACCGGCAGGGAAAGTTCGTGATGTCTAATAACTGGAGGGTAAACCCGCCCCAGAAATACGCTCCTAAAAAGGTGGACGCACAAGGGGCATCATGCTCGCTTGTAGAGGAAGATCCATGGAAGGTAATCCTTTCCGCGAAAACTAAAAGAATGTTGAAGGATCTACAAGCATGCCCGACAATCAGGTGGAAAAGCCCACTTGAACCTGAAATTATTGAAGGGATGTTGGAACCACGTCTCGCACCGAAAATTTTTGACAATGGGAAAACCCCCCAAGTCAAGCCTTCAAAGTCTTCTAAGAAAAAGAAGAAAACCAAGAAACCGTGCAGCCTGCCGAGTATGGAGACAAGCGCACAGAACTTCATAAATATATAGACGTGCTGGAAGGATATAAGGTGTAGACACCGGTTACACTCAAAGAATTCCTCAAGCATATTCTTGAGGATGGAGAAAGTGACAATGATGAGGGAAATGACTCATCAAAAGAAGCAAAAGACTATGTAGCAAGTTGCCACATAGTCTCCCATTCGTCATTATATGGCGAAGGGGCTCCCTTAGCGTTCAGGAACAATGTGGAGGAACTGGGGGCAGAATCAGTGCTAAATTCCCCGAAACTGCCAGAAGATGACCCAATCGAAAGACTTTTAAACGAAGCCTTTCAAAAAAGCAAAGACGACTGAGAACGCGAGACAGCTATATACGAAAAGGGTAAGTGTCAGCATATGGATAAAGAAGTTGCGATGAGGACGAGTCGTAAAGCGCTCTGACCAAACCAAAATACGCATGCAACAAATAAAAGCAGGATCAAAACTGATAAGCGTTTCGCCAAAACTCTATCACTGGGGATGAAGCTACCACCTTTCACGAGGTACACTCCTGAAGTCCCATGCTTCGACGGAGAAGAATCACATCCAAAATATAGCCTCTATCATCAAAGGTTCGCTCACCGCATCGAAGAATGCGGTGCCTTCAAGAAGTGGTGGCAATGATATGTTGTCGATTGAAAACACTTCAAAAAGGAAAAGTGCGAAGCTCGCACTCGACAACGTGAGGGTGATGAGACAAACATGCATAAAGAAACAACTGGCAACTGTCATTTGGTTAGTACCAGTTTGGAAGGAGAAAACCTCCAGTTCTTACGTTCGAGAGCGATTCCGAGGATGAAACGCCCCTCAACCCTCTCTTCGAAGACTCCACATCGGAAAAAGAAGAGGAGAAGAATAACTGTGAAAACATTCAGCTGCATAACCGTATACTACCTAAGAAGAATCTTAGACTTACAAATAAAGGTTCGAACAAAAAAGACAAAGCGAAAGGAAAAATGCCCGACGGAATTACCCTCGATGAAGAGGCAGTCAAAGAGCTCACTGCAAAGGACCCGCCTAAGAAAAAGAAATTGGATTACAACGTCCTAGCATATTTGAGGAAAATACCCTCGGAGCTATGCATATTGGATGCTCTCCTCCTGTCCATAAAGGCTCGAGATTCCTTGATCAAGGCTTTACAAGAGCCCGATCAGTTCCAAGCCTTCCTCGCAGAAGAGAAAATGAAAAATGAACTGGCAGAGGTCCACACGGCTGATATTACATTCGGCGATGAAGATCTACTCCTCGGTACATGCGAACATAATCGACCGCTCTACATCACCGGGTACTGCCACGACATCAAGATAAAGAAAATCCTTGTCGATAATGGATTCTCTGTTAATCTTCTCAATGTAAGGGTGCTGAAAGAAATTTGCATGAATATTCAGCACTTTGTCCGAGACAAAATTACCATCTCCAGATTTGACTCACAGTCGTCACGGACACTTGGGTCCATAATATTGACGCTACGCTTCAGGCTACTCGTTACTAACATCAAATTTCATGTCATTGGCGCCAAGACTTATTACAACGCCCTACTCAACAGGCCTTAGTTACACGAGTACAATATTATCCCTTCTACACAGCATCTATGTATAAAGTATTTCAAGGATAGCTCGAAGTACAGCGTCATGGGAGAACTAAATCCGCTCTCCATAAACGAAGTCCGGAAATACAAAGACGCAAAGCACGTCCTACCAGATTTCGAGGATACTGAAAGGTGCCACAGGCCGGAGAGTAAACAAAAATCTGTCGCCACTATCCTGATCTTTGGGAACGATACCGAGGAAGTCAAAGAAATAGTCTACTCGGGGCAACCCAAAAAAAACAATAAGCCCGGACCACTTACTCCTATTTTGATCTTTAGTAGCGACTCCGAGGATGAAGAGAATGCAGTGTTCTCCGTCTGCCCGTCAATACATGTTTTCGCTGCAACGGATCAAAGTCTACAAGTTATAATACCTTCGCCTCAACACTACAAGGAACTTGATGCGCTCGATACATACAGCGTACAAGAACTGCAAACTTTCTACGTACCACCTAGACGAAGAGGTGAAAATGCAATCCTCTTCTACTAATCTATGGAGACAAAAGTGGAAAAAGAAATTTGGTATGGTGCCGATTTTGTACTCGATGGGCTTCAACCCATCCGTCTGCCAAGATATTACGCGGAAGGATTGAAAGAGCTGTTAAGATGCCAAGGCGTACCTCTCGAACAAACTGTTCGACAAGCCTAATTCTACAAAAAACATTTAGGATATTTCCGGGACTCAACGAAAGAAGCCCAACGGGAAGATGGAAACAACTGGACTTGGATATGTTCGGTCCAAGAAACGGGAGAAAGTTTGTAGTTGCCACGTCATAAATAACTTGGGTAAAGAAGAAAACGTCCTTCCAGATAACCTTGATATCGAATCAAAGAGGGATCTCGCTTTGAAAACGTTAAGTTTGTCGCTCGAAGAACAAATTGACAAGCTAATAAAAAAAGCTTGCCAAACGAGCCGGGATAAGCATAGCCCTGAAATGGCCATTTATGAAAAGGCCAAGACGCAGCATCTTAGCTAGAAATTTGTGGCAGAAGTAGACCGTAACACTCTTTATCCCCAGCCCGCTATTTTTTCTCGTAAAAGGGGAAAATCCTGAAATGAAGGTAAAAACAGGGCAAAGAACGCAAACAACGTTCGAAGACTACAAAGCGGATCCAAGACGCCGTTAAAGCTCGATTGGAGCCTGTCCTTTTTAAAGAAAATGGGTCGGGAATACTCTTTTCCGCAAGACAAGACAGGGAAAATATTCAACCTTGTCATGCAGCACCAAATGATCACGCTTCTCGAGTCTCGGCACCCCGAACAAATAAACGAGGTTCGTCACTCGGATTATTGCTCCTACCGCAGAGTAGTAGGTCACCTTCTTGAAGACTTCTTCACGTTCAAAGAATGGGTGGAAGACCAGTATTGACAAGGCAGGTTCACTTTATCCGACAGCTAGAAGATAAGCCCGCCACGAAAATACAAGCCAAAAAGGACCTACACCGTCAGGTTAAGACCGGCTCAATCGCAAAAAGGGAAGCATACTCGTACTTGCCATATGATAACACTCTCAAAAGAGGGAAGGCACGAGAGTATGAATGATCTCTTCATGTGCTTTGCCAATGAAAACGAGGATGAGGTGATCTCAGAGTTTTCACCAGCACCAAAAGAGCTGGAAGATGGGATACACACCATGGCGGACAACCTAAGAAAAATTGACTTAGGGACAGAAAATGATCCAAGGCCGACGTTTGTCAGTGAGCTGCTATCTGAAAAATAAGTGGCCACACTGAAAGACGTGCTTTTGCAATACAAAGGCTGCTTCGCTTGGAACTACTCCGAGATGCCGGGTCTAGATCAAAAAGTAGCAGTATATAAACTGGCTATATCCCCAGACATAAATCCAATCAAGCAGGCGCCAAGAAGGATGCGGCTCGAACTTGAGATGAGTATCAACGCTGAATTCAAGAAACTAATCAACTCCGGCTTCATCCAAGAGGTTCAATATCCAGACTGGATTGCTAACATCGTTCCAGCGATTAAGAAAAATGGGACGGTTCGCATCTGCATGGACTTTCGGGACCTCAACAAAGCTTGCCCGAAGGACGACTTCCAATGCCCATCACCGAGCTGATGATTGATAACATGTCCACTCATGAAGTCTTCTCCTTCATGGATGGATCTTCAGGATACAACCAAATAAAAATAAATTCTAAAGACCAGAATCATACCGCCTTCCGGATCCCGTTGGGCATATTTTGCTATAATGTGATGCCCTTCAGTTTGAAGAGTGCTGGCGCTACCTGCCAGAGGGCCATGACAAAGATTTTTGATGACCTCATACATGAGATTGTCGAATGCTACATCGACGACCTTGTAGTGAAGAGCAAATCTCATGAGGAACATTGGGAATATCTAAGAATAGTATTCCAACGTCTTCGGAAGTATAATCTGAAGATGAATCCTCTAAAATGTGCGTTTGGAATTTCCTCAGGCAAATTTCTAAGATTCATCATATGTCACCGAGGTATCGAAATGGATCTCTCAAAGATCTAGGAGATTATGGAAATTCCCACGCCAAAAACCCTCAAACAACTGCGGTCTCTCCAAGGAAATTTCGCGTATATCTGACGGTTCATAGCCAACCTTTCTGGAAAATGGCGTCCCTACAGTCATCTGATGAAGAAGGGGACCCCGTTCATCTAGGATCAGAAGTGCCAAAACGCACTAGAAGAAATCAAGCAATACCTGCAAAATCCACCGGTATTGGCCGCTCCAGTTAAGGGAAAACCCCTTATCCTATATACAGCTGCCCTTGAGGGTTCTCTAGGCGCATTATGGACACAAGAGAATGACCAAGGAAAGAAGAGAGCTCTGTAATATTTAAGTCGAGTTCTCCTGGGGGCAGAAAGCAACTATTCCCCTATCGAAAAGCATTGCTTGGCACTGGTCTTTGCGATAACAAAGCTCAAACATTACGCCTTGGCACATAAGGTCCACCTCAAATCAAAGGTGGATCCTCTTAAATATTTGATGTTGAAGGCCATACTAATAGGAAGGCTTGCCAAATAAGCCCTCCTCCTGATGGAGTTCTCGGTAACATGTCAACCTCTCAAAGCAGTGAAAGGAAAGGCCATCGCTGACTTTCTCGCGGAGCATCCGATACCAGCCGACTCCCTCTTAAATTACGAGTTGTCGGATGAGCACGCATTCAATGCAATTGAAGAAGAAAGAGAAGAAGATAAGCCTCAGTAGGAGCTTTACTTCGATGGAGCATCCTCCATGAAGCGGTGAAAGCAAAACACCCCCATAATCAAAGCTGGGGTGGGCTTTATCTTTGTGACCCTGCAAGGAGGGATATTATGCTATGCCCTCTCTTTAAGGGAGCTAAGGACTAACAACGAAGCTGAATACGAAGCTTTAATAGCCGGTCTTGAGATCGCTATCGATATGGGAATCAAAGACCTCCTCATATATAGAGACTCTCAGCTGATCATTAGCCAAGTAAATGACTATTATCAAACATGCAAGCCATAGCTGATAAGGTATGGCGAAAAAGTGCAGCAACTCCTGACACAAATGTCTTCCTACACCCTGGAAAGCATACCGCGAGCGGAAAGTAGCAAGGCAGATGTGTTGGCCAAATTGGCTAAGGAATTGGCCGATGAAGGCCTTGATGACGTAATGATTATTATGCAAAACCGCAGGTCCTTGCGCCAACAGATATATTTTTGAAAGACCTGGTAGAGCCATCTGAAGGAAAAGAAATGATCAAACAAGTAGCCCTTCAAATAGAGGACGAAGAAAAGGTCAAAGACTGGATGGAAGTCTTCATAGACTACTTCAAGTCCCAACGAACGCCCGAAAATGGGTCGTCTAGACATCAGCTCATGAAACGAGCTTTGTCTTTTGCCTTCATCAATGATACCCTATATAAGAGATCATTCGACCTCCTATGGCTATGGTGCCTAGGGCCGAAGGAAACAAAGAAATTCGTCTAAGAAATACGTGATGGACTTTGCGGCTCTCATCAGGCGATTCCGAAGATGAAGCTAAAGTTAAAAAGAATGGGTTACTATTGGCCCACGATGATTCAGGACTGCCTCGAATATGCGAAGCAATGTCTCCCGTGTCAAATTCACAGGGACTTTATACTTCAACACCCAAATCCGCTGCACCCGACAGTGGCCAGTTGTCCGTTCGAAATGTGGGGAACCGATATAATTGGTCCCATAGAACCGACATCATCTAAAGGACATCAGTTTATATAAACAACTACCGATTACTTCTCTAGGTCGGCGGAAGCAGTACCACTAAGAGAGGTGAAGATGGATAATATCCTCCACTTCTTCAAAACCCATGTCATCTATTGGTTCGGCACTCTACGATGCATTATCTCGGATAATGGATCAACTTACAGAAGACATAAAATCAGCCGTTTCGCACAACAACATAAAATAGATTGAAGATATTTTTCAGTCTATAATCCTCAAGCCAACGGTCTAGCTGAAGCCTTCAATAAGACCCTGGCCAAGATTATAAAGAATACAGTGTCCGGAAATAAAAAATACTGGCATGAAAAGCTGCACAAAGCTCTCTAGGCGTACCGAACTGTAGGGTTTTGCTTAGCACCCTCACTAGGTTTTAACAAGCATCAAACATGCAACTTAAAAAAATCTAGGGTGCTAACCAACCCGAACCTAGAATCGAACTAGAGGATTAGGCGTAAAGCTAACAAGTATCACATACCAGTAACTGTATAACACTAAGAGGAAAGAAATACAACCTTTGTAGACCTCTCCTCCTTGACTCCTTGGTTCTACTTGAATCTTGAACGGGTCCGCTTGAAACGTTTGAAGTCTACGATGATCCACCATGGGGTTCCTTGACCCAAGCTCCTTGCTTTACTTAAACTAAGTGCAAGTGAGGCAAACAAACTACACTAGTGTGCTAGACAAGTGTAGATTGATAAGGTGGGTAATCTTTCTCACTACTAAACTTTTCTTTTCTTTCTCTTTTACCCACTAGGAAATTGTAGAGAGCTTGGAGGAAGAAGAAGATGGAAATGGCTAAGCTTTTTCTTATGAGAGATAAGCAAAAAAATAACAATAATATGAGAGAAAGAGAGAGTCACACTTACTCTTAACCCATGGCATGAAAATATCTAGATATTTTAGTAGTTGAGTTAGTGGAGGATTAGAAATGAAACCATGGTTACATGAGATATTTTAGGAAGTGTGTAGAAACAAAATATCAAGCATGGATTTATTCCTAATTTCCATTAAATCAAAAATAAAAATACCACAAATGTTTCCATGTGAGTCTTGCAATGCCATCTCCAATGTGTCAGCAACCATGACACATGTATACATGCATGTGTGCATACATATCAATATCAACATACATACATGCATGCATACAAATAAAGAAAGGATTTAATAAATGAGCTAATGGTCAATTGATATTAAATCAACAGTTGATTTTATAATCCGGTTATATCATATACAACCCGACCAATAGAAAACGCCAGAATACGGTATCATATACTCGTATTTAATCAAGCTCCCGCGCATATCCCCATATGCGCCCCAAATCGTTTCGCCTGAGCATAGAACCCCTTTGTGGGACTCTAAGACTCATCAATACGCTAGCAGTAGGTAGTGATCATATCACATACCCACAAACCGTCAGCGGTACTAGTTGCACGTAACGGCTCTCAGGTATTGAGCGAACAGAAGAACAACAGTCGACCCAGTCAAAACTCCTGTAGAGCCAACCGGCAACACTTACCGTACAGTCCGGTCTCTTCTTCAGATATGCTGCATATTGAGTCTAAGGATGGTATCGTCAACCCCAATAACTCAATAAGTCATGTCGATGTATGGCCTATAATAGATCAAGAAACTACTGATAACACTTATCAGTAAATCTCATCAGCCCTAGCCAGGGACTTCCAGTTATAGCCAATCGAGCACAACGCAACATCAACCCCCAATACCGGGAGAGATGAAAACCCTCCTATCACTCATTGCCTTCTTGTGTCTCGGAATTGTACCCAAAAACCACCTGTTTGCATGACTCGGTAGAACTGTGGTAGGGTGGAAATCAAAGTACAGTGGGAGAACACACAAGACTCTATGACGATCTCAGGTCTACAGACTAACCTGTACAAGTGTCACCTGAGAACTGCTATCCGACGATAGATATAATACAATATAGGAGTTCTCGGCTAGTCCGTTCAGTGTACCCAGTCTCCAATGAGCACCCGTATACAATCTTTGATGTCAAACACCAATGGATATGGGATCATCCATCGCCCATCAAATGGGTCAAGAAACGTATACGCTAGTCTACTCTGGAATATCGATGCCCCGTCTCAATACATCCACGACTAGGAACATTTAAGAATATGGTTATAAACCACACATGTCCCACTAGTATGATCTGCATCATAATTACAGTAGTCAAGAAAATATCCTAAGGGCTTTATCAACATGTATCAGATGAACAGTATACACAATCAAGTGAACATGTTAAGATAAAGAGTAACCACATATCATACTATCATGTCGAGCAAGAAAGTCCATTGAATATATACACACACACACACACACACACATACATCCACTATAAAATAATGGCCTCTAGGGCATACATATATCCAACAATCTCCCATTTATACTAAGGCCAATTATTGGCATACCTCATACCCAACATCTCAAAAAGTCGCTCATGTTGCGGCTGTGGAAGGGCCTTGGTGAGTGGATCTGCGGTGTTATTCTTTGTATCTACTCTGTGAATCACGATCTCGCGGCAATCAACTATCTTCCGGATCAAATGATATCTCCTCAAGATGTGTCTGGATCGCTGATGGGATCTGGGCTCTTTGGACAACGTTATAGCCCCATTATTATCATAATACAATGGTATTGGATCAATAATGGTTGGAACTACTCCTAGCTCCGAGATGAACTTTCTCATCCAGAAGGCTTCCTTGGCAGCATCATTTGTAGCAATATACCCAGCTTCTATCGTGGAGTCTGTAATGGTATGTTGTTTGGAACTCTTCCAACATACTGCCCCTTCATTGAGGGTAAATACAAACCCTGAGATAGATTTTTTGTCATCCTTATCACTCTGGAAGCTCGAATCGGTAAAGGCCTCCATTTGGAGATCCCCGTTACCATACACCAAGAACATTTCTTTAGTCCTTCGTAAGTACCTAAGAATGTTCTTCACAGCTGTCCAGTATTTCTCTCCTGGGTTGGATTGATATCTGCTTACTACACCTAGTGCATAAGCTATATTGGGGCAAGTACATAACATCGCATACATTATAGATCCTACAGCTGAAGCGTAGGTTATAATGCTTATGCGAGCTCTCTCTTCATCAGACTTTGGGCAAAAGTCCTTAGAGAGATCGATTCCGTGACAAGCGGGTAAGGCACCCAGCTTGGAATCTACCATACTAAATCTCTTTAGGATGGTGTTAATGTACCTGGATTGGGACAATCCCAATAACATTTTAAATCTATCTCTATAGATCTTAATGCCCAAAATGTACGAGGCATCACCCAGGTCCTTCATGGAGAACCTCTGTGATAAGAACAGTTTGACCGATTGTAGCATAGGAACATCGTTTCCTATCAGGAGGATGTCATCCATGTACAATACAGTACTCCTTACAATCTTCTTATAAATACAAGGTTCATCTGGATTTTTTACAAAATCAAACTCTTTGATCGCATCATCAAAGCAGATGTTCTAACTCCGTGATGCCTGCTTTAATTCATAAATGGATTTAAGTAACATACATAATTTCCCGCTGCTCCCACTATCAACGAAGCCCTCTGGCTGATCCATATAAACGCACTCTTCCAAACCACCATTTAGAAATACAGTTTTAACGTCCATCTTCCAGATTTCATATTCGTAGTGAGCAGCAATAGCAAGTAGGATCCGAATGGATTTAAGTATGGCTACAGGAGAGAAAGTTTCGTCATATTCCAGTCCTGGTCTTTGACGAAATCCTTTTGCCATAAGCCTTGCCTTTTACATCTCCACATGCCCATCTATACCGATCTTTCTCTTAAAGATCCATTTGCACCCTACGGGTTTTACCTCAGAGGGTACAACTTCCAAAGTCCACACTTTGTTTGTGTACATAGATTCCATTTCAGATCTCATGGCATCCATCCACTTCACAGAGTCACCACTCGTGATAGCTTGCTGAAAACTAGTAGGGTCATCATCATCCATGATGCAATCTTCTCTATCACCATCAATGAGGAAACCGTAGTATCTCTCCGGTGGGCGAGAAATCCTACTAGATCTACAGAGTGGTTGAGGTTCATAAGTTTCTGTTGCAACATCAGGTTCAACCAAGTCGTCATTTGTAACTTGTGTCTCTAGAACTTCTTCTAGTTCTACCGCATTTCCATCAGTGTTATTTGAAAAAAAATCATTTTCTAAAAATATGGCATGTTGAGAAACAAACACTCTTTGTTCCTCCTTGTGGTAGAAATATATCCATACGAATGTTTTGGATATCCCACAAATATACACTGAACCGATCGTGTCTCGAGTTTATTTGAATTCTGCTTTTTGACAAAAGCCGGACAACCCCAAATCCTAACTCGTTTAAGAGATGGTCTCTTTCTATACCATATTTCATATGGAGTGGTAAATACGGTCTTGGTTAAAACCCTGTTCAATAGATATGCTGCAGTCTCCAATGCATTCCCCCAAAAGGAGAGAGGTAACTCAGCATCATTCATCATGGATCGCACCATATCTAATAGGGTACGATTCCGCCGCTCTGACATACCGTTGTGCTGTGGTGTGTCGGGGGAGTGGGCTGAGAAAGAATCCCCTTCTCTTTTAGGAAGTCCGAAAACTCTGTGCTTAAGTACTCTCCACCTCGATCTGATCGAAGTTTCTTGATGCTCAATTCAGTTTGCTTTTCTACTTCAAGTTTATACTCTTTGAATTTCTCAAAAGCTTTAGACTTGTACTTTAGGAAAAACACATGTCCGAATCTTGAGAAATTATCAGTAAAAGTTATGAAGTAAGAAAAACCGCCTCTAGCATGTGTAGACATTGGTCCATATACATCACTATGTATGAGGCCTAAGAGTTCTGTAGCTCTCTTTCCGTGTCCAGTAAACGGAGATTTTGTCATTTACCTTTGATACAAATGATAAGTCACATAAGATTTATATTCAAAAGGATTTAAATATCTATCTTTATGTAGCTTGTTTAGTCTTGTTTCATTAATATGACCAAGTTTACAATGCCAAAGAAAAGCTTCATTTATATCTGAAATTTTTCTTTTATTAGTGTGTTGTATGTTGAAAACTGTGTGTTGATTTAGAAAGTATATCCCATTATTTAGTGCACCATACCAATCAACTATTGATTCAGGTTAATGTTCATAACATTATTCTGCAGCACAAAATCATATCCTTCATTGTCTAACAAAGAAACGGATATTATATTACACAGCATGCTAGGTACATAATAATGCGGGTCAAAACCAATATACATCCCAATGGCAACCCCAGGTGATACTCTCCCACTGATACTGCATGTACATTGGAACCATTTTCAACCCGGAGAGTGTGATCACCAGTCTTCAAAACTCTGTTATTTCTTAATCTCTGCATACAATTGCAGATGTGAGAACAGGAACCGGCATCTAATACCCAGGAAGCAGAGTTTATAGAAAAATAGTTTTCAGTCACAAACACACCTGAAGAGAAATCATCACCATACTTCTTCTTCTTGAGATCAACAAGATACTCAACACAACTTCGCTTCCACTGTCCCAACTTTTTACAGTAGAAACATTCTCCTTTTCTTGACTCCTTAGCCCTGGATTTGACTCTCCTTTTTGCCTTTTTGACTCCACCTCTCGGTTTGGTGGGTTTCTTCTTATTCCTTCCCTTGGCTTTGGCTTTTTGGGACAGAAGAGGAAGCGTACTCTCTCCACTTCTCAACATTTTGAGAAGTTCAGGTAGTGAATTCTCCATGTTGTGCATGTTGAAGTTTACTATGAACTGAGCAAAGGCAGGGGAAGAGACTGTAGAACAATATCAACATATTGTTCGTTCTCTATTTTCCATCCGAGGCCCTCAAGCTCTTCAATAAGAGCTATCATCTTCAAGACATGATCACCTACCGGTGTGCAAGAGCCATTCTCATCTGAAACAACCTTTTAGATGCCTCGTAGCGCAAGGTACGAGATTGCTCTCCATACAACTCCTTTGTATGGAGAAAGATGGATTGAACATCCATCTTCTCATACTTCTTTTGATGTACATTATCCATTGAAGCAAGCGTGAGGTATTTGGCAGTGGCACAATCAATATCCCATGTCTTGTGGATCTCCCTATCCGCAACAGAGATGTAGAGCATGGGCTGGGAGGGGCTGGGGCAGTGAGGACATATGATACCTTATCATATGTAAGGGCAATGTTTATGTTTCTCATCCAGTCTTTATAATTGGGTCATGTCAGTTTATTTTTCTCTAATAGAAGCTTAAGTCCAGTCATGGGTATCTGCCATTAGGAGAGAGAAAAGAATACACTTAGCGAAAACTCTTGCAAAGATTAGATTGTTTATTATCTTATCTAATCGATATCTCCTACTGCTTTTATCAAATTTTCCTTCAAACCTTAAAAGAAAATTAGTCAGGATTAATTACATTGTACAACTTTGCTAACCGTTTAGCCAGGCCATTATCGGTACTTTGAGAGAAGTTCCCCGTGCTTTCGCTCGGACCTAATTAAAGTAAACCCCGTTTTCCCAGAGGCATAACCCTGTTGACACTTTTCTAGACACCTAATGGGTTAGCTAATTGTAAAGTGCAAAACTCTCCTAGGAGTAACGCTTACTCATAGTGGGACTGGGATCCAACTATCGCATAGAAGGTATGCAATCTCATTGCAAATTTCCACTCTTGAAACTCCCGATATGGTTTTTACCCTAGCACTTATGACCTTAACTATGGTCAACAAATCATAAGCACTAGTCAAGTTCTATCCGTCATTTCATAATTAATTATACCCACTCACATGAGCCTTAACTATGGTCAACAAAGTCACACGAATGTCCTAATTAATCACATCATATGCTGTGTAGGAAGACATCACGTAGCTACCGTACACTATGCCTTAACTATGGTCAACAAACGTAGCACGAATACTAAGTACTCTACTTCCTAAACTGACGGAGGGTTGCAGATGGTTTTTAAGAAAACCTTTAACGTTTTGAACTTGATCTCGTTGTAGAATCAAATAGTTTTTTTTTAAAAGGAGTGGCTTAAGCTCCGTATTTTTGAAACTTTCTTTTTCATAAAAAGTCCGAGTGAGTTTCAAATTCGATTCTGCAACATATTTTAGGTTTTCTTTCTTTACATTAATCTCATTAATGTAGTCCCATCATTTAATTCCTTAAGCCATCACAGAAAAGAAACGAAAATAGAACGTACGCTTATGCCATCTGCATTCGCCACGGGGTCCCGTTATGCATCGTTAGGTTAATTAACTAACGGCAGAGCGGGGGCAGGACTAGCACGGATGCAAAACATAAGCAACGTTTATTATATATCATATATATAATATACCATTCGTCTCAGCACATAAAGTGATCACATCACAGAATAACAACAACAGAAGCACATATATGAAAATATAGGATATACTAGGAGATCCGTATTTTTTATTTAGCAAACGATAGAAAATACGGATTCCACGGTCATGATGAATAACCAAGCCCACACCCCTAGACCCCTACGAGAGCGGCAAACGCCCCTGCCAATTCTAAAGTTAGGAGACCCGATCTCGACTCCTCGAGATGGCCTCCCACTGGACTCTAGAACCCGGTCACTTGTGCTCCCCATCTTGGGTCTATCCTAATGCAGAAAAATAAATAATATACATCAATGGTGACATCATCCTCAACCCGGAAGTGTCCCAATAAAAGATTATTACATACAAAGAATTTTACATGAATGAAAAGAAAAACTCTCATCTCACATAAAACCCCCGGCTATCCATTCACGATGATCCTATATATCATATCACAGCAACACATAACATCACATGTCATCAACGTAAGTAAATATACGTATCCCAATTGTCGTTGACGTATAGCAACTAAACCGGCGACACACTACATATTACACTTACGGTCACAGAAAAGAAATGTCAAACTACAACATTTGGAATCCTCACTATCCTTAGACATCATAAACCCGGAATATCTCATATTCCAGCTTTCATGCCTAACAATGTAGATCTTACATATGGGCCTCAAAAATGAAAACACCTTTTCAAAAGAAATCGGGTAATTCAACAAGATTCCCGATTCCGACCGAGACCGAAACGTTAGATTTACAAGCAACCGATTTATTTTCTCAAAACTAATTATTGTAGATTCCAAATATTGTATCCCATACAGATAAACTAGGCGATGTTAAACATTTCGATCGATCCATCAAAACCCATATTTCTCAGAGACCTCAACACTTGAGACAGATTCAAAAATACCCAGACTGTGCAAAAAATACATACGGACCAGCATAAGAAGGCACGTCTCTTGCTTCACCAACGGCGCCGCGGAACCGCCGCCAAAAGCACTTTTTGGCCGCGGTTCCACGGTCGTTAGGTCGAGTTAAGGGGTCATTTTTCTTGGGGGTCCACACAATACCTTGCACGATTTTCTGAATATTTTTAAATCCAAAAATTCCAACTTTTGAAAATTTTCAGAGAGCATGTCATGCATGGGTTTCAATGTTCGTTCGAACACTTTAACGTCGTCTAGGTCATGCCTAATATTCTAGTTTGGCTCTGATACCACTGTAGGTTTTTTCTTAGCACCCTCACTAGGTTTTAACAAGCATCAAACATGCAACTTTAAAAAATCTAGGGTGCTAACCAACCCAAACCTAGAATCGAACTAGAGTATTAGGCGTAAAGCTAACAAGTATCATATACTAGTAAGTGTCTAACACTAAGAGGAAAGAAATACAACCTTTGTAGACCTCTCCCCCTCTCCTCCTTGGTTCTACTTGAAGCTTGCACGGGTCTGCTTGAAACCTTCGAAGTCCATGATGATCCACCACGGGGTTCCTTGACTCCAGCTCTTTGCTTTACTTGAACTAAGTGCAAGTGAGGCAAACAACCTACACTAGTATGCTAGACAAGTGTAGATTGATGAAGTGGATAATCTTTCTCACTACTAAACCTTTCTTTTCTTTCTCTTTTACTCACTAGGAAATGGTAGAGAGTTTAGAGGAAGAAGAAGATGGAAATGGCTAAGCTTTTTCTTATGAGAGATAAGAACAAGAATAATAATAATATGAGAGAGAGAGAGAGAGTCACACTCACTCTTAACCCATGGCATGAAAATATCTAGATATTTTAGTAGTTGAGTTAGTGGAGGATTAAAAATGAAACCATGGTTACATGAGATATTTTAGGAAGTATGTAGAAACAAAATATCAACCATGGATTTATTCCTAATTTCCATTAACTTAAAAATAAAAATACCACAAATGTTTCCATGTGAGTCTTGCATTGCCATCTCCAATGTGTCATCAACTATGACATATGTATACATGCATGTGTGCATACATATCAATATAAACATACATACATGCATGCATACAAATAAAGAAAGGATTTAATAAATGAGCTAATGGTGAATTGATATTAAATCAAAACTTGATTTAATAATCCGGTCATATCACATACGACCCGACCAATAGAAAACGCCAGATTAAAATACGGTATCATATACCCGTATATAATCAAGCTCCCGCGCATATCCCCATATGCGCCCCAAATCGTTTCGCCTGAGTACGGAAACCCCTTTGTGGGACTCTAAGACTCGTCAATATGCTAGCAGTAGGCAGTGATCATATCGCATACCCACAAACCATCAGCGGTACTAGCTGCACATAATGGCTCCCAGGTATTGAGTGAACAGAAGAACAACAAGCGAACCTGTCAAAACTCCCGTAGAGCCAACCAGCAACACTTACCGTACAGTCCGGTCTCTTCATCAGATATGCTGCACATTGAGTCTAAGGATGGTATTGTCGACCCCAATAACTCAATAAGTCATGCCGATGTATGGCCTAGAATAGATCGAGAAACTGTTGATAACACTTATTAGTAAATCTCATCAGCCCTGGCCAGGGACTTCTAGTTATAGCCAATCGAGCACAGCACAACATCAACCCTCATTACTGAGAGAGCCGAAACCTATCCTATCACTCATTACCTCCATGTGTCTCGAGACTATACCCAAAAACCACATGTTTGCACGATTCAGTAGAGCCATGGTAGGATGGAAATCAAAGTACAGTGGGAGAACACACAAGACTCTATGACGATCTCGGGTCTACAGACTAACATGTACAAGTGTCGCCTGAGAACCGCTATCCGACGATAGATATAATACCATATAGGAGTTCTCGGTGAGTCCGTTTAGTGTACTCAGTCTCCACTGAGCACCCGTATACAATATTTGATGTCAAACACCAATGGATATGGGATCATCCATCGTCCATCAAATGGGTCAAGAAACGTATACGCTAGTCTATTCTGGAATATCGATGCCCCGTCACGATACACCCAGGACTAGGAACATTTAAGGATATGCTTATAAACCACACATGTCCCACTAGTATGATCTGCATCATAATTACAGTAGCCAAGAAAATATCCTAAGGGCTTTATCAACATGTATCAAATGAACAGTATACAAAATCAAGTGAACATGTTAAGATAAAGAGTAACCAGATAGCATATTATCATGTCGAGCAAGAAAGTCCACTGAATGTGTATGTGTGTGCACTATCAAATAATGGCCTCTGGGGTATACATATATCCAACACGAACAACGTTCAAGACGGCCATGAATACAACACCGTACACATTAGTGTTCGGCACAGAAGCAGTACTCCCATTAGAAATAAAACTCCCCTCTCTACGAGTAGCGGATTGATACGAGCTGACAGATAAAGAAAATGCTCATCTTAGGCTTGACGAGCTCGACGCCCTTGACGAAACCCTCCTTATAGCACAACAAAATCTGGAGGCTTATAAGGCAAGGATAATGCAGTCGTATATAAGATTGACTAGGCCGAGAACATTCCGCCAAGGCAAACTCGTGGTAGTCGTTAAAAGACCAACGATCCCCAATCGTGCAAAACAGGGGAAGTTTGAGCCGAAATATGAAGGTCCGTATATCATAGACAAAGTCTACCAGGGTGGAACCTACCTACTCATGGATATGCATGGTGAAAGGCCGTTCCGGCCAATAAACGGCCGATTCCTCAAAATGTACTACGCTTGAAGAATCATGACTTAGGTCAATGATAGATGACGACGCTTGTGTCCGCTTGCTATCTTCCTATGTCAGAACTTTGAAAGTAGTACCAAATAAAAAAACTCGGCCAAAATACGACGATACTGGACCGAAATGTTCTTAAACTAACATTCGTCTCCAAAATGGGAATGTTGGACCGAAAAGTTCTTAAACTAAAATCTCGCCTAAAATACGGAGATAATCGACCGTCATGTCCTTAAATTAACATGTTTAGCCCTACGGTAGATCCCTATATTGACCACTGTATACAATCCATCGGCATAAACAATTCATAGCTCTCCCACGTCCTACATGACGCGGACCAGCTAAGGGTGCATTACTTTACGAGCTAGAAAAAAGCCGGCCAGCTCGTGAAAACCCTAAAGGGTATGAACTGGTTAAAAAAATGGTATGTCCACAAGCGAAATGGGCATGAATGAAAACTCGAAAGGGTGCCGTGAGTAAAAACAGCAGGGCTACCGGCGAGCTTGTGAAAACCTGAAAGGGCGTGAACTCGTTAAAAAAACTTGCAAAGTCCTCACGACTTTGTAAGAAAAAAAACAATCACGTGAGATCCTTACGACTCATAAAGGAGCAGCACACTTAGGAATCCATACGATTCCTAAGTAGAAAATGCACTTACGAAATACTCACGACTCGTAAGGAGAATATACCTTCTATAAGACCCTTACAGTATATAGAATTCAAAAGTCTTAGGTTACAGGGATCTAAACCTGTTCTTGAGCCACCAAAACCTGATGGAATTTTTCTACCCTACAAGTGGTCCAATATCGATTCTTGTATAGAATCCACAGGCATAAATAAATATATTCCCCACAAAGTCCCTCCAATGGCGAGAAATATCCCCTTATGGTGAACGACACTCATAAGTCCTCTCGACTTACAAGGAGAAAATACTCTTGTAAGATCCTTACGACTTACAAGATAGAACACATATAGAAATCCCCACGATTGCTAAGAAGAAAACACACCTATGAGATCCTCATGACTCATAGGGAGAAATACCTTTATGAAACCCTTACGGCTCATAAAGTCAAAAAGCCTTAATCGACAGGATCATAACCCTGTTTGCTAAGCCACCTTTGTTCAAACCGACAAAGGAAAATGATGAGTCGCTACTGACAATATTCCAGTCATAGCGATGTTGATGCCAAGATTGGTATCAGATTCCGAATTCTCAACTCACAATAAAAAGCAGCGAGTAGAAAAATAGCCGAAATGATTGGGCACAGTGATAAATAGCTGAAAAGATTAGGCAATCACGAATTTCATGATGTAAAAAAGCTGAAAAGATAGAGCATCGCGGAAATATAAAAATTAATTAATAAAATAAAAAATTTCTGCCCTGCAAGTAGGTGCATATTGACTCTTGTATACGATCCATGGGCACAAATGAAAGAAGGGAACCATATTTTCCACCACATTCCTTCAAAACAAGAACCGAGTCTTGATAGCACATCTACAGCCGAGAGAATATTTGGACGTCCTTCTTACTCCAGCAAAGTATAGACATGATGTCAGCAAGGACCCAAAGGTCCAAATAAAAGTAGAGTGACGGCAAAATCCTAACTCCAGATCTCAATGGCAACATCTACAGCCTAAAGATCATCTAGACATTCCTCCTCATTCCAGCAGGGTGCGGACGTAACTGTCAAATGAAATTGGAGCAATGGCATATTCTTAGCTCCAGATCTCGATTGTGATATATGCGGCATAGAGATCACACAGATGTTTACCCTACTTCAGCAAAGAATTGGCGCGACATCATTAAAGCAGAAAACGAATTGATGGTATATTCCTAGCATCGGGTCTTGACAGCAATAGATACAAAGCCTAAAGACCATTGGAGATTGTCCCACCCCAGAAGGGTGCGGTTATAACTCATCGGGGCTTCAAATTAAGCCCAACCTCAAGTAAAAAGCACCACGGCAAAATACCTAGCGCTTGTTCTTCCGACGGTAATACAAATACTCCAACCTAAGAAGATTACTTGAAGACATCTTGTCCAACTTTAGTAGGGATCAGAGACATGACAGTCGCGGAGCTACTCGAGCAGCAACCTAAGGGACCGCATATCGAGAAATATATCAGCCAATACGACGGTACGATGGACTTAAACCAAGTACCACAAACCTAACGGACCCTTATCATAAAAGAATAATGGTTATCTACAGCCAACGTTAGGACAGGTTTTCCTGTAAATCGAAGGGAGGTAAAATAAAAACACTCCGAAATGAATACATAAAGTAGAAACTTCGAAGTGAGTGAATAAACAAGAAACTCTGAAACAAGTGAATAAACTATAAACTCCGAAATGAGTACATAAACTACTTCGCGCTGGATCAAGATATCAAGAAACAGAAAGGTGCATGCGAATACAAAAAATACATATCTTTTATTCATGAATCAAAATGTTTGAAAGATACAATTTATGAAGAAAAAGGGTACACTTGTGATCTGTAAGACGGCGGGATTTTTAGTAAAACGGTGACCCGCTCATTCTCCTGCCGGAGTTCATTCTCGCGTTCCACTATTGCAGCTAGCAGCACTTCGATTTGAGCCTATTGTTGCAAGAACGAAATAAGCTTCTCAGAAATTTCCTGTTTAGAAACTTCACAGCCCCACATTTCTTGCTTTGTAAAATCAAAGTCCTGCTTCGGCTCCATTCTTTTGAAAATGCACCGTTGAAGGTTTTCAAAGATGACCTGGAGCCACACGGCATTAGCTTCTACCTGAGCACGCAATTGTCTTGACTCTCTAAAAGCCGTTTCATACTCCTTCTGCTTCAGGACCAGGTTCTGCCCGTAGTGTTTAATGAGAGCGGCACATTGTTCGATTCGCGCGGTCAATTGAGCCTTTGAGATAAGGCCTCAGGTGTGAGATGCTTGTGCTCCATCTCATGGAAGCAAGTCTCGATTTGCTTACAATAATCAACCAAGATGCGGACAAAATCTTCATTATGGAAAGTCATAAGAGTCGCCAGTATAGGGTTGAATTCATCCGCAAAGTCCCCAGTAGAAGTGAGAGCCTCGACATTAAGGTCTTCAATAAATTCGCTCAGCGTACGCCTGCTATTTTCCATACCTCTAGAATATTGACATTTAGCGAAGGGTCCTAAGGGCATAGCTATACAATTTCAATGGGAATTGAAACTAGCGGAGCTGCTACAGATAAAGATGGGTCAGATCTCTTTTTTAAAAAAATTGAATAAGATCTAACCTACCAATAGTTGGAAGCGGCAAATTTTGGAGCATAGAGGGCTCAGCCATTTCCTCATCCCCTCCTTCGAACCGTAAGACTATAGTCGATACAGGAAAATTCTTATTAAGGAAGGATTACTTATAGAAAGTTGAGATCATAAATGAGAAATATACTAACCCACACCAAAGGAGGGACAGGTCCCAATCGGAGGGCGAAGTGCGAAGTTAATGCTTGGCACAGATCGTTGAAAAGAACTTCTACAAGATTGCGATAATATACGTCAAGCAACTAATATGAGGAGTAATATCAATGCTAAAATAAAGAAATAAAATTGAAGGAAAAAATTACCTTCCGTCACTAAGCCCGAGAAGACTTGGGGAAGTGTAAAGGAAAGAAGTGGAGCGACAACGGTCATGGTGCCAGTTGACGGAGGTTCTTCAATCAGCCGATCATCAGGGTTTGCCGTACCTATACCAGAAACAAAGAAAACGTTAGCAAAATATGTCTAGCAGAAATAAGAATTTGAAAGTAATAACACGGAATGTACCTACGGATTTCATGAGAATCGGCGATACAGGAACCACGATTGTACCTGGAGCATTACTAGTTGCGACAGATTCTCCGACTTACACCGCCATAGAGGAGACGGATTCAAAATTTGCGACCTCGTCTCCCGAATTAATAAGGGTTGTGGCTATTCTAGTGTTACCCGCTGATACTGGAGATCCACCGGGAGAAGGAGTGGCGGTTGGAACAATATTAGACTCAAGATGAAGGCCCTCCATCTCAGAATCTCTGGATGCCACCGCCTCGTCTGCAGCCCAACGCCTGAACTTGTCCCTGCTATATCATTAAAAAGGAAAATGTTAAAATTCGGATAAGTTTCTACTTATGGAAACATAGAGAAAAGGTAAAATCCTACCAGGTCTTTTTGAAATATTAGGCCCTACTTTCCCTAGCACCAAACATTCTGCCTCCTCGCAAGCCGCGCATGCGGTGTGCCTGTGGGCGGTCGACAAGGCATGGGGGATATCCTCTGTAGAAGCACTAGGGGTTCGCGTTTTACTTAAGCCGACACCAGTGGCTAGGCTGGCCCGATACTCCTTTGCTACCTGCCTCCGATGCTTCTCCTCGGCTTTGGCAGTACGAAGGGATATCTCTAGAACGACTGACAGAGGAAGATCCTCATCTGAATCAGACTCGGCCTTAGGATCTGCTACAACACCCATCATCGGCTGCTTTAACAATGCTTTTCGTAATAGCGCAGAGGTGGCCTGAGTAATAGTCATCAGCTCTGAAGATTCTGTAGGGGTCGTCGAATGAGGAACATCCTCTATGCTAACACCTCACTCGAAATAGCGCTAGTTACAGAGGTCCCTATAATGAAAAGAAAGGAGTCAAGGTGTGGGCAGAATGAGCTAAATTTTCTAAAGCACATAAAATAAATCATACCAAGGCCTAAGCACGAATCCTCTCCTCTTCCTTTTATGTTTTAATGGATGCCCGAAGAGCATCTTCAGTGGAGATGCCTATTAAGAAAATGTTAAATAAAGCGCAATAACATTTTACTCTAAGATATACAAAGAGTATAGATGATGTGTACCCGACGCTGCAAGGGCAACAAGCGCTGCTTGCTTATGGGCCAATTGTTCGGAAGGCTCAAGAGCAGCCTGGAGATCAGTCACTACGTTCTCATCGATAGAAACTTCAGGACGAAAAAGATCGTCGTTGGTCCCGTATTCTGATAAGCCTTCACTATAGAGAGCATGGGGCTCTTGACCAAAGATGATATCAGCCAAAAACATGGACTTCTTCTTCTTCTGTGAACTAAGAGCAACTCCCGACGATAAGAGCTTTCTCTTTGTTGGCATCTTAGGGCGTCATGTTCCAATGTCCGAGCCAATGTCTGACTCGGAAGACACTACAGACATCACATCGGGTCATGGCTTAACCATCAACGCCGTCGGAAAAACTGCCAAGACCCGGAATTTGGCACATGACCGGCACTTAAATCACGCAACGTTTAAAGGCGTAACGTAATTCAAGTAAGCCGAAGCCCAGAAATCTAAACCTTTTTGCGGAAAATAGTGGAGGTGCAGTTTTGAAATAAAGGTATAATGAAATCAAGTTTTCTTTAAATGCATAAATAATGATATATGATAATGCAAGTGGATTATATACTATAGTTGAAAACATTTTTCGTCCTTTAAAAATTTGGTCAGCACCTCCCTTGTATATTTTGATCCAAAAACCACATACAAGCAATATATATAGGCATCCTCAAGCGGGAGCTAGCTCTTCGCTAATTAGAGGAATCACAACCACGCATTAAACATATATACGATGCCCTACGGCGAAGATCAAACACAAAAAGAATAATAAGAAAGCAAGACATCAACAACTTAAAAGAAGCGAACATACACCCATTGCTCTATGTCTCGCAAAACAAGTATGTCTAGGTCTACCAATATACAAAACCTAGTTTCTGATTGATGGAGTTTATCTGGATACAATAGGAATAATAAATAAAAGAGTGGGCACGATCCAATGTGTGTCCCACCTACCATAGCAAAACACCTTGAATGAAGCTGGATGCCAGCGATACCGCTACTGATCCAAGAAGTCAAACCTGCAAGAAAACTGTGGCACAACAGGGGTGAGTTGCCAACTCGTGAGTAGAAAGCATCAGTGATTGATATAGATTTTGTGCGTATGCGTTTTGAAATCAAAGAATTAACCACAATCAATAACGGCGTCGCTTGGTAGCTAGCCGATTGAGTACGGGTCGGTCCACATGGAAAACGTGTTCTTTTCTAGTTGTTCTAATGAGTCAATTCCTATTTGTGGTAGGTTTTGATTTTTATAAAAACTGAAGTTGAATTTGATTTGGATTAAAACCTTGCTAGGGTTAGGATTAGGTTAGTTTGGAAAGTTAATTTTCTCACTGCTTCCTTTGCCCTAATTAAGAACGTAGGTGTTAGGGTAATAATTAACAAAGGGGATTAGCACGACTGGGAAGAAACGTAGTTTCTTCCTTTTGGTCCTTGTCCGTCCTTTCTTAATTCTTAGCCCTAACCTCTATCTAAATCAACCACGACCGGTATAACTAGGGAATCACTGCTATCTCGTAGGATAGGGTGCCGTAGTGAGCGGTGGGTGATTGATTTACATAAAGTCCTAATTTATAAAGTTAAACGGGCAAGAAAGGAGTGAGAGATTTCCATCTCTCAAACCTTCCCCAAACCAAACCCTAACAAGTGAGGAACTACTCACTCATTAGGGAAATTGCGACAAAATTCATTTTTATGTTTTTTTTATTAACCTAATTAACTTGCAGATAAATAAAGACAGGTAAAAATTGCAGAGAAATAAAATTGCAGAGAAATAAAATTGCAGATAAGAAAGATTCAAAATAAAAACTTACTTTTATTGATGCACTCTTTGACGATTACAAGGAATTGAAATTTTATCTAGAAAAATAAAAAGAGGCATCTCCAAAAAGAGATGTAGACTTCCTATTTATAGATAGGAGAAACCCTAGGGTTTATATCTGATCCATATCTGAAATTACAAGACTACCCTAAGAAAACCGGGTCAATGCACCGACTCCCACCGACACGCATTGACACGGGCTCTGCACGACCGCGGAACCGTGGCCATAAGCCTTGTTTGGCCGTGGATCCGCAGCCATATGGTGAGGTCTTGAGTTTATTTTCTCAGGGCTGCTTCATATTGCTTTTTCCTTCTATTTTCTTCACTTGGTTCTTCAGAATCTTTTCTAGTTTCTTCCAGATTTCCACGGTGCAGAATGTTGTGGATTTTTACCGTTCGCTTCGTGTTGAAGTCTTGAATCTTATGCTGCCTTTGTACTTTGTATATTGAACTGTTTTCTGATCTTCGTTTTTTTCTCAAACTGGTAGGCGGCATCTTGCAGATTCATCTCGTTGTTGGTCGTAGTCTCATATTTGTAGCGTCTTTTCACCATTTTCACTGTATTGTTCCGAGAACCTGTAACCTGTTAGTGTATATGCCCTAGGGGCCATTATTGTATCATACTAGTTTGTATATTACTTAATGAAAGCTTGGGACATTCATAGTTGTATTAACAGTCTTGCTCAACATAGTAGTATGCTACTTGGTTTATATCTATCTTAATATGTGTATATGTTTCTTTTAGCATATCGCAAAAACATATTGATAGAGCCCATAGGATCTTGCTTGACTACCAGCGTTGTAATGGCAGTCACACTAGTGGAGGCTGGGTAGTCTACAAGCACATCCTTTTTCAGGTCCCTAGTCGTAGGATTATCGATACAGGGCATCGATACTCCAGAGTAGACTAGTGTATACGCTTCTCATCCCAGTAAGGGAAATGGTCTGTCCCATAGCCATTAGTACGTTGTACTGGAGATAGTATGCAGGTGCTCATTGGGTTACGGGTACACCGGACAGGACTCGCAAGGAATTGTTGATTGGTATTATACCCGTCGTCAGTTAACAGTTCCCAGGTGATATCAGTACAGCATAGTTCGTAGACTTGACACTGCTGCTTCGTCTCGAGTGTGTTCCCACTGTTCTTAGATTGCTACCCTACCATGGCACAAAGGAGTCGTGCAAACAGGTAGCAGTTGGGTGCAGTCCCGAAGCACTTGGAGGCAGTGGCTGTTAGATAGGATTCGTCTCTCCCGGTATTGGGAGTTGATATCGCGCTGTGTTTGGAGAGCCATTACGCAAGGTCCCTGGCCAGGGCAAGTGAGATTTACTGGTAGGATTTCCAGTAGCTTCTCAAGGTGTAATGGGCTTCACTCCGACACGACTTATACCGCCTTTTAAGGGACTGACGCTTGCCGCCCCCTAGGCCCGATATGAGATAGTCTTAGACGAACGGACCGGACTGTACGAAGATTGTCATATCAGGCTCAGTAGGAGTTCAGATGGGTTTCCTCATCGGCCTTCTTATCGACATCTACCTGGGGACCGTTACGTACAGCTAGTACCACTTGCGGCCTGTGGTTAAACCCACTGCCAGCGTAGTGTCGGGTCTTTAGAGTCCCACACAGAGAGTTTCCCTGCTTTAGGCGAAACGATATAGATGTCGTATGGTTTTACGACAGGGTTCGGACATATACGTGTATTTATGCACGTATGATATTCGGACAGTTTATACTAGCAGGCTTTGGTTTAATAAGCCAGATTCTAGTATTGGATTATTGGATTTATGCAGTCTCAGTATATCCATGTTTTTCGGGAATACGGATAGGAGGGGCATTCTCGTAATTAGTCGAGAAGCTTCTAGAAGGAAGGTGACTCATTTAGATTTAATTCATTTATGAATTAAACTAAATGAGGTGGAGAGCTTATGTGTAATTTGCATTAAATGAATTAGTGACTCATGAGTTGATTCATCCAAATGAGTTAATGAAGCATTAATTGTTTTAATGACTCATGAGATGATTCATTCATTTGTATCAAATGAAGCATGAAGATATTTGTGCAAGATATTTTATGCTTCATAATATATAGAAATGAGTTATATTTTCATTTCATAATAACATACACTCTCTCTCCTCAAGCTCTCCTCTTCTTCAACCTAACCCTAATCCTCTCATGTGTTGAGATCCCAAGGGTTAGAAAGACTAATAGATCCTTAATCCACTTCTATATCTTCTAGGTCACTTGGATTAGCAATCCTAGCCACTTAGTTACCTTAACTTAGAGGTTAAAACTTGAAGGAGGAACTCTCGGGTGGATCTTCTATCACATCGAGGAGGCCGACGAGAAGGTGAACAATAAGAATAAGAAGGACTAGTATCTTGAGGTATAATCATCTATCATAGTAGTTTAGCACTTCTAGATAGTTGTTAGTTAGGGTTTAGCATAGATCCGTAAAGTTAGTCGATGTTACCTTGAACAAAATGATTATTTTACCTATTCTGCCTTCCCGCAACTTGTGGGGTGTGTAACGTTGACTTACAGTGGTATCAGAGCCTAGCTAAACCATAACTAACATGTTAGCAAAGTCTTTAGAAATTCGATCGCAAAATAATCCCGAAAAAACGACGTTTTCACCATGTTTCTGCCGATTTTAAAACGGGGTCTAAAAATTTTTCAGGGACCCTTAAAAATACAAGCAGGGTTTTTTAAGAATTGTGAAGAAATTTGGGATCATGACTCGACCAAACCACCGCGGAACCGCGGCCGATACAAGCGATCCGCCGCGGATCCGCGGCCGAGTTGACTCCGAGTCAATCCAAATTTGCTCTGTTATTCTTCTGTGTTGATGTTGTATTTTCTGGGATGTTTTGTTTCTGCTCAGGTTTTATGTGCAAAGACAATTGTTTGGAGTAGATCCATTTGTGTTGCTTGATCGATATTCTAAGTACTTTGGCTAACTGGATTATATCTGTGTTGTGATTAATGTGTTCGTAAACCTCCCCTAACTGCTAGTATGTCGGTTAGCAGGGAGTTGCATATTTCTGTAATGGTTTTTACTGGTTTGTGAATATGAACTTGTTGGATTGTCGTGAATGGATAGCCGGGGATGTGAGACGAGTGTTTCTTTCATTCAAATGTAAATTGTAATTTGTTGTAATATTCTTTTGCGGGGCACATCTGAGTTGAGGTTCTAGCCACCGTTGTATTATTTCATTTACTGTTTTCTGCTCCTAGGATAGACCCAAAATGGGGTGCATAAACTACCGGGTACTTTGAAGTGCTTAGTAGCCTACTCACGTCGTTGAGGGAGACCGCTTCACTTCGGGTACTTGGCGGGTAGTTTGCCATACCCGTAGAGGTTTAGGGTGGGGGTTTGGCTATTCATCGAGACTGTATAATCCGTCTTTCATTGCAGGCTCAAAAGAAATGCGGATTGCTTGTATATCCAATATGTTCATCTATGATCTAGAATGCCTATTATTGCGTCTGACGAATGTACAATATCTATATATGATATCTAGTAGGCGTTGCTTATGTTTTGCATCCGCGCTAGCCCAGCCCCCGCTCTGTCGTTAGTTAAGTAACCTAACGGGTGAATGACGGGGCCCAGTGGCGAATGCGAATGGCATAAGAGGACGTTGTATTTTCGTTGTTTTCTGCAATGATAGGTTAATTGATGGGACGCATTATTTTAATGCAAAGAAAATAAACCAAAGTTGAATCATTGGAACAGTTTAAAAGAAACCACTCGGTTATTTTAAAAACAGCAGATTTTTAATTGCGGAGCTTAAACCACTCCTTTTAAAAGCTATCAGGTTCCTTCGATCATATCACGTTCACTATGTTCATGGTTTCTCCAAAACCATTCGTAGCCTCCGTCATTTCATTTGGGTATTCAGTAGTATTCAAGCTATGTATTTTGACCAACGCCAAGGCATAGTGTTTGGTAACTGCTGGGTATTCATCTGTTGCATAGATAGATGAGTTGGTTTGGGACAGTCGTACTGCCATTTGACCAACGTCAGGGGTATGTACGGGTGGGTTCAAATTAACAAGATAATGATGGGTAGAACTTGACATGTGACTTATGACATTTTGACCAACGCCAAGGTCATAAGAGCATGGGGCAAAAATCCATATCGGGAATTTCTAAAGAAACTGAAACTTGCTAGAGTTGCATGCCATTTGGAGTGTGATAATTTTGGTAGGATTCCATCAGCTTTATCACACGATGATATTTGGATCCCGATCCTACTGTGAGTATATGCTACTCATCGGGAGATTCTTTCACTTAACGATCAATACTATAAACCAAGTAGGTGTCGAGAAAGGTGTCAGCGGGGCTACGCCCCCAGAGAAAAGAGGTTATTTAATTAAAGAACTTTGCAAAAGCGTCGTAAAACCTCCCTCGAAGTACCGACACCGGCCTGGCTGAACGGTTAAGTAGGTATTGTACGGTGAGAATAGTCCTGACTAGTTCTTCTTTTTTGGTTTGAGGAAGGATTCGAGAAACAGTGGGAGCCATCCTGTTTAGATAAACTAAAAAACCACTCTAAACTTGCAAGAGTATCATGCTAAAGTGTTTCCTCTCTCTCTCCTAATTGCAGCGACCTAGAACATGACAGGCCTTAAGTTATTATTAGATAAAAATATTTTGACAGGGCCAAACTATAAAGACTGGTTCCGGAATGTCAAGATGGCAATTACCTATGATAAATTGGAGTATGTCCTTACTACTAAGGCCCCTGCCATCCCAGGTCCTGAATCCAGTGTCGCGGATAAGGAAATCCGCAAGACCTGGGAGTTAAACTGCGCGAAAACCAAATGCATCGTGCTTACCTCTATGAATAATGAACATCAGAGGAGGCACGAGAATATGGATCTAGAATCCATATTTCTCCACACCAAGGAACTGTATGGAGAGCAATCTCGTATAGCTAGATACGAAACCTCGAAGAACTTGTTTCAGTCGAGAATGGCCGTCGGATCATCTGTAGGGGAACATGTCCTTAAGATGATTGGCTATATTGAAGAGCTCGCAGACCTTAGGACAACATTAAAGAACGAGTTGTATACAGAATTGATTCTCCAGTCCCTTCCTTCCACCTACGTCCAGTTTATCTTGAATTTCAACATTCAAGGTAAAGAAGTTGAACTTCCAGAACTCCTTAACATGTTGAGGAGTGCAGAGGGCACCTTGCAGAAAGCAAGGGAAACACCCACTATGTTTGTTCGTGGTGCTTCCTCTTCCAGGTCCAAAGTAAAGGCCAAAGGAAGGAAGAAGAAGGCCACTACCAAACCGAGAGGTGGTGTTGGTAAGGAGGGAGTCAAGGGAAAGGCAAAGGTTGCGGTGCCGGTAGTGGCAAAAGACGAGTGCTTCCACTGTCGTAGGAAAGGCCATTGGAAGAAAGATTGCAAAGCTTGGATTGCCAAGAACCAGGACCCGAGGCAAGTTGTGGCTTCGGCATCAGATGTATTTGTAATTGAAAATTGTCTGTCAATCAACTCTACTTCCTGGGTATTGGATACTGGATCAGGATCTTATATATGCAATTCATTGCAGGAACTAAGAAACCGTAAAGTGCTGAAGGTTGGTGATATGACCCTCCAGGTTGCTAACGGAGCTAGCGTGAATGCTATGTCTGTAGGGGATTATCACCTTGGATTGACAAGTAGACATATTTTGATTTTGCGCAACTGTTTTTATGTACCTATTTTAACGTGTAATATCATATCAGTATCGTTATTATCAAAAGAAGGTTATGATTTCACGTTTGTAAGAAATATTGTTAACATCCACCTTAATCATGGTTTGATTGGGTCCGGTACACTAGATAACAGTATATATGTGTTAAACCAATTAAGATTTTCAATATCTAGAACACACTAAAAAGAAAGTCTCCAGATATAAATTAGGCTTTCTTATGGTATTGTAGACTGGGTCACATCAATGAGACAAGGTTAACTAAGTTACATAGAGAAGGATATTTGGATCCGTTCGAATATCAATCTTATGCCACTTGTCAATCATGTCTCAAAAGAAAGATGACAAAGACTCCATTCACTGGACATGGAGTAAGAGCGAGCAAGCTCTTAAGACTCATACACAGCGATGTATGTGGTCCAATGTCTACACATGCAAGAGGCGGTTTTTCTTATTTCATTACTTTTACGGATGATTACTCTATGTATGAATTCGTTTTCTTGATGAAGTATAAATCCGAGGCCTTTGAGAAATTCCGAGAATATAAGAATGAAGTAGAAAACCAAACCGGCAAAAGTATCAAGACACTGAGATCTGATCGAGGTGGTGAATACTTAAGTGCCGAGTTCCTGGGTTACCTAAAAGAGAATGGAATTCTCTCTCAGCTTACTCCTCCATACACTCCACAACATAACGGTGTATCGGAAAGACGGAATCGAACCCTATTGGATATGGTGCGTTCCATGATGAGCAGTGCTGAGTTACCGTGATCTTTCTGGGGTTATGCACTAGAATCAGCTGCATATCTTTTGAACAGGGTTCCTACCAAGACTGTGCCTACCACACCATATCAGATGTGGAGTGGGAAGAAACCCTATCTTCAGTATCTGAAGATATGGGGATGTCCAGCTTTTGTTAAAAATCAGCATGCGGACAAACTCGAGGCACGCTCGGTACAGTGTAAGTTTGTGGGATATCCAAAGAACTCCATGGGGTATTTTTTCTATTACGCAGAGGAACAAAAGGTTTTGTTTCTCGTAATGCCCATTTTCTAGAACAGCAGTTTTTAGAAAAGGAAACAAGTGGGAGCGCAATAGAACTGGAAGAAATTTCAGAACCACAAACTACTACTGAAAGTTTGGTAGAGCCAGAAGTTCCAGAAGAACAGGACATTCCCACACCCCTCCGCATGAGTAGTAGGCCGTCTCATCCGCCTGAGAGACACTATGGTTTTCTCATAGACGGGGATAGAGAGGATTGCATCATTAATAATGATGAACCTACTAGCTTCCAGCAGGCCATCCAGAGCGGTGACTCAGTAAGATGACTGGATGCAATGCGGACCGAGATGGAGTCCATGTACACCAACAAAGTATAGACTTTGGACTTTGCTCCAGATGGGGTAAAACCTATAGGATGCAAGTGGATCTTCAGGAAGAAGATTGGTGTAGATGGACAGGTGGAAACCTATAAGGCTAGACTTGTTGCAAAGGGTTTTCGTGTAAAACCTGGTTTGGACTATGACGAAACTTTTTATCCAGTGGCTATGCTCAAATCCATTCGGACCCTTCTTGCCAATGCTACCTTCCATGATTATAAGATCTCGCAGATGGACGTAAAGACGGCTTTTCTAAATGGTAATTTAGAAGAGTGTGTCTATATGGACCAGCCAGAAGGTTTCAATCAGAGTGGGAGAAGCAGGAAAGTGTGCAAGTTGCTTAAGTCCATTTATGGACTAAAGTAGGCATCGCGGAGTTGGAACATCTGTTTTGATGAAACGGTCAAAGAATATGACTTTATTAAAAATCCAGATGAACCATGTATATATAGTAAATTGTGCACGAACTGTCGTATTCCTCGTCTTGTATGTGGATGACATTCTCTTGATAGGAAATGACATTCCTATGCTACAATCTATCAAAGGATTCTTGTCACACAGATTCTCCATGAAAGACCTGGGTGATGCCTCTTACATACTGGGGATCCAGATCTATCGTGATAGATCAAAGAGGATGTTGGGACTTTCGCAGTCCAGGTATATCAACACTATACTGAAAAGATTCAGTATGGAAGATTCAAAGTGCGGTAATTTACCAGCTTATCACGGAATCACCCTATCTAAAGAGATGTCTCCCAAGACTGATTTGGAAAGGGATCGCATGTCAGTTATACCCTACGCTTCTGCGGTAGGCTCTATAATATATGCGATGTTGTGTACCAAACCAGATGTAGCTTACGCACTGAGCGTGGTAAGCCGGTATCAGTCAAACCCAAGGGAGAAGCACTGGATAGTAGTAAAGAACATTCTTAAGTACCTGAGAAGGACTAAGGATATGTTCTTGGTTTACGGCGGAAAAGACCTCCAGATCGAGGCTTTTGCTGACTCCAGCTTCCATAGTGACAAGGATGACTCCAAGTCCATGTCAGGTTATGTCTTTACCCTCAATGGAGGGGCGGTGTGCTGGAAGAGTTCCAAGCAGGACACCGTTGCTGACTCGACGATGGAAGCGGGGTATATAGCTGCTTGCGATGCTGCAAAAGAAGCGGTCTGGATGAAGAAGTTCCTAACATAACTTCTGGTGGTTCCTACCTGTGTTGATCCAATGCCTCTGTATTGTGACAACAACGGCGCTATAGGTTTAGCGAAGGAACCCAGGTCCCATCAGAAGTCCAGACACATCTTAAGGCGGTATCACCTGATCAGGGAGATCATAGATCACCGGGAGATCGAGGTCCGGAGAGTTGCTACAGAGGAGAACATTGCAGATCCATTCACAAAGGCCTTACCTCAGACACAGTTCGAGAGACTATTCGAGATGATTGGTCTTCGATATGCCAGTACATGGCCCTAGTGCAAGTGGGAGATTGTTAGTGTATATGCCCTAGGGGCCATTATTGTATCATTCTAGTTTGTATATTACTTAATGGAAGCTTGGGATATTCACAGTTGTATTAATAGTCTTGCTCAACATAGTAGTATGCTACTTGGTTTATATCTATCTTAATATGTGCATATATTTCTTTCAGCATATCGCAAAAACATATTGATAGAGCCCATAGGATCTTGCTTGACTACCAGCGTTGTAATGGTAGTCACACTAGTGGGGGCTGGGTAGTCTACAAACACATCCTTTTTCAGGTCCCTAGTCATAGGATTATCGAGACAGGGCATCGATACTCCAGAGTAGACTAGTGTATACGCTTCTCATCCCAGCAGGGGAAATGGTCTATCCCATAGCCATTAGTACGTTGTACTGGAGATAGTATGCAGGTGCTCGTTGGGTTACGGGTACACTGGACAGGACTCGCAGGGAACTGTTGGTTGGTATTATACCTGTCGTCAGTTAACAGTTCCCAGGTGACATGAGTACAGCATAGTCCGTAGACTTGACATTGCTGGTTCGTCTCGAGTGTGTTTCCACTGTTCTTAGAATGCTACCCTACCACGGCTCAAAAGAGTCGTGCAAACAGGTAGCAGTTGGGTGCAGTCCCGAAGCACTTGGAGGCAGTGGCGGTTAGATAGGATTCGTCTCTCCCAGTATTGGGAGATGATATCGCGCTGTGTTTGGAGAGCCATTATGTAAGGTCCCTGGCCAGAGCAAGCGAGATTTACTGGTAGGATTTCCAGTAGCTTCTCAAGGTGTAATGGGCTTCACTCCGACACGACTTATACCACCTTTTAGAGGACTGACGCTTGCCTCCCCCTAGGCCCGATATGCGATAGTCTTAGACGAACAGACCGGACTGTACGAAGATTGTCACATCAGGCTCAGTAGGAGTTCGGATGGGTTTCCTCATCGGCCTTCTTATCAACATCTACCTGGGGACCGTTACGTACAGCTAGTACCGCTTGTGGCCTGTGGTTAAACCCACTGCCAGCGTAGTGTCGAGTCTTTAGAGTCCCACACAGAGAGTTTCCCTGCTTCAGGCGAAACGATATAGAGGTCGTATGGTTTTACGACAGGGTTCGGACATATACGTGTATTTATGCACGTATGATATTCGGACAGTTTATACTAACAGGCTTTGGTTTAAGCCAGATTCTAGTATTGGATTATTGGATTTATGCAGTCTCAGTATATCCGTGTTTTTCGGGAATACGGATAGGAGGGGCATTCTCGTAATTAGTCGAGAAGTTTCTAGAAGGAAGGTGACTCATTTAGATTTAATTCATTTATGAATTAAACTAAATGAGGTGGAGAGCTTATGTGTAATTTGCATCAAATGAATTAGTGACTCATGAGTTGATTCATCCAAATGAGTTAATGAAGCATTAATTATTTTAATGACTCATGAGATGATTCATTCATTTGTATTAAATGAAGCATGAAGATATTTGTGCAAGATATTTGTGCAAGATATTTTATGCTTCATAATATATAGAAATGAGTTATATTTTCATTTCATAATAACATTCACACTCTCTCTCCTCAAGCTCTCTTCTTCTTCAACTTAACCCTAATCCTCTCATATGTTGAGATCTCAAGGGTTAGAAAGAATAATAGATCCTTAATCCACTTCTATATCTTCTACGTCACTTGGATTAGCAATCCTAACCACTTAGTTACCTCAAGTTAGAGGTTAAACCTTGAATGAGGAACTCTCGGGTGGATCTTCTATCACATCGAGGAGGCCGATGAGGAGGTGAACAAAAAGAACAAGAAGGACTAGTATCTTGAGGTATAATCATCTATCATAGTAGTTTAGCACTTCTAGATAGTTGTTAGTTAGGGTTTAGCAAAGATCCGTAAAGTTAGTCGATGTTACCTTGAACAAAATAATTGTTTTACCTATTCCGCCTCCCCGCAGCTTGTGGGGTGTGTAACGTTGACTTACATAACCTGCAACTATTTAGCAGACATGGATCAAAAACACCTGTTCATTTGCAATATGATTAAGAATGGGGAATATAATAATGCAAAATTTTGATATGAACAAATACCCCCAAACTTATCTTTTGCTCGTCCCGAGCAAAACTAATTTATTCTCGAAAAAACCTAACCTCACTTTCGCAAGGAATCCTTATTGCACTGAGCTCGTGCAACAAGCCGTTAAACCTCTAGGTGTCCCTAGTAGGAGGAGTGTTGTCTCCTGAGAGTTTTCAGCGGATACTACCCACAAATCCGATCAATTTGGTCTATTGACTTTCATTCTTCAATTCGATGTTCTAGCAAGAAATTCTATTATCTTCAACTTAGAAATTATCAACCCGTATTTTTCACACTCACTTACCATTTAACTTAAGATCGTATAAGTTCTGCAAATTTATAAAGCTTTCAGCATCTCTTGAGTTTTCCTTCTAAGGTTCCATCTCAACTTAGGAATTTTTATTATTTCTACTGAAGGTATAAGCCCTATCTTTCATTCCTTTCTCTCATCCAAACCACAATCATATACCCCTACGTGTATGTATGTATCACCCCTACACTTGGAAATTCAATTCAAGCTATCGTACTTTTGTCCATCGTCCAAAATACTTTTAGTTGGTGAATTTTAGATGAAATTTTTCACACATCCTTCATGCGACCGTTAATACTTCTTGAGGTACTAACGACCAATTACAAAATGTGTTTGCGCATTAAGGCGGAATTCCTCGTCTTGTAATACCTAAGGCTTTAGCAGTGACTCCCAAACCAGTTGGTCTAAGGCACTAGGTGATAAAGCACCCTTGCTATATATTTTTTTATTTTACGCAGCCTTAAGTAATTACAAAACCAGTGTTCATTTTTTTATATCTCTTTATTCACACTTATACTTTTAGTCAAATTTTTTTTCATACTAAAGATTTTAGACAAGAGCACTTCAAGGTATCCTCTACTATCCTAAGTTTCAAGGTGCGTGTATGTGCGAGTTGTAGGGTAGATACTTTCAGACTTTAGACTAAAGGTTCGGAATTATTTTTCAGACTTACACTTCAATAAAAATTTCAATACTCTTCTCTTATTTTGACTTAGCCCAAGAACCGAACTCAAAATTTTCCTATTTCTAAATAAACTATAAGGACATATATTTTCTACCGTTAAACTTTAAGAAAGGTTATTTTTAGGGTTGTTAAATTACTAAGTTTTGGATCTAGTTTTTTCTATCTAGTTAACCGTCTTGTCAAACTTAAGTCAAATATGGCCAAAATTGAATTTTTCAATTTTTATAAATTTTTTTAAAATTTTTCAATTTTTCATTTGATTTTATTTTTTTATAATTTTTTTTATTTTCATTTTCTTAATTTTTATAATTTTTTATAAAGATGCAATGCAAAAATAAACATGCAAAAGAAAAAAGAAAAAAATATGTACAAAAATTAAAAATATGCAATGATAACTATTTACAACCACCTCCTCCCCTAAACTTTCCAAAAGCAGTGCCCTCACTGCTCAGGCCCTCGCCATCCCCTTGAGCGTGAACGGGAACGCTCCTCTCGCGCTAAGGGTTCTGATCCCCTGCTCTACTTGTGTTAGACGCAGTTCATGCTGCGTCATCATTCCGAGAAATCTTTCTATCCCCCTATTGTTTCTTCGAAGTAAGCGCCCTTGCGCAGCAGGGGTGAGTTCTTCATCGCTCGCGGTCGAGCTGGAGCTGGGTGTCCTGGCTGGTACATGTTCAGCTGGTTCTGTTTGTAACCATACATCCGTCAAGCGGGTATAGGACGTGGATACGCCCTCAATGAGAGGCCTAATGGGTATACCTCAATGCATGTAGAATTCAAATTCCTCCACAGGGAGGAAATAGCGACACAGTTGTGTCACTAACATGAGGCATGGGTAATTTGCGGCCCTTTTTCCAGCACCAATTGAATAAAGCAAAACCGTGTACATATCAAATCTAGGGTTCTTAGTCATTAGGGTATGCACGATATGAAGAGACGGGGTGAAAAATATGGTATTATGAGAACTACCAAAAATGTTGTTTTGCGCCCACCGGCACACGGTTAAAACATTGGCGAAAAGGGTCCTAACCTATATTCCCTTCCTAGGTTCTCTCGAGCAGTCATTACCCATTAAGGGCATGTAATCTTCAAATTGAAGCGGTTGGTCATGAACAGGTAATCTAGGGATTAAAGTGACTTCATGGATGAAGTCTCTGTCAATAATTATTTCCCTATCGCCCCAAAGTAGTTTGATAAATCCGTATTGTGTAAGGCAGCTTTCCTCCATGCACCCGTAAAAACGAGTGACTAGATCTGGAAAAGCGTAAGCATTGGGATGATTATAAATTAAAAAGTTCCATCCCCTCCATATGATTTCATCATGAAAATAACTCACATAGATTGTGTGTGAAAAGATTTATGAAAAATCACGTTCTAATTGCATGTTCGATGCCATTACAGAGAGTGCAGATCTAAAAAGAAAATTTAACAGAAAGGAGTTTTAGAAAACGAACCACCTCTGAGAATTTCAGAGGGTGAAGCGGCAGGGGCGCGGCGGAAGCGCGGCACAGAAGCGGGTTCGGCGGCGGATGCGCGGCGGCTAGGAGGGATCTTGCTGCAGAAATCGAAGCGGTGGCTAGGGTTTGTAGAGAGGTGAAAAATTAGGGTTAAGAAAACAGAGGGGGTCGGGGTTTATTTATAGTCGGGGAATGTGTTGGTTATTTGCAAAAAACCCCTCTTAAAAAGAGGAAATTATTTGAAAATAAAATTTTTATTTTTATTAAAACTGGAAATTTACAAAAATACCCCAAATTTTTTTTTTATTTTCAAATTTTCAAAAATTTTTTATTTCGTTTTTATAATTACAAATGATACATACCCCCAAACTTGTTTGAAACAATATTTTGGCTAGATAATCGAAATTTAGGGGTAGATGGAGGAAGATCAGTCAATGTAGATCAGCTCCTGCAAAAACAGGAGCTCCTTCGAAGGGTCCGCAGTGAGGAACGGTTTAAGTCGATGTCCGTTCACTTTAAACAGTGAACCGTCCTCGGGGTTTTCTAGATCGACCGCACCGTGCGGATATATGGTGCGTACCAAAAATGGCCCTTTCCATCGAGATTTGAGCTTGCCGGGATGGAAATGTAACCGAGTATCGTAAAGTAGAACCTGTTGACTAGGTTTGAAAGTCTTGCGCATAAGGTGTTTATCGTGGAACACCTTCGTTCGGTTTTTAACAACTACTGTGTTCTCATAGGCTTCATCCCGCAACTCGTTCAATTCGTTCAACTGCAGCTTTCTATTGCTGCCCGCATCTCCCAAAATTAGGTTCAACTCTTTTATCGCCCAAAATGCCTTATGCTCTATTTCAACTTGAAGGTGGCAAGCCTTTCCATAAACAAACCTGTATGGAGACATGCCAAGATTGGTCTTATAGGCAATACGGAATGCCCAAAGTGCATCAATAAGTTTTGATGACCAATCTTTACGGTTTTTGGAAACCGTTTTCTCCAATATCTGTTTAATCTGGCGATTCGAAATCTCAGCTTGCCCACAAGTTTGGGGATGATAGGGCGTTGACAGCTTGTAAGTAATGGAGTATTTTCGCATTAAGGACTCGAAAGTCCTATTACAAAAGTGAGATCCATTATCACTGATAATCGCGCGAGGATGCCCAAACCAAGAAAAAATGTTTTCTTTGAGAAATCTAACGACAACCTTGTTGTTATTAGTTCAGCTGGGCACAGCACTTATTTTGAAACACAGTCAACAGCAAGTAGAATATACATGTTCCCAAAGGAATTGGGAAATGGTCCCATAAAGTCTATCCCCCAAACATCAAAAATTTCAACAACCAAAATTGGTTGGAGCGGCATTTCATTTCTCCGAGATATCCTACCCAAGTGTTGGCACCGGGAGCATGTCTTGCAGTATTCGTATGCGTCTTTAGAAAGTCGTGGCCAGTAGAAGCCACACTGCAAGATTTTTTCTGCTGTCTTTTTGGGGCCAAAATGCCCGCCACACGCTTGATCGTAGCAGAATGACAGCACGCTCTTAAACTCGTTGTCGGGGACACACCGACGAATGATTTGGTTGGAATAGTATTTGAAGAGATACGGTTCGTCCCAGTAAAAATATTTTACTTGGGACAGGAATCGGAGTCTGTCCTGATTCGACCAATCGTTTGGTATCAGTCCGGTGGCCAAATAATTTACGATATCAGCGAACCAAGGTTCGCATGACACAGTTAAGAGCTGCTCATCTGGAAAAACGTCTCTTATAGGAATTTGAAGTGTAGGCGAAGAAGGAAGGCGTGAAAGGTGGTCGGCGACTACGTTTTTGCATCCTCTCCTGTCTCTGATGACAAGGTCAAACTCTTGCAGTAAGAGGATCCAATGTATCGGCCGGGATTTAGCATCCTTCTTCGCAAAAAAATAGCGAAGAGCTGAGTGGTCAGTATAAACGATGACTGGAGAGCCGATTAAATAGGGCCTGAATTTTTCTAGTGCAAACACAACAGCTAAGAATTCTTTTTCAGTTGTTGCGTAATTCAATTAAGCCTCATTTAAGGTTCGGCTAGCGTAATAAATGACATGCGGCATCTTATTTATGTGCTGTCCAAGGACAGCACCAATGGCGAAATCAGATACATCGCACATAATTTCAAATGGATGCGTCCAGTCAGGAGATGAAAGAATGGGAGCGGAAATAAGTGAGTTTTTCAACGACTCGAACGCCTTCATGCAGCTTGAGTCGAAATCAAAAGTTGTGTCCTTGGCCAACAAAAGAGTCAAGAGTCTAGCTATCTTGCTAAAATCCTTGATGAACCGTCTATAGAAACCGGCATGGCCAAGGAAGGCTTGGATGTCTTTGATGCACTTGGGAGGAGGAAGATTAGAAATGACTTCAATCTTAGCTTTATCAACCTCAATGCCATTTTGCGAGATGATATGTTCTAAGACAATACCTTCTCGTACCATAAAGTGACATTTCTCCCAATTTAAAGTGAGATTCTTATCCCTACATCGGGTAAGAACTGCGTCTAAATGTAGCAAACACTCGTCATAGGAGTCGCCGAAAATGGAGAAATCATCCATAAAAATCGCCAAAAAATTTTCCACCATGTCTGAAAAAATGCCCATCATACACCGCTGGAAAGTAGCGGGTGCATTGCATAACCCAAAGGGCATGCGACGGTAAGCGAATGTACCGAAAGGACAAGTGAATGTGGTCTTGTCTTGGTCCTTTTCGGCGATGGAAACTTGATTATAGCCGGAGTAGCCATCCAAAAAGCAGTAAAATTCATGCCAGCCAATCGTTCTAGCATTTGGTCAATAAAAGGTAATGGAAAGTGGTCTTTCCGTGTCGCGGCGTTGAGTTTTCTATAATCGATGCATACTTGCCACCCAGTTTGGGTGCGAGTAGGTATTAACTCATTCGCCTCATTGGTTATGACCGTTATGCCCGATTTCTTTGAGATGACATGAATTGGGCTAACCCACTAGCTATCAGAGATAGGGTAAATGATACCACTATCAAGACATTTTACAATCTCCTTTTTAACAGCCTCCTTCATGATAGGGTTGAGGTGTCTCTGTGGATCCCTTACTGGCTTGGTATCATCCATCATGTGTATATGATGTTCAACTATGAGGGGACTAATCCCCTTGATGTCCGCCATAGTCCAGCTAAAAGCTTGTCGATTGTTTTATAAGACTGTTAAAAGGGCTTTCTCTTGCTCGGGGACTAGAGATGCCGATATGATAACAGGAAGGGTCTCATTCTCACCTAAGTAAGCGTATTTAAAGTGAGACGACAATAGCTTGAGTTCGAGTTTTGGAGGCGAAACAATTGAAGGTAAAGTTGGTGAAACTGTCTCGAACTCGAAAGATTCCAACAATGATTCGAAGCAAGTGTAAGCAACCGAGTCGGATGGTTCAGCTAACTCATCCGAAAATTCAAAGGACACAAACTCGGGTGGTGATTCTTCAAAATCGTTCGAAAAGGTAAAACACTCGTAATCGTTATCGGGTGTGAAAGCTGTGTCAGATTCAAGGAGGAACGCAATAGTGGCGTCAAAACTGCTGTGATCAAACAGAAATTTTTTGAGCTCACGGTCCTCCTGAGTGATCTCTTGGATCGAGAAAACATCAAGTATATTAGCATTAGGCTCGGAGGGCTGATTCCCCAACTTAAAATTTTTGAATTCAATTGTCATGTTTCCAAAAGATAGCTTCATCAAACCATTTCGACAATTGATCACCGTATTAGAAGTTGCAAGGAATGGTCGACCGAGTATCACCGGAATTTGACTCCAGAGGTTACCTACAGGCTGAGTGTCCATAACAATGAAATCAACGGGGAATATGAATTCCACTACTTTAATCAACACATCCTTTAACTCACCCCTAGGATGGGTGATGGATCGGTCGGCCATTTGGAGAGTACAATGTGTGGGTTTCAGCTCTCCAACGCCTAATTGCTCATATACTGAATAGGAAAGCAAATTAACACTGGCACCAAGATCTAAAAGTGCGCGGTTGATGTTCTTATCCCCAATTGTTATTGAAATTGTAGGACAGCCAGGGTCCTTTTTTCTTTTGAGGCAACAGTTGGGTAAGAGCATCACTCACTGCATTAGCCAAGAAAACTTTCTTGGGTACCTGTGATTTCCTCTTCTTGGTGCATAAGTCCTTCAAGATTTTAGCGTAAGAAGGGACTTGTTGGATTGCATCCAAGAGAGTATGTTAATGCTAACCTGTTTGAATAACTCCAAAATCTTCTCCATTTGTGGAGTAGGTTTATTGGATCTCAACCTGTTTGGAAATGGAATATTTTGAAAATTTGTTGAGTCCAATGTTTATGGAGTAGATTGCGGAGTTGGAACGGATCCCAGTGTTGGTGTTTTCGTGGAGTGAGATGTGGGTCCGTTCGAATTAGAAGAAGTAGAGCCTTGTGAAGAATGAAGAACAGGCTCTGAATAAGATGAAGAAGAAGAAGAAGAAGAAGAAGCGGCGGCCGGGGTGTCATCACTAATGCCAACGTTGTTGTGCAATACCTTTTCAGATCTTAATGTAGTCACGGCACTCACATTATGATTTTGTTGTTCATAAGCAACATGTGCGTTATGTGTGTGACCGGGATTTGGCAATGGTTGAGATGGAACCTTTCCCTTTTCTCGCTCACGCGGCATTTAGTTGTGCAATTTGGGCTTCAATTGTTTTGATGCTCTGATCATGTGAAGCAGTGTGTTGCACCAAAGACTGAATGGATGACTGGATGCTTGCTGAAGATTGTGTAGATTGTTTTAAAAACGCATCCAGACTTCGTTCTAGCGACGAAACCTTATCGTTATTTGGCTGAACAAAATTGTTTTAAGGATAAGAGTTGTTTGGTACAAAATTGTTCATTTGGTTTTGGTAAGGTTGGGGTTGGAAAGGTTTGTAGGGTTCCTAGGCACACTAATGAAGTCTCACAAGGCATCAAACATGGCTAATTCAAATTTTTCCTTATGCCTACAAACCCTAATACGGATCGTTAACTAGAAAACAAGGCGATGCAATGCAAATAAAAGAATTTATCTAAGAGGAAAGGGGCTACAACCTTTGTAGATCCGGTCCACCACTTCCTAAGCTCCGCGATGATGTCCCTCCGCTGTCTAAATCGGATTCCGGACTCTAGCATCGGCTTCATCGAAGAAATGGGCAGGCTTGGTCGTCGGCTTCGATGCCGAAGATGATCTACGTCGAGGCATCACTAGATCAAGCTCCCACTTCACCAAGTCATGAAACTTGTGAAGAAAACACCCTATACTACTTGGCAAGAGGTAGAGGATGAAGAAATAGGAAGTGGGTTCACTTTAGAATTGGATTTCTCACTCATTTTGGCTAGTTGCCATTAATGGTTGCAAGCTTTTTCCTTTTGTTGAAGAAGAAGAAGATGAAGAAAAAGAATATGATAAGTTGTTAAAATATAAAATAAAATGATACTTATCATATCTTTAACCTTAGTTAGGTGTAGAGAATTGACTAAGGTTAGTTTGAAGGGTTAGGGTTAAGCATGAAGACAAAATGGTCACTTAGTCAAAGTTTCATGAAGCTTCAACTACAAACAAATCAAGCCACCATTTTCTTTTCTTTTGCCAAAAAGAAATAAATAAATAAATCAATAAATAGATAAAAGAATAAGTAAATAAAATAAAACCCTAACCATGGTCAATTCTTTACACAAACCCAAGCTTGCATGTATCATCAAACATGATACAATCTTGTGCACAAAAGTATATCTCATATACAACTTGTGCATTTTAAGTGAGTAAATCCATTTAAAGCGAACCAATACTAGTTAATGCAAAGTAATATATCAAATATATAATTATACATTAAATCATTAAATCAACACTTGATTCAATGATCCGGTCATGTCGCATGTAACCGGCTAGTATCCAATGTATCGGCTTATCGAATCAATCCTTGATTCGATAACTAGGTTATATCGCATACAACCATTCGACACATTCATCGCGAGAATGAAATACGGTATCACATACACGCATTATTCTCGGTCCCGCACATATCTCATATGCGTCCCTATTTCGTTTCGCTTGAGCCAGGAAACCTCTGTGTAGGACTCTAAAGACTCGTCAATACGCCGGCAGCAGATGATGATCATATCAAACACCCACAAGCCGCAAGCGGTCTGCTAAACGTAACGGCCACCCGAGTATTGAGCGATCAGAAGATCGACGAGCAAGCCCGCTCACACTCCTGTGAATCCAACCAGTAACACTTACCGTACAGTCCGGTCTGTTCGTCTGATATGTCGCATATCTCGCCTAGGGGTGGTAAACGTCAGACCCTAGTAGCTCGATAAGTCATGCCGACGTGAAGTCCATAACATGTGTGAATCTACTGATAGCACTTACCAGTAGATCACTGCAACCCTGGTCAGGGATTTCCTGTTATGGCCAGTCGTGCATAGCGCAACATCAACCCCCAATACCGGGAGAGACGAATCCCCTCCTATCGCTCATTGCCTCCATGTGAATCGGGACTGTACCCAAAAACCACCTGTTTGCACAACTCAGTAGAGCCGTGGTAGGGTGGAAATCAAAGCACAGTGGGAGACACACAAGACTCTATGACGATCTCGGGTCAACAGACTAAGCTGTACCAGTGTCACCAGAGAATTGCCATCTGACGTGAGGTATAATACCATCTGGGAGTTCTCGGCGAGTCCGTTCAGTGTACCCAGTCTGTACTGAGCACCCGCATACCATCTCTGATGTCAAACACCAATGGATATGGGATCATCCATCTCCCATCACATGGGTCGAGAAGATATACGCTAGTCTACTCTGGAATATCGATGCCCCGTCTCGATATTCCCATGACTAGGAACAATGAAGGATGTACTCATTGACTATCCAGGCCCCACTAGTATGATCTACATCATAGTCCTGGAAGTCGAGTACACATCCTAAGGGCTTTATCAACATGTAACAGAGAGACAGAAAGTATACATGTTAAGATAAAGATCAACCAGATAGCGTACTATCATGTCGAGCAAGAAAGTCCTACCTATATATGTCCCAGTATCCACTACAATATACATCCAATGTACAGTAATGGCCTCTAGGGCATACATATAACTAACAATCTCCCACTTGCACTAGGGCCATCTGTAGCAGTAGTTGTAGTATCTAATACTCAACCATCCCCTGAAAGTCTCTCTTTGGGAAAAGGCCTTCATGAGTGGATCCGCCGTGTTGTCCTCTGAGTCTACTCTCCTAACCTCGATCACCTTGGAGATCAACTATCTCCATGATCAGGTGATGCTGCCTCAGAATATGTCTGGGTCACTGATGGGACCATGGTTCCTTGGCCAAAGCCATAGTTCCATTGTCATACAATGGTAGGAACCTAGTTCATCTTATGAACCAATATACACCCAAACTACCTCTTTGGTAGTATCTTTAATAGCGATGTTACCAGCCTTTATCGTCTAGTTTGCCATGGTATCTAGCTTGGAACTTTTCCAACATACCGTCCCTTTACCGAGGGTAAAGACAATGCCTGCGACTGACATTCAGTCGTCCTTATCTTCCAGCGATTCTCCCCATGATCGAGAAGGTATCACCTTTATCCTATTTGGAGAATCCATGTGATAATAGGAGATTGACCGATCGTAGTATAGGAAACTCTTTTCCTATCTAGAGTATGTTGTCTACGTACAATACGAAGATCACCACCATACTCCCTACTACCCTTTTTGTATATACAAGGTTCATCTACCATTTTGATGAAGTCAAACACTTTGACTATCATATCAAAATAGACGTTCCAACTCCGCGATGCCTGCTTCATTATGTAAAGCAACTTGCGCACGTTTCCGCTGCTCCCACTGTTTACGAAGCCCTCTGGCTGTGTTCTTATAGACGTTCTCTTCTAAATCAATATTTAGAAAAGTAGTCATGGCACCCAACCACCAGATATCGTAGTCATGGTATGTAGCAATGGCAAGTAGGATCTAGATGGACTTAAGCATAGTCCCTAGAAAAGGTTTCATCAGTATCCACACCTGGTTGATGACTAAAACCTTTAACAAGTCTAGCTTTGAATGTCTCAACTTTTCCATCTACACCAAGTAATCTTCTCAAGATGTACTTGCTCCTGATGGGGATTTAACCCTTCAGATATAGCAACCAAAGTCCATACTTTGTTGGTGTATATGGATTCCATCTCAGATCGCTAAGCATCCAGCCATTCTTACAGAGTCCCTACTCTTGATGGCCTGCTCGAATCTAGTTGGGTCATCATCTCATGATGCAATCCTTGCTCCCACTGTCATTGAGAAACCGAAGTATCTCTCAAGCAGGTGAGGAACCCTGCTAGATCGGCGGAGAGACTGAGGTTCGTCGGGAACTATTGAATCCTTTGGTTCTGTCAAATCAACAGCTGCAGTTTTGTATAGCTGGAACCTTTCCAGTTCTACAGAACTGACCTTGCCTCGATCTTGTCCGGATTTTGCTTTTGACATAGGCCGGACAATCCCAAATCTTAACTTACTTAAGAGATAGGCTCTTCCCATACCATATCTCATATGGAATGGTAGGCAGTGATCTGATTCGAACCTAATTCAATAGGTATGCAACTTCTCAAGCGCATAACCCCAAAAGGAAATAGGTAACTCAGTAATACTCATCATAGAGCACACCATATCTAATATTGTGCGATTGCTCCGCCCTGATACACCGTTGTGCTGTGGTGTATTCAGAGGAGTAATACGGAGAGAGAATCTCATTTTCTTTTAGAATAGTCCAGGAATGCCATGCACAAGTATTCTCCTCCCTGATCTTATCATAGGACATAATACTTATACCCGGTTATTGGTTCTCTACTTCTAACTTATATTCTGTGAATATCTCAAAAGGTTCGGACTTGTGTTTCAACAGGAACATATGTCAGAATCTTGAGAGATCATCAGAGAACGTAATGAAGTATAAAGAACCAGTCCTGGCATGTGTAGACAGGAGACCTTACATACATCATAATGTATCAGTCCCAAGAGTTTACTAACTCTTTCTCTGTTTCCAACAAACAGAGCTATGGTCATCTTATCTTTGTGACATGACTGGCAAGTTTCACAAGATGTAAATTCAAACTGATTTAAATATGCATCTAAAATGTAACTTCAGCCAGTCGGGTCGCATTGATATGACCTAGTCTACAATGCCTCAAGAATGATTCGTTCATTTCTGAACTCTTCCTCTTGTGTGTGTTCTGTATACGAGGAACTGTAGTTTGATTTAGAACGTCAATGCTTTTAGATAACGTGCCTGAACCGATCAACTTTTGATATAGGAAATGTTCAAAACATTATCCATCAATACAAAATTTTATCATTTCTTTACTAATAAAGAGACTGATATGATTTTGTATATCTGGTTCGGTATCTAATAGCATTTGTTCAGAATCAATGTATTGGTAATACAGGGTGACAGTGACCAACAGATTTGGCTGCAACACTTGCCCCGTTTTCTGTCTCATGAAACTTATCACCCGTTCTCAGTTTTTCTACCCTTTTGTAGCCCTATGTAACAGATTACATATCTGGGATCTTGATCTGGTATCAAATACCCAGGATGCAGAGGATACTGAGAAACAGTTCTTTATAATGAACACACCCGAAGGAGATGCATCTCATGCGCTTTCTTCGTTTGGGCGGCATAGGAATTCTGGTATTCCCCTATTTCCTGCTCTGTCTTATAACAATTATAAGTTGGAGCGGGACCAACGTTCCCCAGCTCAGTATAACAAGCGGGTTCGGTCAATACATCCATTTTATTATCTTGATTAAGGCGTGATATGGTCGCTACCAGGAGAGAGAGAAGAAAACACTCTGCGTGCGCTCTTGCAAGATTAGATTGGTTATGTATTTTATCTAATCAGGATGGCTCCCACTGTTTTTATCAAATCTTCCTTCAAACCCTAAAAGGAAAGACTAGCTGAGATTAATTACACTCTACAAGTTCGCCAATCTTTCAGCCAGGCCAGTGTCAGTACTTTGAGGGAGGTTCCCCGTGTTTTCGCACGGACCTAATTACAGTAAACCTCGTTTTCCCAGAGGCGTAACCCCGTTGACACCTTTCTAGACACCTACTTGAACGGCTAATTGCAAAGTGCAAAACTCTCCCAGGAGTAACAATTACTCGCAGTGGGTATCGGGATCCAACTATCACATAGAAGGTATGCAATCTCATTGCAAATTTCAACACTTGAAACTCCCGATAATGGTTTTTACCCCTAGCACTTATGACCTTAACTAAGGTCAACAAATCATAAGTACTAGTCAAGTTCTACCCGTCAGTTCATGATTAATTAGACCCACCCACATGACCCTTAACTAAGGTCAACAAAGTCACGCGACTGTCCTAACTAATCGCATCATATGCGGTGTAGGAAGACATCACTTAGCTACCGTACACTGTGCCTTGACTATGGTCAACAAACACAGCACGAATACTAAGTACTCTACTTCCTAAAATGACGGAGGGTTGCGAATGGTTTTTATGAAAACCTTTAACGCTTTGAACTTGATCTCGTTGCGGAATCAAATGTTTTTTAAATGGAATGTTTTCGAGGCTTTTCTAGTTTTGCTAAAGGGGTCACTCCCGGTGAAGGGATCGTCGCCCCTTTCCTCGTCGAATGAGGTGCGGGATATATCATATATATCACTGTGCAAAGCGGAAACTATAGAAGCGATCAAAGACAAACCGAGGGTTGTAGCATCTGCCAGTTATTGCTAAAGGAGTCACTCCTGGTGAAGGGATCTCGGTCCTTTCCTCATCGAATAAGGTGCAGGATGTTCTATAATGAACACCGCGATGCAAAGCAAGAACTGTAGCTACCTGTTTTTATTTTGAAATTCGATTCCACAACATCAATTAGGTTTATTTTCTTTCATTAATCTCATTAATGAATATCCCATCATTTAAGTCCACCTAAACATCACAGATAAATATAACGTACGCTTATGCCATCCGCATTCGCCTCGATGTCCCGTCTGCACCGTTAGGTTAGGTAACTAACGGCAGAGCGGGGCAGGGCTAGCGCGGGTGTAAAACATAAGCAACGTTTATATAATATATCATATATACTATATACTATATCTATCACAGAACATCACATGATCACATCACAGATAACGCAGCAGAAAATATCATATGAAATATTGGATATACTAGGACGTCCGTGTTTTCAATACGAGCCAGTATAAAACACGGATTCCACGGTCGTGATGAATAGCCAATCCCACACCCCTAGACCCCTACGAGAGCGGCAAGCAACCCTACCAATTCAAGGGTTAGGATACCCGGACTCGACTCCTCGAGATGGTCTCCCTCTGGACCCCAGAACCCGTTTACTTGTGCTCCCCTCCTTGGGTCTATCCTAATGCGGAAAAGTAAATAATATACATCAACGGTGACATCTTCCGCAACCTGGAAGTGCCCCAATAAAAAAATATTACATATAAGTATTTTACATGAATGAAAATGAAAAACACTCATCTCACATAAAAACCCCCGGCTATTCAAACACGACGATCCAATATAACATATCCAGCAACACATAACATCACATGTCATCAACGTAAGTAAATATGCGCATCCCAATTGTCGTTGACATATAGCAATGAAACCGGCGACATCACATATTACACTTACGGACACAGAAAAGAAAGTGTAAAACTACAACAGTTGGAATCCGCAACCACCTCAGACATCGCATGCCTGACCAAATGAATTCCTTAAACATCGCATGCCTAACAATTATAAACCCCGCATTTTAGTCTCATTATCGAAAACTCTTTTCAATATCAAGTCGGGCAATTCAATAGGATTCCCGACATTCTGATCGAATGCTCGTCGCAAACTTTAGTAGGCGGCCGCACCCCCAATGCCGTCGACGAAGTGTACCGAGGCGGAATACCGCTGCCGCGAGCACCCGAACGGATGCTTTCGGCGATGGGGTTCTCCTACAGTCACTTGGTCGGGGCTATGGGGCGAGGCTGTCTATTAAGTTTACCCGGCGAGTATCCGCGTACACTACGTGATTGCGACGGACTTTTGATCACATCAAAATCCCGTGGAAACAAATTAAATGAGACCAAACCGCTAGATTTATAACATTCATTCAGTTATCTCATAACTATTTGTGAATTCCAATTATTGTATCACATTCCGGATAAATAGAAAATGCTAAACTTTTCGATCGAACAATCGAACACCCAAGTTTTCCCGAAACAGATCAACACATGAAATAAGTTTTAAAACATTCACTTCATGCCTCAGTACCAACGGTCCAGCCGTAGAAGGGTCAAGCCAACGCCTCACATGTGGCACGCCGTACTGCCCCAAACCCGAAGGTTCAAAGGGCAGTTCAAGACGGTCACATAATCGAGTTAAGGTTTGTTGCCTTCTAGAGGGTCCATCGCGTTACTTGCACTACTTAGAACGTCTTTAAACCCCGGAAAAGTCCAACAATTGGAAATTTCCCAACAGTGGAAAACTTTGGTATTTATATCCGGTCGAACTTTTTAACATATTCTAAAATTATCCGGAAAAGCACACAGACAGAATTAGACAATCTCTGATACCAGAGCCTTAGGCGATGCGTAGACGGAATTAGAAATCCGATTGAACCGAAACCCTAATCGTATTTTTCTCTCTGGACAATTTTGAAAATCATGGTTTTTTCCAGATTAAAAATATGCAGAAAAATCAGCAGGAATATCTAAGAGTTACTGTGAAATTCGAGCTCCTGAATCCATCAAACCGCCGCGGTTCCGCCGCATAAGCATGACTTATGCGGCGGTTCCGCGGCCTTAATGTCTCCTTGTTTAATGAATTTTGCGCAGTAATTCTTAGTTTCCAGTGGTGGTTTTCCTGGGAATTTTTAATATTTATTCAAGAGTTGAATTTTCTGGGTTGTATTGGGGACTCGGTGTATCGATCGGATTGTCTAATTCTGTCTGTGTGCTTTTCCGGATAACATATTCTAAAATTATCCGGAAAAGCACACAGACAGAATTAGACAATCCGATCGATACACCGAGTCCCCAATACAACCCAGAAAATTCAACTCTTGAATAAATATTAAAAATTCCCAGGAAAACCACCACTGGAAACTAAGAATTACTGCGCAAAATTCATTAAACAAGGAGGCATTAAGGCCGCGGAACCGCCGCATAAGCCATGCTTATGCGGCAGAACCGCGGCGGTTTGATGGATTCAGGAGCTCGAATTTCACAGTAACTCTTAAATATTCCTGCTGATTTTTCTGCATATTTTTAATCTGGAAAAAACCACGATTTTCAAAATTGTCCAGAGAGCAAAATACGATTAGGGTTTCGGTTCAATCGGATTTTTAATTCCGTCTACGCATCGCCTAAGGCTCTAGCTAGGCTCTGATACCATTGTAGGGTTCCTAGGCACACTAATGAAGTCTCATAAGGCATCAAACATGGCTAATTCAAATTTTTCCTTGTGCCTACAAACCCTAATATGGATCGTTAACTAGAAAACAAGGCGATGCAATGCAAATAAAAGAATTTATCTAAGAGGAAAGGGGCTACAACCTTTGTAGATCCGGTCCACCACTTCCTAAGCTCCGCGATGATGTCCCTCCGCTGTCTAAATCGGATTCCGGACTCTAGCATCGGCTTCATCGAAGAAATGGGCGGGCTTGGTCGTCGGCTTCGATGCCGAAGATGATCTACGTCGAGGCATCACTAGATCAAGCTCCCACTTCACCAAGTCATGAAACTTGTGAAGAAAACACCCTATACTACTTGGCAAGAGGTAGAGGATGAAGAAATAGGAAGTGGATTCACTTTAGAATTGGATTTCTCACTCATTTTGGCTAGTTGCCATTAATGGTTGCAAGCTTTTTCCTTTTGTTGAAGAAGAAGAAGATGAAGAAAAAGAATATGATAAGTTGTTAAAATATAAAATAAAATGATACTTATCATATCTTTAACCTTAGTTAGGTGTAGAGAATTGACTGCGGTTAGTTTGAAGGGTTAGGGTTAAGCATGAAGACAAAATGGTCACTTAGTCAAAGTTTCATGAAGCTTCAACTACAAACAAATCAAGCCACCATTTTCTTTTCTTTTGCCAAAAAGAAATAAATAAATAAATCAATAAATAGATAAAAGAATAAGTAAATAAAATGAAACCCTAACCATTCATATAACCATGGTCAATTCTTTACACAAACCCAAGCTTGCATGTATCATCAAACATGATACAATCTTGTGCACAAAAGTATATCTCATATACAACTTGTGCATTTTAAGTGAGTAAATCCATTTAAAGTGAACCAATACTAGTTAATGCAAAGTAATATATCAAATATATAATTATACATTAAATCATTAAATCAACACTTGATTCAATGATCCGGTCATGTCGCATGTAACCGGCTAGTATCCAATGTATCGGCTTATCGAATCAATCCTTGATTCGATAACTAGGTTATATCGCATACAACCATTCGACACATTCATCACGAGAATGAAATACGGTATCACATACACGCATTATTATCGGTCCCGCACATATCTCATATGCGCTCCTATTTCGTTTCGCTTGAGCCAGGAAACCTCTGTGTAGGACTCTAAAGACTCGTCAATACGCCGGCAGCAGATGATGATCATATCAAACACCCACAAGGCGCAAGCGGTCTGCTAAACGTAACGGCCACCCGGGTATTGAGCGATCAGAAGATCGACGAGCAAGCCCGCTCACACTCCTGTGAATCCAACCAGTAACACTTACCGTACAGTCCGTTCTGTTCGTCTGATATGTCGCATATCTCGCCTAGGGGTGGTAAACGTCAGACCCCAGTAGCTCGATAATTCATGCCGACGTGAAGTCCATAACATGTGTGAATCTACTGATAACACTTACCAGTAGATCACTGCAACCCTGGCCAGGGATTTCCTGTTATGGCCAGTCGTGCATAGCGCAACATCAACCCCCAATACCGGGAGAGACGAATCCCCTCCTATCGCTCATTGCCTCCATGTGAATCGGGACTGTACCCAAAAACCACCTGTTTGCACGACTCAGTAGAGCCGTGGTAGGGTGGAAATCAAAGCACAGTGGGAGACACACAAGACTCTATGACGATCTCGGGTCAACAGACTAAGCTGTACCAGTGTCACCAGAGAACTGCCATCTGACGTGAGGTATAATACCATCTGGGAGTTCTCGGCGAGTCCGTTCAGTGTACCCAGTCTGCACTGAGCACCCGCATACCATCTCTGATGTCAAACACCAATGGATATGGGATCATCCATCGCCCATCACATGGGTCGAGAAGATATACGCTAGTCTACTCTGGAATATCGATGCCCCGTCTCGATATTCCCATGACTAGGAATAATGAAGGATGTACTCATTGACTACCCATGCCCCACTAGTATGATCTACATCATAGTCCTGGAAGTCGAGTACACATCCTAAGGGCTTTATCAACATGTAACAGAGAGACAGAAAGTATACTAGTTAAGATAAAGATCAACCAGATAGCGTACTATCATGTCGAGCTAGAAAGTCCTACCTATATATGTCCCAGCATCCACTACAATATATATCCAATGTACAGTAATGGCCTCTAGGGCATACATATAACTAACAAGGTTGCTGATAATGAGTTTGTTGAGGGGCTTGTTGTTGTGGAGGAGGCCTCTGAAAGTTGTTATTGCCTTGGAATTGTTGTTGATTTTGATTCCAGGCGAAATTTAGGTGGCTCCTTGATTGATCTCAAAACTATCTATAACCGCAATCAAGAACGGCGTCGCTTGGTAGCTAGCCGGTGAGTATGGGTCAGTCCACAGGGATGTTGTGAATTTCCTAATCACTCTTACGAGTTAATTCCGATGGGAGCCGGATTGATTTAATCTAAAAACTAAATTAATTCTAGATCTAAATCTTGTTAGGGTTAGGTCTAGGTTAAGTTTGGAATGTCTATAAATCTCACCGCTTTCTATACCCATATTAAGATCTATTAAGAGTTATGGTAATTATTCATAAAAGGGATTAGAACCATCGGGAAGATGTTTCTTCCTCTAGCTTCTTGTCCTTCCTTTATCAATCCTTACCCTAACCTCCATGGAAAACAATCACAACCGGGCCTTTATACTACGGTATCACCGCTACCTCGATGGATAGGGTGCCGTAGGGAGCGGTATGTGCATGTATGCATAGAGTCCTATGAAAATATATAACGGGCGAGAAAGGGATGAGAGATCTTCATCTCTCAAACTTTTCCCAAATCTAACCCTAACAAGCGAGGAGACTACTCACTCATTAGGGAATTGAAGAACATTTATCTAGGGCAGAGATTAAAAGATTAACTAGGGCAAGGAATTAAATTTATCTAGGGCAAGAATAGAAATTAAGAACTTCCAAATTGATGCTCTCCAAAAGAAATCTGAATTTTATTAATGAAGGGAGGCATAACTTAATACAAGGAATTGGGCTTCTATTTATAGGACCTAGAAACCCTAGGTTACAATTGACCCGCATGTCTGCATTTACCAAAATACCCCTAGGTTGACTAGTCAAAGCCGCCACCAAATTATGGTAAAATTTTGCGCTCCTAACTGCATGACCCTGCCGCGGAACCGCGGCCCGAGGCCTAGTTTGGCCGCGGTTCCGCGGCCAACAAGGAGAATTGGGCTTTGAACTTTCTGCTGTAGGCACCTGGTGTCTTGTACTTCCTGTTTCTGCAAGTCTTTTCTCATATTGTTTTCTCGTTCTCTTCCAAATCTTTCCAGTGAATAATTGCGGTAGACTTTAACCGTGTCTTCGCGATCTTGGACTTTGTGTTGCCTTGTACTGATCTTTTGTGTAGGCTTGATTAAGATCCTTCTATTTGTTGGTCAAAGTCCCTCTTTTGCATCGTCTTTTGTCTTTTTCACTGTTTCCGCTCCAAGAACCTGTAACCTGTACTATGTAGCAGACATGGGTCAAAAGCACCTGTTTATTTGTAAAATACATAAGAATGGGGAATATAATAATGCAATATTATGGTATGAACAAATACCCCCAAACTTATCTTTTGCTCGTCCTCGAGCAAACTTAGTTTTATTCTCGACAAAAACCTAAGCTCACTTTCGCAGGGAATCGCGATTGCACTGAGCTCGTGCAACAAGCCGTTAAACCTCTAGGTGTCCCTAGTAGGAGGAGTGTTGTCTCCTGAGGGTTTTCAGCGGATACTACCCACAAAATCCTATCAATTAGGCCCATTGACTTTTATTCTCCAATTAGGTTTTCTAACAAGGAATTCTACTATCGTCGACCCGTAAATTATCCACCCATATTCTTCACACTTCCTCATCATTTAACTTAAGATTATATATGTTCTGCAGACCTACTTAGCTTTCGGCATCTCTTAAGTTTTCCTTCTAGGGTTCCATCTCCACTTAGGAATTTTTATCAACTCTATTAAAGATACAAGTTCTATTCTTCATTCCTCTCTCTTATCTAAATCCAAATCACATACCCCCTACGTGTGTGTATATATCACCCCTACACTTGGAAATTCAAATCAAGCAATCATACTCCTGTCCGTTGTCCAAAGTACTTATTAATTGGTGAATTTTTAAATGAATTTTGCTTACATATCCTTCATGCGACCGTTAATACTTCTTGAGGTACCAACGACCGATTACAAAATGCGTTTGAACTTTAAAGCGTAATTCCTAGTCTTGCAACACCTAAGGCTTTTAGCAGTGACTCCCAAACCAGTTGGTCTAAGGCACTAGGTGATGAAGCACCTTCGCTAAATATTTTTTTATTAATGCAGCCTTAAGTAATCACAAAAACCAGTGTTCATTTTTTTTCTCTTTATTTACTTTTTTCTTTTATTTTCTTCGTACTAAGGACTTTAGACAAGAGCATTTCAAGGTCTCCTCTACTATTCCAAGTTTCAAGGTGCATGTTTGTACAATTTGTAGGGTATACATTTTCAAAATCTAGACTTAAGCTAGGAATTATTTTTCAAATTTATACTCTAATAAAAATATCAATACTTTTCCCTTATTTCAACTTAGCCCAAGAAGTGAACCCAAAATTTGCCTATTTCTAAATAAACTACAAAGGCATATACTTTCTACCGTTAAACTTTAAGAAAGGTTATTTTTAGGGTTTTTAATTTACTAAGTCTAAGATCTAGTTGTTCCTAGCTAGTTAACTTTTTTTTCAAACTCAAGTCAATTAGGCCAAAATTGAATACATTAATTTTTAAAAATTTTAAAATTTTCAAATTTTTATGGGTTTTAAAATAAGTATGCAAATGCAAAAATATACACATGAATGCGAAGAAAGAAGACTTACCGAGCATACCCCCAAACTTAAACTTGACAGTGTCCTCACTGTCATACTACACCAAGAGGGTCAAAATGCCGGCACTCCCCTGTTTATTTATTTATAAAAAAATTTATATTTTTTTAATGTTTTGAAATTTTTTTTTTATTTTTTATAGAAAAAAAAAAATATATATATATATATATATATATACATATATACAACAAGGTCCTCCCCAAACTAAACAAGGCCTTACACAAGCCAAAGGTTAGCACCAACCATTCAAAAATTTTATCGTGGTAATGTTAGAGTTGGTGAAAGGAGGGAGTGGAAAGAAGAGAAATGAGAAGCACACGAGACCGTATGGGAAGAAGAGTGGAATATGGTCTCGGTGGAGGAGAAGAATGACGGAAAAGAGAAAGAAGTGGAGTACGATCTTGAGGGTGTAAATCGAGTGAATAAATTAGCGCAATTTGTGATGACCGATGTGTTAAAAGCGATTGTGCTAACCTATCAACCCGTCGAAAAATGGGGTCAAATCCCTCAAGATTCGCAAGAAGGCATGGGTACGCCGAACTTGGTATTGGAGATAAAAGCATAACGGTCTCTTGTACGGTCGGAACGATAGGAAGGACGAAAGAGAGTGATTTAGGGATAGTCTCATTCTCACCGTAGTAAACTATCTCGAACTGGAAAGATTCCATCAATGGTTCGAAACGACTATAAGCAACCAAGTCTGAGGGTTCAACTAACTCATCTGAAAATTCAAAGGACTCAAACTCGGGCGGTGAGTCTGCAACATCGTCCGAAAAAGTGAAGCACTCGTAAGTGTTATCGGCTGTGAGAACCGTGTCAGGTTCAAAGGAAAAATTTTCAAGCTCAGAGTCTTCAAGCGTGATCTTGTGCGTGGTCGGAACGATGGAAAGGAGGGAGGGTGATATAACAGTTAAAGATTCAGGAGGATGAATTGGAAAATTCGACATATCAAACAAAAATGATTCAACCTCAATACTCCCCTTAATACTATCCTCATAATTCTCCTCAATATTTAGCTCAGCCATGCCATTATCATCAAAATCAAGACGCATATGAAGTTCGGGAGAAACATTTAATGACTCGGGATGATGAATTGGACATAAAATATCAATCAAATCTACGGGTTCATCATCCAAAATATTCCCGGCGTCTATATCCTCAATCAAGTGGAAATCAATTTTTTCTGACACCTCATCAAAAGCATGGATATTTATCAATTTAGGTTCTAGAGTGGAGGTGTAAAGGTCAAAAGGATTAGGTGTGGTTTCACTCGAAAGGGATTCTTCACAATCTGGCAAATCAAGCACTGCAAAGTCGCACAACTCGTTAGATGTTTTATTTTCTACCTGTGAATCATTTGGGACAATCGATGGAAAACCGGAGTTGTGGGCTTCAATTGGGTATGGGTAGGTTTGATTTGGAAATCCTCTCAAATTCGCACTCTGTCCAACCGTCTCCTCATACATTGAAAAATTTGAAGCTAGTTGGAAACTAGCTCCCGGTTCACTGGGTTGTATAAGGGCGGCTATGGACGCATCCACATTCCTAATCATTTTGTTTGTTTCTGAAATATAGGCTTCCAACGACTGTTCCAAACTAGACATGGGTTGGGAAGGAGTTTCGGTAAAAGATTCGAAATTGTTTGGATACATGAAACTCCCAAAAGGCTGTGTAGAAACAATGTCTAGTGACGGTGGGAAAGTCGGGTAGGACTGGTAGGAAGTGGATGGTTGGACAGGAGTAGGATCAATATGTGGATAAAAAGGTGAATTGACTTGTTGATCCCTATAACTGGATGTGTGGAGAGGAGTGAAAGATCGGCTACGAGATTGTGCAATGTGCTCAGCAATAGGCATCGGCTTAGGAGTTACAACAGGACTCGAAAAAGTGGTATCAACGTACGAAGGTGGTGAAGGTTGACATGGTTGACACAAAGTGGGTTGCAAAGTCGAACTGTTTCTCCTAGACGCTTCTATTTGATCTTTCAAAGAAACTTTTGGCATGGAGGGATTTTCTTTAAATCGACCGAAACAATTGACGTACGAAGCAAAGTTAGGTTCAGGATACCAAAGTTCGGCAAGAGATTTATGATGTGGGGTACCCATGATAGAAGAAAGGGGAAAAGAAAGAAGGTTGGGTGGTGCAAGGATTTATTTGCGGCAAACTTTGCAAGTTTTGTTAAAAAAAATTCCTTTTTCCTTTTCTCTTTATTTGGAAATTTCTTGCAAAAAGATTAAGGATATGCAAATCAGAAAAGATCACTTGCAATCAATTATTATTTTAAGCATAACGCAAAGAATCCTGCACAAGATTTGTTATTTGGAAGGGGAGAGATTTTTAAAGCGCACAAAATTCTGCAGGAATTTTTCAGAAAAGATATATTTAGATTTCCAGAGAAAAAACAGAGGATCTTACAGAGCAAATTTTACTGGATGTCGTAACCACTGCACTGCCTTTCCGCGGCTAAAGCTGGTTCCCACCGCGTTTCCGCGGTCAAATTGACTGCACAGTTCCGCAGAAAAAATTTGAGATGACGATTCTGCCAGAGCGCGGCGGATCCGGGGCCAGAAGCTAGGTACGGCCGCGGTTTCGCGGTTGGGTAGGTGTTCAATTCCAGAAAATTTTTGTGGCTGTTCTGTTGTTGAAAATCTCTTCTGTTCTGATATCCCGTTTTCTGTATAGCACTCTGGATTTTTTCCAGATCCGAAGTTCCTGCAAAATTCACACAAAAATACCCTTTCCAAAAATAACAGATGATATATTTTTATATTTTTGTGATTTTTCAGTTTTTATGGTTTTTTAATTTATATTAACCCGAAATTGCAAAAAGGAAATACTACGCCATCCCCGGCAACGGCGCCATTTGATTGATCTCAAAACTATCTATAACCGCAAGCAAGAACGGCGTCGCTTGGTAGCTAGCCGGTGAGTACGGGTCGGTCCACAGGGATGTTGTGAATTTCCTAATCGCGCTTACGAGTTAATTCCGATGGGAGCCGGATTGATTTAATCTAAAAACTAAATTAATTCTAAATCTAAATCTTGTTAGGGTTAGGTCTAAGTTAAGTTTGGAAAGTCTATAAATCTCACCGCTTTCTATACCCATATTAAGATATATTAGGAGTTATGGTAATTATTCGTAAAAGGGATTAGAACCATCAGGAAGATGTTTCTTCCTCTAGCTTCTTGTCCTTCCTTTATCAATCCTTACCCTAACCTCCATGGAAAACAATCACAACCGGGCCTTTATACTACGGTATCACCGCTATCTCGATGGATAGGGTGCCGTAGGGAGCGGTATGTGCATGTATCCATAGAGTCCTATGAAAATATATAACGGGCAAGAAAGGGATGAGAGATCTTCATCTCTCAAACCTTCCCCAAATCTAACTCCAACAAGCGAGGAGACTACTCACTCATTAGGGAATTGAAGAACATTTATATAGAGCAGAGATTAAAAGATTAACTAGGGCAAGGAATTAAATTTAACTAGGGCAAGAATAGAAATTAAGAACTTACAAATTGATGCTCTCCAAAAGAAATCTGAATTTTATTAATGAAGGGAGGCATAACCTAATACAAGGAATTGGGCTTCTATTTATAGGACATAGAAACCCTAGGTTACAATTGACCCGCATGTCTGCATTTACCAAAATACCCCTAGGTTGACTAGTCAAAGCCGCCACCAAATATGGTAAAATTTTGCGCTCCTAACTGCATGACCCTGCCGTGGAACCGCGGCCCGAGGCCTGGTTTGGCCGCGGTTCCGCGGCCAACAAGGAGAATTGGGCTTTGAACATTCTGCTGTAGGCACCTGGTGTCTTGTACTTCCTGTTTCTGCAAGTCTTTTCTCATATTGTTTTCTCGTTCTCTTCCAGATCTTTCCAGTGAATAATTGTGGTACTTTAACCGTGTCTTCGCGATCTTGGACCTTGTGTTGCCTTGTACTGATCTTTTGTGTAGGCTTGATTAAGATCCTTCTATTTGTTGGTCAAAGTCCCTCTTTTGCATCGTCTTTTGTCTTTTTCACTGTTTCTGCTCCAAGAACCTGTAAAGTGTACTATGTAGCAGACATGGGTCAAAAGCACCTGTTTATTTGTAAAATACATAAGAATGGGGAATATAATAATGCAATATTATGGTATGAACACTCCTCCAACCAGGATTATAAGTTGAAGAGTATGGATCATTTCTTTGTCTTTGCTGAAAGGCAGCATTGACTTGATCTTGTCCTTGAACAGGCGGGTTGTAAGGACACTCTTCGGTTAAATGGGATGGATCCGAACAACAAGCGCATATAGTGCATGGGGGTAAAGCTGGGGCAGGAGAAGGCGATGAGAATTTGCTCTCAATTGCTTCTAGTTTTTTCGTGAGTGCAGCCATTTCGGCCTTCATTGCAATCGACATATCAAGTTGATGTACACCTGCCCTAGACTGACCTGATGAAGTTGATGAAGTGGTCTTAGTGCTTTCCCACTGAAGTGTTTGTTCAGCAAGATCATCGAGAAATTGCCAAGCTTCCTCGCTCGATTTTGTAAGAAAGTGACATTGACAAATGGTTTCCAACAACTGCTTAGTTGCTGGGTTCAGTCCTTCGTATAAAGTTTGGCAAAGTTGCCATCTCTCGATACCGTGGTGAGGGCACTGAACAAGAAGGTCCTTAAATCTTTCAAAACACTTCCAAAAAGGTTTGAAAGGAAGCTGGGAAAATTGATTAATTTCGTTGCGAATTCTCGCGGTCTTGTGGTGTGGGTAAAACTTTTTAAGAAAAGCCTTAACAAACTCTTCCCAATTTTTTATGGAGTGTGATGCTGTGCTATATAGCCATTTTTCAGCTAGGTCACATAAAGTGAATGGAATGACACGTAGCCTTATAGCATCATCGGAAAGTTGGTTGGTCTTCATCATTGCGCAAATATTCTGGAATTTGTTAATGAAGATATAGGCATTTTCAGATTCCAACCCGTGAAATTTGGGCAACATATTGATGAAGTGGGGTTTAATTTCGAAATTGTCCCCATTTGGCGGCGGAAGTGAAAGACAAGTGGGAAGTGCGGTGCGGGTTGGATAGAAGAGATCCTGGAGCGCGATTCGTTGGTGCGCTTCAACAGGCGGGTGTGGTGGATTATTCGTACCCAGTTGAGGTGGAATCAGTCCCGTAGTAGGTAAGGGGTTGTTAGGATTGAATCCCGACATCTCCTTAGAAGATGATGAATTTGAAGATGAAAGTAAAGAAGTGGAGGGAATTTCGACTTCGGAGTCGAACGCGTCGTCAGTAGGCACTAATGAGACACGGACTAAACGGGCGCTAGTATCCCTAGTCCAACTGGACATACACTAACGAGGTGTAATGTAGTCAAAAAGTAAAAATAGAAGGTGGGGTTAAGAAAACGTCAATGAGAGAAAGTGGGTGCAAGTGGGGTGCAATGGATTTCTAGCGACAAAATGACAAGTTTTGTAAAAAAAAATTTGTTTTGTGGTTTTTTTTTTATAAAGATTTTATACAGAACTACGACACACTTTCAAGCAATCACAATATGCACAATCAAGCCTAGAGCTAAGGTCTCCTAAATCAACTAGACCGCTCCTAACCGATCCAAAGGACAAGTTGTGAGATATATCCCTCGAATCGCCTCTTCACCGCCAATTGTGGCCAGGTAAGCACAAGTAAAGAAAGGAGGGATCCGCTCACGAATCACCGTGAGACGGGCCTTTTAAAATTACCTTTCCTACTTGTCTAGCCTAGGCACCACAAAGTCTGGTTTAGATAAACGACCGATTGCCTACAACCTTCCTTTGTCCTATGAGCGCGGCAATCCTTACTAGCTGAGTCTAAGTATTTTTTAATTAACTCAAGGGTTGATGCAAATGCTTTCTGTGATTTTTAGGGTTCTAGGAAGGGTAATGAAATCCCCACCCAATCTGGATTGGTGTTATAGCCCCTTAAAAGTCCGTTTTTAAAAATGCAAAGCAGTAAAAACACAAAAAATCCAAAACACTTGCCAATTTTTTTTTATTGCGGCGCAAAGAACCCTGCATAAGATTGATTTATTGGAAAAGGGGAAGAAGTTTTGCGCAAAGAACCCTGCAGGAAATTTTTTCAGAGGAGATCAGAGGGCAGAAGAGAGGAAAAGAATGCTTATAGAGAAGTTTCCAGTTGCAGACGTCAGCAAAGCGTCGCGGTTCCGCGGCAGAATGCTCCCTTTAGCCGCGGTTCCGCGGTTGTTCTGTTGGATCAGGCCTCCAAAATCTTTCTGTTATCTGTTGTGGTTCTCCTCTGTATGTTCAGATCTGCTGTTTGCTGTTTTGTTCACTGGGTTGCTCCAGATCTGAATCTGTTCGTCTTTCCGTTCCTGCACAATTCACACAAAAACCCTTCAAAAAATAACAAGATGATAATTTTTTTTTTGTTTTTACGTTTTTATGATTTTTTCAATTTTTAATTAACCCGAAATTACAAAAAGAAAATAACTACCGTTATCCCCGGCAACGGCACCATTTGATTGATCTAGATTTTGTGCGTATGCGTTTTGAAATCAAAGAATTAACCGCAATCAATAACGGTGTCGCTTGGTAGCTAGCCGATTGAGTACGGGTCGGTCCACAGGGAAAACCTGTTCTTTTCTAGTTGTTCTAACGAATCAATTCCTATTTGTGGTAAGTTTTGATTTTTATAAAAACTGAAGTTAAATTTGATTTGGATTAGAACCTTGCTAGGGTTAAGATTAGGTTAGTTTGGAAAGTTAATTTTCTCACTTCTTCCTTTGCCCTAATTAAGAACGTAGGTGTTAGGGTAATAAGTAATAAAGGGAATTAGCACGACTGGGAAGAAACGTAGTTTCTTCTTTTTGGTCCTTGTCCGTCCTTTCTTAATTCTTAGCCCTAACCTCTATCTAAATCAACCACGACCAGTCTAACTAGGGAATCACCGCTATCTCGTAGGATAGGGTGCCGTAGTGAGCGGTGGGTGATTGATTTACGTAAAGTCCTAATTTATAAAGTTAAAAGGGCAATATAGCCAGGGTTCTCAAATCCAGAGATCTCATGAAACAACATCTCAATACATATAACCATAAAGTACGATGTATGCAAACATATCATATGATAGTACTGAATAATGAATGTACTTTACAATTAAGAATAATATCATAATATGGCAATTCTACTGTGTAAGTGGCATAGAAATTATTAGGAATATGTATGCCCTAGAAGCCATTATTGTATGATATAGTGGATGCTTGGACATATATATAGAGGACTTTCCTACTCGATATGATAGTATGTTATCTGGTTGCTCTTTATCTTAACATGTTCACTGGTATTATTATACTGTCTCTCTTATACATGTTGATAAAGCCCTTAGGATGCTAGCTTGACTATCAGGACTATGATGCAGATCATACTACTGGGACCTGGGTAGTCCAAAAGAACATCCTTCAATAGTTCCTAGTCGAGGGAATATCAAGACAGGGCATCGATATTCCAGAGTAGACTAGTGTGTACGTTTCTTGACCCTGTATAGGGGCGATGGTTGATCCCATAACCATTGGTGTTTGACATCAAAGATTGTACACAGGTGCTCATTAGAGAATGGGTATACCGAACAAAACTCGCCGAGAACTCCTAGATGGTACTATACCTATCGTCAGATAGCAGTTCTCTAGTGACACTAGTACAGCTTAGTCTGTAGACCTGAGATCGTCATGGAGTCTTGTGTGGTTCCTACTGTGCTTTGATTTCCTCCCTACTACGGCTCAAAGGAGTCATGCAAACAGGTGGATTTTGGGTACAGTCCCGAGTCACATGCAGGCAATGAGCGATAGAAGGGGTTTCGTCTCTTCCGGTATAGGGAGTTGATGTTGCGCTATGCTCGATTGGCTATAACAAGAAGTCCCTGGCCATGGCTATTGATGAGATTTATTGGTAAGTATTATCAGTAGTTTCTCGAACCGTTATTATCCATACATCGGCTTAACTTATCAAGTTATCGGGGTCTGACGTTTCCACCCCCAGACTCGATATGCGACATATCAGACGAAGAGACCGGACTGTACGATAAGTGTTACTTATAGGCTTCATGGGAGTTTGGAAAAGCTTGCTTGTTGATTTTCTAATCGCTCAATACCTGGGTAGCCGTTACGTCCAGCTAGTACCGCTGACGGCTTGTAGGTGACTGATGTGATCATCACATACTGTTGGCGTATTGACGAGTCTTTAGAGTCCCACATAGAAGTTTCCTAGTTCAAACAAAACGAAGTAGGACACATATGCTGATATGTGCGGGGGCCTGATTAAATACGAGTATGTGATACCGTATTCTAATCTGGCGATTATCTGATATCGATTAGGTTATATGTGATATAACAACATTATTGAATCAATTGTTGATTTGATAATGTGATATACAGATAAATGATATTAGTCGGTTATATGTGAAATAACCGGATTACTGAATCAAGTGTTGATTTAATAATATGATATATATTTATATTTGATATAATTATATATTAACTAATATTATTGCTCACTAATTATTTCTTTTCTTTATATATATATATATATATATATATATATATATATATATATAATGAAGTATGGTTTGATTTTCTATTTTTAGAAAATAGAAATGATGAGGTGGAAAATGGGAGATATTTGAGGAATGGGTAAGCATGGGTTTTTTCATTTGTTTATTTATCTTGACTCACTATTCAAGCATGGTTGCAATTTATTCCATGCTTGAATAAGTGAGGTCAATAGAGAGCCATTCATGCTAGCTCATTTGGCTTAGTTCATTTTCTTGAGTTGAGCTCATTTTTTCTCTCTAGCTTTTTCCATCTTCATCCTCACCTCCTACATGCTCAATCTCTCACATGAGTTATGAAACCTTGAGATTGTGAGAACCCTAGTGAGCAAAAAAAACCTTTACTTCACCATCCTACACTTGATTAGCACTTAGGTGTAGTGTGTTTCCTTCACTAAAGAGTTTAGTGAAGAGGTAGCTTGGATTAGAGGAGTTTCGGATGGTTCATCATCAGCACGAAGATCGCAAATGAAGCTCGATCCAACTTCAAGTAGAGTCGCGTGGGCTACTACACGGAGCTTTTGAAGAGAAGGACATGGTCTACAAAGGTTGTTGCCTCCTTCTCTTAGCTTAGTTTGCTTTTATATCATCCTAATAACCCTAATAATCTAGTTAGATCTAGGTAAGTGTTCCTTAGAACCATGAAATTTTTGAAAATGGCATGCTTCATGCCGGTTTGGACCTAGTCGCGGTGCGACGAAACACTTTCATGGTATCAGACCCAAGCTACAAGATTACGGAAGTCTTTACGACGTTTAAGTGTTCGATCGATTTTCAAAGCCCGTATTTTATCAAGTTTCTATCGATTTTTTAAAAGTTGAAATTTTTCAGATTAAAAATATGCAGAAAATCATGCAAGGAATTTAGTGGAGCCCCAAGAAATTTGAGAAGCCAATTCCATTAAAGGGTCGCAGAACCGCTGCCAAACCCCTAGTTTGGCCGCGGTTCCGCCGCAACTTTGTGGCTTTATGGCATCAATTTTATTGTGCTGCTCCATTATCATATTTGGCACTTTCTGGATGTTTTTAATGAGACTCAAGTTGTTGAGGTCTCTGTGATTTGTGGGTGTTTGATGAATCGATTGAAATGTTTAGCGTCGTATAGATTATAATGATATGTGATACAATTTTTAGAATCCAAAATAATTAGTTTTGAGAAAACTATTTAATGTTTTGTAAATCTATCCATTTAGTCTCATTTTATCGGTTGCCACGGAGTTTTGGTTCGGATCAAAACTCCATCGTAATCTCGTATTGTACGCGAACACTCGCCGGGTAACTCTAGTAGACAGCCACGCCCCATAGCCCTGACCAAGTGACTGTAGGAGAACCCCGTTGCCAAAAGCATCCACTCAGGTGCTCGCAGCCACAGTGTTCCGCCTAAGTTCACTTGGTCGACGGCATCATGGGTGCAACCATCTACTAAAATTCCCGACAAGCATTCGATCCGGTAGTCAAGAATCTTGTTGAATTACCCGACTAAGTTATTGAAAAGAGTTTTCAATATGAGACTAAAATGCAAGGTATATTAGTTAGGCATGAAATTCAGAATATGAGATATTCTGGGTTTATGATTTCTAAGGTATTTGCGGATTCTAAATATTGTAGTTCTTCATTTCTTTTCTGCGACCGTAAGTATAATATGTGGGGTATCTCCGATCTCGTTGCTATATGTCGACGGACTTTAGGATACGCATATTTACTTATGTTGATGACATGTGATATTATGTGCTGCTGTGATATGTTATATTGGATTGTCATGATTGAATAGCCGGGGGTTTTTACATGAGATGGGAGTATTTTATTTTCATTCATGTAAAAATGTATGTAATATTCTTTTATTGGGACACTTTCGGGTTGAGGATGATGTCAACATTGATGTATATTATTTACTTTTCCGCATTAGGATAGACCCAAGGCGGGGAGCACAAGTAACCGGGTTCTAGAGTCCAGTGGGAGACCATCTCGAGGAGTCGAGACCGAGTCTCCTAACTCTAGAATTGGCAGGGTAGCTTGCTGCTCTCGTAAGGGTCTAGGGATGTGGGTTTGGCTATTCATCACGACCGTGGAATCAGTATTTTTCATTATTGGCTAAAATTTAAAACACGGACCTTCTAGTATATCCAATATTTCATATGTTTAATTCTGCTGCTGAGTTCTGTGATGTGTTCATATAACTGCGTGAGACGAATGCTATATTATATATATGATATATAATAAACGTTGCTTATGTTTTGCACCCGCGCTAGTCCGGCCCCCACTCTGCCGTTAGTTAAGTAATCTAACAGTGCATACGGGGCCCCGTGGCGAATGCGAATGGCATAAGCGTACGTTCTATTTTCGTTTCTTTTCTGTGATGTTTAGGAAACATAAAATGATGGGATATCATTAATTAGATTAATGAAAAGATAAGAAACCTAAAGATGTTGTAGAATCAAAACTTTTCAAAAAGGTAGCTCTAGTTCTTGCTTTGTATAGTGGTATTCTTTAATGAATATCCAGCACCTCATTTGATGAACAAAGAGCCGAGATTGCTTCACCGGGAATGACCTCTTTGGCAAAACTAGAAAATGCTACAACCCACTCAGTTTATCTTGACAGCTTCTCTAGTTCTTACTTTGCATAGTGGTATTCCTTGATGAATATCCAGCCCTCATTCGATGAGGAAAGAGCATAGATACCTTCATCGGGAGTGACCTCTTTAGCAAAAGCTAGGAAATGCTACTCGATTTATTTTTGAAAAACTACTCGATTTAAAAGCGGAGCTTAAAATACTCCTTTTCAAGTCACTTGATTCTACAACGATATCAAGTTCATTATGCTAAAGGTTTTCTTAAAAACCAGCGTAGACCTCCATCATTTCACATAAGTGATATTTAGTATTTGTATTGCGTTTGTTGACCTTATCAAGATGTAGTGTGCGGTAGCTGATTAGTGCTTATCTACCACATGTGATGCGATTGGATTAGGGTAGTCGTACGGCCTTGTTAACCTTGTCAAGGGTCGTATGGGTGGGTTTAATTCAATCACGAAATGAACGGGTTGAACTTGACTTGCGGTTTATGGTTTGTTGAACTTGTCAAGGTCATAAATCGCATGGGGTAAAACAGATATTGGGAATTTCAAGTGTTGAAATTTGCAATGAGATTGCATACCTTCTATATGATAGTTTGATCCCGATACCCACTACGAGTAAGAGTTACTCCTGGGAGAGTTTTCCACTTTACAATTAGCTGATCAAGTAGGTGTTTAAGAAAGGCGTTAACGGGGTTATGCCCCTGCGGAAACGAGGTTATTTAATTAGTTCCATTCGAAAGCATGGAGAGACTCCCTCGGAGTACCAATACCTGCCTAGCTGAAAGATTGGAGAACTTGTAGAGTGTAATTAATCCCGGCTAATCTTATCTTTTAGGATTTGAAGAAAGATTTGATAAAAACAGCGGGAGCCATCCTGATTAGATAAGATAATAACCAATCTAATCTTGCAAGAGCGCACGCTAAACTGTTTCCTTCTCTCTCTCTCCAGGTGGCGACCAATGACACGCCTTAATCAAGATAATAATATGTATGTATTGACCGAACCCGCCTTTTACACTGGGCTGGGAAACGTTGGTCCCACTCTATCTTATGACTGTTATAAGTCTGAGGAAGAAATAGTAGAATATCAGGATTCCCACGCAACCCGAACGAAGAAAGAGCATGTTGATGCATCTTCTTCGGGTGTGTTCGTTACCGAGAACTATTTCTCAGTTAGTTCTACGTCCTGGGTATTAGATACCATATCGGGTCCCATGTATGTAATTTGTTACATGGGCTTAAGAAAGCTAGAGAACTGGGAAAGGGTGATATGTCCCTAAAAGTAAGGAATGGAGCAATTGTTGCGGCCAAAGCAGTTGGCGAATATCACTTTGTATTACCAACTAGTAATACATTGATTTTGAACGACTGTTATTACGTACCAAAAATGATGTGTAATATTATATCAGTTCTTTGCTAACTAAAGAAGGATATAATTTCACATTAGAGGATAATATTATGAACATTTTTCCTAAATCAAGTGTTGATTGAGTGTGGTACGTTGTATAACGATATATACGTTCTAAATCAAAACACAATTCTAAACTTACAGAATACACACAAGAGGAAGAGTTTAGAAATGAATGAAGCCTTCTTTTGGTATTGTAGACTAGGTCGTATCAATGCGACACGACTAGCTAAGTTGCATAAAGATAGATTTTTGAATCGTTTCGAATTTACATCTTATGAAACTTGACAGTCATGTCTCAAAGGCAAGATGACTAAAACTATGTTTATTGGTCTTGGAGAAAGAGCTACTGAACTCTTGGGGATAATACATAGTGATGTATGTGGTCTTATGTCTACACATGCCAGGAATGGTTCTTCGTACTTTATTATATTCACCGATGATCTCGCAAGATTCGGACATGTGTTCCTATTGTAACATAAGTATGAAGTTTTTAAGAAATTCAAGGAATATAAGTGCGAAGTTGAGAACCAAATGGGTAAAAGCATTAAAATCCTTCGATCTGATCGAGGAGGAGAATATAGAGTTCCTGGATTATTTAAAAGAGAATGGGATTCTCTCTCAGCTTATTCCTCCGTATACACCACAGCACAACGACGTATCGGAGCGGAGGAATCGCACCCTATTAGATATGGTGCACTCTATGATGAGTACTGCGGAGTTACCTATTTCTTTATAGGTTTATGTGCTTGAGACAGCCGCATACCTATTGAATCAAGTTCCATCAAAATCAGTGCCTAAAACACCATATGAGATATGGAGTGGAAAGAGACCATATCTTAAACGAGTTAAGATATAGGGTTGTCCGGCCTATGTTAAAAAGAAAAATCCGGACAAGACCGAGGCAAGGTCAGTTCATGTATGTTTGTAGGATATCCAAAGAATTCACATGGTTATCTCTTCTACCATAGTGAGGAACAAAAGGTGTTTGTTGTTCAACATGTCACCTTTTTAGACAAGGAATTTCTTGTAAAAGTAATGAGGTAGAACTGGAAGAAGTTCCAGCTGAATAAACTACAACTGACAATTTGATAGAACCGGAGGATCCAATAGTACCTAACGAACCCCGACCACTCCGCAGATCTAGTAGGGTTCCTCATCCATCTGAGAGATACTACGGTTTTCTCGTAAACGGTGGGAGCGAGGATTGCATCATGGAAGATGATGACCCAACTAGTTTCGAACAGGCCAGCACAAGTGAAGACTCTGTGAAATGGCTGGATGCTATGCGATCTGAGATGGAATCCATGTACACTAACAAAGTATGGACTTTGGAAGTTGCTCCTGAAGGGGTAAAACCCATCGGGAGCAAGTGGATCTTTAAGAAGAAATTCGGTGTAGATGGAAAAGTTGAGACTTTCAAAACTAGACTTGTAGCAAAAGGTTTTCGTTAACGACCGGGTGTCGATTATGATGAGACCTTTTCTCCTGTTTTCATTCTTAAGTCCATAAGGATCCTACTTGTCATTGCTGTATACCATGACTATGAAATCTGGCAGATGGACGTCAAGACCGCTTTTTTAAATGATGATTTAGAAGAGAGCGTATACATGACACAGCCAGAGGACTTCGTAGACAGTGGGAGCAGAGGAAGCGTGTGCAAGCTGCTTAAATCAATCTATGGATTAAAACAGGTATCATGGAGCTGGAACATCTGTTTCGATGAAGCTATCAAAGAGTTTGACTTCATCAAAAACGTAGATGGACCTTTTATATACAAGAAGGTTGTAGAGAGTAAGGTTGTCTTCCTCATATTGTACGTGGATGACATACTCTTGATAGGAAACGATGTTCCTATGCTACACTCGGTCAAGCTCTTCTTATCACATAAGTTCTCCATGAAAGATCTAGGTGATGCCTCCTAGATCCTGAAGATTAAGATCTATAGAGATAGATCTAAAAGGGTATTGAGATTGTCCCAATCCAGGTACATAGACACCATACTAAAGAGATTTAGTATGGAAGATTCAAAGCGTGGTAATTTACCTGCTTGCTTAGGAATCACTCTCTCCAAAGAGATGTCTCTTAAGACTGATTTGGAGAGAGCTCGCATGCAAGGGATACCCTATGCTTCGGTAGTCAGGTCAATCATGTATGCGATGTTATGTATCAGACCAGATGTAGCTTACTCACTAGGAGTAGTGAGTAGGTATTAATCAGATCCTAGAAAAAAGCACTGGACAGCTGTGAAGAACATTCTTAAGTATTTGAGAATGACAAAAGAAATGTTCTTGGTGTATGGTAACGATGAACTCCAAGTGGAGTCCTTTATCGATTCGACCTTCCAGAGTGATAAGGATGACAGTAAATCGGTCTCGGGTTTTGTCTTTACCCTCAATGGAGGGGCGGTATGTTGGAAGAGTTCCAAGCAAGATAACGTAGCAGACTCGACGATGGAGGCTGAATACATCGCTGCCAACGATGCTACCAAGGAGGCCGTCTGGATGAAAAAGTTCATTACTGAACTTGGTGTGGTTCTATCCATTGAGTATCCAATACCTATGTATTGTGATAACAATGGAGCTGTGGATTTGGCCAAGGAACCCCGGTCCTCTCAAAGATCCAGACATATTCTTAGGCGGTATTACCTGATCAGGGAGATAGTAGATCGCCGGAAGATCGAGGTCAGAAGAGTTAACACGATGAATAACACAGCGGATCCACTTACGAAGGCCCTCCCCCAGACATAATTTGAGAGACTTTTTAGAATGTTGGGTATGAAATACTACAACAAATGGCCTTAGTGTAAGTGGGAAATTGTTAGGAATATGTATGCCCAAGAGGCCATTATTGTATGATATAATGGATGCTTGGACATATATATAGAGGACTTTATTGTTCGACATAATAGTATGCTATCTGGTTGCTCTTTATCTTAACATGTTCACTGGTATTATTATAATGTCTCTCTTATACATATTGATAAAGCCCTTAGGATGCTAGCTTGACTACCAGGACTATGATGCAGATCATACTACCGGGACCTGTGTAGTCCACAAGCACATCCTTCAATAGTTCTTAGTCGAGAGAATATCGAGACAGGGCATCGATATTCCAGAGTAGACTAGTGTGTACGTTTCTTGACCCTGTATGTGGGCGATGGTTGATCCCATAACCACCGATGTTTGACATCAAAGATTGTACACATGTTCTCAATAGAGAATGGGTACACCGAACAGGACTCGCCGAGAACTCCTAGATGGTACTATATCTATCGTCAGATAGCAGTTCTCTGGTGACACTGGTACAGGTTAGTATGTAGACCCAAGATCGTCATAGAGTCTTGTGTGGCTCCCACTGTACTTTGATTTCCTCCCAACCACGGCTAAAAGGAGTCATGCAAACAGGTGGATTTTGGGTACAGTCCCGAGTCACATGGAGTCAATGAGCGATAGGAGAGGATTCGTCTCTCCCGGTATAGGGAGTTGATGTTGCGCTATGCTCGATTGGCTATAACAGAAACTCCCTGGCCAGGGCTGTTGATGAGATTTACTGGTAAGTGTTATCAGTAGTTTCTCGAACCGTTATGAGCTATACATCGGCATGACTTATCAAGTTATTGGGGTATGACGTTTCTACCCCCAGACTCGATATGCGACATATCAGACGAAGAGACCGAACTATACGGTAAGTGTTACTTATATGCTTCATGGGAGTTTGGACAAGCTTGCTTGTTGATCTTCTAATCACTCAATACCTGGATAGCCGTTACGTCCAGCTAGTACCGCTGACGGCTTGTGGGTGACTGATGTGATCATTGTTAGTGTATATGCCCTAGAGGCCATTACTGTATCATACTAGTATGTATATTACTTGATGGAAGCTTGGGATATTCACAGTTGTACAGGCAATCTTGCTCAATATAGTAGTATGCTACTTGGTTTGTCTCTGCTTTAATGTGTACTTGTGTGTTTATTTATTATATCACCTATACGCATTAGTAGAGCCCTTTGGATCTTTACTTGATTACCGGCGTTGTGATGGCGATCACACTCGTGGGGGCTGGGTAATCTACAAGCACATCCTTATACACGTCCCTAGTCGTGGGAGTATCGAGATAGGGCATCGATGCTCCGGAGTAGACTAGCGTGTGCGCTTCTCATCCCAGCACGGGAGACGGTCTGTCCCACAGCCGTCGGTACGTCGTACTTGAGATAGTATGCGGGTGCTCGTTAGGTTACGAGTACACTGGACAGGACTCGTCGGGAACTGATGGTTGGTATTATACCTATCGTCAGTTATCAGTTCCCAGGTGACATGAGTACAGCTTAGTCCGCTGACTTGACACTGTCACTTCGCCTCGAGTGTGTTCCCACTGTTCTTTGATTACTACCCTACCACGGCTCTACTGAGTCGTGCAAACAGGTAGTAGTTGGGAGCAGTCCCGAAGCACTTGGAGGCAGTGACGGTTAGACAGGATTCGTCTCTCCCGGTATTGGGGGTTGACATCGCGCTGTGTCTAGGAGAGCCATTACACAAGTAGTCCTTGGCCAGGGCAAGCGAGATATACTGGTAGGTTTCCAGTGTTATCTCAGGGTGTTCTGGGCTTCACTCCGACACGACTTGTACCGCTATTAGGGGTCTGACGCTTGCCGCCCCCCTAGGCCCGACATGCGATGTATCAGACGAACAGACCGGACTGTACGGAGATTGTCACATACAGACTCAGTAGGAGTTCGGATGGGTTTACCTCATCGGCCTTCTTATCGACATCTACCTGGGGACCGTTACGTACAGCTAGTGCCGCTTGCGGTCTGTAGTTAAACCCACTGCCAGCGTAGTGTCGAGTCTTTAGAGTCCCACACAGAGAGTTTCCCTGCACTGAGCGAAACGTGTAGAGGCCGTATGGTTTTACGGCAGGGCTGCGATCACTTACGTACACTTGTGTGCGTATGGTGTTCGGGCAGGCAGTACTAGTGGGCTTTGGTTTAAGCCGGATCCTAGTATTGCACGGATGGATTTGTTTTGTCTTCTGCGCATCCGCATTTTGCGGAATGCGGATGCAGGTGTGTATGCACAGTTTTCCGGAGTGATGAAGGAGGAGGTGCCTCATTAGGGTTTTGACAGTTGATTCGGTCAAAACCATTTTGAGGCGGACTCATTAGGGTTTTGACAGTTCGTTTGGTCAAAACCATTATGAGCCGGGGACATTATTTACTAATCCTTTCATTGATAATTTTGTTATGGCTAATTACATTGACCATTTGACCATCTTGACTTTGTTGACCATTTGACCAAAGTTGACTAGGATCTTCTTGAAAGATCTAAAGTATTCTTTGGTTTTCTTTTTCTTTTGTTATGATAATGGTCATGTCATTTGTAGCCATCACCTTTATCTTGATGTGATTAGTAATGATAATGTTTTGGTATTATTGCAACCATGGTTGGGTTTTCTCTTGGTTAGATTTTTCATTTTGCTCACTCTCATTCTCTCTCTTGAAATGAGAAGCTCCATGGTTGCTAGCTAGCTCCTCCTTCTTCCTCCTCTTGATTTATCTTTTGATCTCATGTGTTGAGAGATAAAGATCCCACAAAGACAAAACCATTCATCTACCACTTCTACACAACCTAGGGCTTCTAGATTAGCAATCTCCTTGCCCTAGTTACCTCGGCTCGAGGTGGAGCTCGGTGTACATCTCTCGGGTGGATCGTCTTCGACTCAAGGAGGCCGCGGAGGTGACCAAAGTCCGGATCAACCATTGAGCAAGCAAAGAGAAGAACAACAAGAAGAGAAGAACAACAAGAAGAGAAGGAGTTCAAGTTGAGGTATAACCCCTAACCGAGTAGATAACATCTCTTGTTAGGATGCTAGTGTATTTTTTAGCAAAGATCCGGCTTTTACGGTCCATGTTACCAAGTCCAGAAAAATTTTTGTTTTACCGTTTTCGCAACCCCGAAAGTACCGGGAGAGGTAACGTGGACCTAACAATCATCACCAACTACTAGCGTATTGACGAGTCTTTAGAGTCCCACATAGAAGATGTAAGTCCACGTTGCCCACCCCGGTACTTGCGGGGAGGCGGAAAACAGAATAAAAATCGAATTTTTATGAGCTTAGGCAACATGGACTTGACTATGAAGGATCTTTGCTAAACAAAAACAAGCTAAAGCTAACTAGAAACTAGTTAAGTGCTAGAAAGGTTATACCTTGGGCTTTATGTCCTTCTCTCCTTGCTCCTTGGAGTGGTGGAAGGAGGTCACCTTAGTCGTCTTCTCACGTCGAAAAAAGATCCACCCGAAAGCCTCGACCTTTGGCTTCAACTCCAAGCTAGAAGTAACTAGGGTGCAAGAAGTGCTAATCCTTGAACCCTAGATGAGAGTAGAGATTATCAAGAGAGGGTTTTTCTCAAGCTCAAGTGTTTCTCAACACATGAGAGGGGAGAGCTTGAGGGAGAGGAAGAACAAGAGAGAGAATGTGAATAATAGAATGAGAGAATAATATGAAGTATTCTCTCATATATGTGAATTATTGTAATTAGATAATTAGTGAGATAATTGTCATGGCTAAATCAAGACATGACCATTATCATTTCATTTTTAATGCAAATTGCAAGGATCAAAGAGCATCTTCCAAATGAAATGATGATGGTCAAAGTGTCAACCAAGGTCAACAAGTCAAGAAGGTCAAATGGTCAACAACCATAACCATGCACAATTATTAAACTAATATCAATTAACAATAATACACACATAAGCATTAGGGTTAATAAAATGACAATAGTCATTAACCCTAATCAAAGTCCTCTCCCTCTGTCTCAAGCAACTGTGCATACGCACCTGTATTCGTGATCCGAGGAACACGAATACAATGAGAAAAACCAATCCTAAATCATATACTAGGATCCGGCTTAAACCAAAGCCCGCTAGTATAAGCTGTCCGGACAGCAAACGTGCATAAGTGCGCGGATGTGAACGACCCCTCGTAAAACCATGCGACCTCTACTCATTTTTCCTGAAGACGAATAGCTCTCTGTGTGGGACTCTAAAGACTCAACACTACGCTGGCAGTGGGTTTAACCACAGACCGCAAGCGGCACTAGCTGTACGTAACGGTCCCCAGGTAGATGTCGATAAAAAGACTGACGAGGTGAACCCCATCTGAACTCCTACTGAGCCTGTATGTGACAATCTCCGTATAGTCCGGTCTGTTCGTCTGATACATCGCATGGCGGGCCTAGGGGGCGGTGAACGTCAGTCCCCTAATAGCGGTACAAGTCGTGTCGGAGTGTAGCCCAGAACACCCTGAGATAACACTGGAAACCTACCAGTATATCTCGCTTGCCCTGGCCAGGGACTACTCGTGTAATGGCTCTCCTGGACACAGCGCGATGTCAACCCCCAATACTGGGAGAGACGAATCCTGTCTAACCGTCACTGCCTCCAAGTGCTTCGGGACTGCACCCAAAAACTACCTGTTTGCACGACTCCTTTGAGCCGTGGTAGGGTAGCAATCAAAGTGCAGTGGGAACACACTCGAGGCGAAGTGACAGTGTCAAGTCAGCAGACTAAGCTGTACTCATGTCACCTGGGAACTGATAACTGACGATAGGTATAATACCAACCAACAGTTCCCGACGAGTCCTGTCCAGTGTACTCGTAACCTAACGAGCACCCGCATACTATCTCAAGTACGATGTACTGACGGCTGTGGGACAGACCGTCTCCCACGCTGGGATGAGAAGCGCATACGCTAGTCTACTCCGGAGTATCGATGCCCTGTCTCGATAGTCCAATGACTAGGGACCTGTATAAGGATGTGCTTATAGATCACCCAGCTCCCACGAGTGTGAGCGCCATCACAACGCTGGTAATCAAGCAAAGATCCTAAGGGCTCTACTAATATGTATATCAGCGATATGCTAAAAGAAACACATGCACATATTAAAGCAGAGACAAACCAAGTAGCATACTACCATTTCGAGCAAGATTGTATATACAACTGTGAATATCCCAAGCTTCCATCAAGTAATATACAAACTAGTATGATACAGTAATGGCCTCTAGGGCATATACACTAACAGAAGATTCCTAGTTCAAACGAAACGAAGTAGGGCACATATACTGATATGTGCGGGGGCCTGATTAAATATGAGTATGTGATATCGTATTTTAATCTAGCGGTTATCTGATATCGATTAGGTTATATGTGATATAACCGGATTATTGAATCAAGTGTTGATTTGATAATGTGATATACAAATAAATGATATTAGTCGGTTATATGTGATATAACCGGATTATTGAATCAAGTGTTGATTTAATAATATGATATATATTTATATTTGATATAATTATATATTAACTAATATTATTGCTCACTAATTATTTTCTTTTCTTTATATATATATATATATATATATATATATATATATATAAGCATGGTTTGATTTTCTATTTTAAGAAAATAGAAATGATGAGGTGGAAAATGGGAGATATTTGAGGAATGGGTAAGCATGGGTTTTTTCATTTGTTTATTTATCTTGACTCACTATTCAAACATGGTTGCAATTTATTATTGCAATTGATTCTATGCATGAATAAGTGAGGTCAAGAGAGAGCCATTCATGCTAGCTCATTTGCCTTAGTTCATTTTCTTGAGTTGGGCTCATTTTTGCTCTCTAGCTTTTTCCATCTTCATCCTCATCTCCTCCAAGATCAATCTCTCACATGAGTTATGAAATCTTGAGCTTGTGAGAACCCTAGTGAGCAAACAAAACCCCTACTTCACCATCCTACACTTGATTAGCAATTAGGTGTAGTGTGTTTTCTTTACTAAAGAGTTTAGTGAAGAGGTAGCTTGGATTAGAAGAGCTTCGGGTGGATCATCTTCGGCACGAAGATCACAAAGGAAACTTGATCCAACTTCAAGTGGAGCTTAGTGGAGTCGCGTGGACTACTACATGGAGCTTTTGAAGAGAAGGACACAGTCTACAAAGGTTGTTGCATCCTTCTCTTAGCTTAGTTTGCTTTTATATCATCCTGGTAACTATAATCATCTAGTTAGATCTAGGTAAGTGTTCCTTAGCACTATGAAATTTTTGAAAATGGCATGCTTGATACAGGTTTAGACCTTTTCGCGGTGCTAGGAAACACTTTCAGCAATTACCGATAATGAGTGTGTGAGCCGGCAAATCTGTGTAAATGTAACTGTGCATTATCGGAAATAGATCAGGTGTACTAGCAGATGATGTCAATAAGCGGTAAATACCGGGAACATAACACCTATATCATGAGGGATAAATCAACATAAATAAGAACGATAATAAAGTATACAACTACACATGAACCATACAGCCAATTTAAAAGATTCGAATCATAGTTTTGAAAGTGAGGGCTACGGTGTTTTTGAGGAAAACACACCATTTGAAAATCTGTAGCATCTCTTGAAGTTTCCATTAAAAAGTGCATACGATTCTTCGGTTTTTGAAATAAGTATGGTTCGGGTGACATCTTAACGTCGGCGATCCAGCCTCATAGTATCCGATATGGCAATATTCTTGATCATCATCCTCAATTCACGAGCTTGGATCAATCATCCGGTATAACTCCTCACGTACGGTAATCCATCGTACTGGGTCATCAAACAGAATAGGAATTATATCGCCCTATTCATCAACAAAGGTACGAATCTAAAGTCTCATACAGCAAATCATCTTTGATTCTCATCCATATATATATATATCATCAATCTCATGTCATCACTATATTGATCTCATTATATATCTTGGCACATGTAATTGTGCATCTATACCGCCTCACATCCTCATATCAAGCATATCCGCTCATATCATCTTAGATCATCATATTAATATCTCAGTTCTCGTCATCTTGTATTAATCATATCATCTCCTACTAACTCTTTGATCATATCCGTAGGTTCCTAGTATAGGTTTTTCCGACTATATTTTATATATCGGTTTTCATTTTATAATTGCGAGGGTGCTATACGCCATCCACCCGACTTCCCCCGTAGATATAAATCTACTCACCTGCTAAACTTCTTACTTAGCAGAAGTCGATGTGCTTCATCCTCTCGGAAGACCACACGAAAGTACCTACAATAAAAACACATCGTAATGCTATTAAAACCAAGTCTGAAAAACCGATACGGCATGCAAAGTGCTCATAGGTTAGAACCTATAGCCTACGTATGCAAAAACAACCAAATAACCCTCGTCCTTGACGTACAAACGTCCAAAGACGAAATCCAAATTCAAATACCAAAACCAAGTTTCAGAAATCGGAAAACACAAAATCAGCAACATAGGAAATCTCTCCCAGATTTTACTCTAGGTCAAACTAGGATATTCTGCATATAGGGTAGGTCAAGATATCACATAAGGGGGCCATGGTATAAAAATCCCACAAATCCACCATGACCAGGCCGCAATTTGCGGCCTAGGAGAATTTATTTGCGGCCTGGGAACAGAGTTGGGGTCTCGGGTCTCTGGGGAACATTCTGGTAACCTGACTGTGATGGGATCTTAATTTATGTGTCTCTCGGGTCAATCCAGATTCTATTATATCATCACAAACCATCAAAAACCCGATGTCGGAAAATTCTAATTTCGTGGTTTGGGTTCTAGTCTCTGGTCTTGGCTAGAAAATCATCACTAAAGTCTTGTAAACACTAACTAAACCTCAATTGCATCTTTGTTAGTCTATTCATCCACTAAACATCAACTTAGAAATTTCTAAGATTATAAATCTCACTAAAACGAACTCTAAACTACACTCGAAAATAAGGAAACTAATTACAAGATGGAAGATGAAAGTTATACCTCTTGGAAGCAACTCAAGAAAAACCCTAAATGCTCCAAGTGCCCAAAATCCAAAATTGAGCTCACTAGATGGTGTAGGATGAGCTTGTGGTCATTTTTAAAGAAGGTGAGGTGAGGTTTTGGTAAGGTTTCATGGAGGTAGAGGAGGTGCATGAAGGAGATGAAGAAAGATGAAGATAGAAGAGTTGAAGAAATAATGTGATGAAGGAAAGGAAATGAAGAAAAGTCAAGGGGGTAGCATGCCATCCTCTCATCTCCTTCTCGCATGGCATGCCCATGCCTCATCATTGTGTCCCCCCCCCCTCTCCCCTCAATTATCTTCTCTTTTCTTTTTCCCCTCACTCAAATAAAACCAAACATATAACATAAATGCAAATGAACAAACATGCAACAAAATACAACATGTCATGGTGCACTAGCCATGATTATTTAAAAAGACGGATCTGGCCTAATCGTGATTAGTAGTGCACTAATCAAGTTTAATTTAAACTTGCGTATAATAATTGCATAATTATTTATAAAATGGCCAAATCCAAATAAATACCTTTTTAATAATTAATACATATTAATTTCCAAATATTTTCTAAATATTGGTATATACTTATACCATTTTACGAAAATCCCAATTCGCGACTCGAATAGTTTTCGTGAAATATATTATTTTATTATTTAAATTCTTAAAATAATATTTTATATTTCTGAAATGTTACAATCTTCCCTCCGTAAATAAATTCGGTCCCCAAATTTAAATTTAACCTCTAAATACTAAAATATTTCAATAATTAGTTCAAATCAACGGGGCTCCGAAATCACGGAATACTCAAGAAATACCACAGCGCATCAAGTGCGCATAAAAACGAATGCGAAACTCAAAATCAAACTCCGTCAAGCGTCACGCAATCACTGGAGTTATAATAGAAATACAAATTTTGAAATCCACTACTGAAATCCAATATACTATAGTCAAAATCATAATACGTATACAGTACGCATCCTTGTAAAATCCTCTAAAAACTGAATACAACACATGCAAAATCTTTTCCGAATCGCCGTGTGATGCGTAAATCACGGCACAAGTGGCGGACGCTCATTTGTAAAGTAGTAAATATACGTTCATATATATTTTGCTCAAATATACGTTCCGCTTTTTGAAAGTTCGTGTCACTCACGAACACGTAGGAAATAGCGAGACTATAGCTTCTTTTGAAAACCTCTTGATAAAATTGTATGCTTGCAAAAGTACTCAGGTACAGTCTTCAGATCAGTCCTGCTCGGCTACTATATAATATAGTAGCAATCATGAAAAACTACAATACTCATGAGTAAAATCAGCCTCAAAAAGCGTATCCAACATCACGTGCGTCTGGTGTGCACGGAAATCAAAGCCAAATACCAGTGTCACAAATGTGCACAAAAGCAAAACTAAGTGCAACGTGTGTGCACGAAAGCATCTGTCAAGTGCAACGGGTGTGCACGACAACAACATCAAGTGCATCTAGACTGTACGAAAATCTCTATCCAGTGCACTAATATGCATGAATAAAAACCTCAATCTAGTGCATCTGGTGTGCACAAAATCTCATCCCATGCGCCCAATGTGCACGAAAATCTAAATCAAGTGCGTCAGGTCCGCACAAAACATCTAGTGCAATAAATATACGAAAATATAAATCTGGTGCAACAAATGCACGAAAACAAATATCAGGTGCGCTAGGTGCCCGACTACTCGTCAATGTACCAAAAGCGCACAAAAACAACACCGAGCATGCCAAGCTGTATAAAATCATAAATGCGTGCAACCGTGTACACAAAACACGTATCAATGCACTGCAAACACATGTGAGCTATACCGAGTGCAAAAATCAAGTCAAGTGTAATAGATATGCACAAACCATGAACCAATTTAACGGTGTATAAAACATAAATCAAGTGCAATGACTGTGCACAAATGAAAATATCTAGCAGGTGCAGCCATAGTGCACGAAAACAAATATCTTGAAACTCAATCATCGAAACTCAAATCCAAGCGATAAAAGTGTGATACTCGGATTACAAAACGCAAATCACAATAAATGACATTGAGGTACACCTCCTTCAATGTCGAAAAATGCCGGTGCACCCAAAGCTGGCAAAGCAAGAACATCCGCTTTCCTCCTGCTCACGATCTGGCATCCTCTGTCTTTGGGTCCTTGTCTTCTCTATGAATTACCAATCCTACCATCTTTCTGCTCATCGGCCCGATTGGATATGATAACGGAAACAGTTCCGCTCTGGCACTCCGCCGATCCTCTCTTGGCCAATTAACATGACCACTCGTAAAGCAGCACGTAACTGACGGCGGCATCTAGCCTTCTGAATAAGTGCAATGCAACTGATCCTAGGTGCAAATCTTTATCGCTGCGGCATCCTGGAAGAACCTGCTTTGGGTCTCTTCCGATCTCACCTGTGTCGAACTGTACGGAGGTTGGCACTCTTTGCTAAACTCTTTTTCTCATATCCGGACGGCTGCATCCTCAGCACGGCTTTCCTCTGGAATCGGCCGTATCCAACACCTCTGCATACATATCAATCCTCTGGCATTAACGGGGAGTAACACAGCTCGTTAATCTCTCTCACGAACCTATTGTTTCACCCGTCTTCATTATCATCCACTTCGATGTCATCTCTTGCTTTCTTCGTACATCAATTCATCATCGGCTACAGTCAATCCAGAGTATCTAACACGGATTCGAAATTAAGAACTCAGGTATCTTCACCACTCTATGGAAGATATCTAGCCGATTACGTCTTCGGAAACTCGTCCAAAACATCGAAGGAATACGCTTCATTCGTCGTTCTCGATCAACTCACAACGCATCTGGGTGAGGTCCTTCTATCCAAAACTGGTCAACTTACTGATATCACATCGAAGTATCCAACGAACAACGTCTCTCTTGATCGATTTACTCTAGATCTGAGTAAAATCCTCCAAATTGGAATTCTTCAACTTAACTAAGGCTGCGTCGGTGCATCCAATTAGATGAATTATCTCAGTCGCTCTATTCAAGATGGACTAGCAGTCTTCTGTCATATCTCTGTCTAAAAGCTCCTATGGTTTTAGCACATAACTCTGGAGGTAACATCCCGTCAATCTCCGCGACGGCTAGATCATCTGTCTGCACGGTAGACAACATCGTGATCCCTGGGATAGGCTGTGCACGCGTTTCCTTTCAGGAAACTCGGGCGTCCTCTCAATCCGGCGGCCTCTATCAATGGCCCAATCATCTGGTGCAAATCTGAACACTCGCCTCAAACGAGAGATCTCAATACAAACACTATACCGATACGTCCCTATGTCACCAGAAAACATCATGGTCAGCCCTTGTCCGTGATGAGCTCGCTCTGACCGCATCTTTAGCAGTAGCTCTCTCTATGCGTGTAGCCAAGGTAATGGAAACCACAATACGATATCGATAAAAATAGATCATAGGAACGAATAGAAATACAGTGCATAAGAAATGTACATTCTAAGGCTACTTAAGCGAAGTGGTGTATCGTAAGTATGTTGCAGAACATACACATGGTACGTCACTCTACTTAAGTCACCTACTCTATCAACCAGGGTCAACCCATGCGAAGAAAGTTCGGGTATAATATCTCTAAGTTCCGTAAGGTCAAGCCTAGGTTACGAAATATATACGCCCTAGACTCCACATAGTCAAACATAGTCTCGAACCAAGGTTAAACCTAACGCTCTGATACCAACTTTGCCACGACCCGAAATTTGGCATGTGATTGACATTAAATCACGCAACGTCTAAAGACGTAACGTAATTTAAGTAAGTCGAAACCCAGAAATCTAAACCTTTTTGCGGAAAATAGTGGAGGTGCAGTTTTGAAATAAAGGTATAATGAAATCAAGTTTTCTTTAAATGCATAAATAATGATATATGAAAACGCAAGTGGATTATATACTATAGTTGAAAACATTTTTTGTCCTTTAAAAATTTGGGCAGCACCTTCCTTGTATATTTTGATCCAAAAACCATATACAAGAAATATATATAGGCATCCCCAAGCAGGAGCTAGCTCTTCGCCAATTGGCGGAATCACAACTACGCATTAAACATATATACGACGTCCTACGGTGAAGATCAAACACAGAAAGAATAATAAGAAAGCAAAACATCAACAACTCAAAAGAAGCGAACATACACACATCGCTCTAAGTCTCGCAAAACAAGTCTGTCTAGGTCTACCAATATACAAAATCTAGCTTCTGATTGATGGAGTTTATCTAGATACAGTAGGAATAATAAATACAAGAGTGGGCACGATCCAATGTGTGTCCCACCTACCATAGCAAAACACTCTGGATGAAGCTGTGTGCCAGCGATACCGCTACTGATCCAAGCGGTCGAACTTGTAAGAAAACTGTGGCACAACGGGGGTGAGTTGCCAACTCGTGAGTAGAAAACATCAGCAGGTAGAAATCGAATAAACAACGATTCCTGGGTCATACTGTATCATGAAGGTAATACTATGGTATCTAGGCTGACCATGTATGTAAATGCATCAACAATAGAATCATACCAAGAACAAGTAAAATCCAATCATCTAAATCATATCATGTATGAATGTGAATGTCAACTAACATGTGTCCATCAACGACACATCAATATCATGGAAACCTGAGTGTCTAATATCGACACTCAAAACATCATGAAACCCGTGTCCAGTATCGACACGTAAATCCTCATATTTTCAGGCGTCACATCTTCAGATCAGCCCATATTCATCTCATCTCCTAACTCGGAATGGTATCCTCCGGATATCTATCGAGTTTCCATACAATCACCGGTAGGTAGTGCTTCCCCTGTCAGGCTCATCGTCATCCCCACAAAATCCTCTTTTGCCCCGGGGTACCTTACCGGGCCCACCATGTACCCACAGACGGTTCATCCACTCCTCGAATCGGGTCTCGAAAACAAGCTCAGAACCGAGAAAACTTATGGTGGACATGAAATATCATATCAAGAGAAATCGGGTTTTTAAAACAATATACAATTTTCTTTGAAATATAGCCATGGTTCTCAAATCCAGGGATCTCATGAAACAACATCTCAATGCATATAACCATAAAGTACAATGTATGCAAACATATCATATGATAGTACTGATCAATGAATATACTTTACAACTAAGAATAGAATCATGATATATCAATGTAAGGTCTACCTAGCACCTCATGAAGGGTTTGGAAGCATCACATGTCTCAAAATCAAATTTTTAAGGTGCTAAGTGAACATACAAAGAATCATCACTAGAAATTTAGGGTTCCATTACAAGTACATCATCACAAGTAGAAAAAGCTAGGGTTTTGAGAGTACAACCTTTGTAGCTCCCTACGCTAGACTCCTTGGCTACTTGAGGGTTGGAAAAAGGTTGGCTTGAGATCTTCTAAGTCCACGATGATCTAAGCTCCTTTGCCCAAAGCTACTTGCTTTACTCGATATGTAAATGAAGTAGAGCAAACACCCTATACAAATAGGCTAGATGTGTGTAGTATGATGATGTGGTTGGTATTCTATAATCAAAACTCTTTCTTTTTGTCAACCTCACTCAACGGAAAATATCAAGAGAGGAAGAAGAAGATGGTGGCTAAGCTTTCTCACAAAAGAAAATGTTATGAGAGAGTGAATTATTGAAATGAGAAAAGATTAATCTATATTAATCCTTCTCACTTCAACTATGGTTAGAACTATCTAGATGTTTATCAAATGAGTTAAAAGACAAGAGGATAATTAACTCAAGATTAAATAGTGGTTGAAGCATGGTCAAAGATGATAAGTATAAACCTTGTGTGAATTATCCTTTCTCTTTTCCAAAATGATACATATAAAGATAATTCTACAATGTAAGTCTTGCATTGCCACCAAATTTGTATCAACAACTACGATACAATGTATGTATGTATGTATCCATGCACATCATCATGTGCATACATGCATGCATACAAAAATAGAAAAAGAGTTTAACTAAAGAATTAATCTAAAAGTCATTTGTTAAATCAACACTTGATTTTGCAAATCGGTCATATCACATACGATCCGACCAATAGAAAATGCCCGATTAATATACGGTATCATATATCCGTATTTAATCGGATCCCCACGCATATCTCATATGCACACCACATCTTTTCGCCTGAGCCAGGAAACATCATTGTGGGACTCTAAGACTCGTCAATACGCCGGCAGTATGTAATGATCATATCAAATACCTACAAGCCGCAAGCGGTCAGCTAAACGTAATGGCCACCCGGGTATTGAGCGATCAGAAGAAAACAAGCGAACCTATCACAACTCCCGTCGAGCCAACCGGTAACACTACCGTACAGTCCGGTCTCTTCGTCAGATACGATGCATATCGAGTCTAGGGATGGTAACGTCGACCCCAATAACTCAATAAGTCGTGCCGATGAATGGTCTATAACAGATCAAGAAACTACTAATAACATTTATCAGCAAATTTCAACAGCCCTGGCCAGGGACTTACTGATATAGCCAGTCGAGCACAGCACAGCATCAACTCCCAATACCGGGAGAGACGAAACCCCTCCTATCTCTCATCGCCTTCGTGTGTCTCGGGACTGTACCCAATGGCCACCTATTTGCACGACTCAGTAGAGCCGTGGTAGGGTGGTAATCAAAGTACAGTGCGAGAACACACAAGACTCTATGAAGATCTCGGGTCTACAGACTAACCTGCACCAGTGTCACCTGAGAACTGCTATCCGACGATAGATATAATTCCATATAGGAGTTCTCGGTGAGTCCGTCCAGTGTACCCAGTCACCACTGAGCACCCGTATACGATCTCGATGTCAAACATCAATGAATGTGGGAACATCCATCGCCCATCATATGGGTCTAGTATCATATACGCTAGTCTACTCTGGTATATCGATGCCCCGTCTCGATACACCTACGACTAGGGACATTTCAGGATATGCTTATAAACTATAGATGTCCCACTAGTATGATCTCCATCATAATCACAGTAGTCAAGCCTATATCCTCAGGGGTTTTATCAACATGTATGAATGAATAAAAGCATGATCAAATCAACATGTCAGATAAAAAAGAACCAGATAGCATACTATCATGTCGAGCAAGAATGTACATTGAATATATATATATATATAAATACATCCACTATCATATAATGGCCTCTAGGGCATACATATATAAGGTCTACCTAGCACCTCATGAAGGGTTTGGAAGCATCACATGTCTCAAAATCAAATTTTTAAGGTGCTAAGTGAACATACAAAGAATCATCACTAGAAATTTAGGGTTCCATTACAAGTACATCATCACAGGTAGAAAAAGCTAGGGTTTTGAGAGTGCAACCTTTATAGCTCCCTACGCTAGACTCCTTGGCTACTTGAGGGTTGGAAAAAGGTTGGCTTGAGATCTTCTAAGTCCACGATGATCCATCCGAAGCTCCTTTGCCCAAAGCTACTTGCTTTACTCGATATGTGAATGAAGTAGAGCAAACACCCTACACAAATGGGCTAGATGTGTGTAGTATGATGATGTGGTTTGTATTCTATAATCAAAACTCTTTCTTTTTGTCAACCTCACTCAAAGGAAAATATCAAGAGAGGAAGAAGAAGATGGTGGCCAAGCTTTCTCACAAAATAAAATGTTATGAGAGAGTGAATTATTGAAATGAGAAAAGATTAATCTATATTAATCCTTCTCACTTCAACCATGGTTAGAACTATCTAGATGTTTATCAAATGAGTTAAAAGACAAGAGGATAATTAACTCAAGGTTAAATAGTGGTTGAAGCATGGTCAAAGATGATAAGTATAAACCTTGTGTGAATTATCCTTTCTCTTTTCCAAAATGATAAATATAAAGATAATTCTACAATATAAGTCTTGCATTGCCACCAAATTTGTATCAACAACCATGATACAATGTATGTATGTATGTATCCATGCACATCATCACGTGCATACATGCATGCATACAAAAATAGAAAAAGAGTTTAACTAAAGAATTAATCTAAAAGTCATTTGTTAAATCAACACTTGATTTTGCAAACCGGTCATATCACATACGACCCGACCAATAGAAAATGCCCGATTAATATACGGTATCACATATCCGTATTTAATCGGGTCCCCGCGCATATCTCATATGCACACCACATCTTTTCGCCTGAGCCAGGAAACTTCATTGTGGGACTCTAAGACTCGTCAATACGCCGGCAGTATGTAATGATCATATCAAATACCTACAAGCCGCAAGCGGTCAGCTAAACGTAACGGCCACCCGGGTATTGAGCGATCAGAAGAAAACAAGCGAACCTATCACAACTCCCGTCGAGCCAACCGGCAACACTACCGTACAGTCCGGTCTCTTCGTCAGATACGCTGCATATCGAGTCTAGGGATGGTAACGTCGACCCCAATAACTCAATAAGTCGTGCCGATGAATGGTCTATAACAGATCGAGAAACTACTGATAAAATTTATCAGCAAATCTCAACAGCCCTGGCCAGGGACTTACTGATATAGCCAGTCGAGCACAGCACAGCATCAACTCCCAATACCGGGAGAGACGAAACCCCTCCTATCGCTCATCGCCTTCGTGTGTCTCGGGACTGTACCCAATGGCCACCTGTTTGCACGACTCAGTAGAGCCGTGGTAGGGTGGTAATCAAAGTACAGTGCGAGAACACACAAGACTCTATGACGATCTCGGGTCTACAGACTAACCTGCACCAGTGTCACCTGAGAACTACTATCCGACGATAGATATAATTCCATATAGGAGTTCTCGGTGAGTCCGTCCAGTGTACCCAGTCACTACTGAGCACCCGTATACGATCTCGATGTCAAACATCGATGAATGTGGGAACATCCATCGCCCATCATATGGGTCTAGTATCATATACGCTAGTCTACTCTGGTATATCGATGCCCCGTCTCGATACACCTACGACTAGGGACATTTCAGGATATGCTTATAAACTACAGATGTCCCACTAGTATGATCTCCATCATAATCACAGTAGTCAAGCCTATATCCTCAGGGCTTTATCAACATGTATGAATGAATAAAAGCATGATCAAATCAACATGTCAGATAAAGAAGAACCAGATAGCATACTATCATGTCGAGCAAGAATGTACACTGAATATATATATACATGTATAAATACATCCACTATCATATAATGGCCTCTAGGGCATACATATATCCAACAAGAAATTCTACTATGTAAGTGGCATAGCAATTACCGATGATGAGTGTGTGAGCTGGCAAATCTGTGTAAGTGTAACATGCGCATCATCGGTAATAGTGTAGGTGTACTAACAGATGATGTCAATAAGTGGTAAACACCGGGAACATAACACCTATATCACCAGGGATAAACAAACATAAACATAAACGATAATAAAGTATACAACTACACATGAACCATACGGCCAGTTTAAAAGATACAAATCGTAGTTTTGAAAGTGGGGGGTACGGTGTTTTTGAGGGAAAAACACCATTTGAAAATCCGTAGCATCCCTTGAAGTTTCCATTAAAAAATGCATACAATTCATCGGTTTTGGAAATAAGTATAGTTCAGGTGACATCTTAACGTCGGCGATCCAGCCTCATAGTATCCGATATGGCAATATCCTCGATCATCATCCTCAATTTACGAGCGCGGATCAATCATCCGGTATAACTCCTCGTGTACGGTAATCCATCGTACGGGGTCATCAAACAGAATAGGGATCCTATCGTCCTATTCATCAACAAAGGTATGGATCTAAGGTCTTGTACAGCAAATCATCTTTGATTCTCATCCATATATATATCACCAATCTCATGTCATCGCTATATTGATCTCATTATATATCTTAGCATATGTAATTGTGCATCTATACCGTCTCACATCCTCATATCAAGCATATCCGCTCATATCATCTTATATCATCATATTGATATCTCAATTCTCATCATCTCGTATTAATCATATCATCTCCTACTAATTCTTCGATCATATCCGTAGGTTCCTAGTATAGGTTTTTCCGACTATATTCTATATATCGGTTTCCATTTTATAATTGTGGGGGTGCTATACGCCATCCACCCGACTTTTCGCATAGATATAAATCTACTCACCTGCTAAACTCCTTACTTAGCCAAAGTCGGTGCGTTTTGTCATCTCGGAAGTCCACGTGAAAGTACCTATAATCAAAACACATCGTAATGCTATTAAAACCAAGTTCGAAAAACCGATACGGCACGCAAAGTGCTCATAGGTTAGAACCTATAGCCTACGTATGTAAAAACAACCAAATAACTCTCGTCGTTGACGTACAAACGTCCAACGACGAAATCGAAATTCAAATACCAAAACCAAGTTTTAGAAATCGAAAAACATGAAATCAGCAACATAGGAAATCTCTCCCAGATTTTATTCTAGGTCAAACTAGGAGATTCTACACATAGGGTAGGTTAAGATATCATATAAGGGAGTCATGGTATAAAAATCCCACAAATCCACCATGACCAGGCCGCAATTTGTGGCCTGGGAACAGAGTTGGGGTCTCGGGTCTCAGGAGAACATTCTAGATAGCCTGCATGTCACACTGTGATGGGAACTTAATTTATGGGTCTCTCAGGTCATTCCAGATTCCATTATATCATCACAAACCATCAAAAACCCGATGTCGAAAAATTCTAAGTTCGTGATTTTGGGTTCTAGTCTCTGGTCTTGGCTAGAAAATCATCACCAATGTCTTGTATACACTAACTAAACCTCAATTGCATCTTTACAATTCTATTCATCTACTAAACATCAACTTAGAAATTTCTAAGATCACAAATCTCACTAAAACGAACTCTAAACTACACTAGAAAGTTAGGAAACTAATTACAAGATGGAAGATGAAAGTTATACTTCTTAGAAGCAACTCAAGAAAAAACCTAGATGCTCCAAGTACCCAAAATCCAAACTTCCGCTCACTAGATGGTGTAGGATGAGCTTGTGATCATTTTTAAAGAAGGTGGGGTGAGATTTTGGTAAGGTTTTGGGGTGGTTTCATGGAGGTAGAGGAGGTGGAGGAAGGAGATGAAGAAAGATGAAGATGGTGGAGTTGAAGAAATAATGTGATGAAGGAAGGAAATGAAGAAAAGTCAAGGGGGTAGCATGCCATCCTCTCATCTCCCTCTCTCATGGCATGCCCATACCCCATCATTGTGTCCTCTCTCTTTCTCTCTCCTCAATTATCTTCTCTTTTCTTTTTTCCCTCACTCAAATAAAACCAAACATATAACATAAATGCAAATGAACAAACATGCAACAAAATGCAACATGTCATGGTGTACTAGCCATGATTATTTAAAAATCCAGATTTGGCCTAATCATGATTAATAGTGCGCTAATCAAGTTTAATTTAAATTTTCATATAATAATTGCATAATTATTTATAAAATGGCCAAATGCAAATAAATACCTTTTTAATAATTAATACATATTAATCTCCAAATATTTTCCAAATATCGGTATATGCTTATACCATTTTACGAAAACCCCAATTCGCAACTCGAATAGTTTTCGTGAAATATATTATTTTATTATTTAAATTTCCAAAATAATATTTTATATTTCTGAAATGTTACAAAAACACATGGAGCTACTACCGCATCGCTCTCTCTCAGGGAAGGACGGACGACTGCGCGTCGCTTCAGTGGGACCGCAGGGTTGCTAGCTGGCACCGAATCCTTATAATCAAGGAGCATCCACCTCTCTTCTTTGATGACAGCGCTCGTCGCGTGTTGATACTAGGCTACATGGGCGTTTGAGGCCCTCGGAATATGACCCGGTCCAGTCATCAGGAAGTGAGATCTCGTGTTCAATGGCATAAAATAGTGGATCGTATTGCGAACGATTTCCTCTAAAGCAACCGGATTAACAAGAAACGCCTCGAGGGGAACGACCGGGTCATAGCCTAATTGTTGAGCAAAACGATGTGGGTTATACCTCATGAACAATACTGAAGCATTTTGCCTGAACACCAAGAATCCCGACCTAATAGAGTACAGTTGTACAATTTCCCTGGCCTTTAAATCAGAAACCCCATCCTTGAACATGTCATGAAGCGGCTTGACCACTTTTTAAGATTCTTTACCAATAGTCAAGACCCTATCAATGAAAGTCATGCTATCCCCAACAATACGTGGATGCAAAATCAATCGTCGAGCTACCCATCGTGTTGGATCGGGAGAAGAAGCGTCGATCAACTGCATGACCCGAGGGAAATTATACCGCATCTGGGTCTCTTATGCGTGCAGAAAGTGCCCAATATATGTATCTCTATCCATGATGTGAAATAGTGGAGAGGGAGGTTCATGGGCCCCACACCCAGCTGGGTGGTGTCAACCGCCATGCTCAAGCCGTTATACAAATGAGCCAATCCCATGACTTCAACAGCCATACGCGTTCCCGCCGCAATACGATGAGCCGGGTAGAAGACAGACGGTCTCCTGTACCAATGATGCATCAAGAATGCGAACCAACTGAGCTATAAGACAATAAAACCCACAAGAAATTTTTCCTCATCGATATCCGGGGCAGTAATTTCCGCAAAAGAGGTGACGGGGTGTCTGGAATGAAGAACTGCTTCAAATCCGCATCGGCAGTCGGCAATTTTTCCAAACTAAACCCAATTGGATCATCAAGCTTGGCAAACTTTGCAGCTTTCTTCGACAAAACTTCTGCGTGAAGGAAACGGGCGACAAAATTTGCAAAGCTAACCCCATGCCCTCCGGACTCCAAAAACATGCTCTCGTAAATATTCAGCACCTTGATTAGACTTGGGAACTTGTTCCGGATAGTATTCTCTGGCGTAAGACCGATGATAATCGATTTGGTGGCAAAAATTTACTCGTCAGGGGGAAGTATCTCCTCATAGTGCTCCCCCTGACAGGTAATCCAGAGATATCTGAAAATTCCTCTAACGAAATCGAAACCTCCCCGTCCAATAGCAAAAATGTATGGGTTGGGATGTTTCACTGTTCCAAAAAGGACATAACCCACCATACGTGAGGAGTGTAGTAATGAATAAAGATGCGTAAATCGCCGGGTATAGCCCAGTCCGTAGCAACAAGATTTCTTTGCGGACAAGATGCAGTGGGCCTAAATGAGGTAACCTGCTGGATGTCGAGAGGTCGCTCATATGGTATAAACCCGACCCCACGGTCGTGCCTCTCCTTGACATATGCGATGCCCTAAAATATCTAGGGCCATCGGCGGTTTAACTGGTATCGATGCAATAGATGGTTGAAGACGATCATCTGCAGTCCAATTAATCTCTTCCACAGCATAAGCATCCGGCGGAGGGTTAGTGTACTGAATCAAGAGGATCGGCTATGATGGCACCTCGCAAGTAAAGCTGCACTGACTCCGGATTATGTAGCTATACCATGCTCCCCACAGATGAAGAGATTTCCGTTCTGGATCATAGTCCTGAATTAAAGCAAAGACCTCACGATCAGTGGGTCCGTCAACAAAAGCTTTCTCCGAGCAAACATAAGGGAAAAAGGAACTAAAAGCTATGGTACCTGAAAAGAAACCCAGTGGAGAGTTAGAAATAAAAATGCTAAAATCACTAAGTCTAAAAAAGCAGTGGACCCTACAAAATCAAGATGGTGACTCATTAATGAGGGAACATGTGCCCATTGTGAGAACCAAAAAGGATTCTCATTAAACGAAAAGCGGAGTTAAAATTCTTAGTATATAAAAAAAAGAGAACGCGGGTTCTTTTAAAAACACAACAGATTCAAATATGTGAAGGGTATTAAAACCCTAAAAATGTTTAAAAGGAAAATATCCAACAACAATAAAGGAAATAAAATTCTCAAAGTTCCTAAGAATCAAATCAGAGCTAAGCTCTGCAAAAAAAAATGGAATTAAATTGCCCCAGATGATGGGATTAAATCCTAGAAATTCCCTATGTTAGGAAACTCATGGTTTAAATAATGGAATTAAATTCTAGAAATTCTCAAATGTCAGGATTAATGATAGGGTAAAACCCTAAGAAGAGAATCAACGATTCTCAAGAATGTCCATCAAGATCCACGATCTATACTAAAAAGGTTCTTTTAGGATCTCCAAGAGATCGATTCAAGAAAAGTGCTAAGCTCTGCCAAATATGATAATAGGTTTAAAAAATTCGAAAGAAAAAATAATAGTACATCCAAAAGATATTAAGAGCTAAGTCATCACCAAAAAATCGGCAGAGTTTACTCTGTTCAAAGAAGTTCTTGAAGGCAGAGATCTAAGCTCTGAAATGAGAATTAAATTCTCAAAAGAAAAGGAAGGCTCAAGGAAGAAGATGAAGAGATAGCAGTCATCTCAAAGGTCAAAGGCCGCATTTATAGGATGTGGTGGGGACGGTTCTGATTCCTCGAATCCCAAGGCGGATCGGATGGCTCAAAATTGTGCACTGTTGCACTCACGTGCAAACCACATGAGAACAACGGCGAGGGGTATTTGTTCCCTCATAAAAATTTGCTTTTTTAAATCATTCGGGCAGCGCCTCATGTGTTTCCCATGTGAGCGCTAGCGCCGGCATTTAGTAAGATTAAAAAGTCCTATGCTGGCGCCTCAAGTGAAACTCACGTGAGCGCCGACATGCAAAGCACGTGGTGCCTAATTCCGTAAGAATTAAATCCTTAGGCGGCGCCCACGTGTATAGCACGTGAGCGTCAGCACCCAAATTAAAGAGGGTAGGATTAAATTCTACATGGGGAATTATTTCCCTAAAATTTGGCGATATTCTCTGTTAAACAAAACCGTTGGATCAAACATCCAAGGGTGATTAAAATCATCAAATGATAGAATTAAATTCTATTAGGGGTAAATTATCTCTCTGATCTTTTTAAATAAGAAAGATATTCTCGGTTGGATCAAAAATCCAATAATAGAATTAAACTCTAATATGGAAAATATTTCCTTGTATCTTTCTAAATAAAGAAAGATATTCTCTGTTAAACAGAGCACCATTAGATTAAAAATCCAATGGTGATTAAAAACTACCGTTTGATAGAACTAAATTCTATCGATGGGAAAATATATCCCTAATCTTGTTAAAAAAACAAGAATATATATTCTATGAAACAGAAATTAATGGATCAAAGATCCAACGGTGGATAAAATCCCCCAAATAATTTTTGAGGCCAATTAAATAAATTGGTATCTCTCAAATGAGATATTTTCTCAAACTAATTAACAATTTACTTCTCCTATATAAAAAAATAGGAGACTTCAAGTCTTAGAAGGAGGATCGACCCTATAAGCTTCTCTATAAAAGAAAACTGAGAATTCAATTCTCCAAAAAACAAGAAGGTTCTCGCACTCTCAAACCCTAGGTAAAGAAAAGCAGAGATAAACATATCTCGTTTTCCTAATATAAAACAAAAAAAGGGTTTAACCCTTCACAAAAAGAACTTAGTTCTTCCTCTGATCTGAGATCTGCAAAGCAGATCTCCTCACAAATTGAGAATTTAATTCTCATCAAGAAGATCCTGTTCTTCAAACTTAGAATCTATGGGAAAGAGCTAGATTAAAAGAAAAAAGAGAGAAAAAGAACATAGGTTCTAAGAATTTAATTTCTCTGAAACCAGGATTTAACCCAACATAAAAAGAACTTAGTTCTTAGAACATAGAAACTTAGTTCTCGAAAAAAAAATCTCAAATTTTCAAAATAGAGATCTTGATGATCATCAATGGCCAAAACGTCATTAACAGAAGTTTAACTTCTTTTTAAAAGATAAAATAGAGAGTAAATCTCTAAAATACTCAGCGCCTCACGTGCTACCCACGTGAACACCCAAAACAAAGACCCGTCGCCTCACGTGTTTCCCACGTGAGCGTCCAAAACAAAGACCCAGTGCCTTACATGCTTCCCACGTAAATGCCTAAAACAAAGATCCAACACCTCACGTGCTTCCCAGAGCGCCCAAAACAAAGGCTCAGCGTCTCACGCGTTTCCCATGTGAGCGCTGTATAAAAGTGTTGAGTACTATAAATTTAGTCAAAATGACTAAGTGTCTAGTACTGATTGAGCAACGCCCATGTCTGAGCGCCCCATGTGTTTCCTACGTGAGCACCAGAGCCACAAACAAGTGCTTAGCACTTCTGGATGAAAGAAAAAAAAAGGTTGAGCAAATAGAGCCATAAATAAGTGCTTAGCATTTCTAAATTAAAAAAACTGAGCAGATCAAGCCCAAATTGGCTAAGTCTCTAACGTTTTCTTGCAGCAGAGCCTAAATGCTCTGTTGTTGGATCTTAATAAAATTTAGTGATCATAAAAATATTTCTAAGTTGATCTTAGTCTTAAATAGGACTAGCGTATCCTTAGTTAAAATAAATTGAGCTCAAATGCTCATATATTTAAATTGATCTTAATCTAAAAACATATTAACGGCCCTTAAACAAAATAAAATATTTTCGAACTGATAGAATACATACAACCTAAGTTTAAACCCAACAAATATACGGATTTGGACTAATCTGTGCCCTACAGGCGACGACATAAACTAGTCTCCGTATACAATCCATGGGCAACCTTAACAAATAAAATAACACATGACACGAAGTGACCTTCTAGAGCAGAAGAAAGTTGTTACCATAACGCGATAACATAATTAACTGTAAAGGCTTGCATCTGTAGGGAAGAGCGTCCCCATAATAAAAAAAAAACTCCTCATAAATGAAGGGGAATCTGATAAATTCTGCTACATCAGTCGCATCTATCCAAACATTCGATATACGGTGCCATAAATCAACTTGGTATTTTCGGAGAGGTGGATGGATATGTCCAAATAGCATCTTCCTCCAAATTCAGGAAAGACGTTCAATCCCAATTCATCTCTGTTTTCAGCGGTAAACATTATTCAAGTATGGTAACCATTTTAATTATGAAATTCTTTTCATAAGAACAAAATGGTTATGATATTTTTCACATTCTAGTTCTCATTTTCATGAGCTCATTTTCTCTCCTCGCAAGCTCTCATCTTCTTCTTCAAGCTCAACCCTCTCATGTATTGAGAATCATGAGCTTTTAGAGATGGATAAATTCCATTAACAATCTCTACATTATCTTTATAAGCTAGATTAGCAGACTAGGTTATTAAGTTGCTTCATTAGTGATGCCTAACTTGGACTGCAAACTGTGGGGTGGATCATCTAGGATTAAGAAGGCCCTCAAGCAAGTTTGATTTAGGATCTCAAGGAGCACAAGAAGGAAGAGTTTAGAAGTCCGAAAGACACGAATCTCTTTGGTATAACCTTCTTTCATAGCAGATAAACTCCTTGTAGTAGCTAGTTTAGGATTATAATTTGATCACTTGGGATTTTGTTGATTGTGCTTGCTCAAAATTTGATATTTGTCCATTCCGCCTCTCTACTTTCTTTGTAGAGTGAGCACAATGAACTAACATTTCCGCAACAAGAAGATTTGATTGGATGTGGATGGTTTCTCATATATATTTGAAAGTAACTTCATAGCTTCTTTTGCAGTTTTAGCTTTTACAATGTGGAAGTCGGTCTTCTTTGTCAAGCCGGGACGAATAGCACCAAGGGCTTTTCTATCCAAAAGATCGTACTTGGCCTTCACGGCCGCACCAAACTCTTCACCTTCTTTGGTGACTGGCATCAAACCAAATGTCGGTTCATGTAGATCTTTTTGATATAGATAATCTTCCCTTTGAAGTTTCCACCATGCAAAGTTGTGGCCATCAAATTTCTCAATTTTAATTTTATTCTCCGACATTCTCGCTTGCCGCCGCCGCTAATTTAATCTCTCCTTAGATCTAAATCAACGCCTTCAAAACTACGATCGAAGAAATATGAAAGAGGACACAGGCGTCGTTACCCACCGTTAACTTAGATCGTAGAGTAAAAGACCCTTTGGTTCCTTAAGTTCTGACACCACTTGTTAGGAAATAAGTCCCGAGGCAAGCGAGAAATAAACTACAGTCGGAGCGATAAAACTAAATACGGGTACAACAGATTAAGACACAGAAGATTTGTTTTCGCAGTTCATCCAACAATGGCTACTTCTGCATCGTAGAGACTCTCTATGATATCCACTATACCTTTTGTACGGTTACAAAATTACTCTCAACAAGAAATCTCATGATTTTTCTATAATCTCTCGATTACAATAATTGGATGATAATTAGTTTTATACTTTGGCTTGCACTTTTGTTAATTTCTTGGCCTCTGTATTTTTTCTATATCTTTTTTTATAGAGAGAGAGGGGCATTTATAAGAGTGTAGGAGAGATGAAAGCAATTATTTCATGCTTGTCCTCATTCATGAATGAGACCTATGCATGAAACAAATGCTTGTGACTTTAAGAGGAGGGGGAAAACCAATTTGTCCTTTCTCTTTGAAAAATGAGACCCATTTATGTTTGTGATTCATCTTTAATTCCTTATGAGACAAAGATTTAATTAGGTTTGAAAACATGCTTGGAATTATGACAGATGCATGTTCTCACTCGCGTGCACTGACCTTATGAACATCAGCGCTTACGTCAGTTCTTTAAGCTGGACCGGGTTTTATTCTTAGGCTGTCTTTTCTTTAGCATAGGCTCCACAATCAACAAGTTTTAGATCAAACAGTGGTCTTCTCAATCAGAAAAATGACCTTCCGATCTAGGTTGAACGATGTGAACTATCCAATTAAGAACTTTAGTTAAACGGATATAAAGTCAGTTTTTTCTTAAATTATACTAAGAAAATATTTTTTCCAAGAATTTATATTACTACTACAATTAAGGGTTGCCCATACGGATGGATGAATCTGTAGGGGCGACTTTTTGTTGCCCATACATTGTAAACCATAGGGGCAAACAATGCTCCTACGATGCCCACCGTAGGGGCATAAATAAATTTAAAAACATTAAAATGTAATCTCTTTATTTGTCCCTATGGTGCTATAAAAGATGCCACTACGGTTTAAACCGTAGGGGAAACAAAGGGTATTTTAAAAAAAATACAGCAAAGTAAAACCCCACGCCCCCAAAAACATTTCCCACTTATCTCTCTCGCAGCAAAAAATTTCCTCGGGCCTTCGTCGTCGAGTTCCTCATCGTCGATCGAGCTCGTCATCAAGTTCGTCCTCCATCTGTAGGGTTCCTAGACACCCTAGTTAAGTCTCACAAGTGATCAAACATGCACAAATAAAATTTTACGGGTGCCTACAAACCCGACTACGGATCGTTTACTAGATATTTAGGCGAAACAAGCAAACTAGTTAACACTTAACTACAAGATACGGAAATACAACCTTTGTAGATCCGGTGCTCCACCTCCATAGCTCTGCAACGAGGTCCTCTCCGCTGTCCAAATCAAATCCGGGCTCTAGCGTCGGCTTCGTCGGAGAATGGGCAAGCTAGGTCGTCGATGTCCATGCCGAAGATGATCTACGTCGAGGCATCGCTAAATCAAGCTCCACCTTCACCAAACCATGATGACTTGTGAAGGAAACACACTCTACTACTTGGCAAGAGGTAGAGGATGAAGAAATAGGAAGTGGGTAGACTTTAGAATTGGATTTCTCACTCATTTGCTCAATTCACCATTGATGAAGAAAGCTTTTTCTTCCTTGCTCATGAAGAAGAAGAAGAAAGAAAAATATGATAAGTTAATTAAAAAAAGAAAAGAATAATCCATTCTTATCATAACACTAACCATGGTAATGTGTAGAGAATCAATCATGGTTAAATGGGATGGTTAGGGTTAAGCATGAGACAAAATGGTTGCTAAAGTCAAAGTCTTCATGAAGCTTCAACAAGCTTCCAAATAAAGCCACCATTTTGCATTATGCTTATCATTTTCCAATAATGAATAAACAAATAAATAAATAGATATGAAAATGAAAACCCTAACCATTACATAACCATGGTTTAAACTTTACACAAAACACAAGTTAGCATGCATCATCAAACATGATACATACAAGTGCACAAAAGTATATCGCATATACAATGCGCACATCCGAGTGAGAAAATCCATCTTAAGTGAACCAATACTAGTTAATGCAAAGTAATATATCAAATATATAATTATGCATTAAATCATTAAATCAACACTTGATTCAATGATCCGGTCATGTCGCACACAACCGACTAGTATACAATGTATCGGCTTATCGAATCAATCCTTGATTCGATAACTAGGTTATATCACATACAACCATTGGACACATTCATCGCGAGAATGGAATACGGTATCACATACACGCATTATTCTCGGTCCCGCACATATCTCATATGCGCTCCTATTTCGTTTCGCTTGAGCCAGGAAACCTCTGTGTAGGACTCTAAAGACTCGTCAATACGCCGGCAGCGGATGATGATCATATCAAACATCCACAAGCCGCAAGCGGTCTGCTAAACGTAACGGCCACCCGGGTATTGAGCGATCTGAAGATCGACGAGCAAGCCCGCTCACACTCCTGCGAATCCGACCAGTAACACTACCGTGTAGTCCGGTCTGTTCGTCTCATATGTCGCATATATCGCCTAGGGGTGGTAAACGTCAGACCCCAATAGCTCGATAAGTCATGCCGACGTAGGGTCCATAACATTCGTGAAACTACTGATAACTCTTACCAGTATATCACTGCAACCCTGGCCAGGGATTTCCTGTTATGGCCAGTCGAGCATAGCACAACATCAACCCCCAATACCGGGAGAGACGAATCCCCTCCTATCGCTCATTGCCTCCATGTGAATCGGGACTGTACCCAAAAACCACCTGTTTGCACGACTCAGTAAAGCCGTGGTAGGGTGGAAATCAAAGCACAGTGGGAGACACACAAGACTCTATGACGATCTCGGGTCAACAGACTAAGCTGTACCAGTGTCACCAGAGAACTGCCATCTGACGTGAGGTATAATACCATCTGGGAGTTCTCGGCGAGTCCGTTCAGTGTACCCAGTCTCCACTGAGCACCCGCATATCATCTTCGATGTCAAACACCAATGGATATGGGATCATCCATCGCCCATCGCATGGGTCGAGAAGATATGCGCTAGTCTACTCTGGAATATCGATGCCCCGTCTCGATATTCCCACGACTAGGAACAATGAAGGATGTACTCATTGACTACCCAGGCCCCACTAGTATGATCTACATCATAGTCCTGGAAGTCGAGTATACATCCTAAGGGCTTTATCAACATGTAATCAGAGAGACAGAAAGTATACATGTTAAGATAAAGTGCAACCAGATAGCGTACTATCATGTCGAGCAAGAAAGTCCTTCCTATATATGTCCCAGCATCCACTACAATATACATCCAATGTACAGTAATGGCCTCTAGGGCATACATATAACTAACAATCTCCCACTTGCACTAGGGCCAACTGTAGCAGTGGTTGCAGTATCACATACTCAACCATCCCCTAAATTGTCTCTCTTTGGGAAAAGGCCTTCGTGTGTGGATCCGCCGTGTTGTCCTCTGAGTCTACTCTCCTAACCTCGATCACCCTGGAGATCAACTATCTCCATGATCAGGTGATGCTGCCTCAGAATTTGTCTGGGTCACTGATGGGACTAGGGTTCCAGGGCCGAAGCCACACTTCCATTGTCATACAATGGCAGGAACCTAGTTCATCTTATGAACCAATATACACCCAAACTGCCTCTTTGGTAGTATCTTTAATAGCGATGTTACCAGCCTTTATCGTCTAGTTTGTCACGGTATCTAGCTTGGAAGTCTTCCAACATACCGTCCCTTTACTGAGGGTAAAGACAATGCCTGTGACTGACATTCAGTCGTCTTTATCACCCTGGAACTCTTCTAGTGATTCTCCCTAGGATCGATTGATACCATCTCACTACACCTAGTGAGAATCCTAGCATCCAATTACATCTATCTCATAGATGAAAACTCAGGATTTAGGAGGTATCACTTTGATCCTATTTGGAGAATTCTAGTGATAATAGGAGATTGACCGATCGTAGTATAGGAAACTCTTTTCCTATCAAGAGTATGTTGTCTACGTACAATACAAAGATGACCACCTTACTCTCTACTACCCCTTTTTATATACAAGGTTCGTCTACCATTTTGATGAAGTCAAACACTTTGACTATCACATCAAAACAGACGTTCCAACTCCGCGATGCCTGCTTCATTATGTAAAGCAACTTGCATACGTTTCCGCTGCTCCCACTGTTTACGAAGACCTCTGGCTGTGTTCTTATAGACGTTCTCTTCTAAATCAGTATTTAGAAAAGCAGTCATGGCACCCAACCGCCAGATATCGTAGTTATGGTATGTAGCCGTGGTAAGTAGGATCTGGACAGACTTAAGCATAGTTACTGGAAAAAGGTTTCATCATTATCCACGCCTGGTCGATGACGAAAACCTTTAACAAGTCTAGCTTTGAAAGTCTCAACTTTTCCATCTACACCAAGTAATCTTCTCAAGATATACTTGCTCCTGATGGGGATTTAACCCTTCAGATATAGCAGCTAAAGTCCCTACTTTGCTGGTGTACATGGATTCCATCTCAGATCGCTAAGCATCCAGCCATTCTTACAGAGTCCCTACTCTCGATGGCCTGCTCGAAACTAGTTGGGTCATCATCTCATGATGCAATCCTAGCTCCCACTGTCATCGAGAAACCGAGGTATCTCTCAGGTGGGTGAGGAACCCTACTAGATCGGCGGAGAGGCTGAGGTTCGTCGGAAACTATTGAATCATTTGGTTCTGTCAAATCATTAGCAGTTTTGTACAGCTGGAACCTTTCCAGTTCTACAGAACTGATCTTGCCTCGATCTTGTCCGGATTTTGCTTTTGACATAGGCCGGACAATCCCAAATCTTAACTTACTTAAGAGATAGGATCTTCCCATACCATATCTCATATGGAGTGGTAGGCATTGATTTGATTCAAACCTAATTCAAAAGGTATGTAGCTTCTCAAGTGCATAACCCCAAAAGGAAATAGGTAACTCAGTAATACTCATCATAAAACACACCATATCTAATATTGTGCAATTGCTCCGCCATGATACACCGTTTTGCTGTGGTGTATTCAGAGGAGTAACACTGAGAGAAAATCTCATTTTCTTTTAGAATAGTCCAGGAATGCTATGCACAAGTATTCTCCTCCCTGATATCATCATAGGACATAATACTTATACCCGTATTTTGGTTCTCTACTTCCTACTTATATTCTGTGAATACCTCAAAAGGTTCGGACTTATATTTCAACAGGAATATATGACTAAATCTTGAGAGATTATCAGAGAATATAATGAAGTATAAAGAACCAGTCCTGGCATGTGTAGACAGGAGACATTGTATACATCATCATGTATCAGTCCCAAGAGTTTGCTAACTCTTTCTCTGCTTCCAGTAAACAGAGCTAGTGTCATTATATCTTTGTGACATGACTGGCAAGTTTCACAAGACGTAAATTCAAACTGATTTAAATATGCATCTAAAATGTAACTTCAGCCAGTCGGGTCGCATTGATATGACCTAGTCTACAATGCCTCAAGAACGAATCGTTCATTCTTGAACTCTTCCTCTTGTGTGTGTTCTGTGTACAAGGAACTGTAGTTTGATTTAGAACGTCAATGCTTTTAGATAACGTGCCTGAACCGATCAACTTTTGATATAGGAAATGTTCAAAACATTATCCATCAATACAAAATTATATCCTTTCTTTACTAATAAAGAGACTGATATGATTTTGTATATCAGGTTCGGTATCTAATAGCATTTGCTCAGAATCAATGTATTCTTAATACAGGGTGACAGTGACCAACAGACTTGGCTGCAACACTTGCCCCGTTTTCTGCCTCATGAAACTTATCACCCGTTCTCAGTTTTTCTACCTTTTTGTAGCCCTATGTAACAGATTACATATCTGGGATCCTGATCCGGTATCATATACCCAGGATTCAGAGGATACTGAGAATTAGTTCTTTGTAATGAACACACCCGAAGGAGATGCATCATATGCACTGTCTTCGTTTGGGCGGCATAAGAATTCTGGTATTCCCTATTTCCTGCTCTGTCTTATAACAATTATAAGTTAGAGCGGGACCAACGTTCCCCAGCTCAGTATAAAAAGCGGGTTCGGTCAATACATCCGTATTATTATCTTGATTAAGGCGTGATATGGTCGCTACCAGGAGAGAGAGAGAAGAAAACACTCTGCGTGCGCTCTTGCAAGATCAGATTGGTTATGTATTTTATCTAATCAGGATGGCTCCCACTGTTTTTATCAAATCTTCCTTCAAACCCTAAAAGGAAAGACTAGCCGAGATTAATTACACTCTACAAGTTCGCCAACCTTTCAGCCAGGCCAGTGTCGGTACTTAGAGGGAGGTTCCCCGTGCTTTCGCACGGACCTAATTACAGTAAACCTCGTTTTCCCAGAGGCGTAACCCCGTTGACACCTTTCTAGACACCTACTTGATCGGCTAATTGCAAAATGCAAAACTCTCCCAGGAGTAACAATTACTCGCAGTGGGTATCGGGATCCAACTATCACATAGAAGGTATGCAATCTCATTGCAAGTTTCAACACTTGAAACTCCCGATAAAGGTTTTTACCCCTAGCACCTATGACCTTAACTATGGTCAACAAATCATAAGTACTAGTCAAGTTCTACCCGTCATTTCGTGATTAATTAGACCCACCCACATGACCCTTAACTAAGGTCAACAAAGTCACGCGACTGTCCTAACTAATCGCATCATATGCGGTGTAGGAAGACATCACTTAGCTACCGTACACTGTGCCTTGACTATGGTCAACAAACACAGCACGAATACTAAGTACTCTACTTCCTAAAATGACGGAGGGTTGCGGCTGGTTTTTGTGAAAACCTTTAACGCTTTGAACTTGATCTCGTTGCGGAATCAAATGGTTTTTAAATGGAATGTTTTCGAGGCTTTTCTAGTTTTGCTAAAGGGGTCACTCCCGGTGAAGGGATCGTCGGCCCTTTCCTCGTCGAATGAGGTGCGGGATATATCATATATATCACTGTGCAAAGCGGAAACTATAGAAGCGATCAAAGACAAACCGAGGGTTGTAGCATCTGCCAGTTATTGCTAAAGGAGTCACTCCCGGTGAAGGGATCTCGGTCCTTTCCTTATCGAATAAGGTGCAGGATGTTCTACAATGAACACCGCGATGCAAAGCAAGAACTGTAGCTACCTGTTTTATTTTGAAATTCGATTCCACAACATCAATTAGGTTTATTTTCTTTCATTAATCTCATTAATGAATATCCCATCATTTAAATTACCTAAACATCACAGATAGATATGACGTACACTTATGCCATCCGCATTCGCCTCGATGTCCCTTCGTGCACCGTTAGGTTAGGTAACTAACGGCAGAGCGGGGCAGGGCTAGCGCGGGTGTAAAACATAAGTAACGTCTATATAATATATCATATATACTATAATATTTGTCACAGAGCACAGAACATCGCATGATCACAGATAAAACACAACAGAAGAAACATATGAAATATTGGATATACTAGGACGTCCGTGTTTTCAATACGAGCCAGTATAAAACACGGATTCCACGGTCGTGATGAATAGCCAATCCCACACCCCTAGACCCCTACGAGAGCGGCAAGCAACCCTGCCAATTCTAGGGTTAGGAGACCCGAACTCGACTCCTCGAGTTGGTCTCCCACTGGACCCCAGAACCCGGTTACTTGTGCTCCCCTCCTTGGGTCTATCCTAGTGCAGAAAAGTAAATAATATACAAACGGTGACTACTTCCGCAACCTGGAAGTGCCCCAATAAAAGAATATTACATACAAGTTTTTACATGAATGAAAATGAAAAACACTCATCTCACATAAAAAAAACCCAGCTATTCAAACACGACGATCCAATATAACATATCCAACAACACATAACATCACATGTCATCAACGTAAGTAAATATGCGCATCCCAATTGTCGTTGACATATAGCAACGAAACCGGCGATATCACATATTACACTTACGGTCACAGAAAAGAAAGTGTAAAACTACAACAGTTGGAATCCGCAACCTCCTCAGACATCGCATGCCTGACCAAATGAATTACTTAGACATCGCATGCCTAACAATTATAAACCCCGCATTTTAGTCTCATTATCGAAAACTCTTTTCAATATCAAGTCAGGCAATTCAACAGGATTCCCGACATTCTGATCGAATGCTCGTCGCAAACTTCAGTAGACGGCCGCACCCCTGATACCGTCGACGAAGTGCACCAAGGCGGAACACCGCTACCGCGAGCACCCGAACGGATGCTTTCGGCGACGGGGTTCTCCTACAGTCACTTGGTCGGGGCTATGGAGTGAGGCTGTCTATTAAGTTTACCCGGCGAGTATCCGCGTACGCTACGTGATTGCAACGGACTTTTGATCACATCAAAATTCCGTGGCAACCGATCAAATGAGACTAAACTGCTATGTTTATAACATTCATTCAGTTATCTCATAACTTCTTGTGAATTCCAATTATTGTATCACATTCCGGATAAATAGAAAATGTTAAACTTTCCGATCGAACAATCGAACACCCAAGTTTTCCCGATACAGATCAACACATGAAACAAGTCTAAAAACATTCAGTTCGTGCCTCAGTACCAACGGTCCAGCCGTAGAAGGGTCAAGCCAACGCCTCACATGTGGCACGCCGTACTGCCCCAAACCCGAAGGTTCAAAGGGTAGTTCAAGACGGTCACATAATCGAGTTAAGGTTTGTTGTCTTCTAGAGGGACCATCGTGTTACTTGCACTACTTAGAACGTGATTAAACTACATAAATATCCAACACTTGGAAATTTCCCGACAGGGGAAAAATTGGGTATTTATATCCGGTCGAACATTTTAACATATTCAAAAAATTATCCGGAACGACACATAGACAAAGTTTGACAATCCGATCGAATGTATGAACTCCCAATACAACCCAAAATACTCAACTCTTGATTTCAGATTAAAAATTCCCAAGAAAACCAGCACTGAAAAATAGGAGTTACTGTGCAAAATTCAATGGCAGATAAGACAAAAGTGCGGCGGAAGGGCCTCATTAGCACGCTAATGCTACGGTTCCGCCGCACTTTAGAAAGATCATTAGGTAATTTTTGCATCGTAATTCTTAGATTTACCTGCTGATTGTTCTGCATATTTTTAATTTGCAAAAATCCACATTTTACAAAAATGTCCAGAGAGCATTTTAAAGTCGGGGTTTCGGGTCGATCGGACTTCTAACTCCGTCTACGCATCGCCTAAGGCTCTAGCTAGGCTCTGATACCACTGTAGGGTTCCTAGACACCCTAGTTAAGTCTCACAAGTGATCAAACATGCACAAATAAAATTTTACGGGTGCCTACAAACCCGACTACGGATCGTTTACTAGATATTTAGGCGAAACAAGCAAACTAGTTAACACTTAACTACAAGATACGGAAATACAACCTTTGTAGATCCGGTGCTCCACCTCCATAGCTCCGCAACGAGGTCCTCTCCGCTGTCCAAATCAAATCCGGGCTCTAGCGTCGGCTTCGTCGGAGAATGGGCAAGCTAGGTCGTCGATGTCCATGCCGAAGATGATCTACGTCGAGGCATCGCTAAATCAAGCTCCACCTTCACCAAACCATGATGACTTGTGAAGAAAACACACTCTACTACTTGGCAAGAGGTAGAGGATGAAGAAATAGAAAGTGGGTAGACTTTAGAATTGGATTTCTCACTCATTTGCTCAATTCACCATTGATGAAGAAAGCTTTTTCTTCCTTGCTCATGAAGAAGAAGAAGAAAGAAAAATATGATAAGTTAATTAAAAAAAGAAAAGAATAATCCATTCTTATCATAACACTAACCATGGTAATGTGTAGAGAATCAATCATGGTTAAATGGGATGGTTAGGGTTAAGCATGAGACAAAATGGTTGCTAAAGTCAAAGTCTTCATGAAGCTTCAACAAGCTTCCAAATAAAGCCACCATTTTGCATTATGCTTATCATTTTCCAATAATGAATAAACAAATAAATAAATAGATATGAAAATGAAAACCCTAACCATTACATAACCATGGTTTAAACTTTACACAAAACACAAGTTAGCATGCATCATCAAACATGATACATACAAGTGCACAAAAGTATATCGCATATACAATGCGCACATCCGAGTGAGAAAATCCATCTTAAGTGAACCAATACTAGTTAATGCAAAGTAATATATCAAATATATAATTATGCATTAAATCATTAAATCAACACTTGATTCAATGATCCGGTCATGTCGCACACAACCGACTAGTATACAATGTATCGGCTTATCGAATCAATCCTTGATTCGATAACTAGGTTATATCACATACAACCATTGGACACATTCATCGCGAGAATGGAATACGGTATCACATACACGCATTATTCTCGGTCCCGCACATATCTCATATGCGCTCCTATTTCGTTTCGCTTGAGCCAGGAAACCTCTGTGTAGGACTCTAAAGACTCGTCAATACGCCGGCAGCGGATGATGATCATATCAAACATCCACAAGCCGCAAGCGGTCTGCTAAACGTAACGGCCACCCGGGTATTGAGCGATCTGAAGATCGACGAGCAAGCCCGCTCACACTCCTGCGAATCCGACCAGTAACACTACCGTGTAGTCCGGTCTGTTCGTCTCATATGTCGCATATATCGCCTAGGGGTGGTAAACGTCAGACCCCAATAGCTCGATAAGTCATGCCGACGTAGGGTCCATAACATTCGTGAAACTACTGATAACTCTTACCAGTATATCACTGCAACCCTGGCCAGGGATTTCCTGTTATGGCCAGTCGAGCATAGCACAACATCAACCCCCAATACCGGGAGAGACGAATCCCCTCCTATCGCTCATTGCCTCCATGTGAATCGGGACTGTACCCAAAAACCACCTGTTTGCACGACTCAGTAAAGCCGTGGTAGGGTGGAAATCAAAGCACAGTGGGAGACACACAAGACTCTATGACGATCTCGGGTCAACAGACTAAGCTGTACCAGTGTCACCAGAGAACTGCCATCTGACGTGAGGTATAATACCATCTGGGAGTTCTCGGCGAGTCCGTTCAGTGTACCCAGTCTCCACTGAGCACCCGCATATCATCTTCGATGTCAAACACCAATGGATATGGGATCATCCATCGCCCATCGCATGGGTCGAGAAGATATGCGCTAGTCTACTCTGGAATATCGATGCCCCGTCTCGATATTCCCACGACTAGGAACAATGAAGGATGTACTCATTGACTACCCAGGCCCCACTAGTATGATCTACATCATAGTCCTGGAAGTCGAGTATACATCCTAAGGGCTTTATCAACATGTAATCAGAGAGACAGAAAGTATACATGTTAAGATAAAGTGCAACCAGATAGCGTACTATCATGTCGAGCAAGAAAGTCCTTCCTATATATGTCCCAGCATCCACTACAATATACATCCAATGTACAGTAATGGCCTCTAGGGCATACATATAACTAACACCATCGCCGTCGATCGAGCTTGTTGTCGAGTTCCTAGTCGCCGCCGATCGACATCGAGGTCCTCGTCGCCGCCTCCACCTCTTCGAGCTCCTCCTTTCCGGCCTCCTCCACTTCGTCGAGCTTTTAGCCTCCTCTACCTCTTCGAGCTCTTCGCCGCCGGTCTTTGTCAGCCCGCCGCCAACCTTGATTTGTCGCCGCTCGATCGAGACTAGTTTCTTTAATTTGAATTTGAATTTTTCTTAATTTTGTTTTTTATTTCTTTAGATTAATTAGGAATTTAATTTATAATTTTGTTGTTTTTGGTGTTATTTTTTTTATTTTAGGGTTAGGGTTAGGATTATAGGGCCGGGTTAATTTGGGTTTGGGTTAGGGTTAATTAGGGCTAGGGTTTGGATGATGATTAGGGTTAGGGTTAGGATTAATTTGGGTTAATTAGGTAAAATAGGGTTAATTTGGGTTAGGGTGTTGATTAGGGTTAATTTGGTTTAATTAGGTTAATTTGGGTTAGGGTTAGGGTTAATTAGATTAATTTGGGTTATATGGTGATGATTAGGTTTAGGGTTAAGGTTAATTAGATTAATTTGGGTTGATTTTGGTTTGGGTTAGGGTTAATTTAGATTAATTAGGGTTTGGGTTTGGGTGATGATTAGGGTTAGGGTTAGGGTTCATTTGGGTTAATTAAGTAAAATATGGTTAATTTGGATTAGGGTGTTGATTAGGGTTATTTTGGTTTAATTTGGGTTAGGGTTAGGGTTAATAGATTAATTTGGGTTATATGGTAATGATTAGGATTAGAGTTAGGGTTAATTATATTAATTTTGGTTTGGGTTAGGGTTAATTAGGGTTAGGGTTTGGGTGATGATTAGGATTAGGGTTAATTTAAGTTAATTAGATAAAATAGGGTTAATTTAGGTTAGGGTGTTGATTAGGGTTAATTTGGTTTAATTAGGTTAATTTGGGTTAGGGTTTGGGTGATGATTAGGGTTAATTTTGGGTTAATTAGGGTTAATTTGAGTTAGGATGATGATTAGGGTTAATTTAGGTTAATTAGGTTAATTTAGGTTAATTAGGATTAGGGTTTAGGGTGTATTAGTTCCTTCAGTAGGATACTCGATGAGAACTTAAATGTAAAACTTTACCGTAAACGTAAGAAAACTTTACCCTAAACTAAAAACTTCAAACCTTTAAAATTGAAACGTAAATATAAAACCTATTCAAATTAAATGTTCAAGTTAAAAACAATAAATGATACTCGATGATAATATGAAACTTTCATATTCTCATCGATAGTCATATGTGAAAATCAAAGCGCGACTTAATCTCCGTCTATCGGTTAACATGCGTTTGATATTTATCGTGATATAGAACTATACGAAAGTTGTTAAATATTGGACGGTATCGTTCGGTGCTAACAACCATTGTGTATTCTATGTGACGAGAAGATTCAATCATATGATAACCGATAGATTTGTCCAGTTTGGACAAGTTAGGAATGTATAAAGCAAACACCTGCATTCACTTGTATTTTCATTCGTTTCGAGTTATTCCGTCGGTACTTTTCCGCTGGTTCTCCATGTATAAAGATAGATTAGATGTTCATTTCAACGTTGTTTCACGGTGTTAAAATGATTATCTATTTTATTACAGTGTACTCGGAGAACATCGGGAGGGGGGTGCTGCCGAAATTTACTCGAAAAGGATGAAAGCATAAGTGAATGGGTGTCTGCTCTATACATTCTTAATGGGATAGAAGCCTTACCCCCGATAACCGAAACACATACATACAACACGAATACAAAACAAACACATACACAAAATACATACACACTAACAATTCAACACCTAAGCGAAATCATAAATTGAAACGCACATACACAGAATACAACTCATACTTGGGTATCTTCAAATCTAACTTTGTTAATCAATAATTTATTCTTTTCAATGACAAATTTGCCTCTATGGATTTTCTTCTTTATCAATAACTATCTCGTTCTTAGATTTCTCAATATAGTCACATAACTTACAGTTTATATGTTATATAGTCTAGTATGGCCCATGAGTACATTAGAGTTAAAGACTGGATGTACGTAGATTGGCAACAACGCATGCAATCTAAGTTTGTCGCAGGAGTTGCTGCTTTTATTGAATTTGCATGCGTATATAATAAGATCGTGTTAGAGAAGATTCTCTGTCCGTGCGATAGATGTGGGAATAAGTTCTGGAAAAAGGTAGAAATCGTAGAGTTTCACATCGTTAAACATGGTTTTACTAGACTTTATACAACTTGGCTATATTATGGGGAAGGACGAAAAGAACACGGTAATGCGGCAGAAGAAGAAGGAGAAGACAGTAATGCGGCAGAAGAAGAAGTAGACGATAACTTCTTTCCAGGAGAATAAATGGAGGATTTAGTAGAGGGTTCCCTTGGTGATAGTATTCCTACCAAAGATGACATTCTTTCCGGTCAAGGATCGCGTGCGGATAAGTATAAAAATTTCATGAATGATGATAGAAGACCAATTTATGAAAATACAAAGTATTCCACCATATCATGGTTTGTCCAACTTTTCCAGATTAAGTGCCTAAATGGATAGAGCAACAAATCATTCACGATACTTCTGAAGTTCCTGAAATATTCTATGCCCTTGGAAAATAACATGCCCGACAGCTGGTACGAAGCCCAGAAGATGATGTCTGATTTGGGTCTGAACTATGAGAAAATTCATGCATGTCCCAAAAATTGTGTGTTGTACCAGAAAGAGAATTCAGATTTGAAAGAGTGTCCAATATGCGGAGTGGGAAGGTATAAACCGAAAGAATCTGATAATAAGCCCGATATACCTGTCAAAATAGCACGATACTTTCCCATAATACAGAGGCTACAGAGGCTATTCAGGTGCAAGAAAACAGCCGAGGCAATGATTTGGCATCACCGTGCGGCTCTAAGCAAAGATGAAAAAATGAATCATCCAAGAGACTCACTAGCATGGAAGGATCGATAGGAGGCACCAAGTATTCAGTAGTGATCCTCGCAATGTCAGGCTCGGACAGGATAGTGATGGATTCTGCCTATTCAACTATATGGATGGAAGCCACAACACATGGTCCGTTATAATGATAGTTTATAATATGTCGCCTTGATTGGCTATGGACCAATCCTACTTTATGATACCTCTTCTTATTGATGGACCAAACTCACCGGGAAACAATATCGACGTCTATCTCCGACCTCTGATTGATGAGTTAAAATTTTTATTCATTGATGGTCTAAAGACTTACGATGCAAACACAGATACAACCTTCACAATGCGTGCGATTTTAATGTGGACAATTAATGACTTTCCTGTGTATGGAATGCTATCAGGTTGGTCCGTACATGGTCACAAAGCATGCCCTTAATGCCATCAAGATACAATATCGAAATGGTTGAATTTTAGTAGGAAGCTTTCTTATTGCGGTCATCGGCATTTCCTGCCACTAGACCATCCCTACAGGTTAGACGTTGCTCACTTTAGTGGTCATCAGGAGCTTCTTAGGCCTCGGGCCTCATTGTATGGAGAGTACGTGATTGCTCAGTAGGATAGTTACAATAATGTGACCTTCGAGATAGATCCGGCAAAACAGGTCAAGCCACCCTACTGGAAAAAGTTGAGCATTTTCTACGAGCTTCCGTACTGGTCAACAAATTTAGTGTGTCATTGTCTAGATATCATGCATATAGAGAAGGGAGTATCCGAGCACGTACTCAACTTGTTTCTTTGTAAAGACGGAAAATTGAAAGACAACTTCCGTGCTCGGATGGATCTTCAAGACTGGGAAATTAGAAGTGAATTGCATCCTAAACCAATAGCGGGTAAACCAGGCAATTTTGTACTTTCTAATGCCGCATATCATTTGTCATAACCGGAGAAGAAAAGGTTCCTGCAGGTGTTGCATGATTTGAATGTTCCCATAGGTTTCTCAGGATCATTTAGCAAGAAAATAAAAATTGTGAAAGGCAAGATCGATGGGCTGAAAAGTTATGATCACCATGTTATTATGGAGCACCTTCTCCCATTAGCCCTCAGGACTTTCCTTCCCGAATCGGTTAGTCTAGTAATCAATGGTCTTTGTTGCTTTTTTAGAGAATTGTGCGCTAAAGTCTTGGATGTTGTGACGCTGGAGAATCTAGAAAATTCTATTTTATTGATACTTTGCAAATTTGAGCGTATTTTCCCACCTTCGTTCTTTGATATCATAATACACCTAACGGTTCATCTTGCAACCGAGGCTAAATTTGCCGGACCGGTACAATATCGATGGATATATCCCGTCGAAAGGTACGTTGAATTTTTTGTTTCACGTATTTTGTAAAATTATTGTTGTCCTATATACCCGTATTTATTTATTTAACATATATTTTTTTAGATACCTGTACACTCTAAAAACGTATATATGCAATAGAAATCGACCAGAGGGTTCTATCATGCAAGATTATCTTCTAGATGAAGTAAGCACATTTTGTTCCCGCTATCTGGACGAGAACATTGAGACGAAACTTAACCGGCCTCGGAGAATTCAGGACGGGCCATATGGTAAAGCTGATTATAAGAGAGTAGACAATATGATTATCAACAAGATATATCGGTTTATCCTCCTCAATAGCGTATGTCTTGAAGAAATTAGAGAGTTTTTTGGATTAATTATTATATTTGTGTTTGCGTATGTATAAAATGATATAATATTAACGTCATAATTCATTGTGTAGAACAGAATTCATATTGACGAGGTACATGAGGGGTATCCTGATTGGAATGATGAACGATTGGAAAAATATCATCAGGATAATTTTTGCAATTGGATTGCAGATCATGTAAGTTGTTCGAATAACATATTATTTCTACTAGTCTTAATCTAAACTTATATCGTTATGTATTTGCCGAAAAATTTGTTTTGTCAGATCCACGATCCGAACTTGTTTGCGTCATTAGAGATAGATTCAAGATGTTTAGCTCAGCTTCCTAGCATGGAGGCTGCATATTATAAAAGATTCGGTGTCATAAATTTGAAGTTAAGGATATAGAAACAACTCGAACCACTCAAAATAGTAGGATTGCGACCGTAGGATCAGATGGTGTGATTTATTATGGATACTTAAATTGCATACTTGGCATCCAATATCCCGGAAGATCAGAACCGTTTTATTTATTTCAGTGTATTTGGTACGATACACGAACCGATATGGATAAGTGGAGAAACGATCTCGGGACTTGGAAAGATGAATATAGATTGACTAGTGTGAACACACTTCGATTTTACGGTCAGGACGATCTATTTATCTTTCCGCAACAAGTGTTTCAAGTATACTGCTCACAGTTCTTAAAACATCCGGGATGGAGTGCCGTATGCCGTTAGAAATTCAGGGATGTTTACGATGTCCCAGAATTCGAGAATCGTATGGAGGACAGCGATGAGGATGAAGAAGAGAGAAGACTTAGAGTACCCCGACCGTTTGTTTTAAAAGACGAGTTGTCTTCGGCTGATCGTGAAGTTACATGGGTTAGAAATATTATCGATAATGAAATCCAAGTAAATATGTTTAATGCGTCTACGAAATGAAAAAGTTTATCTGTAATGTTATATTATTACTTCGCATTTCTACGATCTATACAGATATTGCATGCATATGTAATGATTGTACTGTTATCTAGGTCTGATGACGACGCCGGGAGCAGCGAGGGGTGACAGGAGCACCAGCCATGGCAGAGGCAGAGACATATCTTTTCTGCCGCTCGGGAAGCTGCGTAGGGAGCTCCAGAGGGCTGGTCTTGCATCCCGATCCGTATCCCTTTCGGATGACTCCTTTCGTGTGGACATTGCTACACCTCTAGGTATATTGCACACATATTCATTTTGAATATAATATTATAGATATACACGTATATTTTTTTTAAAATTACTTATATAGTCAATGTCTAATTGTCTAGCAGTAGGTTGTGCGTTTACATCAGAGGCAGAGGCCACTACCGCACCTACAGATATGTTTATATATCCTATAGTGCATGCATATTGATTTAAAATATTATATCATAAATATACACACATTCTTTTTGCTCTTACTTAGATAATCAATTTTTAATTGTCTAGCAGTAGGTGGTGCCTCCACATCCCGGGCAGAGGCCACCACCGCACCTGCGAGTATGTTTATATATCCTATATTACATGCATATTGATTTAGAATATTATATTACAGATATACATATTCTTTTTGCAATTACCTATATAATCTATTTTTAATTGTCTAATTATAGGTGGTGCATCCACATCTGGCGCAGAGGCCACTCCCGCTACTTCTATACTCTCCGCTCAGTCTGCAGGTTAGTATTCTTAAATATAAAATATTTATTTATTTTACATATCCTCTAAGAATAACCATGAATTTCATGTAATTTTATCGTCAATGTTTATTTTCTAGTTGGAGGGGATGTGTCTACATCCGGGTCAACGGTTGTTTCTCACCAGAGGAACTATCATCCCGCTCGTGCTGCTGCCCGGGCCTAGGCTCGTTCTACTGTCACCGGAGAAATATACCGCACTTCAATTTTCGTTAATTCTTGATTTCTAAATACTGTTTTGTCTTAATATTGCTTATCTTGATATTTCTTGTAGATGCAGGGCAGCCCCATCCCGAGAGGGGGACTTGAGGGCCGAATCAATTCTACAGGTTGATGCCCGATAGAGCTAGGAGGATGCACCATTCCCACTCTTCTTTACACCCGATTATTGCTATACTGGCGATTATGCCGAATGGTTTGGCCGATATATGGGAGATGAGAGCCACATCCAAAAGAAGTATCCACTTCACGTTAAGTGGGTCGATTAACACCGGCGCTCATTTGCCCTCTTCTACTATCAGGCTCAGGTATTAATATTTTTTTTCATTTGAATTATCAAATAAATTTATTATTATTTAACATTTATAATTTAAATACATTATTTTCTTGTATTTACAGTTGGATTATGACTTTCAGCCTGTACCCAATCCTGATCACCCCGACAGAGTGCTCAATTTTCATGCTCTTTACCTGGGCCTTATAAAGAACATGCAATCTAAGATCCGATATAATAGAAATAAGCTGAAGATCGATTGCTATTTGGTATGGCTAGCGACCCCCGAGACGGAGAGAGCGGCTCTCCTACATTCTCCGGCCTTTGCCAGAGTCGACGTAGATACATGGCCTCTCTTGTGTCAATATTATAATTCTGAGTGCAAACAGGGTTGTAATTTAAATGTAATTTATTGTTTAGTATATAATTTATTTTTTTGTGTTGCTTAATTAGAAAACTAAATCTGATTGTGTTATGCAGAAGCAGGCCGATCAAAATAAGGAGAATAGGAAGTCGGCGAAGAGGGGTCGCCCCACTTACATAGGTGGTTTGATGAACATTACTCGTGCCATGGAGGCATCGATAAATTACAATAGATCTATTTTGATATAATGCAATATTAAGAGTTATTTTATAATATATGTAAAGTTTTGGCGAATTGCAGAGAGCTCAGACCCTGACGCAGGGTGGTACACCGAGCGTGTTGACCGTGTATCTTGCCGTCCATGGCACCTCGACAGATCCCGCCACGGACGAGCTTCGATTCCCCGACAACGCTACCTAGGAGTATTGCATAACTGGTAATATTTATTCTAATTCGAATGAAATTTTTGTTTAGATAAGTTCAAATTTAAATGATATACTTATATTTTAATGGTTAATGTGGGTGTAAGAGCGGGTGGTAGAGCAGGCGGAGATATCGGTGATTGATTTTAGTGGACAAACTGATCCGATGCTGCTGAACCCAGTCCTAGACGCCGCACACGGAGGGCACCACGGAGGTTGGGAGAGAGGCCGGGGACTGGGTCCTAACAGGGCCCATATGAAGTTGGTCTCCACTCCGGCGGTTACTTCCCCTACCCCCATGAGCGACGTTTGGAGCATGATGTTGCCACCTTAAAGACCACCGTCGAGGAGTTGAAGGGGATGTTGGTACGTATATTACTTAATAGTAAAATATTATATCACATTATAGATAGTAACATATGCAATATTAGTAGCCTGAGCTTATTTGGTTTTAGACTTAGTTTTGATTAATCAGACTTTCATAAAACTATCTAATTAAACCGAACTCTATAATCATAACCATGCCACATCTTTCCTCATTTTGGAGTTTAAAAAATTATGATTATCCAAATTCAAAACTTGATAAGAAAACATTTCTTTGTAAATTAGATAACTCCAAACCAAGTATTCAATCAAAGCTAAACAATTAAGGAGAGATACGGGCTTACAAGTTAGAGTAAGCATCATTTCTACCCCACTTAAAACAAACTACGGTTTTCTAAATTAGGTACCCAAATTAGGCCTAAGTCCCTAAGTATTCGTAAATTGGGGTATAAAATCATAGCATAGCCCTGAATGTATGGAATTTTAAGATGTATAAATTCTCATACATAACATATGAATTTCAAAAGAATGCGTGGAATCTCAACAAAGCATATATAAATTCGCGGTATCGCAATAATCTGATAATGATATGAATTCGACTAAATTCTAATACACCATTTTTACTCGTTTATTACACAAGCAAAAAATTTTACAGATTCGGCAGGCTACGTCGACTGCGGCACCATATTGTAGGGTTCCTAGGCACTCTTAAGAGGTCTCACAAGGTATCAACCATGCCAATTTCAAAAAAATCTTGGTGCCGAGAAACCCTAATACGGATCGTTGGCTAAAGTTTAGGCGAAACTAGAAACTAGTTAACAACTTAACTATAAAGAATACGGAAATACAACCTTTGTAGATCCGGTGCTCTACCTCCATAGCTCCGCAACGAAGTCCCCTCGCTGTCCAAATGAGTTCCCGGGCTCTAGCGTCGGCTTCGTCGGAGAATGGACAAGCTAGGTCGTCGATGTCCATGCCGAAGATGATCTACGTAGAGGCATCGCTAGATCAAGCTCCAACTTCACCAAGTCATGAAAACTTGTGAAGGAAACACACTCTACTACTTAGCAAGAGGTAGAGGATGAAGAAATAGGAAGTGGGTTCAATTTAGAATTGGATTTCTCACTCTTTATCATCAATCACCATTGATGACCTAAGCTTTCTTCATGATAGATATGAAGAAGAAGAAGAAGAAAGTTATGATAAGTTAATTAGAATAATTGAAAAAGAATTATCCTTATCATAACATGAACCATGGTTTGATGTAGAGAGTTAACTCAAGTTAGATGAATGGTTAGGGTTTGAAGAAGAAGACAAAAAAGGTTACATGAGTCAAAGTTGCATGAAGCTTCATGAAGCTTCATGTAAGAAAGCAACCTTTTTATTTTCTTTTCCCTTTTTCTTTTAATCCAAATTAAAAGATAAAAGAATAAATGAATAATAAATAAAACCCTAACCATTTACTTAACCAAGGTTTAACTCTTCACACAAAACTTAGTAATCTTGCATCATCAAACATGATACAATCAAGTGCACAAAAATATATCACATATACAATGTGCACACCCGAGTGAGAATATCCATTTAAAGTGAACCGATACGAGTTAATGCAAAGTAATATATCAAATATATAACTATACATTAAATCATTAAATCAACACTTGATTTAACGATCCGGTCATATCACATAGAACCGACTAGTATCCAATGTATCGGTTTATCGAATCAATCCTTGATTCGATAACTAGGGTATATCGCATATAACCTAATCGATACATTCATCGCGAGAATGGAATACGGTATCACATACACGCATTATTCTCGGTCCCGCACATATCTCATATGCGCTCCTATTTCGTTTCGCTTGAACCAGGAAACCTCTGTGTAGGACTCTAAAGACTCGTCAATACGCCGGCAGCAGATGATGATCATATCAAGCACCCACAAGCCGCAAGCGGTCTGCTAAACGTAACGGCCACCCGGGTATTGAGCGATCTGAAGATCGACGAGAAAGCCCGCTCACACTCCAGTGAATCCAACCAGTAACACTACCGTACAGTCCGGTCTGATCGTCTGATATGTCGCATATCTCGCCTAGGGGTGGTAAACGTCAGACCCCAATAGCTCGATAAGTCGTGTCGATATGAGGTCTATAACATTTCGAGAAACTACTGGTAACACTTACCAGTAAATCTCAGCAACCCTGGCCAGGGATTTCCTGTTATAGCCAATCGAACACAGCACAACATCAACTCCCTATACCGGGAGAGACGAATCCCCTCCTATCGCTCATTGCTTCCATGTGACTCGGGACTGTACCCAAAAACCACCGTTTTGCACGCCCTCTTGGACGTGGTAAGGTGGAAATCAAAGCACAGTGGGAACCACACAAGACTCTATGACGATCTCGGGTCAACAGACTAACCTGTACCAGTGTCACCATAGAACTGCCATCTGACGTGAGGTATAATTCCATCTGGGAGTTCTCGGCGAGTCCGTCCAGTGTACCCAGTCTCTACTGAGCACCCGTATATCATCTCTGATGTCAAACACCAATGGATATGGGATCATCCATCGCCCATCTGTATGGGTCGAGAAGGTACACGCTAGTCTACTCTGGTATATCGATGCCCCGTCTCGATACACCCAAGACTAGGGACTTTGAAGGATGTACTTATGGACTACCATGTCCCCACTAGTATGATCTGCATCATAGTCCAGGTAGTCAAGTACACATCCTAAGGGCTTTACCAACATGTAACAGAGAGACAATCAGTGTACACGTTAAGGTAAAGTTCAACCAGATAGCATACTATCATGTCGAGCAAGAAAGTCCTCCCTATATATGTCCAAGCATCCACTACAATATACATCCTATGTATAGTAATGGCCTCTAGGGCATACATATAACTAACAATCTCCCACTTGCACTAGGGCCATCTGATAGCAGTGGTTGTAGTATCTCATACTCAACCATCCCATAAAAGTCTCTCTCTGGGAACAGGCCTTTGTGAGTGGATCCGCTGTGTTGTCCTCTGAGTCTTCTCTCCAAATCTCGATCACCCTGGAGATCAACCATCTCCATGATCAGGTGACACTGCCTTAGAATATGTCTGGATCACTGATGGGATCGGCGTTCCTTGGCATAAGCCACAACTCCATTGTCACACAATGGGAGGAACTAAGTTCATCTCATGAACTAATATACACCTAGACTGTCTCTTTGGTAGCATCTTAAGTAGCGATGTATCCAGCCTTTATCGTCTAGTATGCCACGGTATCTAGCTTTGAACTTTTCCAACATACCGTCCCTCCACTGAGGGTAAAGACAATGCCTGTGACTGACATTCAGTCGTCCTTATCACTCTGGAACCCTTCCAGTGATTCTCCCCAGGATCGATTGATACCATCTCACTACAACTAGTGAGAATCCTAATATCCATTTAGATCTATCTCATAGATCCAAAAACCCAGGATTTAGGAGGTATCACTTTGATCCTATGTGGAGAATCATTTTGATAAGCGGAGATTGATCGAGCGTAGCATAGGAAACTCCTTCCCTATCAGGAGTATGTCATCCACGTACTCTACGAGGATCATCTCCATACTCCCTACTACCTTATTGTATATACAAGGTTCATCTACCATTTTGATGATGTCAAACTGTTTGACTACTACATCAAAACAGATGTTCCAACTCCGCGATACCTGCTTTATCTTATAAAGCATCTTGTGCACGTTTCCGCTGCTCCCACTGTCTACGAGGCCCTCTGGCTGTGTACTTATAGACGCTCTCTTCTAAAACATCATTTGGAAAAGCAGTCAAGACACCCAACCGCCAGATATCGTAGTCATGGTATGTAGCCGTGGCAAGTAGGATCTGGATGGACTTAAGCATAGCTACTTGAAAAGGTTTCATCATTATCCACGCCTGGTCGATGATGAAAAGCTTTAACAAGTCTAGCTTTGAAAGTCTCAACTTTTCCATCTACACCAAGTAATCTTCTCAAGATTTACTTGCTCCTGATGGGGATTTAACCCTTCAGATATAGCAACCAAAGTCCATACTTTGTTGGTGTATAAGGATTCCATCTCAGATCGCTAAGCACCCAGCCATTCTTACAGAGTCACACTCCTGATGGCCAGCTCGAAACTAGTTGGGTCATCATCTCATGATGCAATCCTCGCTCCCACTGTCATAGAGAAACCGAAGTATCTCTCAGGTGGGTGAGAAACCCTACTAGATCGGCGGAGAGGCTGAGGTTCGTTGGTATGTATTGAATCCTTTGGTTGTGTCAAATCATCTGCTGTAGTTTGTATAGCTGGAACCTTTCCAGTTCTACATTACAGACCTTGCCTCGAGCCTGTCTGGATTATGGTTTTAGACATAGCCCGGACAACCCCAAATCTTAACTAGCTTAAGACATGGGCTCTTCCCTTTCCATATCACATATGAAGTGGTAGGCAACTGATTTGATTGGAACCCTATTCAATAGGTATGCATCTTCTCAAGTGTATAACTCCCAAAAAGGAAATAGGTAACTCAGTAGTACTCATCATAGAGCACACCTTATCATATAGGGTGCTATTGCTCCGCCCCGATATACCATCGTGCTTTGGTGTATACGGAGGAGTAATGCTGAGAGAGAATCTTATTCTCCTTTAGAATAGTCCAGGATTTCCGTGCTCAAGTATTCTCCTCCTTGATCACATCAAAGGACATAATACTTTTACCCGTATTTTGGTTCTCTACTTCTCGCTTATATTCTGTGAATATCTCAAAAGGTTCGGACTCATGTTTCAACAGGAACATATGACTGAATCTTGAGAGATTATCAGAGAACGTAATGAAGTATAAAAAACCAGTCCTGGCATATGTAGACAGGGGACCTTCATACATCAACATGTATCATCCCAAGAGTTCATTAACTCTTTCTCTGTTTCCAGTAGACGGAGCTTTAGTCATCTTATCTTTGTGACATGACTGGCGAGTTTCACAAGATGTAAATTCAAACTAATTTAAATATGCATCTTTATGTAACTCTAGCTAGTCGGGTCGCATTGATATGACCTAGTCTACAATACCTCAAGAAGGATTTATTCATTTCTGAACTCTTCCTCTTATGTGTGTTTCGTATACTAAGAACTGTAGTTTGATTTAGAACATCAATGCTTTTAGATAACGTGCCTGAACCGATCAACTTTTGATATAGGAAATGTTCAAAACATTATCCAACAATACAAAATTATATCATTTCTTTACTGATAAAGAGACTGATATGATTTTGTATATCAGGTTCGGTATCTAATAACATTCGTTCAGAATCAATGTATTGGTAATACAGGGTGACAGTGACCAACAGACTTGGCTGCAACACTTGCCCCGTTTTCTGCCTCATGAAACTTATCACCCGTTCTCGGTTCTCTACCTTTCTGTAGCCCTATGTAACAGATTACATATCTGGGATCCTGATCTGGTATCACATACCCAGGACGTAAAGGATACTAAGAAACAGTTCTCTGTAATGAACACACCCGAAGATGATGCATCAACATGCACTCTCTTCGTTTGGGCGGCACGGGAATTCTGGTAATCCCCAATTTCCTGCTCTGTCTTATAACAATTATAAGTTGGAGCGGGACCAACGTTCCCCAGCTCAGTATAACAAGCGGGTTCGGTCAATAATCCGTATTATTATCTTGATTAAGGCGTGATATGGTCGCTACCTGGAGAGAGAGAGAAGAAAACACTCAGCGTGCGCTCTTGCAAGAATAGATTGGTTTTTATTTTATCTAATCAGGATGGCTCCCACTGCTTTTTATCAAATCTTCCTTCAAACCCTAAAAGGAAAGATTAGCCGGGATTAATTACACACTACAAGTTCGCCAATCTTTCAGCCAGGCTAGTGTCGGTACTTTGAGGGAGGTCCCCCGTGCTTTCGCACGAACCTAATTAATGTAAACCTCGTTTTCCCAGAGGCGTAACCCCGTTGACACCTTTCTAGACACCTACTTGATCGGCTAATTGTAATGTATAAAACTCTCCCAGGAGTAACAATTACTCACAGCGGGTATCGGGATCCAACTATCTCATAGAAGGTATGCAATCTCATTGCAAATTTCAACACTTGAAATTCCCGATAATATTTTGCCCCGAACGATCTATGACCTTGACAAGGTCAACAAACCATAGACTGCAAGTCAAGTTCAACCCGTCATTTCTTGATTGAATCAAACCCACCCGCACGACCCTTGACAAGGTCAACAAGGCCGCACGACTACCCTAACCCAATCTGCATCATATGCATAAGCAGATAAATACTGGTTAGCTACCGCACACTGCGCCTTGACAAGGTCAACAAACGCAGCACGAATACTAAACAAGATTTATCTGAAATGACGGAGGGCTACGACAGGTTTTTCTGAAAACCTATTGCGTAATGAACTTGATATCGTTGTAGAATCAAATGATTTTAAAATGGAGTGTTTTTGAGGCTTTTCTAGTTTTGCTAAAGGAGTCACTCCCGGTGAAGGGATCGTCGGTCCTTTCCTCATCGAATAAGGTGCAGGATATATCACATATACCGCTATGCAAAGCAAAAACACTTAAAAGCAATCAAAAGACAAACCGAGTGTGTAGCATCTGCCAGTTATTGCTAAAGGAGTCACTCCCGGTGAAGGGATCTCGGTCCTTTCCTCATCGAATAAGGTGCAGGATATATCACATATACCGCTGTGCAAAGCAAGAACTGTAGCTACCTGTTTTATTTTGAAATTCGATTCTACAACATCTTAGGTTTCTTTTATTTCATTAATCACATTAATGAAGTCCCATCATTTAAGTACCTAAACATCACAGATAAATACGACGTACACTTATGCCATCCGCATTCGCCTCGATGTCCCCTCGTGCACCGTTAGGTTAGGTAACTAACGGCAGAGCGGGGCAGGGCTAGCACGGGTGTAAAACATAAGTAACGTCTATATAATATATCATATATACTATATACTGTATCTATCACAGAACATCACATGATCACATCACAGATATCGCAGCAGAAGAAACATATGAAATATTGGATATACTAGGACGTCCGTGTTTTCAATACGAACCAGTATAAAACACGGATTCCACGGTCGTGATGAATAGCCAAACCCACACCCCTAGACCCCTACGAGAGCGGCAAGCAACCCTACCAATTCTGGAGTTAGGAGACCCGGACTCGACTCCTCGAGTTGGTCTCCCACTGGACTCCAGAACCCGGTTACTTGTGCTCTCCTCCTTGGGTCTATCCTAGTGCGGAAAAGTAAATAATATACAAAGGGTGACAGCTTCCGCAACCTGGAAGTGCCCCAATAAAAGAATATTACATACAAGTTTTTACATGAATGAAAATGAAAAACACTCATCTCACATAAAAAACCCCGGCTATTCAAACACGACGATCCAATATAACATATCCAGCAACACATAACATCACATGTCATCAACGTAAGTAAATATGCGCATCCCAATTGTCGTTGACATATAGCAACGAAACCGGCGATATCACATATTACACTTACGGTCACAGAAAAGAAAGTGTAAAACTACAACAGTTGGAATCCGCAACCTCCTCAGACATCGCATGCCTGACCAAATGAATTACTTAGACATCGTATGCCTAACAATTATAAACCCCGCATTTTAGTCTCATCATTGAAAACACTTTTCAATATTAAGTCGGGTAATTCAACAAGATTCCCGACATCCTGATCGAATGCTCGTCGCAAACTTCAGTAGACGGCTGCACCCCCGATACCGTCGACGAAGTGCACCAAGGCGGAACACCGCTGCCGGGAGCACCCGAACGGATGCTTTTGGCGACGGGGTTCTCCTACAGTCACTTGGTCGGGGCTATGGGGGTGAGGCTGTCTATTAAGTTTACTCGGCGAGTATCCGCGTACGCTACGTGATTGCGACGGACTTTTGATCACATCAAAATTCCGTGGCAACCGATCAAGTGAGACTAAAGTGCTATGTTTATAACATTCATTCAGTTATCTCATAACTTCTTGTGAATTCCAATTATTGTATCACATTCCAGATAATTAGAAAATGTTAAACTTTCCGATCGAACAATCGAACACCCAAGTTTTCCCGATATAGATCAACACATGAAATAAGTCTAACAACATTCAGTTCGTGCCTTAGTACCAACGGTCCAGCCGTAGAAGGGTCAAGCCAACGCCTCACATGTGGCACGCCGTACTGCCCCAAACCCGAAGGTTCAAAGGGCAGTTCAAGACGGTCACATAATCGAGTTAAGGTTTGTTGTTTTCTAGAGGGTCCATCGAGTTACTTGCACTACTTAGAACGTCGTTGAACTACGGAAAAATCCAACACTTGGAAATTTCCCGACAGGGGAAAAATTGGGTATTTATATGCGGTTGAGCTTTTTAACATATTCTAAAAATTATCCGGAAAGCCATACAGACAAAATTTGATACTCCGATCGAAACACCGAATCCCCAAATACACAGCAGAAAATTCAACTCTTGAATAAATTTTAAAAATTCCCAGAAAACTCATTATAATTTATCAGGAATTACTGTGCAAACAATGTGGGCTGACGTCACCAGATAGCCGCGGAACCGCCGCAGAAGCTAGGCTTCTGCCGCGGTTCCGCCGCAATAGTTACTGTTCATTGGAAACTTTTTGCGCCGTAATTCTTATATTTCCCTGCTGAATTTTTTAGCAATTTTTAATCTGGAAAAATCCCAGTTTTTGAAAAAAGGACAGAGAGCTATTTTTGAGTTGGGTTTCGGGTTCGTTCGGGTTTCAAATTCCGTCTAGACTTCGCCTAAGGCTCTAGCTAGGCTCTGATACCACTGTAGGGTTCCTAGGCACTCTTAAGAGGTCTCACAAGGCATCAACCATGTCAATTTCAAAAAATCTAGGTGCCGAGAAACCCTAATACGGATCGTTGGCTAAAGTTTAGGCGAAACTAGAAACTAGTTAACAACTTAACTATAAAGAATACGGAAATACAACCTTTGTAGATCCGGTGCTCCACCTCCATAGCTCCGCAACGAAGTCCCCTCGCTGTCCAAATGAGTTCCCGGGCTCTAGCGTCGGCTTCGTCGGAGAATGGGCAAGCTAGGTCGTCGATGTCCATGCCGAAGATGATCTACGTCGAGGCATCGCTAGATCATGCTCCAACTTCACCAAGTCATGAAAACTTGTGAAGGAAACACACTCTACTACTTGGAAAGAGGTAGAGGATGAAGAAATAGGAAGTGGGTTCAATTTAGAATTGGATTTCTCACTCTTTATCATCAATCACCATTGATGACCTAAGCTTTCTTCATGATAGATATGAAGAAGAAGAAGAAGAAAGTTATGATAAGTTAATTAGAATAATTGAAAAAGAATTATCCTTATCATAACATGAACCATGGTTTGATGTAGAGAGTTAACTCAAGTTAGATGAATGGTTAGGGTTTGAAGAAGAAGACAAAAAAGGTTACATGAGTCAAAGTTGCATGAAGCTTCATGAAGCTTCATGTAAGAAAGCAACCTTTTTATTTTCTTTTCCCTTTTTCTTTTAATCCAAATTAAAAGATAAAAGAATAAATGAATAATAAATAAAACCCTAACCATTTACTTAACCAAGGTTTAACTCTTCACACAAAACTTAGTAATCTTGCATCATCAAACATGATACAATCAAGTGCACAAAAATATATCACATATACAATGTGCACACCCGAGTGAGAATATCCATTTAAAGTGAACCGATACGAGTTAATGCAAAGTAATATATCAAATATATAACTATACATTAAATCATTAAATCAACACTTGATTTAACGATCCGGTCATATCACATATAACCGACTAGTATCCAATGTATCGGTTTATCGAATCAATCCTTGATTCGATAACTAGGGTATATCGCATATAACCTAATCGATACATTCATCGCGAGAATGGAATACGGTATCACATACACGCATTATTCTCGGTCCCGCACATATCTCATATGCGCTCCTATTTCGTTTCGCTTGAACCAGGAAACCTCTGTGTAGGACTCTAAAGACTCGTCAATACGCCGGCAGCAGATGATGATCATATCAAGCACCCACAAGCCGCAAGCGGTCTGCTAAACGTAACGGCCACCCGGGTATTGAGCGATCTGAAGATCGACGAGCAAGCCCGCTCACACTCCAGTGAATCCAACCAGTAACACTACCGTACAGTCCGGTCTGATCGTCTGATATGTCGCATATCTCGCCTAGGGGTGGTAAACGTCAGACCCCAATAGCTCGATAAGTCGTGTCGATATGAGGTCTATAACATTTCGAGAAACTACTGGTAACACTTACCAGTAAATCTCAGCAACCCTGGCCAGGGATTTCCTGTTATAGCCAATCGAACACAGCACCATCAACTCCCTATACCGGGAGAGACGAATCCCCTTCTATCGCTCATTGCCTCCATGTGACTCGGGACTGTACCCAAAAACCACCGTTTTGCACGCCCTCTTGGACGTGGTAAGGTGGAAATCAAAGCACAGTGGGAACCACACAAGACTCTATGACGATCTCGGGTCAACAGACTAACCTGTACCAGTGTCACCATAGAACTGCCATCTGACGTGAGGTATAATTCCATCTGGGAGTTCTCGGCGAGTCCGTCCAGTGTACCCAGTCTCTACTGAGCACCCGTATATCATCTCTGATGTCAAACACCAATGGATATGGGATCATCCATCGCCCATCTGTATGGGTCGAGAAGGTACACGCTAGTCTACTCTGGTATATCGATGCCCCGTCTCGATACACCCACGACTAGGGACTTTGAAGGATGTACTTATGGACTACCATGTCCCCACTAGTATGATCTGCATCATAGTCCAGGTAGTCAAGTACACATCCTAAGGGCTTTACCAACATGTAACAGAGAGACAATCAGTGTACATGTTAAGGTAAAGTTCAACCAGATAGCATACTATCATGTCGAGCAAGAAAGTCCTCCCTATATATGTCCAAGCATCCACTACAATATACATCCTATGTATAGTAATGGCCTCTAGGGCATACATATAACTAACACATATATATCTCCTTCGGTTATGACTCCGCAAACCACTATCATGGCTGCGGTTGCGTAGACCACTCATACAGCTCAACAGTCCACTCAGACTCCCGCACTGTCCACTCCTTCATTAGTCGAGTTTTTGACGACTCAAGATTATACCGAGGAGCAGATGTCCCAGATTACGGCGATTATCAGAGATGGAGGGGCTGGACCGAGGTAGGGTAGCTTTATTTATATTTTTGAGGATGTATGTACATATCTGATACATATTTTATATATTTTAGACGATATTGATGGTTGTTTGTATATTCACGATGATTTTAGATTGATTTCGTATTCTGTTTGTTTATTTTTTTTTATATTATGCTTGAGATGTTGATTTTGAATATTTTTGTATTTGACTATATATATATATATATATATATATATATATTATTGTGCACAGGACGGGGAAAAAACGGGAGCCCCTTTTTTAAATAAACGCTGATATAATGTCCCTACGGATTACTCCGTAGGTGTTTCACCTACAGATTAATCCGTAGGGGCAAGTTTTGCCCCTACACATTTCTCCGTAAAGACAAAATATCAAAATATCTCATATTTTGTCCCTATAGACTCAGTAATAGGGCCCCTACACATTTCTTCGTAAGGATAAAATATTAGAATATCTGATATTTTGTCCCTATGAACTCGGTAATAAAGACAAAACTTGCCCCCATGGATTAATCAGTAGATGCATTTATCAGGCTCTACGGATAAATTCGTAGGGGTATTTATCAGGCCCTACGAATAAATCCGTAAGGACAAGTATTTTATTTTATAAACAGATAAATTAAATAAAGATTATGTCCCTACGCAATAATCCGTAGGAATAAATGTCCCTAAGAATTAAGGCGTAGGGGCAATTATTACTCCGTATGGGCATGTTCAGGACGAAAACTTTCACCTGTGGATTTTGGACCTACGGAGGAATTTTATGTCCCTACGGATATATCCGTGCGGGCATTAATTTGCTCTTACGGCTAAATCCGTAGGGGCAAGGGATTATTGTAGTAGCGTATATAGATAGAAAAAAAATTAAATTGTACACATGTATATTTCATACACACAGAGGAGAGTACGAAAACAATCCAAACCTGTTTTCCTCTGCGGATTTTCTTCTAAAGAAAATTTCTTTTAGCCAGAAGATCTAACTATATCACTAACCATCATTAAGGCCTTGGCTTGATCAATAAGATTCTCAACCCTTTTCAGCAAATTGCTAAAATCAGAAAAGGTAATTACATAATTCCAAATACCAGAATTTACCTTGAACTAATAAGACTACTGAGCTAAATTGACATCTATTTTGGATTCATAATCCGTTTTGGTTCATCAACCTTTCACTACATTAGTGTACCCAATTCTGAATATCACCTCCAAGACCAAAATGAACGATTTTAATTATTATATAACGAAAATGAACTGGTTTTATTTGCAAACCATATAGTTTGGTACAATTAATTTATAGGCTTAATTCCAAACAAAACTATAACATATTTTAGCCTAATTAAAAGAAACTACCAAATTCTTATTAAATACACATGAAACTAACATCAAAACTTTCAAAATCTACATAAAACTATCATAAATCTTTCAAAAATAATGAAAAACTACGATAAATAAAGTGCCACATCGGCAATAATTGTAAGAAACTATAACAAAATATTCAAAGTATTTCTCGTAATTTTGAGACAATTTGATGGTTACTCAGAGTTGAGGCAAAAAATTTAATAGTTTATTTTGGAATCAAGCCCTAATTTATATACATCAAATGGTATAACAAAATAACTAAATTTAGTCATGCAAAAAATAAGCAGAAACAACATTAAAGGTATCTCAATTCTCATTTCATAATTGCACAATCATCACCATGGGTTTAAGTAATGGTTTCACTGGAAAGGCTTCGCTCATTCATTTATTAATAAACATGGAACCCAAGTCTGTTTATAAACTTTTAGATTTGTCAAGATAGAATACAAGTAGATAAAGCAGTATACAACATATCCAATTATCAACAATAACTTTCCTTTATATTTGGCCATTGATGTATAACGGTGCTCCACAATTGTACCGAAAATACGGTGTTTACCGCCGGAGACTGGACTGAGACGTGAAGACGTCTAGCCTGAATACGGGGTAGATGCTATTTGGAACATATCCATCCACCTCTCCGAATATGTCAAGTTGATTTATGGCACCGTATATCAGATGTTTGGATAAATGCGACCATTGTAGCGTGACTTATCAGATTCCCCCTCATTTATGAGAGGTTTTTGATTGTGAGGCCGCTCTTTCTTGCAGGCGCAGACCCCAGCAGTTAATTATGCCATCACATCGCGATGACAACTTTCATCTTCTTCAGGCAGATCACTTCGTGTCGTATTATATATTGTTTATTTAGGGTTGTCCTTAGATTGTATACGAAGACTAGTTTTATCGTCGCCCGTAGGGCGCGGATAGTCCAAATCCGTATATATTAGATTTGGTTTGAACTTTAGGACGCGTATCTCATATGAAGTCCATCAGTTCAGAATATGTCATCTGAGGGTCGTTAGTCGTCTGTGAAATTAAGATCAACTCAGGAATATGGTTAAAGATCGTTAATTCTGTTTTGGATTAAGATCAACTTAACAAATATGGACTAGGAACCGTTAGTCGTCTTTGAGATCAAAATCTACTTAGATTTAATGATATTTTTATCTTATGTAGCAAAATCTTCAATACTTAGTTTAATTTAACTAAGTAGCCAAGCAAAAACTTGCAGTCTAAGTGCGCAAGTGCATATGAGACGCACATGCAAGTTTGTTTCATCTGAAGGGGGTGCGCACGTGCGTTGCACGTGATTACGCACTTGTTTCTAAGTCAGGATGCTGCGCACGAGCATATCACGTGGCTCGCATTCATTATCATTTCAAAATCATAAGTGTGCATGTATGTACGTGCGCATGTATTTAAGTCGTCATCTTTTTATTTGCGTACACATGCATGTCACATGCCGCTCGAACATCAGTGATCAATATATATCAAGTGCGTGCACATGCATATCACGTGACGCGTATGCCTTCATGGTAGCATCCAACAAATGCGCACACGTGCGTATCATATAATGCGCATATCTGCAGAGACTTTATTTTCCCATAGACGATTTTTTTATTAAGTGCGCACTCGATTTGGATGTACACTTGTTTAGATCAGAAAGCAAAAGTTTTCACTAAGTAGTAATGGCTTTTGTCATTTGTTTTTCTTCTTCTTTTATTTTTCAGGAAGCAAAAGCTTTAGTTTTTCATAACATAGAGGTATCCATGATGGTTTTTTTCTTAAGATCTTTTATTTGTAAATCAATGGATTCAAGGAAGAAGCAGTGTCTTCTATTTTTAAAGCAAAAGTTTTATGGGAGAAAATAGATCTTCTTCTCTTTTTATTTTTATCTGTTTTAAGGTTGAAGAATATGAATGGTCGACGGTGTGGGCACTCCGAAGAGGTTCAAAAGGTTTGCGATGACCTAGCAGCGGCGATGGGTAATTGCCACCTAATTTCGCTTGCGAAAAAATAAATAAATAAATAAAATTACTATGTTTAAACTATAAAATATATAGAAGAATCAACCAAGAGGTTTGGAGTAGGCCAAGGATGGGACTCGGGATCTGGCCCTGATCTCTCATTTATATTACATCTCTTAAAACAAAGAAGCATCAACAAATATTATAAATGTAATGCATATTTTGGTATTAAATCCAACAGCACTGTTCAAGACTTCAACAATTATCATAAACTTAGACATGTCATTTATATGACCAAAATATGAAAAGTTTGTACTTTGGACAAGCTAGTTTTGAAAGCCCTCACACAGAACAGGATAAAAGGGCTAGCCAATGTGACGTACTAATGCATATGATAGACAGACAAACTCTCTCTCTCTCTCTCTCTCTCTCTATATATATATATATATTCTCATATACATATATGCAATTCTAAAAATGACATCCTATATGGCAGTAATGCAAATTAACAAATAAGATGCATGTGTTACAGCGTATGCATATAAGTCGGCCATGTTGACCCTCTGCAACCTAAGAAATCACTCATTTTGCACTTCATAAATATGTTTGGCTCATAAATACATGGGTCTTCATTAATTGCACTGGTATTTATTTATGCGATAACACCATGGATGAAATGCCATATAGACGCCTCCTTAAATTGCATCTTAAGATGCCGCCTAGAGAATATTTTCCTTATAAGGTTAATTTATTCCTATGGCATAACCAGTTTAGATATGCCCGGCATAGATACACACCGTGGATAATTATTCTGTTTCGGAAAAGGTTCTTCGACTGGTCGTCGATCAAGAGAGAAGGTATGGTAATCACTGCTCTGGCTCTTCTGGCGTAGAAGTTTATGTCCAAGAAGCTTTTTGCTTGGTCGTTCTCCTTAAAATCGAATCCAAAATCCATGAGTTCGGTGGCGCATGGGATCCACAGCGGAGCCGATGATGCAGGAGGAGGAGGAGGAGGAGGAGGAGGCGAGGATGAGGATGAGGGATCGTTATCGGGAAGCAGAGACATGTAGAATAGATGGAAGAGATGGAGGATTTGGTCTTTTTCAGGTGGCAGCGATGAGAAACCCGTCATCCTTGTTGGATGGGTATCTTTGAAATAATCCAAGGCTTTCTCTACAAGGTTTACATTGTCCCCGATCCCACTAACCTCGAGGAGCAGGTAGAGGACGAAGAAAGGGATCTGGTTCTCAACCAGCAAAAGGTCGTACTTGACCAGAGTCCATATCCATATCCTTCCCGCTAGCTGCTCATGCTCACTGTCGAGCAGGAGGTGAAGGATGAAGAAGCCATCGAGCATCATAAGTGTCGCCAGCTCCTCGCTGTCCAAGCTTTCATTGCCTTGGGAGTAATAGCCCCGGACCCGTCGCTCGTGGCTCTTCAACTTGTCAATGCATTGGAAGACGATCTTCTCTGAGACTTCACGAGAGTTGTGGCGTGATAGGAAACGAAAGAGGCAGCGCCATTTCCACATCTGCATGTACCAATAGTCATTACTATAGTGATAGGGGCCGATGGAGACAACCTTGGGCTTATAAGCTTCTTGATCAAATTGTGCGATATCCGGAGGGACGGTGTGGATGGAGCATTCACGGGTGGGTTGTGGAACCCTTTGTGAGCTGCAAATATAAAAGGCCTGCCTGATCCGTTCCCTCAGAGTGGTACCATATGGGTCATCGGCTGCAGGTGGTTGCTCCCTGGATGGGATCGGCTCGCTGTCTGAGCTCGTCGATGATGCCGGTCGTCCGACTGGGAACTCGTTTACTACCCTCATGCGCGTTTGTAGTCGCGGTGGTGACATGTTTATATTTGATTCTGGTGGAGGGTTAGTTGGGAACTCGGTTTCCATACTCATACTCGATTCTGGGAACGGCTCGCTTTCTGGGTTTAATATTTGTCCGTCTGGGAACGTTATGATTGAGACCGACCCTACTGGACGTCCTGTCAGATGGGGCAGGCATTTATACTAATTAAATTTCTTTTACTAAATTGATAAGCGTGATAAACTGCACTTAAAAACAATGCAATAGAGAAGATAACGGAATAAAAATAAATAATGCAACCATTTTGAACTTGAACAACTTATTTCACACAAAAACACACTAAAAGCTACCTCCAATAATCTATCAGATTGTCAACGTCGAGACTTCATATTCTGAGAATTCTGCAAAAGTAGCTTATCATCAATTATTTAGCTATTCAATTTTCAGAATTTCATATATAAGAGAAATAAAAATTAAACTCCATTGATTACTTAGCTTATATCGACCGGAAAAAAAATCTATTTTGAAAGAAAGTGAAGTCTAAATGCTTGTAACAAACAAGCAACCATAACCCATCATTCATTAGGTCAAGGCCTTTTCGCAAAAAAAAATAAATAAAATAACCCGTTACTTGTAAGCAATATTTTGTGTCTGAAAATACGACTTCACCCATAATATATAGACACATCAACATTAGCATCGATATTTTAATAAACCTTTTGAATCAACTAAAATATCTAGCAATAGCATTACTTTTTTATTTTTGAGAAATAAGGAGGGATATATTATCCTCCATCAAAACATGTCATTTAAAAGAAGTTTTTAAATGAACAATTCCTACAAGTTACATGTTTTTTTCTATATATCAACCCCAAACCTTATCTAATTCTAAATATTACCCTCAAAACTTCATACTTCCATATATCTCTTCCAAAACCATAATGTTCTCCAAAAAACAACCCTTTAACCATTTAAAAAGAAACTAAACTAGGGGTAACTCGACTATTTCTCTTCACCCTTACCCCTTTAAATCAATAAATCTAACAAATATCATTTCTACCTCTTTACTACTAATGTTATGAAAATATTGATTGTTTGGAGGAGTTTATAGTAATAGATGAGATGATTTTTTTTGATGAATTTGAAGAAGTGATTATGAATATTGTAGAACTAAAAGTTGGATATATAATGTGAGAGAGAGTTGAAGTGGCCATAAATAGTTTAGGGTTCTTAGAATTGAATAAGAATGCAGTTTTTTTTCCTTTTTTTTGCGCTGGCCTGTAAGCCATAACCTATGGATACAAACCCTCCATCATATCCACGCACACATCACACACAAGCACACAACACACACGCAACCAGGAAACTTACGAATTTGCCCCGAAAGTGTTAATTTGTGGCCACTTCCTCTCCTGGGGTTCGAATCCCGCACTCTCCTCAAGAGAGGAAGTGCTCATACCAACTAAGTTATTGCTCATTGAAGATATAATAGAGAAATTGTTGGGATCATGAGATTAAAAGAGAATGAGGATGAGATTGTTAGGTCCATAAGATTACAATGAAAGAGATTGAGATGATATTTGTTAGTTTTATGGATTTAGAGGAAAGAAAGAGAATGAAAGAAAGAGTCAAGCTAAGCCAAGTATAATGTTTTTTAAAATGATTGAAATGGTTAAATGGATGTTTTTTTTTGGATAACGTCATGGTTTTGAACAAGATATATGGAAACATGAAGTCTTGGAGGTGATATTTAGAATTCGGTAAGTTTTGGGGTGAGATATTGGAAAAACCCATAAAGGAAAAATTACATCACATGAAACACCAACATATAACCACTATGAGCTTACAAAGTATCTAGGTGTTGTGGGTCCTACCATTTTGTCTCTTGCATAGATTATGGTTGGATTTCAAGCTGGTAGATAAGTGTTACTCCAAAATAAGGTCTTAGAATACTGGGGCTGGGCAAGATTTGAGTTTTTTCGCCCTTTTGACTATTTGGGCCCAAACCTGTTTATATATGGGGATATAACTCACCTTGGATCCAGATAGGACGGGTGCCTAACCTCGTCCAAATAACGATCAGCCACTGGATCGACTGAGATGGTGATATTAAATTGATTCTGGATCTATTTGAGAACACTAAAATATTAGCTATGAAAAATATCGATCAAAACATATCCAGTAAAGAATTTTTTTCTGAACAATGTTTAAGGAGGTGAGTGATGTACTGGTATACGGAGACTTGCAGGATAATATATACAACATCGGTACAAAATTTCTACTCATGTAGGAGTAAGCTCCATATAACCAATTTTGATCCCTAAAAAACAGCCTACATAGCGAGCCACTCTATATTTAGATTCTATATGCCAATCCTTCTTTCTTTTTAATTTAATTTTCCTTGGAATATAATAGGTTGCAATTCAATGCAAGCAGGATTTTAACGCCATACATCTTATCCAACTAAAAAGAGGTTTTACTGGTAGGTATTGCTAATGACACTCGCTCTTGCAATGCTATTATATAGTTGCGCACACATTCACACACTCACAAAGAAAAAAGAAAAACAGAAAGAAATCGGAGAGAAGAAGTAGATCTTGCACGGTAGTAAAAAATAATTCTAATTAGAAAGCAACAAGTATTAATTTGCAAACTCACCCATAAATCTCTTAAGCTCTTGTACGATAGTTTCCATGCTCTTGTAATGTGTATATATATATATACCAGAGAGAATCTGGGGATGGCGTATGGTGGGCGACACAAGAGAATATATGCATGGCGTGTTGGAGAGGGCAGAGGGGGCCATTATTCAGTGGGTTTTAGCGTGGGCCCCTTTCTAAACAAAAAGAAATTGCACCTTGCATTAACCTTGTTCTAAAATCTACGTCATGTAGCAATTGCTGTTGAATGTTGCTGTTTAATCTCATTTTTAGGAATTGAGTAGAGCCGACTTACCATGAATCACTAAACCATTAGCGATTTGGGATTTGAAATGATCGTTCTATTAGGAAATAAGTCCCGGGGCAAACGAAAAATAAACGACAATCGGAACGATAAAACTAAATACGGCACAAGATAAGACACAGAAGATTTGTTTTCGCAGTTCACCCAACACTGCCTACTTCTGCATACTAGAGGCTCTTTACGATATCCGCTATATGTTTTGCACGGTTACAAAATTACACTTAATAAGAAATCTCACAATCTTTTTATAATCTCTCGATTACAATAATTGAATGATAATTAGTTTTATACTTTGACCTGTTCTTCTGTTAATTTCTTGGCCTCTGTATTTTTTCTATATCTTTTTTAAGAGAGAGAAAGAGGCATTTATAAGAGAGTAGGAGAGACGAAAGCAATTATTTCATGCTTTTCCTCATCCATGAATGAGAGTCATGCATGAAACAAATGCTCGTGACTTTAAGAGAAGGAAAAAACCAATTTGTCCTTTCTTTTTTAAGAAAGAGATCCATTCATGTTTGTGGTTTTCCTTTAATTCCTTATGAGATAAAGCTTTAATTAGCTTTGAAAAACATGCTTGAAATTATGGCAGATGCATGTACTCGTTGTCGTGCATTGATTGTATGTGTAGGGTTATGTAGCGCGGCAGCAAGATTTCGGGAGGTATCGTCCATGCCGTTTTAAAAAAATTGCCGTTCTAAAGAACCCTAACCCTAGAATCTTAACTAGAGATATAAACAATACAACATGCAAACAACTTTGCAATCAAGTGAATGAGGAATACAATCTTTGTATACCGGTCCTTCACTTCTAAAGCTCTGTGCAGTAGTCCTTTCGTTCCAAGTAGTGAACACCCGAACTCTAGTAAGGGTTCACATGAAGAAATGAACAAGCTTGCTCGAAATCTTCGAGGCCGAAGATGATCTACGTCGAGAAGACTCAAGCCCATGCTACATCTTCACTAATGGTAGATTAGTGAAGCAAACACCCTAAACTAAATGGCTAATAGTAGAGGATGATGAAGTAGGAATTGGGCTCTTTTTAGATTTCTTTTTCTCACAATATTTCATCATTTAGAAAAAAGCTAGCAAGCTGTTTCTCATGAGGAAGATGAAGATGAAGTGATGAAGAGAATGAACTCATGAGGTGAGAATAACAATCATGGGTGAGTTAGTGTCATACACTAACTCATGTAGAGAGTTAACCATAGGTAAGGATAATGGTTAGGTTAATAAATATTTTTAGCAAGACAAAAATGATGGACTTAGTTAATGGTTATCCAAAAGCTTTCTCAAAGCTTCTAGCCATTTATAATTCCACCAATTTTGAATTACTTTGATAAATAAAAACCCTAGGATTATCCTAAGTATAGTATAAGTCTCATACACCCATGAAGCATGTAGCATCAAGCATGACACATATAAATGTACATTAATATATATCACATATATACCATATGTATATAAGTGAGAAAAAGAATACTTAGTGAGCAAATATTAGTTAATCTAAGTTAATATATCAAATATATAATTATACATTAAATTATCAAATCAACACTTGATTTAATAATCCGGCTATATCACATACAACCGACTAATATCATATGAATCAACTTATCGAATCAACACATGATTCGATAACCCGGCTATATCACATATAACCGACCGATATCACATATCGCGAGAATAGAATGCGGTATCACATACGCGCATTAATCTCGGTCCCGCACATATCACATATGTGCTCCTACTTCATTTCGCATGAACTAGAAAACCTCTGAGTAGGACTCTAAAGACTCGTCAATACGCCGGCAGTAGGTGATGATCATATCAAACACTCACAAGCCGCAAGCGGTCTGCTAAACGTAACGGAATCTGGGTATTGAGCGATCATAAGATCAACAAGCAAAACTGCTCATACTCCTGCGAATCCAATCAGTAACACTACCGCACAGTCCGGTCTCTTCGTCAGATATGTCGCATATCACAGTTTGGGGGTGGTATAACGTCAGACCTCAATATTGTGATAAGTCATGCCGATGTGAGGGCCATAACCGTTCAAAAAACTACTGATAACACTTACCAGTGTAGGGTGTTTTTCGCCACCCTATTGAGATAGGAATGCGTGCGCGCTCGTCAGGCGCATTACAGATTCCCCTTGTTTAGGGTAGGCTGGGGTTTATTAATTGTGGAAATTCGAATCTCCGGCAGCCGTGGACTAAGCTGCCGTTAATTATCCCTCGGCTTTAGGACGAGAGAACCTCCAATTGACGGGTCAACTATTCATGCGAACTCAATATGCAGTGTGCGTGTTTTGAAGGGGTTTTGGATATATCGGGGGCCCCGCAGAGTTTTCACGGGGTCCCACTACCCGGATAGCGGGCTGGGGGTCAAGGGGGCTAACAGCCCCCTTGCGGGGCGCGGGGCAGCGCCCTGTTAGAAATTTTTTCTAACGGGGGAGGTATATTTAGTGTGGAGTATGTGTGTGTGTGTGTGTATAAGGAAAGGGCATCCAAAGGATGCGCGGGAGAAGGCTCCAGCGCCCCACGTACCGGGCACGCGGGCGCTGTGCGCCAGAGCACCATCGCACCACGTGCCTGGCACGCGGGCGCTATGCGTCAGCAGCAAAAGGAACTTGGTCCCTGCACTGGGAGCTGTGCTCCCGATTTGGCTTAAGGAGTTAAACTCCTGACAGAGATTAATTTAGGGAGTTAAACTCTAATGGATCTTGAATGGTGTTAGACCCCTAAAAATATTTAGAAGTGATCAAAGGGGGCTGCTTTGTTTCTCCCCTTTGGCCCTGGATATTCCCAAGATGGGATTTCTGGAGATGGGTCTCCTTCTTCTTCCTCTTGACTGGCCGGATCTTGGAGAAACGGGGTGAGATTTTAAAAATCTCCCCTTTTGAGATCTGATGAGAGATCTGAGTTCCCCTTTGTTGGTTTTACGGCGAAAAACTATTCAGTTTTGGAAGAGGAAGAGTAAAACTCTTGATTTAGTTCAAAAGAAAGAAGAAGGTTTAAAAGCTTGAGGAAGGAGAAGGAGGCACAGGAACCCTAGTTTTTTTTGGGAATCAAAAGTGTATTCTTTATTCATCATCATGTTACCTTTTATAGGCTTACACATTTACATATAGCCCCTTGGGCTTTACAAAATGGCATTTGGCCTATTCTATGCCTCATGTGCTATTTCTTTTTGCGCATAAGCCATGGGCTTTACAAAAATTTGGCTTTATGCCCATTCATGCATAAAAAATTACATAAAAATTATTTATTACATGATTTTTTCATTTGCATAGGGGGGCCGGCCGCTTCATGTTCGGGCTCGACTCGGGTATGAGCCCACTTGATCTGGGCTTGGGCCCACCTGGCTTGGGGTTGACCTTGAATTTGAATTGGTCAACCGGGGTGCAAATTTTGACCCCAACAACCAGTAGATCTCAGCAATCCTGGCCAGAGATTTCCTGTTATGGCCAATCGAGCATAGCACAACATCAACTCCCAATACCGGGAGAGACGAATCCTCTCCTATCGCTCATTGCCTCCATGTGACTCGGGACTGTACCCAAAAACCACCTTTTTGCACGATCTTTTGACCGTGGTATGGTGGAAATCAAAGCACAGTGGGAATCACACAAGACTCTATGACGATCTCGGGTCCACAGACTAATCTGTACCAGTTTCACCAGAGAACTGCTATCTGACGATAGGTATAATTCCATCTAGGAGTTCTCGGGGAGTCCGTTCAGTGTACCCAGTCTCCACTGAGCACCCGTATACCATCTCTGATGTCAAACACCAATGGATATGGGATCATCCATCGCTCATCATATGGGTCGAGAAGCGTATACGCTAGTCTACTCTGGAGTATCGATTCCCTGTCTCGATACTCCCACAACTAGGAATATTTGATGTACTTACCGACTACCTCTGCCCCACTAGTATGATCTGCATCATAGTCCTGGTAGTCAAGTACTCATCCTAAAGGTTTTATCAACATGTAATAGAGAGACAATAAGTGTACATGTTAAGATAAAGAGCAACCAGATAGCATACTATCATGTCGAGCAAGAAAGTCCTCCCTATATATGTCCAAGCATCCACTACAATATACATCGTATGTACAGTAATGACCTCTAGGGTATACATATAACTAACAATCTCCCACTTGCACTAAGGCCATTTGTTGCAGTATCTCATACTCAACGTCCTATAGAAGTCTCTCTAGGGTAAGGCCTTTGTGAGTGGATCGCAGTGTTATCTTTCGTGTCAACTCTCCTGACCTCGATCCCCTGGAGATCAACCATCTCTCTGATCAGGTGATACTTGCCTCAGAATATGTCTGGATCGCTGATGGGACTGGTGTTCCTAGGCCAAAGCCACAACTCCATTGTTGTCACAATAACAGTTATTGGACGCTCAATGGTAGGAACCATGTTCATCTCATGAACAAGAAATGCCCAGACAGCCACTTTGGTAGTATCATTGGTAGCAATGTATTAAGCCTTTATCGTCTAGTATGACACGGTATCTAGCTTGGAACTCTTCCAACATACCGTCCCTCCACTGAGGATAAAGACAATGCCTGTGACTGACTTTCAGTCGTCCTTATCACTCTTGAAGCTCGAACCAAGAAATTTCTTTTAGTACTTCTCAAGTACTTAAGAATGTCCTCCAAAGCTTTCCAGTGATTCTCCCAAGATCCGATTGATTCCTTATCACTACACCTAGTGAGCCATCTACATCTGATCTGGTATATAACATCGCATACATGATAGAGCCTACTGCCGAAGCATAGGGTATCTCTTGTACGCTAGCTTTCTCCAAATCAGTCTTTGAAGACATCTTTTTGGAGAGAGTGATTCCTAAGTAGGTGGACGAACCACCACGCTTATAATCTTCCATACTAAACCCCTTTAGTATGGTGTTAATGTACCTGGAATTAGGACACTTCCAACATCGACTTGGATCTATCATCATAGATCATAATCCACAAGATGTAGTAGGTATCATCCAGATCTTCTATGGAGAATCCTCGTGATAAGAGGAGCTTGACCGAGTGTAGCATAGGAAACCATTTCTTATCAAGAGTATGTCATCTACGTACAATACGTGGAAGACAACCTTACTCTCTACAACCATCTTGTATATACAAGGTTCATGTATATTTTTGATGAAGTCAAACTCTTTGACTGCCACATCAAAACAGATGTTCTAACTCAGCGATGCGTTCATTGATCCTGATGGACTTAAGCATAGTTTTGAAAGTCCCAACTTTTCCATCTACACCAAGAATCTTCTCAAGATCCATTTGCTCCTAATGGGTTTTACCCCTTCAGGTGCAACATGCAAAGTCATACTTTGTTGGTGTACATGGATTCCATGTTTGATCGCATAGCATCCAGCCTTTTCACAAAGTCTCCACTTGTGATGGCCTGCCTGAACCTAGTTGGGCCATCATCTGCCATGATGCAATCCTCGCTCCCACTGTCACCGAGAAGACCGTAGTATCTCTCAAGTGGACGGGGAACCCTACCAGATTTGCGGAGAGGCTGAGGTTCGTTGGAGACTATTGAATCCTTTGGTTTCACCAAATCATCAGCTCTTAGTTTGTCTAGCCGGAACTCCTTCAAGTTCTACCTCGTGACTACAAATTTTTTCACAAGAAATTCCTTTTCTAAAAAGGTGGCATGCTGATAAATAAAACACCTTTTGCTCCTCAGATTGGTAGAAGATATTCCCTCGCAAATGTTTGGGATATCCAACAAACTTACAGAACTGACCTTGCCTCGAGTTTGTCCGGATTTTTCTTTTCAACATAAGCCGGACAACCTCATATCTTAACTCTTTTAAGACATGGTCTCTTCCCATTCCATATTTCATATGGAGTGGTAGGCACTGATTTGGATAGAACCCCATTCAATAGGTATGCAGCTTCTCAAGTGCATAATACCAAAAGGAAATAGGTAATTCAGCAGTACTCATCATAGAACGCATCATATCTCATAAAGTGCGATACCTCCGCCCCGATACACCGTTGTGCTGTGGTGTATTCGAAGGAGTAAGCTGAGAGAGAATCTCATTCTCCGTTTAGAAAATCCAGGAACTCCATATCCAAGTATTCGTCTCCTCGATCACATCGTAGGACTGTAATACTTCTACCCGTTTAGTTCTCAACTTCAGGCTTATATTCCTTGAATTTCTCAAAAGTTTCAGACTTATGTTTCAACAGGAACATATGTCCGAATCCTGAGAGATGATCAGTGAATATAATGAAGTACAAAGAACCAGCTTTGGCATTTGTAGATATAGGACAGTATACATCATCATGTATCTGTCGCAAGAGTTCAATAACTCTTTCTCTGTTTCTAGTAAACGAAGTATAGGCCATTTTACCTTTGAGACAAGACTGGCAAGTAGCATAAGATGAAAATTCGAACAGATTCTCATATTCATCCTTATGTTACTTAGCTGGTCGTGTCGTATTGATATGACCTAGCCTGTAATACCACAAAAAGGATTCGTTCATTTCTGAACTACTTCTCTTGTGTGTGTTCTATATACTTTGAACTGTGCTTTGATTTAGAACGTATATGCTATTACATAACGTGCCTGATCCAATAAACTCTTGATTCAGGAAAATGTTCACAACATTTTCCTCCAATACAGAATTATATCCTTCTTTAACTCATTAAAGAAACCGATATAATATTGTATATCAGGTTCGGTATGTAATAACATTCGTTTAGAATCAATGTATTAATACAAGGTGATATTTGTCAACTGACTTGGCTGCAACAATTGCACCATTCTCTAACACTTAGAGACATATCACCCATTCTCTGTTCTCTACCTATTTGTAGCCCATGTAACAAATTACATATGCGGGATCCTGATCTGGTATCACATACCCAGAACGTAGAGAATACTGAAAAACAGTTCTAGCTAATGAACACACTCGAAGAATATGCATCAACATGCCCATTCTTTGGGTGGAGTGGAAATCCGGATAATCCCCTATTTTCCTGCTCGGACTTATAACAATTATAAGATAGAGCGGAACCAACTTTCCCTAACTCAGTATAATAAGCAGGTTCAGTCAAAACATCCATATTATTATCTTGATTAAGGCGTGACACGGTCACTACCAGGAGAGAGAGAGAAGAAAACACTCTGTGTACTCTCTTGCAATATTAGATTGGTTATTATTTTATCTAATCAGGATGTCTCCCACCGTTTTTATCAAATCTTCCTTCAAACCTTAAAAGGTAAGACTAGCCGGGATTAATTACACCCTACAAGTTCGCCAATCTTTCGGCCAGGCCAGTGTCGGTACTTTGAGGGAGGTTCCCCGTGCTTTCGCACGGACCTAATTAAAATAAACCTTGTTTTCCCAGGGGCGTAACCCCGTTAACACCTACTTGATCGACTAATTGTAATGTGTAAAACTCTTCCAGGAATAACTCTTACTCCCAGTGGGTATCGGGATCTAACTATCTCATAGAAGGTATGCAATCTCATTGCAAATTTCAACACTTGAAATTCCCGATAATATTTGCCTCAAGCGATCTATGACCTTGAAAAGGTCAACAAACTATAGAACGCAAGTTAAGTTCAACCCGTCATTTCTTGATTGAATTAAACTCACCCGCACGACTCTTGACAAGGTCAATAAGGCCGCACGACTACCCTAATCCAATCGCATCATATACTTTGCAGAAAAGCACCAATCAGCTACCGCACACTACGCCTTGACAGGGTCAACAAACGCAGCACGAATACTAAATATTACTTATCTGAAATGATGGAGGGCTACGACAGGTTTTTAAGAAAACCCTTTGCGTATTGAACTTGGTATCGTTGTAGAATCGAGTGATTTTGAAAAGGAGTGTTTTGAGGCTTTTACTAGTTTTGCTAAAGAGGTCACTCCCGGTGAAGGGATCTCGGCTCTTTCCTTATTGAATAAGGTGCAGGATATTTCACAAATACCACCATGCAAAGCAGAAACTATAGAAGCAATCAAAAGAAAAACCGAGTGGGTTGTTGCATCTGCTAGTTTTGCTAAAAAGGTCATTCCCGGTGAAGAGATCTCGGCTCTTTCCTTATCGAATAAGGTGCTGGATATTCTACAAGGAATACTGCTATGCAAAGCAAGAACTAGAGCTACCAGTTTTTAAAACAAGTTTCTACAACATTTTTGGGTTTCTTTTTCTTTCATTAATCTCATTAATGAAGTCCCATCAATTATGCTTCCTAAGCATCACAGAAGAAACGAAAGCAGCAATATTTATTATATATCATATATATAATATAGGCATTCGTCTCAGAACATATCAAGTGATCACATCACAGAATATCAGCAGCAGAAGAATATATATGAAATATTGGATATACTAGGAATTCCGTGTTTTAGATCAAGTCAGTGTAAAACACGGATTCCACGGTCGCGATGAATAGCTAAACCCACATCCTTAGACCCCTACGAGAGCGGCAAGCAACCCTACCAATTCTAGAGTTAGGAGACCCGGTCTCAACTCCTTGAGATGGTCTCCTACTGGACTTTAGAACCCGGTTACTCATGCTCTCCTCTTTGGGTCTATCCTAATGCGGAAAAGTAAATAATATACATCAATGGTGACATCATCCTCAACCCGGAAGTGCCCCTATAAAAAAATATTACATACAAGCTTTTACATGAATGAAAATGAAAAACTATTATCTCACATAAAACCCCCCGGCTATTCAAAACACGACGATCCAATATAACATATCATAGAAACACATAACACCACATGTCATTAATGTAAGTAAATATGCGTATCCCAATTGTCGTTGACATATAACAACGAAACCGGTGATACACCACATATTACACTTACGGTCACAGAAAAGAAAGTGAAAAACTACAACAGTTGGAATCCGCAACCACCTTTAGACATCATAAACCCAATGTATCACATACTTTGGATTTCATGCCTAACCAAATGAATTCCTTAGACATCACAGGTCTAACAATTATAAACCGCGCATTTTAGTCTCGATATTGAAAGCACTTTCCAATAACCTGTCGGGTAATTAAACAAGATTCCCGATAACATGATCGAATGCTCGTCGGAAACTTTAGTAGACGGCCGTACCCCCAATGCCGTCGACGAAGTGCATTAAGGCGGAACATCACGACCGCGAGCACCCGAATGGATTCTTTTGACGATGGGGTTCTCCTACAGTCACTTGGTCGGGGCTATGGGGCGTGGCTATCTAGTAAGGTTACCCGGCGAGTATCCGTGTACGCTACGTGATTGTGACCGACTTGTGATCCACATCAAAATTCCGTGGCAACCGATCAAATGAGACTAAACTGCTTGATTTATAAAATTCAAACTAGTTATCACATAACTAATTATGTGGATTCCAAATATTGTCTCACAATCATAGATAGCTAGACAATGTTAAACTTTTCGATCGAATAAACAAACACCCAAACATTCCCAAAGAGCTCAACAGTTGAGCGGAGTTCAAAAAGTACCCAGAACATGCCACAGCTTCTATGAACCATCCGTAGAAGGGCTGACCCATGCCTCACTCATGTCGCCGCAGAACTGTCGCAAACCCTAGGGTATGACCGCGGTTCCGCGATCCAAAAAGTCGAGTTTGGGTACCGTTCTTCTAAAGGGTCCACAGAATTGCTTGCATGATTTTCTGAAGATTTTAAACTTGAAAAAATCCAACTCTTGGAAAATTTCCAGCGAGGGAAAATATGGGTTATTGATATCCGTTCGAACTTTTTAATATCGTCTAAATAACCCGAATACATGTTAGAATTATGATTACGAAACACTCCGAATTGTCTTTGCAGAAAGTTAACATCACATGCAAATTTAGCAAAAACAAGCAACACCTGAAACACCAAAACCCAGAGACTGGAACACCATGAAAATTTCAAGCCAAAACTCCACCATGGACCCAGTGAGCTCGGATTTTAGACCTATGTGGCCGGCCATACTTGCACCAAAATGCTTCAAATTTTCATAGTGTTCATATTATATCACATACAACATTCTGCAGTTGCTAAATTTTTTTTTTGACACCTTTAAAAATTCGACAGAAACTAGATTTTATTTCGGGTGTTTCGAAGTTGGTTCGGTTTTGTAATCTAACAAACATCGTTTAAATCTCTAGCTTGGCTCTGATACCACTGTAGGGTTATGTAACGCGGCAACAAGGTTTCTGGAGGCATCGTCCATGCCGTTTTAAAAAATTTGCCGTTCTAAAGAACCCTAACCCTAGAATCTTAACTAGAGATATAAACAATACAACATGCAAACAACTTTGCAATCAATTGAATGATAAATACAATCTTTGTAGACTGGTCCTTCACTTTTAAAGCTCCGTGTAGTAGTCCCTTCGCTCCAAGTAGTGAACACCCGAACTCTAGTAAGGGTTCACATGAAGAAATGAACAAGCTTGCTCGAAATCTTCGAGGCCGAAGATGATCTACGTCGAGGAGACTCAAGCTCATGCTACCTCTTCACTAATGGTAGATTAGTGAAGAAAACCCCCTAAACTAAATGTCTAATAGTAGAGGATGATGAAGCAGTAATTGGGCTCTCTTTAGATTTCTCACAATATTTCATCACTTAGAAAAAAGCTAGTAAGCTTTTTCTCATGAGGAAGATGAAGATGAAGTGATGAAGAGAATGAATTCATGAGGTGAGAATAGAAACCATGGATGAGTTAGTGCCATACACTAACTCATGTAGAGAGTTAACCATAGGTAAGGATAATTGTTAGGTTAATAAATATCTTTAGCAAGACAAAAATGGTGGACTTAGTCAATGGTTATCCAAAAGCTTTCTCAAAACTTCTAGCCATTTATAATTCCACCAATTTTGAATTACTTTGATAAATAAAACCTTAGGATTATCCTAAGTATAGTCTAAGTCTCATACACCCATGAAGCATGTGGTATCAAGCATGACACATATACACATTAATATATATCACATATATACCATATGTACACAAGTGAGAAAAAGAATACTTAATGAGCAAATATTAGTTAATGTAAGTTAATATATCAAATATATAATTATACATTAAATTATCAAATCAACACTTGATTAATAATCCGGCTATATCACATACAACCGACTAATATCATATGAATCAACTTATTGAATCAACACTTGATTCGATAACCCGGCTATATCACATATAACCGACCGATATCACATATCACGAGAATAGAATGCGGTATCATATACGCGCATTAATCTCGGTCCCGCACATATCACATATGTGCTCCTACTTCGTTTCGCATGAACCGGGAACCTCTGTGTAGGACTCTAAAGACTCGTTAATACGCCGGCAGTAGGTGATGATCATATCAAACACCCACAAGCCGCAAGCGGTCTGCTAAATATAACGGACATCCGGGTATTGAGCGATCATAAGATCAACAAGCAAACCTGCTCATACTCCTGCGAATCCAATCAATAACACTACCGTACAGTCCGGTCTCTTCGTCAGATATGTCGCATATCACAGCCTGGGGGTGGTATAACGTCAGACCCCAATATTGTGATAAGTCATGCCGATGTAAGGGCCATAACGGTTCAAAAAACTACTGATAACACTTACCAATAGATCTCAGCAACCTTGGCCAGAGATTTCCTGTTATGGCCAATCGGGCATAGCGCAACATCAACTCCCAATACCGGGAGAGACGAATCCCCTCCTATCGCTCATTGCCTCCATGTGACTCGGGACTGTACCCAAAAACCACTTTTTTGCACGATCTTTTGACCGTGGTATGGTGGAAATCAAAGCACAGTGGGAATCACACAAGACTCTATGACTATCTTGGGTCGAAAGACTAGCCTGTACCAGTGTCACCAGAGAACTGCTATCTGACGATAGGTATAATCCCATATAGGAGTTCTCGGCGAGTCCGTTCAGTGTACCCAGTCTCCACTGAGCACCCGCATACCATCTCTGATGTCAAACACCAATGGATATGTGATTATCCATCGCTCATCATATGGGTCGAGAAGCATATACGCTAGTCTACTCTGGAGTATCGATGCCCTGTCTCGATACTCCCACGACTAGGAACATTTGAAGGATGTACTTACCGACTACCTCTGCCCCACTAGTATGATCTGCATCATAGTCCTGATAGTCAAGTACTCATCCTAAGGGCTTTATCAACATGTAATAGAGAGACAATAAGTGTACATGTTAAGATAAAAAGCAACCAGATATCATACTATCATGTCGAGCAAGAAAGTCCTCTCTATATATGTCCAAGCATCCACTACAATATACATCGTATGTACAGTAATGGCCTCTAGGGCATACACATAACTAACAGTATGCACGTCAACGCTTATGTCTGTTCTTTGGGCTGGACCGAGTTTTATTCTTGGGCTGCCTTTTCTTTAGCATAGGCTCCATAATCAACAATCTCACATTTGGAGACAATGCTCAAGTTCTTCACCAATTTTTCATCCTTTCATTTTTACTGAGCAACTTAGTGGATAAGCATATCACGCGTACGAGCCTCTACGAACCTCACCTTATTCATCGTGAATCAAGGCCGATAAAACTTGAGCAGAATACAAGTTTTGTCGTATCTACCATCTTTGTCAACATATCCGCGGGATTTTTGGCTCCATCGATCTTTTCCAGTTTCAGTTATTTCTCCTCTAATAATTCCCGCACAAAGTGATAATTTTTGTTGATATGCCGAGTTCTTGCATGAAATGCGGCATTCTTGGCCAACTGTATCGCACTTTGATTGTCGCTTGGAAGTGTCCCCAACTCTTGCTTGTCACAAAATTCTACCATGAGATCTTACAATCACAACATCTCCTTAGACGCTTCCGTTATTACTACATACTCTGACTATGTAGTAGATAATACGATAATTGATTGGAGCTTTGATAACCAACTTACCGTTATTCCTCCAACAGTAAATATATAGCCGGTTTTAGTTCTACATATGTCTCGATCTCCCGCTAGATCAGTATCCACTACATAACCATTCACCCCAAGTGAATCTCTTCCATAACTTAAAGAATAATTAGAAGTACCAGTTAAATATCAAAAAATCCATTTTACTACTTCCCACTGTGTTTTACCTTGATTTTGCATATAGCGGCTCACTGCTTGAGCAATATCTGGTCTTATGCAAACCATAACATATATTAAACTACCCTCCGCCAATGCATAAGGAATTTTCTGTATCATATCAATCTCATCTTGCGTCTTAAGACTGTGCTCCTTTGATAATTTAAAGTGACTTGCAAAAAGGGTCATCACAGGTTTTCTTGCTCTATATTAAATCGCTTCAACACCTTCTTAATATAGTTTTCTTGAGAAAGACATAACTTCCTCTCTTTTTTTATCTCTGGTGATATTCATGCCGAGAATTTGCTTTGTCGTACCCAAATTTTTCATAGAAAATTGTGACGCCAAAACACTCTTCACCACATTGATTTTCTCTGTACTCTGAGATGCCAAAAGCATATCATCAATATATAGAGATAGATATATAACATCGCTATCATTGAACTTCTTCACGTAGACACAATGATCCAATTAGCAATGTGTAAAGCCTTTTCCCCTCATGAATCTATCAAACTTGAGATACCATTGACGATGAGCTTGCTTCAAACCATAAAAGCTCTTCCTCAATCTGCATACCATATCTTCTTTTCCTTTACTTTCAAAACCTTTAGGTTACACCATATATAGTTCTTCTTCGAGATCACCATGTAAAAATGTCGTTTTCATATCTAGTTGCTCAAGATGAAGATCTTTTACTGCTACTATGCTCAGCAAAACTCTTATAGAAGTCATCTTCCCAACTGGGGAAAATTATTTCATTGTAGTTAATTCCTTTTTTTGAGAATAGACTTTGACAATAAGCCCCGCCCCGCTTTGCTTCATTTGCCTCATCTTTGACTCGGTATACCCACTTATTCAACAAGGCTTTCTTTCCAGCAGGTAACTTGGTTAACTCCTAAGTTTTGTTGAGCATCAGCGAATTCATTTCTTCCTTCATAGCATGCTCTCATACACTACGAGCACCATCTCACAATGCTTCTTCAAGAGTCTCCAGTTCACCCGAATTTGTATACAAGATGTGATAAATATTATTCGCTGATGGATCAAAAATGACTTTGGGCCTTCTCACGTGAGTACTTCTTCTCAACTCTGGAATCTCTGCAGGTGTGGGTTTTGGAATCACCGGTTCACCGACCGGTTCAGGATCATTGATCTCTGTGGGAACTCCTATATCATCACCGGTAGTAGGTTCTTCATGAACCTCCTCATGCTCTTATGGCAATGGCGCATTTTTTACTGTCTCGGTGTCTAACTCCACCTTGTCAGACTTGCTTGTTGGCTCTTCAACTTGCTTTCGGTTCTTGTACATCTCATTCTTGTTGAACACCATATTCCGAACTCGAATGACTTTATTGAACTCATAATCCCAAGCGCGGTACCCGTATTCGTCACTGCCATAACCAACGAACACACACTTGTGTGACTTTGCATCAAGCTTCTTTCTAAAGTCACCGTCAAGTAAGTAATATGATAAACAACCGAATATTCTTAAATGAGAGTAATTAGTTAGTTTTCTTGACCATATTTCTTCTGTAATCTTTCCATCCAAAGCATTAGATGGACTGCGATTGATCAAGAAAACGGAGGTGTTGACTATTTCGGCCTAAAGATAAATAAGGAGGCATGCATGTAGGCTCATGCTTCTTGCACGCTCTAAGATCGTTGGGTTTATCCGCTTGACAACACCGTTCTATTGTGGAGTTCTTGGAACGATTATCACTCTATACATGCATTCTTCTCTTAAGAACTTAGTGAATGCCAAACTTGTATATTCATCACCATTGTCATATTTTAATGCTCTGACATTCCAACCCATATCATACTCTACCATAGTCTTCCAATGTTTGAATGTCTCAAAAACATTAGACTTATCTTTAATAGGAAACACCCAAGTCTTCTTCATAGAATCATCAATAAAAGTCACAAAGTATTTATTTCCTCCCATTGAAACTTATTGAGCTGGGCCCCAGACATCTGTATGCATCATCTCCAAACGCTCTGCTAGTACTTCACACCATCAATCCGAAAACTAACCGCCTTTTACTTTCCAAGAACACAATCTTCACAAAAATCCATCTCGAAACTTTTTAAACCGGGCAACAACTCTCGACGATGTAACTCCTTCACACCATTCTTTCCAAGATGTTTCAATTAGTAATGCCGGAGAGTAACATCACTACATGTGGAAGAAGTGGAAGCCGCCAAGTAGTCCGAGCTCATGCCTTTGAGCATTTAAAGCGTGCTAGCACGCTTTCCCTTAGCAACAACTTGTGACTCGAAAGTAATCTTCCATATTCCGTTACCAAAAGAGGTAACATACCCCTCTCAGTCCAACACCCTAACCGATATAAGATTTTTCTTCAGTTTCAGAATATGTCGCGTCTAACGCAACACTAGACAAGCACCACCATTAGCTTTCACCTTCATAACTCCTTTTCCTTCTACTGGATATTACTCACCATTACTCACGGTCACATGACAAAAATTACCACTCTCGTACTCAAGGATTTCACATCGTCTAGTTGTGTAATGAAAAGAAGCACCAGAAACAAAGAACCAATCTATAGTAACCACAGTCTCGCAAGCAGACAAGCACAAATTGTTGAACTGCTCGTTGCTTACAACATGTGCACCGTCATAATTGTCACCTTGCTTCTTCTTCTCATTTTTGTATTGTTCACAATCTGCTCTTCTATAACCCGGTTTGTGATAATTCCAACATTTATTGTTTTTTCCATCTCTACTTTTACCCATTGATTTTGATCTCCCATGCCATATCCCTCTACTTTTATTCCTGCCTCTACCCTCTATGGTTAGAGCAGTAGTTGATGAAGAATCCTCCTCATCTCCTCATCCCTTCATCCATGATGCAACTCACAACATTATTCAAAGTGAGAGATTCTTTCAATGTACCCGAGATAGGTTGTACAGCGGTATTGTAAGAATTTGGTAATGAACATAGGAATAAAAGAGCTTGTAACTTTACTTCCAATTTCATCCCTGCGGTTTCCAATTGATTTACAACTTGCGTGAAATTATTCATGTGACCAGCAATGGTACCCTTCTCGGATAACTTCATGTTCACCAATTTCCACAACAAGAAGATTTAATTGGACGTCGACAGCTTCTCATATATATTTGAAAGTAACTCCATGCCTTCTTTTAGTTAGTTATATGTATACCTTAGAGGCCATTACTGTACATGAGATGTACATTGTAGTGGATGCTTGGACATATATAGGGAGGACTTTCTTGTTCGACATGATAGTATGCTATCTTATTACTCTTTATCTTAACATGTACATTGATTGTCTCTCTATTACATGTTGGTAAAGCCCTTAGGATGCGTACTTGACTACCTATATTATGATGGAGATTATACTAGTGGGACAAAGGTAGTCTGTGAGTACATCCTTTAATGTCCCTAGTAGTGGGTGTATCGAGACGGGGCATCGATATACCAGAGTAGACTAGCGTATAGCTTCTCGACCCATATAGATAGGCGATGGATGATCCCATATCCATTGGTGTTTGACATCAGAGATGTTATACGGGTGTTCAGTGGAGACTGGGTACACTGGACGGACTCGCCGAGAACTCCTAGATGGTATTATACCTCACGTCAGATGGCAGTTCTCTGGTGACACTGGTACAGGTTAGTCTGTCGACCCGAGATCGTCATAGAGTCTTGTGTGATTCCCACTGTGCTTTAATTTCCACCTTACCATGTTCAAGAGGACGTGCAAAACGATGGTTTTTGGGTACAGTCTCGAGTCACATGGAGGGAATGAGCGATAGGTGGGGATTCGTCTCTCCCGGTATTGGGGGTTGATGTTGCGTTGTGCTCGATTGGCTATAATGGGAAGTCCCTGGACAGGGCTGATTTTGAGATTTACTGGTAAGTATTATCAGTAGTTTCTCAACCCGTTATGAGCCTCATATCGGCACGACTTATCGAGTTACTGGGGTCTGACGTTTACCACCCCTAGACGAGATATGCGACATATCAGACGAAGAGACCGGACTGTACGGTAGTGTTACTAATTGGATTCGCAGGAGTATGAACAGGCTTGCTTGTTGATCTTCTGATCGCTCAATACTCGGGCGGCCGTTATGTTTAGCAGGTTGCTTGCGGCTTATGGGTGTTTGATATGATCATCACCTAATGCCAGAGTATTGACGAGTCTTTAGAGTCCTACACAGAGGTTTCCTGATTCATGCAAAATAGAGTAGGAGCACATATGTGATATGTACGGGACCGAGATTGATGCGCGTATGAGATACCGCATTCTATTCTCGCGATTTGTGACATCGGTCGGTTATATGTGATATAGCCAGATTATCGGATCAAGTGTTGATTCGATAAGTTGTTGCATTTGATATTAGTCGGTTATATGTAATATAGCCGGATTATTAAATCAAGTGTTGATTTAATAATTATATGTATAATTGTATATCAGATATACTAGATTACATTAACTAATATTAGCTCACTTATGATTTTCTCACATGTGTGCATTAGTGTATATGTGATATATATTAATGTATAACTTTTGTGTCATGATTGTTGATACACACTACATGGGTGTATGAGAGTTACACCATACTAATTATAACGTAAGGTTTTTATTTATCTAAAGCAAACCAAATTAGTGGAAATTAATCACATGGTTCAAGCTTGTAGAAACTTGTGGAACCATTGACTAAGTCCACTCATTTGTTTTACTTGTAGATATTTATTAACCTAACCATTATAATTTAGCCATGGTTTATTCTTTACATGGGTTAGTGTATGACACTAACTTACCCATGGTTGATATTCTCACCTCATGAGTTCATTCTCTCATCTTCTTCACTTGAGCTTCTTCTTCCTCATGAAAAAAGCTCACTAGCTTTTCTCAAGGTGAGAAAATATTATGAGAAAAATAAATCTAAAGAGAGCCCACTTTCTGCTTCATCATCCTCTACTACTTGCCATTTAGTTTATGGTGTTTGCTTCACTAATTTCACAATTAGTGAAGATGTAGCATGAGCTTGAGTCTCCTCGATATAGATCATCTTCGGCCTCGAAGACTTCAAGCAAGCTTGTTCATTTCTTTGGGAGAACCCATACTAGAGTTTTGGAAATCGATACTCGCAGTGATGGGACTACTACACGGAGCTTTAGAAGTGAAGGACCGATTTACAAAGGTTGTATTTCTCATTCACTTAGTGTAAAGTTGTTTATTTGTTGTTTCTAACCCTAATAATCTAGTTAGATCCTAGGTTAGGGTTGTTTGGCACACTAAATTTTAAAATACGGCATGTTTGATGCCTTGTGGAACCTTGTGATTGTGCCTAGGAACCCTACATTGGTATCAGAGCCTAACTAGAGCATTAGGCATTGTCTAGACGAAGTTAGAATTCCGATCGAACCCTGAAAACCCGAAACGAACCCCCTCTCCGGAAATTTTTCAAAAATTTGGATCTTTCCATGTTAAAAATATTCAGAAAATCATGCAGGTAATTCTATGGACACACCTGAAGAACGAAACCCTAACTCGTCTAAGTGACCGCGGATCCGCGGCCAAAACATGGTTTTGGCGGCGGATCTGCGGCGCCACTTGAGAGCCTTGGGTCGGGCCCTTCAGCTGTTGGTTCGTAGGTACTAGGGCATACTTCTGGGTATTTTTAATATTTCTCAAGTGTTGAGCTATTTAGGAAATTTTAGGAATTCGTTGATTTGATCGAAATATTTAACGTCGCCTAGCTTTCTGTGATTGTGATACAATACTTTGAATTCACAGTGTTTGAATTTTGTAAATCTAGCAGTTTAGTCTCATTTGATCGGTTGCCACGGAATTTTGATGTTGATCAAAAGTCCGTCGCAATTACGTAGTGTACGCGGATACTCGCCGGGTAACCTTATTAGATAGCCACGCCCCATACCCCCGACCAAGTGACTGTAGGAGAACCCCGTCGCCAAAAGCATCCGTTCGGGTGCTCGTGGCAGCGGTGTTCCGCCCTAGTGCACTTCGTCGATGGCATCGGGTTGTGCTACCATCTAATAAAGTTTCAGACGAGTATTCGATCATGTTATCGGGAATCTTGTTGAATTACCCGACAGGCTATTGGAAAGTGTTTTCAATATCGAAACTAAAATGCGGGGTTTATAATTGTTAGGCATATGATGTCTAAGGAATTCAAATGGTTAGGCATGAAATCCAATGTATGTGATACATTGGGTTTATGATGTCTAAGATGGTTGCGGATTCCAACTGTTGTAGTTTTTCACTTTCTTTTCTGCGACCGTAAGTGTAATATGTGTTGTATCGCCGGTTTCGTTGCTATATGTCAACGACAATTGGGATGTGCATATTTATTTACGTTGATGACATGTGATATTGTGTGTTGCTGGGATATGTTATATTGGATCGTCGTGTTTGAATAGCCGGGGTTTTTTTTTATGTGAGAGGAGAGTTTTTATTTTCATTCATGTAAAATTCAATGTATGTAATATTCTTTTATTGGGGCACTTCCGGGTTGAGGATGATGTCACCATTGTTGTATATTATTTACTTTTCCGCATTAGGATAGACCCAAGGAGGGGAGCACAAGTAACCGGGTTCTAGAGTCCGGTGGGAGACCATCTCGAGGCATCGAGTCCGGGTTTCCTAACTCTAGAATTGGTAGGGCTGCTTGCCGCTCCCGTAGGGGTCTAGGGATGTGGGTTTGGCTATTCATCACGACCGTGGAATTCTTCTTTTATACAGGCTTAATATAAAACACGGACCTCCTAATATATCCAATATTTCATATGTTGTTTTCTGCTGTGATATCTGTGATGTGATCATTTGATATGTTGAGATAGATACTGTATATAGTATATATGATATATTATATAAACGTTGCTTATGTTTTACACCCGCGCTAGCCCTGTCCCGCTCTGCCGTTAGTTACCTAACCTAACGGTGCATGACGGGACATCGAGGCGAATGCGGATGGCATAAGCGTACGTTGTATTTATCTGTGATGTTTAGGTAACTTATAATGATGGGACTTCATTAATGAGATTAATGAAAGAAAATAAACCTAATGATGTTGTGGAATCGAATTTTCAAAAACAGGTAGCTTTAGTTGTTGCTTTGCATAGCGATATTCCTTGTAGAATATCCAGCACCTTATTCGATAAGGAAAGAGCCGAGATCCCTTCACCGGGAGTGACCTCTTTAGCAATAACTGGCAGATGCTACAACCTTCGGTTTTGTCTTTTGATTGCTTTTCTAGTTCTTGCTTTGTATAGTGGTATTGTGAATATCTTGCACCTCATTCGATGAGGAAAGAGCCGAGATCCCTTCACCGGGAGTGCCCTCTTTAGCGAAACTAGCAAAAGCCTAAAAAACACTCCATTTTAAATCATTTGATTCTACAATGATATTAAGTTCATTACGCAAAAGGTTTTCTTAAAATCCTGTCGTAGCCTACCGTCATTTCAGATAAGTACTTCATAGTATTCGTGCTACGTTTGTTGGCCTGCGTCAAGGCGTAGTGTGCGGTAGCTATTTATGCTTATCTGCTAAAGCATATGATGCGATTGAGTTAGGGTAGTCGTGCGACTTTGTTGGCCTGCGTCAAGGGTCGTGCGGGTGGGTTAATTCAATCATGAAATGCACGGGTTGAACTTGACTAGTGGACTATTGTTTGTTGGCCTGCGTCAAGGTCATAGCCTGCTAGGGGCAAAATTATCGGGAATTTCAAATGTTGAAATTTGCAATGAGATTGCATACCTTCAATGAGATAGTTGGATCCCGATACCCACTGCGAGTAAGAGTTACTCCTGGGAGAGTTTTACACATTACAATTAACCGATCAAGTAGGTGTCTAGAAATGTGTCAACGGGGTTACGCCCCTGGGAAAACGAGGTTTATTTTAATTAGATCCGTGCGAAAGCACGGGGAACCTCCCTCAAAGTACCGGCACTAGCCTGGCTGAAAGATTGGCGAACTTGTAGGGTGTAATTAATCCCGGCTAGTCTTTCCTTTTAGGGTTTGAAAGAAGATTTGATAAAAACAGTGGGAACCATCCTGATTAGATAAAATAATAACCAATCTGATCTTGCAAGAGCATACACTGAGTGTTTTCTTCTCTCGCTCTCCAGGTAGTGACCATGTCATGCCTTAATCAGGATAATAATATGGATGTATTGACCGAACCCACTTGTTATACTGTGCTGAGGAACGTTGGTCCCGCTCCTACTTATAATTATTATAAGACCGAGCAGGAAATAGGAGATTACCAGGATTTCCGTGCCGCCCAAACGAAGAAAGTGCATGTTAATGCATCTTTTTCGGGTGTGTTCATTATCGAGAACTGTTTCTCGGTATCCTCTACGTCCTAGGTATGAGTTACCGGATCAGGATCCCACATATGTAATTTGTTACATGGGCTGCAGATAGGTAGAAAACAGAGAACGGGTGATAAAGTTTCAAGAATTGGAAACGGTGCAATTGTTGCAGCCAAGATGTTGGCAGTTATCACCCTGTATTATCAAGTACATTGATTCTGAACGAATATTATTAGATACCGAACCTGATATACAACATCATATCAGTCTCTTTATTTAATAAAGAAGGATATAATTTTGTATTGTTGGATAATGTTTTGAACATTTCCTATATCAAGAGTTGATCGGTTCAGACACGTTATCTAAAAGCATATACGTTCTAAATCAAACTACAGTTCTTAACGTACAGAACACACACAAGAGGAAGAGTTCAGAAATGAACGAATCCTTCTTGTGGCATTGTAGACTAGGTCATATCAATACGACCCGACTAGCTAAGTTACATTAAGATGCATATTTAAATTAGTTTGAATTTACATCTTGTGAAACTTTCTAGTGATGTCACAAAGATAAGATGACCACAGCTCCGTTTACTGGAAACAGAGAAAGAGTTAGTGAACTCTTGGGATTGCTACATGATGATATATGAAAGTCCCCTGTCTACACATGCCAGGACCGGTTCTTTGTACTTCATTACATTCACTGATGATCTCTCAAGATTCGGACATATGTTCCTGTTGAAACACAAGTCTGAAGCTTTTGAGAAATTCAAAGAATATAAGTTAGAAGTAGAGAACCAAAACAGGTATAAGTATTATGTCCTATGATGAGATCATGGAGGAGAATACTTGAGCACGGAGATGCAGGACTATTCTAAAGGAGAATGAGATTCTCTCTCAGCATTACTCCTCCGTATACACCACAGCACCTCGGTGTATCGGGGTGGAGAAATCGCACCCTATTAGATATGGTGCACTCTATGATGAGTACTACTGAGTTGCCTATTTCCTTTTGGGGGTTATGCACTTGTGAAGCTGCATACCTATTGAATAGCGTTCAAACCAAATCAGGTGCCTACCACTCCATATGAGATATGGTATGGGAAGAGCCCATGTCTTAAGTAAGTTAAGATTTGGGGTTGCCCGGCCTATGTCTAAAAGCAAAATCCGGACAAGCTCGAGGCAAGGTCAGCTCTGTGGATGTTTGTTGGATATCCCAAGCGTTCGCAAGGGAATATCTTCTACCACACCGAAGAACAAAAGGTGTTTTATTTCTCGGCATGCCACCATTTTAGAAAAGGAATTTGTTTTGGAAACAAATTTATGGTTATGTAGTAGAACTGGAAGGAGTTTCAGCCATACAAATTACAGCTGATGATTTGGTAGAACCAGAGGGATTCAATAGTACCCGACGAACCTCAGCCTCTCCGCCGATCTGGTAGGGTTCCTCACCCACCTGAGAGATACTTCGGTTTTCTCTATGACAGTGGGAGCGAGTATTGCATCATAAGATGATGACCTAACTAGTTTCGAGCAGGCCATCAAGAGTGGGGACTCTGTAAGAATGGCTGGATGCTATGCGATCTGGGATGGAATCCATGTACACCAACAAAGTATGGACTTTGGTTGCTATATCTGAAGGGTTAAACCCCCATCAGGAGCAAGTATATCTTGAGAAGATTACTTGGTGTATATGGAAAAGTTGAGACTTTCAAAACTAAGACTTGTTGTAAAAGATTCTCGTCATCGACCAGGTGTGGTTTATGATGAAACCTTTTCTGCAGAAGCAATGCTTAAGTCCATCCGGATCCTACTTACCATTGCTACATACCATGACTACGATATCTAGCGGTTGGGTGTCATGACTGCTTTTCTAAATACTGATTTAGAAGAAAGCGTCTATAAGTACACAACCAGAGGGCTTCATAAACAGTGGGAGCAGCGGAAACGTGTGCAAGTTGCTTTACAGGTTAAAGCAGGTATCGCGGAGTTGGAACATCTGTTTTGATGCGATAGTCAAAGAGTTTAACTTCATCAAAATGGTAGATGAACCTTGTATATACGAAAAGGAAGTAGAGAGTAAGGTAGTCTTCCTCGTATTGTATGGGGATGACATACTCTTGATAGGAAAGGTGTTTCCTATGCTACACTCGGTCAATCTCCTCTTATCACATTGATTCTCCATATAGGATCAAGGTGATACCTCATAAATCCTGGGTTTTGGATCTATGAGATAGATCTAAGTGGATGTTAGGATTCTCACTAGGTGTAGTGAGATGGTATCAATAGATCCTGGGGAGAATCACTGGGTAGCTTCCAGGGTGGTAAGGTCGACTGAATGTCAGTTATAGGCATTATCTTTACCCTCAGTGGAGGGGTGGTATGTTGGAAGAGTTCCAAGCTAGATACCGTGGTAAACTAGACGATAAAAGCTGGATACATCGCTACCAACGATACTACCAAAGAGGCAGTCTGGGTGTATATAAGTTCATGAGATGAACTTGGTTCCTACCATTGTGTGACAATGGAGTTGTGGTTTATACCTAGGAACCCCCGTCCCATCAATGACGCAGACATATTCTAAGGCAGTATCACCTGATCATGGAGATGGTTGATCTCCAGGGAGATCGAGGTTAGGAGAATAGACTCAGAGGACAACACGGTGGATGCACTCACAAAGGCCTTTTTCCCAGAGAGAGACTCTTATGGGATGGTTAAGTATGAGATACTTCAACCACAGCTATATCATGGCCCTAGTGCAAGTGGGAGATTGTTAGTTATATGTATGCCCTAGAGGTAATTACTGTACATGAGATGTACATTGTAGTGGATGCTTGGACATATATAGGGAGGACTTTCTTGCTCGACATGATAGTATGCTATATGGTTACTCTTTATCTTAACATGTATACTGATTCTCTCTCTGTTACATGTTGGTAAAGCCCTTAGGATGCGTACTTTACTATCTAGATTATGATAGAGATCATACTAGTGGGACAAAGGTAGTCTGTGAGTACATCCTTTAATGTTCCTAGTCATGGGTGTATCGAGACGGGGCATCGATATACCAGAGTGGACTAGCGTATAGCTTCTCGACCCATGTAGATGGGCGATGGATGATCTTATATCCATTGGTGTTTGACATTAGAGATGATATACGGGTGCTCAGTGGAGACTGGGTATACTGGACGGACTCGCCGAGAACTCCCAGATGGTAGATACCTCATGTCAGATGGCAGTTCTCTGGTGACATTAGTACAGGTTAGTCTGTCGACCCGAGATCGTCATAGAGTCTTATGTGATTCCCACTGTGCTTTGATTTCCACCTTACCACGTTCAAGAGGACGTGCAAAACGGTGGTTTTTGGGTACAGTCCCGAGTCACATGGAGGCAATGAGCCATAGGAGGGGATTCGTATCTCCCGGTATTAGGGGTTGATGTTGCGTTGTGCTCGATTGGTTATAACAGGAAGTCCCTGGCCAGGGATGATTCTGAGATTTACTGGTAAGTGTTATCAGTAGTTTCCCGACCCGTTATGTGCCTCATATCGACACGACTTATCGAGTTGCTGGGGTCTGATGTTTACCACCCCTAGACGAGATATGCGACATATCAGACGAAGAGATTGGACTGTACGGTAGTGTGACTAATTGGATTCACAGGAGTATGAACATGCTTGCTTGTTGATCTTCTGATCGCTCAATACCCGAGTGGCCGTTATGTTTAGCAGACCGCTTGCAGCTTATGGGTGTTTGATATGATCATCGCTTACTGCCGGAGTATTGACGAGTCTTAGAGTCCTACACAGAGGTTTCCTGGTTCATGCGAAACGGAGTAGGAGCACATATGTGATATGTGCAGGACCGAGATTGATGCGGGTATGAGATACCGCATTCTATTCTCGCGATTTGTGACATCGGTCGGTTATATGTGATATAGCCGGATTATCGAATCTAGTGTTGATTCGATAAGTTGTTGCATTTGATATTAGTCGGTTATATGTGATATAGCCGGATTATTAAATCAAGTATTGATTTTATAATTTAATATATAATTGTATATCAGATATACTAGATTACATTAACTAATATTAGCTCACTTATGATTTCGTTTCTCATATGTGTGCATTAGTGTATATGTGATATATATTAATGTACAACTTTTGTGTCATGGTTGTTGATACACACTATATGGGTTTATGAGAGTTACACCATACTAATTATAATGTAAGGTTTTTATTTATCTAAAGCAACCAAATTAGTGGAAATTAATCACATAGTTCAAGCTTGTAGAAGCTTGTAGAAGCTTGTAGAACCATTGACTAAGTCCACTCATTTGTTTTATTTATAGATATTTATTAACCTAACCATTATAATTTAGCAATGGTTTATTCTCTACATGGATTAGTGTATGACACTAACTCACCCATGGTTGCTATTCTCACCTCATGAGTTCATTCTCTCATATTCTTCACTTGAACTTCTTCTTCCTCATGAAAAAAGCTCACTAGCTTTTTTCAAGGTGAGAAAATATTGTGAGAAAAATAAATCTAAAGAGAGCCCACTTCCTATTTCATCATCCTCTACTACTTTCCATTTAGTTTAGGGTGTTTGCTTCACTAATTCACAATTAGTGAAGAGGTAGCATGAGCTTGAGTCTCCTCGACGTAGATCATCTTCGGTCTCGAAGACTTTGAGCAAGCTTGTTCATTTCTCCGGGAGAACCTATACTAGAGTTCGGGAGATCGATACTCGTAGCGAAGGGACTACTACACGGAGCTTTAGAAGTGAAGGACCGGTCTACAAAAGTTGTATTCCTCATTCACTTAGTGTAAATTTGTTTACTTGTTGTTTCTAACCCTAATAATCTAGTTAGATCCTAGGTTAGGGTTGTTTGACATACTAAATTTTAAAATACGGCATGTTTGATGCCTTGTGGAACCTTGTGGTTGTGCCTAAGAACCCTACACTTTTGCAGTTTTATCTTTTTCAATATGGAAGCCGGCTTTCTTTGTCAAGCCATGTCATGCCACGCTTCCAAAAAATGAGAAATGGGAGCGACAAGCCCGCAACGTATTCATATTGAAAAGCACTCTTTCTCGACATGAATATGCTAAACGTCTATTGTCAGGACCCGAAAGTACGGAACATGACCGGCACATAGACTACGAAACGTCTCGAGGCGTACGTAATCTAAGTAAGCCGAAAACCCAGAAATCCAAACCAAGAAAAGTAGTAGAGTGAAGGAAAAACCAATTTAAAACAAGTAGTTTTAATAACATAAGCCGAATTATGCGTTTTTTTTTAAAAAAACAAGTATTTTCTGAAAATTTCGGCAGAGTCTCCTTTGTAAATACTGCCCCCCAAACGGGATACAACATGAATAGTATACGAAATCAATAAAAAGGCATCCCCAAGCGGGAGCTAGCTCTTCGTCAATCGACGGTCACAACCACACAAGCAATATAATATACAACGCCAAGGGCGAAGATCAAAACTCAAAAGGAAACTCAAAACAACAAGAAATCCACAGAAATATAACGCGCGATTCTAAGGTTGAAAGAATAACATCACTGGTCTCTATCTCAAAAATAAATACATGTTTGGTTGATGGAACTTCTAGATACAACTGAATAATAATATACAATGTATAATGATGGGTACGATACAAATAAAGCCACCTACTAGCAAGTCACCCGAAAGAAGCAGTGCCAGGAAAGCCGTAATGAAACCTGTACGGCAAAACCTGCAAGAACTGTAGCACAACGGGGGTGAGTTGCCAACTGGTGAGTAGAAAAACATCTACGAACAGAAACCGCATGAACAACGCAATCCTAGGTCAACGATCATAATATATCCTCAATATATATAACATGCAGTCTATAGCAATGGTTAGGGTAAATATCTAACCCAAGTGTAAACTCATGTGCCCGTATCAGTGCCTCAGGTAGCAATATATCATATGGATGATGTATGAGTGCATGAAAACAGAATACATGTACTGAAGAAAACATCTTTCATAAATTAGTGAGATTTCTGTATTTTTAAAATGAGGTATCATAAATGAAATCAGCATAAACAGTGTCTAGCATCGACACAAAACAAGTATCCAAATATCTCGATATCTCTGTGTCGCAATCTCTGTACCTCAATATCTCAAATATCTTTGTATGTCTCAATCTCACAATCTAGGGCGCCGTCCGTCCAGACCGGCCCCTACCATCAATCTCAAGACCACGACGGTATCCTCTGGATATCCGACGCGTCGGGTAAAATCACCGGTCGGTAGTGCTCCCCTGCCAGGCTCAACGCCATCATCTGCGATCCTCTTGCCCCGGGGTACCACACCGGGTCCATCATGTACCCGAAACGGTTCCTCCACTCCTCGAACTCGGGTCTCGAAATCTATCAGCAAACTCATGGTGGACGACTCATACATCATGGGAAAACCGCGCTTTTCATTTAAAAAGAGAGAGAAAAGAAGTTTATAAATGTTTTTGCGGTTTTCTCCCAAATCCAGGAAATCTCATGAAAATCCAAATCCGAATCCTCAATACAATGTAAAACAGTAAATGTAGGCATGAAAATCCATGAATGCGGCATAACAGTGAATAATAACATGCATGAAATAGCAAGTAATAACTACAATGTCTAATCTAGCATATAGGCAAGTACACTAATATCATGTCTAAATTATTAGCTAACAACCTATGTCAATGAAATAGTAGTTTCTAAAGTGTTCGTGATATGACAATTACCGATGAAGATGTGTGTGAGCCGGCAAGTAAGTGTACGTGGTACATACGCGTCATCGGTAATGGTGCTGGTGTCCTAACAGCATGATATCAACAATAGAATATGAAACATAATATAAGCATGCGATGCAGAGCGAACAACAATAATGAGCGGGAGCTAAATACTAGACACAAAGATAACAATCTATATTTAATATAAATCTAGTCTAACAACTACACTAAACTAAAGGGCTAAGCTAACTGGCTACTGAAGATAAGGAAACCGCCTAACACCTGAGTCGATACATACATACATACATATATATATATTTATATATTTATATATATATATATATATATATATATATATATATATATATATATATTAGTCGGTGATCCCGCCTCGATAATATCACATCCGATACCATATCTATAATCAAATATTCCCAAGTCAAGAGCGCGGATCAAACATCAATATATAGCTCATACGTAAATCCATCGTACGGCATCCCAAATCAGGGTACGGGTCAATATCACATTATTCATCTGGTATCCTCTTTATCAAAGATCATAATCCGGGTACTGACCTACGTCTAGTACGATACTAATATCCTCAATATAGGCATGATCTGACTGCTGATCTACAGTCTCATACAAACCGATATCATCATCATATATCGTCATAAGGAGGTATACATCGCCTAATGCGACCTATTATGAATATTTTAATATATCTTATCTCATTTCACGATCACATGTCAACCATTCAATGTATAACACTATTCACATGTAACGTCGTCCCAAGATCCGCTTTAATATCATAACGTATATCAAACATGAATTCTACCAAATCACCGATCTTATGATCTCAAATCACATCTCATCGACTCACCTCAAATCCGAACACTATCCTCAAATCCAGAATGTGAACACATAGTCCTATACCTATGTGAACACATAAACACATATCCCCATATACGCACAGGTAATAACATAGATGTATGCATGTGTGTGTATGCGTGTGTGGGTGTAACAACTAATCTAGGGTTTCGCAACTAACACTAAACTAATCCATGAACACCTAGCATCTACCTTTATCTTCAAAGCCTCATATTAATATAATATATATATAAGTGTATACGTATTCGTATACATCACTACGAACTGCGGGGGTGCTATACGCCATCCACCCGATTTCTCCCCGTAGATATAAATCTACTCACCTGGTCCTCGCTCACCGGTGCCGACATCGCCACGCGCTTGCATGTCGTCTCGAAGTCTTCGTGAGGGTACCTACATATCATAACGCACCGTACCGCATTAAAGTCCGACTCACGACCAAATCGACACACGAATCTCACATAAGTCAAAACCTATGATTTGCTCTCTCAAATCAACCCAAAACACTCGACATCGGCGTACGATCGCCGAGTTACCGAGAAAAACTCAAACGTACAAATCGTAGTTCCCAAAACTCACTAATTATAATATAACATAGGTTTTAAATCATCAAAACATTAAAATAAATCAAATCGATTTATTTTCTGAAAACCTAGAAAGCACTAAATTTTCATTTTAATTCGAAACTTGATGTTTTAACAAAACTAATGGCCATAATATCCACTAAACATCATAACTAAGTCATACAAATCACTTCCATATTTTTAATCTCAATAAATTACATTAACCCAAAAATCTAGTTAACAAAATTAACCAATTTCAACCATTTTATAGCAAAAATGCACAAAAAACAATTTAGCCTTGATTTGCATGATCTAAACTATTAAACTATAACATATAATGTTAATAATGCCATGAATACCCTAATTAGATTTTTAATCTCACATTTGCAACTAATTGCTAAAACCTAGTTTGCTTAAAAAAAAAAGCTAATTTGGATGTTTTAATGTTACAATTAGCAATAGGCAACAAGATTACATTTTACATAACATTGACATGATATCCTATTCATTAAAACCACACTCTAATGATAAAAACCCTAATTCGATCACAATCCATTCTCTTGAAATTCTCATTTTGCAATTAAGGTTACAACAACATCTAATTAAAACTAAATTCAAACAAACAATTAACAAGTAACAATTTTGGATGAAGCTTATACCTCATGATCAAGAGATCAAACATGAAAAATTTAACCTCCAAAGATGGTCTCTTGCACCCAAATCCATACTAGAATGGCCAATGAGAAATGGGTAGGGATTTAATTGAAGAATTATTGAGGTTTTTGAGTGGATTTGATGGATTTTTGAAGACTTTTTAATGCAGAAAGAAGTAGGGGATTTGGGAGGGCTGCTGCTGCAGCAAGGATGGGGAGGGCTTGGGAATGATGAGGTGAGGTGGAGAGAGAAAATTTGAAGGGTTTGGTGTAGGTTGAAACTTCCAAAGTCAACAAAGTCCATTACTCATTCTTTATTGTTTTCATTTTCTATTCTTTCTTTCCAAATCATTAAGTAGGGAAGAAAATGGGAGTGGGGCAGCCCATGGCCGACCAATGATGGCAAGTGGGGGTGTGTGAGTGTGGGTGTGTGTGTGGGGTGAAGGAAAATGAAAAATGTTATACCCCAAATTTCCATTTAACTTATTTTCACCAAAAAGCCCTTTTTCTTCAATAATTTCTAACACTGTTTGGCAGTTTCATTTTGTTTCAAAAACAATATGTTAAAATTTTGTTTAATATGTTATGATGCACAAAATTTGTTTCAACTCATTCCAATTTATAATTTTCCCTAATTAAATGTATTAGTGACGGCTTAAAATAATATTAAAATAATAAATTTCGGAAATTTTTTCAGAAAATTTGAAATTTCACCAGTGGCTTAATAAACACCAAATACTAGCAATTACATAGCTAGAATATATATATTTAATTTTATAATAAAGATATTTGTATTTTGACTTTTCACAGAAAACCCCCTTATTTTACCGATTTTCCGAAATTTCACCGAAACGATTTTCAAAACGTTACATCTATATAAGCAGTAAAGGAAATTACAATACAAGAATTTTAAAACTTATAAAATATCCAACAATATTTATAATAGTCCCAGAAACGATAACTGAATACGGATCGAAAATTCAAGAAACAAGGAATGAAAGATGGCCTTGAACAAAATACATGCTTACTAAAAAGGAAAACTAGAGCTCAACCTGACTTGAAAGATATTGACTGTCCTTCTTGATTGGTACCATCTCATACCTACCCTCGTCACCTGTCCCAAAGTTATCTGACGACATTCCCAAGGAAAGAAAATATGAAAACATAATTGCCGTCAGCGAACTAATGTTCGGTAAGTCCCCATTTTATTAGAAAACAATATTTTTCTATGTTAACAGTGTAAGTCGATGTACTACACCCCAGTACTTGTGGGGAGGCGGAATTTTCAAAAACGAACTTGTTTAGTGAACGAACATCGACTAACCGCTTGAATCGAAGCTAAACTATAAATAACCAAATACAAAGTGTTTCTAAACTACTGTGTTTAGGGATTATACCTAATGAACCAACTCCTTCGTCTTTACGATCTCCTTGTCCTCCTCGGCCTTCTCTAGGTAGTAGACGATCCACCCGAGAGCAAAACTCCAAGCTAAACCTCTAAACTTGAGGCAACTAACCTTCTTGGATTGCTAATCAAAGAAGCTAGGATGAAATAGAGTGATGGTTATGGATTGATTAGTCTTACTAACCCTTGTACTCAACTCATGAGAAGGGAGGATTAGTCTTTGAAGAGGGAGAGCTTGAGGAGAGAGAAGGTGAGAATGAATTATCAAAAATGAGAATAGTAATATATCATAATAAATATGAAGCATTCTTATTTATGAGAAAAAGAATAATACATAATGAATAAGCATGCTTCACAAATATCTAATGGTGATTCATTGTCATGACTCACTAAGCATTTATCATGCATTAATGATATGCATGAATCACCCTCATGACTCACTAAACTCATTTAATGCAAATGACACCTAAACCTCCTTAGTCACCACCTTCTAGAAGCTTCTCGAGTAATTACGAGAACGCCCCTCCGATCCGTAAAAATACGGAAAAACTTTAGACTGTATAAATCCAATAACCGGATACCAGTAACTGGCTTAAACCAAAGCCGACTGGTAAAAACTGTCCGAAAGTCGTACGCGCGTAAACGCACGTATGCGTCCGAACCCTTTGTCGCAAAACCATGCGACCTCTATATCGTTTCGCCTGGAGTAGGAAACTCTCTGTGTGGGACTCTAGAGACTCGACTACTACGCTGGCAGTGGGTTTAACCACAGACCGCAAGCGGCACTAGCTGTACGTAACGGTCCCCAGGTAGTTGTCGATAAGAAGGCCGATGAGGAAACCCATCCGAACTCCTACTGAGTCTGATGTGACAATCTCTATACAGTCCGGTCCGTTCATCCAAGACTATCGCATATCGGGCCTAGGGCGGCGGCAAGCGTCAGTCCCCTAATAGCGGTATAAGTCGTGTCGGAGCGAAGCCCATTACACCCTGATAAACTACTGGAACCTACCAGTAAATCTCGCTTGCCCTGGCCAGGGACTTTGCATAATGGCTCTCTGACACAGCACGATATCTACTCCCAATACCGGGAGGGACGAATCCTGTCTAACCGCTACTGCCTCCAAGTGCTCGGGACTGCACCCAACTGCTACCTGTTTGCACGACTCATTTGAACCGTGGTAGGGTAGCAATCTAAGAACAGTGGGACACACTCGAGGCGAAGCAGCAGTGTCAAGTCTGCGGACTATGCTGTACTCATGTCACCTGGGAACTGCTCACTGACGACTGGTATCAAACCAACCAACAGTTCCCTGTGAGTCCTGTCCGGTGTACCCGTAACCTAACGAGCACCTGCATACTATCTCCAGTACGACGTACTGACGGCTGTGGGACAGACCATCTCCCCAACTGGGATGAGAAGCGTACACACCTGTCTACTCCGGAGTATCGATGCTCTGTCTCGATAATCCAACGACCAGGGACCTGAATAAGGATGTGCTTGTAGACTACCCAGCCCCCACTAGTGTGACTTCTATCACAACGCTGGTAGACAAGCAAGATCCTAAGAGCTCTATCAATACGTACACTCACATATTAAGATAGAAAAACCAAGTAGCATACTACCATGTTTAGCAAGACTGTTATATACATGTGAATATCCCAAGCTTCCATTAAGTAATATACAAACTAGTATGATATAGTAATGGCCTTCTAGAGCATAAACACTAACAATCTCTCACTTGCACTAGGGCCATGTACTGGCATATCGTAGACCGATGATCTCGAGTAGCCTCTCGAACTGAATCTGAGGTAGGGCCTTTGTGAATGGATCAGCAATGTTCTCTTCAGAAGCAACTCTCCGAACCTCGATCTCCTGACGATCAATGATCTCCCTGATCAGGTGATACTCCCTTAAGATGTGTCTGGACTTCTGATGGGACCTTGGTTCCTTCGCTAAAGCTATAGCTCCGTTGTTGTCGCAATACAGAGGTATTGGATCAACTATGGTAGGAACCACCTGAAGTTCTGTTAGGAACTTCTTCATCCAGACTGCTTCTTTTGCGGCATCGCAAGCAGCTATATACTCCGCTTCCATCGTCGAGTCAGCAACGGTGTCCTGCTTGGAGCTCTTCCAGCACACCGCCCCTCCATTGAGGGTAAAGACATAACCCGACATGGACTTGGAATCGTCCTTATCACTCTGGAAGCCGGAATCAGCAAAGGCCTCCAACCTGAGGTCTTTTCCGCCGTAAACCAAGAACATCTCCTTAGTCCTCCTCAGGTACTTGAGAATGTTCTTTACTGCTATCCAGTGCTTCTCCCCTGGGTCTGACTGATACCGGCTTACCACGCTCAGTGCGTAAGCTACATCTGGTCTGGTACACAACATCGCATACATTATAGAGCCTACCGCAGAAGCGTAGGGTATAATAGACATGCGTTCCCTTTCTAAATCAGTCTTGGGAGACATCTCTTTAGAGAGGGTGATTCCGTGACAAGCCGGTAGATTACCGCGCTTAGAATCTTCCATACTGAATCTTTTCAGTACAGTGTCGATATACCTGGACTGCGAAAGTCCCAACATCCTCTTGGATCTATCACGATAGATTCGGATCCCCAGAATGTACGAGGCATCACCCAGGTCTTTCATGGAGAACCTGTGTGACAAGAATCCTTTGACAGATTGTAGCATAGGAATGTCATTTCCTATTAATAGAATGTCATCCACGTACAAGACGAGGAATACGACACTTCTGGCTACAACTTTACTATATATGCACGGTTCATCTGGATTTTTGATAAAGTCATATTCTTTGACTGTCTCATCAAAACAGATGTTCCAACTCCGCGATGCCTGCTTTAGTCCATAAATGGACTTAAGCAGCTTGCATACTTTCCCGCTGCTCCCACTCTGATTGAAACCCTCTGGCTGATCCATATAGACGCACTCCTCTAAATTTCCATTCAGAAAAGCCGTCTTTACGTCCATCTGCCAGATTTCATAATCATGGAAGGCAGCAATAGCAAGAAGGACCCGAATGGATTTGAGCATAGCCACTGGAGAAAAAGTTTCGTCATAGTCCAAACCAGGTCTTTGACGAAAACCCTTTGCAACAAGTCTAGCCTTATAGGTTTCCACCTGTCCATCTACACCAATCTTTTTCTTGAAGATCCATTTGCATCCTATGGGTTTTACCCCATCTGGAGCAAAGTCCAAAGTCCATACTTTGTTGGTGTACATGGACTCCATCTCGGTCCGCATTGCATCTAGCCATCGTACCGAGTCGCCGCTCTGGATGGCCTGCCGGAAGTCAGTAGGTTCATCATCATCTATGATGCAATCCTCTCTATCCCCATCTATGAGAAAACCGTAGTATCTCTCAGGCGGATGAGATGGCCTACTACTCCTGCGGAGGGGTGCGGGAATGTCTTGTTCTTCTTGAACTACTGGTTCTACCAAACTTTCAGTAGCAGTTTGTGGTTCTGGAATTTCTTCCAGTTCTATTACGCTCCCACTCTTCTGATTTTCCAAAAATTCAGTTTCTAAGAAGCGGGCATGACGAGAAACAAAAACCTTTTGTTCCTCTGCGTAATAGAAACAATATCCATGAGAGTTATTTGGATATCCCACAAACTTACACTCTACTGAGCGTGCCTCGAGCTTGTCCGGATGCTGCTTTTTTACAAAAGCTGGACATCCCCATGTCTTCAGGTACTGAAGATAGGGTTTCTTCCCACTCCACATCTGATATGGTGTGGTAGGCACAGTTTTGGTTGGAACTCTGTTCAAAAGATATGTCGCTGATTCTAGCGCATAACCCCAGAAAGATCGCGGTAACTCAGCATTACTCATCATGGATCGTACCATATCCAATAGGGTTCGATTCCGTCTCTCCGATACACCGTTGTGCTGTGGAGTGTACGGAGGAGTAAGCTGAGAGAGAATTCCTTTCTCTTTTAGGTAACCTAGGAACTCGGCACTTAAGTATTCTCCACCTCGATCAGATCTCAGTGTCTTAATACTTTTGCCTGTTTGGTTTTCCGCTTCACTCTTGTATTCGTTGAACTTCTCAAAGGCCTCGGATTTATGCTTCATCAAGAAGACATGTCCAAACCTAGAGAAATCATCTGTAAAAGTAATGAAGTAGGAATAACCACCTCTCGCATGTGTAGACATTGGACCGCATACATCACTGTGTATGAGTCCTAAGAGCTCGCTCGCTCTTACTCCTTGTCCAGTAAATGGAGTCTTTGTCATCTTTCCTTTGAGACAAGATTGACAAGTGTCATAAGATTGATATTCGAACAAGTCTAAATATCCTTCTCTATGCAACTTAGTCAACCTTCTCTCATTGATGTGACCCAGTCTACAATGCCATAAGAAAGCTTTATTTAAATCTGGAGACTTTCTTTTTAGTGTGTTCTGGACATTGAAAATTTGGAGTTGGTTTAACACATATATGCCGTTATTTAGAGTACCAGACCCAATCAAACCATGATTAAGGTGGATGTTAACAACATCTCTTATAAACGTGAAATCATAACCTTTATTTGATAACAAGGAAACTGATATGATATTACACGTTAAGCTTGGTACAAAATAACAGTTATGTAAAACCAAAATATGTCCACTCGTCAATCCTAGGTGATAATCCCCGACGGACGCAGCTCCCACGCTAGCTCCGTTAGCAACCCTGAGGATCATATCACCTTCCTTCAGCACTCTACGGTTTCTCAGTGCCTGCAATAAATTGCAAATATGAGATCCTGATCCGGTATCCAATACCCAGGAAGTAGAGTTGATCGACAGACAATTCTCAATTACAAACACACCTGAAGTCGAAGCCACATCTTGCTTCGGTTCCTGGTTCTTGGCGTTCCACGCCTTGCAATCCTTCTTCCAGTGTCCTTTCCTGTGACAATGGAAGCACTCACCCGGGCCCACTACCGGTACCGCAAACTTTTTCTTTCCCTTCTTTCCCACCTTACTAACACCTCCTCTAGGTTTGGGTGCGGCCTTCTTCTTCCTTCCTTTGGCCCTAGCCTTGGACCCGGAAGAAGATGCACCGCCAACAAACATAGCGGGTGTTTCCCTTGCCTTCTGCAAGGTGCCCTCTGCACTTCTTAACATGTTCAGGAGTTCCGCAAGTTCAACTTCTTTTCCTTGAAGGTTGAAGTTGAGGATAAACTGGGCGTAGGTGGGAGGAAGGGACTGGAGAATAAGGTCTGTATACAGCTCATTATCCAAAGTCGTCCCAAGATCTGCGAGCTCTTCAATATAGCCGATCATCTGTAGGACATGTTCACCTACCGATGACCCGACAGCCAACCTCGCTCGAAACAAGTTCTTAGAGGTCTCGTATCTTGCTATACGAGATTGCTCTCCATAAAGTTCCTTTGTATGGAGAAATATGCCATCTAGGGACATACCCTCGTGCCTCCTCTGATGTTCATTGTTCATTGAGGCAAGCACGATGCACTTGGCTCTCGCGCAATCTAAATCCCAGGTTTTGCGGATTTCCTTATCCGCATTGCTGGATTTGGGACCAGGGACAGCAGGTGCCGTAGCGGTGAGGATGTACCCCCAATTTGTCATAGGTCAAAGCCATTTTGACATTCCGTAGCCAATCTTTATAGTTTGGCCCTGTCAGTATATTTTTTTCTAAAAGTAACTTAAGTCCAGTCATTTTCAGGGTCGCTGCAATTAGGAGAGAGAGAAGAAAACTCTTTAGCATGATGCTCTTGCAAGTTTAGAGTGGTTTTTAGTTTATCTAAACTGGATGGCTCCCACTGTTTCTCGAATCCTTCCTCAAACCATAAAAGAAGAATTAGCCAGGACTATTCTCACCGTACAATACTTGCTTAACCGTTCAGCCAGGCCAGTGTCGATACTTCGAGGGAGGTTTTCCAACGCTTTCGCGAAGTTCCTTAATTAAATAACCTCTTTTCTCTGGGGGCGTAACCCCGCTGACACCTTTCTGGACACCTACTAGGTTTATAGCATTGATCGTTAAGTGACGAATATCCTGATAAGTAGCATATACTCACAGTAGGATCGGGATCCAAATATCATCGTATGATAATGTTGAAGGAATCCTACCAACATTCATCAAACTCCAAATGGTATGCATCTCTTTGCAAATTTCAGTTTCATTAGAAATTCCCGATATAAGTTTTTGCCCCATGCTCTTATGACCTTGACGTATGCCAACAAATCATAAGTCACATGTCAAGTTCTGCCCATCATTATCTTGTTAATTTGAACCCACCCGTATATACCCTTGACGTATGCCAACAAGGTAATGCGACTATCCCAAACCAACACATCTATCTATGCAACAAATGAATACCCCAGCATCTACCAAACACTATGCCTTGACGTATGCCAACAAGCATAGCTTGAATACTACTGACTATCCATAAGAAATGACGGAGGGCTACGATTGGTTTTGGCGAAACCGTGAACGTAGTGAACTTGATATAACCGAAGGAACCTGATAGCTTTTAAAAGGAGTGGTTAAAGCTCCGCATTTAAAAATATCTGTTTTTAAAATTAACCGAGTGGTTTCTTTTAAATTGTTCCAACGATTTAAACTTTGGTTTGTTTTTCTTTGCATTATAGATAATGCGTCCCATCATTAACCTATCATTGCAGAAAACAACGAAAATACAACGTCCTCTTATGCCATCCGCATTCGCCACGGGGTCCCGTCATCACCCGTTAGGTTACTTAACTAACGACAGAGCGGGGGCTGGGCTAGCGCGGGTGTAAAACATAAGTGACGTCTAAATAGCTATCATATATATAGATATTTTACATTCGTCTGACGCAATGATATACATTCCAGAACACAGATAAACAATATTGGATTTGCAAGCAATCTGTATTTCTTTTGAGCCTGCAAGAAAAAACAGATTACACAGTTGTGATGAATAGCCGTTACCCCACCCTCGACCCCTACGGGTACGGCAAACTACCCACCCTGCAGTTTGTGTACCCCACCTTGGGTCAGTCCTAGGAGCAAAAAACAGTAAAATGAAATAATACAACGGTGGCTACAACCGCAACCTGGATGTGCCCCACAAAAATAATATTACAACAAATTACATTTACAACAAATGAATTAAACAATAACCCATTGCTAAACCCCGGCTATACACCACAACAGTCCAATACAGTTCATATGCACAAACAGATATAACCATTACAGAAATGTGCAACCCCCTGCCAACCGACATACTAGCAGTTAGGGGAGGTTTACGAACACATTTATCAATCACAGATATAATCCAACATGCAAATACTGTACAATTTCGATCGATTAAACATCTTTAATATTGCTCCAAAAACTGCTCTGTAAAACTGAAACCTGAGCAAATATTAAATATCCCAGAAAATCCCAAATAACACAGAGAACCACCACAATAAAAATGGGTCCCTGAATCGTCCAAACGGCGGCGGATCCGCGGCGGCAACAGTGCTATGCGCCGCGGATCCGCGGCTCCGTAGACGATTCAGGGCACCAAATTTTTTGTGTGTTCTTCTGGTGTCTTTTCAAGCTCTCTGAACTTCCCTGAAAAATTTTTGGACTTCATTTTAAACTCGACAGAAACTTGACAGTTTTAGGGTTTTCCGGCTTCGTTTTTCCGTTCGAAATTCGTACAAATTTGCAATTAAGTTATTTATTGTTTAGCGAGGCTCTGATACCACTGTAAGTCGATGTACTACACACCAGTACTTGTGGGGAGGCGGAATTTTCAAAAACGAACTTGTTTAGTGAACGAACATCGACTAACCGCTTGAATCGAAGCTAAACTATAAATAACCAAATACAAAGTGTTTCTAAACTACTGTGTTTAGGGATTATACCTAATGAACCAACTCCTTCGTCTTTACGATCTCCTTGTCCTCCTCGGCCTTCTCTAGGTAGTAGACGATCCACCCGAGAGCAAAACTCCAAGCTAAACCTCTAAACTTGAGGCAACTAACCTTCTTGGATTGCTAATCAAAGAAGCTAGGATGAAATAGAGTGATGGTTATGGATTGATTAGTCTTACTAACCCTTGTACTCAACTCATGAGAAGGGAGGATTAGTCTTTGAAGAGGGAGAGCTTGAGGAGAGAGAAGGTGAGAATGAATTATCAAAAATGAGAATAGTAATATATCATAATAAATATGAAGCATTCTTATTTATGAGAAAAAGAATAATACATAATGAATAAGCATGCTTCACAAATATCTAATGGTGATTCATTGTCATGACTCACTAAGCATTTATCATGCATTAATGATATGCATGAATCACCCTCATGACTCACTAAACTCATTTAATGCAAATGACACCTAAACCTCCTTAGTCACCACCTTCTAGAAGCTTCTCGAGTAATTACGAGAACGCCCCTCCGATCCGTAAAAATACGGAAAAACTTTAGACTGTATAAATCCAATAACCGGATACCAGTAACTGGCTTAAACCAAAGCCGACTGGTAAAAACTGTCCGAAAGTCGTACGCACGTAAACGCACGTATGCGTCCGAACCCTTTGTCGCAAAACCATGCGACCTCTATATCGTTTCTCCTGGAGTAGGAAACTCTCTGTGTGGGACTCTAGAGACTCGACTACTACGCTGGCAGTGGGTTTAACCACAGACCGCAAGCGGCACTAGCTGTACGTAACGGTCCCCAGGTAGTTGTCGATAAGAAGGCCGATGAGGAAACCCATCCGAACTCCTACTGAGTCTGATGTGACAATCTCCATACAGTCCGGTCCGTTCGTCCAAGACTATCGCATATCGGGCCTAGGGGGGCGGCAAGCGTCAGTCCCCTAATAGCGGTATAAGTCGTGTCGGAGCGAAGCCCATTACACCCTGAGAAACTACTGGAACCTACCAGTAAATCTCGCTTGCCCTGGCCAGGGACTTTGCGTAATGGCTCTCTGACACAGCACGATATCTACTCCCAATACCGGGAGGGACGAATCCTGTCTAACCGCTACTGCCTCCAAGTGCTCGGGACTGCACCCAACTGCTACCTGTTTGCACGACTCATTTGAACCGTGGTAGGGTAGCAATCTAAGAACAGTGGGACACACTCGAGGCGAAGCAGCAGTGTCAAGTCTGCGGACTATGCTGTACTCATGTCACCTGGGAACTGCTCACTGACGACTGGTATCAAACCAACCAACAGTTCCCTGTGAGTCCTGTCCGGTGTACCCGTAACCTAACGAGCACCTGCATACTATCTCCAGTACGACGTACTGACGGCTGTGGGACAGACCATCTCCCCAACTGGGATGAGAAGCGTACACACCTGTCTACTCCGGAGTATCGATGCTCTGTCTCGATAATCCAACGACCAGGGACCTGAATAAGGATGCTTGTAGACTACCCAGCCCCCACTAGTGTGACTGCCATCACAACGCTGGTAGACAAGCAAGATCCTAAGAGCTCTATCAATACGTACACTCACATATTAAGATAGAAAAACCAAGTAGCATACTACCATGTTTAGCAAGACTGTTATATACATGTGAATATCCCAAGCTTCCATTAAGTAATATACAAACTAGTATGATACAGTAATGGCCTTCTAGGGCATAAACACTAACAATCAGTATTTACAATGAAACATGATATTTTGGCTACAATTTAGTTATTAATGTTTATAATCTAATAGGTTTAATTTAGGATTTCAATCAGTTGAAACAAATGTAATACAATAATAATGTTTTTTTAATTTACAAAATGGTAATAATAAAGTTTTGTAATTTAGGAATAACCATATGTATAAAGATGCTATTAACATCATCAAAAGGTACAAGGTACAAATATTCATGATTATAAAAATACATAAAGTATATTTTATTTTAGAATTATTTGATAATAAATTGGTTTAGTAAAATATCATGTCATACTAACAAGAATGTAGTGTAGAATTATTCTTGGTATACTAGTTAAATTATGGTGTATTAATATAATCATTAAACGATATTTAACATGAAATATGGTATACATAATAATGGGTATGAGAATAACTGTGAATAGTAAACGGTAGTGGGCATGCCAAATAAATAGCATGTATCAATCAGTATAATATAACTAGTGTATCACGATATTTGATATTTCAGTGCTAATAACTATAAGTATAAGAATAAGTATAAGTACAAGAATAAGTATAAGTATAAATACAAGTACAAGCATAAATATAAGTGTAACCATAAACATAAGCATGGGTACAAGTATAAATATAAGCTCGATTGTGGGAGTTTTATTATGTAACCAGAATATTCCGTAATGCTACGGAACAACAACAACATGAGATTCAATATATATATATATATATATAATTCAATGTACCATTTTTTTCGGTACCACGAGAAACAAGATATAATCTTCTGTTACATATATATACCCCATTTTCGAGCAACCCCGTTCCCAACCAGTATTATTATGTAACCAGTATATATATCCAATAAATAGTGTGTATGTCATGTTGACGAGATTCATGAGATTCAAGATATTCATTAGATTCACGAGATTCAAGATATTCATTAGATTCAAGATTTATGGATTCATGTCGGGTTCATGTCAAGATAGTATAATCTAACGCAGGAGTATTTACAGACTGAAGACTATCATTTAGGGGTAAGGAAACTGGTACCCCAACCACCGTAGGAGTATTCACGAACCCAAAGCTATCATCCAGGGGCAAAAAAACATGGGCCCATTTATAAGTTAGGAATGGGATTCCTGAGAATACAGGTCATGTTCTACATATAATTCTAAGTCTCTATGTATATGTAACAAGCGTGCGATAAGAGGTCAGTTTAAGGACAAAAATTATAAGTTCGCATGCAGAAATCTATGGGTTTGATTTAGAATTAGGGGATCTTTTAAAAGGGATAATTTGTAGTTCAGAACGTCATGTAAATAACGAGACTAAGTTTACTTCGATCGGGTTCCTGATGAAAGATTTATGGAAGTTTCCATAACACTGCACAGGGCAGACTTGTGCAGATTTCAAAATCCATACACCGATATTATTTTGTATTTTTTGTAGGTTTTCGTTCATATTATGGTATTCCCTATTAGATAGAAAATTTAGCGTTTATGAGTCGTGAACGATTCTCAACAAAAAATCCCGATTGCGATAAACGAGTTAGGAGTTATGCCTATTTTACTACAACCGTGCAGATAATTTCTGCTGCAGTCCAGATTCGTTACAGTTTGTTAGGATCCTATTTTCATAAATTTCTATAACTTTTTAGGAAAATTAACCTATAAATAAAATGTAGCTAACTCTTTATAGATATTCCAGAAACTTGAGTTTGCTTAAATTGAAATCCATAATTAGGAGATATGTCAATTCTAAATTAAGGGAAATCAGTTTCAGTATACTAACGAAAACAGTTTTGAATTAAAATATAACAAATAACAATTGTTTTATATTATAGAATCTTCAAATATCTATCATATTATATAATGTGATTGCAGAATAAGTTAATGTATTACATTTCTAGTGTGTTACTATTACATTTAAAATAATAAATTATTATATGATAGTTTATATGCAAGCTGCTTATGTGTCATACTATAAAATGAAAGCAGCATATTAAAAATATGAGAATAATTATATATCAATGATTCATCGTATTATATGATAGTTTTGTATACAAGAGTTACAATAAATATTATATATTAGATATTTGATGTAGTTAAAGGTAAAAATTATTAAGTTGTACAAAATATGAAAACAGTATTATCAAATATAAAATGAAACAAACGACTATTTTAGTTATGATTGTTCATGTAGTTTATTGTAGACTTTTAGTAGTGGCACAAGACGGTCGTAATCATTATGCGGGTAATTTTCAAGTTTTATTAGTATGGTATTAACGGTAAAACAATTTAAATGAATTTGTAGCTATTAAATCTAAACATAAGAATATCTAATTACAGTATATGGTCAGTACGATTAACATATATTAATATATAAAGTTGTGTATAATATGAGCAGTAAGATACATTAGCATATAAATATATTTTAAAACAGAAAAATCTAGATCTTTCGATTTAGTTTTCCAAAACACTTGAGTTTGCTTAGAACGAATCTCAGAAGACGAAGTTATAGGTCTCCGAAAGTGGCCGATAAAAATAGTTTTCAGATTTAGAATAAATGTATTGAAGTCATATGATGTAAAGTATGCAATGATCAAGATTAGTTATCGACATTAGAATAGTCAATGAATCAATTAATACAGATGATACACAATAAAGTATACATTATAATAGTTACAAAGTTAGTATGATATGAGTAATACATAATATAGTTAATTATAATATTGGGAATACTAATTATGGTGGAGTATAGTATAATAAGATGGAGCATGAAAATTTACATCTCGAGTAAAGAATAAAATAATAGTGAAGGTACAACATATACATAAGCAAGAAAAAGTGTATAATGCATGATATACATATAAATATGATTGCTACACACTTAACACACATGCAGCAGCATAATCAACTAATAATCATAATTTGTATTGCTATACTATGGTATATAAGTATTAGTTTATTTACATATCGACAATGTTATAACTTTGTATAAAGTTCATATTTACAGTAGGTCATATTATATTTTACAATTTTCTTAAATTTATTTGCAGTATATAAACCTTAACAGAACAATATATGAATAATAAGAATGGATATGATCAAAAATTGAAATTACATATGACTACAGTATTAAACTATAGAAACTAAACAGTAAACAATATTAATTTAATAATAATGTGGAAACAGAACAGTAACAGTTGAAAACACACAAAAAAAATATAAAATAGATGAAACATCCATGCACCCTTATTATGCAATGATCAGTAGCAACAATAAAAATTTAAAATAAAAAAGTACCCCAACAAAATATAATAAATAAATAATGAATTTATGACAGAAGACATGATAATCAGTAAACAATCTATTGTTAAAATTTATTTTTTTAGTTTTTTTTTATCTCTATTAATACTACAAAATTAAAATTAAAATTTGAAAATGAATATCGATGAGGAAAAAAAGAGAGGAAATTTACAAAGAAGGAGAATTTAAGATCGTTCTTATCGGTTAGAGAATACCTTGATTCAATCGGGACGATGGGGTTAAAGTCTTCTTCTTCCTTCTTTCGTTTCTTTTGGTTAGGGCTTCAGATCCGCAATTAAGAAAAGATAGGGGAGGAAGGGTAATTCAGAGTTGGGAAGAAAAATATATGGCAGTGAAAAGGAATTTGGTATTCTGCTAATTTAAAAGGAAAACAGATCATGCGATTTAATCTAGGAGATTCCGATGAATAAAAATAATCCTAACAAAAGGATAAAATCTTAAACTCCATAAATTTTGTTAAGAAAATAATTACTTCAATATAAACTTATTTTATATATTACATTTTATTATAAAGGTATTCTACATACTACATCCATCTTTTTTTTTAAAATAAAATATAATGATATCTAATAAAATCCAAAACAGGCCAAACAAACCAAATCCTCTATCTTTAGAATATATTTTTTAAATAATAATGATGACTATGACCGAAAATGTTCTCATAAAATAATATAAATTAATTATACTAAACAAAATATAAATAAATTAGTATAATATAACCATACTATATGAAAACTACAACAATAATGAAAACATACTGCTGGCTAATAAGAATATAAATAAAAAATAAAAATACAACAATAAAAGTATAATCTTACAAAACAATATAATAAACTAATAATCATAATAAAGAAATAAATAATTTAGGGAGGCTGGAGTTTGTTGAGACCTATGGAATAGCAATACAGTGTCTAAACCAATAGGATGCAAGTAATGATCATACCTTTGTCCAAATAGAAATGAATATATTACCGAGTTCAAAAAAAAGAAATTATCTTATTATAAAGAAAAGAGTACATGGATTTTGCGGTCGTTACATTCTACCTTTCTTAAAATAAATTTTGTCCTCGAAATTCAGAAAGATTATACCGCTACTGGACAAGGTAGAGATAACACCATCGTTTATCTCTTTTGCACTTCATCGGTCGATATAAGAAGGGATAAGATAAATTAAAAGGGCATGAGATGCTTCCGAATTGGAAGTTCCAAAACTGAGATAAGGACTACTAGGAGTAATCAAAAACTTTTCAAGAATATATGTTGTTCTCGCCAATTTTTTTGGCCAAAACGCGCATTTATTCCTATATTCAAGTAGTGCGCACATGTACATGCGCACATGGCAAAATGGCCAAGGCAAATCACATGTGCACGACGTGCAACGTACATGCGCATGAGTCAAATGACTCTGCCTAAGTTGCGCGCGCCTATACATGCGCACTTGGAAAAATGTCCAAGTTGAATCGCATGTGCGACGCCCAAGTTGTGCACACCTATATATGCGCATTTGGCAAGATTGGCAAGTTGATTCATACATGCGCACCTATACGTGCGATGCATGTGCGCATGTCACAAGCGTGCATGTACGTTCCTTGAAGCAAACGCTTCTAACAAGAAATAAATCTTGTTAATGAGGGATCAAATCCTTAACTAGAAGCAAAATCTTCTGTTAAGATCAATGATCTCCATCTAACGGTGATTAAAGATCACCACATGATCATGATATCAATTGATAACTTTAAATAAGAGATTCTCTCAAACTGATTGATAGTTCTCATTTCTTATATAAAAGAACCATGAGATTAAATCTCGGAGGAAGAGACCTACCCATAGGCTTGAGAAAAATATAGATCTCAACTCATCTTCATCTTCTTCCTCGACGAACAGGTGCGCAAGGTAGAGATAAAAGAGAAAAACTTCTCTTTTCCTCCATTAAAAGGCTTTTGCTTTTATACAGAAACCTTTGCTTCTTTTTCGAATCCATTGAATAGCCGTAAAAGATCAAATGATTTTAAGGTTCGTCTCTCGTTCATAAAGTATAACTTTTGCGGGAGATCGATCCTAAGATCTAAGAAAATAATATATGCATTATAAAACACATATACATGATTTGAAAACAGATAAAAATCGAAGTTTTTGCTTCTTGCAAAAGACAAGAAGAAGAAAAGAATATAAAACAGAAACCATTGCTTATCTGTGAACATTTTTGCTTTCTGATCGAAATAAGTGCGCGCCCAGACTAGTGCACACTTAATAAAAAATTGCTGCCTTGAAGACATGCGCATCACGTGATATGCATATGTGCGCACTTGTTGGATGTTGCATATAAAAGCGTGTGCATCACATGATATACACGTGCGCGCACTTGTTAAATATTGCCCATGGATGTGCGAGCGTCACATGATATGCACGTTGACTTTTTGCATGTGCACACATATACATGCGAACTTATGATTTTGAACTGATAACAAGTGCGGGCCACATGATATGCATGTGCGCAGTCCTCGATCGCAAGCGGGTACGTAACCCACGTGATATGCACGTGTGCACTCTCATCAAAGATGTTACATGTACATGCGCACATGGACATCAACTTTTGCTTGATTACTAAGTTAAAATAAACTAAGTGTAGAAGTTTTTGCTTCTCATAGGCAATCTATTGATCAACATATCGATGATATCCCATATTGATCTGATTCGGATATATGCCTAATGGTCGTTCACCCATATTAATCTTAGTCGGATATATGACTAATGATCATCCATACAAATTGATCTTAGTATCATATAAGACTAATGATCCTCCGTTCCAACTTGATCTTTTCTCCATACATAGGATTTGGTTTAAGGGTACATCTCTCTGTGACTCTGATATATGTCGTTGTAATTCCTTAACGTCTTCAGAGAGGTAGCGGGTCCCAACAACCAGCAACTTTTCCTTTGTTCTAACTTGATGAGAAATATGAAATTTCATCAAGACAGGTAATGTCCTAACCTTCACATTGATGCACCTCCATATTGATGTGCATATCCTCATATTGATATGCATCATATATATATATATAAATATATATATATATAAATATAAATAAATAAATAAATATATATATATATATATATATCCTTACCCCATATTGAAACGCATCCCATATAGATGCACATCTCATATTGAGCTCCGACTTTATACCTATATGTATATGTATATCTTTGAAGGAAACATAAATGCCTTCAAATTGGATCTCACCCCAATATTGGGTGCATCCCATGTCACCATCGTTCACTTTGCCACATAATATATACACATGCGCGTAAGATGAATAATGGACCGAGATGTTCCTAAACTAATATTGGATGGCAACGTCCTTAGACTAATATATGTTTTGCCCTACGGCTGGTCTCCATATTGACCCCCATATATAACTCATGGGCACAAACAAGCCATATTCCATCCATGTTTCACATGGACCGCGATGTCCTTAAACTAATATGTTTTTCCCTGCGGACCGTCTCTATATTGACTACCGTGTACTATCCAGTGGCTATTCATATATGATCTGATGATCAGTTGAGCCATATGCTCATTGTTCCTAAGTTGATCTTAGTCTCATATATGACTAACGATCCTTAGATCAAACTCATATATCCTATGAACTAATGGACCTCATTTATATGAGATCTGCATCATAATTTCAAAACCCCTAATCTAATATACGGATTTGGACTAATCCGTGCCCTACGGGCATGAAAAGATTAGTCTCCATATAAAATCCAAGGGCAACCTTATATAAAACAAACATAACACGACATGAAGTGATCTGTCTAGAGCAGGTGAAAGTTGTCATCGCAACGCAATGACATAATTAACTGCAGGGGCTTGCACTTGCAGGAAAGAGCATCCCCACAATCAAAAACCCCTCACAAATGAGGGGGAATCTGATAAAGTCCGCTACATCGATCGCTTCTATCCAAACCTTCGATAGACGGTGCCATGAACCAACTCGGTATCATCAGAGAGGTGGATGGATATGTTCCAACTAGTATCTGCCCCCAAATTCAAGCTAGACGTCCTCCACGTCTCAGTCCGGTCTTCGGCGGTAAAAAGATTCTTTCAAGCCCGGTGGGGCATTTTCCTCTTTCTACTCCATATTTCGTGTGTCGTATTTTTCCGTGATCAAATAATCACGGTATATATGTTTATAGTTTCCCTTGGGTGATTGGATACTGAAGCTGGCGTTTTGTCTCTATATATGGATCAATGGCGTTTGCTTCCACTCACTATAACTCAGGCTCTGTTACATCCGATGGATTCAAGTATGGGTCACTTGCAGCCTCATATTTCTGCATCCCGGCTCTTCAAGAAATAAACATGCTTTTTCTTGGGTCGATACTCCCACTTCCTACTCTTATTACCTCAATGCCAAAGGAGGAAACCCAAAAGAAGTCTGTCTTCTACAGGTTAGCTCCCCAAGCTTCATCTCTGCCGACGGCATCAGTCTTCATACGAATGGCTCATGCCGAAGACCAAGGTCAACACAGGTGGCATAATATTCATGCTCTTAAAGAAAATGTGGGGCAAGCTCAGCAAACTCCTGAGACCGATGAAGCTTCGATCGCAAGACATCACCAATGTCAATATCAGTGTCAAATAAGAAAAACCGAGAGCTGTTCTCTGTTTGGTCCTACTTCAACTCTAATGGAGAATGCTGATGTTCTAACCAGGAACAGCTTCGAGCTGCCGCGAAGGGTCAAATAAAATTCCCCCACTGCAGTATTGAAGAAGTCTCCGCAGCCCATGGAGATCCAACGAGAGCAGAAAATAGTTCGCTTCCTAAAAGAACTTTTCTAATCTATATATAAGGTGTGGAAGCAGGTGAAGGACTCAGTTGTCATCCGCGTCTCCTCCCCTAAGCATCAGCCAAACTCTGACAATTCTCCTTCCAAATACAAGGGGACTCATCCCAAGACAGTTCTTGTTTTGATAGTTCCTCTTAAAGCTGTAAGTCCATGTCGCGCACCACGCATGTTCGCGGGGAGGCGGAATTTCAGAAAACTGATTTTACAAAGATCGCGATAAGGACTCGGACTCCAGGATCGGTGCTAAACCCAAACTAGCTAACTTAGCTAGATGTAAACTACAAGTCCAGAAGTATATACCTCATGATTCCGGTCCTTCGGGTCTTCATTCCTCGCTGTCCTCCACTTTGTCGTCGACTCTATGGATCGTATCAGATCGCCGCTTCCTCGTCGGTCTCCTCAATACCAAGATGATCCACCCGAGGAGATGTGCATCGAACTCTTACCTCAACGGAGGCAACTAGGGCATCGAGTTCACTACTCATGATGTCGTAGAGAATGTAGAGTTGTGTGGACGGATTGTAATATCTTTGCTTATCCTAGATCACTCAACACATGAGTTCACTAAGGTGTGAGGAAGAAGATGGCTATGGAAAGAAACTCTTGAGGAAAGGGAATGAATATTAGAGATAGCTCTCTACCTTTTTTCTCAACTGAACCAAATTGTATTATCTCAAGAATAAATCCATAGAAAACAATATAATATGGTTCAAGTAACAATAAATGAGTCATGGGACCAAATGCCACCATGTGTCATGAGAAGCTTCATCCAAATTCATGCAATTTCCATTTCATTCTTTCCATGTCATAAATCATTTTCATTTAAACTAAAATGAAAAATAACAATATGACATGTCACCTTCTAGAAGCATCTTTGACCAATTTACAAAAATGCCCCTCGTCCGTATGTACATACCCGTATCCGTATTCCGAAAAATGAGGATACAAAAGACGAAAACAGTCTATCAGTACAATACTAGGATCTGGCTTAAACCAAAGCCCACCAGTATTGTCCATCCGTATCATCATTCATGCACAAGTGCACGTACGTGATCGAACCCTGTCGTAAAACCATACGACCTCTACATCTTTCGTTCGATGCAGGGAAACCCTCTGTGTGGGACTTTAAAGACTCGACACTACGCTGGCAGTGGGTTTAACCACAAGCCGCAAGTGGCACTAGCTGTACGTAACGGCCCCCGGATATATGTCAATGAGAAGGCCGATGAGAATAACTCGTCCGAACTCCAACTGAGCCTATCTGTGACAATCTCCATACAGTCCGGTCTGTTCGTCTAAGAGTATCGCATATCGGGCCTAGGGGGCGGTAATCGTCAAACCCCTAATAGCGGTATAAGTCGTGTTAGAGTATAGCCCAAAACACCCTGAGAAACTACTGGAGTACCTACCAGTAAATCTCACTTGCCTTGGCCAAGGACTTTGTGTAATGGCCTTCCGAACACAGCGCGATATCAACTCCCAATACCGGGAGAGACGAATCCTATCTAACCGCCACTGCCTCCAAGTGTTTCGGGACTTCACCCAACTATTACCTGTTTGTACCACTCCTTAGAGCCGTGGTAGGGTTGCAATCAAAGTACAGTAGGAATACACTCGAGGCGAAGCAGCAGTGTCAAGTCAACAGACTATGCTGTACTCATGTCACCTAGGAACTGCTACCTGACGATAAGTATATTACCAAGCAGTAGTTCCCTGACGAGTCCTGTTCAGTGTACTCATAACCTAATGAGCACCTGCATACTATCTCCAGTACGACGTACTAATGGCTGTGGGACATACCATCTCCCCTGCTGGGATGAGAAGCGTATACACTAGTCTACTCTGGAGTATCGATGCCTCGTCTCGATAATCCTACAACTAGGGACCTGTATAAGGATGTGCTTATAGACTACCCAGCCTCCACTAGTGTGACTGCCATCACAACGCTGGTAATCAAGCAAAGATCCTAAGGGCTCTACCAATATGTATTAGCGATATGCTAAAAGAAACACATGCACACATTGAGGTAAAAACAAGCCAGGTAGCATACTACCATTTCGAGCAAGACTATTACTATATCCGTGTATATCCCAAGCTCCCATTAAGTAATATACAATCCTGTATGATACAATAATGGCCTCTAGGGCATATATCACTAACAATCTCCCACTTGCACTAAGGCCATATACTGGCATATCGCAGATCGAAGATCTCGAATAGCCTCTCGAATATTGTCTGAGGAATGGCCTCTGTGAGTGGATATGCAGTGTTATTCTCCATATTTACTCTCCTCACCTCGATCTCCTGGGGATCTACGATCTTCCTGATCAGGTGGTACCGTCTCAAGATACGTCTGGATCTCTGATGGGACTTGGGTTCCTTCTCTAAAGCTATAGCGATGTATGTTGTCATAATACTAAAGTATTGGACCAATAAATGGAAGGAACCACCTGAAGTTCAGTTAAGAACTTTCTTATCTAGACTGTCTCTTTTGCGGTGTCATAAGCAGCGATATACTCTGTTTCCATTGTCGAGTCATCAATCAACGGTGTTCTGCTTGGAGCTCTTCTAACAGACCGCCCCTCCACTAAGGGTGAAGACTTAATCCGATATAGATTTGGAGTCATCCCTATCACTCTGGAAGCTAGACTCAGCAAAGGTCTCGATATGGAGGTCCAATCTGCCGTACACCAAGAACATTTCCTCAGTCCTTCTCAGGTACTTGAGAATGTTCAATACTTGTTCTCAGTGTTTCTCCTTTGGGTTTGACTGATACCGGCTTACCATGCTCAGTGCGTAAGCTACATATGGTCTGGTACATAACATCGCATACATTATAGAGCCTACTGCAGAAGCGTAGGGTATAATCGACATGCGAGCCCTTTCCAAATCAGTCTTGGAAGACAACTCTTTGGAGAGGGTGATTCCGTGACAAGCCGGTAAACCACCGCGCTTAAAATCGTCCATACTAAATATTTTTAGTATGGTGTTGTTGTACCTTGACTGTAAAATTCCCACCATCCTTTTTGATCTATTACGATAGATCTGGATCCCCAGAATGTATTTGGTATCTCCCAGGTCTTTCATGGAGAACCTCTTTAACAAGAATCCTTTTTGACTGATAGTAGTATAGGAACGTCATATCCTATCAAGAGAATGTCATCCTCGTTCTAGATGAGGAATCCCACAGTTCTCCCTACAATTTTACTAAAGATGTATGGTTCATCCAGATTTTAGATAAGGTCGAATTCTTTGACCGTCTCATCAAATTAGATGTTCCAACTCTGTGATGCCTGCTTTAGTCCATAGACTTAAGCATCTTGCACACTTTCCTGCTGCTCCCACTCTGATTGAAAACCCTCTGGCTGATCTATATAGACGCACTCTTCCAAATACTGAAAAACCATCTATACGTCCATTTGCCAGAACTTACAATTATAGAAGGTAGCAGTGTCAAGAAGGATCCGAATGGATTTGAGCATAGCCACTGGAGAAAAGGTTTCATCAAAAGTCCAAACCAGGTCTTTGACGAAAAATCCTTTACAACAAGTCTAGCCTTATAGGTTTTAACCTGTCCATCTACACCAATTTTCTTTCTGAAGATTCATTTGCAGCCTACGGGTTTTACCCCTTCTGAAGCAAAGTTCAAAGTCTATACTTTGTTGGTGTATATGGACTCCATTTCAGTCCGCTTTGCATCTAGCCATTATACCGAGTCTCTGCTCTAAATGGAATACTGGATGCTAGTTGGCACATCATTGTCAAATGATGCAATCCTCTCTATTCCCGTCTATGAGAAAACCTCAGTTTCTCTCGGGTGGATGAGACTGCCAACTACTCCCACGGAGTGGCGCAAGTATATCCGGTTCTTTTGAAACTTCTGGTTCTACCATACTTTCAGTAATAGTTTGTGGTTCTGAAATTTCTTCTAGTTCTATTGCGCTCCCACTATCTCCTTTAAAAAGATTAATTTTCCAAAGGGTGGGCATTCTGAGAAACAACAATCTTTTGTTCCTCCGCGTAATATAAAAGATACCCCCTGGAGTCCTTTGGGTATCCTACAAACTTAAACAGTACTGAGCGTGCCTCGAACTTGTCCATATATTGCTTTTTGAAAAAGCTGGACATCCCTAAATCTTCATATACTGAAAATAGGGTTTCTCCCACTCCACATCTGATATGGTGTGGTAGGCACAGTCTTGGTATGAAACTTTTTCAAAACATATGCAGCTAATCTTAGTACATAACCTCAGAAGGATGAAGGTAACTCAGTGCTACTCATCATGGAACAAACCATATCCAATAGGGTTGTGTTCCGTCTCTCCGATACATCATAATGTTATGGTGTGTATGGAGGAGTAAGCTGAGAGAGAATATTATTCTCTCTTAAATAATCCAGGAACTCGGCATTTAAGTATCATCACCTCGATTAGATCTTAGTTTCTTGATACTTGTGCCTGTTTGTTTTTCCTCTTCATTCTTATATTCCCGGAATTTCTCAAAGGCCTTAGATTTATACTTCAACAGGAAGATATGTCCTTACCTAGAGAAATAATCTGTAAAAAAAATTGAAATAGGAATAACCACTTCGTGCATATGTAGACATTGGACGAACACACGATACCGTGTATAAGTCCTAAGAGCTTGCTCGCTCTTACACCGTGTCCAGTGAACGGAATTTTTGTCATCTTTCTTATGAGACATGATTGACTAGTTGCATAAGACTGATATTCAAACGAATCCAAATATCCCTCTCTATGTAACTATGTCAACCTTGTTTCAATGATGTGACTCTGTCTATAATGCCATAAGAAAGCCCTATTTGATTCTGGAGACTTTCTTATAAGTGTGTTCTGGATTTTGAAAACCTGAGCTTGATTTAATACGTATATACCGTTATCTAATGTACCTTACCTAATCAATACTTTGATTTAGGTGGATGTGGACCACATCGCTTACATATGTAAAATCATATCCTTCTTTATAATGTTAAGATACAGATTTGACTTTACAATCTGGACTAGGTACACACAAACAGTTACATAAAGTCAATAACTGCTCACTAGTCAATCTTAGGTGATACTCCCCTATGGATCCAGCGTCCACGCTCCTTCTGTTAGCAACCTCTGAGAGTCATATCACCTGCCCTGATAACTCTACGGTTTCTTAAAGCCTAAAAGGAATGAGATCCTGATCTGGTATTTTGTACCCAGGAAGTAGAGCTAATTGACAGACAATTTTCAAACATTAACACACCCGAAGCCGAAGCCACAACATGCTTCGGATCTCGGATTCTAGCTTTCCAAGCCCTGCATCCCTTCTGCCAATGCCCTTTCCCGTGACAATAGGAACATCCCTCCTTTACTACTGTTAGCCCTGAAACTTTTTCCCTTTCCTTTTCTTCTACCTTACAGACACCGCCTATCGGCTTTGCGGAGGTCTTCTGCTTCTTACCCTAGGCTTTCGCCTTGGGTCTAGAAGATGAAGATTCCTCAATAAGCAGAGCGGGTGTCTCCCTGATTTCTTTCAGGGTGCCCTTAACTGGAAGTACAACTTTCTTTCCCTGAGCGTAATTAGAAGGTTGGGACTGTAGAATCAAGTCATCACTCGACTTGTTCTCCAACGTGGTCTCCAGGTCTGTGAGCCGTTTAATACAACTGATTATTGTAGGGACGTGGTCCCTATAGATGACCCGATAGCCAACCTCGCATGAAGTAATTCTTTCGAGGTCTCATATCTTGCGATATGAGATTGCTTTCCATATAAATATTTGTTATGGAGGAAGATGGAAGCAAAGTCCATCTTCTCGTGCTGCCTATGGTATACACCATCAACTGAGGCCAATACGAGGCACTTGACATTCGCACAGTCTTTTTCCCTTGTCTTGCGGATATCATCCGTGATGGTGGAATCTGAACCTGGGATGGCGGTGGCTTAAGTAGTAATGAGGTGGTCCAGTTTGTCATAGGTTATGAACATCTGGACAAACCTTTGCCAGTTTTATAGTAAAACTCAGTCGTGTTATTATCTAACTTTAACCTAATCTGGTCACCTGTTTGCTGCAATTTAGGAGAGAGAGAAGAATACACTCAGCATGATGCTCTTGCAAGTTTAGATTGGTTTTTAGTTTATATAAACAGAATGGCTCCCACTGTATCTCGAATCCCTCTTCAAACCATAAAAGAAGAATTAGTCAGGATTAATCTCACTTTACAATACTTGCTTAACCATTCGGCCAGGCTGGTGTTGGTACTTCGAGGGAGGTTTTCCAACGCTTTCGCGAAGTTCCTTAATTACAGAACCTATTTTCCCTGGAGGCATAACCCCGCTAACACCGTTCTAGACACCCACTTGATTTATAGCATTGATTGTGTTTAGTGAAGAAAACTCCCGAGGAGTAGCGGATACTTACAGTAGGATCGGGATCCAAATATCATTGTATGATAAAGCTGAAGGAATCCTACCAAAATTATCACACTCTAAATGGTATGCAACACTAGTAAGTTTCAGTTTCTTTAGAAACTCCCGATGTGGATTTTTGCCCCATGCTCTTATTACCTTTACGAAGGACAACATACCATAAGTCACATGTCAAGTTCTGCCCGTCATTATCCAGGTTAATCTGAACCCACCCGCACATGCCCTTGACGAAGGCCAAAATAGCAGTACGACTTTCCCAAATCAACGCATCTATCTATACTACAGATGAATACCCAACAGCTACCAATCACTATGCCTTGACGAAGGCCAACATACATAACTTGAATACTACTGAATATTCAACTGAAATGACGGAGGGCTACGACTGGTTTTGGCAAAACCTTGAACGCAGTGAACTTGATTTAATCAAAGGAATCTGATAGCTTTTAAAAGAAGTGGTTTAAGCTCCTCATTTAAAAGTCTCCTATTTTGAAAAAACCGAGTGGTTTTAAAATTTGTTCCAACGATTTCGTTTTGGTTTGTTTGCTTTTGCATTAATGTAATGCAGTCCCGTCAATTAACCTACCATTGCAGAAAACAACGAAAATACAACATCCACTTATGCCATCTGCATTCGCCACTGGGCCCCGTCTAACACCGTTAGGTTACTTAACTAACGCCAGAGCGGGGGATGGACTAGCATGGATACAAAACATAAGTAGTGTCTATTATATAACATATATAATAATAGCATTCGTCTGATGCAATAATAGGCATTCCAGATCACAGATGAACATATTGGATATACTAGGAATTTCGCGTTTCGTTTAAGCCTGTAACGAAAGACGGATTCCACGGTCGTGATGAATAGCCAAAATCCCACCCCAGACCCCTACGGGTACGGAAAACTACCCGCAAAATTCCAGAAGTGAAGCAACCTCACTCAACAAAGTGAGTAGGCCACTCGGCACTTCAAAGAATCCGGTGGTTTGTGCACCCTACCTTGGGTCTATCCTAGAAGCAGAAAACAGTAAAAAGAAATAATACAACGGCGGCTACAACTTCAACCCGGATGTGCCTCGCAAAATAATATTACATCAAATTACAATTTACATCGAATGAAAGATAAAAACACTCATCTCACATCCCCGGCTCTTCATCCATGACGATCCAACAAGTTCATATACACAAACCAACAAATATATGCAATCCCAGACTAACCGACATATAGCAATTAGCTGAGATTTGAAAACACATATAAACATTACAGAAGAACCGGTTAGCCAAGTACAATTAGAATTTCGATCGAAAATATATTTTCCATATCTACCCCAAATGCAAACCAGCACTCCAAAAAATTCTGGGTAGAAACAAAATATTCCAACTATACACCAAAAACAAACAGAAGAAGAATGGGCCAACTCGGCCACAACTCGGCGGCAATCCACTGATTCGCCGCTGTTCAGCGGTGGTTATGACGAGTTGGTGACTTGTTTTTCTTCTATGTTCTTAGAATTCACCACACAGAATTTTCAAGCCCCAGAAATAATTTTTAGAACAATTTAAAAATTGACAGAAACTGTCACGGTACAAAAATGTATAGTTTTCGGTTTTTCCGACGATCGACTTTCTAATAACTTGCTAACGAGCTAGTAAGAGTTTAGTTGGCTCTGATACCATTGTAAGTCCATGTCGCGCACCCCGCGTGTTCGCGGGGAGGCGGAATTTCAGAAAACGGATTTTACAAAGATCGCGACAAAGACTCGGACTCCAGAATTGGTGCTAAACCCAAACTAGCTAACTTAGCGAGATGTAAACTACAAGTCCAGAAGTTTAGACCTCACGATTCCGGTCCTTCGGGTCTTCATTCCTCGCTGTCCTCCACCTCGTCGTCGACTCTATGGATCGTATCAGATCGCCGCTTCCTCGTCGGTCTCCTCAATACCAAGATGATCCACCCGAGGAGATGTGCATTGAACTCCTATCTCAACGGAGGCAACTAGCTCATCAAGATCGCTACTCATGATGTCGTAGAGAATATAGAATTGCGTGGATGGATTGTAATATCTTTGCTTACCCTAGATCACTCAACACATGAGTTCACTAAGGTGTGAGGAAGAAGATGGCTATGGAAAGAAACTCTTGAGGAAAGAGAATGAATATTAGAGATAGCTCTCTACCTTTTTTCTCAACTGAACCAAATTGTATTATCTCATGAATAAATCCATAGAGAACAATATAATATGGTTCAGGTAACAAAAAATGAGTCATGGGACCAAATGACACCATGTGTCATGAGAAGATTTATCCAAATTCATGCAATTTTCACCTCATTCTTTCCATGTCATAAATCATTTTCATTTAAACTAAAATGAAAAATAACAATATGACATGTCACCTTCTAGAAGCATCTTTGACCAATTTACAAAAATGCCCCTCGTCCGTATATACATACCCGTATCCGTATTCCGAAAAATGAGAATACAAAAGACGAAAATAGTCTATCAGTACAATACTAGGATCTGGCTTAAACCAAAGCCCACTAGTATTGTCCATCCGTATCATCATTCGTGCACAAGTGCACGCACGTGACCGAACCCTGTCGTAAAACCATACGACCTCTACATCTTTCGTTTGATACAGGGAAACCCTCTGTGTGGGACTCTAAAGACTCGACATTACGCTGGCAGTGGGTTTAACCACAGGCCGCAAGCGGCACTAGCTGTACATAACGGCCCCCAGGTATATGTCGATGAGAAGGCCGATGAGAATAACTCATCCGAACTCGAACCGAGCCTATCTGTGACAATCTCCGTACAGTCCGGTCTGTTCGTCTAAGAGTATCGCATATCGGGTCTAGGGGGCGGTAATCGTCAGACCACTAATAGCGGTATAAGTCGTGTTAGAGTATAGCCCAAAACACCCTGAGAAACTACTGGAGTACCTACCAGTAAATCTCACTTGTCTTGGCCAAGGACTTTGTGTAATGGCCTTCCGAACACAGCGCGATATCAACCCCAAATACTAGGAGAGACGAATCCTATCTAACCGCCACTACCTCCAAGTGGTTCGGGACTGCACCCAACTATTACCTATTTGCATGACTCCTTAGAGCTGTGGTAGGGTAGTAATCAAAGTACAGTAGGAACACACTCGAGGAGAAGCAGCAGTGTCAAGTCAACAGACTATGCTGTACTCATGTCACCTGGGAACTGCTACCTGACGATAGGTATATTACCAACCGGCAGTTTCCTGATGAGTCCTATCCAGTGTACTCATAACCTAATGAGCACCTGCATACTATCTCCGGTATGACGTACTAATGGCTGTGGGACAGACCATCTCCCCTGCTGGGATGAGAAGCGTATACACCAGTCTACTCTGGAGTATCGATGCCCCATCTCGATAATCCTATGACTAGGGACCTGTATAAGGATGTGCTTATATACTACCCAGCCCCCACTAGTGTGACTGCCATCACAACGCTGGTAATCAAGCAAAGATCCTAAGGGCTCTACCAATATGTATAAGCGATATGCCAAAAGAAACACATGCACATATCAAGGTATAAACAAGCCAGGTAGCATACTACCATTTCGAGTAAGACTGTTACTATATTCGTGTATATCCCAAGCTCCCATTAAGTAATATACAATCCAGTATGATACAATAATGGCCTCTAGGGCATATATCACTAACAAAAGCCAAATCGTCTTCTCACAAAAAAGGGAGGCCCAATAAAGTCCAAATGCCCGAGGCAAACTCCAAGGGTCAAGATTCTAAATGCCCTAAGCTTGGGGGGATGATAGTTCATACAGTCCATAGTGAATTCTAAAGAGGAAAGTATTGCTTCTACTAGTCACGGACCGCATACTCAGTCTCCGAAAAAGCTCAACTGCAACGTAAAAAGTTGCAGGATATGCTTACTCAATCGGCAGCACTCACTAGTCCATTGCCTAAGGAATATCCTGAGGACGCACCCAAAGAAAGAGTACAGCAGGAGTCGAATATTGACTTCCTGAAGCACGCTCTCAAGAAGAGAGATGAAGAAGCGGTAGCGATGTCCGCTAAGATGAATTAGATGGCCCTTTTGATCCAGAATATGGCTGGAATGATGGTCTAATCGGAACCACTGGCAGATGAACCGCTGGTAGTCTCTCTTAAAGACAAGAATGATATTTCAAATTCTCTGCAAGCTCCATCAATGACTATGGAGGAAATGATTCCAAAAGTAAAATTAGGCACATATATCGCTCAGCAAATCAAAACTCACTATGCCTGTGAAGCTGCAAATAGGTCGATCAAGACTAGTCGACCGTGTCCGGCGTGCTATGATCAAGTACAATACCCGCCAGAATACATACTTCTAACGTTCTACATGTACAAAGGGACCGGAAATCCTCGCCAGCACATCACGCGATTTAAATCCATGTACGGCAATACTGGAGGAAATGATATACTTCTCCTCCGACAGTTCGTCAGCAGCTTGGCGGGCACTGCCTTCGAATGGTTTGCAGAGCTTCCAAATGACTCCATGAGGACTTTCGATGAAATGGAGACACTCTTCTATCAAAGGTTCGCTAGTGTGAATAAATGCACTACCGTGAACACATTGGTCAATGAAAGAGTTAGACCAAATAAGACTTGGGTTCAATATATTACTCGATGGTGAAATCTCTAGTCAAAATGCGAGAAATGCATAGAAGAATCCCTAGCTGTGGGAATGTTCATATCCACCTTTGACCCAAATTCAAAGATGTTCCCATATATGGCCATCTTCAAGCCGACGAACTTCTAAGAGCTCATAAATAAAATGGCTCGATTGGACCAGATGGGTCAAGTCCCATCCTATTCCGATGAAGATATATGAAAAGCAAAGGCAAGGCAGAGTTTGTCTCCAATGCTCAATAAAAAATGAGCGGCTTTGAAGCAACCTATCGCCAAAATAGTGATAGCGCGGTTTCTACCCTTCGAAAGATTAGGATGCGAATACTCGCTCCCCCGAAATATACGCAGGGGGCATATTGCTCGCTGGTAGACGAATCTCTACGCAAGGTATTCCTTTCTTCAAAGAACAGAAATGATGTTAAAGGACTTATAAGTGGGTCCTGCAATCAACTAGAGTAGTCCGCTTGAACTAAAAACCATGGAAGGGATGTGGAATCCATATCACACTCTGAATCAGATGATGAAAGGAAAATCCCCCAAGTCAAGTTTATTCTTCAAAGGAAGAAGAAGACACAGCAGAAGGAGTGACGTGATATCTCATTCCTTCATGGATGAAGAAGATGCTCCGTCAACGTCAGACATCGACGTTGATGAGCAGGGGGCATGTACCGTGTAATGTGCCTGGTATTTTCTACAAACAACCCGATTAGTATGATGATAAAAGAAACAGTCCAAGAGAATGGAGATAGTCTAAAGCGTGAAATGTCTGTGCGTACATAGTACAGGAAGCAATGCCTTAACAAGCAAGCGTTGGAAGGAATGAGTTATGCAAATCCCCGACCAAATGATAAACCATGGATCGAAATGTCCTTAAACTAATATCTGTCCTTAACACAGGAATGCTGGACCGAAATGTTCCTAAACTAATGTTGGACCGAAATATCCCAAAACTAATAATGGACTGAAACGTCCCTAAACTAGCATTTCGCTCCGAACAGGAAGATGTTGGACCGAAACGTCTCTAAACTAGCATTTCGCTCCGAGCATGGAGATGACGGACCGAAAATGTATCTAAACAAGCATTTTGCTTCGAATAGGAAGATGTTGGACCGAAACGTCCTTAAAATAATACTTCATCCCGAACACGGGAATGTTGGACCGAAATGTCCTTAAACTAATATCTGTCCCAAACACAGGAATGTTGGACCGAATGTCCGTAAACTAATGTTGGACCGAAACGTACCTAAACTAGAATTTCGCTACGAATAGGAAGATGTTGGACCAAAATGTCTCTAAACTAGCATTTCGCTCCGAGCACGGAGATGACGGACCGAAACTTCCCTAAACTAGCATTTCGCTCCGAACAAGGAGATGTTGGACCGAAATGTTCTTAAAACTAATAATAGACCGCAATGTCCCTAAAACTAATATGCTTTTTGAGATCGACATTACAATTGAAGTCCCACCGGCGAAGATTGCAACTCTAGTTCCCACTGGCTACATTGCTACTCCTGCGATGAGGTCACCCCCAAATCCCACCAGCAAATAGATGGGTCACCTGCGGCGAAGGTACTTTCAAGAGTTCCACCATTCGCAAAAAAACGGTATGTCCACAAGAGAAATGGGCATGGATGAAAACCCGAAAGGGGACCGTGAGTAAAAATAGTGGGATTGCCGGCGAGTTTGTGAATACCCGCAAGGGCACAATCTCGTAAAAACAATTGTGTACACTTGCAGGTCCCCTCGACTTTATTAAGGAGAAAATATCCGTGTAAGATCCTTACGACTCATAAAGGAGCAACACACTTAGGAATCCATACGATTCCTAAGGATAAAATGCACTTACGAGATCCTCACGACTTGTAAGGAGAATATACCCCCATGAGACCCCCACGACTTATAGAATTCAAAAGGCTTAGGTTACAAGGATCTAAACCACTTCTTAAGCCATCATATCCCCCAAGTTTCTTTTCAAATAGTTGGATATTGACTCTTGTATACAATTCATGGGCACGTACAAAATATTTTCCAACCGAGTTCCACCAATGGCGAGAAATATCCCCATATGGTGAACGACACTTGCAAGTCCTCGTGGCTTACAAGGAGAAAGCAATCTTGTAAGATCCTTACGACTTACAAGAGAAAACACACTTAGGAATCCCTACGATTCCTAAGAAAAAAATACACATATGAAATCCTCTTGACTCGTAGGGAGAAATACCTTTATGAGACCCTTACGGCTCGTAAAGTTAAAAAGCCTTAGTTGACAGGATCCTAACCTTGTTTTCTAAGCCATCTTTGTTCAAATCAACAAAAGAAAATGATGATTTTCACCTAGCAATGTCCCAGTTGTAGCGATGGTGATGCCTAAACAGGTATCATACTTCAAGTATCTGCAAGGCATATGATGATTCGCTCCTGGCAATATTTCAGTTGCAGCGATGCTGATGCCAAGATTAGTATCGGATCCCAAGTTCCTGACTCGTAATAAAAATCAGCGAGTCATAAAAAATGCATATGAAATAGCCGAAATGATTTAGCAGCTCGCAAAAAAAATCAGCGAGTCATAAAAATATATATGCATAATAGCCGAAATGATGGGGCAGCTTGCAATAAAAAGCAGCGAGTCAAAAATAAAAAAATATAGCCGAAATGATTAGGCACTGCGATAAATAGCCAAAATGATTAGGCAGCCGCGATTTTTGCAATATAAAAAGGTGAAATGAAAGAGCATCGTGAAAATATAATTAAAAATAATATAATAAAATATTTCTTTCTTGCAAGTAGGTCCATACCGACTTTTGTATACAATCTATGGGCACAGATGAAAGAAAGATAAACATATTTTCCCATCATGCCTTCTTAAAAGAAGAACCAAGTCTTGATGGCATATCTACAGCCTAAAGACTATTTGGACTTTCCTCTTACTCCAGCAAAGTATAGATGTGGTGTTGACAAAGCTCTAAGGAGCTAAATTAAAACGGAGTAATGGAAAAATCCTAGCTCTAGCTCAACATTCCTTCTCGGTGCAGACGCGACGTCAATAAGGACCCAAGGGTCAAATAAAAGTGAAATGATGGAAAAATCCTAACTCCAGATCTTGATGGCAACATCTACAGCCTGGAGATCATTTCTGCGTCCTTCTCATTCCGACGGATATAGACATGACGTCAACAAAGATCCAAGGGTCAAATAAAAGTAGAGTTATGGCATATTCCTAGCTCTAGATCTCAATAGCAACATCTTGTCACGACCTAGAATTCGGCCCATGACCGGCACTTGACCACGTGACGTCGACAGGCGTAACGCGATTAAGTAAGCCGAAACCCAGAAATCAAAACCATTAAAAGTAGTGAGTGATGAAAACATTGGTTTAAAACATTTAGAAAACTCGAGTAAAAATCTTTAAAGTTTAAGTTATTTTCTTAAAAATTTCGGCAGCACCTCCTTTGTAAAAACTAGCCCCGAAACGGGTACAAGACAAGATACAAGTAAAATGACATATAATATAAATAAGGCATCCCCAAACGGGAGTAGTCATGCCCAACGGCAGAAACAATCACCACGAGAATAATATACGACGCCGTAGTGAAGAAATGAACAATATAAGTGAAAAACATCATAAAAGATAAAACTGCATAAATAAAGTCGGCTCACATGAGCTCGACATCCATAGTACAAAATAATATACAATATCGTACTCACAACTGGTCTCTAAGTCAAAACATGATATCGTAGATGGAGAGTACTAGATACAATAGAATGTACAATGAAATATAAACGGATACCCGCTACCCACCTATAAGCAAAATGGCCCACACGCCAACTGTAGCGGGACCCGCAACAAAAAGATACAATGATGTAGCCCTGCCGCGACTACTCTGAGGGTCAACCTGCAAACACTGTGGCACAACGGGGATGAATTGCCAACTCGTGAATATTAAATAACATATAAAGGTAATCGCAGGTATGCACGTACTGCGATACTCTAACATGTGCAATCTGATAACATCAATATGGTAATCTGGGTATGCAACAATCATGCGAGGTACTCTATTAGGTACTACAACTACATGATGCAATGCATATCTGTGAAGGCTGAGCATGGAATAAAATATCATCTACACGAATCATCATCGTGGGAAAAATACCCGGTGTCCACCAAATACACCCCAAATCCCAATAACTCAGGCGCCGTTACTCTAATCGGCCCTCCAATCCTGTAAATCTCATGGAACCATCGTCTACTGCCCAACATCGGCACTCGAAAATATCATGAAATACTCGTGTCCAGCATCGACACGCAAATCCTCATGTATCGGGCTCCGTCAGTCCGGATCGGCCCACGGGCTCCATCTGCGAAATCGGCCCATGACCCCGGCAGTACGGGTCGGCCCGTATCCATCTCTTAACTCTGGTCAGTATCCTCCGGATAACCGCCAGGTCCAACCAATCACCGGTAGGTAGTAGTCCCTCTGCCAGGCTCATCGTCTACTGCGCGACATCCCTTTCTTGCCCCGGGGTACCTTAACGGGGCCACCATGTACCCGCAATCGGCCTCATTCAGCTCCTCGAATCAGGTTCCACATGTTACACGTCTCAGAACCGAGAAAACCCATGGTGGACGCACTGAAATATCATATCAAAAGAAACCGGGTTTTCAAAATAGTGCATACTTTCTTGAAATAATACCACGGTTCTCAAATCCAGAAATCACATAAAACCCAAACTAAATGCGTAAATCCATGCAATGTGACGTATGCAACATAAACCTGTAACATGTTCATATAAATGGAAAGCCGCTCCTTTAAATAAATACAGTTTAAAAAATACGTCATGCGGTTCCCAAATCTCCAAATCAAATCTACGTCATCTAAGGATGCAGCTATAACAAGTATGGGTGTACGCAGGGATGTATGCATAAGCAAGTGTGGAAATGCAAGTATGTAGATACACAAAATGTATGCATACAAAGGAGCAATCATGTCTAATCATCAATGATGAGGTAAACTAAATGATGTATGGTTCATATCAATTCTATAGTGTGAGTGTCATGGCAATTACTAACGGTGTGTGTGTAGCATACGATTAGTGCTTGTGCAGCATGAACCGTTAGTAACAGTGCAGCGTCTCATAACTACTATGTCCAGATGCAACAAGAGAGGGGTATGCAACAATGATACATATGCACAATCCTATATATATATGAATATAACATGCGGCTACAACATCCTAACAAGCCCTGACGCATAACGCCATACGAGCGATTTCCCCGTAGATGTTAAATCTATTCACCGGTGATCTCGATCTAAGTATATCCGACCACTTGTTTCCCCTTCTGCATGGCGTCCGATGTCCCCGCCTGCGATCCTACAATCATACCATAACAACATAACAAGTGCTCATTAGAAATCTATCGATAACGCACGCAAACAATAGCAACAAAAAACCCAACTCTCAAGCACTCCCGAGTGTTTCCCTCAGCGGCTAAACGTGTGCAGAAACCCCTAGCCCAACCCTACGGCTACACAGCGAACCAAACACTAAAACACGCAACGGATAATCCGCAACGCAAAAATCCGAAACGCTAGAATTATAGCTAAAAGTTCCCAGATTTTGCTACATAAGGAATTTGTGAAAGCTGCAGGTTCCAAGAGCCTAGAAATAACCCCAGAGATCCCCCGACATAGACAAGACTCCCAGCTCCCAAGTCTGGCCGCAATTTGCGGCCAGAACGAATAAAATTTCGGCCTAAGGGTTAGGGATTGGGCTCAGGTTCTCGTGGTGGGTTCTAGGTATCACATACACCTCTTTGTAACGGCAACTTTTCAAACCAACACCCTAAGTGATAGCAGATTCAATCGGGACACCCAAACTTAACCAAAAATACGATATTATACGCAAAGTCTGAAACTTTATGGTTCAAACAGAACTACAAGACAACACCATATAAAAACTAGCTAATTAACAGTAAAAAGAGAACTACCTTACCAAATTTGCTCAAAACTCCTACTTTCCTAGCTCCAAGTGATCTCCATAGGCTTTGGCCCAAGTTCAAGGAAGGGTGTGGTGATTTTTGTGAGGGGTAGTGAGGATTTGTGAGGGTTTTTAATTTGTTAGGGTGAGGAGCAAGAGGGTTTCAGTTGGGAGAAAGAGTGGGGGAGAAATGAGAGAAGAAAATGATATGGGAAAAATAAAAGAGAGAGTGAGAGAGGGTATGGGAGCAAGCATGCACTTTCTCTCTCCTCATTAAATGCTAAGCATGCTTTGTCTCCCATGCTTAACCCTCATCATTCCCTCTCTCTCTCTTTCTCCCTCCTCAAGTCAACCCAAAAGAAAAACATTAAATTTGAATTTGTAAGCTAAAATACTTAATTAAATACATAATACCCTAATGGGATGGGTTAATGCACCTTGGCTACTTAAGCATGGTTTAACCCCAAATTAACCCTAGGTTAACATGCACATGTGTATGCAAGCCCAAATTAAATACTAATAAAATATTCATTAATTTTTATAAAATATTTGAAAACCGTTTTGGTAAACTTTTTACTAAAAACCATATTATCGCTTAATTAACCCTTAATCGCATCTTGAGGTGTTACAATCTTCCCCCCTGAAAGAAATTCGTCCCCGAATTTAAAATTTTTACTAGGCGTACCTTCAATGAGATGAGGGAATTTCTTCCGCATCTCACCCTCGGCCTCCCAAGTGATCTCTTCACCATTCGGGCTGCGCCAAAGAACCTTCACAGATGGCAAGATCTTCGATCGAAGTTTCTTCACCTGCCGGTCCAATATCACTACTGGTTGCTCGGTGAATGAAAGATCACGCTCAAGCTGAACGGTCTGGTGCTGAATCATGTGAGAAGGGCCATGAAGGTATCTGCGAAGCATCGACACGTTGAATACGGGGTGAACATCCGGAAAGTCGGGTGGAAGAGCCAAACGATATGCAACTGCGCCGACACGCTCGAGGATCTCGAAGGGACCTATAAATCTAGGACTAAGATTCCCTTTCCGCCCAAATCTCATCACGCCCTTCATCAGAGAGACCCTCAGAAAAACATGATTGCCAATGGCGAACTCGAATCTGCGACGACGTCTGTCGGCATACGATTTCTGCCTACTCTGAGCTCTCTTCATCCTATCTCGAATCAACTGTATCTTCTCGGTCGTCTCCTGTACGATTTGCGGCCCCAAAATACTGCTCTCGCTGAGCTCTGTCCAACATACGGGCGATCGACATCTCCTCCCATATAAAGTCTCGAAATGTGCCATCTGAATCGTATCCTGGAAGCTATTATTGTAGGAGAACTCTACTAAGGGCACCGAAATCTAGAATACAAGCTCGAAGCATGTCCTCAAGAGTCTGAATAGTCCGCTCTGACTGGCCATCGGTCTGCGGATGGAATGCTGTGCTGAAACTCAAGCGGGTGCCCAAATCCTCCTGAAGTCTCTCCCATAATCGGCTGGTGAACTGGGTGCCTCGGTCGGACACGATACAAGTCGGGATGCCATATAATCGTACAATCTCGTCGATGTATATCTGGGCATACTGAGCAAATCCAAAAGTGGTCTTCACCGGCAGAAAGTGAGCCGCTTTCGTCAATCGGTCCACAATCACCCAGATGGAGTCGTACTCTCGACTGGTCCTGGGTGGACCCACAATGAAGTCCATAGAAATCTGCTCCTATTTCCACTCCGGAATGGGCAATGGTTGTAGCTCTCCCGTGGGCCTTTGGTGCTCGTCCTTGACTTGTTGACAAGTCAGGCATCTCGAAACGAAGTCTGTGACGTCCCTCTTCATCCCTTCCCACTAGTAAACATCTCTCAGATCATGGTATATCTTGGTGGAACCTGGATGAACACTGTACACTGATCGATGCGCCTCTTCGAGAATCTCACGCCTCAGTCCCTCCGAATCTGGTACGCGCAGTCGAGTCCCAAATCGCAGTACCCCCTGATCATCGATCACGAACTCGGAGTCTCTGCCCTGCCTAACCTGCTCCATGATCTCTGAAATACGGTCATCACTGGGCTGCGCCTCGCGGATATGATCAAGCAACTATGGACGTGCACGGATACGCAAGCTGTCCCCCGGTCAGAGTAAACTCGAACTGCACTCGGCTATCGCATAAAGTCTGCCAATCTACCGACGACTGCCTCTGCACTGCGCTCAAACAAGATAGACTACCTCCGGGCCTCCGACTTAAAGCATCCGCCGCTACATTCGCCTTGCCCGGATGATAAAGGATCTCGCAATCGTAGTCCATCACTAGCTCCATCCAACGGCGTTGTCTCAGATTCAGGTCTCGCTGCTGAAATATGTACTTCAAGCTCTTGTGGTCTGTGAATATCTGGCATGCCTCGCCGTATAGGTAATGTCTCCAGATCTTGAGTGCAAACACCACTGCAGCCATCTCTAAATCGTAAGTGGGGTAGTTCTGTTCTTGTTTCTTCAGCTGCCGAGAAGCATAAGCGATAACCCTGTCGTGCTGCATCAATACACACCCTAGCCCTACTCGAGAAGCGTCACAATAAACCACAAATCCGCCCGATCCTGAAGGCAATGATAACACCAGCGCCGTAGTCAAACGAGTCTGCAACTGCTGAAAGCTATGCTCGCACGCCTCTGTCCAAACATAAGGAACTCCCTTCCGGGTCAACCCGGTCAACGGTGCAGCGATACGGGAGAAGTCTTGAACAAATCGTCGGTAGTAGCCGGCCAGTCCTAGGAAGCTGCAAACCTCTGTAACTGATATTAGTCTGGGCCAACACTGAACGACCTCTATCTTCTTCGGGTCCACACATATGCCATCTCTCGTCACCACGTGACCCAAGAAGTCTACACTGTCGAGACAGAATGAGCACTTGGTGAATTTAGCGAACAACTGATGCTCCCTCAAGGTCTGCAACGTAATACGCAAGTGCTGCTCGTGCTCCTCTCGGCTTCGGGAGTAGACTAAGATGTCGTCGATGAATACGATGATGAACTGATCAAGATACGGCCTGAAGACGCGGTTCATCAAGTCTATAAACGCTGCTGGGGCGTTGGTGAGTCCAAACGACATCACCAAAAACTCATAGTCGCCGTAACGCGTGCGAAAAGCCGTCCTTAGAATATCCTCCTGCCAAACTCGCAACTGATGGTAGCCTGATCGTAAGTCAATCTTCGAGAAGTGTCCCTCACCCTGAAGCTGGTCGAACAAATCATCGATACGAGGCAAGGGATATCTGTTCCACAGAGTAACCAAGTTCAGCTGACGGTAATCAATACACAAATGTAAACTGCCATCCTTCTTCTTAACGAACAGGACAGGAGCACCCCACGGCGAAACACTCGGACGTACAAGTCCCCTATCTAGCAACTCTTGCAACTAATCCTTCAGCTCCCTAAGCTTCGCCGGGGCCATCCGGTAAGGCGGTATAGAAATCAGCCCCGTGCCGGGAATTAGATCAATGCAAAACTCTATCTCACGCTCTGGCGGCAATCCAGGCAACTCATTAGGAAATACGTCAGAAAACTCTCGTACGATAGGAACCCGTTCCAACGAGTCTACCATGACTCTGGTATCATGAATGGAAGCCAAGAATCCCTGACATCTGCTCCTCAAAAGCCGACTAGCATGAAGGGCTGAAATCAAACTGTGAGGGGCGGCACCACGGTGCCCCTGCACAACAAAAACCGACTCGCCGGGAAAAAAACCTAATTGTCTTCTCGCGGCAGTCCACAGACGCATAGCACGTGGCTAACCAGTCCATGCCTAGGAGAATGTCGAATTCCAACATCTCAAGAAGGATCAAGTCAATGGACAACTCGCTCTCACCAATACGGACAACACACGACCAGAATACGTGTCTCGCAACAAACGACTCGCCAATAGGAGTGGTCACAATAAGCGGCAGATCTAACAAACACGACTCTCTACCCAAACTCGGCACGAAGTGTGAGGAAACATACGAGTGCGTAGATCCCGGATCAAACAACACGTGTGCATCAAAAGAACATACAGAAAGAGTACTTGAGACCACTGCATTGGACGCCTGGGCGTCCTGGTGTGTCAAAGCAAAGACCCGTGCCTGCCCTCTACCTGCGAATGGCGGTCCTCTACCGACAACTGGCTATCCTCTCCGGCAATTGGCTGTCCTCTGTCTCGGCCACCCCGTCCTCTCTGAACAAACCCTCCGTGACCACGACCTCTCTGCGCATAAGTCTGACGCGGAGTAACAACAGGTGCAAGAGGCAACGCCCTCTGAGGTGGAGAAGGCGGTAAAGTAACATGCGGTACTGCGGTCTCGCCCTTACGTAGCTCCGGACAATCTCGAACACGATGATAAGTACTCCCGCACCGGAAACATCTAGATGATGACTGTTGGCCCTCCCAGAAATAAAAGCTGAATAACTGGCCTCGTCCCGAGCCTCTGCTACCCCCCGTACCTGAACGAAACCTGTCGCGGCGTCTAAACGACTGTCTCTGTACTAATGTATCAATATGAACCCTCTTCAGTTCTGGAACTACCGAAGTCTCGGTAAGACGCTCCTTGAATAATAAGGCTGCATCCACTGCTGCTGCATAAGTATCACAATGTTGTGCGCTGATGGCGAGAAATAACGGGGTAAGCAAGCCTCGAACAAACCTCTTGATCCGCATCTCCTCAGTAGCTACTAAATACGGGGCATACATAGATAGCTCGGTAAACAGTATGTCGTACTCTGCCACTGTCATCTCCGGAGTCTGACGTAATGACTCAAAACTGCGCGCTCGAGCATCCCTGACACTCTGTGGGAGAAAGCGGGCAAGAAACACCATCACGAACTCAGCTTAGGTCATGGGAGGAAGACCTGCGGCTCTGCTCTTCTCTAGAGATTCACACTACTTCTGCGCAAGACCTTCCAGACGAAAGCATACGAACTCTACCCATCTCGCGTTGGAGCATCTAAGTGAACGACATATCCTGGCCATCCGATCAATAAATGACTGCGGGTCCTCGGCTGCATCAGTGCCTGTGAAGACCGAAGGCTTCAGCCTCATGAACTCTGATAACGATACTGTGATCACCACTGTAGATGCAGGTGCAACTTCCTAAACCGTAGGTACCATCGCGGTCCCTGCAACAGGTGGAACAACCTCCTGTCTCTGCGCTCGAATGTTCTCAACTAACGACCCTATCATCTGGCGCAACTCCTGCATACCGGCCCCTAGCGTAGCAATATGGTCTGTCGAAGGGGGATCAATCTGCTCCGGTACAACTGGCGTACCGCCCGGGTCAGTCCTCGTCTCAAACGAGTCAACTCTGATCTCGGCTCTCACGGCCGCTCTCTGCGCCCTCGTAGTCTTCGACGGCATAATGGCTGGAAAAAAAAACAAGATTCGATAAGAATACGGAAATCGAATCACAAGGATGTACAAAATCACGAAGGAATTTCATCCAAAAAGTCCTAAAGTCACTTAGGCGGAGTACCGTATCGTGAGTATGCCGCGGAAAATACACACGCTACACCACTCTGCTTCAGTTACCTACTCCATCATACCAAGGTCATCCTATACTCCGAAAGATAAAACCTACGCTTTGATACCATATTTGTCATGACCCAGAATTCGGCCCGTGACCGACACTTGACCACATGACGTCTACAGGCGTAATGCAATTAAGTAAGCCGAAACCCAGAAATAAAAACCATTAAAAGTAGTGAGTGATGAAAACATTGGTTTAAAATATTTAGAAAACTCGAGTAAAAATCTTTAAAGTTTAAGTTATTTTCTTAAAAATTTCGGCAGCACCTCCTTTGTAAAAACTAGCCCCGAAACAGGTACAAGACATGATACAAGTAAAATGACATATAATATAGATAAGGCATCCCCAAACGGGAGCAATCACGCCCAACGGTGGAAACAATCACCACGAGAATAATATACGACGCCGTAGCGAAGAAATGAACAATATAAGTGAAAAACATCATAAAAGGTAAAACTGTATAAATAAAGTCGGCTCATACGAGCTCGACATCCAGAGTACAAAATAATATACAACATCGTCCTCACAACTGGTCTCTAAGTCAATACATGATATGGTAGATGGAGAGTACTAGATACAATAGAATGTACAATGAAATATAAACAGATACCCGCAACCCACCTATAAGCAAAATGACCCACACGCCAACTGTAGCAGGATCCGCAACAAAAAGATACAATGATGTAGCCCTGCCGCGACTACTCTGAGGGTCAACCTACAAACACTTTGGTACAACGGGGGTGAGTGGCCAACTCGTGAATAGTAAATAACATATAAAGGTAATCGCAGGTATACACGTACTGCGATACTCTAACATGTGCAATCTGATAACATCAATATGGTAATCTGGGTATGCAACAATCATGCGAGGTACTCTATCAGGTACTACAACTACATGATGCAATGCATATCTGTGAAGGCTGAGCATGGAATAAAATATCATCTACATGAATCATCATCGTGGGAAAAATACCCGGTGTCCACCAAATACACCCCAAATCTCAATAACTCAGGTGCCGGCACTCTAATCGGCCCTCCAATCCTGTAAATCTCATGGAACCATGAGTGCCCAACATCGGCACTCGAAAATATCATTAAATACTCGTGTCCAGCATCGACACGCAAATCCTCATGTATCGAGCTCCGTCAGTCCGGATCGGCTCACGGGCTTCGTCTGCGGAATCGGCCCTCGGCCCTGGCAGTACGGGGCGGCCCGTATCCATCTCTCGACTCTGGTCAGTACCCTTCAGATAACCGCCAGGTCCAACCAATCATCGATAGGTAGTAGTCTCTCTATCAGGCTCATCGTCTACTGCGCGACATCCCTTTCTTGCACCGGGGTACCTTACCGGGTCCACTATGTACCCGCAATTGGCATCATCCAGCTCCTCGAATCGAGTTCCACATGTCACACGTTTCAGAACCGAGAAAACGCATGGTGGACGCACTGAAATATCATATCAAGAGAAACCGAGTTTTCAAAACAGTGCATACTTTCTTAAAATAATACCACGGTTCTCAAATCCAGAAATCACATGAAACCCAAACTAAATGCGTAAATCCATGCAATATGACGTATGCAACATAAAGCTGTAACATGTGCATATCAAGGGAAAACCGCTCCTTTAAATAAATACAGTTTTACAAATACGTCATGCGGTTCCCAAATCTCCAAATCAAATCCACGTCATCTAAGGATGCAGCTATAACAAGTATGGGTGTACGCAGGGATGTATGCATAAGCAAGTGTAGAAATGCAAGTATGTAGATACACAAAATGTATGCATACAAAGGAGCAATCATGTCTAATCATCAATGATGGGGTAAACTAAATGATGTATGGTTCATAGCAATTCTCTAGTGTGAGTGTCACGGCAATTACTAACGGTGTATGTGTAGCATATGATTTGTGCTTGTGCAGCATGAACCGTTAGTAACAGTGCAGTGTCTCATAACTACTATGTCCGGATGCAACAAGAGAGGGGTATGCAACAATGATACATATGCACAATTCTATATATATATGAATATAACATGTGGCTACAACATCCTGACAAGCCCTGACGCATAACGCCATACGGGAGATTTCCCCGTAGATGTTAAATCTACTCACCGGTGATCTCGATCTAAGTATATCCGACCACTTGTTTCCCCTTCTGTGTGGCGTCCGATGTCCCCTCCTGCGATCCTACAATCATACCACAACAACATAACAAGTGCTCATTAGAAATCTATCGATAACACATGCAAACAATAGCAACAAAAAACCCAACTCTCAAGCACTCCCGAGTGTTTCCCTCAGCGGCTAAACGCGTGCAGAAACCCCTAGCCCAACCCTACGGCTACACAGCGAACCAAACACTAAAACATGTAATGGATAATCCGCAACGCAAAAAGCTGAAACGCTCGAATTATAGCTAAAAGGTCCCAGATTTTGCTACATAAGGAATTTGTGAAAGTTGCAGGTTCCAAGAGCCTAGAAATAACCCTAGAGACCCCCCGACACAGACACGACTCCCAGCTCCCAAGTCTGGCCGCAATTTGCGCCAGAACGAATTAAATTGCGGTCTAAGTGTTATGGATTGGGCTTAGGTTCTCATGGTGGGTTCTAGGTATCACATACAACTCTCTGTAATGACAACTTTTCAAACCAACACCCTAAGTGATAGCAGATTCAATCGGGACACCCAAACTTAACCAAAAATACGATATTATACGCAAAGTCTGAAACTTTATGGTTCAAACAGAAGTACAAGACGACACCATATAAAAATTAGCTAATTAACAGTAAGAAGAGAACTATCTTCCCAAACTTGCTCAAAACTCCTACTTTCCTGGCTCCAAGTGATCTCCATAGGCTTTGGCCCAAGTTCAAGGAAGGGTGTGGTGATTTTTGTCAGGGGTAGTGAGGATTTGTGAGGGTTTTTAATTTGTTGGGGTGAGGAGCAAGAGGGTTTCAGTTGGGAGAAAGAGTGGGGGAGAAATGAGAGAAGAAAATGATATGGAAAAAATAAAAGAGAGAGTGAGAGGGGGTATGGGAGCAAGCATGCACTCTCTCTCTCTCTTCCTCCCTCCTCAAGTCAACCCAAAAGAAAAAAATTAAATTTGAATTTGTAAGCTAAAATACTTAATTAAATACATAATACCCTAATGTGATGGGTTAATGCACCATGGCTACTTAAGCATGGTTTAACCCCAAATTAACCCTAGGTCAACATGCACATGTGTGTGCAAGCCCAAATTAAATACTAATAAAATATTCATTAATTTTTATAAAATATTTGAAAACCGTTTTGGTAAACTTTTTACTAAAAACCATATCATTGCTTAATTAACCCCTAATCGCATCCTAAGATGTTACACATCTACAGCCTAAAGTTCATCTCGACGTTCCTACTCACTCCAGTAGGGTGTAGATGCGACGTCAACATGGACTAAAGGGTCAAAGAAAAGCGGAGCAATGGTATATTGCTAGCTCCGGATCTTAATGGCGATATATACAGTCTAGAGGTCATATGGATGCCACTCTACTAAGCGAAGAATCGGCACGACGTAATCAAAGCAAAAGCGAAGGGACGGCATATTGTTAATTTCTGGTCTTGATGGTAAGTCTAAAGACCATTGGATGTCATCCCACCCCAGAAGAGCGCGGTTATGATTCATCGAGGCTCCAAATCGAGCCTACCCTCAAGTAATGCACCACGGCAATACCTATCGCCGGATCTTCTAATGGTAATGTGAATATTCCAACTTAAGAAGACTACTTGAAGACGTCTTGTCCGGCCTCAAAAGGGAACAAAGACACGACATACGTAGGGCTACTCGAGCAGCAACCTAAGGGACTGCATATGGAGAACATATTAGCCAACACGACGGTATGATGAACTTAACCCAGTACCACAAACCTAATAGATTCCTGTATCGAAAGGGGTTATCTATATTTCATATTAGGATACGCCTATGAGATCCTCTCGACTCGTATAGGGAAACATCTTTATGAGACCCTCATAACTCATAAAGGTGAAAAACCTTAGGCGACGGGAATATCAACCTGTTTCCTAAGTCATTGTTGCCCTACAAGGAGGTCAATACTGACTTTTGTATACTATCCAAGGGCCACATTCGCCAAAGTTGCATACCGATAAAGTGAAGAAGCCACTTACGAGTCCTCTCGACTTGTAAGGAGAAAGTACTCGAGTGAGATCCTTACGACTCATGAGGGTAATAAACATTTAGGAATCCTTATGATTTCTAAGGAGAATATGCACCTATGAGATCCTCTCAATTCATAAGGAGAAAAACCTTCTTGAGACCCTTACGGCTCATTAAGATGAAAAAGCATTAGACGACAAGGATCCTAAACTTGTCTCCAAAGCCATCAATCCCATGGCGATGCATTACATTGTTGGATATAGTGCCCTCAAGGCAATTATTGTAATTGTAAACACGTAATTATGATAATTGAGGGAGGACCTATACAGGTAGAAAAATCTTACTCGAGATGATAGTATGCTATCTGGTTTATTTTTATCATTGATGTGTATATATTTTACTTTTTATTATGTGTCACTAATACATAATGATGAAGCCCGTAGGATTTTTTCTTGACTACTAGCATTATGATGGCGATCATATACGTGAGAGCTGGGTAGTCCATAAGCACATCCTTAAATGTCCTTAGTCGTAGAAGTATCGAGATTGGACATTGATATTCTGGAGTAGACCAGTGTATACATTTCGAGACCCCAACGAGGGGCGATGGCCGGTATCACAAGCCATTAGTGTTGTATCACCTAAGATAGTATACAGGTGCTCACTGGAGGTGAGTACACTGGACAGACTCATCGAGAACTTCTAGATGGTATTATATCTATCGACGGATGGAAGTTTGGCATGAGTACAGGTTAGTCTTTTCACCTTAGATCGTCATTTATCTCATGTAAGTTCCCAATGTATTTTGATTATTACCATACCGCGGCTCAAAGGAGTCGTGCAAACAGGTTTTAGTTGGATACAGTCCTGAGCCACATAGAGGCAGTGAGCGATTGTCAGGGATTCATCTCTCCTGGTATTAGGAGTCATTGTCGTACTTTGTTCAGTTGGCTATCATCCTAAATCCATGGCTACGGTGGATGAGATTTATTGATATGAATTCAGTAATTTCTCGGTTGGTGGTGAGCTTGACTCCGACACTACTTATCGGGTTATTAGGGGCAGACGTTATCCATCCCTTAGACCCGGTATGCGATACTCTTAGATGAAGAGACCAGACTGTACAGAGATTGTCACATTCAGGCTCAGGAGGATACAGACGGACTTGATTATCGACCTCCCTTTCGGTATATACCTTGGTAGCCGTTACGTACAGCTAGTGCCGCTGACGTGCTTGTGGTTTTTGGATTTATCCAGTAAATCACATCGGGCGTATTGTCGAGTCTTTAGAGTCCCACACGGAAGGTTTTCTTGGTTCATGCGATATGATATAGATGACGTATGTGGGTACATACAAGGGATCTAATTAAATACGTATACAGGCTACACAGACTTTAATCGGACGGTTGATAATACTAACGGCTTAGGATTAAGCCGGATTATTAAATCAGGTTTAGATTTAATAATTTATATATATATATAATATGTATTCTAGTATTATTGTTCACTATTCATTTTCTCTCTCTTGGCTATTCGTATTTTTATATGGATACGCGTATATATATTTCGATACGAATACCGAGTTGTATTCCGTATTTATACGAAATTTGTTCTAGAATATGGACACTTCATTTGTTGTTTTTTTCTTTATAAAGAAAATCAAAAATGAGGTGGAGGATAAGGTGTAAAGAAGTATTGTAGAGAGGTATGGCTTTGATTTTATATTGTAAAATCATTTGTATTTACTATTCTTGTATAGTTGCAAAATAAACATAGCTATTTTTCTTTCTACTTTGATTCTTTTTCAACATACAAGACTTAGATTATTTTTCATGGCTACTTCTTCTTCACCTCATCCTTCTTCTTCTTGAGTTGCTCTCTTGAGTATTATATTAGAGAGAAAATCATAGTGAAAAATTCTTACATCCCCGCTCTCCATTCGTAGCGAGCTTGGAGCGTCGGTTGCTTCACTAGGTGAAGCCGAAACTTGGATCGATTCCCTCGAGTGGATCATCTTCGGCAAGGGCGGTCGCCATTCGAACTTATTCCCGACGGCCTACGAGGATCTTGGAGGGGTCTTCCATGATTGGGTGGACATGCATCGAAAGTTGTATTCCCTAACCATTGCATACTAATTTGCTAGTTTTAGTGTTTGGATCGATCACTAGGTTTTTGTTTCTAGTTGCCATCTCGATATTTTTTTTTTCGCTTACGCATCAGCCACGGCTTCCGCGACGAGGGCACTAGGAATTTACATACTTTGCACTACTTAACCCACGTACACATTTTACATAGGCAAAGTGGGAGGGGGCATTTGTTCCCGGCAAAATTTTTGGCCAAAGCGCTCATTTATTCCTATATTCAAGTAGTGTGCACCAGTACATACATACATGGCAAAATGGCCAAAGTAAATCACATGTGCGCGACGTGCAATGCATGTGCGCATTAGTCAAATGACTCAGCCTAAATTGCATATGCCTATACATGCACACTTGGCAAGATAGCCAAGTTGAATCGCATGTGCGACGCCCAAGTTGTGCACACCTATATATGCACATTTGGTAAGATTGGAAAGTTGAATCATACGTGCACACATATACGTATGATGCATGTGCGCATGTACATTCCTTGAAGCAAACGCTTCTAACAAGAAATAAATCTTGTTAATAAGGGATCAAATCCTTGATTAGAAGCAAATCTTCCATTAAGATCCATGATCTCCATCCAACGGTGATTAAAATCACCACTTGATCATTATATCAATTGAGATCTCTAAATGAGAGATTCTCTCAAACTGATTGATATTTCTCATGCCCTATATAAAGGAACCATGAGATTAAATCTCGAAGGAAGAGACCTACTCATAGGCTTGAGAAAAATATAGATCTCAAGTCATCTTCATCTTCTTCCTCGGCAAACAAGTGTGCAAGGTAGAGATAAAAGTGAAAAACTTCTCTTTTTCTCCATTAAAAAAGCTTTTGCTTTTATACAGAAGGCTTTGCTTCTTTTTCGAATCCATTGATTCTCCGTAAAAGATCAAATGATCTTAAGGCTCGTCTCTCGTTCATAAAGTATGATTTTTGCGAGAGATCGATCTTAAAATCTAAGAAAATAATATGCGCATTATAAAACACATATACATGATCTGAAAACAGATAATGATTGAAGTTTTTGCTTCTTGGATAAGATAAGAAGAAGAAAAGAACATAAAATAGAAATCAATGCTTCTCTATGAAAGCTTTTGCTTTCTGATCGGAACAAGTGCACACCCAAACTAGTGCTCACTTAATAAAAAAATTTCCGCCTTGGAGACATGCGCATCACGTGATATGCACGTGTGCGCACTTGTTGGATGCTGCCTATAAAGGCGTGTGTGGCACGTGATATACACGTGCGCGCACTTGTTGAATATTTCCCATAGATGTGTGAGCGTCACGTGATATACACGTTGATTTTTTTCATGCACCCATATATACATGCGCACATATGATTTTGAATTGATAACAAGTGCGAGCCACGTGATATGCACGTGCGCAGTCCCCGATCGCAAGTGGGTACGTAACCTAAGTGATATGCATATGCGCACTCTCATCAAAGATGTTACATGTACATGCGCACGTGGACATCAACCTATGCTTGATTATTTAGTTAAAATAAACTAAATATAGAAGCTTTTGCTTCTCATAGGCAATCCATTGATCAACATATTGATGATGTCCCACATTGATTTTAGTTGGATATATGACTAATGGTCGTTCACCCATATTGATTTTAGTCGGATATATGATTAACAATCGTCCATCGAAATTGATCTTAGTCTCATATAAGACTAACGATCATCCGTTCTAACATGATCTTTTCCCTCATACACGGGATTTAGTTTAAGGGCGCATCTCTCCGCACCTGTGATATATGTCATTGTAATTTCTCAACGTTTTCAGAGAGGTGGCGGGTCCCAACAACCAGCAACTCTTCCTTCATCCCAACTTGATAAGAGATGAAATTTCATCAAGACAGGGAATGTCCTAACCTTCATATTGATGCACCTCCATATTGATGTGCATACCCTCATATTGATACGCATCACAAATAGATGCATACCTCATATTGATATGCATCCCATATAGATGTGCATCTCATATTGAGCTCCGACTTTATACATATATGTATATGTATATCTTTGAAGGAAACATAAATACCTTCAAATTGGAGCGCACCCCAATATTGGGTGCATCCCATGTCACCATCACTTACTTCACCACGTAACATATACACGTGCGCGCAAGATGAATAATGAACTGAAATGCCTCTAACTAATATTAGACCGCAACATCCCTAAACTGATATATGTTTTGCCCTATGACTGGTCTCCATATTAACCCCCTTATACAATCCATGGGCACAAACAAGCCATATTCCATCCATGTCTCCTATGGACCACGATGTCCTTAAACTAATATGTTTTGCCTTGCGGATTATCTTCATATTGACTACCGTATTCTATCTAGGGGCTATTCATATATGATCTGATGATCAATTGAGCCTATATGCTTATTGTTCCTAAGTCGATCTTAGTCTCATATACGACTAACGATCCTTAGATTAAACCCATATATCTCATGAACTGATGGATCTTATTTATATGAGATCCGCGTTCTAAGTTCAAAACTCCAAATCTAATATACGGATTTGGATAAATTCGCGCCCTACGGGCATGACAAGATTAATCTCCGTATACAATCCAAGGGAAACCTTATATAAAACAAACATAACATGACACGAAGTGATTTGCCTAGAGCAGGTGAAAGTTGTCATCGTAACGTGATGACGTAATTAACTGCAGGGGCTTATGCCTGTAGGGAAGAGCGTCCCCACAATTAAAAACCCCTCACAAATGAGGAGGAATCTGATAAAACATGCTACATTGGTCGCATTTATCCAAACCTCCGATAGACGGTGCCATAAACCAACTTGGTATCTTCGGAGAGGTGGACATATATGTTCCAAATAGCAACTGCCCCTAAATTTAGGCTAGACGTCCTCCGTGTCTCAGTCTGGTCTTCGGATATGCAAGGGATATATTAAAAGGTGCAAGCAAGAAGGACCAATAGGGATTCAAGAAATCCAGATGGAATGAAGGAGATAATAAGAAAAGGTCATGACAAAGATGAAGAGTTCGAACTTCCCTTTCTTCTTTGTCGAGAGTTGACCATCAAGAAAGATAAGAAATAACTCAAGATGGATTCAAGAGAGGAAATTTAAAAGAACACAATAAATGGTAAGGTCTACATTGAGTCATGATCGTCAGGAGAGTAAGGAAGGATTCGATATGCTATTATTCAAGAGTGATATTATGGTGCAGTCATTACCGTCTACCCTTCTTAAAATAATTTCTTCCCTGAAAATATCTCAAGGAGTAAACTGTAACAGGGTAAAAAAAATGGAGTCGTGCAAGTTGTCTTCGCGCTCTCGATTGTCACTCTCAAGCATTGAGGCTACGTTCGGAAGAAATGAATACGATTTGGGACAGATTTAAATGCCAAAGTTTGAAAAAGATAAGAGTAATGATAGATTCAAGGAAATAAGATGGAAAATAGATAATAATGTCAAGGATTGGAAACACAAGAAAGGGATCAAGATGGATTCAAGGAATAAGATTCAAGAAAAGTAATAAATGTTGCTCGACTTTTTAAATTGTTGTATTACCTGCTTTCAATGGTTATGCAGAATTGACCTGTATGGGCCACCAAGAAAATTTGTCACGCCCCGCTTTCCAAAAACGAGAAACGAGAGCGATAAGCCCGCATCGTATTCATATCGAGAAGCACTCTTTCTCAACATGAATACACTAAGTGTCTATATAAGCAGTAAAAGAAATTATAGTACAAGATTTTGAAACTTATAAAATATCCAACAACATTTATAATAGACCCAAAAACGATAACTGAACACAGTTCGAAAATTCAAGAAACTAGGAATGAAAGATAGCCTTGAACAAAAGACATGCTTACTAAAAAGGAAAACTATTTCTCGACTTGACTTGAAAAATATTGACTGTCCCTCTCGGTTGGTATCATCTCGTACCTAGCCTCATCACCTGTCCTAAAGTCGTTTGACGACATTCCCAACAAAAGAAAATATGAAAACAGGAATGCCATTAGCGAACTAAGGTTAAGTAAGTCCCCATTTTATTAGAAAACAATATTTTTCTATATTAACAGTATTTACAATGAAACGTGATATTTTGGTTACAATTTAGTTATTAATGTTTATAATCTAATATGTTTAATTCAGGGTTTCAATCAGTTGGAACAAATACAACACAATAATAATGCTTCTTTAATTTATAAAAAAAGTAATAATAAAGTTTTGTAATTTAGAAATAATCATATGTATAGGGTTGCTATTAATATCATCAAAAAGTAACAAGATACAAAGATTCATGATTATAAAAATATATAAAGTATATTTATTTTAGAATTATTTGATAATAAATTGGTTTAGTAAACTATCATGTCATACTAATAAGAATGTAGTGTAGAATTATTTTTGGTAAACTAGTTAAATTATGGTGTATTAATATAATCATTAAATGATATTTGACACGAAATATGGTATAAATACTAATATGCATGAGAATAACTATGAACAGTAAACGGTGGTGCGCATGTCAAATAAATAGCATGTGTCAATCAGTGAAATGTAACTAGTGTATCACGATATTCGATATTTTAGTGCTAGTAACTATAAATATAAGAATAAGTATAAGTATAAGTACAAGTACAAGTATAAATATAAGCATAACCATAAGTATAAGCATAGGTACAAGTATAAATATAAGCTTGATTGTGGGAGTTTTATTATGTAATTAGGATATTTTGTAATGTCATGGAACAACAGCAACACGAAATTCATGAGATTCAATATATATATATATATATATAATACAATGTACCGTTTTTTCGATACCAAGAGAAACAAGATATGATCCTCCGTTGCACATAAATACTCCATTTTCGAGCTACACCATTCTCATGATATATATATATATATATTTATAAGAATATATATATCCAATAAATAGTGTCCATGTCATGTTCACGGGATTCAAGATATTCATTAGATTCACGACATTCATGAGATTCAACATATTCATTAGATTCACGATATTCACGAGATTCAAGATTTACGGATTCATGTCGGGTTCATGTCAAGATAGTATAATCTAACACAGGAGTATTCACAGACCCAAGACTATCATCCAGGGATAAGGAAACACGAGCCCGCTCATGTAATGTGACTACAACCACCTAGGAGTATTCACGGACCAAGGCTATCATCCAGGGGCAAGAAAACACGGGCTCATTCATGAGTTAGTAATGAGACTCCTGAGAATACAGGTCAAGTCTTAGATATAATTCTATGTCTCTCTATATATGTAACAAGCATGTGATAAGAGATCAGTTTAAAGACGGAAATAATCATAAGTTCGAATGCAGAAATCTATGGGTTTGATTTAGAATTAGAGGATCTTACAAAAGGAATAATTTGTAGCTCAGAACGTCATGTAATTAACGAGAATGAGTTTGCCTCAATCTGGTTCCTGATGAGAGAGTTACAGAAGTTTCTGTAACGCTGAGCAGAGCAGGCTTGTGCAGATTTCAGAATCCATACACCGATAATATTTTGCATTTTTGGTAGGTTTTCGTTCATATTATGGTTTTCTTTATTAGATAGAAAATTTAGCGTCTGTGAGTCATGAACGATCATCAATAAGAAAATCCCGATTGCGATAAATAAGTAGAGAGTTATGTCTATTTTACTACAACCGTGCAGATAGTTTTTGCTGCAGTCCAGATTCGTCATATTTTGTTAGAATCCTATTTTCATAAACTTCTATAATTTTTTAGGTAAATTAACCTATGAATAAAATGTAACTAACTCTCTGTAGATATTCCAGAAACTTGAGTTTGCTCAAATTGAAAACTGGGGTTAGGAGATATGTCTATTCTAAGTTAAGAGAAATCAGTTTCAGCATACTAGCGAAAACAATTTTGAATTACAATATAACAAATAACAGTTGTTTTATGTTATAAAATATTCAAATATCTATCATATTATATAGTGTGATTGCAGAATAAATTAATGGATTACATTTAAATTAATAAATTATTGCATGATAGTTTATATGCAAGCTGCTTATGTGTCATACTATAAATATGAAAGCAGCATATTAAAAATATGAGAATAATTATATACAATGATTCAATGTACTATATGATAGTTTTGTACACTAGAGTTACAATAAATATTATAGATTAGATAATTGATGTAGTTGAAGGTAAAAATTATTAGGTTGTTACAAAATATGAAAACAGTATTATCATATATAAAATGAAACAAACAGCTATTTTAATTATGATTGTTCATGTAGCTTATTATAGATTTATAGTTATGGCTCAAGAGTTAGTATTTGGTAATAATCTTTGTGCAGATAATCTTCAAGTTTTATTAGTTTGGCATTAACGGTTAAACAATATAAATGAATTTGTAGTTGTTAAATCTAAACAAAAGAATATCTAATTACAGTATATGGTCAGTAATATTAATATACATTAATGCATAAAGTTGTGTTTTATATGAGCAGTAAGATACATTAAAATATACATATATTTTAAAACTTGAAAAATATAGATCTTTTGATTTAGTTTTCAAAAACACTTGAGTTTGCTCAAAACAGATCTCGGAAGACGGAGGTATAGGTCTCCGAAAAAGACCGATAAAAACAGTTTTCAGATTTAGACTAAATGTATTGAAATCATACGATGTAAAGTATGCAGTGATCAAGATTAGTTATGAACATTAGAATAGTCAATGAATCAATTAATACAGATGATACAAAATAAAATATACATTATAATAGTTACAGAGTTAGTATGATATAAGTAATACATGATATAGTTAATTATAATATTGGGAATAATAATCACGGTAGAGTATAGTATAATAAGATAGAGCATAAAAATTTACATATAGAGTAAGAACAAAATAATAGTGAAGGAACAATATATACATAAGGCAGAAAAAGTGTATAGTGCATGATATAAATATAAATATGATTGATACACATTTAACACACATGCAGCAACATAATCAACTAATAATCATAATTTGTATTGCTATACTACAGTATATAAGTGTCAGTTTATTTACATATCGACAATGTTATAATTTAGCATAAAGCACATAGTTACAATAGGTCAAACTATATTTTACAATTTTATTAAATTTATTTGCAGTATATAAATCTTAATAGAACAATATATGAATAATAAGCATGAATATGATCAAAAATTCAAATTACATATGGCTACAGTATTAAACTATAGAAACTAAACAGTAAATAATATTAATTTAATAATAATGTGGAAATAGTATCATAATAGTTGAAAACACAGAAAACAATAAACATAAAATAAATGAAAATATCCATGCACCCTTATTATGCAACGATCAGTAGTAAAAAAAAGTACCATAACAAAATATAATAAATAAGCAATGAATTTATGATAGAAGACATGATAATTAGTGTATACTCTATTATTAAAATTTATTTTTTTAGTTTTTTTTATCTCTATTAATACTACAAAATTAAAATTAAACTGTGAAAATAAAGATCGATGAGGAAAAAGAGAATACTTACAAAGAAGGAGAATTTAAGATCGTTCTTATCGGGTAGGGATGACTCGATTCGATCAAGACGATGGGGTTAAAGTCTTCTTCTACCTTTTCTCGTTTTCTTTGGTTAGGGCTTCAGATCCGCAATCAAGAAAAGACAGGAGAGGAAGAGCAATTCTGAGTTGGGAAGAAAAATATACGACAGTGAAAAGGAATTTGGTTTTCTGCTAATTTAAAAGGAAAACAGATCATGTGATCAATTTAGAAGAATCCGGTGAATTAAATAATGCTAACAAAAGGATAAAATCTTAAACTCCACAAATTTTGTTGAGAAAATAATTACTTTAACATAAACTTATTTTATATATTATATTTTATTATAAAGTTATTAAACATGCTCCATCCATCCTTTTTTTAAATTAAATATAATGACATCTAATAAAATCCAAAACAAACCAAAATTTCTATCTTGAGAATATTTTTTAAATAATAATAACAACTATGACCAAAAATGCTCCTATAAAATAATATAAATTAATTATACTAAACAAAATATAAATAAATTAGTATAATATAACCATACTATATGAAAACTACAACAATAATGAAAATATACTGCTAACTAACAAGAATATAAATACAAAATAAAAATACAACAATAAAAATATAATCTTATAAAAAAATATAATAAACTAATAATCATAATAAAGAAATAAATAATTTAGTGAGGCTAAAGTTTGAACTTTAGACCTGTCGAATAACAATACAGTGTTTCAACTAATAGAATACAAGTAATGATCATACCAATGTTCAAATAGAAATGAATATATAACTGAGTTCAAAAATAAGAAATTATCTTATTATAAAGAAAAGTGTACATGAATTTTGCGGTCGAGACGAATAGCACCAAGAGATTTTCTATCCTAAAGATCATACTTGGCCTTCAGGGCCGCATCAACCACTTCACCATCTTTGGTGACTAACGTCAAACCCAATATCAGTTCGTGTAGATCTTTTTGATATGGATAATTTTCCATTTGAAGTTTCCATCATGCAAAATTATGGCCATCAAATTTCTTAATTTTAATTTTATCCTCCGACATTCTCGCTCGCCACCGCAGCTAATTTAATCTATCCTTAGATCTGAACCAACGCCTTCAAAACTACGATCTAAGAAAGTGGGGAAAATGACACAGGCGTCGTTACCCACCGTTAACTTAGATCATAGAATAAAAGGTCCTTTGGTTCTCGAAGCTCTGATACCACTTGTTAGGAAATAAGTCATGGGGTAAGCGAGAAATAAACGACAACCGGAGCGATAAAATTAAATACGGACACATCAGATCAAGATACAGAAGATTTGTTTTCGCAGTTAACACAACACTGGAAATTTCTGTGTCATAGAAGCTCTCTACGATATCCACTATATCTTTTGCACGGTTACAAAATTACTCTCAATAAGAAATCTCATGATCTTTTTATAATCTCTCGATTACAAAATTGGATGATAATTAGTTTTATACTTTGGTCTGCCCTTTTGTTAATTTCTTGGCCTATGTATTTTTCTATATCTTTTTTTAGAGAGTTTATAAGAGTGCAGGAGACATGAAAGCAATTATTTGATGCCTGTTCTCATTCATGAATGAGACCCACTGTTAGTCATTGGGCCCGATCCGGCCCAATACCTGCCCACTTGAGTGGGTGCCCTATATATTCATATATAGGAGGGTTAGGGTTTCATACGATATATAAGACATTTGAGATATATGAGAGATAATACATAGAGAGTTTTTCTAGAGAGAAAAACTAGAGTGCTGTCATCTCTTTTTTCATCCTTTTCTAGTTTAGGTTGGCTTGCGGGGTGATCAAGTGGAGGATTATCGCTTTCTACTAAAGTGTGGTTTCCCACCGGCCGTTATTTGGAGGCGATAAAGATCAGATCTTCTACGTGATGTGAACAAGAAACGATCTAACCAATCTGTAACAACCCTAAATTTCCTATATAACTTTTGTACACAATTTGTTTTCAAAAATCCATAAAGGGGTATTTTAGCCTAAGCAAAAGATATAAGTAATTATTTTGCTTTTTAATTACAAGTTAAAAGAATATAACAACTCCATTTTTAGTGTACAAAATTTGCTTAAAAATTAATGTATATTTGGGGTATTTATATTTTCTGTGACTAGTTTAAGTAATTAAATAGCTCCATAATTACAAGAAGGAGCTTGTGGGTCATTGGTAATACCTTGCACTACTGAATCAAGCCACCAGAGTTCAAATCCCATACCCCACATTATTTTGTTTTAAATTTTTTAGAAGTCCAACAGTCAACATGTGATAACTCCCAAATTTTCCACTACACATGAAAATGTAAATATACCAGTGTGTACACCAGGAGACCCCCCACCTCCCTGACCTCCAAGTCGGCCGACGGACCGGCCGACTCGGGCTGGCGCCGCCGGCCGGACTCGGCCGGACGAGTCCCCTGAACAAAAAATGGTCCTTTTCATCCTCTATACCCTCTGCATAGTTTAAATTCCCAGATCAGTTCTAGAGACACAATTAAACCCCATTTACTCTATTTTTAATGATTTTTTAAATTATTTTTAAATTTTTTAATTTAAACTCTTAATCTATCCTAACCCTAGCCTAACCCTATAAATACCAACCCTACACACTACCCCCTCAGCCCAAAACTCTGAGCCAACTTTCAAGAAATCATAAGAAACCTTATGTGCAATCGAAGTGAGTGAAAGGAGAAGCTTCGGCAAATTCTCCGGCGGAAATTCCGACGACGACTCTAGGAGGTCCCGGCGACGAAACGACGCACTGCCGACTCCTCCCGATCCTTCTCCCTCTCCTGGTTGTCCTAAACCCGTAAGTCCCCATTCTATCTTCTCTATTCTATTCTAGAAATACGGAATTACAAAACCCGACGGAATCGGCACAAATCCGATTTCTGATTCGGTTTCTTTATAAAACTTCACTTTTCTTTAATACAATTATGTTTAAACAATTTCATGTTGACTATTAAACACTAATCAATCATATTGATCAAGTTTCATATCAAAAATAATTACTATTTCATTTTACCGTATTTTTCATTTAAATACCACATAGTTTCAATTCTATATTTAACATCACAAAACTTGCTATACCTTTAAGCAGATCACGAGGTAATGACCTACCTCCTCACACACTCATAAACAACATAGCACAATACCCTCGGAAATATAGAATACGAGAAAACGACACCTTTTCAAATAAATACCATTACTAATAAAACCATTTCCCTTAATGATTAGTATTTATACAAATCTTTACAAAGCGCCGCTACAACCCATTTGGGGAACCCGTTCGGGATGGTGCGGATTATCGTACATCATCGGGCTTAGTAGTGCGAGATGCAGACCTCCGCAAGGAGCATTCAGTCTTGAAAGATATAAAATACGACATGTTAAGAAAATGAGATTTTTAGAATTATAATATATATTAAAATTATATATATATATATATATATGTATGTATGTATGTATATCTATGTATGTATGTATGTATGTATGTATATATATATATATATGTATGTATGTATGTATGTATCATTAAAAGATCTATTTTTTAAGAATATAAATATTACAACTCTTTTCAAAAATCACAAGAATCGGTTTACATTAAAATACCATGAAATCCATACAAGTTTAATATTACACTTTAATACCATATATTATGAAAATTAGGTTATTCTCAATAGAAATGGCATATGTATAAAATCCACATTTATTACAACTCTAAAGACGATAACTAAATACTTGGGGAGTATTTTGAAAAGTATATAATAGTATTTTTACATAAAGCCCCCTCAAGTTCTATAAATTACCCTAAGGACCCTAGTAAACATAGGTTTAAGCGGGACCAATCTCTTGAGCCTCACGGAGCCGGAGAAGTGGGTGCTTGCCTATTTAAGGTAGACAACTTAACAATGGTGTTATCAATACGGTAATCGTCTTTGAAAAAGACATAAATCCTGCCGCACATGTGCAGCGGTTGCCGATAATATCAAAACAATCAGGGCTTCAATTTACGTTTTCTAATTGTCTGACTCAGATTGAGTATCATTATAATCTGACTTGAATATGATTCAAGTACAATCTATAATCTACAATCTACAATATTACAATTCAACATGAATCCATGAATCCATTATTCCAGATATTCAATCTATCAACTTGACTGAACCGAACCATGGATATACATTCCATTTACATGATTATACAGTTACATCCATGATTCTACAGTTACATACATGATTTTCCAGTTACATCCGTTTACTGATATCATGGTTTCGGTCAGTCATCCAATTATACAATCTATACAGTTTACAATACAAGACAATACAATACAACAATACAATCAAGATAACACTACTGCGTTTAAGGGGTAGACTGGTACGGAATATGTTAAAGGTGGCATGAGGTGGTCACTTAAGATGTAATTACATCCATACCGTTGTTCTGTGGTATTATCGACGGAGCCTTGTACTACGGGTTACCAAAGTCTCCGGTGTAAGTGGGACTCCTCTTGTATACCCTGGTATCTTCTGTACCAAGCTACAAACAACATCGTCAACCATATAATACAACTTTAAAAAGTACCTTCTCTTTCTATCTATTCTATTTCTCCCCTATCTTTAGGACTTACCGAGTGATTTGTTCACTGACGATATTCTCTTTCTTTCTTCTTTGAATGTCGTCAGGTGTTTCGGATCTTCCAGAGATCGAGCCCAACGCTGAAGACTTGGATCAATTTGCTGAAGACCCAGAGCTTTAGTTTCATTGTACACATTTCCTTTCAGTACTTTACATTTCTTTTATGCCACTGTTTAGGCATCGCTTTATTCCATGTATTTACTTTTCCATGTATTGTAAAAAGAATGTGAATAAATAAAGTTGTTGTTTTATTATAACTTGTCTCTTGTGCATTTACTTTTATATTGCTTAGATACGCTTAGCGTATTTACTTCACAGTAAATACGTAGCGGCCTCGTCGCGTCCTCTGCCTGTATACTGGGAAGTGGGGCGTGACAGGTTTTGTTGGCAGCCCATGCAGGTCAGAGCTGTATAGAACCATACTATGCAGTTCTGTTCTGCGTGAACAACCTAAGCAATATAACACAAGAACCAGCAACTAAAAAATTCTTTACAATCATGTTCCTTGAATCTTATCTTTCATATTCCTTGAATCATATACTTTGAATCTGTCCTAACCCAAAAAATTCCCTCACTTCTTTTACAATCTTACCAAAACCTTCGGATTCTTTCATTGCTTCACACATTTTTCACATTTTAAAAAAAAACCTTGCACCACCTTGTTATTTTTTTCACACATTGTCAGTACTTCAGTCACTAAACTTTCTTTAATCTGTTACACATTCATTTTACAAATTTCGAGAATGAAATTTTTATAAGGAGGGTAGAATGTAACAACCCTAAATTTCCTATACAACTTTTGTACACATTTTTTTTCAAAATTCCATAAAGGGGTGATTGATTCGAAAAAGTGTGTTTGTAGTTTAACCGCAATCAATAACGGTGTCGCACGTAGCTAGACCGAGATGAGTACGGGTCGTCCTCTGGGAAACGTGGAACCTTTTACTTTTACTTTAGATGTGTTGAGAAAGAGAGGAGGGATAAAGAATTTTATAGAAAGATTTCTAGATCTACGTTAAACAAGAATGTAAAATATAGATCTAGATTATTTTAAAGATATAATTAATATAATAAGAGGGTTTGTAGGGTTCGTTAGGATTTAATAGTTATGGATGATTAATTAAAACTTACCCTTTTTATCCATTAATAGATTTAGAACTAGAACGACGGTGATGCGTGTAGATTAGGGTTTCTGGAGGGAAAAGGAATCCCACTCTTAATCCTTATCTCGACACGGAACTCCGTTCATTATCTAGCCTTTACCAAAACAATCATTAATCTAATCTCTAATCGCGGTCGGAACTAGTAAAGAATTGCTAGCGCGCCCGATTAGGATGTTAATGATTCTTTTGATAAAGTTCCTAAACTTTATAGGACTTAAAAAGGATTTAATTATTTTCATCGTCCATTAGCCTACCCTAATCCTACGAACCCTAACAAGCGGAGAATTACTCGCGCATGTTGGGAGAAGAAGATGAAAAGAGAGAGAGGGAAAACATAATGTAAGATGCAAAAACAATTAAATAAAAATAACTACCTTTACTAATCGACTTGAACAAACTACACTTTAATCCATAGAAAATGATTACAACTAGTTGCTTCTCGATCTTTCCTAAGGAGGTAGTCGAACAGTCGATGATCAGCCTGGATGCGTGAGCGTCGGGAGCTTCGTGATCTCTTCGGCTTGATCATTTTTCCAAGAGGCTCTCGGTCCCTATTTATAGTTACAGAGCCAGAACCCTAGTTTCCTAATATGGAAACTAGTTGTTAGGATCCTAACCACCACAATCCCATATTTTAACTCTTCAAATCCGTGGCGGAACCGCGACCATTGGATAGGTTTGGCCGCGGATCCGCCCCCTTTTGGTGAGATCATGGCCTCTAATTTTTGTAGCTTCATATCTGTAACACTTGGTAATCTTTTGAGTATCTAGATTTTGAAAATCTTTTCTACATTTCTACCAGAATTAGTTTCTTGAATATCTTTGGTAGATTTGATTTGCCAACTTTGATTTCCTTGATTTCAGCCCTGAAAATTCTGCACAACAACTTAAATAATATTTAGTAGACTTAGTTCTACTAGGATTAGGTCAATGATATTATTTGCATACATTTTCCTACCAAATGCTAATTATAATATATCAACACATGGAAAATAGTATTTTTACACATAAACCCTCATATGTATGATATATTATAATAAAGTCCTTTTTAATATGAAAATGGTAGGAAAAATGTCATATTAAATATGCAGTTTTATCAACTGAACAAATACCCCCAAACTTATCTTTGATCGTCCCGAGCAAACTAGTTTATTCAAGAGAACGAGAAAAAGAAAGGAGAAAACTAAGCACACTTTCGTAAGCAAACACGATTGCACTGAGCACGTGCAACAAGCCGTTAAACCTCTAGGTGTCCCTAGTAGGAGGAGTGTTGTCTCCTGTGGGTTTTCAGCGGATTACACCCACAAAATCCTATAACAAAAGAGAGATGGTGAAATTTACATATAAAGATAAGAAGCATAAAAGAATGACTTTGAAAATAAGAGTTTCCAACTACACTAGGTTTTCAGTTGTCATGAGCCCTATCTTAATAGTCATGAAAAAATGTTAGAAATCACATCATCTCTCAATAAAACATCGTCTTTATTCTTCATTCCTACCTTTCATCCAAACATCGATCATATACCCATACGTGTGTGAATAGAACATCTCTACACTCGGAGAATTCAATTCAAGTTATCATACACTTGTCCATCTGCCGTAATACCTTTTAATTTGATGAATATTTAGATTTCCTCACACATTTTCATGCGACCGTTAATACTTCTTGAGGTACTAACCGACCGATTACTCATGTGCTTGCTGATTAGGTGATAGTATTTTCCTCGTCTTGCATCACCTAAGGCTTAGCAGTGACTCCCAGACCAGCTGGCCTTAGGGCACTAGGTGAAGAGGCACCCTCGCTATATTTTTTATTGCTGCCTTGGTGATAACAAAACCAGTGTTCATTTTTCTTTTCACCATTTTTATATTTTCTTCATTTTTTCATTTCCTTCATACTTTGGCTTTTAGACAAGAGCATTTCAAGGTATCCTCTACTATCCCAAGTTTCAAGACGCGTGTAAGTGCATATAGTAGGGTATCAACATTCAAATGTTTGGCTTGCAGAATAGAAACTATTTTTCAGACTTATTTTTATCATCAGATTAGTGACTTCCTTCATCTTACTAACCCTTGGGACAACAGCTCATAACTACTTATTACTAGTTCGTTTAAGAAAACTTCTAATTTTCTTGGTTTTCTTAAACTATTCCTATCTTTTGGATGTAATTTTTCACTTTCTACTCTTTTGTTATAAAAGAAAATTTTTGAAAATGTTGTGCTTATGCAAAATATGATGCAAATTGATGTGTAATTAAGCACAAACCTCCCCCAAACTTGTTTTCAACAGTGTCCTCACTGTTGCTATCTGCTGGATCACAAAAACCTGTAAGCTTGGGAGGACATTATTAATGGGGGCAAAAATATATGAAAATGAAAATCCTCCCCCAAACTTATTTTTGGCTCACAAATTTGAGGACAAAAGTTATGTTCAAGAGCCAAAAATATACCCCCCCTCAAACATAAGTTAGACAATACGAAGCATTTAAGAGGGGGTGAGTCATTTGGTCAAAGTAAGACTTTACAAAGGCCAAAAGTTAACACCAATCATTCAAAGATTTTATCAGTATAGCGTATAGGTTGGTGGAAGAATGTGTTGTATCGAGTCAAGAAAAAATGGGGAAGGGATAAGAGGTAGTCTGGAAAGGGTTTGAAATTAGAGAAAAGAAAGAATGGGATGAATGTGAATGATTAGGAAGAAGGAATGGTGACAGTTCAACCTCTATAGGTGGAGATTGATCAATCACAAAATCCGTATTGTTTAAAAATTCAAGTTCGTCAGCAAAAAGTTCTTCAAAACTTTTATCAATGGTGTGATTGAACATTTTGCTGTCAAAGAGTTTTGTGCCAGAATTTATTCTACGTGATTCATCAAAAATCATTAAGGTAGAGGACTCGAAAAACTCATCTACCTTATTTTCAAAAATATCCAAATCAAGTTGAATTTCTGGTATTATTGAATTTGAATTAACGGATTGTGATTCATCAAAACTCACTGAAACTATAGGAACAGCAGAAGAACCGGAGAAAGTAGAAGGTGAAATGGGTAAACAAATTGGTGTGTCGAGTGTTGCTGAAGCAGATGTGGAAGATAGAGGCTGTATTTCGGTCTGATCTTCGTGTATACCATTATCATCAACTTCAATACATATTTGGGGTTCGGGAAGAATTAAAGGCTCAAGATGATGACCACAAGGAAGTGAAAGGATTTGATGAAATGGTGAGACAAAATCATCCAAAATTTCGGGTTCATCAATCAATATATCCCCAACGTCAATCACCTCATTCAAGTGAAGGTTAAAATTCTCAAACACCTCATCAAAAGTATGGTTTTCAATAAGTTTTGGTTCAAGAGTGGAGGTGTAGAGATCACAAGGGTTGGGTATGGTTTCACTTGAAATGGACCCTTCACAGTTGGGTAAATCAAATACTACAAAGTCACACAACTTATCAGACATTGTACTTGATGAATCTATGAAACTCGAGTTGTGGATTTCAGTTTGGAATGGGGAGGTTTTATTAGGAAGGGTGTACAATTCTGTCTTACTACCTAAATCCTTCATAATTTGGTTCGACATTTCCATAAATTTTTCTAATGTCTGTTCCAGACTAGTCTTGGGTTGATAAGGGGTTTCAGTATAAGATTGAAATTCCTGTAGATAATTAAAACTCCTAAATGACTGATTAGAAGAACTGTCTAGAGTAGGTGGAAAAGTCGGATTGGATTGATAGGAATAGAATGGTTGCGGAACTTGGGTAGGAGTAGGATCAATATTATGATAAGAAGAATATTGATATGGGTTGGTTGGTTGGCTATTTTCAACAGACATCTTATATGCCACAAACCGCATATCAAACTCTTCTCCGGACAGTGGTGGTGATGGTTGATATTGGTCCGGGTTGAAACTTTGGTCTCTAGACCTAGCTATGTGCTCAGCAATGGACATTCGTCTAGGGGCTTCCTCACTCCGGGTATGAACTGAAACATGTGTAGGATTAGGATACGGTTGATAAGACCTAGACTGAGGTGGCCAACTGTTTCTTCCTGCTTGTTCTATATGATCTCTTAAGGAGATGGAAGAGCCAGACGGTATACCGAAGGGATTACGAAAACAAGAGATATCTGGTTGTGTACAGCAAAGCTCGGCAAGAGATCGTCTGTTTGGGTCACCCATTATAAGAAGAAAAGAAGGGGGAAGGGGAAAAATAATTGGTTTGTTTTGAAAAATGATGGATTTAGACAAATCACACAAAAATGCACAGCCCTAGAGCTATGGTTACCTAGGTCCAGTCTCTAGACCGCTCCTAGACTTCCAAAGGACAAGCCGCATGATCAATCCTCTACCGCCTCTGTACTACCCTTGTAGCCAGATAAGTGCCAGGTAAATGGGAAGGAACCACAGTAGTGGGCCTAATTAAAAACCACTAGCCTTTGACACACTTGCCTAGACACTACAAAAGTAATGCGGATAAGCAATAGATTACCCACGACCTTCCTCTGTCCTTATTGAGCGTGACAGTCCTTAGAGTCTGGTCTAGATATTTTTTTAAAATTAATGTAGGGTTGATGCAGATGCTCGGTTTATGATTTGTGGGGCTTAGGAAGGGTGATGAAATCCCCATCTAATCTTGATTTGGTCTTTGCCCCTTAAAAATCAGTATTAAAATATGCAAAAACAAACCGCAAAACAAAACTTTGCAAAAAGATTTTTGAGCGGCGATATTTTGCAAAGAATTCTGCAGAAAATAGATTTTATTGGATTTGAGAGGAGAGAGAAGGAGTTAAGAAAGATACCAGAGAAGTGTGAAACCCTAGATCTCCTGTTTCCTCAAGTCCGTGACTCCAGATTCCCTCGCAAAATTTACACACAAATCGTTAAATATGCAATTTGCAGTTTTGTTTTAATAATGATATGAATCGTCTAAGAATTCAACACAAATAGCAAGAATAAAAAATTACGCACGTATCCCCGGCAACGGCGCCATTTGATTGATACGAAAAATTGTGTTTGTAGTTTAACCGCAATCAATAACGGTGTCGCACGTAGCTAGACCGAGATGAGTATGGGTCGTCCTCTGGGAAACGTGGAACCTTTTACTTTTACTTTAGATGTGTTGAGAAAGAGAGGAGGGATAAAGAATTTTGTAGAAAGATTTCTAGATCTACGTTAAACAAGAATGTAAAATATAGATCTAGATTATTTTAAAGTTGTAATTAATATAATAAGAGGGCTTGTAGGGTTCATTAGGATTTAGTAGTTATGGATGATTAATTAAAACTTACCTTTTTATCCATTAATAGATTTAGAACTAGAACGACGGTGATGCGTGTAGATTAGGGTTTCTGGAGGGAAAAGAAATCCCACTCTTAATCCTTATCTCGACACGGAACTCCGTTCATTATCTAGCCTTTACCAAAACAATCATTAATCTAATCTCTAATCGCGGTCGGAACTAGTAAAGAATTGCTAGCGCGCCCGATTAGGATGTTAATGATTCTTTTGATAAAGTTCCTAAACTTTATAGGACTTAAAAAGGGTTTAATTATTTTCATCGTCCATTAGCCTACCCTAATCCTACGAACCTTAACAAGCGGAGAATTACTCGCGCATGTTGGGAGAAGAAGATGAAAAGAGAGAGAGGGAAAACATAATGTAAGATGCAAAAACAATTAAATAAAAATAACTACCTTTACTAATCGACTTGAACAAACTACACTTTAATCCATAGAAAATGATTACAACTAGTTGCTTCTCGATCTTTCCTAAGGAGGTACTCGAACAGTCGATGATCAGCCTGGATGCGTGAGCGTCGGGAGCTTCGTGATCTCTTCGGCTTGATCATTTTTCCAAGAGGCTCTCGGTCCCTATTTATAGTTACAGAGCCAGAACCCTAGTTTCCTAATATGGAAACTAGTTGTTAGGATCCTAACCACCACAATCCCATATCTTAACTCTTCAAATCCGCGGCGGAACCGCGGCCATTGGATAGGTTTGGCCGCGGATCCGCCCCCTTTTGGTGAGATCATGGCCTCTAATTTTTGTAACTTCATATCTGTAACACTTGGTAATCTTTTGAGTATCTAGACTTTGAAAATCTTTTCTACATTTCTACCAGAATTAGTTTCTTGAATATCTTTGGTAGATTTGATTTGCCAACTTTGATTTCCTTGATTTCAGCCCTGAAAATTCTGCACAACAACTTAAATAATATTTAGTAGACTTAGTTCTACTAGGATTAGGTCAATGATATTATTTGCATACATTTTCCTACCAAATGTTAATTATAATATATCAACACATGGAAAATAGTATTTTTACACATAAACCCTCATATGTATGATATATTACAATAAAGTCCTTTTTAATATGAAAATGGTGAAAAATGTCATATTAAATGTGCAGTTTTATCAACTGAACAAGGGGTATTTTTGTTAGTTATATGTATGCCCTAGAGGCCATTACTGTACATATGATGTATATTGTAATGGATACTTGGACATATATAGGGAGGACTTTCTTACTCGATATGATAGTACGCTATCTGGTTACTCTTTATCTTAACATGTACTCTGATTGTCTCTATGTTACATGTTGATAAAGCCCTTAGGATGAGTACTTGACTACCAGGACTATGATGCAAATCCTACTAGTGAGGACAGTGTAGTCGCCAAGTACATCCTTCAAATGTTCCTAGTCGTGGGAGTACCGAGATAGGGCATCGATACTCCAGAGTAGACTAGCGTATGCGCATCTTGACCTATTAGATTCTCGCGATATGAGATATCGGCCGGGTATATGTGATATAGCCGGGGCATCGGATCAAGTGTTGATTTGATGAACGGATTATATTAGTCGGTTATTTGTGAAATAGCCGGATTATCGGATCAAGTGTTGATTCGATAATTTAATGTATAATTATAAATTTGATATATTAAATTACATTAACTAATATAAGCTCACTAAAAGATTCTTTTTCTCACTCGGGTAATACATTGATATATATATATATATATATATATATATATATATATGCGATATATGTTATTTGTATTATTTTCTTTTGTTACAAATATATATTATATATGTGATATATAATATTGTAACATGTTATAATTACTAATGCAACATGTTTAGTGGAGATTAAACGTGGTTAGGGTTTGATTTGGGTTAAACTTTTCTAGAAGATTCTAAAAGCTTTTATTTTTGTTTCTTGCAAAGATATTTAGTTTAGATATTTTGCAAGATATTTACTTAACCCAACCCACACCCTTTACTATGGTTAGATCTCTACAATGGTTAAGTCTTTCTTGACTTAACCATGGTTGCATTGGTAATGATATGATCACAATTCATTATTCATCACAAAGCAATTCATCTTCTTCTTCCTCCTTGCAAGCTTTCTAGCTTTTTGCTTAGTGATGATTTTGAGTGAGATTAAGAAAACAAATGAGAGCTAAAATCCTACTTCATCATCCTAATCTATCCTAGCCATTTAGATTAGGGTGTTCACTTCATTTATAAGTGAGAGCTTGTGTTATTGAAACTTCAAAGTAGATCATCTTTGTTATCGAAGATCGGAAGCAAGCATGCATCTTTCTCTTTGTGGAACCTCTCTAGAGTCCGGGAAATCGATGATCGCAGTGAAGGGACGTCAACATAGAGCTTATGAAGTGAAGGACCGGAATACAAAGGTTGTAATCCCAAACTCTTAGATGTTAAAGTGTTTAACATGTTTTGTTTCTTCTAATCTCTAGTTTAAAGATCTTGGTTAGGGTTGTTCGGCACGTCTAAATTTTGAATCGGGCATGGTTGATGCCTTATAGACCCTTATGAGAGTGCCTAGTAACCCTACAGTGGTATCAGAGCCAAGCTAGAGTTTTAGGCAAAGTCTAGACGAAGTTTAATGTCCGATCGAACTCCGAATACCCGTAAAACCCTAGTTTCTGGAAAATTTTTCAAACGTTGATATTTTTCATATTAAAAATGCTCAGAAAAATCAGCAGTTGATTTGATGGATTACTGTGCAAAACGACCCTTTAATACCTTTAATGCGCTGCGGAATCGCGGCAATGACCTGGCTTGCGCGGCGGTTCCGCGGCCAAACAGTAGTAATGGGGTAGGGGTTTTACACAGTAACATCCATACTGATCTCCTGATTGTTCTGGGAATTTTTATTCTACTCAAGTGTTGAGTTTTCTGGGTTGTATTGGGAGCTCGTTGATTCGATCGGAAAGTTTAACTTCGTTTAATTTTTTCTGGGTAATTTTAGAACGTGTTAAAAAGTTCGAACGGATATCAATAACTCACTTTTTCCCCTGTCTGAAATTTTTTCAAAAGTTGGATTTTTTCTCGAGTCTGAAACTTCCGGAAAATCATGCAAGTAACGCGGTGGACCCACTAGAAGAACACAAACCTTAACTCGATTATTTGACCGTCTGAACCATCTCTAAACCTTAGGGTTTGGGGCAGTACGGCGTTGCCACATGTGAGGCGTTGGCTTGATCCATCTACGGCTGGACCATTGGTACTGTGGCATGTGATGGATACTTTTTGAACTCCGCTCAAGTGTTGAGATATTAGGGAAATCTTGGGTGTTTGTTTATTCGATCGGAAAGTTTAACATTGTCTGTTTATCTGGAATGTGATACAATATTTGGAATCCACAAGTAGTTATGAGATAACTAATTTGAATGTTATAAATCTAGCAGTTTAGTCTCAATTGATCGGTTGCCACAGAATTTTGATGTGATTAAAAGTCCGTCGCAATCACGTAGAGTACGCGGATACTTGCCGGGTAAACTTAATAGACAGCCATGCCCCATAGCCCTGTTAGTTATATGTATGCCCTAGAGGCCATTACTGTACAGGAGATGTATATTGTAGTGGATGCTGGGACATATATAGGTAACACTTTCTTGCTCGACATGATAGTACGCTATCTGGTTGCTCTTTATCTTAACATGTATACTTACTGTCTCTCTATTACATGTTGATAAAGCCCTTAGGATGTGTACTCGACTTCCAGGACTATGATGTAGATCATACTAGTGAGGCCTGGGTAGTCCATGAGTACATCCTTCAATGTTCCTAGTCGTGGGAATATCGAGACGGAGCATCGATATTCCAGAGTAGACTAGCGTATATCTTCTCGACCCATGTGATGGGCGATGGATGATCCCATATCCATTGGTGTTTGACATCAGAGACGGTATGCGGGTGCTCAGTGGAGACTGGGTACACTGAATGGACTCGCCGAGAACTCCCAGATGGTATTATACCTTACGTCAGATGGCAGTTCTCTGGTGACACTGGTACAGCTTAGTCTGTTGACCCGAGATCGTCATAGAGTCTTGTGTGTCTCCCACTGTTCTTTGATTTCCACCCTACCACGGCTCTACTGAGTCGTGCAAACATGTGGTTTTTGGGTACATTCCCGATTCACATGGAGGCAATGAGCGATAGGAGGGGATTCGTCTCTCCCGGTATTGGGGGTTGATGTTGCGCTATGCTCGACTGGCCATAACTGGAAATCCCTAGCCAGGGTTGCACTGATTTACTGGTAAGTGTTATCAGTAGTTTCATGCTTGTTATGGACCTTACATCGGCATAACTTATCAAGCTACTGGGGTCTGACGTTTACCACCCCTAGGTGAGATATGCGACATATCAGACGAACAGACCGGACTGTACGGTAAGTGTTACTGGTTGGGTTCGCAGGAGTGGAGCGGGCTTGCTCGTTGATCTTCTGATCGCTCAATACCCGGGTGGCCGTTACGTTTAGCAGACCGCTTGCGGCTTGTGGGTGTTTGATATGATCATCACCTACTGCCGGCGTATTGACGAGTCTTTAGAGTCCTACACAGGGGTTTCCTGGCTCAAGCGAAACAAAATAGGAGCGCATATGAGATATGTGCGGGACCGAGATTAATACGATATGAGATACCGTATTCTATTCTCGCGATTCGTGACATTGATCGGTTGTATGCGATATAGCCGGGTTATCGGATCAAGTGTTGATTCGATAAGTTGTTACACATGATATTAGTCGGTTATGACCGGATCGTTAAATCAAGTGTTGATTTAATGATTTAATGTATAATTATATATTTGATATATTACTTTACATTAACTAGTATTGGTTCACTTAAGATTGATTTTCTCACTAGATTGTGCACATTGTTTATATGTGATATATGCAAGTGTACATGTTTGTATCATGTTTGATGATACATACAAGATATGTGTATGAGACTTAAAACAAATCAAGGTTAAATTAGGGTTTACTAATTTCCTAACAAATAACAAAAGAGATGAGACTTTAGTCAAAGTTATCAAGCTTCATGAAGCTTGAAGAAACATTGACAAAGTCAACTCTTTTGTCATTTCCTTAGGATATTAGTTAACCCAACCCTTAACCTAATACTTTGGTTAATTCTCTACATGAGTTAAGAATAAGGGCTTAAATCAACCATGGTGCCATAATTAAAAGGATAAGTTTTCATTTGGATTCATTTTTATTCTTTATTCTTTCTTCTTCTTCTTCTTCATCAAGCTCCATTAAAAGCTTGCTAGCTCCAATGGTGCCATGAGAAAAAGTGTGAGAAAAACAATTCTAAAGTGAGACCACTTCCTATTTCTTTATCCTCTACTACTTGCCATATAGTATAGGGTGTTCTCTTCACAAAGTTCTTGACCAAGTGAAGGAATAGCTTGAGTTTGAGTCTCCCCGACGTAGATCATCTTCGGCCTCGAAGTCAACGACCTAGCGCGCTCATTTCTTCGAAGAAACCATCGCTAGGGTCCAGGATCCCGATGATCGCAGCGAAGGGACGTCAACACGGAGCTTTAGAAGTGAAGGACCGGATCTACAAAGGTTGTAATCCCTTTCACTTAGTAGCAAAGTAGTTTGCTTGCTTTTAGTTTCGCCTTACCTCTAGTATACGATCTTGCATAAGGTTGTTCGGCACATAAAAATTTGATTTTGGCATGGTTGATGCCTTGTAGAACCTCGTGAGTGTGCCTAGGAACCCTACAGTGGTATCAGAGCCTAGCTAGAGCTTTAGGCGATGTGTAGACGAAGTTAGAAACCCGATCGAACCCCGAAACCCTAATCAAAACCCTTCTCTGTACATTTTTTTAAACTGTGGATTTTTGTGAATTAAAAATACTCAAAAAATTCAGCAGGGTTTTCTAGGAATTACTGTGCAGCACGTGACCCTAACCCCACCAAGGCGCCGCGGAACCGCGGCCGTACCCTAGGTCGTGCGGCGGTTCCGCGGCCAAGATCTAACCTCTTGCTTCACTGTTTGCACAGTAATGTCCCTATGTGATTCCTGTGTTTTCTGGGTATTTTTAATTTATACTCAAGAGTTGAGTTTTCTGGGTTGTATTGGGGACTCGATGATTCGATCGGATTATTTAAGTTTGTTTATTTTGTTTTTTCGGGTAATTTAGAACGTGTTAAAAAGTTCGACCGATGATCAATATCTCACTTTTTCCCGACCCGGAAAATTTCCAAGTGTTGGATTTTTCTGTAGTTTAAGAACGTTCAAAGTAGTGCAAGTAAGGCGATGGACCCTCTAGAAGACAATAAACCTTAACTCGATTATGTGACCGTCTTGAACTGCCTTTTGAACCTTCGGGTTTGGGGCAGTACGGCGTGCTACATGTGAGGCGTTGGCTTGACCCTTCAACGGCTGGACCGTTGGTCCTGTGGCATGAAATGGATGATTTTAAACTCTCCTCAAGTGTTGAGCTATTTGGGAAAACTTGGGTGTTTGATTATTCGATCGAAAAGTTTAACATTGTCTATTTATCTGGAATGTGATACAATATTTGGAATCCACAAGTAGTTATGAGATAACTAATTTGAATGTTATAAATCTAGCAGTTTAGTCTCACTTGATCGGTTGCCACGGGATTTTGATGTGATCAAAATTCCGTCGCAATCATATTGCGTACGCGGATACTCGCCGGGTAAAATTAATAGATAGCCATGCCCCATAGCCTCGACCAAGTGACTGTAGGAGAACCCCGTCGCCGAAAGCATCCGTTCGGGTGCTCGCGGCAGCGGTGTTCCGCCTTAGTGCACTTCGTCGACGATATCGGGGGTGCGGCCGTCTACTAAAGTTTGCGACGAGCATTCGTTCAGGATGTCGGGAATCTTGTTGAATTGCCCAACTTGATATTGAAAACAGTTTTCGATTTTGAGACTGAAATGCGGGGTTTATAATTGTTAGGCATGCGATGTCTAAGGAATTCATTTGGTTAGGCATGCGATGTCTAAAGAGGTTGCGGATTCCAACTGTTGTAGTTTTACGCTTTCTTTTCTGCGACCGTAAGTGTAATATATGATATCGCCGGTTTCGTTGCTATATGGATGGGCATATTTACTTACGTTGATGACATGTGATGTTATGTGTTTCTGGATATGTTATATTGGATCGTCGTGTTTGAATAGCCGGGTTTTTTTTATGTGAGATGAGTGTTTTTCATTTTCATTCATGTAAAAAATTGTATGTAATATTCTTTTATTAGGGCACTTCCGGGTTGTGGAAGATGTCACCGTTGATGTATATTATTTACTTTTCCGCATTAGGATAGACCCAAGACGGGGAGCACAAGTAACCGGGTTCTAGGGTCCAGTAGGAGACCATCTCAAGGAGTCGAGTCCGGGTCTCGTAACTCTAGAATTGGTAGGGTTGCTTGCCGCTCTCGTAGGGGTCTAGGGGTGTGGGATTGGATATTCATCACGACCGTGGAATCCGTGTTTTATACAGGCTCAAAATAAAACACGGACGTCCTAGTATATCCAATATTTCATATGATATTTTCTGCTGCGTTATCTGTGATGTGATCATGTGATTTGTTCAGATAGATATTGTATATAGTATATATGATATATTATATAGACGTTGCTTATGTTTTACACCCGCGCTAGCCCTGCCCCGCTCTGCCGTTAGTTACCTAACATAATGGTGCAGACGGGACATCGAGGCGAATGCGGATGGCATAAGCGTACGTTGTATTTATCTGTGATGTTTAGGTGGACTTAAATGATGAGACATTCATTAATGAGATTAATGAAAGAAAATAAACCTAAAAGATGTTGTGGAATCGAATTTCAAAAATTAGGTAGCTCTAGTTGTTGCTTTGCATAGCGGTGTTCCTTGTAGAACATCCAGCACCTTATTCGATAAGGAAAGAGCCGACGATCCCTTCACCGGGAGTGACCTCTTTAGCAATAATTAGCAAATGCTACAACCTTCGGTTTTTCTTTTGACTGCTTTTTCTAGTTCTTGCTTTGCATAGTGGTATTGTGAATATCCTGCACCTCATTCGACGAGAAAAGAGCCGAGATCCCTTCACCGGGAGTGACCTCTTTAGCGAAACTAGCGAAAGCCTAAAAAACACTCCATTTTAAACCATTTGATTCCACAACGAGATCAAGTTCAAAACGTTAAAGGTTTTATTAAAAACCATCCGCAACCCTTCGTCATTTTAGGAAGTAGAGTACTTAGTATTCGTACTGCGTTTGTCGACCATAGCCGAGGCGTAGTGTATGGTAGCTAAGTGATGTCTTCCTACACAGCATATGATGCGATTAGTTAGGACAGTCATGTGACTTTGTTGACCTTAGCCAAGGGTCATGTGGGTGGGTTTAATTAATCACGAAATGACGGGTAGAACTTGACTAGTGCTTATGATTTGTTGACCGTCATAGGTGCTAGGGGTAAAAACCTTTATCGGGAGTTTCAAGTGTTGAAATTTGCAATGAGATTGCATACCTTCTATATGATAGTTGGATCCTGATACCCACTGCGAGTAATTGTTACTCCTGGGAGAGTTTTGCACTTTACAATTAGCCGATCAAGTAGGTGTCTAGAAAGGTGTCAACGGGGTTACGTCTCTGGGAAAACGAGGTTTACTTTAATTAGGTCCATGCGAAAGCACGGGGAACCTCCCTCAAAGTACCGGCACTGGCCTGGCTGAAAGATTGGCGAACTTGTAGAGTGTAATTAATCCCGGCTAGTCTTTCCTAAGGTTTGAATGAAGATTTGATAAAAACAGTGGGAGCCATCCTGATTAGATAAAATATATAACCAATCTAATCTTGCAAGAGTGCACGCAGAGTGTTTTCTTCTCTCTCTCTCCAGGTAGCGACAGTGTCACGCCTTAACCAAGATAATAATATGGATGTATTGACCGAACCCGCTTGTTATACTGAGCTGGGGAACGTTGGTCCTGCTCCAACTTATAATTGTTATAAGACAGAGAAGGAATTAGGGGAATACCAGATTTCCTGTGTCGCCCAAATGAAGAAAGTGCATGATGACGCATCTTCTTCGGGTGTGTTCATTACAAAGAACTGTTTCTCTGTATCCTCTACGTCCTGGGTATTAGATACCGGATCATGATCCCGCATATGTAATCTGCTACATGGGCTAAAGAAAGGTAGAGAACTGAGAACGGGTGATAAGTTTCATGAGACAGAAAACGGTACAAGTGTTGCAGCCAAGTCTGTCGGTCACTATCACCCTGTATTTCCAAATACATTGATTCTGAACGAATGTTATTAGATACCGAACCTGATATACAACATCATATCAGTCTCTTTATTAGTAAAGAAAGGATATAATTTTGTATTGTTGGATAATGTTTTGAACATTTCCTATATCAAAAGTTGATCGGTTCAGGCACGTTATCTAAAAGCATATACATTCTAAATCAAACTACAGTTCCTTACGTACAGAACACACACAAGAGGAAGAGTTCAGAAATGAACGAATTCTTCTTGAGGCATTGTAGATTAGGTCATATCAATGCGACCCGACTAGCTAAGTTACATTTAGATGCATATTTAAATCAGTTTAAATTTACATCTTATGAAACTTGCCAGTCATGTCAGAAAGATAAGATGACCATAGCTCTGTTTACTCGAAACAGAGAAAGAGTTAGTGAACTCTTAGGACTAATACATAGTGATGTATGAAGGTCCCCAGTCTACATATGCCAGGACTGTTTCTTTGTACTTCCTTACATTCACTGATGATCTCTCAAGATTCGGACACATGTTTCTGTTGAAACACATGTCTGAAGCTTTTGAGAAATTCAATGAATATAAATTAGAAGTAGAGAACCAAAAATGGGTATAATTATTATGTCCTTTGATGTGATCAGGGAAAAGAATACTTGCGCACGGGATTCCTGGACTATTCGAAAGGAGAATGAGATTCTCTCTCAGCATTACTCCTCCGTATACACCACAGCACGTCGGTGTATCGGGGCGGAGCAATCGCACCCTATGAGATATGGTGTGCTCTATGATGAGCATTACTGAGTTACCTGTTTCCTTTTGGGAGTTATGCACTTAAGAAGCTGCATACCTATTGAATTAGGTTCGAATCAGATCACTGCCTACCACTCCATATGAGATATGGTATAGGAAGAGCCCATCTCTTAAGCAAGTTAAGATTTAGGGTTGTCCGGCCTATGTCAAAAGCAAAATCCGGACAAGCTCGAGGTAAGGTCAGTTCTGTAGATCTGGAAGGAGTTCCAGCTATACAAACTACAGCTGATGATTTGATAGAACCAAAGGATTCAATGATCCCCGACGAACCTCAGCCTCTCCGCCGATCTGGTAGGGTTCCTCATCCACCTGAGAGATACTTCGGTTTCTCGATGACAGTGGGAGTGGGGATTGCATCATGAGATGATGACCCAACTAGTTTCGAGCAGGCCATCAAGAGTGGGGACTCTGTAAGAATGGCTGGATGCTTAGCGATCTGAGATGGAATCCATGTACACCAACAAAGTATGGACTTTGGATGCTATATCTGAAGGGTTAAATCCCCATCAGGAGCAAGTATATCTTGAGAAGATTACTTGGTGTAGATGGAAAAGTTGAGACTTTCAAAGCTAGACTTATTAAAGGTTTTCGTCATCGACCAGGCGTGGATAATGATGAAACCTTTTTCCAGTGCCTATGCTTAAGTCCATCCGGATCCTACTTGCCATTGCTACATACCATGACTACGATATCTGGTGGTTGGGTGTCATGACTGCTTTTCTAAATATAGATTTAGAAGAGAACGTTTATAAGTACACAGCCAGAGGGCTTCATAAACAGTGGGAGCAGCGGAAATGTGTGCAAGTTGCTTTACAGGATAAAGCAGGCATCGCGGAGTTGGAACGTCTGTTTTGATGTGGTAGTCAAAGAGTTTGACTTCATCAAAATGGTAGATGAACCTTGTACATACAAAAAGGTAGTAGAGAGTAAGGTGGTCATCCTCGTATTGTACGTGGACAACATACTCTTGATAGAAACAGAGTTTCTTATACTACGCACGGTCAATCTCCTCTTATCACAAGGATTCTCCATATAGGATCTATGTGATACCTCCTAAATCCTGGGATTTGGATCTATGAGATAGATCTAAATGGATGTTAGGATTCTCACTAGGTATAGTGAGATGTTATCAATTGTTCCTGGGGAGAATCACTGGAAAAGTTCCAGGGTGATAAAGACGACTGAATGTCAGTCGCAGGCATTGTTTTTACCCTCAGCAGAGGGACGGTATGTTGGAAGAGTTCCAAGCTAGATACCATGGCAAACTAGACGATAAAGGTTGGTGACATCGCTATCAAAGATACTACCAAAGAGAAAGTTTGGGTGTATATTAGTTCATAAGATGAACTAGGTTCCTACCATTGTGTGACAATGGAAGTGTGGCTTTAACCTAGGAACCCTGGTCCCATCAGTGACCCAGACATATTCTGAGGCAGCATCACCTGATCATGGAGATAGTTGATCTCCAGCGTGATCGTGGTTAGGAGAGTAGACTCAGAGGACAACACGGCGGATCCACTCACAAAGGCTTTTTCCCAGAGAGAGACTTTTATGGGTTGGTTGAGTATGAGATACTACAACCACTGCTACAGATGGCCCTAGTGCAAGTGGGAGATTGTTAGTTATATGTATGCCCTAGAGGCCATTACTGTACATGAGACGTATATTGTAGTGGATGCTGGGACATATATAGGTAGGACTTTCTTGTTCGACATTATAGTACGCTATCTGGTTGCTATTTATCTTAACATGTATACTTACTGTCTCTCTGTTACATGTTGATAAAGCCCTTAGGATGTGTACTCAACTTCCAGGATTATGATGTAGATCATACTAGTGGGGCCTGGGTAGTCCATGAGTACATCCTTCAAAGTTCCTAGTCATGCGAATATCGAGACGGGGCATCGATATTCCAGAGTAGACTAGCGTATATCTTCTCGACCCATGTGATGGGCGATGGATGATCCCATATCCACTGGTGTTTGACATCAGAGACGGTATGCGGGTGCTCAGTGGAGACTGGGTACACTGAACGGACTCGCCGAGAACTCCCAGATGGTATTATACCTCACGTCAGATGACAGTTCTCTGGTGACACTGGTACAGCTTAGTCTGTTGATCCGAGATCGTTATAGAGTCTTGTGTGTCTCCCACTGTGCTTTGATTTCCACCCTACCACGGCTCTACTGAGTCATGCAAACAGGTGGTTTTTGGGTACAGTCCCGATTCACATGGAGGAAATGAGCGATAGGAGGGGATTCGTCTCTCCCGGTATTGGGGGTTGATGTTGCGCTATGCTCGACTGGCCATAACTGGAAATCCCTGGCCAAGGTTGCACTGATTTACTGGTAAGTGTTATCAGTAGTTTCATGCTTATTATGGACCTTACATCGGCATGACTTATCAAGCTACTGGGGTCTGACGTTTACCACCCCTAGGCGAGATATGCGACATATCAGACGAACAGACCGGACTGTACGGTAAGTGTTACTGGTTGGATTCGCAGGAGTGTGAGCGGGCTTGCTCGTTGATCTTCTGATCGCTCAATACTCGGGTGGCCGTTACGTTTAGCAGACCGCTTGCGGCTTGTGGGTGTTTGATATGATCATCATCTACTGCCGGCGTATTGACGAGTCTTTAGAGTCCTACACAGGAGTTTCCTGGCTCAAGCAAAACGAAATAGGAGCGCATATGAGATATGTGCGGGACCGAGATTAATACGATATAAGATACCATATTCTATTCTCGCGATTCGTGACATTGATCGGTTGTATGCGATATAGCCAGGTTATCGGATCAAGTGTTGATTCGATAAGTTGTTACACATGGTATTAGTCGGTTATGACCGGATCGTTAAATCAAGTGTTGATTTAATGATTTAATGTATAATTATATATTTGATATATTACTTTATATTAACTAGTATTGGTTCACTTAAGATTGATTTTCTCACTAGATTGTGCACATTGTTTATATGTGATATATGCAAGTGTACATGTTTGTATCATGTTTGATGATACATATAAGATGTGTGTATGAGACTTAAACCAAATCAAGGTTAAATTAGGGTTTACTAATTTCCTAACAAATAACAAAAGAGATGAGACTTTGGTCAAAGTTATCAAGCTTCATGAAGCTTGAAGAAACATTGACAAAGTCAACTCTTTTGTCATTTCCTTAGGATATTAGTTAACCCAACCCTTAACCTAATACTTTGGTTAATTCTCTACATGAGTTAAGCATGAGGGCTTAACTCAACCATAGTGCCATAATTAAAAGGATAAGTTTTCATTTGGATTCATTTTTATTCTTTATTCTTTCTTCTTCTTCTTCTTCATCAAGCTCCATCAAAAGCTTGCTAGCTCCAATGGTGCTATGAGAAAAAGTGTGAGAAAAACAATTCTAAAGTGATCCCACTTCCTATTTCTTCATCCTCTACTACTTGCCATGTAGTATAGGGTGTTCTCTTCACAAAGTTCTTGACCAAGTGAAGGAATAGCTTGAGTTTGAGTCTCCCCGACGTAGATCATCTTCGGCCTCGAAGTCAACGACCTAGCCCGCTAATTTCTTCGAAGAAACCATCGCTAGGGTCCGGGATCCCGATGATCGCAGCGAAGGGACGTCAACACGGAGCTTTAGAAGTGAAGGAACGGATCTACAAACGTTGTAATCCCTTTCACTTAGTAGCAAAGTAGTTTGCTTGCTTTTAGTTTTGCCTTACCTCTAGTATACGATCTTGCATAGGGTTGTTCGGCACATAAAAATTTGATTTTGGCTTGGTTGATGCCTTGTAGAACCTCATGAGTGTGCCTAGGAATTCTACAAGCCCCGATCAAGTGACTGTAGGAGAACCCCGTCGCCAAAAGCATCCGTTTGGGTGCTCGCGGCAGCGGTGTTCCGCCTTAGTGCCCTTCGTCGATGGCATCGGGGGTGCGTCCGTCTACTAAAGTTTGCGATGAGCATTCGATCAGGATGTCGGGAATCTTGTTGAATTGCTCGACTTGATATTAAAAAGTGTTTTCGATAATGAGACTAAAATGCGGGGTTTATAATTGTTAGGCATGCGATGTCTAAGGAATTCATTTGGTTAGGCATGCGATGTCTAAGGAGGTTGCGGATTCCAACTGTTGTAGTTTTACACTTTCTTTTCTGCGACCGTAAGCGTAGTTTGTGGTGTATCGCCGGCTTCGTTGCTATACATCAACGACAATCGGGATACGCATACTTGCTTACGTTGATGATATAAGATATTATGTGTTGCTGTGATATGTATATTGGATCGTCGCGTTTTGAATAGCCGGGGTTTTTATGTGAGATGAGAGTTTTTCTTTTTCATTCATGTAAAATTCATTTGTATGTAATATTCTTTTATTAGGGCACTTCTGGGCTGAGGATGATGTCACCATCGTATATTATTTACTTTTCCGCATTAGGTAGACCCAAGGCGGGGAGCACAAGTGACCGGGTTCTAGGGTCCAGTGGGAGACCATCTCGAGGAGTCGAGACCGGGTCTCCTAACCCTAGAATTGGAAGTGTTACTTGCCGCTCTCGTAGGGGTCTAGGGATGTGGGTTTGGCTATTCATCGCGACCGTGGAATCCGTGTTTTATACAGGATCGTATTAAAACACGGACCTCCTAGTATATCCAGTATTTCATATATGTTTGTCTGCTGCAATGTTCTGTGATGAGATCATATTACTGCCTGAGATAAATGTTTATATTATATATATGAGATATATGTTATATTGCAGATTTCGTTTCAAATGTGATGCTTATGAAGCATATTAAAATGGGACTTTATTAATGAGATTAATGAAACTAAAAGAAACCTAAAGATGTTGTAGAAACTTATTTAAAAACTGGTAGCTCTAGTTCTTTCTTTGCATAGCGATGTTCCTTGTAGAACATCCAGCACCTTATTTGATAATGAAAGAGCCGAGATCCCTTCACCGGGAGCGACCTCTTTAGTGAAACTAGCAGATGCTACATATTCTGTTTGTCTTTTGATAGCTTCTATAGTTTTTGCTTTGCATAGTGGTATTTGTGAAATATCCTGCACCTTATTCAATAAGGAAAGAGCCGATGATCTCTTCACCGGGAGTGACCTCTTTAGCAAAACTAGAAATGCCTCAAAAACACTCCATTTAAAATCACTCGATTCTACGACGATATCAAGTTCATTACGCAAAAGGTTTTCTTAAAAACTTGTCGTAGCCCTCCGTCATTTCAGATAAGTACTACTTAGTATTCGTGCTGCGTTTGTTGACCTTAGCCAAGGCGTAGTGTGCGGTAGCTAATTAGTGCTTATCTATATAAACATATGATGCAGTTGAGTTAGGGTAGTCGTGTGACTTTGTTGACCTTAGCGAAGGGTCGTGCGGGTGGATTTAATTCAATCGGGAAATGACGGGTTGAACTTGGCTAGCACTTATGATTTGTTGATCTTAGCCAAGGTCATAACTTGCTAGGGGCAAAATTATCGGGAATTTCAAGTGTTGAAATTTGCAATGAGATTGCATACCTTCTATGAGATAGTTGGATCCCGATACCCGCTGCGAGTAAGAGTTACTCCTGGGAGAGTTTTACACATTACAATTAGCCGATCAAGTAGGTGTCTAGAAAGGTGTTAACGGGGTTACGCCTCTGGAAAAACGAGGTTTATTTTAATTAGGTCCGTGCGAAAGCGCGTGGAACCTCCCTCAAAGTAGCGGCACTGGCCTGGCTGAAAGATTGGCGAACTTGTAGGGTGTAATTAATCCCGGCTAGTCTTTCTTTTTAGGGTTTGAAGGAAGATTTGACTGAAACAGTGGGAGACATCCTGATTAGATAAATTGATAACCAATCTAATCTTGTAAAAGCGCATGCTGAGTGTTTTCTTCTCTCTCTCTCCTGGTTGCGACTATGTCACGCCTTAATCAATATAATAATACGGATATATTGACCGAACCGCTTGTTATACTGCGCTAGGGAACGTTGGTCCCGCTCCAACTTATAATTGTTATAAGACAGAGCAGGAAATAGGGGATTACCAGAATTCCCGTGCCGCCCAAACGAAGAAAGTGCATGTTGATGCATCTTCTTCGGGTGTGTTCATTACCAAGAACTGTTTCTCAATATCCTTTACGTCCTGGGTATGTGATACCGGATCAGGATCCTGCAAATGTAATATGTTACATGGGCTACAGATAGGTAGAGAACTGAGAACGAGTGATAAGTTTCATGAGATAGAAACGGTGCAAGCGTTGCAGCCAGGTCTGTTGGTAGTTATCACCCTGTATTACCAGAATACATTGATTCTGAACAAATGTTATTAGATACCGAACCTGATATACAACATCATATCAGTCTCTTTATTAGTAAAGAAGGATATAATTTTGTATTGTTGGATAATGTTTTGAACATTTCATATATCAAGAGTTGATCGGTTTAGGCACGTTATCTAAAAGCATTGACGTTCTAAATCAAACTACAGTTCTTAGTATACAGAACACACACAAGAGGAAGAGTTCAGAAATGAACAAATCCTTCTTGAGGCATTGTAGACTAGGTCATATCAATGAGACCCAACTAGCTGAAGTTACATTTAGATGCATATTTAAATTAGTTTGAATTTACATCTTGTGAAACTTGCCGTTCATGTCACAAAGATAAGATGACCACGTCTCTGTTTATTGGAAACAGAGAAAGAGTTAGTGAACTCTTGGGATTGATACATGCTGATGTATGAAGGTCCCCTGTCTACACATGTCAAGACCGGTTCTTTGTACTTCATTACATTCACTGATTATCTCTCAAGATCCGGACATATGTTCCTGTTGAAACACAAGTCTGGAACTTTTGAGGAATTCAATGAATATAAGTTAGAAGTAGAGAACCAAAACGGGTATAAGTATTATGTCCTTTAATGAGATCAAGGATGAGAATACTTGAGCACGTGATTCCTGGACTATTCTAAAGGAGAATGAGATTCTCTCTCAGCATTACTCCTCCGAATACACCACAGCACGTCGGTGTATCGAGGCTGAGCAATCACACCCTATTAGATATGGTGCGCTCTATGATGAGTACTACTGAGTTTCCTATTTCCTTTTGGGAGTTATGCACTTGAGAAGCTGCATACCTATTGAATAGGGTTCAAATCAAATCAGTTACCTACCACTTCATATGTGATATGGAATGGGAAGAGCCCATATCTTAAGTTTGTTAAGATTTGGGGTTGTCCAGCCTATGTCTAAAAGCATAATCCGGACAAGCTCGAGGCAAAGTCAGATCTATGGAAGTTTATTGGATATCCCAAGCATACGCAAGGGTATATCTTCTACCAAACTGAGGAACAAAAGATATTTTATTTCTCAGCATGCCACCTTTGTGAAAGGGAATTTCATGTGAAGAAATTATTGGTCATGAGGTAGAACTGGAAAGAGTTCCAGCTATACAAAATGCAGCCGATGATTTGGTAGAACCAAAGGATTCAATAGTTTCCAACGAATCTCAGCCTCTCCGCCGATCTAGTAGGGTTCCTCACCCACCTGAGAGATACTTCGGTTTTCTCTATGACAGTGGGAGCGAGGATTGCATCATGAGATGATGACCCAACAAGTTTCGAGCAGGCCATCAGGAGTGGGACTCTGTAAGAATGGCTGGATGCTTAGCGATCTGAGATGGAATCCTTATACACCAACAAAGTATGGACTTTGGTTGCTTTATCTGAAGGGTTAAATCCCCATCAGGAGAAAGTATATATTGAGAAGATTACTTGGTGTACATGGAAAAGTTGAGACTTTCAAAGCTATGCTTAAGTCCATCCAGATCCTATTTGCCACGGCTACATACCATGACTACGATATTTGGCGGTTGGGTATCATGACTGCTTTTCTAAATGATGATTTGGAAGAGAGCGTCTATAAATACACAGACAGAGGGCTTCGTAGACAGTGGGAGCAGCGGAAACGTGAGCAAGATGTTTTATGTGATAAATCAGGCATCGCGGAGTTGGAACGTCTGTTTTGATGTGGTAGTCAAAGAGTTTGACTTCATCAAAATGGTAGATGAACCATGTATATACAAAAAGGTAGTAGAGAGTATGGTGGTGATCCTCGTAGAGTACGTGGATGACATACTATTTATAGGGAATGAGTTTCCTATGCTACGCTCGGTCAATCTCCGCTTATCATAAGGATTCTCCATATAGGATCAAGGTGATACCTCATAAATCCTAGGTTTTATATCTATGAGATAGATCTAAATGGATGTTAGGATTTTCACTAGTTGTAGTGAGATGGTATCAATTGATCCTGGGGAGAATAACTGGAAAAGGTTCCAGGGTGATAAGGACGACTGAATGTTAGCCGCAGGCATTGTCTTCACCCTCAGTGGAGGGACGGTATGTTGGAAGAGTTTCAAGATAGATACCATGACTTACTAGACGATTAAAGGTAAGATACATCGTTACCAAAGATGCTACCAAAGAGGCAGTCTGGATATATATAAGTTCATGAGATGAACTTTGTTCCAACCATTGTGTGACAATGGAGTTATGGCTTTGGCCTAGGAACCCCCGTCCCATCAGAAATCCAGATATAATTCTTAGGCAGTATCACCTGATCATGGAGATGATTGATCTCCAGGGAGATTGAGGTTAGGAGAGTAGGCACAGAGGACAACAGCGCGGATCCACTCACAAAGGCCTTTTTCCCAGTAGAGACTCTTATGGGATGGTTGAGTATGAAATACTTCAACCATAGCTAATTGTTGGGTATGTGATACCACAACAGATGGCCCTAGTGCAAGTAGGAGATTGTTAGTTATATGTATGCCCTAGAGGCCATTACTGTACATATGATGTATATTGTAATGGATGCTTGGACATATATAGGGAGGACTTTCTTACTCGACATGATAGTACGCTATCTGGTTACTCTTTCTCTTAATATGTACTCTGATTGTCTCTATGTTACATGTTGATAAAGCCCTTAGGATGAGTACTTGACTACCAGGACTATGATGCAGATCATACTAGTGAGGACAGTGTAGTCGCCAAGTACATCCTTCAAATGTTCCTAGTCGTGGGAGTACCGAGATAGGGCATCGATACTCCAGAGCAGACTAGCGTATGTGCATCTTGACCCATATGATGGGCGATGGATGATCCCATATCTATCGGTGTTTGACATCAAGGATGGTGTACGGGTGCTCAGTAGAGACTGGGTACGCTGGACGGACTCGCCGAGAACTCGCAGATGGTATTATACCTCACGTCAGATGGCAGTTCTCTGGTGACACTGGTACAGGTTAGTCTGTAGACCCGAGATCGTCATAGAGTCTTGTGTGATTCCCACTGTGCTTTGATTTCCATCATACCACGTCCAAGAGGGCATGCAAAAAGGTGGCTTTTGGGTACAGTCCCGAATCACATGGAGGTAATGAGCGATAGGAGGGGATTCGTCTCTCCCGGTAAAGGGAGTTGATGTTGTGCTGTGTTCGATTGGCTATAACTGGAAATCCCTGGCCAGGGTTGCAGAGATTTACTGGTAAGTGTTATCAGTAGTTTCTCGAACTATTATAGACCTCATATCGACACGACTTATCAATCTACTGGGGTCTGACGTTTACCACCCTAGGCGAGATATGCGACATATCAGACGAAGAGACCGGACTGTACGGGAGTGTTACTGATTGGATTCGCAGGAGAATGTATAGGCGTGCTTGTTGATCTTCTGATCGCTCAATACCTGGGTGGCTGTTACGTTTAGCTGACCGCTTGCAGCTTGTGGGTATTTGATATGATCATCACCTACTGCCGGCGTATTGACGATTCTTTAGAGTCCTACAAAGAGGTTTCTTGACTCAGGCAAAATGGAGTAGGAGCACATATATGATATGTGCGGGACCGAGAACAATATGTGTATGTGATACCGTATTAGATTCTCGCGATATGAGATATCGGCCGGGTATATGTGATATAGCCGGGTCATTGGATCAAGTGTTGATTCGATGAACTGATTATATTAGTCGGTTATTTGTGAAATAGCCGGATTATCGGATCAAGTGTTGATTCGATAATTTAATGTATAATTATATATTTGATATATTAAATTACATTAACTAATATAAGCTCACTAAAAGATTCTTTTTCTCACTCGGGTAATACATTGATATATATGCGATATATGTTATTTGTATTATTTTCTTTTGTTACAAATATATATTATATATGTGATATATAATATTGTAACATGTTATAATTACTAATGCAACATGTTTAGTGGAGATTAAACGTGGTTAGGGTTTGATTTGGGTTAAACTTTTCTAGAAAATTCTAGAAACTTTTATTTTTGTTTCTTGCAAAGATATTTAGTTTAGATATTTTGCAAGATATTTACTTAACCCAACCCACACCCTTTACTATGGTTAGATCTCTACAATGGTTAAGTCTTTCTTGACTTAACCATGGTTGCATTGGTAATGATATGATCACAATTCATTAATCATCACAAAGCAATTCATCTTCTTCTTCCTCCTTGCAAGCTTTCTAGCTTTTTGCTTAGTGATGATTTTGTGTGAGATTAAGAAAACAAATGAGAGCTAAAATCCTACTTCATCATCCTAATCTATCCTAGCCATTTAGATTAGGGTGTTCACTTTATTTATAAGTGAGAGCTTGTGTTAATGAAATTTCAAGGTAGATCATCTTTGTTATCGAAGATCGGAAGCAAGCATGCATCTTTCTCTTCGTGGAACCTCTCTAGAGTCCGGGAAATCGATGATCGCAGCGAAGGGACCTCAATACGGAGCTTATGAAGTGAAGGACCGGACTACAAAGGTTGTAATCCCAAACTCTTAGATGTTAAAGTGTTTAACATGTTTTGTTTCACCTAATCTCTAGTTTAAAGATCTTGGTTAGGGTTGTTCGGCACGTCTAAATTTTGAATCGGGCATGGTTGATGCCTTATAGACCCTTGTGAGAGTGCTTAGTAACCCTACAATTTTAGCCTGAGCACAAGATATAAGTAAATATTTTGCTTTTTAATTACAAGTTAGAAGAAAGTAACAACTCCATTTTTAGAAAACAAATGAGTGCTAAAATCCTACTTCATCATCCTAATCTATCCTAGCCATTTAGATTAGGGTGTTCACTTCATTTATAAGTGAGAGCTTGTGTTAATGAAATTTCAAGGTAGATCATCTTTGTTATCGAAGATCGGAAGCAAGCATGCATCTTTCTCTTCGTGGAACCTCTCTAGAGTCCGGGAAATCGATGATCGCAGCGAAGGGACCTCAACACGGAGCTTATGAAGCGAAGGACCGGACTACAAAGGTTGTAATCCCAAACTCTTAGATGTTAAAGTGTTTAACATGTTTTGTTTCGCCTAATCTCTAGTTTAAAGATCTTGGTTAGGTTTGTTCGGCATGTCTAAATTTTGAATCGTGCATGGTTGATGCCTTATAGACCCTTGTGAGAGTGCCTAGTAACCCTACAATTTTAGCCTGAGCACAAGATATAAGTAATTATTTTGCTTTTTAATTACATGTTAAAAGAATGTAACAACTCCATTTTTAGTGTACAAAATTTGCTTAAAAATTAATGTATACTTGGGGTATTTACATTTTCTTTGACTACTTTAAGTAATTAAATAGCTCCATAATTACAAGAAGGAGCTTGTAGGTCTTTGGTAATACCTTGCACTGCTGAACCAAGCCACTAGAGTTCAAATCCCATACCCCACATTACTTTTAATATTATTTTGTTTTAAAGTTTTTAGAAGTCCAACAGTCAACATGTGATAACTCCCAAATTTTCCACTACATATGAAAACGTAAATATACCAGTGTGTACACCAGGAGACCCCCCACCTTCCTGACCTCCGACTCGTCCTGACTCGGCCGAGTCAGCCGGCGGACCGGCCGACTCGAGCCGGCACCGCCAGCCGGACTCGGCCTGACGGCCGAGTCCCCTGAACAAAAAGTGGGCCTTTTCATCTTCTATACCCCCCTGCATAGTTTAATTCCCACATCAGTTCCACAGACACAATTAAAACCCATTTACTCTATTTTTAATGAATTTTTAATGTATTTTACATTTTTTAATTTAAACTCTTCACCTATCCTAACCCTAGCCTGACCCTATAAATACCAACCCTAAAAAGTACCCCTCACCCCAAAACTCTGAGCCAACTCTCATGAAATCATTAGAAACCATGTGTGCAATCGAAGTGAACGAAAGGCGAAGCTCCAGCGAATTCTCCGGCGGAAATTCCGACAACTACTCTAGGAGCTCCCGGCGACGAAACGACGCACCGGCGACTCTTCCCGATCCTTCTCCCTCTCCTGGTTTTCCTAAACCCGTAAGTCCCCATTCTATCTTCTCTATTCTATTCTAGAAATACGGAATTACAAAATCCGACGGAATCGGAACAAATCCGATTTCTGATTCGGTTTCTTTATAAAACTTCACTTTTCTTTAATACAATTATGCTTAAACAATTTCATGTTAACTATTAAACACTAATCAATCATATTGATCAAGTTTCATATAAAAAATAATTACTATTTCATTTTACCGTATTTTTCATTTAAATACCACATAGTTTCAATTCTACATTTAACATCACAATACTTGCTATACCTTTAAGCAGATCACGAGGTAATGACCTACCTCCTCACACACTCATATGCAATATAGCACAATACCCTCGGAAACATAGAATACATGAAAACGAAACATTTTCAAATAAATACCATTACTAATAAAACCATTTCCCTTAATGATTAGTATTTATACAAATCTTTGCAAAGCGCCGCTACAACCCATTTGGGGAACCCGTTCGGGATGGTGCGGATTATCGCACATCCTCGGGCTTAGTAAAGCGAGATGCAGACCTCCGCAAGGAGCATTCGGTCTCGAAAGATTTAAAATACGACATCTTAAGAAAATGAGATTTTCAGAATTATAATATATATATTAAAATTATTTATATATATATATATATGTGTGTGTGTGTGTGTGTGTGTGTGTGTGTGTGTGTAACATTAAAAGATCTATTTTGTAAGAATATAAATATTACAACTCTTTTCAAAAATCACAAGAATCAGTTTATATTAAAATACCATGAAATCCATACAAGTTTAATATTACACTTTAATACCATATATTATGAAAATTAGGTTATTCTCAATAGAAATGACATATGTATAAAATCCACATTTATTACAACTCTAAAGACGATAACTAAATACTTGGGGAGTATTTTGAAAAGTATATACTAGTATTTTTATATAAAGGCCCCTCAAGTTCTATAAATTACCCTAAGGACCCTAGTAAACATAGGTTTAAGCGGGACCAGTCTCTTGAGCCTTAGGGAGCCGGAGAAGTGGGTGCTTGCCTATTGAAGGTAAATAACTTAACAACGGTGTTATCAATACGGTAATCGTCTTTGAAAAAGACACAAATCCTGCCGCCCATGTGCAGCGGTTGCCGATAATATCAAAACAATCAGGGCTTCAATTTACTTTTTCTAATTGTCTGACTCAGATTGAGTCTCATTATAATCGGACTAGAATATGATTCAAGTACAATCTACAATTTACAATCTACAATCTACAATTTACAATAATACAATTCAACATGAATCCATGAATCCATTATTCCAGATATTCAATATATCAACTTGACTGAACCGAACCATGGATATACATTCCATTTACATGATTATACAGTTACATCCATGATTCTACAGTTACATACATGATTCTCCAGTTACATCCGTTTACTGATATCATGGTTTTGGTCAGTCATCCAATTATACAATCTATACAGTTTACAATACAAGACAATACAATACAACAATACAATCAAGATAACACTACGGGGTTTAAGGGGTAGACTGGTACGGAATATGTTAAAGATGGCACGAGGTGGTCACCTAAGATGTAATTACATCCATGCCGTTGTTCCTTGGCATTATCGACGGAACCTTGTACTACGGGTTACCAAAGTCTCCGGTGTAAATGGGACTCCTCTCGTATACACTGGCATCTTCTGTACCAAGCTACAAACAACAGCGTTAACCATATAATACAACTTTAAAAACTACCTTCTCTTTCTGTCTATTCTATTTCTCCCCTATCTTTGGGACTTACCGAGCGATTTGTTCGCTGACGACATTCTCTTTTTTTCTTCTTTGAATGTCGTCAGGTGTTTCGGATGTTCCAGAGATCGAGCCCAGCGCTGAAGACTTGGATCGGTTTGCTGAAGACCCAGAGTTTTAGTTTCATTGTGCACATTTCCTTGCAGTACTTTATATTTCTGTTATGCCACTGTTTAGGCATCGCTTTATTCCATGTATTTACTTTTCCATGTATTGTAAAAAGAATTTGAATAAATAAAGTTGCTGTTTTATTATAACATGTCTCTTGTGCATTTACTTTTATATTGCTTAGATACGCTTAGCGTATTTACTTCACAGTAAATACGTAGCGGCCTCGTCGCGTCCTCTACCCGTATACTGGGAAGCGGGGCGTGACACAATCGGATCAGGTATATCGTAAATTTTTTTGGTAGATAAATGTATTTCCGCTGTACATGATTACTTATTATGTATCTACGTCACCAAAAGTGTACATTGATATAAGAGCCATGCATCCCGGACTCGTAGAATTATAGATCTGTGTTTTTAAAAATATTTGCAACTCAAAATTTGCGTTTTTTTTATCTCAACCTAGATCAATTTTTTTTAATATTTTAATGACAGATCTATGATATTAGGGTTATCGTTTGATAGATCTTTTAAGATCTGTCTATTTTGCATCATTATGTGTCACCATAAATCAGATCTATTTTATTTATGACGTTTTGATATAGATTTTTTATTTCGTTGATGTGAAATAACTTGTGGAACAAACGTGAGATAAATTTTTGTAAAAATTGGATCTTTTGTGCAAAATAAAAATTTTAATTCTTTTTCTCTCTTTTGCTGAGCGTTAATGGCGGTTAGGTCGTATTTTTTTCCTAAAACCCTAACCCGATATTTTTTGGATAAAAGAAACTTGTGGGATTTTTTTTTTGTGAGTTTGGTTAGACCAAAAAGATTTTTTGAATTTTGGTTGGGAACCAATACTTTTTGGATTTCTGGTTTGGAACCAAAAATAATTTTCTTCGGATTTTGGTTGGGAACTAAATTCTTTTTGATTGTGCTAGTATGCCAAAAAATTTTTTTTGCAAAAAGAAATATTTTTTAGAAATTTTATTTTTTTTGGATTTTCAACATAAAAAGCATTTTTCAAAAAGTTTGGGGAGTCTATCCCCAGGCCCAAGCTAGGCTCAGGCCGGGCCCCATGCCCAAGCTTGGGTCACGCCGGGCCGGGCTCGGAGCCAAGCCGAGCCGGGCTCGGAGCCAAGCCGAGCCGGGCTTGGCGGCTCGAGCCGAGCCGAGGGATTGGCGGCTCGAGCCGAGGGTTTGGCTTCCCGAGCGGATCCGAGTATTATTTTTAATTTTAAAAAAGAAATTTCCAGAAATTACAGAATAATTCCAGAAAATTCAGAAAATCCAGGAAAATCCCAGAAAAATTGTAGAAAATTAAGAAAATTATTTTATGAATTTTCTTACATTTTGGGAGTTTCCCACTCAAATTTTGTGTTAGTTAAAGGTTTTGCTGTTAACTCTGAGAGTTACATTTTTTCTGAAAATTTTGTTTGTTCTCCACAAGTTTCAAATTTTTATTCTCACATAAAATTTTAGAGATTTGATGGGTAATTGTTTCAGTAGGAGCATCTGGAGAGCGTATTAATTTCACGAATAAAATGAAAACCCTAATAAAACGGTGAAGATTAGATAGGGTAGTTTAAATGAAAATGAAATTTTTTAGATTGATTGTTGTATTTTTGTGTTTTGCATAGCATACTATATATATAAAGACGCATATTGTATTAATCTGACAAATTTCAAGTGGGAGATTTCTAGATTCAATTACCCAATCTACTCCATTTCTAGGAAATCTGTATTCCGTTATTCAATTATTTTAACAGATTTTTAAATTTTATATTTTTGAACGATGTGGTTGGAGTCGTGGGCCTTCTTCTCTTTTTTCGGAGTGTAAAATTTATTATTTTTGCTAAGATAGGTTGAAGACGAAGCGTTCATAATAAAGTCAAGATATCGTCAGTCTTACCAGGGATGAGATGATAGATGATGATAATATTATAAAATAGAAACATTAGTTTAATATTATATGAACAAGCTGAAAGACTTAGACGCTAGTGATAAGATGGTAGCGATATAGCGGGGCTACACGACACAACACCATCAAGATGCAGCGATCTTCGGAGGATTGGCTCACTAGGACCGTTCTATGCGTTGGACGTGATGCAGAGCGATGTCATTAATGGTCATATGTTTTATTGTCGAGCACTCGCAGTTTATATTAAGCGGTAGTTATAGGTTATCTGCGCGCCAAGAGATAAGTTGTGCCATGATTACGGGGTAATCTATGCAATGTGGTAACGTCACATTATTTCTTGTTTTGGCCTTATTTTCATATAAGGAGTCGAATTACGTAATATGAATACACTTAAGAATTATATCTTCATTGCTTCGGGATCTGAAGAGTGCTACTCCAGTTAGACTGTAGAGCGACAGCAGTAGGCGATTACGTGTTTTCTACCCGATATATGAAACAGTTAGTTATGCGGAAAGCGAATGTGTTGACGTTTGCTAGTACGTTTGAGCAACTGAGGTTTAAGGTTTAATCGCCAGGTGCGATAGAACCAAGAGCGCTGCTAATATGTTGACAAAGTCAACAGTGTGCAAGGGCGGGTGTAATGCAAGAAGGGTTCTATCGAGCTACGAAAACAAGAATAACACGCCAACAATTTAAGTGATCTGACAATGTGAAATGTGCTGGCAATAATAGATATAGTAAGTTCAACGTTTGACTGTGGGAATTTGAACCGCTCCACCAGTCAGGGTACTGAGTGAAAATAGACATTCTTCTTGAAAAAGAAAAGTTTGTGGAAGAAAATCATGAGTCGAGGTCGCATGAATCTATTCTGCATCGGGAATGCAGATAGCTATCCATAAATAATCTTCTTGTCAGGGTACTGAGTGGAAGAAAGCCTTCTGTTGGGAGCAGAAAAGTTTTTGAAAGAAAATCATGTGTCGAGAACATATGAGTCAATTCTACATCGGGAATGCAGATAGCTATCCACAAATCATCTTCTTATCGGTTGCAGTTTCAGTCTCGGCTTAGAATATTTGGATAGCTTAATGGGACAATCTGTCTTATGAGTTCCTTATGGTTTTGATTATTGACCCTTCTATAAATGTTATGAGAGGCATGGTAGATTAGGTTAATAGATAGATGAGATGACTTAACCATCTGGGATGGACGAGTTGGCATTTGAGCCAAAGTCAAACCATCTACTTATAAGAGTTTCCTTGGAGGTAAAGCTATCAGAGTAAAACCATTTGGATATTCATTATAGATAATTCATTCCGATAGCTACAGACTAATAAATATGAACACATGTAGTGGAGTTTTCTAATTCAACACCTTCATTAACAACTACTCAATATGGCTATTGATTTCACACGGAACTAAAGCGATGATTTGTATCAAACATGGTATTAGTGAAGTGAAGAGTCAATTCACGCAAACAGGGTTGTGCGTGTTTCATGGAGCAATTCTGAGAACTGTAAGCAAGTCATGAATATTTATTTTAGCAGTTTAGGGAACTGAATGGAAAAAAAGAGTCGTCAGATAGCTGATGATACCGTAAACTCTGCAACAAAATGGTGTTGTATAGAGGAAAATTATGAAATCCTAAATATGATGAAGAATATGATGGTAAGGGCCAATCTTACATATTGTTTGGGAGATGCGCTGTTGGCAGCGGCCTATATTCTTGGTCATGTGTTTTCAAAGACAGTATAGTCAACACATTATAAGTAGTGGACGAACGAGAGATCTGGGTGGTCACTTGTGTCCATAAGTTTGTGATAGGACTGTGACTGACATTTGGTCATGTGACGTTGATTTTCTCAGGGAAGAAACAACGATCGATTTCCACGGGGAGGAAACATCGAGCGATTTCCTCATGGAGGAATTTTCGCAAAAGGCAAAAGTAGGTCAGGTTTGGGATTCTACAAGATTGAGGAATCTCCTTGTCGGTGAGCAGTGAAGAAGGAATTATTTCCTATAGTAGTTGGCGACAGTGGGAGAAATATTTTGGTTGATGACTCGGAGCCAATCACGGATCCTCAAGAGACTTATAGATAGTGCTGTGGATTGACACCCCGACAAAATTTCGATATCAAGGGGGAGACGTCTATGGTAACTCTGCATTGGTTGCGGAACCCAAGTCATTTGTGGACGCTATTTCTTGGCCTACTGCGAAAGAGTGAATAATGACAATGGAAGAGGTGTAAGAGTCAACGTTAAAAGTTCAAGTCTGGAATTTGATCGATTATCCTACCGGGCGCAAGAGTATTGATGAAAACTAGGTTTTTAGAGGTCTTGCGAAAGGAGAAGGATATTGTAGAGAGATAAAATACACACTTGTTGAGGAAGGGATTCACCTAGCCTAGGTAGGCAATGAATAGACACTTTTTACCCAGGGTGATGATTGCGTCTATTTCGCCTTCCTTAATAAATCGTTGCACATAAAGATCTTGAGCTAGTCCTAGAGACTTATATCATATTGTTGGTGGAGATTTGGATAAGGAGATCTGGGAGATCTACCTACGGGTTTCAAAGCCAAAGTGACTTGAGTTGACTCAGAAAGTCCATTTATGGCTTGAAATACTTATCCAAGCAGTTGTTGGTTCGATGTCATCGATCTATAATGGATATGGACTGACAATGATTGAATGCAATGACTGTAAATTCAGAGATCTTGTTGTGAGCGATGTTGTAATGACCAAAAGTGACTTGGAGACAATGAATGCTTCTTGGAGTGGTTGTTCTTGCTATAGAGGACACATGAAATGTTGAGTTTGTACTTGGGAATTGGATCCATGAGGAGTCGTTTCAAGAGCATCTTATGTTTGTCTTCGGAAATTCACATGAGTAAAATGGTTCCGCCCACACAGTCACTCTCCAGTTTATTTGTAACATTTTAAAAATCGTTTAGGTTAATTTTCGGATAATCGGTAATATAGCCCGTGTTTTCCGTAAAACTTAGTTACCATTATTTTTCCACATAGACTTAAACATACCTATTTTAGATATGTAATTGCTAGTATCTGGTATTTATTTAGTCACTTATAAATTGCTAGTTTACTTAAATATTTTTCTTAATTAATTATTTTAAATATTATTTTAAGCTTTCACTTATAAATCTAATTAGTGAAAATTACAAATTAGAATAGGTTAAGTACATATTAGTGCACCATGACAACTTAAAAATCAAGTTTGTAACATGCTCTTTCCTTCTCAAATTATCTCCATGGTTCTAGTTAGTTCTAGGATAAATTTAATAAGAAAATAAAATAAAATAAATGGAAAAGATTGATGTGTGGTGCATTAATGATGTATGGAGGGATTTTATTGACTTGGTATTTTCTCATACACACGCACACTCATTTCCTCACCTGCTGGCCAAGCCCCAATCTGCAGCCCTCCCCTATTTTCTCCACCTCATTTCCACTTCTAAAATCCTAAATTTTCATAAAAAAAATCCACACAAAAATCTCACAAATTCATATTTAAATCTTCACCTAATTTTCCTTAGCCTAATTTAGCGTGGATCTTGGAGAAAGAAACCATTTTGGGAGGCCAAGTTGCAAGTTAGATCTCTAAAGTTTTGAGGTATAAATCTTAACCCTATGCTTAATTTGTTGGTTAATTACTTTAATCTAACTTAATTAGGTTTAAATATGGTTCTAATTGCAAGATCTAGTTTTTAAAGAGAAGGGTTTGGATTCAAGTTAGGGTTTTTAGCACTTGATTATGGTTGCAATGTGTAGTTTAATATCTTAAGACTTGCAAAATCTAATTTAGTTGTCAATTTGCTAATTGTTACTTTTAAATTGTCTTAATTAAATATTCTTGCAAACTAATTTCATGTTTAATGTAAATAGGGGAGATTAAAATTTAGTTAACAGTTGTGTGGCCTAATTAAGATATTAAATGAACATTGTAGCCACTAGATTTGCTAAAACATCTAGATTTGCACTAAAATGGTTAATTTTTGCTTACTAGGTTTTTGAAATAAATCGATTTTAAGTAAGTTTGAGGTTGGAATGATTTATAATCTATTCCCTAAAATATTTAGTGTGTTGTGAATGCACGATTGGTACGATTGGGTTCTAGGTTTGGGGATTGTCACGTTTAGTGACCCCTAACTGTGGGTTGCGGCGTTGCCACGAGCGAGTTTTGTGCACCAAGTGTGTGCGCGTCTCGTTAGTGCGGTGGTTGATTTGTATCGTTTGTGTCCGCGACTATTTATATATCTATCCTCTTATTTGCTTGTGTGCGATTCTAGGATCGGGTGCAGAGACATCGGACGCGACACGAAAAGGCAAGGCTGTGATTGGATCAGATTAACCGAGGTGTCCCGGTGAGTAGATGTACACATCTATGGGGGGGTCGTCTGGATGGCGCGAAGCGCCCGATAGTTAGGATTACTAATAGTGCTTGTATTTATATGCGTAGCCTCCTAGTCATTCATCGCATTGTATTGCATCGTCTTATATATATATATATATATATATATATGATATTATCTTATAGGACACTTGCACCATTACCATTGGTCCATGCTACACGTGCACTATTTTATATGAACACACACCATTGGTAATTATTATGTCACGAACACTATAAAACATGCTTAGAATCGGTATTTGTGCATTTGCATCATATGTGATCTGTAGACTTGTACCTGTATATTCATTTCATCAGGATGGATACGTAGGATTGTTAGTCATACATACATACCTCATTGAATCATGATTCATACATCGCTTCTAGCCGTACTTCGCATGGTATATACTATCGTATCATAGACATCCATCATCACCGACATGTTTACATATTGTGATTCTTCTCGAGAATTTCAGTATTGATGAGATTTCTGGATTTTGGAGAAAACCGTAAGAATTTTATAAACCTATTATCATTTTAAAAATAGAAATTTGCAGTTTTCTCGTGATATGATGTGTGTGGCGTCCACCATGTGTTTTCTCGGTTCTTTAGCTGTATCATATACCCGATTCGAGGAGGGGGATACACCGTCTGCGGGTACATAGTAGACCCGGTGTGGTACCCCGGGGCAAGATGGACGTATTGAGAAGGCGTTGAGCCCGGCAGGGGAGCATTACCGACCGATTATTATTGACGCGGCGGATATCCGGAGGATACCGACGTAGTCGTGAGATTTGATGATATGGGTCGATCCGGACTGACGGAGCCCGAGATATTGAGATATTGAGACACTGAAATATACGTATTTTGTGTCGATATTTGACATGGATTTCTGTCAATTTCACTGATGATAATCCAGTTTTATTTTACAAAGGTTTTACTGAGTTAAAGATACAGATCTTCTCATATCAGATATATCATGATTTCGGGTTGATTATATATTCATGTTGCATTCATACTTGCACATCGCATCATATTAGTATATGTGGGCTATGACGCATTGCGTGCATACTTATGATAGCCTTATTAGATATTACTTACTACTCACGAGTTGGCAACTCACCCCCGTTGTGCCACAATATCTTGCAGGTCTGACCTGTCAGCACAGTAGCGGCGGGAATACTTCCTCATTTTATTTCGTTTGCTTGACTTGTGGCTTGCTCATAGGTGGGTTGCGAGGATATTTTATTCCCACCATGTATTTTATTTCGTATCTAGTATGCTCCATCTACCCTTCGTATATTGGACCTACACTGTGAGCTTGAGAGGTGCGTTGGTATATATTTATATTTTGATTTCTGGTGTCGAGCTCATGTGAGCCGACTTTACTCTTGGTTTTATTTCTTGCTTTAAATGTTGATTTCATATTATGATGATATATATTGCATGTTGTTGTGATTCTGCTATTGGTGAAGAGCTAGCTTTCGCTTGGGGATGCCTTTATTCATTATTCATGCATATTTTGTGTTGTAACCGTTTCGGGGCCAGTATTTACAAAGGAGACTCTGCCGAAATTTTCGGGAAAGTTTGATGTTTTAAATTGATTTTGATATGACTTTATTTTTTTTAAATCGCCTTTTAAAGTTAAGTTTTCCTTCACTTTATTGCTTTTAAATGGTTTAGATATCTGGGCTTTGACTTACTTAGACTATGTTACGCCTTGAGACGTTTCGTAATTTAAGTGCCAGTCACGTTTCGTATCTTCGGGTCATGAAAAAGTTGGTATCAAAGCGTTAGGTTTTACCTTTCTGAGTGTAGGATGACCCTTGGTAGATGGAGTAAATGACTTAAGCAGAGTGACGTAGCGTGTGTTTGTTCCGCGGCATACTTACGATACGGTACTCCGCCTAAGTGGCCTTAGGATATATATATTTGCTTGTACTACCTTCCTTGATTCCATATGTCATCTTGATTCGATCGCAATGTTCCTATCAATCCTGTTTCTTGTTCCATCCAATATGCCGCCGAAGACTACGAGGGCCAAAGGGCTGCCGCCAGGGATGAGATTAGAGCAGTCTCGTTTGAGATGATGACCGGTCAAGGTGGTACGCCTACCCCTCAGGGACAGAGTGATCCGCCTTCTCTAGGATAGATAGCTAGGCTGGAGTCGAGTATTCAGGACTTGTGACAGATGGTTGGATTGTTAGTTGAGGTCAGTCGAACTCCGAGAGCCGATGATGTCCTTCCTATTTCAGGGACTGTGATTGTACCTACTGCACAGGCAGCTTTTCCTGTTGTTACCGAGACTATTTCTGTATCCTTATAGGAGTTTTTGAGGGTGAAGCCTCTAGTTTTTACTGGCACAGATGCGATGGAGGATCCGCAGACATTCCTCGACAGGATGGCTAGGATTTGTCATTCGCTAAGATGTTCTGACGAGTGATGGGTTGAGCTTGCGAGTTTTCGTCTAGAGGGTCTTGCTCAGACATGGTGCGAGTTAGTGGAGAGAGTCCGAGCTGCAGATCTACCTCCTATGACTTGGGATGAGTTCATCGCTATATTTCTTGCTCGTTTCCTTCCAGAGAGCATTCGAGATGCTCGAGCCCGTAGTTTCGAGTCTTTGCGCAAGACTCCTGGGATGACAGTGTCCGAGTACGACATTCAGTTTACTCAGCTGTCGCGATATGCTCCTTACCTGGTAGACACTGAAGAGAAACGCATAAGGTGGTTCGTGCGGGGACTGGACACGCAGTTATTTCTTGCTATTGGCGCCCAGCATTTTGACACTTATGCAGCTGCGATGGATGCAGCCTTACTGTTAGAAGAGCGCATTTTTGAGACTTCGGTCGTTTCTGGACCAAAGCGGATTTGTACCGGTATGCCAGCTCAGAGGCGGTTAGGTAGACGTCGGTGACAGGTATTATTCAGTATTTTCTTTCGATGCGCGTATTTCTTTTGTTGTTTGAACCTGTATCCATGCGCTTTATACCGAGATTGGACTAAGAGTCGTCCTTGCTTGATCAGCCGCTTGTGATTTCTCCCTTAGGCTCTTTTGTCGCTCGATATGTTTTTCGTTCATGTTTGTTTTGTTCGTATCGGAGATAGGGATTCTTCTGTCAATTTGATTCTTCTCGATATGTTTGACTTCGAAGTTCTTCTGGGCATGGATTGGTTAGCCACGTGTTATGCGTCCGTGGACTACCGCGAGAAGGCAGTCAGATTTAGTTTTTTCGGGTGAGCCAGTTCTTGTTATTCAGGGAGACCTTAGCGCCACCTTTCCCAGATTGATTTCTTCTCTTCACGCTAGTCATCTCTTGAGGAAAGGATGTCAGGGATTCTTAGCGTATGTTTGTGATACTAGAGCTGCAGAGGTTCCGTTGGACCAGGTCCCGATTGTGAGAAAGTTTCCTGATGTCTTTCCTGAAGAGCTTCCTGGTTTACCGCCAGAGCGCGATATTGAGTTATGCATTGACATGATTCCCGACATGGAGCCTATTTCTATACCGCCTTATCGAATGGCCCCTGCGGAGCTTAAAGAGCTGAAGGATCAGGTGCAAGTTTTGTTGGATAAAAGGGCTTGTTAGTCCAAGTGCGTCACCTTAGGGAGCTCCTGTCCTATTCGTCAAGAAGAAAGATGGCAGTTTGCGTTTATACGTCGATCATCGTCAGCTGAATAGAGTGACTGTGCGGAACAGATATCCCTTACCTCGCATCGACGACTTATGTGATTAGCTCCAGGGTGCAGGACATTTCTCGAAGTTTGACTTGTGATCATGTTACCATCAGTTGCGGGTTTGAGAGGATGATATTCCGAAGACTGCTTTTTATACACGTTACGGGTGTTATGAGTCTTGGTGATGTCGTTCGAGCTCACCAATGCCCTAGCAGCTTTTATGGATTTGTTGAATCATTTATTTAGGCCGTTTCTTGATCAGTCTATCATCGTGTTCATTGAGGACATCCTAGTATACTTTTGGAGCTGAGTGGAGCCTGGGCAGTAATTGAGGATTTCGTTGCAGACTTTGAGGGAGCACCAGCTATTCGCTAAATTATCCAAGTGTGTTTTCTAGTTGGATATTGTTGACTCCTTAGGTCACGTAGTTACGAGATAGGGTATACGTGTGGACCCGAAGAAGATTGAGGCCGTTCATCATTGGCCCTTACAGAGGTCCGTAGCTTTTTGGGTTTGGACGGATTCTATCAACATTTCGTATAGGATTTTTCTCGTGTAGCTGTACTATTGACCGGGTTGACCCGGAAGGGAGTTCCTTTTCTTTGGACCGAGGCATGCGAGCAGAGCTTTCAGAAGTTGAAGACTCGTTTGATTATGGCACCAGTATTATCTTTTCCTTCAGGATGAGGCAGTTTTGTTGTTTATTGCGATGTTTCTCGGCAGTTGAAGAAACACGAGCAGAATTATCCCACTTATGACTAAGAGATGGCTGCGGTTATTTTTGCACTCAATATCTGGAGACACAACTTATACGGCTGTAGGGTTCCTAGGCACACTAATGAGGTCTTACAACAGATCAAACATGCCCAATTCAAATTTTTTTCATGTGCCTACAAACCCTAATACGGATCGTTAACTAGATGATAAGGAGATGCAAGCAAGTAAACAACTTCATTGCTAAAGGAAAGTGACTACAACCTTTGTAGATCCGGTCCTCCACTTCCTAGGCTCCATGATGACGTCCCTCCGCTGTACCTATCGGAATCCTAGACTCTCGCGGTGGTTTCATCGGAGAAAAGATCGGGCTAGGTCGTCGACTTCGATGCCGAAGATGATCTACGTCGAGGCAACTCAAGAACATGCTCCAACTTCACCAAGTCATGAAACTTGTGAAGAAAACACCCTATACTACTTGGCAAGTGGTAGAAGATGAAGAAATAGGAAGTGGGTTCACTTTAGAATTGGATTTCTCACTCTTTTTCTCATGTTGCCATTAATGGTAGCAAGCTTTCTTCTTGTTGAAGAAGAAGAAGAAGAAGAAAAAGAATATGATAAGTATATTGAAAAAAAAAGAAGTAATCCTTATCATATTTGCAACCATGGTTTAGTGTAGAGAATAAACCAAGGTTAGGTGAATGGTTAGGTTTAGGCAAAAGACAAAATGGTAGATAATCTAAAGAAGCTTCATGAAGCTAAAGCAAAGAAACAAAATCAGCCACCATTTTCATTTTGCCAAAAATGAATAAATGAATAAATAAATAAATGAATAATTAAATAAACAAAACCCTAACCATTCACTTAAACATGGTTTAAAGTAAACATACACCCAAACTTGCATGATACAATCAAGTGCACAAAAATATATCACATATACAATGTGCACATCAAGTGAGAAAATCCATCTTAAGTGAACCAATACTAGTTAATGCAAAGTAATATATCAAATATATAATTATGCATTAAATCATTAAATCAACACTTGATTTACCGATCCGGTCATATCGTATATGACCGACTAATATCTAATGTATCGTCTTATCGAATCAATCCTTGATTCGATAACTAGGTTATATCGCATACAACCAATCGATACATTCATCGCGAGAATAGAATACGGTATCACATACACGCATTATTCTTGGTCCCGCACATATCTCATATGCGCTCCTATTTCGTTTCTCTTGAGCCAGGAAACCTCTGTGTAGGACTCTAAAGACTCGTCAATACGCCGGCAGCAGGTGATGATCATATCAAACACCCACAAGCCGCAAGCGGTCTTCTAAACGTAACGGCCACCCGGGTATTGAGCGATCAGAAGATCGACGAGCAAGCCCGCTCACACTCCTGTGAATCTAACCAGTAACACTTACCGTACAGTCCGGTCTGTTCGTCTGATATGTCACATATCTCGCCTAGGGGTGGTAAACGTCAGACCCCAATAGCTTGATAAGTCATGCTGACGTGAGGTCCATAACATGTGTGAAACTACTGATAACACTTACCAGTAGATCACTGCAACCCTGGCCAGGGATTTCCAGTTATGGCCAGTCAAGCATAGCGCAACATCAACTCCCAATACCGGGAGAGACGAATCCCCTCCTATCGCTCATTGCCTCCATGTGAATTAGGACTGTACCCAAAAACCACCTGTTTGCACGACTCAGTAGAGCCGTGGTAGGGTGGAAATCAAAGCACAGTGGGAGACACACAAGACTCTATGACGATCTCGGGTCAACAGACTAAGCTGTACCAGTGTCACCAGAGAACTGCCATCTGACGTGAGGTATAATACCATCTGGGAGTTCTCGGCGAGTCCGTTCAGTGTACCCAGTCTCCACTGAGCACCCGCATACCATCTCTGATGTCAAACACCAATGGATATGGGATCATCCATCTCCCATCACATGGGTTGAGAAGATATACGCTAGTCTACTCTGGAATATCGATGCCCCGTCTCGATATTCCCACGACTAGGAACATTGAAGGATGTACTCATGGACTACCCAGGCCCCACTAGTATGATCTATATCATAGTCCTGGAAGTCGAGTACTCATCCTAAGGGCTTTATCAACATGTAACAGAGAGACAGAAAGTATACATGTTAAGATAAAGAGCAACCGGATAGCGTACTATCATGTCGAGCAAGAAAGTCCTACCTATATATGTCCCAGCATCCATTACAATATACATCCAATGCACAGTAATGGCCTCTAGGGCATACATATAACTAACAAGGGCGGGTTATGCCATATATTCACGGACCACAAGAGTGTAAAAGTACATTTTCAGCAGTGAGATCTAAATTTAAGACAGCGCCGATGGATGGAGCTAGTGAAAAACTATGATGGCAAGATTCTTTATCATCCGGGCAAGGCGAATGTTGTGGCAGATGCTTTGAGTCGAAGGCCCGGAGGTAGCTTGTCTTGTTTGAGCGCAGTTCAGAGACAGTCGACGATGGATTGGCAGATTCTATATGACAGCCGAGTACAGTTCGAATTTACGTTGACCGAGGGACCACTTACCCATGTCCGTGCGCATCAACAGTTACTTGATCGCATCAGTGAGGCACAGTCTGATGACGTTCATTTGTCAGAGATCATAGAACAGGTTCGACAGGGCAGAGATTCAGGGTTCATGATTGATGACCAGGGGGTGCTACGATTTAGGACTCGGTTGTGTGTATCAGATTCCGAGGGACTGAGACGCAAGATTTTTTAGGAGGCGCATCAGTCAGCATATAGTGTTCATCCGGGTTCCACCAAGATTTATCATGATTTGAGAGGTGTCTATTAGTGTGAAGGGATGAAGAGAGATGTCATACATTTTATTTCAGGATGCTGACTTTTCAACAAGTCAAGGCCGATCATCAGAGGCCAGCAGGAGAGTTACAACCTTTGCCCATTCCGGAATAGAAATAGGAGCATATTTCTATGGAATTTATTGTGGGTCTACCTAGGACCAGTCGAGAGTATGACTCTTTTTTGGTGATCGTAGACCGAATGACGAATGCAGCTCACTTTCTGCCAGTAAGGACCATTTTCAGATTCGTTCAGTATGCTCAGATATATATTGATGAGGTTGTGCGACTATATGGAGTTCCGACTTGTATTGTGTCCGACCGGGACACCCAGTTCACCAGCCAACTATTGTAAAAACTTCAAGAGACTTTGGGCACCATTTGGGTTTCAGTGCAGTTTTCTATCCGCAGACCGACGGATAATCAGAGTGGACCATACAGACTCTTGAGGGCATACTCCGAGCTTGCATTCTAGATTTCGGTGGCAGTTGAGATCGTCATTTGCCCTTAATAGAGTTCTCCTACAGTGATAGCTTCCAGGAGACGATTCAGATGTCACCCATCGAGGTATTATATAGGAGTAAATGTCGATCCCCAGTTTGTTGGACAGAGCTCAGTGTGAGCAGTGTTTTGGGGTCGCAGCCTGTGCAGGAGACGACAGCGAAGTCCAGTTGATTCAGAATAAGATGAAAGCGGTTCAGAGCAGACAGAAATCTTTTGTGGATAGACGTCGTCGCAGACTTGAGTTCGCCGTTAGCAATCATGTTTTCTTGAGGGTTTCTCCGATGAAGGGCGTAATAAGATTTGGAAAGAAAGGGAAGCTTAGTCCTAGATTTGTGGGTCCCTTTGAGACTCTCGAGCGTATCGGTACAGTTGCTTATCGTTTGGCTCTTCCACCCAGCTTCCTAGATGTTCACCCCGTATTCCATGTATCGATACTCTGCAAGTACCTTCATGACCCCTCTCATGTGATTCAGTACCGGATAATTCAGCTGGAGCGCGACCTTTCTTTCAACGAGCTGCCGGTAGTCATTCTAGATCGGCAGGTGAAGAAACTGAGGTCCGAGATCATACCGTCAGTAAAGGGTTCTTTGGCCTGGCCGAATAGTGAAAAGGTTACGTGGGAAGCCGAGGACGAGATGGGGAAGAAGTATCCCCATCTCTTCGAAGGAACGCGTAGTTAGATTTTAAATTCGGGGACCAAATTTCTTTAAGAGGGAAGATTGTAACGTTTAAAAATCATTTAGGTTAATTGTCCGATAATCTGTAATATAACTCGTGTTTTCCGTAAAACTTAGTTACCATTATTTTTCCACATAGACTTAAACATACCTATTTTAGCTATGTAATTTCTAGTATTTGGTATTTATTTAATCACTTATAAATTGCTAGTTTACTTAAATATTTTCCTTAATTAATTATTTTAAATATTATTTTAAGCTTTCACTTATAAATCTAATTAGTGAAAATTATAAATTAGAATGGGTTAAGTACACATTAGTGCACCATGACAACTTAAAAATCAAGTTTGTAACATGCTCTTTCCTTCTCAAATTATCTCCATGGTTCTAGTTAGTTCTAGGATAAATTTAATAAGAAAATAAAATAAAATAAATGGAAAAGATTGATGTGTGGTGCATTAATGAGGTATGGAGGGATTTTATTGACTTGGTATTTTCTCATACACACTCACACTCATTTCCTCACCTGCTGGCCGAGCCCCAATCTGCAGCCCTCCTCTATTTTCTCCACCTCATTTCCAATTCTAAAATCCTCAATTTTCATCAGAAAAATCCACACAAAAATCTCACAAATTCATAGTTAAATCTTCACCCAATTTTCCTTGGACTAATCTAGCATGGATCTTGGAGCAAGAAACCATTTTGGGAGGCCGAGTTGTAAGTTAGATCTCTAAAATTTTGAGGTATAAATCTTAACCCTATAGTTAAATTGTTGGTTAATTACTTTAATCTAACTTAATTAGGTTTAAATATGGTTCTAATTGCAAGATCTATTTTTTAAAGAGAATGGTTTGGATTCAAGTTAGGGTTTTTAACACTTGATTATGGTTGCAATGTGTAGTTTAAAATCTGAAGACTTGCAAAATCTAATTTAGTTGTCAATTTGCTAATTGTTACTTTTAAATTGTCTTAATTAAATATTCTTGCAAACTAATTATTTACCGCCGAAATTCGGGAAGACAAATTCCTTGCCTGAATTTGAAGGCAGATGCTATTTAGTTTTATCTGTCCACCTCTCCGATGATGCCAAGTTGATTTATGGCACCAAATATCGGAGGTTTAGACGGATGCGACCGATGTAGCAGACTTCGTCAGATTCCCTCTCATTGTGAGGGGTTTTTTGATTGTGGGGACGCTCTTCCCTGCAGGCACAAGCCCCTGCAGTTAATTACGCTACCGCATCGCGGTAACCACTTTCTCCTTCTCCAGATGGTCACTTCGTGTCGTGTGTGTTTATTTTATTTTTGGTTGCCCTTGGATTGTATACGGAGACTAATTTATGTTGTCGCCCGCAGGGCGTGGATTAGTCCAAATCTGCATTTTCTTAGATTTGGTTTTGGGTTGGGTTTAAGGATCGTTAATCTCTTTTGAGACTAAGATCAGCTTAAACGTTTGTTAAGGATACATTAGTCTAATTTTAGACTAAGATCTACTTAACAGGATCATTTAGATCCAACAATAGAGAATTTAGGCTCTATTGTTTTAGTTTAGGGACATTGCGGTCCATAGTTAGTTTTAGAACATTGCGGTCCATTGGGTTTAAGGACGTCATAGTCCATGGAAGTTTAGAGATATCATAGTCTGTAAGTTTAAAGACATCATAGTCTATGAGTTTACGGACCTCACAGTCCATAAAGTTTAAGGACATCATAGTCCATGAGTTTAAGGACCTCATAGTCCATAGAGTTTAGTTTAGGGACGTTGCGGTCCATAAGTTTAAGGACATCATAGTCCATAGAGTTTAAGGACATATAGTCCATAGTTTAAAGACGTCATAGTCTATAGAGTTTTGTTTAGGGACGTTGCGTTCCATTGAGTTTATTGATTGTCGGGACCCGCCACCTCTCTGAAGACGTTGAAGAGTTACAACAACATATATCAGAGGTGTGAGAAGATGTACCCTTGAACCAATGTCAGTTGAGGGATCTGTAGTTGGATTGATTTAAGGATCATTAATCTCGTTTGAGATTAAGATCAACTTAAATGGTTATTAAGGATATGTTAGTTTAATTTTAGACTAAGCTCTACTTAACAGGGTTTTAGGATCATTTAGATCCAGCGAAAGAGCATTTGGGCTCTATCGTTTTAGTTTAAGGACGTTACGGTCCATAGTTAGTTTAAGGAGATTACGGTCCATGAGTTTAGGGACTTTATAGTCCGTAAAGTTTAAGGACATCATAGTCCATGAGTTTAAGGACCTCATAGTCCATGGAGTTTAAGGACATCATAGTCCATAGTTTAAGGACCTTATAGTCCATGAGTTTAAGGACCTCATAGTCCAGTTTAAAGACATCATAGTCTATGAGTTTAAGGACCTCATAGTCCATGGGGTTCTCGTTTAACCAGTTTGGGGGTGCGCCAAAAGTTATTGGTTATTGGGACCCTCCACCTCTCTGAAGACGTTGAAGAATTACAATGACATGTATCAGAGGTGTGGAGAGATGTACCCTTGAACCAAATTCCAAATCTAGGAGTTATCAAGTTTGAGCATAGAGGCTCGGTATGCTTGGAGATTTAATCTTAGGAGGAACTTAACCAATTTGAGGTTGAAGCTGGTTCCTTACAGTGTTAAACACTAATATATTTTTAGTGCCCACGTGCTCCCATGTGATGTTCTAAGGCAGTGTTAAACACTGAAAGTTGAATGCGCTCACGTGTGGCACGTGAGGCTCTAAAGCAGTATTGCACACTGGAATTTGAGATCGCTCACGTGTTGCACGTGATGCTTCTTGAAAGTTGGCGCTTTTCGCTTGGGTTGATTCGCTCTTTTATATATAAAAGTGCTGAGCACTTGGCTCACGTATGAGCACGTGAGGCGTCCGAGATGGGAACTGTTCTCTAGATTTTATTCCTCTTTCACTTATAAGTGCTAAGCACTTGGTTCATCAAATGGTCACGTGCGGACATGTGAGGCGCCTTCAAAATGTGAGCGCTGTCCTTAGAATTTTCCCCCTTTTTTATATACAACTGTTCGGGGGTCACGTGGGAACACGTGAGGCGCCCTAAAATTGAAACTATCTTTGGGTTTATTCCTCTTTTCATGTAATTGTTGAGCGCACGCTTTAAAGGGTCACGTGGGAGCGCGTAATTCAGTCTCAGTCACTCTTTTTGTTCATCAGAGGTGCTCACATGGGAACATGTGAGCTTGTTATGTAGCGTTGAATGTTAATGAATCACCAGGCTGTTCTTCTATGGTTCTGAGGAATTAAATTCTTTTTAAAGGGTTAAACCCTCGTTTCATAGGAATTAAATTCCCATATGTTTTGTAAGAGTTAAACTCTTTTGGATTCAGTTCTTTCCCCTAAGTTTTGGATCTGCATGACAGAATCTCCTCGATGAGAATTAAATTCTCAACTTGTGGGGAGATCTGCTTCTGTAGATCTTACCCAGAGGAAGAACTAAGTTCTTTGAGAAGAGTTAAACTCTTGGTTTGAGAATTAAATTCTCTTTTTTGTGAGAGCTTTTGGGAGGGGTTCCTCTTCTTTAGAGAATTAAATTCTGTCTCTATTTTTCTTCTCTTCTCCCTCTGTCTCTATGTGTCTCCCCTCTTTTTGAACTTGGAGTTTATGGGGGGGGTTCCTCTCCGTTTTTGTCTCTATCTTTTTTCTGTCCCTTTGCTCTTATTTATAAGAGAAAGAAAAGAATCAATTTATTCAGAAAATCTCTCATTGGGAGATGTTGATTGATTTTATAATCAACCAAAATGATCTTTTAGATCAATCGGTGAATTTTATTCACCGTTGGATTTTTAATCCAAAGGTTCTCTGTTTAACAGAGAAGATTTCTTGCTTGTTTAGCAAGATTATGAATATCTTATTCGTTTTAACAAGATTAGAATTTTATTCTATCAAATCTTTTTAGTTTAACAAGATCAGAAACATATTTTCTTAATATGAATATCTTGTTAACATAGAATTTTATTCTTGTTATAAGATTAGGAAAATATTTTCCTATGATGGATTTTTATTCTATCAAATGATCACCGCTGGATCTTTGATCCAAGGGTCCTCTGTTTAACAGAGAAGAACTTTCTAGTTTAAGGAAGATCAAGAAAATATTTCCCAAATAGAATTTAATTTTAGAATTTGATAGGAACATTTTAAATTAAGGTGCTCACATACTTTGCATGTGATTGGCAAAAGCACTCACGTGTTTAACACGTGACCCTTATTATAGGTTTTAGCCTGTTTATATTCAGAGCGCTCACGTGCTTAACACGTGAGGCATGTTTGGCCCTTGGTGATTTATGTTCAGTGCTTATATTTTTTGCATATGAGTGCTCACGTGTTTTACATGTGAGGACTGTTTGGCCCTTTAAGTTTATTTTATTCAGCTCTCATACGCTTTGCATATAAGCGCTCACGTGTTTTACACGTGAGGCCTGTTTGGCCATTAATTGTTTTATTCTCAGCGCCCATATGCTTTGCATATGAGCGCCCACGTGTTTAACACGTGAGGCCAAATTTTGAGGACTCTCCCCCTTTTTATAAGGGAACAAGTAACTCTTGGCCAAAAATTTTAGCGGGAACAAATGCCTCCCACTACTTTGCCCACGTAAGCATGTACGTGGGTGAAGTAGTGCAAAGTAATGTGTGACTGTAGAATTGATGGCTTAGGAGATAAGTTTAAGGGTCCTTGTAGCCTAAGACTTTTCCATCTTTATAAGCCGTAAGGGTCTCAAGAAGGTTTTTCCCCCTACAAGTCGAGAGGATCTCGTAGGTGCAAATTCTCCCTAGAAATCGTGAAGATTTCTAAGTGTTCATCGCCTCCGTGAGTTGTAAGGATCTCACTCGGGTATTTTCCTTACGAATCATGAGGACCCGTAAGTAGCTTCTTTATTTCATTGGCGAATGTGGTTTTGGCAAATGTGTCCCGTAGATAGTCCACCTTGACCTCCTTGCAGGGCAGTGATGGCTTAGGAGACAGGGTTAGGATCTGCCACCTAAGACTTTTCAACTTTATGAGCTATGGGGGTCTCATAAAGACTTTTCTCCCTACGGGTCGAGGGGATCCCGTAGGTGTATTTTCTCCTTAGGGGTCGTGAGGACTCCCAAGTGCGTTTTCTCTTGAGGGTCGTAAGGATCTCACAAGAGAATTTTCTTTTCATGCGCGGGGACACCAACTTCCCTGCAGGTCGAGACGAATCGAGAGATTCCTGCAAAGACATTGATTTCCCTGCTGGTCGAAATGAATCGAGAGGTTCTCGTCAAGGACGTTGATTTCCCTGAATCGAAATATTCTGCCAAGGACATTGATTTCCCTGAGGTCGAGAGGTTTAGCCAATGACACTGATTTCCCTAGGGTTAAGACGAATAAAGAGATTCCTGCAAAGACACTAATTTCCTTGTGGGTCGACGCAAATCGAGGTTCTCGCCAAGGATGCTGATTTCCTTGAATCGAGATATTTTGCCAAGGACACTAATTTCCCTAGAGTTGAGACGAATCGAGAGATTCCTGCAAAGACACTGATTTACATGTGGGTCGACACGAATCGAGGTTCTCGCCAAGGATGATGATTTCCCTGAGGTCGAGAGGTTTAGCCAAGGACACTGATTTCCCTGGGGTTGAGACGAATCGAGCGATTCCTTCAAAGACACTGATTTCCCTACGGGTCGACGCGAATCGAGGTTCTCGTCAAGGACACTGATTTCCCTGAACCGAGAAAGTTGGCTAAAGACACTGATTTCCCTGGGGTTGAGACGAATCGAGAGATTCTTGTAAAGACACTGATTTCCTTGCGGGTCGACGCGAATCGAGAGGTTCTCATCAAGGGCGCTGATTTCCCTGAATCGAGATATTTCGCCAAGGACACTGATTTCCTTGGGGTTGAGACGAATCGAGAGATTCCTGCAAAGACACTGATTTCCTTGCGGGTCGACACGAATTGAGGTTCTCGCCAAGGATGTTGATTTCCCTGAGGTCGAGAGGTTTATCCAAGGACACTGATTTCCCTGGGGTTGAGACGAATCGAGAGATTCCTGCAAAGACACTGATTTCCCTGCGGGTCGACGCGAGTCGAGGTTCTCTCAAGGACACTGATTTCCCTGAACCGAGAAATTTGTCAAGGACATTGATTTCCCTAGCGGTTGAGACGAATCGAGGTATTCCTGCAAAGACACCGATTTCCTTGAGGGTCGACGCGAATCAAGAGATTCTCGTCAAGGACGCTGATTTCCCTGAATCGAGATATTTCGCCAAGGACACTGATTTCCCTGGGGTTGAGACGAATCGAGAGATTCCTGCAAAGACACTGATTTCCTTGTGGGTCGACGCGAATTGAGGTTCTCACCAAGGATGCTAATTTCCCTGAAGTCGAGAGGTTTAGCCAAAGACACTGATTTCCCTGGGTTGAGACGAATCGAGAGATTCCTGCAAAGACACTGATTTCCCTATGGGTCGACGCGAATCGAGGTTCTCGTCAAGGACACTGATTTCCCTGAACCGAGAAATTTGTCAAGGATACTGATTTCTCTGGCGGTTGAGACGAATCGAGGTATTCCTGCAAAGACACTGATTTCCTTGCGGGTCGACACGAATCAAGAGATTCTCGTCAAGGATGCTGATTTCCCTGAATCGAGATAATGAGCCAAGGACACTGATTTCCCTGGGATTGAGACGAATCGAGAGATTCCTGCAAAGATGCTGATTTCCTTGCGGGTCGACGTGAATCAAGAGATTCTCGTCAAGGATGCTGATTTCCCTGAATCGAGATATGTTGCTAAGGACACTGATTTCCCTAGGGTTGAGACGAATCGAGAGATTCCTACAAAGACATTGATTTCCCTGCGGGTCGAAATGAATCGAGAGGTTCTTGTCAAGGACGCTGATTTCCCTGAGTCGAGAAGTTGAGCCAAGGACACTGATTTCCCTGGGGTTGAGACGGATCGAGAGATTCCTGCAAAGACGCTGATTTTCTTGCGGGTCGACACGAATCAAGAGATTCTCGTCAAGGACGCCGATTTTCCTGAATTGAGATATGTTGCCAAGGACACTGATTTCCCTGGGGTTGAAATGAATCGAGAGATTTCTGCAAAGAAGCTGATTTCCTTGCGGGTCTACGCGAATCGAGAGGTTCTCTTCAAGGACGCTGATTTCCTTGCGGGTCGACGCGAATGGAGAGGTTCTCTTCAAGGACGCTGATTTTCCTGAATCGAGATATTTACCCAAGGACATTGATTTCCCTGGGGTTGAGACGAATCGAGGTATTCCTGCAAAGACACTGATTTCCTTGCGGGTCGACGCGAATTGAGAGGTTCTCGTCAAGGACGCTGATTTCCCTGAATCGAGATATTTCGCCAAGGACACTGATTTCCCTGGGGTTGAGACAAATCGAGAGATTCCTGTAAAGACACTGATTTCCTTGCGGGTCGACGTGAATCGAGGTTCTCGTCATGGAAACTGATTTCCTTGAACTGAGAAATTTGTCAAGGACACTGATTTCCCTGGCTGCTGAGACGAATCGAGGTATTCCTGCAAAGACACTGATTTCCTTGCGGGTCGACGCAAATCGAGAGGTTCTCGTCAAGGATGCTGATTTCCCTGGATTGAGATATTTCGCCAAGGACACTGATTTCCTTGGGGTTGGTTGACTTGTTCTGCTTTTTACGGTGTCTAGATTGACGTGCTCCGCCTCCTACGGTGTACTCCACTTTCTGCGGTGTCAGGGTTGACGTATTTCTAAGACGGGGTCATTAGATGACGTATTTCCGAGACGGAGGTCATTGGCCGACGTATTTCCGCTTTCTGTGGTGTCGGGTTGTCTCTAGGTTGTCTGTGAACCATCGAGTTTTGGAACCGGGGACTTTGCCATGGCTCCGATTGGTGATGTCACGTCCGTATCCTGCTGGAATGAGGAGGAATGTCATTGTCGGTCTCTAGGCTGTAGATGTTGCCATTGAGATCTGACCCTCTCTTTGACAGAGTCTGTCGGGAAATGTGGTTTCCTTTTCGTTTATGCCCATGGATTGTATACAGGGGTCAGTATGGAATTACCTGCAGGGCAATGATGGCTTAGGAGACAAGGTTAGGACCTGCCACCTAAGACTTCTCAACTTTACGAGCCGTGAGGGTCTCATAAAGACTATTCTCCCTACGAGTCGTGAGGATCCCGCAAGTGTATTTTCTCCTTAAGAGTCGTGAGGATTCCTAAGTGTGTTTTCTCTTGAGAGTCGTAAGGATCTCACAAGAGAATTTTCTCCCTTACAAGTCGAGAGGACTCATAAGTGATTGTTTTCCTCCTTGTCGATATTCGACTTTAGAGAGTGTTGCCCGTGAATAGTATGCAATAGTCCATCTTAGACTGACTTGCAGGGCCCCAGTGCTTAGGAAACAGGTCCTTATCCCCATTGCCTAAGGCTTTTCCTTACGAGTCAAGACGAGTCGAGAAGTTCTCGCAGGAACATTATTTTCCCCATGAGTCGAGACGAATCGAGAAGTTCTCGCAAGGATGTCCTAACGTTACAGTTAACTCCTGCTAATAGAAGTCCGTTACGGTCCGTTGGCTGGTGTATTCCTCGATATGCAATCTTGCTGTTCAAGTAGCTGTCGTGTCTCTGATACCTTTAAGGGCTGGACAAGACGTCTTCAAGTAATCTTCCAGGTGATATTACCATCGAAAGAGCAAGCGTTAGGGATATTCCATGTCGCTTTTTACTTGAGGCTAGGCTCAGTTTGAGAGCCCCGATGACTCATGACCACTATGCGCTAGTGTAGGATGATCTCCGATAGTCTTTTCAGGTCTCAATTAAGTTGCCGTCAAGATCCTGAAGCGAGGGATTTTCCTTGGCTTCGTTTATTGACATTGTGTCTGCAATATTGCAACAGATGTCGAGGTTGTCTCTGGGTTATCTGTGAACCGTTGAGGTTTGGAACTAGGGGACTTTTGGCATGGTTCTGGGGTAGTCTCTAGGCTGTCTGTGAACCGTCAAGATTTGGAACTAGGGGCTTTGCCATGGCTCCATTTGTTTTGACCCCGGGGTCGTTTGTTGACGTCGCATCTGCATCCTGCTGGAGTGAGGAGAAGCGCCGTTGGTGATCTCTAAGCTGTCTATGAACCGTCGAGATTTGGAACTAGGAGACTTTGCCATGGTTCCGGGGTAGTCTCTAGGCTGTCTGTGAACCATCGAGATTTGGAACTAGGGACTTTTCCATGGCTCCGTTTGTTGATGCTGCGTCTGCCTCCTGCTGGGGAAGACGAAGAACGCTGTTGTTGATTTCTAGGCTTGTAGATGTAGCCACTGAGATCTGGCTTCCCTTTGACGGAACCTGGTGGGACAATATGTGTCACGACCCAAAATGGTAGCTCGTGACCAGCACTTAAATCACGCGACGTCTACAGGCGTAACGTAATTCAAGTAAGCTGAAACCCAGAAACCTAAACCATTTTGAGAAAAAAAGATATAGTAAAGCATGTTTTGTCTTTTGAAAATTTGGGCAGCACCTCCCTTGTAAAAACTAACCCCGAAAACAGGTACAATACAGAATATAAATAAAGCATCTCAAACGGGAGAAAATCACGCCCAACGGCGGAAACAACCACCACAAGTATAAATAACAAGTATATGACGCCCAACGACGAAGATCCTCATAAGGAAAAAAAATAAAGCAAGACATCAACCCCAAAAGCGAACATAGAACCCATCGCTCAAGTCTCGCAACTATAAGTCCTCTAAGTTTGCAACATATACAATTCCTAGTTTCTGAATTGATGGATTGACCAGATACAATATGAATAATTAATACAAGAGGGGCACGATCCAACATGTACCACCTACCACAAGCAAGTCACCCGAAAACAGCTGTGTGCCAACGATGCCGCAACTGATCCATGCGGACAACCTGCAAGAATTGTGGCACAACGGGGGTGAGTTGCCAACTCGTGAATAGAAAAACATCACCAGGTAGAAATTGAAATAAACAACGATTCCTAGGCCAACTATATCATAAAGGTAATACTATGATATCTAGGGTGACCGTATCTGCATATGTGCCAACACATAATAAATGCCTAACGGCAAGTGGATATCATCCAACAATATAATCAATGCATGTACGCAGGTGGGTCTCGTCCAACAATATATCAATGCATGTATGCAGGTGGGTCTTGTCCAACAATATAATCAATGCATGTATGCAGTGGATCTCGTCCACGTGTCAACCACTGACACAACAACTCCTGCATATAAATATCATAAAAGTATATGCAGGTAAATACGAGGATATCAAAGAATGTGTGTCCATCAACGACACATCAAATCATGGAACCGGAGTGTCTAAAGTCGACCACTCGAAACATCATGAAACCCGTGTCCAACAGCGATACGTAAATCCTCGTCGGTCAGGCGCCGTCACCATGACCGGCCCTGATGTCAGTACATCTCATGGAATCAGAGTGTCCACATCGACACCTGAAATCCACGTAGCATGTCTGAACATGACTCCGGTCGGTATCCCCCAGATATCCGCCGAGTCCAAATAATATCACCGGTTGGTAGTGGTCCCTCTGCCAGGCTCATCGCCTACACCACGAAATCATCTCTCGCCCCGGGGTACCATACCGGGTCCACCATATACCTGCAGACGGTGCCTCCCGCTCCTCGAATCGGGTTTCACATGCCAATCTCAGAACCGGGAAATCACATGGTGGACGCACTGAAATATCATATCAAGAGAAACCGGGTTTTCAAACAACACATAATTTCTTGAAATACCCCCACGGTTCTCAAATCCATAAATCACATGAAATCCATATCTCAATGTGTAACTCCATGAAAACTGATATATGCAACATAAAACAACAATATGAGCATATTAATGGAAAACCGCTCTTTTAAATGAATCCAGCTTTAAAATATATCATGCGGTTCCCAAATTCTCCGGAAAACAAGTGCAGCATCATATGAGATGTATATGTAACTGTAGCAAGGTATAAGTATCTACATGTAAGCAAGTATGTATGATGCATTTCATAAGCGCAATAGCACAATAATCAACGTCCCAATATCACATGTCAATACAATACCACTTAGGGGTATATGCAACTATAGCAAGATATGTGGGTGTACATGTCAGTATGTATGCATGAAGTACATGTAGCTGTAACCAAGTATGTGGGTGTACATGTCAGAATGTATGCAACATATAACAGGATGTAAGCATGTCCGTATATCTCATGCAACGTGGAACAGTGATATAAACATAGCAAATATATCATAGCATGATGTAGCAATTCTACTGTGTAGTGACATAGCAATTATCGATGATGAAGTGCGTGAGCCGGCAAATCTGTATAAGTGTAACATACGCATCATCGATAATGGTGTAGGTGTACTAGCACAGGTATATTTAATGCAATGAGAATAACATGATCGTAGCATAAAGTACATCATCAACTAAAAGCTATAAGATATACGTGTCTACAATATATATCCGAGTCGGTGAATCCATCAATCGGCATCCAGCCTCACAACATCACGTACGGTACAAATCATCTTACGGCATCCTCTAAACAAGAGTATGGATAAATCAACAGGTAAAACTCATCGCGTACGGTAATCCACGTACGGCGGCAATAAACAAATAGAGATCCTATCAACCTATACAACATCGGGGTACGGATCTAAGTCTCTGTAGGGTGTTTTTCGTCACCCCATTGAGATGGGAATACACGCGCGCTTGTCAAGCGTACTACAGATTCCCCCTGCCTAAGGTAGGCCGGGGTTTATTGATTGTGGGGATTCGAATCTCCGGCAGTCGCGGACTAAGCTGCGGTTAATTACCCCTCGCCTTTGGAGCGAGAGAACCTCCGATTAACGGGTTAAACCGGTCATGCGAACTCAATGTGCAGTGTACGTGTGTTTTGTTTTGGAGGGGGCTTGGGTATATCGGGAGCCACGCAGAGTTTTTACGGGGGTCCTGGTACCCGGATAGCGGGCTGGGGGTCAAGGGGGCTAACAGCCCCCTTGTGAGGTGCGGGGTAGCGTCCCGGCCCAAAAAAATTTTGGGAGGGAGAGTGTTGTAGAGTATGTGTGTGTGTATATTTATATTTACATATATATAAAAAAAGGAAGGGAAAGGGCATCCAAAGGATGTGTGGGGAAAAGCGCCAGTGCTTTGGGTTCTAGCGCTTTGAGCGCAAGAGCGCGAGCGCTCTGAGCGCTAGCGCACTACGTGTCAGCACGTAGGCGCTCGAGCGCTGGCACTTTAGGCGCTAGCGTAAGAGCGCTAGCGCACCACGTGTCAGCACGTGGTCACTCGGGCGCTAGCGCTTTGGGCGCTAGCGCTCTGAGCCCAAGAGCGCTAGCGCTCAAAGGGCTAGCGCACCACATGTCAGCACGTGGGCGCCCGGGCGCTAGCGCTTTGGGCGCTAGCGCTTTGGGCGCTAGCGATCTGAGTGCAAGAGCGCTAGTGTTTTGAGCGCTAGCGTTTTGAACGCTAGCGCGCCACATGTCAGCACGTGGGCGTTTGGGCGCTAGCGCTTTAAACGCTAGCGCTATGAGCGCTAGCGCACCACATGTCCGTACGTGGGCGCTCGGGCGCTAGCGCTTTGGGCGCTAGCGCTCTGAGCGCAAGAGCGCTAGTGCCCCACGTGTCAGCATGTGGGCGCTCGAGCGGCAAAAAGGACTTGGTCCCTGTAATAGGAGTTGTACTCCCAAAAAGGAGCACTTATTATTCTCTGTGCTTATATATATATATATATATATATATATATATAGAGAGAGAGAGAGAGAGAGAGAGAGAATAATGGAGAAAAGATGCCATAGGAGGGAATTCCCTCCTATGGCGTCGAAAAATACCCTCTTCCTAGTTTTTTCCGACGATCGGCACCCACTATCTTCATCGTCATCATCTAAGATGTGGATACACCAAATTTCATGTGATTCTACAATTTTTTCACCGTTGATTTAGCAATGTAAAAAGTTCTATTGTCGGTAAACCGTTAATTTTGAACCCACTAAATCAATGGTGAAAAAGTTGTAGAATCACATGAAATTTGGTATACCCACATCTTAGATGATGACGATGAAGATGGTGGGTGCCGATCGTCGGAAAAAACTAGGGAGGGGGTGTTTTTTCGACGCCATAGGAGGAAATCCCCTCCTATGCCTCTTTCCTCCATTAATCTCATATATATATATATATATATATATATATATATATATATATATATGAGGAGTTAAACTCCTAGGATGTTTTGAAGCTGATGAAGGGCTTCTTCCCTTGAGCCCTAGTTCTTCCCCAAAGTGGGGTTTCTGGAGATGGGTCTCCTTCTTCTTCCTTTGTTGGCCGGATCTTGAAGATCAAGAAGTATGAGATTTTAAAAATCTCTCCTTTCTGAGATCTGATGGCAGATCTAAGTTCCCCTTTGTGGGTTTTGGGGTGAAAAACTTTTTTTTTTTGAAAAAGGAAGAGTAAAACTCTTGATTTAATTCAAAAGAAAGAAGAAGGTTTTAGAACCTTGAGGAAGAAGAAGATCACAGATCTGGATTTTTTTTGGGAGAGAGAAAAGTTGTTGGGATATTTTCATTATCTTGGCCTTTATAGGCTATACACTTTACACATAGCCCCTTGGGCTTTACACAAATGGCATTTTAGCCATCCCATGGCTCATGTGCCACTTCTTTTTGCACATAAGCCATGGGCTTACAAAAAATTGGCTTTATGCCCATTTTGCATACATTCATGCACAAAAATTACATAAAAATTATTTGTTACATGATTTTTTTTATTTTGATATGGCGGAAGGCCGGACGCTTCGTGTTCGGGCTCGACCTGGGCATTGGCCCACTTGCTTGGGCTTGGGCCCACCTGGCTTGGGGTTGACCTTGACTTTGACTTGGTCAACCGGGGTGCAAATTTTGACTTCAACAAAGTGCCCCCATCAATAATTGCACACCACACATATGGGTCGTGTGCATGAAATTGATGGATCTTCTTTCGCGTAGAGGCGACTTGCTTTGGTTCCCACTTTTTGGGATGCTCTGCCCTTTTTACGACATGGACGGTCGATGCTTGACGCGTCTCCGAGATGGAGTGTCTGTGGTAGACGTTTCTCTGGCCCAAAATGATTTGGTAGACGTGCCCCCGGTATGGAGTGTCGCTGGTCAACGCTTCCCTGAGGCGGAGTGTCTGTTGGTTGACGTGTCCCCGGCAAGGAGTGTCTGTAATCGACGTGTGTCTGCTTGACGTTTCCCCGAGGCGGAGTGTCGGCTGGCTGACGTGTCCCCGAGACGGAGTGTCTACTTGACGTGTCCCCGAGACGGAGTGTCTGCTTGACGTTTCCCTGATACAGAGTGTCACTATTGGACATTTCCCCGAGGCGGAGTGTCGCTGATCGACTTTTCCCCGGCACGGAGTGTCGCTGGTCGACTTGTCCCCGGCACGGAGTGTCGCTGATGTTTGACTTGTCCCCGGCACGGAGTGTCGTTGATCGACTTTCCCCCTGCACGGAGTGTCACTGATGTTCGAATTTCCCCCAGCACGGAGTGTCGTTGATCGACATTTCCCCGGCACGGAGTGTCGCTGGTCGACTTGTTCCTAGCACGGAGTGTCGCTGATGTTCGACTTGTCCCCGGCACGGAGTGTCGCTGATCGACCTTTTCCCGGCACGGAGTATCGCTGCTGTTCGACTTGTCCCCGGCACGGAGTGTCGCTGCTGTTCGACTTGTCCCCGGCACGGAGTGTCGCTGGTCGACTTGTCCCCGGTACGGAGTGTCGCTGTTCGATTTGTCCCCGGGACGGAGTGTCGCTGATGTTCGACTTATCCCCCGTACGGAGTGTCGCTGGTCGACTTGTCCCCGGCACGGAGTGTCGCTGATCGACTTTTCCCCGGTACTGAGTGTCGCTGATCGACTTTTCCCCGGCACGGAGTATCGCTATTCGACTTGTCCCTGGCACGGAGTGTCGCTGTTCGACTTGTCCCCGGCACAGAGTGTCGCTGTTCGACTTGTCCCCGGCACAGAGTGTCGCTGATGTTCGACTTGTCCCCGGCATGGAGTGTCGCTGATCGACTTGTCCCTGGCACAGAGTGTCACTCATCGACTTGTCCCCGACATGGAGTGTCGCTGTTCGACTTGTCCCTGGCACGGAGTGTCGCTGGTCAACTTGTCCCCGACACGGAGTGTCGCTGATCGACTTGTCGCCGGCATGGAGTGTCGCTGATCGACTTTTCCCCGACGCGGAGTGTCGTTGTTCGACTTGTCCCCGGCATGGAGTGTTGCTGTTCGACTTGTCCCCGACATGGAGTGTCGCTGATCGACTTTTCCCCGGCACGGAGTGTCGTTGGTTGATTCCGAGTCGAAGCATAATTCCGACATGGAAGGCAGATACGCCTGAGGCGAAGCATGATTTCGACACGGGGTATATTCTGGGACGAAGCATGATTCCGCCGCAGAGATTGTTGGTTTGATTTATTTGATTTGAGTTGACATCAGCATCGCTATACTAGAATATGATACCAGGAGCGAATCATCATCTGTCTTTGAGAGGATTTGGGAAGTGGTTTCTTTTGTTTGGCATCTGCAATGCTGCACTAGAATAATGCCAGGAGCAACTCATCATTTGCCCCGAAAGGAATTGGGAATTGGGTTTTTTTTTGGTCGGTATCTGCATTACTGCACTGGAATAATGCCAGGAGCAACTCATCATTTGCCCCGGAAGGATTTGGGAATTGGTTTTTGTTTGGCATCTGCATTGCTGCACTGGAATAATGCCAGGAGCAACTCATCATTTGCCCTGGAAGGATTTGGGAATTGGCTTTTTTGCTTGGCATCAGTATCACTACACTGGAATGGTACCAGGAGAGAATCATCATTTGTGCTTGCTTATCAAGAAGCGATGGCTTAAGAGACAGGTTTTAGGTCCCTATCACCTAAGACTTTTCAATTTTGTGAGCCGTAAGGGTCACACAAAGCATTTTCTCCCTACGGGTCGTAAGGATCCCGTAGGTGTATTTTCTCCTTAGGAGTCATGAAGACTCCCAAGTGTGTTGCTCCTTTATGAGTCGTAAGGATCTCACGCGGGAATTTTCTCCTCACAAAGTCGAGAGGACTTTATGAGTGCATTTCATCTCTTTTTCACGAGTTTGCGCCCTTTCGGGTTTTCACAAACTCGCCGGCAGTCCTGCTATTTTTACTCACGGAGCCCTTTCGGGTTTTCATCCGTGCCCATTTTGCTTGTGGACATGCCCTTTTTTTTTGAATCTTCACCGCCGGTGAGGCTTTGAATGTGGTCTCACCGGCAGGACTTGGGAGGGATTGGGATCGTTTTACGCTCGTGGATTGTATACGGTTTTGCAGGATGTATGATCCAGACCGTAGGGCTGGAAAAATTTTAGGACTTTGTTGGCGTCTGCATCGCTGCACTGGAATATAGTACCAGGAGCGACTCATCATTCGCCGTTTGGGGTATAGGATTTGGAATTTGGTTGGCGTCTGCATCGCTGCACTGGAATATGGTACCAGGAGCGACTCATCATTCGCCATTTAGGGATTGGAATTTGGTTAGCGTCTGCATCGCTGCACTGGAATATGGTACCAGGAGCGACTCATCATTCGCCACTTGGGGATTGGGGAGCGATTGCTTAGGAGACAGGTTTAGATCCCTATCGCCTAAGGCTTTTCAATTTTATGGGCCGTAAGGGCCCCATAAAAGCATTTTCTCCCCACGGGTCGTAAGGATCCCGTAGGTGTATTTTCTCCTTAGGAGTCGTGAGAACTCCCAAGTGTGTTTTTCCTTTGTGAGTCGTAAGGATCCCACGAAGGTTTGTTCTCCTCATGCATCGTGAGGACACGTGAGTGGGTCTTCTCAATGGAGCATAATTCCAAAGGCGGAGACCAGCTGCGTAACTGGTGATTGCGGTGGGATATGGGTATGATGAGAATTATTTGTGCCCGTGGATTGTATACGATGGTCAACTTTGGGACCAACCGTAAGGCCGGAAGGATTTTGGGGAATTGGATTTTGGTAGGCGTCTGCATCGCTGCACTGGAATATGGTACCAGGAGCGACTCATCATTCGCCGTTTATTTTTATTTTTATTTTTAATTTTTTGCATTTCTTTTGTTTTACCGCGATTGCTCTATCATTTCAGCTTTTCTCATCGCGAAGATCGCGATTGCCCTATCATTTCGGCTTTTCATTCACGGTTGCCCTATCATTTCGGCTTTATTTTTCATCTTTATTTTACTCGCTGATTTTTATTGCGAGTTGCCCCATCATTTCGGCTTTTCTTTATTTTTCTTTTATTTACACATTTTTTTGTTTATTTACACTTTTTTTTACATTCCCAGTTTAACGACTTAGATGTCGATTATTCCCAGTTTAATGACATGGTGGTCGATTGTTCCCAGTTTAATGACGTGGTGTCCTCTGGTGTTCCCAGTTTAACAACGTGGCGGTCCTCTGGTGTTCCCAGTTTAACGACGTGGTGGTCCTCTTTCCTTATCCTAGCCCCTTGAACTTTGATGGTTTTTTTTGAATTATTATAATTTTAAAATTAAATTATAAAAATAGGGGGGAAATTTTATTTATGAGAATAGGGTGGTTTCAAACCACCCCCCCTGGCCCACCCCTACCCCCAGTATAGGGGGCGGGTTCCCAGAACCCGCCCTCTATAGTTTTCTATAGAGGGCGGGTTCTGGGAACCCGCCCCCTATACATTTGTATAGGGGGCGGGTTCCAAGAACCCGCCCCTTTTTTTTTAATTAAATTAATTTTTAATTTTAATTATTAACGTTTATAATTATAATATTATTATTATTATAATTATAATTATAATTATAATTCTTAAAAATAAAATAAAATTAAATAGACAAAAAAAAATATTTAAATTAAATAATAAAATTTCACTATATCAAATTTTTTTTTACAGAATGAATCCGTCAAAATTTACAATGCCAAAAAATCCTATCTATTTGTAAAATGTAAATGCTATTTTTTTCCTTTCCCTTTTCCTTTATGAAATCCGAGAAGGCTTGACATAAGCCTATTCCTCCTGGGATGACTGGAGGAACCACCTGTTTCTTGGATAGATGGCGGTGGCGGCGTCGGCGTCTGCTCTGCTGCTTCGGGTTCGGGTTCTGTTTCAGCTTCGTCTTCAGCAACGTCTTGGACAGGCTGTTGATCCACAAATCCTGAACCTGAATGTGGGACAGGTGTCGGATATGTGTTGCTTCCCAACAAATTTGCGTAGGACGCTAAATCCGAAGCCCAACTGGGCAGTTGTAGCGAAGAACCTGTCCCGGTTTCATGCGGCTGATTTTGCACAAAACCTTGGCCCCATGGCTGCGCAAATCCTGACCCTCAAGGGTGCTGTTGTTGTGCAAAACCTAACCCCCAAGACGGCTGTTCTGCAAAACCTGATCCCCAAGACTGTTGTTGTTGCGCCTGTCCGGTATGCCAGGGTTGCTGTTGACGGTATGGTGATCCAAACCACCGATCCTGCTGCGCTTGATCTCCTTGATGCTGCGGCTCTGGTGCCGGGTCATACTGAGGCTGCGGTGCCGGTTCATACTGCGGCTGCGGTGCCGGTTCATACTGCGGCTCCGGTGCCGGCTGATACTGCGGCTCCGGTGCCGGCGATAAATGTTGAGAAATACCATATGAACCAAATACATCACCAATAAATTGGTCGACATTTGAAAATCGAGCCTGAGATGCCGGACCAGCATCAGTCGGGTATGGTTCCTGCACCATTGTTTGTACGAGATGCAACCCACGAGCCTGTCATTACATTAGAAATAAGAAATAAGTATTTACCCATACCGCCGGATATTAAAAAGTAATATGATATGAAGAGGGCGGCTTACCAAATCTCGTTCCATGTGGCCTCTAGGCTCGTACCGCGAGATGTTTGGGAAGTTTTTGGGAGGAGCAGAAAGATATCTTATGGTGACACGCTTATACCACTGTAGATATACTTTGGTAGCGTCGGTAGCTGTGTGGTCACCTATTTGCTGTAAGGCAATACTATACTGCCTATCCTCCCATCTCAGCAAATACTGATGATGATGCTCCCTCCAATCACGCTCCGTATTTCCTCCTCGCATGTCTCCCTCTACTGTCATAGGCGAAGACGGCGGGACAGGAATATGTTGCAATCTATCAAACTGCCGCAATACCCTATCTGGGAGGTGCATAACAACGACATTGATGCAGAGGAGTGGGCATCGAGCCCGCCAAACCGGCTCTCCTTCGAGACAGATGCCGGGTAAGTTTTCTAGACGATCTGCTGTATAAGGCGTCCACAGAAACTGCGCAAATAACATAGTAAAAAAATTGTGATTTAGGTATTTTCAAAATTGTAAAACAAATTAAATTACCCAAATTATGATTACCTGAGCCGCCTCCATGCGATCCAACTCATCTCTATAATACCTAAGCACTCGACGAGGAGCCTTATACGCTTTCTTCCCATTCCACCAGCAGCCGAGCGGCTTTCCGGGGATATCCAAGCCAGTTATTTTAATATTCTCTGGTCTTCCTATATACATATGCTCCCACGACCAGATCTAGAAATAAAGTTTTAGATTATAAGAGAGAAAACCAATATTGCAAAATTCTAGCTGTGAAAAATAAAGAATTTACCTGAAGTAATGTACTGCATCCACAAATTTTATTCTTCGTAGGAGCACATGCTTTATCGAGTTCCTTATAAAGAAAGGCCAGGACCCCTGCTCCCCAAGCATATTGGCCACAGACATCAAAATCCGCTAGGAAGCCAAGGTATAACGGATGGACATGCGTTGCTGATTGGTCCGGCATCAACCAAGAACCGATCATGTACAGAATGTAGGCACGTGCATGTCTATCCAAAACTTCATCGGTGGCTTCATCAGGGATATTACTAAATGTATTTCTTAACCAGTTCAAATTGATTTTATACCCCTTACTGTAGCCTCCTGGTGCCTGATATTAGCATTTTTTTAAATATTAAAGCTAGAAATAATGTAAAACATAAAATAGGTACACTAAATAGGGAAAGCAGAATGAAATTGTTTACCTGTCCGAGAGCAGACTCAGCATATGTATCCCAGTATGGGTGGTCGGTATCTGGACCAACAATTTTTCCTCCGACCAACCCAAGCCCATTGACCCGTAAATCGAGTGAGAGGCCAATATCCTGGAGTGTGATTGTGGCTTCACCCCATCTTAGATGAAAGGTGTGGGTCTCTTTTCTCCAACGTTCGACCAGAGAGGTGACGAGGGCGTGGTCGATTTGGATATGCCAAATCAACGACGCTTCATAAAATCCGGCCCGTCTAAGCCGATGGTTTATTCATTGGTCGCTAACTACCCATTTGTCTGAGCTATGCGTGACGACGGTGAGATTATCTCCATCCTGCAAAATTAAATAATGTTATTTTCAACTATTAGAATAAAATGAAAGGTGTAATTAAAAAAAATTAACTAAGTTTAGAATATTTCCTCCCCGTGTAATATATTGAACGATCTGTGTTCGTGTTGATGCACAAGCAGAGATTTGTCGAGTGGTTGATTCTCCATTGAAATGTACTGGAGCAGAGATTTGTCAAGAGTTTTATGAAAGTTAGAAAGTGTGAAAGAAAGTGTGGTTGATGAAAGTGTGGATGCGGCTTTTATAGAGGGTGAACGGGTTCCAGGAACCCGCTACAGTCTTTGTTCTCAAAGAGGGCGGGTTCCAGGAACCCGCCCTCTTCAATAATTCGTCAAATCAATTACTAATTAATGAAGAGGGCGGGATCCTGGAACCCGCCCTCTTCATTAATTACAGAGAGCGTTCTTATTCACAAAGAAGAGGGCGGGTTCTAGGAACCCGCCCTCTTCATTAATTATAGAACCCGCCCTCTTCATTAATTAGTGAGAGGTCACATCAGTACTATTTAAGTACTATTTGTACCTTTTCACAACGTTGAACTTTGTCACTTTTGATTTGAATTATTATTTGTAAATTATAAATAATATTCATATGTCACATGTCACATCAATAATATTCAGATGTCACATCAATTTCAGAAAGTAAGAGGGCGGGTTCCTGGAACCCGCCCTCTTCATTAATTTTGTTTGTTTATATTGTCTTGTCAAATCTGTTGGAGATAGTGCCCTCAGAGTCAATTATTGGGTCACAGGCACGTGATTGCAATGATTGAGGGGAGGACCTATCCCGGTAGGACAGTCTTACTCGAGATGATAGTATGCTATCTGGTTTATCTTTATCATCGTGTACTGCTTTAGGTGACCTGACGAGTCGCTATTACACGTTGATAAAGCCCCTAGGATTCTTGCTTGACTTCCAGCAGTATGAGGGCGATCATATAAGTGGGAGCTGGGGGTCTACAAGCACATCCTTAAAAGGTCCCTAGTCGTGGGAGATTCGAGACAGGGCATCGTTTCTCCAGAGTAGACTAGTGTATACAGTCGAGACCCCGACGAGGGGCGGTGGTCGGTCTCACAAGCCACTGGTGTCAGTTGGTTCACCTAAGATGTATACAGGTGCTCATTGGGTTATGAGTACACCGGACAGGACTCGCCGGGAACCTGCTAGTTGGGATATACCAGACGTCAGATAGCAGTTCCCAGGTGACATGTGTACAGGTTAGTTCATCGACCTGGGATCGTCATTTGTCTCGTGTGAGTTCCCACTGTACTTTGATTACTACCCTACCACGGCTCAAAGGAGTCGTGCAAACAGGTTTTAGTTGGGTACAGTCCCGAGCCACATGGAGGCAGTGAGCGGATCTGCAGGGGTTCGTCTCTCCCGGTATTGGGGGTGAGGTCGTGCTGTGTCTAGGAGAGCCAGAACATGAAAAGTCCTTGGCCAAGGCAGGAGATTTGCTGGTAGGTATTCCAGTAGTATCTCAGGGTGTTCTGGGCTACACTCCGACACGACTTGTACCGCTTTTGGGGGTCTGACTTTTACCAACCCCCTAGGCCCGCCTTGCGATGCTCATAGACGAACGGACCGGACTGTACGGATATTGTCACTGACAGGCTCAGTTGGGTGTCGGGGTGAGCTTCCTCATCGACGTCCCATTTGGTCAATACCTGGTGGCCCGTCACGTATTGGCTTATACCTCTGACGTGCTAGTGGTTAAATCCACAGCCAAGGTATTGACGAGTCTTTAGAGTCCACCACAGACAGTTACTCAAGTTTCGGGCGAAACGCTGTAGAGGCCGTATGGAGATATGGCAGGGTTCGATCAGATACGTGCGGTATTGCACGGATCGTGATCGGACAGTTTTTTTACTAGCCGGCTTTGGCTTAAGCCGGATACTAGTATTAGATAGTGTAGATTTTATCTCTTTGCATTTGTGTTCAGTGCGAATACAAATGCGGGCATGTATTTGCAGTAGCGGGGTTTTCCTGTAATTTATTACGGGATCGGTTTTATGAAGTTGCCAGTTTGCATTCCGTTCCGGCCGGTTTTCCTTCATTCCTTCTCGGTCGGACTTTCTTATTGGAGAGTGTTAATTGCAAGTTCGCAATTAACATTTTGTGAGGGGTTTCTTTGCATATGTGTGGCTTCATAATCATGAGATTCCTTTCTTGTCCATTTGATGGCTTTTCATTTGATGGTTTAGAAAAGGGATTGATTTGTGAGATGAGTGAGAAAGGATGTGAGGTTTATATTATCTTTATGATATATTGTTTTATGCAATTCTCTTTTCTCTCTCCAATCTAATTCTATGGAGAGGGGGGCCGGCCACTTTGGCTAGAGAGAGAGGATCATTTCCTTTTGAGTGAAAAAAAATGTTTCATATCCTTTTTCATGCTACCAAGTTCATAAGCACTTTTTTGAGTTGCTTTCTTTACCTCCACCATTTCATGGCAACCTCATAAACCCCAAGAGACAAGCTTCTACACTATTTCTATAGCAAGCCTTGGACGCGTCGGCTAGCCAACTTCGCGCCCGAGTTGCCTCGGTCAAGAGGCGGGAGCCCGTAAAAGATTCCGGCTACGTGGTGCCCCTTTCCGACGAGCGAGGAGGTGACGGAGATTCCGCAAGAGATCGGAGTGGAGATGAAGACCGAAGGACACGGATCGCTTGGTATAACTTCTCTACTCTTTTCTATTTTGCTAGCTAGCTAGGTTAATGGCCCGATCCGGGTAAAAAGTCCGCGGTGGTGCCGTTTTGCAAAGTTCGCAAAGTTTTTGTTTTCCGCGTTTCCGGCGTCGGATCGACGGCCGGGGCGCCCCCGCGGGCTTACAATGGTATCAGAGACACGCCGTTAACCTACCCTAGCTTGCTCTAGCGCGTTTAGAACCCGATCGAACAAAATCCCCAAAAACCGTATTTTTGTGCACATATGTTCTCTGTTGAAATTTTTTGAGCTCCTAAAATTTTTCAGGTTGTTGCAGAGGCATGTACAAGCAATTATAAGAATTATGGGAAAATACGATCCAATGATTCTTCACTTCGACCGCGGAAGGGCGGCCAAAACCTCGGTTTGGCCGCGCTTCCGCGGCGGATAGGAGGAATCTTGGCACCCTATTTTCCCAGTAAGCTTATGAGTTAGAAATAGGGCTTTTGGGATATTTTATTTGGGCCCAGGTTTTCTGTAAGTGCTACAGTTCTTTTTGGGGGCCCACTTTGATAAATTTGTTCGATCGGATATTTTAAACATGCTAGTTCACAGTTTTTACATTATATCTGCGACCGTGAATGTCATTTGATCGGTAAATCCCGTCTAACTGCTATAGCCCGGTTAGACGGATTTGCGAACGTGACTTTCACGTTGATGTTCTGTGATTGTACTGTGTTGTTGCGGATCGGTCGTGGGGGATAGCCTGGTTGCAGTGGTAGTACAGTTCTGTTGTATTATGTACATTTGGTATTGTGGGGCGAGCGTCCGACATGTGGACTGCCGTCACTGCCTGTTTGTATTATTATTTTGGGGCACGACCTGGTTGCGGTCGATGTACCCATTGTATGTATATTTTACTTTCTGTACTAGGATTACCCCGCGGAGGGGTGCACGGATAGCCGGATTCTAGAGGGCAACAAGCCCGCATCTCATGGCATTGAGGCGGAGGGGCTTCACTCTAGAATTGGCGGGCTATTCTCCACACTCGTAGGGGGTATAGGGTTGACCCAGGAGGGGTGCCCAAGTTACCGGATTCCGTGAAGTGCTGGGTGGTCCATTCACGTTGCTGAAGGGGGCTGCCTCGCTTCAGGTTTTGGCGGGTAACTTGCCGCGCCCGTAGGGGTCTAGGATTTTCATTGCACAGGCTATCCACACGACCAGGGGAACGTCGGGTTTCAGCAGCGGCTCTGTGAAACCCGGGGATCCCAGATATCTGTATTGATCTGTGTTACTATACATTTCTGTGTTGCTTTTATCACGCCTTGAGCGAATACTATATATTGGTATATATATTAGTAGATGTTGTATATGTTTTTCATCCGCGCTAGTCCAGTCCCCGCTCTGTCGTTAGTTAGCTAACCTAACGGGTGATGACGGGACCCAGTGGCGAATGCGGATGGCATATACGTACGTCAGTATATTTTCGTTCTTTGTGGTGTGATCAATTGATGGGACTGCATTGATTCGGATCAATGCAAGTTAAACAAACCTATTCTGATGTTGTTGGAACACTTTTTCAAAAAGCTGTTATTGCAAGGGCGTTCACTTTTGTTTTGCACCGTGGTATTCAGTTGGAATATCCTGCTCCTCAGTCGACGAGGCAAGGGCCGAGATCCCTTCACCGGGAGTGACCCCTTGGACAAAAGTTTGCGTCAGGGCAATAACTTCACTATAGCCGATTACTTTTGCTTTGCACCGTGGTATTCAGTTGGAATATCCTGCACCTCATTCTACGGGGAAAGAGCCGAGATCCCTTCACCGGGAGTGACCTCTTTAGCAAAGGTTGTCGTCACTATATTTTTTTTTTATAAAGCTATCAGTTCCTTCAACGATATCAAGTTCATTACGTTAAAGGTTTTCGCCAGAAACCATTCGTAGCCCTCCGTCGTTTCAGACGGGTAGCACGTAGTATTCATGCTATGTTTGTTGGCCTTCGTCAAGGCATAGTGTATGGTAGCTGCTTGTTGCCTTTCTGCAGCATAGATAGATGCGTTGGTTTGGGACAGTCGTATAGCCTTGTTGGCCTTCGTCAAGGGCTTGTGCGGGTGGGTTCAAATCAACCTGGAGAATGACGGGTAGAACTTGACATGTGACTTATGATTTGTTGGCCTTCGTCAAGGTCATAAGAGCATGGGACAGAAATCACATCGGGAGTTTCAAAAGTACCGAAACTTGCCAGATATGCGCATACCTTCTGGAGTGTGATAACGTGAGCGGATTCCGTCACGTTATCATGCGATGAGAGTTGGATCCCGATTCCCACTGATGAGTTGGTTTACTCCTCGGGTATTCCCGGCTAATTCTTCTTTCAGGTTTGGGGAAGAATTTGACGTTACAGTGGGAGGTTTCCAGATTAGATAAATTGGTAACCATTCTGATCTAGGTTAGAGTGCACGCTGAGTGTTTCTTTTCTCTCTCTCTCTGGCAGCGACCATTGACCCGACCCTTGACTATGACTCAGTGACCAAGTTGACCGAACCTCCTTAACACTGGTTTTTGGATTGTCAGAGTCGCAGACCTCTTTGCCACTCCTACTTTTACCCTTTTCTCCGGGACACCCCGTGTTACTACGAACGTCCACTTCCATTGGACAAAACCATCGTATGGTTATATACGAACTCGAAGGACTTCGAGGATGGTTTCCGGTTCTGGAGAAAACGAATAGGATTATTCAGTTGTCTTTTCCTTTTACCTTCTCTCAGGTTGCGAGTACTCCTTGGTTTAGGAGTAGTACACCTATTACGCAAATTGGATAGTCTTCTTCCAGACCTTAGGCTGGTGCCGACCGGTAGGGAATGAAGAAAACCAATTAGCCTAAACGGTGTATAGAAGGTATTAAGTTCAGACAAAGCCAGGGATTAGTAAGAGGGCAAAGTAAATTGCGACTGCTATTCACGACCAAGCCAAGTATTTCTTCGCCAATCCTAAATCACCTGTGAATAAAGTACATTCAGGTGTCTTTTATCTTCACCTTCTCTCGCGTTGCGAGTGCTTCTAGGATTAGGACAGTACACCCTTTATGCTTATTGGATAGTCTTCTTCCAAACCATAGGCTGGTGCTGAACGGTAGGGAAGGAAGAAAACCATTTGGCCTAAAGTGGTGTACAGAAGGTAATGACTAAAGACATATAAAGGGATTTGGAAAGATGGCAAAGAATTATACGGTTATAGTTGTGAATCTGGATAATGGAAGAGGCATTACTAGGAATACCAGGATACCCCATCGAAACATTGCAATGTTTCAGTTTCACTGTGTACTGTTAAAAGAAAACTGATTTCCCAATTAGACACTTGCTCCAGGGTATGTATTTACCAGGTTTGAGTCTCACGTCTGTATGGTTTTACAGATGATGAGTGGGAGTAAGTTATTGGGAATTAGGTGACCTTTCTCATTATATCGGGATTCATGATATTTGAGGAAGCCACCTGGGTTGTTTGCCGGTCGGCAAATATTTGGTTTTGAATATCCGTTGTTGTGCACCAATTTCAAATTGATATATCTGTACGTCTATTTTTATAGAGTGAGATATACTTTTTGAAATTATGTCTATGACATTTACCTATATCAGTGGATAGTTAGGTAAGGAGCATTGAACAACGGTGTACTTCTTAACCAAAAGTACAGTTTTCAACCTACGACACACAGTGAATGAGTCACTAGACTCAGGGGACTTATACAGAGTATTGTATATTGTCCAGTGTCCATTAGGACAGAGGGGTTGGTCCTCGTACTATACTCTGTTTACTTTTAACTTCTCTAGTTCTTAGACATGTGTTTCGTAGAAACACAGGGTCTAAGTTTTGAGGAGTTATAGGTATAAGAGTAAAGTAGAGAACCAAGTGTTGCAAGTATCGGGATTCTTCAAGGAGATCGAAGATGTAGATACTTGTGAATGGTATTCAGTTGATAGTAATGATTAAGAGAACTAGCTTCTCTTTCAGGTTACTCATAATTGGAAGTACTCCTAAGTTGAGTAACGCTGATCGGCCTCTCTTCCATTTACTTGACATGCACTGGAGACAGCTGCATGATTTGAATCTGGTTCAATTAAATCAGTGCCTCTGGTTCTTGGATTTAGAACAGTTCATATCTTGACATTGTTAAGATACGGGGAGTTGTCCGGCTTATGCTTAAAACCAGACACTGGACAACTCAAGGCACGTTTCAGTAGTGGCTGTTTGTGGGTTGACCCGGGCTATGACGAGGGTTGACTTTCTACCATCTGGAAGATCAATAGTGATATTGTTCTTGACTCGCCACAGTTTTATCAAAAATGGATTTTTTCAGAAAAACAGGAATGGGAGTATGGTAGAACTGGAAGTGATTCCAGAACCGCAAACGATTACTGAAGATTTGATAAGAACCTAAAGATTCAATCTGGTTTGACATTCCATTGGCCACTCCGCAGATATGGTGGGTAACCTCAGGCACTCGAGAGGTACTTCGGTATGCTCAAGGACGGTGGCAGGGAGGTTCTTGTTTACCCACACTTGCCATTGCTGTTGTTCCAGGCTGCGAGACCCGGCGGGAGGATGAGTATAGCGTCATTCTAAACTAGCTTTAGAAGTGTACGCCTATATGACTCTGCCAGAGGGTTGTCGTAGTCAGTGGGAGCAGCGGAAGCATTGGTGGACATCAAGCTTATGTCTATTTATAGACTATAGCAGATATTGCGGAGATAGATCATCTATTTCTGATGTGACAGTCATAGGTTTGACTTCATCAGAATAGGAGATGGATCTGTTGAGAAGGTAGTAGGGTGTGATGTCCTGGTATTTGATGACATACACGGAGTAGGAAGTGATATTCCTATACTACGATCGGTTATACTTTGGTCGTCACACAGTAGTTTCTCCACATAGGACTTGGATATTATATCAGACATTCTGGTTACTAGATCTATGGTTTTAGATCTAGATTTGGGTGGTTTCCCAATCTGGGTACTTTGACCGCATTCTATGAGTATTTAGAATGGACGACTCCTGGCACGGTAGTGTACCTGCAGGTAATGGAGTCACCCTCTCTAAAGGTGTCTTACAGACTAAAGGGGAGAGGGACACGCATAATTGACAGATCACTTGCTTAGGCAACTGAGTCAATCATGAGATGTCAAGTACCACACCAGATGTTGTTCTTGCAGTAGGTGCAATAAGTTGATATTGATCCAATCCTGGAGAAACAGTCGGAAGCAGTTTTAGAACATAAGTTGATGTTCTAGGGATATGATAACGGCAGCCTCCTTTACGAGACGGTTATCATTCCAGGCTTCCAAGGTGACCTGGATGGCAGAGTGGCTGTCAGAGTTATAGTTTTCCCTCTAACGAGGGGCAGTATTTTGGACAGGTGGTCCAGGTGGAAACTGAGGGAAGGCATGGCGCAGGACACTGATTAAGTTCAGTTGTCGATACAGTCTAAGAAGTTTGGATTTGGAGTTCACTTATGAGCTAGGTCCCATCAGACATCCAGACATTCTAAGACAGGTATTGCTCATTTCGGGAGATAGCTTTCTCCGCGAACATGGGATATAGAGAGACATAGAAAGAAACATCAAAGCGGATCCACTCACTGAGGCTATTTCTCGAACGCAATAGTTTCGCAAACGAGCTTTGTGAGACTGACTAGTAGAGGAGTTGGGTGTTCGGTATCACACGGGCTGTGAGTATGCGACATCGCAATAATTAGCCTTGAGTGCAAGTGGGAGATTGTTGGAGATAGTGCCCTCAGAGTCAATTATTGGGTCACAGGCACGTGATTGCAATGATTGAGGGGAGGACCTATCCCGGTAGGACAGTCTTACTCGAGATGATAGTATGCTATCTGGTTTATCTTTATCATCGTGTACTGCTTTAGGTGACCTGACGAGTCGCTATTACACGTTGATAAAGCCCCTAGGATTCTTGCTTGACTTCCAGCAGTATGAGGGCGATCATATAAGTGGGAGCTGGGGGTCTACAAGCACATCCTTAAAAGGTCCCTAGTCGTGGGAGATTCGAGACAGGGCATCGTTTCTCCAGAGTAGACTAGTGTATACAGTCGAGACCCCGACGAGGGGCGGTGGTCGGTCTCACAAGCCACTGGTGTCAGTTGGTTCACCTAAGATGTATACAGGTGCTCATTGGGTTATGAGTACACCGGACAGGACTCGCCGGGAACCTGCTAGTTGGGATATACCAGACGTCAGATAGCAGTTCCCAGGTGACATGTGTACAGGTTAGTTCATCGACCTGGGATCGTCATTTGTCTCGTGTGAGTTCCCACTGTACTTTGATTACTACCCTACCACGGCTCAAAGGAGTCGTGCAAACAGGTTTTAGTTGGGTACAGTCCCGAGCCACATGGAGGCAGTGAGCGGATCTGCAGGGGTTCGTCTCTCCCGGTATTGGGGGTGAGGTCGTGCTGTGTCTAGGAGAGCCAGAACATGAAAAGTCCTTGGCCAAGGCAGGAGATTTGCTGGTAGGTATTCCAGTAGTATCTCAGGGTGTTCTGGGCTACACTCCGACACGACTTGTACCGCTTTTGGGGGTCTGACTTTTACCAACCCCCTAGGCCCGCCTTGCGATGCTCATAGACGAACGGACCGGACTGTACGGATATTGTCACTGACAGGCTCAGTTGGGTGTCGGGGTGAGCTTCCTCATCGACGTCCCATTTGGTCAATACCTGGTGGCCCGTCACGTATTGGCTTATACCTCTGACGTGCTAGTGGTTAAATCCACAGCCAAGGTATTGACGAGTCTTTAGAGTCCACCACAGACAGTTACTCAAGTTTCGGGCGAAACGCTGTAGAGGCCGTATGGAGATATGGCAGGGTTCGATCAGATACGTGCGGTATTGCACGGATCGTGATCGGACAGTTTTTTTACTAGCCGGCTTTGGCTTAAGCCGGATACTAGTATTAGATAGTGTAGATTTTATCTCTTTGCATTTGTGTTCAGTGCGAATACAAATGCGGGCATGTATTTGCAGTAGCGGGGTTTTCCTGTAATTTATTACGGGATCGGTTTTATGAAGTTGCCAGTTTGCATTCCGTTCCGGCCGGTTTTCCTTCATTCCTTCTCGGTCGGACTTTCTTATTGGAGAGTGTTAATTGCAAGTTCGCAATTAACATTTTGTGAGGGGTTTCTTTGCATATGTGTGGCTTCATAATCATGAGATTCCTTTCTTGTCCATTTGATGGCTTTTCATTTGATGGTTTAGAAAAGGGATTGATTTGTGAGATGAGTGAGAAAGGATGTGAGGTTTATATTATCTTTATGATATATTGTTTTATGCAATTCTCTTTTCTCTCTCCAATCTAATTCTATGGAGAGGGGGCCGGCCACTTTGGCTAGAGAGAGAGGATCATTTCCTTTTGAGTGAAAAAAAATGTTTCATATCCTTTTTCATGCTACCAAGTTCATAAGCACTTTTTTGAGTTGCTTTCTTTACCTCCACCATTTCATGGCAACCTCATAAACCCCAAGAGACAAGCTTCTACACTATTTCTATAGCAAGCCTTGGACGCGTCGGCTAGCCAACTTTGCGCCCGAGTTGCCTCGGTCAAGAGGCGGGAGCCCGTAAAAGATTCCGGCTACGTGGTGCCCCTTTCCGACGAGCGAGGAGGTGACGGAGATTCCGCAAGAGATCGGAGTGGAGATGAAGACCGAAGGACACGGATCGCTTGGTATAACTTCTCTACTCTTTTCTATTTTGCTAGCTAGCTAGGTTAATGGCCCGATCCGGGTAAAAAGTCCGCGGTGGTGCCGTTTTGCAAAGTTCGCAAAGTTTTTGTTTTCCGCGTTTCCGGCGTCGGATCGACGGCCGGGGCGCCCCCGCGGGCTTACAAAATCAATGTTGGTGTAAGTAAGTGTGCAGAAGTAACGTGTGTGCAGTATATTGTCGTGTCAAATCTGCAGAACATCATATTGTAGAGGGCGGGTTCTTGGAACCCGCTCTCTTCAATATCTTGCCGCTATAAATATGTCTCCGCACTACCCATTTCATTTCATCTCTGTCAAATTTTCATCCTACACCGCTCACTATCCATTTACTTTTTGCAATTCTTCTCCACTATCAATTTTGTGTAAGTGTGGAGTTTTAGAAGAAGGTGAAGTTCAGTACCATATTCTGCGAGTAAGCAATCTTCGAGCAGTAGAACAGTTCATAAAGTATTGGAAGTAAGCAATCTTCGAGTTTGAAAGTTTTTTGCAATTTCAACACAACATAAAAAATATAACTGTTTTTTGTGCAGGATTATGGCCTCCCCAAGTATATTTGTTGTATGTAAATACGATGGCCAGGTTATCACAAGTGCACAAGGTCCCGAGTATATGGGCGGGTCTGCACGAATCATGCGATTGGAAGCATCAACGACTTATGATGAACTAGAGGCTAAAGTGTTCAAAATTACGAAATACGATCCCCGTGAAAGTAGGGTTAAGTTAAGTTGTATATGGCCTATGTTCAGTGGAAATGCATTGGTTGAAATTATAGACGATGCATCAATATCTTCGATGATAGATTTCGGTCTCTCGAGCACCCAGCATTCTTTCGAACTTTTGGTTCAGAAGGACCAATTGGAAGTATCAGATGTACCTCCAACGGGTAATTTTGATGGTAATGCTGGAGATAGTTCCTGGGGGTCCGGTCACATGGTCAACGATGATGCCGTCAGTGCCGGTGGATATGACTATACACAACATTATTCAAATCTTCAAGCACATGGGTAAACATTTTATAAACCCATATTTAAACATTTTAGTAATACCTATATACTAATATTCAAACATTTAATAAAATGCATAAATCCAGGTTTCCCCAGTCGACTGCTGCAGTTACATGCACCCCAGAAGAACAGCAAGAATTACCATACACAGCCTTCCACAGGTAAATAAATTTGAAACAAGTGATGATTTAGTTACGAAAATATTAAGGAATAATATTATAATAACAATTTATATACTAAACGCAGATTTCCTCATACCTCCGCATCATTCCAACACGATCCAAGCAGCGCATTCCAAGCATGTCCGTCCACATCTTTCCGGTCTTCTCACCCCGAACCATCCACATTACACCGACCACAACCATCATATATTGCACCCGAGCCTTATGTTGCTACGGGTGATATTGATATGTGTGGCAGTGATGATGATGAAACCGGTGAAGATCATCAGGGGGAGGATAGCGTGGAATATGCTGCTGGATTGAATGAGGTAGCATTCTTTGATGATATGGTTGCGAATAACGATTTTGTCGAACTAGAAGATCCCGGCCTCGATCCGCTGGAAGATGATGGTTGGGTAGACTTAGCCGTTGCAGAAGTAAATACGACACCCTATTTGGACGCGACAGCAGCAAGCGAAGATTGCATCAGCGTCGGGGATTTATTTCAGGAAAAAGGAGATCTTATTTGTAAGCTGAAGTCGTGGTCCATTCAGCAAAACGTTACATTTAAAACCGAAGAGTCAAATAAGACGTACTATACTGTGGTATGTACGAAAGCTCCTGAATGTCAGTGGAGATTGCATGCATGTTGTTCCAAAAGAGCCAATGCTTGGAAGGTCACGAAATACAACCAAGAACATACTTGCATCAATTCTATCATGCTACAGGATCACCGAAATTGCACTTCATCTTATATTTGCTCGCTAATCATGCCCCTGATCCGTACAGATGTGGCGATGACTCCCCGAGAGATACGGCTCTTGGTTAGCGGAGAGCATAAAATTCAGATTTCGTATGTGAAGGCATGGGATGCTCATAGAAAGGCTTTGTGCAAGATATTCGGGGACTGGGAAAGCTCGTACAACTCACTAGTCCCTTTTATGGAAGCCATGAAAGCATCAAATCTGGGGACCGTATACCGGTTAAAAACCACAGAAACAGACGTCGAGGGCTCTGTCAGGTTTCAAAGAATTTTCTGGTGCTTTGGTCCATGTGCGGCTGGTTTCACACACTGTCGGCCGGTATTGTGTGTTGATGGTACGTATCTATACGGTAAGTACAGAGGCTGCATGTTAATTGCTACAGGTGTTGATGCTAATAACGGTATATTTCCGTTGGGATTTGCTATTGTCGAGGGTGAAAATACATCATCCTGGTCATGGTTTTTCCGCAACCTCAAAAATATCCCATCTGTTCTTCATAGAACGGATTTATGCATCATAGCTGATAGACATCTGGGAATACTAGCTGCAATGAGATCTGTATTTCCGACGACCCCACATAGGTTTTGCCTACGACACTTCAGGCAAAATTTTGATCGAAAATTTAAAAATTCGGATCTACATAAACTTATGTACAGAGCCGGTGAAACGCCTGACCCTAATGTTCACGACATATACATGACGAAAATTGGGGAGATGAGTCAAGCCGCGAAAACGTGGTTAGATGAGTATCCAGTACGCATGTGGTCACAAGCACATGATGATGGGTGCAGATATCTCCTAATGACGACTAATATGTCTGAAAGCTTCAACGGGGTCCTTAAAGGGGTTAGAGGCTTACCGATACAGGGGTTGATTGTTCAAACATTTTTCCGGATGAATACTTATTTTGTGCACAGAAGAGAAAAGTCCTTGGCGATGGACACTCCGCTCACCGCGTATTACGAAGATATCTTTCGGAAAAGAGAGCGCAGAGCACAATACTACAGATCCGAAAGGTTTGACACGGCGGAGTTTCAGGTGACGGGCGGTAATGGGAATCAATATACCGTGAACTTTAGAGATGAAGGGCTCTCTTCGTGTACATGCGGTCTTTTCCAGCAACAACATTTACCTTGTGCCCATGCAATTGCTGCTGCGAGCAGTATGCATACCTCACATTACAGTTTTGCTTCCCATTACTATACAGTTTCTAATTACCAAGATGCATACGATCCAAAATTTCATCCTATACCGGACAGTCGCTATTGGCACTATTATACTGCCAACAGAAAAACACCGACTGTATTACCGCCGGAAAAAAATATAAGGCTCGGAAGACCTAAGGTACGTCGAGATCGAATGACAATGGATGCTGATCCTCAGCAAAGGCAATCCAGATGTAGCCTATGCAAACAACCAGGCCATTATAGGACCAGATGTCCAGGATATGCATCAGGGGCGGGACCTTCAGGATCGTGACAAGTGCACTCAGATTTTTTTGTATTATAAATTTGACGGATTCATTTTGTTATTATAAATTCGACCGTCGATATAGCATTTACATTTTACAAATAGATAGGATTTTTTGGCATTGTAAATTTTGACGGATTCATTCTGTAAAAAAAAATTTGATATAGTGAAATTTTATTATTTAATTTAAATATTTTTTTTTGTCTATTTAATTTTATTTTATTTTTAAGAATTATAATTATAATTATAATTATAATAATAATAATATTATAATTATAAACGTTAATAATTAAAATTAAAAATTAATTTAATTAAAAAAAAAGGGGCGGGTTCTGGGAACCCGCCCCCTATACAAATGTATAGGGGGCGGGTTCCCAGAACCCGCCCTCTATAGTTTCTATAGAGGGCGGGTTCTGGGAACCCGCCCCCTATACATTTGTATAGGGGGTGGGTTCCCAGAACCCGCCCCCTATACTTGGGGTGGGGGTGGGCCAGGGGGGTGGTTTGAAACCACCCTATTCTCATAAATAAAATCCCCCCCTATTTTTATAATTTAATTTTAAAATTATAATAATTCAAAAAAAAACCCAACTTTGATTTAGGCGGAGCTGTGTTGATGACCGTAGCTCTGTGGCTTGCCGATGCATCCGAGGACTGTGAGGTTTTTCCAAGCTTGTATTGGTTCTCCACTCAATCTTTGAAAATATAGCAGTCTTCGATGGTATGACTCACCATTCTATGATATGGGCAGTATAGGGGATTGCCGGCCATGTTCATTTCATGTGGCCTCTTTGGAACGGGCAGTTGCAGACCGTTGTTCAAGGCGTCCACGAATATTTTGCGGACTTCATCCCTCGTGAAGGAGTATACCTTCTTCTTTCTCTCTATTGGAGTAGGTGCCTTTACTGATGCTGGTCCTCGAGGCCGATCAGTCTTTGGTTCGCCCTTTTCATATAATGGCACATGTCCGGGAGGATTAGGTTCCCGAAAGGATTTGGTCTCTATTTGCATGAAATCGGCGGTGGTAGCTTGACTGTTTGCTAACACGCCTTTAGACAGTTCTATCTCTCCCTTCTTGTATTGCCTTTCGACCCAATCTTTGAAGACGGAGCAGTTCTCAATAGCATGACCTATCACCCTGTGATAAGGGCAGTATTTTGGGTCGTCGGTCATATTCGCTTCTTGCAGTCTCTTTGATTCTGGCAGTTGTAGACCGTTTCTTAGGGCGTCCCTGAATATCTTGTGGACTTTTTCCCTTTTGAAGGAATAGACTTTTTCCAGTTTCTCTTTCAGAGGAGATCCCCCCGGCGTATGTATCAGAGGGACTGGAGGCTGATTGAGGCCGTTTTCCGCGAAGGCGCTCCGCTCTTAGGTTGAAGGGGGTATCAATCCCTGGCTCATGAACCAAAATTTGATTCCGCTGTAATTGCAATCGGGCGACCTGGGTCGTGAGATCTGCCGCGACGTTTGCCAATTCATCGATCTTGGACTGTACCTTGGCTAACTTCTCGTCCCTGTCCTGAAGCTGTCTCTGAAGCCATCGGAATAATTGTTCTGTAGTTCCGGCTATGACAACCGGGTCGTCTTTATTGCCTGAGCTCGATTCCGCAGGAACCACGGGCTCCTCTGGCTTATCGGCCTGAGCGGGCTCTTCATCACTTAGATCGAGTCGATACTGGGTATCGTCAATCATATCATCACCATGGCTGTGAAGAAGAGGAGGACTCGTTTCTTCATGTCCGACCATGTAGACAGTGCGAACCACATACCCAGCCATCTCTTTATCTTTGGCGGGGTAATCCCGTTCCTCGAACCTCATGAAGTTTAGCCTAGCAGGAGCCCTAGACCTTTTGTTGACTCTATATCTGAGCCTTTTTTGCCTTAGCTTCTCAATTTTAAGGGCTTGGCGGGCATCTGTTTCCTGGGAAGCCACCGTGAGTCGATTAGCGGGGAGCTTAGAGAAGACACCCGATCGAGCAGTTGTCAGGGGCACCGCCGGAGCTTGCTTGCGCCTTGTTGCTTTGTTGGTGTTGATGGCCTTGCCCCCAGCTGGGGCCAAGGAGAGTCTTTCAAACACCAACTTGCGTTTGAGTTGGGGTGCCTTCGAGACCACCACATTAGGCCTCTTGCCTTTCGAGACCGGTTTGTCTGCCACCGGGGCTTGAGGTGCTGGGATGGCGTTAGCTGGCACGAACAGAATAGAGCCAAATGGTAGCGGCAGCTCCTCCCACTGTCGCCCGAGACTGGCCGGAAGGACCTTCCTAGCGTCCATCTTTATCGTGTATGAGATAGGAGCTGAGTTCATCTTTGGAGACATTGTTGGAAAGTGATTTCTTGAAAACCTGCATAAAAGAGCATTATTTTAGTATAAATATAGGTATGTATATTTATTGAGTTTGCATGAACGTTTAACCCGAAATATGGGAGGAGAGATTGGTCCCACCGGGCGTGCCAGAAATCTGTAGGGTGTTTTTCGTCACCCTATTGAGATGGGAATACGCGCGCGCTTGTCAGGCGTACTACAGATTCCCCCTGCCTAGGGTAGGCCGGGGTTTATTGATTGTTGGGATTCGAATCTCCAGCAGCCGCGGACTAAGCTTCCGTTAATTACCCCTCGCCTTTGGAGCTAGAGAACCTCCAATTAACGGGTTAAACCGGTCATGCGAACTCAATGTGCAGTGTATATGTGTTTTGTTTTGGAGGGGGCTTGGGTATATTGAGAGCCACGCAGAGTTTTTACGGGGGTCCCGCTACCCGGATAGCGGGCTGGGGGTCAAGGGGGCTAGCAGCCCCCTTGCAAGGTGCGGGGCAGCACCCCGGCCCAAATTTTTTTTGGGAGGGAGAGTGTTGTAGAGTATGTGTGTGTGTATATTTATATATACATATATATAAAAAAAAAGGAAGGGAAAGAGCATCCAAAGGATGCGTGGGGAAAAGCGCCAGCACTTTAGGTTCTAGCGCTTTGAGCGCAAGAGCGCGAGCACTCTGAGCGCTAGCGCATCACGTGTCAGCACGTAGGCGCTCGAGCGCTGACGGTTTGGGCTCTAGCGTAAGAGCGCTAACGCACCACGTGTCAGCACGTGGGTGCTCGGGCGCTAGCGCTCTGAGCGCAAGAGCGCTCTGAGCGCAAGAGCGCTAGCGCTTTGAGCGCTAGCGCACCACGTGTCAGCACGTGGGCGCCCGGGCGCTAGCGCTCTGAGCGCAAGAGCGCTAGTGCGCCACGTGTCAGCACGTGGGCGCTCGGGCGCTAGCGCTCTGAGCGCAAGAGCGTGGGCGCTCGGACGCTAGCGCTTTGGGCTCTAGCGCTCTGAGCGCAAGAGCGCTAGCCCTTTGAGCGCTAGCACCCCACGTGTCAACACGTGGGCACTCGAGCGGCAAAAAGGACTTGGTCCCAGCAATGGGAGTTGTACTCCCAGAAAGGAGCACTTATTATTCTTTGTGCTTATATATATATATATATATATATATATATATATATATGAGTTAAACTCCTAGGATGTTTTGAAGCTGATGAAGGGCTTCTTCTCTTGAGCCCTAGTTCTTCCCCAAAGTGGGGTTTCTGAAGATGGGTCTCCTTCTTCTTCTTTTGTTGGCCGGATCTTGAAGATCAAGAAGTATGAGATTTTAAAAATCTCTCCTTTCTGAGATCTGGTGGCAGATCTGAGTTCCCCTTTGTTGGTTTTGTGGTGAAAAACTATTTTGTTTTGAAAAAGGAAGAGTAAAACTCTTGATTTAATTCAAAAGAAAGAAGAAGGTTTTAGAATCTTGAGGAAGAAGATCACAGATCTGGATTTTTTTTTTGGAGAGAGAAAAAGTTGTTGGGATATTTTCATTATCTTGGCCTTTATAGGCTATACACTTTACACATAGACCCTTGGGCTTTACACAAATGGCATTTTAGCCATCCCATGGCTCATGTGCCACTTCTTTTTGCACATAAGCCATGAGCTTACAAAAAATTGGCTTTATGCCCATTTTGCATACATTCATGCACAAAAATTACATAAAAATTATTTGTTACATGATTTTTTTTATTTTGGTATGGCGGAAGGCCGGACGCTTCGTGTTCGGGCTCGACATGGGCATTGGCCCACTTGCTTAAGCTTGGGCCCACCTGGCTTGGGGTTGACCTTGAGTTTGACTTGGTCAACCGGGGTGCAAATTTTGACATCAACAGTCTCGTATGGCATATCACTCAAAATGCAACACATTATCCATATAAATATACCTATCTCTCAGGTCACATCCATGTCCATCTCATATCAGGGGACCTACAAAGGTATCAACAATCTTATATCGACTCGAATCCATAAAATGACATATCACACTAAGTCATCGTATCATATCTTATACTCGTTCATCACATTAATATCTCGCATCACATTATATAAACGTCACACTTGTTCTCTTTCAATTTGTAGCCATCATGATTCACTTATCATACTATATTCTCATATGTCAATATGTCCATTAGCATCAACTTCTATCATATTATCGTTTGTAAATCCTACAATCATGTCCGTCGCATATCATTTATCAGTATAAAATAATCAAACGATATTCCATATCAATGTTTATGGGGGTGCTATACGCCATCCACCCGACTTCCCCCATAGATATAAATCTACTCACCTGCTAAACTCCTCGCTTAGCCGTAGTCGATGCACTTCGTCGTCTCGGAATCCACGCGAATGTACCTACAATCAATATGAATTCGCAAAGTAATTAACATCAAATTCCGAAATCCAAAAACAGCACGCGGTGTGCTCATAGGTTAGAACCTATAGCATGCGCATGCAAAACAACCAAACAACTCTCGTCGTTGACGTAAAAACGTCCAACGCCCAAATACAATATCCAGTCATAAAACCAATAAATCCAAATATCGGAAAACATAACCAAAACCCTAAGTAGGGTCGCTATACATAAAAACTGCCTCGCCTAAACCCAATCGTACCAATACGCATTCACAACACATTAAATATCGCAGATAATAATATATACGTCATCTCTACAACAATTAAAACCCACGTTTAATTTTTACCAAAAACCTAGTAAGCAGTCTATCTCATTTTAGCTCATTTTAGCACAAAGTTAGATGTTTTAAACAATCTAGTGATCACAATCATCACAATGCGGCTTAATTAAGTCACCCAACCCTTTACCACAATTTTGATCTCACCCAAAACATGTTTTAGTAAAACCTAGTTTGCTAATTATCTCAATTAGACAAATAAGAATTTAACAAATATCATTCTTACAAATGATTAGGTTATCCAAGTCTACATTTCAAGATTAACCACATTAACCATTCAAAACCCTAACTAGTAAACTGTATAGTGGTTTAAGAAATTATACCGATCGATCCATGTCCTTCAATCTTTAGCTATCATTCTACGCTCCTCGCGGCATCTCTGATCTCCGGTCTCCTCGTCGGAGTGGCACCACATCAACGAATCTTTATACGGCTCCCGCTTCAAATTGAAGCAACTCGGACATGAAGTTTGCTACCCGACATATCTAAGATTGATGTATAGAGTGTGTAGAATAGTTTGTCTCAAGGAACCCAAGCAATTGGATGAAGATAAATTGAAGTTGCCACTTTGAGTTTGGATGAAATGAGCTATGGATTTTTAAAGAAGAATTTTCCTCACCCCAAAAATAATTGGGCTCGGCCAATGTTGGCAGCACTTCTAGTGCTCAATCTCAAATATGCTCACTGTGAATGCTTTGAAGAAGTGAGCACACATCAATTAATCAACAAAGAAAAATCAAAAACCCAACCAAACTAGTGGGGCCGGCCAAAGTGGGGGGCTGAATTGCTCTCGACCATTTATGGGGAGGGGGTGACCACAACACAAAAGATGGTGACCATATCAATTACCTATCACAATAATCTCCACTAATATCCTAAGCTTTCCAAAAGCATTTAATGAAAACCATGAGTCACAAATACACCTAGCTTCATTCTAGAAGCTTGCTAATGACACATCAATTCTAGAATCAACCATGCTCATCCAAAACAAATCAATGCTACCTCCTCAAAAGATAATTTCGGCCATGTCAAAATAGAATGGAATTTTGGCCAAAAAAAGATACACAAGGTTTAACCTTTAATTAAGTGCATAAATATCACAATAAAATAATATTTTAATTAGGGAAAAATCCTATGTGAACCAAAACTTTCCATTGACCCCCAAAGCCCGCGCACTAGTACTATTATAATTAAATTAGGCATAGTCAAATCTGTACAGAGGTTTGATCACAATCGGGTTAAAACAGAAAATACCGACTATTTTACACTAAAACGGAAAAACTCGCATAACGATTTCAGAAATGTTACGATATGGTTCCCTTTTTGTTTATGCCTATAGATTGTATACAGGGTTCAGTGTGGACTTACCTGTAGGGCAAAAGTTTCTTCATTATTTTTTTATTTCTTTCCGCGATGCTCTATCATTTCAGCTTTTATATCACGAAGTTCGCGTTTGCCCAATCATTTCGGCTATTTTTTCTTTTTACTCGATACTTTTTATTGCGAGTTGCCCAATCACTATGGCTATTTTTGTATGCATATATTATACTTGCTGATTTTGTTGTAAGGAGCCCTATCATTTTGGCTATTTCATATGTATTTTTGGCTCGTTGATTTTAACCGCGAGTTTAGACTTGGAATTTGATACCGATTTAGGCATCAGTATCGCTACAACTGGGATATTTCCAAGAACGAATCATCATTTGGCTTTGTCGGTTCGAACAAAGGTGGCTTAGCAAACAGGGTTAAGATCTCGTCGACTAAGGTTTTTGACTTCATGAGCCGTAAGGGTCTCATAAAGGTATTTCTCCCTACGAGTCGTGAGGATCTCGTAGGTGCATTCTCTTCTTAAGAATCGTGAGGATTCTTAAGTGTATGGTCTCTTATAAGTCGTAAGGATCTCACAAGAGTGCTTTCTCCTTATAAGTCGAGAGGACTTACAAGTGTCGTTCGCCATATGAAGATATCCCTCGTCAGTGGTGGGACTCTGTTGGGGAAACGTTTATTTGTGCCTATGGATTGTATACAAGGGCCAGTATTGGACCACCTGTAGAGCAATCTGGGGAATGTGATAGCTTAAGAACAGGTTCAGATCCCTGTAGCTTAAGGCTTTTGAATCCTATGAGCCGTGTGGGTCTTATAAGAGGGTTCTCCTTACGAGTCGTAAGGATCTAGTAAGTGTAATTTCTCCTTAGGAATCGTGGGGATCCCTAAGTGTGTCGCTCCTTTGTGAGTCGTAAGGATCTCACGCAGGTAGTTTTCTCCTTACAAGGTCGAGAGGACCTCGCAAGTGTCTTTTAACGAGATTGCACCCTTTCGGGTTTTCGCAAACTCACCGGCAGCCCTGCTGTTTTTATGTAAGTCCACGTTGCCCACCCCGGTACCTACGGGGAGGCGGAAAACGGAATAAAAATCGGATTTTTATGAGCTTAGGCAACATGGACTAGACTTTGAAGGATCTTTGCTAAACAAAAACAAGCTAAAGCTAACTAGAAACTAGCTAAGTGCTAGAAAAGTTATACCTTGGGCTTTAAGTCCTTCTCTCCTTACTCCTTGGAGTGGTGGAAGGAGGTCACCTTGGTCGTCTTCTCACGTCGAAGAAAGATCCACCCGAAAGCCTCAACCTTTGGCTTTAACTCCAAGCTAGAAGTAACTAGGGTGCAAGAAGTGCTAATCCTTGAACCCTAGATGAGAGTAGAGATTATAAAGAGAGGGTTTTTCTCAAGCTCAAGTGTTTCTCAACAAATGAGAGGGGAGAGCTTGAGGGAGAGGAAGAACAAGAGAGAGAAAGAATATGATAGAATGAGAATAAAATAAACCATTCTCACATATATGTGTGAATTATTGTAATTAGATAATTAGCTAGATAATTGTCATGGTTAATCAAGACATGACCATTATCATTTCATTTTAAATGCAATTTGCAAGGATCAAAGAGCATCTTCCAAATGAAATGATGATGGTCAAAGTGTCAACCTAGGTCAACAAGTCAAGGAGGTCAAATGGTCAACAACCATAACCATGCACAATTATTAAACTAATATCAATTAACAATAATACACACATAAGAATTAGGGTTAATAAAATGACAATGGTCATTAACCCTAATCAAAGTCCTCTCCCTCTGTCTCAAGCAACTGTGCATACGCACCCGTATTCGTGATCCGAGGAACATGAATACAATGAGAAAAACAATCCCAAATCATATACTAGGATCTGGCTTAAACCAAAGCCCGCTAGTATAAGCTGTCCGGATAGCAAACGTGCACAGGTGCGCGGATGTGAACGAACCCTGTCGCAAAACCATGCGGCCTCTACTCATTTTGCCTAAAGGCGAATAGCTCTCTGTGTGGGACTCTAAAGACTCGACACTACGCTAGCAGTGGGTTTAACCACAGACCGCAAGCGGCACTAGCTGTACGTAACGGTCCCCAGGTAGATGTCGATAAGAAGACTGACGAGGTAAACCCCATCTGAACTCCTACTGAGCCTGTATGTGACAGTCTCCGTACAGTCCGGTCTGTTCGTCTGATACATCGCATGGCCGGCCTAGGAGGCGGTGAACGTCAGTCCCTAATAGCGGTACAAGTCATGTCGGAGTGAAGCCCAGAACACCCTGAGATAACACTGGAAACCTACCAGTATATCTCGCTTGCCCTGGCCAGGGACTACTCATGTAATGGCTCTCCTGGACACAGCGCGATGTCAACCCCCAATACCGGGAGAGACGAATCCTGTCTAACCGTCACTGTCTCCAAGTGCTTCGGGACTGCACCCAAAAACTACCTGTTTGCACGACTCCTTTGAGCCGTGGTAGGGTAGTAATCAAAGTGCAGTGGGAACACACTCGAGGCGAAGTAACAGTGTCATGTCAGCGGACTAAGCTGTACTCATGTCACCTGGGAACTGATAACTGACGATTGGTATAATACCAACCAACGGTCCCCGACGAGTCCTGTCCAGTGTACTCGTAACCTAACGAGCACCCGCATACTATCTCAAGTACGACGTACTGACGGCTGTGGGACAGACCGTCTCCCACACTGGGATAAGAAACGCATACGCTAGTCTACTCCGGAGTATCGATGCCCTGTCTCGTTAGTCCAACGACTAGGGACCTGTATAAGGATGTGCTTATGGATTACCCAGCTCCCATGAGTGTGAGCGCCATCACAATGCTGGTAATCAAGCAAAGATCCTAAGGGCTCTACTAATATGTATATCTGCGATATGCTAAAAGAAACACATGCACATATTAAAGCAGAGACAAACCAAGTAGCATACTACCATTTCGAGCAAGATTGTATATACAACTGTGAATATCCCAAGCTTCCATTAAGTAATATACAAACTAGTATGATACAGTAATGGCCTCTAGGGCATATACACTAACAATCTCCCACTTGCACTAAGGCCATATACTGGCGTATCGAAGACCTATCATCTCGATCAGCCGCTCAAACTGAGTCTGGGGCACGGCCTTGGTGAATGGATCTGCTGTGTTATCTTCTGAAGCAACCCTCCGGACCTCGATCTCCTGGCGATCCACGATCTCCCTGATCAGGTGATACCGCCTTAAGATGTGTCTGGATTTCTGATGGGACCTGGGTTCCTTCGCTAAAGCTATAGCCCCGTTGTTGTCGCAATACAGAGGTATTGGGTCAACAATGGACGGAACCACCTGATGTTCTTTCAAGAACTTCCTCATCCAGACAGCTTCTTTTGCGGCATCAGATGCAGCGATGTATTCCGCTTCCATAGTCGAGTCAGCAACGGTTTCCTTTTTGGAGCTCTTCCAACACACCGCCTCTCCATTGAGGGTAAATACAAAACCCGACATGGACTTGGAATCATCCTTGTCACTCTGGAAGCTGGAGTCAGCAAAGGCCTCAATCTGGAGGTCTTTTCCGCCATACACCAAGAACATCTCCTTAGTCCTTCTCAGGTACTTGAGAATGTTCTTTACCGCTATCCAGTGTTTCTCCCCAGGGTTTGACTGATACCTGCTTACCACACTCAGTGCATAAGCCACATCCGGTCTGGTGCACAACATCGCATACATTATAGAGCTTACCGCAGAAGCGTAGGGTATAATAGACATGCGATCCCTCTCCAAATCAGTCTTGGGAGACATCTCTTTGGAGAGGGTGATCCCGTGACAAGACGATTGATTACCGCGCTTGGAATCTTCCATACTGAATCTCTTCAGTATGGCGTCGATGTACCTGGACTGTGATAGTCCTAATATCCTCTTGGATCTGTCACGGTAGATCCGGATACCCAGAATGTATGAGGCATCACCCAGGTCTTTCATGGAGAACCTGTGTGACAAGAACCCCTTGACAGATTGTAGCATAGGAATGTCATTTCCTATTAAGAGAATGTCATCCACGTATAAAACGAGGAATACTACAGTTCTCGCTACAAATCTACAATAGATGCATGGTTCATCTGGATTTTTGATAAAGCCAAATTCCTTGACCGTTTCATCAAAACAGATGTTCCAACTCCGCGATGCCTTCTTTAGTCCATAAATGGACTTAAGCAACTTGCACACCTTCCCGCTGCTCCCACTCTGAATGAAACCCTCTGGCTGGTCCATATAGACACACTCTTCTAAATGTCCATTTAGAAAAGCTGTCTTCACGTCCATCTGCCAAATCTCATAATCGTGGAAGGCAGCAATGGCAAGAAGGATCCGAATGGATTTCAGCATAGCTACTGGAGAGAAGGTTTCGTCATAGTCCAAACCAGGCCGCTGACGAAAACCCTTTGCAACCAGTCTAGCTTTATAGGTCTCAACCTGTCCATCTACACCAATCTTCTTTTTGAAGATCCACTTGCATCCTACGGGTTTTACCCCATCTGGAGCAATGTCCAACGTCCATACTTTGTTGGTGTACATGGACTCCATTTCGGTCCGCATTGCATCCAGCCATTTTACCGAGTCGACGCTCTGAATGGCTTGCTGTAAGCTAGTAGGCTCATCACAATCTATGATGCAGTCCTCTCTATCCCCGTCAATAAGAAAACCGTAGTATCTCTCGGGCGGATGAGACTGCCTACTACTCCTGCGGAGCGGCGTGGGAATGTCCTGATCTTTCGAACCCTCTGGTTCCACTAAGCTTTCAGTAATAGCTTGTGGTTTTGGAATTTCTTCCAGTTCTATTACGCTCCCACTTATTTCTTTTTCTAAGAACTGATGTTCCAGAAAATGGGCATTATGAGAAACAAGGACTTTTTGTTCCTCTGCGTAATAGAAAAGATACCCCCTGGAGTTCTTTGGGTATCCCACAAACTTGCACAGTACTGAGCGTGCCTCGAGCTTGTCCGTATGCTGCTTTTTGACATAAGCTGGACATCCCCAAATCTTCAGGTATTGAAGATAGGGTTTCTTCCCACTCCATAACTCATATGGTGTGCTAGGCACAGTCTTAGTAGGAACTCGGTTCAAAAGGTATGCAGCTGATTCTAGTGCATATCCCCAGAACGATCGCGGCAACTCAGCGTTACTCATCATGGACCGTACCATATCCAATAGGGTTCGGTTCCGTCTCTCCGATACACCGTTATGTTGGGGAGTGTATGGAGGAGTAAGCTGAGAGAGAATTCCATTCTCTTTTAACTAACCCAGGAACTCGGCACTCAAGTATTCACCACCTCGATCAGATCTCAGTGCCTTGATACTTTTACCTGTTTGTTTTTCTACTTCATTCTTATATTCCTGGAACTTTTCAAAAGCTTCGGATTTATGCTTCATTAAGAAGACATGTCCGAACCTTGAGAAATCATCCGTAAAAGTAATGAAGTAAGAATAACTGCTTCGTGCATGTGTAGACATTGGACCGCATACGTCATTGTGTACGAGTCCCAAGAGCTCGCTCGCTCTTACTCAGTGTCCAGTGAACGGAGTCTTTGTCATCTTTCCTTTGAGACAGGATTGACAAGTTGCATACGATTGATATTCGAACGGATCCAAATATCCTTCTGCATTTAACTTAGTCAACCTCCTCTCATTGATGTGACCCAGTCTACAATGCCATAAGAAAGTTTTATTGATTTCTGGAGACTTTCTTTTGTGTGTATTCTGGACATTGAAAATCTGTGGTTGGTTTAACACGTATATACCGTTGTTCAATGTACCTGACCCAATCAAAACTTGATTAAGGTGAATGTTCACTACATTACTTACAAATGCAAATTCATAACCTTCTTTAGATAATAAAGATACAGAAATGATATTACAGGTTGCATTTGGTACATAATAACAACTACGCAAAACCAAAAAGTGTCCATCCGACAATCCCAGGTGATAGTCCCCCACGGCCTCAGCATCCATGCTAGCACCGTTTGCAACTCTGAGGGTCATGTCACCTGCCTTCAAAACTCTACGCTTTCTCAACGCCTGCAAAGAATTATAGATATGAGATCCTGATCCGGTATCCAATACCCAGGATGTAGAGTTTATTGATAGACAGTTTTTAATAACATACACACCTGAAGCTGAAGCTGCAACTCGCTTCAAATCCTATGTTCTGGCTTTCCAAGCCTTGCAATCCTGTTTCCAGTGATCACTTTTGTGACAATAGAAGCATTCTTCCTTCCCCATCAGCTTTCCCGCTATCTTTGTTGCTTTTCCTTTTCCCTTCGTATCCACTTTACCGACACCGCCACTTGGTTTGGCGGGGGCTTTCTTCTTCTTACCCTTGGCTTTCGCCCTGGATCTAGAAGAGGAAGATCCTCCTACAAACAAAGTGGATGTCTCCCTACCTTTCTGTAGGGTGCCCTCAGTACTCCTCAACATGTTCAGAAGTTCGGAAAGTTCAACCTCCTTTCCTTGCATGTTGAAGTTAAGAATAAACTGGGCGTAAGTGGAAGGAAGGGACTGGAGAATCAAATCAGTATAGAGTTCATTCTCCAACGTGGTCCCAAGGTCCGCGACCTCCTCTATGTAGCCAATTATCTTAAGCACGTGTTCCGCTACCGATGATCCGACGGCCAACCTTGCCGAAAACAACTTCTTCGACACTTCGTATCTGGCGATACGAGACTGCTCTCCATACAGTTCTTTTGTATAGAGAAATATGGACTCTAGGTCCATATTCTCGTGCCTCCTCTGATATTTGTTGTCCATCATGGCAAGTACGAGGCATTTGGCCTTCGCGCAATCTATCTTCCATGTCTTACGGATTTCCTTATCCGCGACGCTGGAGGTGGGACCTGGGACAGGGGGAGCTTTGGTGGTAAGTACATACCCCAACTTGTCGTAAGTGATTGCCGTCTTGACATTCCTGAGCCAATCTTTATAGTTTGGCCCTGTCAATATGTTTTTATCTAGTAATAACTTAAGTCCGGTCATGTTGAATGGTCGCTGCAATTAGGAGAGAGAAAAGAAACACTTTAGCATGATGCTTTTGCAAGTTTAGAGTGGTTTTTAGTTTGTCTAAACTGGATGGCTCCCACTGTCTCTCAAATCCCTTCTCAAACCGTAAAGAAAGGATTAGTCAGGATCAATCCCACCGTACAATACTTTCTTAACCGTTCAGCCAAGCCAGTGTCGGTACTTCGAGAGAGGTTTTCCAACGCTTTCGCGAAGTTCCTTAATTAAGTAACCTTTTTTCCCTGTGGGCGTAGCCTCGCAAACACCTTTCTAGACACCTACTAGGTTTATAGCATTGATCGTTAAGTGAGAGTTTTCCCGAGGAGTAGCATATACTCACAGTAGGATCGGGATCCAAATATCATCGCGTGATAAAACCGAAGGAATCCTACCAGAATTATCACACTCCAAATGGTATGCAGCGCTAGCAAGTTTCAGTACTTATGAAACTCCCGATGTGGATTTTTGCCCCATGCTCTTATGACCTTGGCGTGAGGTCAAAATGTCATAAGTCACATGTCAAGTTCTTCCCATCATTATCCCGGTTAATTTGAACCCACCCGTACCTACCCTTGACGTAGGCCAAAATGGCAGTACGATTGTCTCAAACCAACGCATTCTATCTATGCAACAGATAAATATCCGGCAGCTACCAATCACTATGCCTTGGCGTGAGGTCAAAATACATAGCTTGAATACTACCGAATATTTAACTGAAATGATGGAGGGCTACGGATGGTTTTGGCGAAACCGTGAACGTAGTGAACTTGATATAATCGATGGAACGAGATAGCTTTTAAAAAGAGGAGTGGTTCAAGCTCCGCATTTAAAAGTTTAGTTATGAAAAGAACCGAGTGGTTTTCAAAGTGTTCCAATCGACTTTTACTTGGTTTATTTTCTTGCATTAGTTCTTTTAATGCGTCCCATCATTTAATCCTACCATTGCAGAAAACAACCAAAATATGACGTACGCTTATGCCATTCGCATTCGCCACGGGGCCCCGTCATCACCCGTTAGGTTACTTAACTAACGACAGAGTGGGGGCTGGGCTAGCGCGGCTGTAAAACATAAGCAACGCCTAAATAGTTATCATATATAAATATATAGCAATGATAGACATTACAGATCACAGATGAATACATTGGATATACTAGGAATCCGTAATCCGTTCGAGCCTGCAACGAAAAGCGGATTACATGGTCGCGGTGAATAGCCAATACCCCACCCAAGACCCCTACGGGTGCGGCAAACTACCCGCCAAGTACCCGAAGCGAAGCAACCTCCCTCAACACCGTGAGTAGGCCACTCGGCACTTCGAGATACCCGGTAGTTTGTGCACCCCCTCCATGGGTCTATCCTAGGAGCAAAAACAGTAAAAAGAATTATACAATGACGGCTACAACCCCGACCCGGTTGTGCGGCCATACAAATAATAATATTACATCAATTTACATATTACAATGAATGAAAGAAAAAGCAACACTCATCTCACATCCACCCCGGCTATTCATCCGCGACAATCCAACCCATTCATATACATATACCAGCATCAATCACAGATCACAGATATGTATAACCCCGACTAATCGACATATAGCGATTAGCCGACGTTCAATACATATAAACATCACAGATATAACCTTTATAGTCAAAGTGTATTGAAGTTCCGAGAAAAAATACGGATTTATAGGCCCCCAAAAACAAATTTCTATTCTGGAAAATCTGGGCATATATAAACCATCTTAAAAATCCTAAAACCAAGCCAGAAATACACTGCACCAAACTCGACCCAGAGATGAGCCAAGACGGCCGCGGTTGCGCGGCAATAGCTTGCTATTGCCGCGGAACCGCGGCTCTTTGGTCGAATCTTTGGATCGTTTTTGGTGGCTTTCTTCACAAAACCCTGAGATGATTTTTGGTGTATGATTTATTTTGTTTTGAACAGAAAAAAATTTAACAGAAAACTAGGGTTTTGACATTTTGGTTTTTCGATTTTTCCGATTCGAACTTCGATACACTTTACTACCTAGCTAGTTTATGTTTAGTTAGGCTCTGATACCACTGTAAGACCACGTTGCCCACCTCGGTACCTACGGGGAGGTGGAAAAGCTCATAAAAATCGGATTTTTATGAGCTTAGGCAACATGGACTAGACTTTGAAGGATCTTTGCTAAACAAAAACAAGCTAAAACTAACTAGAAACTAGCTAAGTGCTAGAAAGGTTATACCTTGGGCTTTAAGTCCTTCTCTCCTTGCTCCTTGGAGTGGTGGAAGGAGGTCACCTTGGTCGTCTTCTCATGTCGAAGAAAGATCCACCCGAAAGCCTCAACCTTTGGCTTCAACTCCAAGCTAGAAGTAACTAGGGTGCAAGAAGTGCTAATCCTTAAACCCTAGATGAGAGTAGAGATTATCAAGAGAGGGTTTTTCTCAAGCTCAAGTGTTTCTCAACACATGAGAGGGGAGAGCTTGAGGGAGAGGAAGAACAAGAGAGAGAAAGAATATGATAGAATGAGAATAAAATAAACCATTCTCACATATATGTGTGAATTATTGTAATTAGATAATTAGCTAGATAATTGTCATGGTTAATCAAGACATGACCATTATCATTTCATTTTAAATGCAATTTGCAAGGATCAAAGAGCATCTTCCAAATGAAATGATGATGGTCAAAGTGTCAACCTAGGTCAACAAGTCAAGGAGGTAAAATGGTCAACAACCATAACCATGCACAATTATTAAACTAATATCAATTAACAATAATACACACATAAGCATTAGGGTTAATAAAATGACAATGGTCATTAACCCTAATCAAAGTCCTCTCCCTCTGTCTCAAGCAACTGTGCATACGCACCCGTATTCGTGATCCGAGGAACATGAATACAATGAGAAAAACCAATCCCAAATTATATACTAGGATCTGGCTTAAACCAAAGCCCGCTAGTATAAGCTGTCCGGACAGCAAACGTGCACAGGTGCGCGGATGTGAACGAACCCTTTCGCAAAACCATGCGACCTCTACTCATTTTGCCTAAAGGCGAATAGCTCTCTGTGTGGGACTCTAAAGACTCGACACTACGCTGGCAGTGGGTTTAACCATAGACCGCAAGTGGCACTAGCTGTACGTAACGGTCCCCAGGTAGACGTCGATAAGAAAACTGACGAGGTGAACCCCATCTGAACTCCTACTGAGCCTGTATGTGACAGTCTCCGTACAGTCCGGTCTGTTCGTCTGATACATCGCATTGCGGGCCTAGGGGGGCGGTGAACGTCAATCCCCTAATAGCGGTACAAGTCGTGTCGGTGTGAAGCCCAGAACACCCTGAGATAACACTGGAAACCTACCAGTATATCTCGCTTGCCCTGGCCAGGGACTACTCGTGTAATGGCTCTCCTGGACACAGCGCGATGTCAACCCCCAATACCGGGAGAGACGAATCCTGTCTAACCGTCACTGCCTCCAAGTGCTTCGGGACTGCACGCAAAAACTACCTGTTTGCACGACTCCTTTGAGCCGTGGTAGTGTAGTAATCAAAGTGCAGTGGGAACACACTCGAGGCGAAGTGACAGTGTCAAGTCAGCAGACTAAGCTGTACTCATGTCACCTGGGAACTGATAACTGACGATAGGTATAATACCAACCAACAGTCTCCGACGAGTCCTGTCCAGTGTACTCGTAACCTAACGAGCACCCGCATACTATCTCAAGTACGACGTACTGACAGCTGTGGGACAGACCGTCTCCCACACTGGGATGAGAAGCGCATACGCTAGTCTACTCCGGAGTATCGATGCCCTGTCTCGATAGTCCAACGACTAGGGACCTGTATAAGGATGTGCTTATGGATTACCTAGCTCCCACGAGTGTGAGCGCCATCACAACGCTGGTAATCAAGCAAAGATCCTAAGGGCTCTACTAATATGTATATCTGTGATATGCTAAAAGAAACACATGCACATATTAAAGCAGAGACAAACCAAGTAGCATACTACCATTTCGAGCAAGATTGTATATACAACTGTGAATATCCCAAGCTTCCATTAAGTAATATACAAACTAGTATGATACAGTAATGGCCTCTAGGGCATATACACTAACATTTTACTCACGGAGCCCTTTCGGGTTTTCATCCGTGCCCATTTTGCTTGTGGACGTACCCTTTTTTTAACGAGATTGCGCACTTCCGGATTTTCACAAGCTCGCCGGCAGTTCTGCTGTTTTTACTCACGGAGCCCTTTCGGGTTTTCATCCGTGCCCATTTTGCTTGTGAACATACCGTTTTTTTTTACTGGGGCATTCCACTAGATTATGGGACTTGTTTGTAGGCCCCTTAATATCCTTCTTGTCCTTTGAGAAGAATGTCCCATTCTACATAGAGATTCTTCCGCCAGTGAGAAATATGCCCCATGCGTATATCCGGGGGGGGACGAGTACCTACGCCGTCACTATTTTGGCGACAGGTTGCTTCAGAGCCGCTTATTTTGTTGAGCGTAGGCGACAAACGCCATCTTTCCTTCGCTTTTCACTAATCATCATCGGATGAAAAAAAGTCTTGACCCATTTGATCCAATCGAGTCATTTTATCCATGAGTTCTTGGAAATTCGTCGGCTTGAAGACGGACATATACGAGGACGTCTTTGAATTTGGGTCAAGGGTGGCCATGAGCATTTCCATGTCTGCAACTTCATCGATGCGTTGTGGGTAACATATTGAACCTAAGTCTCATTTGGTTTAACCCTTTCGTTGACCAACATCGTTACGGTAGTGCGTTTATTCATACTAGCGAATTTCTTGACAGAAGAGCATCTCCATCTCGTCGAAGGTATTCACGGAGTCATTCGGGAGTTCCGCATACCATTCGAAGGCAATGCCCGCCAGACAGCTGACAAACTATCAGAGGAGAAGTTTATCATTCTCTCCAGTGTTACCGCACATGGATTTAAATCGCGCGATGTCCTGGTGAGGATTCCCGGTTCTTTTGTATATGTGGAGTCGGAAGTATGTATTCTGACGGGTACTGTATTTGATGGAAGCACGCCGGATACGGTCGACCAGTCTTGATTGGCCTATTTGCGGCTTCACTAGCGCAGTGAGCTTTGATTCGCTGAGTGATATATGTGTCCATCTTTTCTTTTAGGAATCATTTCTTTCTCAACTGTTGACGAGGTTTGCAGAGGATTTGAAATGTCATCTTTATCTTTAAGACCGACTACCGGCGGTTCATTTGCCAGTGGTTCCGATTGAACCATCTTTCCAGCCATATTCTGAATCAAAAGGGCCATCCGGTTCATTTTAATAGACATTTTTGCCGCTTCTTCATCTCTCTTTTTCAGAGCGCGGTTTAGGAAATCATTATCCGACTCCTTCTCTATTCTTTCTTCGGGTGCGCCCTTAAAATTTTCCTTAGACGATGGATTAGCGTTTGCTGCCGCCTGAGTGAGCATCTTCTGCAGCTTTTCACGTTGCAGTTGAACTTTTGTCAGGGACCGAGTTTGAGGTCGGTGACTAGTAGAAGATCGAACTTCATCTTTGGAATTTACACGTAGACTATGTGAACTACCATGCCCCCAGGCTTGGGGTGTTTAGAGTCTTGGCCTTTGGAATTTGCGTCAGGCACTTGAGCTTTATTAAGCCTCTCTTTTTTTTGTGAAAAGATGCTTTGGTTTTGAAAGGAACCGCTGTATCAGGATCCGTCTTGGGGTGAGTCTCCTTCACCTGCTTCCACACCTTATATATAGATGAGGAATGTTGTTTAAGGGAGCGAACTTGTTTCTGCTCTCGTGAGATCTCCATGGGCTGCGGAGACTTCTTCAATATTACGGTAGGAGAATTTTTTTTGACCCTTCACAATAATTCGAAGCTGTTCTCAGTTGGAACAACAACATTCACCACTAGGATTGAAACAGGACCATACGGAGGACTGCCCTCAGCTCATTTTGTATGACGCTGATATCGACGTTGGCCGTTTCTTACGGCCGGGATTTGATTAGCTTCAGGATTTTGTTGAGCCTGCCCCCTGTTTCTTTTGAGAGATTGAATATTCTGCCCCCTGCGTCGACCTTGGTCCTTAGCATGTGCCAGTTGTTTGAGGACTGATTCTGTCGGCAAAGCTGCTGTTTGGGGAACTAGCCTGTGGAAGACAGACTTCCTCTAGGATTCCTCCATCGGCGTGGAGGCACCGAGGGTGGCAGGTGGGAGTATCGATCCAAAAACAATCCCGTTGATTTCTTGAAGAGCCGGATTGCGGAGATTTGAGCCTGCAAGTGGCCCGTACATGACTCCACCAGATATGACAGAGCCCGAGTTGCTAAGGTGGGAGCAAATGCCATTCTTCATAAAGACGAAACGCCGGCTTCAGTATCCCCTCCCCTAAGGGCAACCACAAACATATATACCGCGATTATTTGATCGCTGAAAAACACGACACACAAAATGTGGAGTGGAAAGAGGAAAAGGTCCCACCGGGCGTGCCAGAATCTGTTTACCGTCGAAAGCCGGGAAGACAAACATCTTGCCTGAATTTTGGGGCAGATGCTGTTTGGTTTTATCCGTCCACCTCTCCGATGATGCCAAGTTGATTTATGGCATAATGTATCGGAGGTTTAGATGGATGCGATCGATGTAGCAGACTTCGTCAGATTCCCCCTCATTGTGAAGGTTTTTTTGATTATGGGGACGCTCTTCCCTACAGGCGCAAGCCCCTGCAGTTAATTACGCTACCGCATCGCGGTAACCACTTTTTCCTTCTCCAGATGGTCACTTCGTGTTGTGTGTGTTTGTTTTGTTTTTGGTTGCCCGTGGATTGTATACGGAGACTAATTTATGTTGTCGCCCGTAGGACGTGGATTAGTCCAAATCCGTATTTTCTTAGATTTGGTTTTGGGTTGGGTTTAAGGATCGTTAATCTCTTTTACGACTAAGATCAGCTTAAACGTTTGTTAAGAATACGTTAGTCTAATTTTAGACTAAGATCTACTTAACAGGATCATTTAGATCCAACAATAGAGCATTTGGGCTCTATTGTTTTAGTTTAGGGACATTGCGGTCCATAATTAGTTTTAGGACATTGCGGTCCATTGGGTTTAAGGATGTCATAGTCCAGGCAGTTTAGAGACATCATAGTCTGTAAAGTTTAAAGATATCATAGTCTATGAGTTTATAGACCTCACAGTCCATAAAGTTTAAGGACATCATAATCCATGAGTTTAAGGACCTCATAGTCCATAGAGTTTAGTTTAGGGACGTTGCGGTCCATAAGTTTAAGGACATCATAGTCCATGGAGTTTAAGAACATCATAGTCCATAGTTTAAAGACGTCATAGTCTATAGAGTTTAGTTTAGGGACATTGCGGTCCATTGGGTTTATTGATTGTCGGGACCCGCCACCTCTCTGAAGACGTTGAAGAGTTACAACGACATATATCAGAGGTGTGAGGAGATATACCCTTGAACTAATGTCAGTTGAGGGATCTGTAGTTAGATTGATTTAAGGATCGTTAATCTCGTTTGAGATTAAGATCAACTTAAATGGTTGTTAAGCATACGTTAGTCTAATTTTAGACTAAGCTCTACTTAACAGGGTTTTAGGATCATTTAGATCCAGCGAAAGAGCATTTGGACTCTATCGTTTTAGTTTAAGGACGTTATGGTCCGTAGTTAGTTTAAGGACATTACGGTCCATGATTTTAGGGACCTCATAGTCCGTAAAGTTTAGGGACATCATAGTCCATGAGTTTAAGGACATCATAGTCCATGGAGTTTAAGGACCTCATAGTCCATGAGTTTAAGGACCTCATAGTCCAGTTTAAAGACATCATAGTCTATGAGTTTAAGGACCTCATAGTCCATGGGGTTCTGGTTTAACCAGTTTGGGGGTGCGCCAAAAGTTATTGGTTATTGGGACCCTCCACCTCTCTGAAGACATTGAAGAATTACAATGACATGTATCAGAGGTGTGGAGAGATGTACCCTTGAACCAAATTCCAAATCTAGGAGTTATCGAGTCTGAGCATAGAGGCTCGGTATGCTTGGAGATTTAATCTCAGGAGGAACTTAACCAATTTGAGGTTGAAGCTGGTTCTTTACAGTGTTAAACACTAATGTATTTTTAGTGCTCACGTGTTCCCACGTGATGTTCTAAGGAAGTGTTAAACACTGAAAGTTTAAGGCCCTCACGTGTGGCACGTGAGGCTCTAAAGAAGTATTGCACACTGGAATTTGAGATCGCTCACGTGTTGCACGTGATGCTTCTTGAAAGTTGGCGTTGTTCGCTTCGGTTGATTCCCTATTTTATATATAAAAGTGTTGAGCACTTGGCTCACTTGGCTCACTTGTGAGCACGTGAGTCGCCCGAGATGGGAACTGTTCCCTGGATTTTATCCTCTTTCACTTATAAGTGTTAAGCACTTGGTTCATTAAATGGTCACGTGCGGACACGTGAGGCGCCTTCAAAATGTGAGCACTGTCCTTGGAATTTTTCTCCTTTTTTATATACAACTGTTCGGGGGTCACGTGGGAAGACGTGAAGCGCCCTAAAATTGAAATTGTCTTTGGGTTTATTCCTCTTTTCATGTAATTGCTGAGCGCTCGCTTTAAAGGGTCATGTGGGAGTGCATGATTCAGTCTCGGTCATTCTTTTTGTTCATCAGAAGTGCTCATGTGGGAACACGTGAGGTTTGTTATGTAGCGTTGAACGCTAATGAATCACCAGGCTATTCTTCTATGATTCTAAGGAATTAAATTCTTTTTAAAGGGTTAAACCCTAGTTTCAGAGGAATTCAATTCCCATATGTTTTGTAAGAGTTAAACTCTTTTGGATTCAGTACTTTTCCCTGGTTTTGGATCTGCATGACAGAATCTCCCCGATGAGAATTAAATTCTCAACTTGTGGGAAGATTTGCTTCTGCAGATCTTAACCAGAGGAAGAACTAAGTTCTTTGAGAAGAGTTAAACTCTTGGTTTGAGAATTAAATTCTCTTTTTTGTGAGAGCTTTTGGGAGGGGTTCCTCTTCTTTAGAGAATTAAATTCTCTATCTATTTTTCTTTCCCTTTCCCTCTGTCTCTATGTGTCTCCCCTCTTTTGGAACTTGGAGTTTATGGGGGGTTCCTCTCCGTTTTTGTCTCTATCTTTTTTCTATCCCTTTGCTCTTATTTATAGGAGAAAGAAAAGAATCAATTTGCTCAGAAAATCTCTCATTGAGAGATGTTGATTGATTTTATAATCAACCAAAATGATCTTTTAGATCAATCGGTGAATTTTATTCACCGTTGGATTCTTAATCCAAAGGCTCTTTGTTTAACAGAGAAGATTTCTTGTTTGTTTAGCAAGATTATGAATATCTTGTTAGTTTTAACAAGATTAGAATTTCAATCTATCAAATCTTTTTAGTTTAACAAGATCAGAAATATATTTTCTTATTATGGATATCTTGTTAACATAGAATTTTATTCTTGTTATAAAATTAGGAAAATATTTTCCTATGATTGATTTTTATTCTATCAAATGATCACCGCTGGATGTTTGATCCAAGGGTCCTCTGTTTAACAGAAAAGTTCTTTCTAGTTTAAGGAAGATCAAGAAAATATTTTCCACGTAGAATTTAATTCTAGAATTTGATAGGAACATTTTAAATTAGGGTGCTCACATGCTTTGCATGTGATTGGCAAAAGCACTCACGTGTTTAACACGTGACCCCTATTGTGGGTTTTAGCCTGTTTATGTTCAGAGCGCTCACGTGCTTAACACGTAAGTCTTGTTTGGCCCTTGGTGATTTATGTTCAGCGCTTATATGCTTTGCATATGAGCGCTCACGTGTTTTACATGTGAGTATTTTTTGGCCCTTTAAGTTTATTTTATTCAACGCTCACACACTTTGTATATGAGCGCTCACGTGTTTTACACATGTGGCCTGTTTGGCCATTAATTGTTTTTTTCTCAGCGCCCATATGCTTTGCATATGAGCGCCCACGTGTTTAACACGTGAGGCCAAATTTTGAGGACTCTCACCCTTTTTATAAGGGAACAAGTAACTCTTGGCCGAAAATTTTGGTGGGAACACTAATTTCATATTTAATGTAAATAGGGGAGATTAAAATTTAGTTAACAATTGTGTGGCCTAATTAAGATATTTAATGAACATTGTGGCCACTAGATTTTCTAAAACATCTATATTTGCACTAAAATGGTTAATTGTTGCTTATTAGGTTTTTGGAATATATTGATTTTAAGTAAGTTTGAGGTTGGAATGATCTATAACCTATTCCTTAAAATATTTAGTGTGTTGTGAATGCGCGATTGGTACGATTGGGTTTTAGGTTTGGGGATTATCACGTTTAGCGACCCCTAGTTGTGGATTGTGGCGTTGTCGCGAGCGCATTTTGTACACCAAGTGTGTGCGCGTCTAGATAGTGCGCGTGGTTGACTTGTATCGTTTGTATCCGTGACTATTTATATATCTATCCTCTTATTTTCTTGTGTGTGATTTTAGGATCGGGTGCGGAGACGTCGGACGCGACACGGAAAGGCAAGGCTGTGATTGGATCAGATTAGCCGAGGCGTCCCGGTGAGTAGATGTACGCATCTATGGGGGGATCATCTGGATGGCGCAAGGCGCCCGATAGTTAGGATTAATAGTAGTGCTTGTATTTATATGCGTAGCCTCCTAGTCATTCATCTGATTGTATTGCATCATCTTATATATATATATATGATATTATCTTATTGGACACTTGCACCATTACCATTGGTCCATGCCGCACGTGCACTATTTTATGTGAACACATACACCAATGGTAATTGCTATGTCACGAACACTATAGAACTTGCTTAGAATCGGTATCTGTGCATTTGCATCATATATGATCTGTAGACTTGTACTTGTATATTCATTTCATCAGGATGGATACGTAGGATTGTTAGTCATACATACATACCTCATTGCATCATGATTCATGCATAGCTTCTGGTCATACTTCGCATGGTATATACTATCGTATCATAGACATCCATCATCACCGACATATTTACATATTGTGATTCATCTCGAGGATTTTAGTATTGATGAGATTTCTGGATTTTGGGGAAAACCGCAAGAATTTTATAAACATATTATCATTTTAAAAATAGAAATTTGCGGTTTTCTCATGATATGATGTGCGTGGCATCCACCATGTGTTTTCTCGGTTCTTGAGCTGTATCATATACCTGATTCGAGGATGAGGATGCACCGTCTGCGGGTACATGGTAGACCCGGTGCGGTACCCCGGGGCAAGATGGACGTATTGAGAAGGCGTTGAGCCCGGCAGGGGAGCATTACCGACCGGTTATTATTGACACAGTGGATATCCGGAGGATACTGACGTTGTCGTGAGATTTGATGATATGGGTCGATCCGGATTGACGGAGCCCGAGATATTGAGATATTGAGACATTGAGATATTGAGACACTGAGATATACGTATTTTGTGTCGATATTTGATACGGATTTCTGTCGATTTCACTGATGATAATCCAGTTTTATTTTACAAAGGTTTTACTAAGTTAAACATACATATCTTCTCATATCAGATATATCATGATTTCGGGTTGATTATACATTCATGTTGCATTCATACTTGCGCATCGCATCATATTAGTATATGTGGGTTATGATGCATTGAGTGCATGCTTACGATACCCTTATTAGACGTTACTTACTACTCACGAGTTGGCAACTCACTCCCGTTGTGCCATAGTATCTTACAGGTCTGACCCGTCAGTACAGTATTGGCGGGAATACTTCCTCATTTTGTTTCATTTGCTTGACTTGCGGCTTGCTCATAGGTGCGTTGCGAGGATATTTTATTCCCACCATGTATTTTATTTCGTATCTAGTATACTCCATCTACCCTTCGTATATTGGATCTAGACTGTGAGCTTCACAGGTTCGTTGGTATATATTTATATTTTGATTTCTGGTGTCGAGCTCATGTGAGCCGACTTTACTCTTGGTTTTATTTATTGCTTTAAATGTTGATTTCATATTATGATGATATATATTGCATGTGGTTGTGATTCCGCCATTGGCGAAGAACTAGCTTCCGCTTGGGGATGCCTTTATTCATTATTCATGCATATTTTGTGTTGTACCCGCTTCGGGAAAGTTTGATGTTTTAAAATGCTTTTGATATGACTTTATTTTTTTTAAAATCACCTTTTTATGTTATGTTTTCCTTCACTCTATTGCTTTTAAACGGTTTAGATTTCTGGGCTTTGGCTTACTTAGACTACGTTACGCCTTGAGACGTTTCGTAATTTAAGTGACAGTCACGTTCCATACCTTCCGGTCGTGATATTATTACTCCAGTTACTAATGGAAAAGTTTTTAGCCTTAATCTTTGATATAAGACTTTTGACACAGAGAGACAGATTTTGTGGGTTCCATTTTGCATAGTCAGTAGTCAAATGTATGCATGGTGTGTACTTGACCAGACATATAATCCTTACTGATTGGACTTAGTAGTAGGGTCTGCTTGTTGGGATGAAGTGATGAGGGTTTTTAGGTATTTATGTGGGACGACCTACAATACATAGTGCTATGAGGAATCAGGTTTGCAGTCATGTGAACATACAAATGCCGACTGGGCCTGAATATGGGTATTCGTACATCCACATCTGCATGTGCTTTTTTTGCATAATGGAAGGGCCATCACTCAGAGTAGCAAGAAACAGGAAGTGCAGCTTTTTTTCACCATGCGGGTGGGATATGTGATAACCTCAGTAGCGCCAAAGGGGTTGCTAGGCTGAGGTGATTCCTCGGGAGTTTGCATATGATTTCGCACGCAAGGGAAATATGGTTTCTCTTTATCGTGAAATTAGGTCAACGATAGCATACTTAGACAATCCATATACATGGCAAGTTGAAGCACTTACAGTTTTTGTAGGGTTACTAGGCACACGCACATGGTCTACGAGGCACAACCATGCCCGATTTAAAATTTACCCGTGCCGAACAACCCTAAACAAGATCTTTATACTAGAGATTAGGCGAAAACAAGCATGTTAAACACTTTAACACTAAGTGAGAGGGATTACAACCTTTGTAGATCCGGTCCTTCACTTCATAAGCTCCGTGTTGTGGTCCCTTCGCTGCAATCATCAAGTTCCGGACTATCGAGAGGCTCCACGAAGAGAAAGATGCAAGCTTGCTTCCGATCTTCGATAACAAAGATGATCTACCTTGAAGTTTCATTAACACAAGCTCTGACTCACTAAATGAAGTGAACACCTTCATCTAAATGGCAAGGATAGATGAGGATGATGAAGTGGGATTTTTTCTCTCATTTATTTTCTATTTCTCACTCATTTTCATCACCTTTGAAAAATCTAGAAAGCTTTTCCATGAAGAACTCAAGGAAGAAGAAGAAGAATAATCAATTAAAAACCTTTTGTGATGAATAATGAAATAATATATGATTAATAATGTAACCATGGTCAACTAAACCTTTGTAGAGATTTAACTAGGGCTAGGGTTTGGGTTGGGTTAAGAATGAGTCATTACAAAATATCAAGCATAATATCTCTTTCATGACAAAAGAAAAACCTTCTAGAATGTTTATGAAAGAACTAACCCAATTCAAACCCTAACCTTGTTTAATCTCCACTAAACATGTTGCATTAGTAATCATATCATGTTACAATATTATATATCAGATATATAATATTTATTGTAACAAAATAAAATAATACAATTAACATATATCACATATATATCAATGTATTACCCGAGTGAGAAAATGAATCAATAAGTGAGCTACTATTAGTTAATGTAATTTAATATATCATATATATAATTATACATTAAATCATCGAATCAACACTTGATCCGACAGTCCGGCTATATCGCATATAACCGACTAATATACCATTTACCGATTCATCGAATCAACACTTGATCCGATGATCCGGCTGATATCAAATATCGCGAGAATAGAATACGGTATCTCATATCGCATTATCCCTATCCCGCACATATCATATATGTGCTCCTACTCTGTTTCGCCTGAGTCAAGAAACCTCTGTGTAGGACTCTAAAGAATCGTCAATACGCCGGCAGTAGCTGATGATCATATCAAACACCCACTAGCTGCAAGCGGTCAGCTAAACGTAACAGCCACCCAGGTATTGAGCGATCAGAAGATCAACAACCAAGCCTGTACATTCTCCTGCGAATCCAATCAGTAACACTCCCGTACAGTCCGGTCTCGTCGTCTGATATGTCGCATATCTCGCCTAGGGGTGGTAAACGTCAGACCCCAGTAGCTCGATAAGTCGTGTCGATATGAGGTCTATAACAGTTCGAGAAACTAATGATAACACTTATCAGTAAATCTCAACAACCCTGGCCAGGGATTTCCAGTTATAGCCAATCGAGCACAGCGCAACATCAACTCCCTATACCGGGAGAGACGAATCCCCTCCTATCGCTCATTGCCTCCATGTGATTCGGGACTGTACCCAAAAGCCACCTTTTTACACGCCTTCTTAGACGTGGTATGATGGAATTCAAAGCACAGTGGGAATCATACAAGACTCTATGAGGATCTCGGGTCAACAGACTACTCTGTACCAGTGTCACCGGAGAACTGCCATCTGACATGAGGTATAATACCATCTGAGAGTTCTCGGAGAGTCCGTCCAGTGTACCCAGTCTCTACTGAGCACCCGTACACCATCCTTGATGTCAAACACCGATGGATATGGGATCATGCATCGCCCATCATATGGGTCAAGATGCGTATACGCTAGTCTACTCTGGTGTATCGATGCCCTGTCTCGATACACCCTCGACTAGGAACAGTTATAGGATGTACCCGTCGACTACCGTGGCCCCACTAGCATGATCTCATCGCAGTCCCAGTAATCGAGTACATATCCTAAGGGCTTTATCAAGATGTAACATGGAGACAATCAGAGTACATGTTAAGATAAAGCACAACCAGATAGCGTACTATCATGTCGAGCAAAAAAGTCCTCCCTATATATGTCCAAGCATCCATTACAATATACATCGTATGTACAGTAATGGCCTCTAGGGCATACATATAACTAACAATCTCCCACTTGCACTAGGGCCATCTGTTGTGGTATCACATACCCAATAATTAGCTGTGGTTGAAGTATCTCATACTCAACCATCCCACAAAAGTCTCTACTGGGAAAAGGCCTTTGTGAGTGGATCCGCGCCGTTGTCCTCTGTGTCTACTCTTCTAACCTTGATCTCCCTGGAGATCAACCATCTCCATAATCAGGTGATACTGCCTAAGAATTATATCTAGATTTCTGATGGGACGGGGGTTCCTTGGCCAAAGCCATAACTCCATTGTCACACAATGGTAGGAACGAAGTTCATCTCATGAACTTATATATATCCAGACTGCCTCTTTGGTAGCATTCTTGGTAACGATGTATCTTGCCTTTAATCGTCTAGTAAGTCACGGTATCTAGCTTGGAACTCTTCCAACATACCGTCCCTCCACTGAGTGTAAAGACAATGCCTGCGACTGACATTCAGTCGTCCTTATCACCCTGGAACTTTTCCAGTGATTCTCCCCAGGATCGATTGATACCATCTCACTACAACTAGTGAGTATCCTAACATCCAATTAGATCTATCTCATAGATCCATAACTCAGGATTTAGGAGGTATCACCTTGATCCTATATGGAGAATCTTTGTGATAAGTGGAGATTGACCGAGCGTAGCATAGGAAACTCCTTTCCTATCAAGAGTATGTCATCCACGTACTCTACGAGGATCACCACCATACTCTCTACTACCTTTTTGTATATACAAGGTTTATCTACCATTTTGATGAAGTCAAACTCTTTGACTACCACATCAAAACAGACGTTCCAACTCCGCGATGCCTGCTTTATCACATAAAACATCTTGCACACGTTTCCGCTGCTCCCACTTTCTACGAAGCTCTCTGGGTGTGTACTTATAGACGCTCTCTTCCAAAACATCATTTAGAAAAGCAGTCATGACACCCAACCACCAAATATCGTAGTTATGGTATGTAGCAGTGGCAAGTAGGATCTGGATGGACTTAAGTATAGCTTTGAAAGTCTCAACTTTTCCATGTACACCAAGTAATCTTCTTAAGATATACTTACTCCTGATGGGGATTTAACCCTTCAGATAAAGCAACCAAAGTCCATACTTTGTTGGTGTATAAGGATTCCATCTAAGATCACTAAGCATCCAGCCATTCTTACAGAGTCCCACTCCTGATGGCCTGCTCGAAACTAGTTGGGTCATCATCTCATGATGCAATCCTCGCTCCCTCTGTCACAGAGAAACCGAAGTATCTCTCAGGTGGGTGAGTAATCCTACTAGATCGGCAGAGAGGCTGAAGTTCGTTGGAAACTATTGAATCCTTTGGTTCTACTAAATCATCTGTTGTAGTTTGTATAGCTGGAACTCCTTCCAGTTCTACCTCATGACCACTAATTTTTCCACAAGAAATTCCCTTTCACAAAGGTGGCATGTTGAGAAACAAAACATCTTTTGTTCCTCGGTTAGGTAGAAGATATTCCCTTGCGAATGCTTGGGATATCCAACAAACTTCTACAGAAGTGACTTTGCCTCGAGCTTGTCCGGATTTTGCTTTATAGACATAGGCCGGACAACACCAAATCTTAACTTACTTAAGATATGGGCTCTTCCCATTCCATATCACATATGAAGTGGTAGGCAACTGATTTGATTTGAACCCTATTCAATAGGTATGCAGCTTCTCAAGTGCATAACTCCCAAAAGGAAATAGGAAACTCAGTAGTACTCATCATAGAGCACACCATATCACATAGGGTGCTATTGCTCCGTCCCGATATACCATCGTGCTATGGTGTATACGGAGGAGTAATGCTGAGAGAGAATCTCATTCTCCTTTAGAATAGTCCAGGAATTCCGTGCTCAAGTATTCTCCTCCTTGATCTCATCAAAGGACATAATACTTATACATGTTTTTGGTTCTCTACTTTTGACTTATATTCATTGAATTTCTCAAAAGGCTCAGACTTGTGTTTCAACAGGAACACATGTGCGAATCTTGAGAGACTATCAGTGAATATAATAAAGTTCAAAGAACCGGTCTTGGCATTTGTAGACAGGGGACTTTCATACATCAGCATGTATCAATCCCAAGAGTTCACTAACTCTTTCTCTGTTTCCAATAAACGGAGCTGTGGTCATCTTATCTCTGTGACATGACCGGCAAGTTTCATAAGATGTAAATTCAAACTAATTTAAATATGCATCTAAATGTAACTTAGCTAGTCGGGTCGCACTGATATGACGTAGTCTACAATGCCTCAAGAAGGATTCGTTCATATCTGAACTCTTCCTCTTGTGTGTGTTCTGTATACTAAGAACTGTAGTTCGATTTAGAACGTTAATGCTTTTAGATAACGTGCCTGAACCTATCAACTCTTGATATAGGAAATGTTCAAAACATTATCCAACAATACAAAATTATATCCTTCTTTACTAATAAAGAGACTGATATGATGTTGTATATCAGGTTCAGTATTTAATAACATTCGTTCAGAATCAATGTATTCTGCTAATATAGGGTGATAACTACCAACAGACCAGGCTGCAACACTTGCACCGTTTCTATCTCATTAAATTTATCACCCGTTCTCAGTTCTCTACCTATCTGTAGCCCATGTAACAAATTACATATGTGGGATCCTGATCCGGTATCAAATACCCAGGACGTAAAGGATATTTGATAAATAGTTCTGTGTAATGAACACACCTGAAGAAGATACATCAACATGTACTTTCTTCGTTTGGGCGGCACGGGAATTCTGGTAATCCCCAATTTCCTGCTCTGTCTTATAATAATTATAAGTTGGAGCGGGACCAACGTTCCCTAGCGTAGTATAACAAGCGGGTTCGGTCAATACATCCGTATTATTATCTTGATTAAGGTGTGACATAGTCGTAACCAGGAGAGAGAGAGAAGAAAACACTCAGCGTGTGTTTTTACAAGATTAGATTGGTTATCAATTTATCTAATCAGGATGTCTCCCACTGTTTTAGTCAAATCTTCCTTCAAACCCTAAAAGGAAAGACTAGCCGGGATTAATTACACCTTACAAGTTCGCCAATCTTTCAGCCAGGCCAGTGCCCGTACTTTGAGGGAGGTTCCCCGCGCTTTCGCACGGACCTAATTAAAATAAATCTCGTTTTCCTAAGGGCGTAACCCCGTTAACACCTTTCTAGACACCTACTTGATCGGCTAATTGTAATGTGTAAAACTCTCCCAGGAGTAACTCTTACTCGCAGCGGGTATCGGGATCCAACTATCTCATAGAAGGTATGCAATCTCATTGCAAATTTCAACACTTGAAATTCCCAATAATATTTTTTACCCCTAGCGTCCTATGACCTTGACGCAGGCCAACAAACCATAGTCCACTAGTCAAGTTCAACCCGTCATTTCCCGATTGAATTAAACCCACCCGCACGACCCTTGACGCAGGCCAACAAAGTCGCACGACTACCCTAACTCAATCGCATCAGATAAGCATAAATAGCTACCGAATACTACGCCTTGACACAGGCCAACAAACGTAGCACGAATACTATGAAATACTTATCTTAAATGACGGAGGGCTACGCCAGGTTTTTAAGAAAACCCTTTGCGTAATGAACTTGATATCGTTATAGAATCGAGTGATTTTAAATAGAGTATTTTTTAGGCCTTATCTAATTTCGCTAAAGAGGTCACTCCCGGTGAAGGGATCATCGGCTCTTTCCTCATCGAATAAAGTGCAGGATATTTCAAAAATACCGCTATGCAAAGCAAAAACTATAGAACCAATCAAAAGACAAACCGAGTATGCAGCATCTGCTAGTTTCGCTAAAGAGGTCACTCCCGGTGAAGGGATCTCGGCTCTTTCCTTATCGAATAAGATGCTGGATGTTCTACAATGAACATCGCTATACAAAGCAAGAACTAGAGCTACCAGTTTTTAAACAAGTTTCTACAACATCTTTAGGTTTCTTTTATTTCATTAATCTCATTAATGAAGTCCCATTTTATTATGCTTCACAAGCATCACATTTGAAACGAAATCTGCAACATAACATATATCTCATATATATAATATAAACATTCGTCACAGGCAGTAATATGATCTCATCACAGAACATTGCAGCAGAAGAACATATATGAAATATTGGATATACTAGGAGGTCCGTGTTTTTAATACGAGCCTGTATAAAACACGGATTCCACGGTCACGATGAATAGCCAAACCCACATCCCTAGACCCCTACGAGAGCGGCAAGTAACACTGCCAATTCTAGGGTTAGGAGACCCGGTCTCGACTCCTCGAGATGGTCTCCCACTGGACCCTAGAACCCGGTTACTTGTGCTCCCCGCCTTGGGTCTACCTAATGCGGAAAAGTAAATAATATATAATGGTGACATCATCCTCAGCCCGGAAGTGCCCCAATATAAGAATATTACATAACAATGAATTTTACATGAATGAAAATAAAAATCCTCATCTCACATAAAACCCCCGGCTATTCAAAACGCGACGATCCAATATAACATATCACAACAACACATAATATCTCATATCATCAACGTAAGCAAGTATGCATATCCCGATTGTCGTTGATGTATAGCAACGAAGCCGGCGATACACCACATACTATGCTTACGGTCACAGAAAAGAAAGTGTAAAACTACAATAGTTAGAATCCACAACCTCCTTAGACATCGCATGCCTAACCAAATGAATTCCTTAGACATCGCATGCCTAACAATTATAAACCCCGCATTTTAATCTCATTATCGAAAACTCTTTTCAATATCAAGTCGGGCAATTCAACAAGATTCCCGACATCCTGATCGAATGCTCGTCGCAAACTTTAGTAGACGGCCGCACCCCCGGATGCCGTCGACGAAGTGCACTAATGCGGAACACCGCTGCCGTGAGCACCCGAACGGATGCTTTTGGCGACGGGGTTCTCCTACAGTCTCTTGGTCGGGGCTATGGGACGTGGCTTTCTGTTAAGTTTACCCGGCGAGTATCCGCGTACACTACGTGATTGCGACGGACTTTTGATCACATCAAAATTCTGTGGCAACCGATCAAACTGAGACTGAACTGCTAGATTTATAACATTCAAATTAGTTATCTCATAACTACTTGTGGATTCCAAATATTGTATCACATTCCAGATAAATAGACAATGTTAAACTTTCCGATCGAATAAACAAACACCCAAGATTTCCCAAATAGTTCTCAACACTTGAAATTAGTTTAAAAACATCCATCACATGCCACAGTACCAATGGTCCAGCCGTAGAAGGGTCAAGCCAATGCCTCACATGTGGCACGCCGTACTGCCCCAAACCCTAAGGTTTAGAGGCGGTTCAGACGGTCACATAATCGAGTTAAGGTTTGTTGTCTTCTAGAAAGTCCACCGCGTTACTTGCACGACTTAGAACGTTCTTAAACTACGGAAAAATCCAACGCTTGGAAATTTTCCGGCAGGGGAAAAAGTGAGTTATTGATATCCGTTCGAACTTTTTAACACGTTCTAAAAATTATCCGGACAAACTAAACGAAGTTATACTTTCAGATCGAATCAACGAGCTCCCAATACAACCCAGAAAACTCAACACTTTATGGAATTAAAAATTCCCAGAATAATGCAAAAGAACCCAGGAATATTACTCTGAAGCAGTGGGCCCTAAGGACACTGTTCGGCGGCGGAACCGCCGCCACGTGCGTGGTTCAGCCGCGGTTCCGCGGTCACGTGATCGAATCTGTGGTCCGTACTTCACAGTAATTCCTATATTTCCCTGCATGATTTTCTGGGTATTTTTAATACGAAAAAATCAACATTTTTAAAAAATTTCCAGAAACTAGGTTTTATCGGGTATTCGGAGTTCGATCGGACTTTAAACTTCGCCTAAAACTCTAGCTTGGCTCTGATACCACTGTAGGGTTACTAGGCACACGCACAAGGGTCTACGAGGTATCAACCATGCCCGATTTAAAATTTAGCCGTGCCGAACAACCCTAAACATGATGTTTATACTAGAGATTAGGCGAAAACAAGCATGTTAAACACTTTAACACTAAGTGAGAGGGATTACAACCTTTGTAGATCCGGTACTTCACTTCATAAGCTCCGTGTTGTGGGCCCTTCGCTGCAATCATCAAGTTTCAGACTCTCGAGAGGCTCCACGAAGAGAAAGATGCAAGCTTGCTTCCGATCTTCGATAACAAAAATGATCTACCTTGAAGTTTCATTAACACAAGCTCTCACTCACTAAATGAAGTGAACACCCTCATCTAAATGGCAAGGATAGATGAGGATGATGAAGTAGGATTTTTGCTCTCATTTATTTTCTATTTCTCACTCATTTTCATCACCTTTGAAAAAGCTAGAAAGATTTTCCATGAAGAACTCAAGGAAGAAGAAGAAGAATAATCAATTAAAAAGCTTTTGTGATGAATAATGAAATAATATATGATTAATAATGTAACCATGGCCAACTAAACCTTTGTAGAGATTTAACTAGGGCTAGGGTTTGGGTTAGGTTAAGAAGGAGTCATTACAAAATATCAAGCATAATATCTCTTTCATGACAAAAGAAAAACCTTCTAGAATGTTCGTGAAAAAACTAACCCAATTCAAACCCTAACCTTGTTTAATCTCCACTAAACATGTTGCATTATTAATCATATCATGTTACAATATTATATATCACATATATAATATTTATTGTAACAAAATAAAATAATACAATTAACATATATCACATATATATCAATGTATTACCCGAGTGAGAAAATGAATCAATAAGTGAGCTAATATTAGTTAATGTAATTTAATATATCATATATATAATTATACATTAAATCATCGAATCAACACTTGATCCGACAATCCGGCTATATCGCATATAACCGACTAATATACCATTTACCGATTCATCGAATCAACACTTGATCCGATGATCCGGCTGATATCAAATATCGCGAGAATAGAATACGGTATCTCATATCGCATTATCCTCGGTCCTGTACATATCACATATGTGCTCCTACTCCGTTTTGCCTGAATCAAAGAAACTCTGTGTAGGACTCTAAAGAATCGTCAATACGCCGGCAGTAGATGATGATCATATCAAACATCCACAAGCTGCAACCGGTCAGCTAAACGTAACAGCCACCCAGGTATGGAGCGATCAGAAGATCAACAAGCAAGCCTATACATTCTCCTATGAATCCAATCAGTAACACTCTCGTACAGTCCAGTCTCGTCGTCTGATATGTCGCATATCTCGCCTAGGGGTGGTAAACGTCAGACCCCAGTAGCTCGATAAGTCGTGTCGATATGAGGTCTATAACAGTTCGAGAAACTACTGATAACACTTACCAGTAAATCTTAACAACCCTGGCCAGGGATTTCCAGTTATAGCCAATCGAGCACAGCGCAACATCAACTCCCTATACCAGGAGAGACGAATCCCCTTCTATCCCTCATTGCCTCCATGTGATTCGGGACTGTACCCAAAAGCCACCTATTTGCACGCCCTCTTGGACGTGCTATGATGGAAATCAAAGCACAGTGGGAATCACACAAGACTCTATGACGATCTCGGGTCAACAGACTACTCTGTACCAGTGTCACCGGAGAACTGCCATCTGACGTGAGGTATAATACCATCTGGGAGTTCTCGGCGAGTCTGTCCAGTGTACCCAGTCTCTACTGAGCACCCGTACACCATCCTTGATGTCAAACACCGATGGATATAGGATCATCCATCGCCCATCATATGGGTCAAGATGCGTATACGCTAGTCTACTCTGGTGTATCGATGCCCTGTCTCGATACACCCTCGACTAGGAATAGTTATAGGATGTACTCGTCGACTACCGTGGCCCCACTAGTATGATCTCATCACAGTCCCAGTAGTCGAGTACATATCCTAAGGGCTTTATCAACATGTAACATGGAGGCAATCAGAGTACATGTTAAGATAAAGTACAACAAGATAGCGTACTATCATGTCGAGCAAGAAAGTCCTCCCTATATATGTCCAAGCATCCATTACAATATACATCATATGTACAGTAATGGCCTCCAGGGCATACATATAACTAACAGTTTTAATGACACTTTACCAAGGAGTAAGTAGCAAAAGAAGGTGGTCTATGCTATAAGGTCTTCCTTTGGGTCAGACGATCGGGGATCCGATGACAAAGGAACTAACCGAGTAACGCTATGTGCATTTGGGTTTCGTCTTGGGTGACATATTGCATTTCAGATAGCTTGATAGATATTTCTTTTGTGTTTGACATTATTATTATGGATGGTGATTTTTTATAGATGCATATTTTGAGATTGATTGTGTATTGCTTTCTTTATTTATGATCCGAGATGGATATTTCTATATTTTTGTTTGACTATTTTAGGCATGGAGTATAAATGTACAGGGTACACAAAGTGTATAGGGTACACGATATGTGCATGACACATATTTAAGAAGGATACGTTATCAGGTAGAAACTCTCTCACACGAGAGATCTCCTTTATGCTAGGGAACCATACAAAAGTGAGACTAAGTGTTGGACGTCATCTGTTCAGAGCAGTGACTGTGATATTTCATACTGGATATGGCGACATTGGGAGCACTTAATAGACTCATCCTGACTATGTCAGGATGATGTTTCCATATAGTGTAGGCCGAGCGACCGAAGTGGTTATCCCATGGCCACTTTTACCTGTTTACATATAGCCGGACTAAAGGTCTGACTCGTCGCATAGGGTGAGAGCATGTTGGGAGATCCCAGGCATATCGTAGGGTGATATGGTCAGACAAGTCAATCACAGGATGATTGGAATTGGGTCCGTACGGTATAATCTTAATAGCGTACGCTCTCAGGAAAAGAATTCTATATCGTAGCACGTTGTTATACGACATACACTTGGATCGTGTATATAAGGAGGTTGAGAGATGGATCCTATCTCCTTCATTGTATGAACCCTTATGACGATCTCCTTCACGGAAGGACAGCCAGTCTATACCCTTAGTGACATTGGGCTGTCTGAGTAGGCATGTTATGAGCGCCTGCTACTTTAGCTGCTTTTTCTTGCTGTGATGAAAATATACCGCACATACGGGGCAGTGTCAGGAAAGCGGGTGAATAGCAGACCTAACTATTCAGAGCCGGAGGAAGATTGTAATGACTCTGACTTTACTATACTGAATTTTCCATTTTAATATACAGAAATGAGTTTTACAGCCTGAGTTTGAGTTATAAGTTACTTTTGTTAAATAACAGTAAGAAGCAACTTGTAGCTCACTGGTAAAGCCCATGCACTGCTGTGACGTAGCCCTTGTGTTCGATTCCTATCAGACACAATTATTTTTTCTGAATTTTTTTTGACTTTTTGGAAGCCCAAAAGATTGTACGTGCAATACACGGGAAATGAAAAGTTCAGAAAAATCAAACATCTGGAAAATGGAGTAAACAAGGATTTAATCAGCTAGCATGAATCTCGAAGCCAGATGGCACAAAACGACCGGTGGATTTGGGCTTGGGGTCGAGGGGGACGGGTAGATGGTTGCCAAATGGCCCCGTGCTCTGCACACTTGTCTCTTCACTTACCCCTAAATCCTCTGCACTGTTTGATTTCCCTGCAATCAAACAGAGACTTTTCATTTCACAATTTATCACAATTTTAATGCTTTTAATCCACACTTTTAATTCCCAAACCCTAATTCTCCACTAGAAATACCAGTCCACATTTTGGCTCAGCACCATTCTGAAAATTCTAGCCAAAGATGTTGGGGTACGGCAGTGTCCCGGCCATCAATCCGACGCCAAATACGGAACAAAAATTTTGTCACGACCCGAAAGAGCACGTGACTGGCCCTTGAACCATATGAAGTCTATAGGACCCCATCTGATCCAAGTAAGCCAAAAGCCCAGCAATCTAAAACCATTTTAAGAGTAAATAAGGAAAACTGTTTTTGAAAAGTAAGGAAATCATGTTTTGAAATCAAAGTTTTTAAATAACTAAGCCGAATATGCATTTTTTTAAAATGTGTAACCTTTCCTGAAAATTTCGGCAGAGTTTCCTTTGTAAAAACTGGCCCCGAACGGGGTACAACAAGAATAATATATATGAAATGATAAAAGGCATCCCCAAGCGGGAGCTAGCTCTTCGTCCATCGACGGTCACAACCACGCAAGCAATAATAATATACAACGCCAAAGGGCGAGGATCAAAACCCAAAAAAAAAGAAACTCAAAACAGCCAGAAAACCGTAATACTACTAGCGCGACTCTAAGGTCGAAATAAAACAACACTGTTTTCTAAGTCTGAAACAATATACAAGTTTTGGTTGATGGAAATTCTAGATACAATAAATGATACATGAACAATGGCGGTTCTGATACTAAAGAACCCACCTATCCAAGCAAGTCACCCATAAGGAAGCAGTGTGCCAGAAATGCCGCTATGGAATCTGTACGGCAAAAACCTGCAAGGACTGGGGCACAACGGGGGTGAGTTGCCAACTCGTGAATAGAAAATATCTACAAGCAGAGATCGAATGCATGACCCATCCTAGGTCAATACGATCAGATATAAATAAACCTCAATATGAATAAAGCTGAAGCATGCTAAACTGGCAATGTAATCTCTACATGAGTGTAATGCCAAGTGCTCGTGCTAGTGCCTCAGGTAATAGCATGTCATGAATATGAGGTATGATCAATGTAATCAAATCTGCACACACGTGGATCCCGTCCACTCGTCACCCAATGACAATAACCATCATGCAAGTAAATCTCATGAAACCTGTGCATGGAAATATGAGGATATAACCCACCCGTGTCCCTCGCGACACGTCAAAATCATGGAACCGGAGTGCCCAGCATCGGCACTCGAAAACATCATGAAAACTGTGCCCAGCATCGGCACATAAATCCTCATATATCGGGCTCCGTCAGTCCGGATCGGCCCGCGGGCTCTGTCTGCGGTATCGGCCCTCGGCCCCGGCAGGACGCCCAAATCTATCCATCGACTCTGGTCAGTATCCTCCGGATAACCGCCAGGTCCAACCAATTACCGGTAGGTACTCGCCCGCCTCCAGGCTCAATCGGCAAAGCTCATCGATCATCTTGCCGAGGGGAACCATACCGGGTCCACCATGTACCCGCAATCGGCTCATCCACTCCTCGATTCGGGTTTCAAATGTCGCTCTCAGCACCGAGAAAACACATGGTGGACGCACTGAAATATCATATCAAGGGTAACCGGGTTTTTAAAGCAATGACATATTATCTTTTGAAACACTCTCGGTTCCCAAATCCAGAAATATCATAGAAACAACATATCTCAATGCGTATAGTCAAAAGCATGAAGTATGCGACATGTAAAGGAAGGTATGCACATCATCATGTCATGCAAGGATCATATGCTGAATGCAATAGTACTACAGTGTAGTGACATGGCAATTATCGATGATGAGTGTGTGAGCCGGCAACAAGTGTACGTGGAACATATGCATCATCGATAATGGTGCTGGTGTCCTAGCAGCATGACTGAAATATAACCACAGTACAAGCGATGCAATGCAAATAGCATGAATATGCGGAATCGAATAATCAACGCAAAAGTAAAGAATCTACACCAATCTGTACAAGTCATGCAGGGGTGCCATTGGAAATAAGACGAATCAGGGCTTTTGGAAAAACAAGGGCTACGGTGTTTTAAGAAAAGATACATCATTTGAAAATATCCGTATGACCCTTCTGCCTATCTTTAAAATATCCCCGATTCGTTAGTTTGAAATAGGTATGACTCGGTCCAGTCTAATGTCTACTAAGTAATCTAGACAGGAGGGGTGAGAAACCACATAATCTGAGTCAATATATATAGATATGATAGTCGGTGATCCCGCCTCAATAACATATCGTAAGATATCCTCGAGTCATGAGTGCGGATCTATCATCAATATCGGCTCGTACGGTAGATCGTCGTACGGCATCCCAATAGCTGGGTAGGGGTCAATATCACAGTACCTCATCACATATCAGGTATCACTATCATCAGATCGCATAATCTGGGGTACTACTCTAAATCTAGTACAAATCGATACCATCTATAAAAATATGAATGCGGGTAAAGCACATGTCCAAAGGCCCGCTAAAACTATCATATCGCACCTCGAAGACAAGCTATGTCACATCGCCGATCTCACGGCCTCACATCAAGTATCATCTCAAACCACGTATCATCCTCAAATCCCGTATATAAACACATAGTCCCATACCCATGTGTAGATATACGCACCATCATATGCACTCTAATAAATGAAAGAATGAATGCAAGTATGTGTGTAAATGTATGTGTGAGTGCAACCACTACTCTAGGGTTCGCACTATACTAAACCAATATATTCTTATCATCAAAATATCATTATTACCATCAATAACCCTAAACAACACAATATAAATATTCGTGTGTATACGTATTCGTATACATCACCACGGACTGCGGGGGTGCTATACGCCATCCACCCGACTTCTCCCCGTAGATATAAATCTACTCACCTTGCTTCTCGTGTTCCAAAGCCGATGTCGCTATCTTCACCTCCTTTGCCTCAACATCACGCGGGGTACCTACAAGTGTATCACAATGCTAAAGCACATAAAAATCACATCGGAAACCAAAATAGCACACGCTACCCGCATAGGTAAAAACCTATCGACTCGCATGTAAACACAATCAAAATCCACTTGTCGTTGACGTCCAAACGCCACCCGACAGGAATGAATCACAAAATACCAAAATCCATGCTAAAACAAGTCCCAAATTATACACCAACATAGGAAAATCAACCCAGATTTCACCCTAGATGGAATCAGTCAAAACTAGACATACTCAGGGTCAAAACTAGAGGAAATGGGGGCATGCACAGAAAACGAGGCAATTCCTTAAAATACCTTATTTTAGAATTTTCCATAATTTTTCCCCATTTATCTGTATTTAATTATACCAGAATATTAAAATATTCATTAAAATAATATTAAATTATAAAATTTCCCAAAAATCATATTTTATTATTTTGAAGACGTTACAATCTACCCCCCTTAAAGAAATTCGGTCCCCGAATTTAAATTTAAACCCCCAAATACTAAAATATTTCAATACAAATTCCAAGTCATCGGGGCTCCGAAATCATCTATACATAAAACATCATAGCGCAATGCATGCGCATGAGTACTGAGCAGATAACTCAAAAGCAACACTCCATCAAGCATCCGCAATCATCGGAGTCATGGTAACGACACAATGTCAAATCCAATACAAAATCAATATGATATGGACCAAGACTATACATGTAGACACCCAATCTATACATGTAATTAGCTGATGCAACTGTATGCCAAATCTTTTTAAGTCGCTGTGCGATGCGCGTAACACTGCACAGTGGCGGACGTTTCTCATAAGAAAATAACTATATATGTGTATATATATCCTTTGTTTAATAAGCACGTTCCACCATTTTGAAAATAATCAGAAGGGTTTCCTTGTTTTTAAAACGTTTTCTGTCATATCGGATACGTAGGTATATACTGAGACTATAGCTCGCTTTTCGGAAATCCCTTCGATAACTATCGATGCATGCAAAATATATCCAGGCACTGTCCACTGACTAGTCCTGCTCAGTATGAAAGCAAATATCCCACATCATAAAAATGTACTGCTCCAAAAGGAATAAATTCCAAAAATGCACATAACACCACCCTGTGCGTCTGACGCGCACGGAAATCAAAATCCATATATGCGCTAAACATGTGCACAAAACAACATCTAAGTGCAACGGGTGTGCACGAAGCATCTGTCATAGGCAACATGTGTGCCTGACAGCCAAAACAGGTGCATCTGACATGCACGAAGAATCTCGATTTAGTGCATCTGGTGTGCCCCAAAATCGTATCTCAAAACATGCGCCCAACATGCGCGAAAATCCAAATCGGTGCATCCATCATGCACGAATGAAAATCTAGACCCTGCGCACTCAATATGCACGGAATCACAAAATCCAATAGCAACGTCGAATATGCGTAAGTCCAGTCAAAAGCACGGAGTGCAAGAATCCACATCAATATCACAATCAAAATCGACATACCGAAAGGCATCAAATCGAAGTCAGGTGCAATCGTAATGCACAAAATATAAATCCGGTGCAACAAAGGCACGAAATATAAATCTGATGCGATAAACGCAAGAAACATAAAACTGGTGCGACAAATGCACGAAGTATAGAACTGGTGCATCCCATGCACAAATACCAAGCAATAACTCAAATACGTAAGAAGCAACACTAAGTGTATCCAGATATGAAGAAAATCATAAACGTGTGCAGCTGCGGGCACAAAACACATATCGATGCACTACAAGCACATATAAGCTATACCGAGTGCAAAATCAAAACACTAAAATTACATGAAACTCTGCTGGAAGCGTAAATCAAATCACCAGCATAAAATAGGCATGAAATCGCAATCAACAGCTCAAGAGTAATAACTATGTACAAGGTATAAATACCCAGTAGGTGCAACCATGGTGCACAAAATCAAATATCATGAAACTCAGTCATCAAGACTAAATCATGCGAATAGATCGCCCAAAATACCGAAATCCAAAGCAACGGATACGTGATAATCAAATCACAAAATCACAAATCATAATTACCGTCGTCGGTATACCCTCCTTCAGGGTCGAGAAGGTACCGGTACATCCGATGCTAGCGGCGCAAGATATCTACTTGCCTCTTGCTCGCGGCTGGCGTCCTCTGCCTCTGGTTCCTGATCTTTCCTGTAGATTACCAACTCGCAATCCATCGGCTCATCGACCCGGTCAGGTGTGCTGACAGGAACGATTCCGTTCTTGCACTTCCCTGGTCATCTCTCGGTCAATCCTCACGACCGCTCGTAAAGCAGCACATCTCTGGCGCCGACCTCGGGTCCTCTGAATGCATATCACACATCCGATCCTGGGTGCAACTCTTATTGCAGCAGTGTACTGGAAGGAATCCTACTCAAGGTCTCTTCTGATCTTTCCTAAGCCAAACTGTAAGGAGGCTGGTACTCTGGCGAAATCTTTTCTCGCTCTCTGGACCTCTGCGTCCTTAGTACAACATCTCCTCGGAAGCTGGTCGCATCTCTGCGCCTCTGTATGCATGTCCGGCCTTTAATCTTAACGGGGTGTAGTAACAGCTCGTCTGCCTCTCGCACGAACTTCTTGTCCCGCTTGTCTGTATCATCGACCATTCGACGTCGCGTCTTTATCTGCACACTGCAATGTCCTCGGCTACGGTCCACCCGAAGTCTCTAACACGGACTCGAAATCACGAACTCAGTATCTTCATCACTCAGTAGAAGATATCTAGCCGAACACGTCCTCAACGTGCATGTCACATCTCTGATGTCAGCGGAGTGGAACTTCATCTCGTCGAAATCTCGTGCGAACTCTTTACTCCACCTTGCTCCAATATCGACTGGTTCGGACTCATCTCATCATGGCTACACAGACTGCGCTCCGACGGCTATGCTCGTATCTGGAGTCTCCCAAGCAGTGTCCCATCACATGATATCCGAATGATGTCGAATCATCCGATCGACTCGTCAGAACCTCACAATCCCCCAAGAGCTCAACATCTCGGGTACAGTTTAATAGTATCGAGTACATGCCACAGCGTTGGTGGTCCAGCCGTAGAAGGGCAAACCCAAGCCTCACTAATGGCGCCGAGGAACTGCCGCAAACCCTAAGGTTCAAAGGCTTTCACACGGTCATTAAGTCGAGTTAGGGTTTCATTCTTCTAGAGGGTCCATAGAATCACCTGCATGTCTTTCCGTATACTTTAAACTTGGAAAATGGGTTCCTGACCTTCGATCGTCTCAATCGACTCTCAACGAATCTGCGTGAAGTTGCCTCTAGCTGGAATCAATCTATCTGATGACCTCGCATCGGGGTAAGCGAACGAACCACATGTCCTAGTCATTAATCCTCGGTGACTAGCGACTCACTATCACATCTCTAAGAATATGCTCATGCTGCAGTAGCTCCAATCATCTGGGCGATATCTCATCACTCGCAGCAACAACTGGCTCATTCGTCGGTACGCTAAGCAGCGCCTCAACCATCATGAATAAGCGATACATCAACGGTCATCACATCCTGGCTGGCCTCTATCAGTGGCTCAATCCTCTGGTACCGTCCGGTACATCCTAGAAATCTCATAGCAGCGATCTGTCAAACGCCCATAGTGCGGAAACACAAAATACGAAGCCTCAATGCAACCGTATGTCTCTGGAATCACGCCCCGGTCAGTCCTCGTCCGCGACGAGCTCATGCTGACAACTCGAGCCGTAGCTCACTCTGCCCGTGCAATCGCGGCAGCAAAACCATAACCAGTATCGATGAAGATAGATCATAGGAAGGAATATGACACAATGTAAGGAAATGTACAACCTAAGGTTTCTTAAGCGGAGTGGCGTGTCGTAAGTATGCCGCGGAACATACCCACGGTACGTCACTCTACTTTAGTCACCGATTCCATCAACCAAGGGTCATCCTACACGACGAAAGTTCGGGTCTAATACCCCCTCGACCAAGTCTAAGTTCCGTAAGGTCAAGCCTAAGTTCCTTATATAGATAACGCCCTAGGCTCCACATAGTCAAACTTAGACTCGAACCAAGGTCAACCAAGCGCTCTGATACCAACTTTGTCACGACCCGAAAGAGCACGTGACTGGCCCTTGAACCATATGAAGTCTATAGGACCCCATCTGATCCAAGTAAGCCAAAAGCCCAGCAATCTAAAACCATTTTAAGAGTAAATAAGGAAAACTGTTTTTGAAAAGTAAGGAAATCATGTTTGGAAATCAAAGTTTTTAAATAACTAAGCCGAATATGCATTTTTTTAAAATGTGTAACCTTTCCTGAAAATTTCGGCAGAGTTTCCTTTGTAAAAACTGGCCCCGAACGGGGTACAACAAGAATAATATATATGAAATGATAAAAGGCATCCCCAAGCGGGAGCTAGCTCTTCGTCCATCGACGGCCACAACCACGCAAGCAATAATAATATACAACGCCAAAGGGCGAGGATCAAAACCCAAAAAAAAAGAAACTCAAAACAGCCAGAAAACCGTAATACTACTAGCGCGACTCTAAGGTCGAAATAAAACAACACTGTTTTCTAAGTCTGAAACAATATACAAGTTTTGGTTGATGGAAATTCTAGATACAATAAATGATACATGAACAATGGCGGTTCTGATACAAAAGAACCCACCTATCCAAGCAAGTCACCCATAAGGAAGCAGTGTGCCAGAAATGCCGCTATGGAATCGGTACGGCAAAAACCTGCAAGGACTGGGGCACAACGGGGGTGAGTTGCCAACTCGTGAATAGAAAATATCTACAAGCAGAGATCGAATGCATGACCCATCCTAGGTCAATACGATCAGATATAAATAAACCTCAATATGAATAAAGCTGAAGCATGCTAAACTGACAATGTAATCTCTACATGAGTGTAATGCCAAGTGCTCGTGCTAGTGCCTCAGGTAATAGCATGTCATGAATATGAGGTATGATCAATGTAATCAAATCTGCACACACGTGGATCCCGTCCACTCGTCACCCAATGACAATAACCATCATGCAAGTAAATCTCATGAAACCTGTGCATGGAAATATGAGGATATAACCCACCCGTGTCCCTCGCGACACGTCAAAATCATGGAACCGGAGTGCCCAGCATCGGCACTCGAAAACATCATGAAAACTGTGCCCAGCATCGGCACATAAATCCTCATATATCGGGCTTCGTCAGTCCGGATCGGCCCGCGGGCTCTGTCTGCGGTATCGGCCCTCGGCCCCGGCAGGACGCCCAAATCTATCCATTGACTCTGGTCAGTATCCTCCGGATAACCGCCAGGTCCAACCAATCACCGGTAGGTACTCGCCCGCCTCCAGGCTCAATCGGCAAAGCTCATCGATCATCTTGCCGAGGGGAACCATACCGGGTCCACCATGTACCCGCAATCGGCTCATCCACTCCTCGATTCGGGTTTCACATGTCGCTCTCAGCACCGAGAAAACACATGGTGGACGCACTGAAATATCATATCAAGGGTAACCGGGTTTTTAAAGCAATGACATATTCTCTTTTGAAACACTCTCGGTTCCCAAATCCAGAAATATCATAGAAACAACATATCTCAATGCGTATAGTCAAAAGCATGAAGTATGCGACATGTAAAGGAAGGTATGCACATCATCATGTCATGCAAGGATCATATACTGAATGCAATAGTACTACAGTGTAGTGACATGGCAATTATCGATGATGAGTGTGTGAGCCGGCAACAAGTGTACGTGCAACATATGCATCATCGATAATGGTGCTGGTGTCCTAGCAGCATGACTGAAATATAACCACAGTACAAGCGATGCAATGCAAATAGCATGAATATGCGGAATCGAATAATCAACGCAAAAGTAAAGAATTTACACCAATCTGTACAAGTCATGCAGGGGTGCCATTTGAAATAAGACGAATCAGGGCTTTTGGAAAAACAAGGGTTACGGTGTTTTAAGAAAAGATACATCATTTGAAAATATCCGTATGACCCTTCTGCCTATCTTTAAAATATCCCCGATTCGTTAGTTTGAAATAGGTATGACTCGGTCCAGTCTAATGTCTACTAAGTAATCTAGACAGGAGGGGTGAGAAACCACATAATCTGAGTCAATATATATAGATATGATAGTCGGTGATCCCGCCTCAATAACATATCGTAAGATATCCTCGAGTCATGAGTGCGGATCTATCATCAATATCGGCTCGTACGGTAGATCGTCGTACGGCATCCCAATAGCTGGGTAGGGGTCAATATCACAGTACCTCATCACATATCAGGTATCACTATCATCAGATCGCATAATCTGGGGTACTACTCTAAGTCTAGTACAAATCGATACCATCTATAAAAATATGAATGCGGGTAAAGCACATGTCCAAAGGCCCGCTAAAACTATCATATCGCACCTCGAAGACAAGCTATGTCACATCGCCGATCTCATGGCCTCACATCAAGTATCATCTCAAACCACGTATCATCCTCAAATCCCGTATATAAACACATAGTCCCATACCTATGTGTAGATATACGCACCATCATATGCACTCTAATAAATGAAAGAATGAATGCAAGTACGTGTGTAAATGTATGTGTGAGTGCAACCACTACTCTAGGGTTCGCACTATACTAAACCAATATATTCTTATCATCAAAATATCATTATTACCATCAATAACCCTAAACAACACAATATAAATATTCGTGTGTATACGTATTCGTATACATCACCACGGACTGCGGGGGTGCTATACGCCATCCACCCGACTTCTCCCCGTAGATATAAATCTACTCACCTTGTTTCTCGTGTGCCAAAGCCGATGTCGCTATCTTCACCTCCTTTGTCTCAACATCACGCGGGGTACCTACAAGTGTATCACAATGCTAAAGCACATGAAAATCACATCGGAAACCAAAATAGCACACGCTACCCGCATAGGTAAAAACCTATCGACTCGCATGTAAACACAATCAAAATCCACTTGTCGTTGACGTCCAAACGCCACCCGACAGGAATGAATCACCAAATACCAAAATCCATGCTAAAACAAGTCCCAAATTATACACCAACATAGGAAAATCAACCCAGATTTCACCCTAGATGGAATCAGTCAAAACTAGACATACTCAGGGTCAAAACTAGAGAAAATGGGGGCATGCACAGAAAACGAGGAAATTCCTTAAAATACCTTATTTTAGAATTTTCCATAATTTTTCCCTCCCCATTTATCTGTATTTAATTATACCAGAATATTAAAATATTCATTAAAATAATATTAAATTATAAAATTTCCCAAAAATCATATTTTATTATTTTGAAGACGTTACAAATTTGATCAAAACTTGACGCTACCGCAACCAATACCCAGATCATTCCATTAACCGTATTCTAGCAAAATGTAAAAGGATTTCAGAGATTATACCGATCGATCCGTATCCTTCGGTCTTCAATCCCCTCCCCTAACTTGTTGCGGCTGTCCCAGTGAAATCCGCTCTCCGATCTCGCTCGTTGAGGAGGCACCACGTCGTTGAATCTTTATATGGGCTCCCGCTTCAAACCGAAGCAACTCGGACATGAAGTTTGCTAGCCAACATGTCCAAGAATGATGTAGAGATAGTGTAGAATATTTTGTCTCAAGACACCCAAGTAATTGGGTGGAGGAAAATAAAGTTGCCATGGATCTTTGACGATGTGAGCAAAGGATTTGCAAAAGAGAATCAAAAATCATCTTGGCCAATAATGGGCTCGGCCAAAAAACAGCACACAAAGTGCTCTGGGGATTTAATCAAGTGGTGATGGCCAAGGAAGAATGGTGTTCTCTGGAATTTTTCTTCAAGTGGTCATGGCCAAAAAATTGGCAGTGAATGAAATGGTGGTTAATTAATAAAGAAGTCACACAATCAATTAATCCCTCACCCACTCACCCATATTTCAACAGCCCACCATCAATTCAACACATATCTTTTAAACTCCAAAAACAATTAAACGAAGCACCATGCCAAGAGCCCATGCTGCCCCACTCTAACAGTGACTTCGAAATTTTCACTGTGGGAAGGAATGGCCAAAAGAAAGATTAACAAATGTAGCCAAATTCAAAGCATACAATATATTAAACATGTTGGATATAGTGCCCTCAGAATCAATTATTGGATCACAAGCACGTGATTGTAATGATTGAGGGAGGACCTATACCGGTAGGACAATCTTACTCGAGATAATAGTATGCTATCTGGTTTGTCTTTATCATCGTGTACATTCTTCAGGTGACCTTATAGGTCACCATTGCACGTTGATAGAGCCCTTAGGATTCTTGCTTGACTACCAGCAGTATGATGGCGATCATATACGTGGGAGCTGGGGTCTATAAGCACATCCTTAAAAGGTCCCTAGTCGAGAGAGTTTCGAGACAGGGCATCGATACTCCGGAGTAGACTAGTGTATACAGTCGAGACCCCGACGAGGGACGGTGGCCGGTCTCACAAGCCATTGGTGTCAGTTGGATCACCTAAGACGTATACAGGTGCTCATTGGGTTATGAGTACACCAGACAGGACTCGCCGGGAACATGCTAGTTGGTATTATACCAGACATCAGATAGCAGTTCCCTGGTGACATGTGTACAGATTAGTTCATCGACCTGAGATCGTCATTTGTCTCGTGTGAGTTCCCACTGTACTTTGATTACTATCCTACCACGGCTCAAAGAAGCCGTGCAAACAGGTTTTAGTTGGGTACAGTCCCGAGCCACATAGAGGCAGTGAGCGGATCGGCAGGGGTTCGTCTCTCCCGGTATTGGGGGTGAGGTCGTGCTGTGTCTAGGAGAGCCATTATACGAAGTCCTTGGCCAAGGCAGGAGATTTACTGGTAGGTATTCCAGTAGTATCTCAGGGTATTCTGGGCTACACTCCGACACGACATGTACCGCTTTTGGGGGTCTGACTTTTACCAACCCCCTAGGCCCGCCATGCGATACTCATAGACGAACGGACCAGACTATACGGATATTATCACTCACAGGCTCAGTAGGGTGTCAGGATGAGTTCGCTCATCGAACTCCCTTTTGGTCAATACTTGGTAGCCCGTTACGTACGGCTAATATCTCTGACGTGCTAGTGGTTAAATCCACAGCCAAAATATTGACGAGTCTTTAGAATCCCCACAGACAGTTTCTCAAGTTTCGGGTGAAACGTTGTAGAGGCCGTATGATATATGGCAGCGTTCGATCTTATACGTGCGGTATTGCACGGACCATGATCGGACGGATTATACTAATGGGCTTTGGTTTAAGCCGGATCCTAGTATTAGATTTGTTGGATTACTTTAGTCTCGTCGCATTCGCATTCAGTCGGAATGCGGATGCAGGTATGTATATACAGGTGAGGGGTATCCTTGTGATCCGTCACGAGTTTACTTTAGATGTTACCGCATCTTTTTATTGTTGCAAACATTTGGATTAATGTTTGTAAATGGAAATAATGAGCTAGATTTCATCATGACATGCATTAAAACGTGACATGGACACATTAGTTACTCATGGTCTCTTTTTATGTGTTAATATCACATTATATGATGATTTTGTGTTGATATGATGAGAGGAGAGAGAGAGGGGCTGCCTTGGGTGAGCTTGGTCTTGTATTTTTCCCCACTCTCTCTCTTTTTCATCAGATGAAAGAAAAGAAAAGAAAAGAAAAGGAAAAGAAAGCCTCCTTCTTCTTCTTCCTCCTCTAGCTCTTTATCTCCATCAATGGCAACACCTCTAACCTCCATCCAAGCCATGGATGCAAGAGACAAAGTGATCACAAACATTCTCTACAACACCTTGGACACGTCGGTTAGCACACTTCCTGCCCGAATTTCTTCGGATGAAGCGGGAGCCCGTAAAAAGACTCGTAGATGTGGTGTCCATTCCGACGAGGAGATCGAGACCGGAGATGCCGCGGGGAGCTTGGGATGGTGGCCAAAGACCGAAGGACACGGATCGATCGGTATAGCTTTCTATCCCTTTCTCTTGTTAGCTAGTTGTAGGTTAATGGTCCGATCCGAGTTTTAAGAACACGATAGCGCCGGTTTTCAAGTTAAGAAAAGTTTTTGTTTCCGCATTTTGGCCTCGTACAGACGGCCGGGGCGCTACCGTAGACTTACATGGTATCAGAGCCATGCCATTAATCTTTACTAGCTTGCTCTAACGTGTTTAGAACTTCGATCGAACAAAAATTCCGAAACCGCGTTTTCAAAAGTGCAGTTTCTGTCGATTTTCATTTGTTGTCCAAAAATTATTTGGAGTGTTGCAGAAAATCAGGCAGGGTTTTTTAAGAGAACTGAGAAAATTTGGTAGGCTGGTTTCACTGTAGCGCGGCGGATCAGCAGCCATACCCACGTTTTGGCCGCGGATCCGCCGCCGTACTATAGCCACAGTGCACCAAATTTCTTCAGTAGGTCTCTGACATGGAAATGGGGTTTCTGGTATGTTTTTTTAGGCCCAGATTATTTTAAGTGCTGGGTATTGTGCTTGGGGCCCATTTCGGGGAAATTTTGTTGATCGAAAATTTTAAACATGTTAGTTCACAGTATTTACATTATATCTGCGACCGTGAATGTCATTTGATCGGTAAATCCTGTCTAATTGCTATAGTTCTTTTAGACGGATTTCCGAACGTGACATTCACGTTGATATTTTGTGTTGTGCTGTGATATTGCGGATTTGTCATGGTGGATAGCCTGGATGCAATGTTAGTACAGTTTGGTTGTATTATGTACAATTGATATTGCGGGGCGAGCGTCCGACATGTGGACTGCCGTTACTTCCTGTTTGTACATTATTCTTTTGGGGCACGACCAGGCTGAGGTCGATGTACCCGTTGTATATTTTACTTTCTGTACTAGGATTACCCCGTGGTGGGGTGCACGGATAGCCGGGTTCTAGAGGGCAACGGGCCCGCATCTCATGGCTTTGAGACGGAAGGGGCTTTACTCTAAAATTGATGGGCTATTCGCCACACTCGTAGGGGGTATAGGTTGACCCAAGGAGGGGTGCTCAAGTTACCGGATTCCGTGAAGTGCTGGGTGGTCCATTCACTTTGTTGAAGGGGGCTGTCTCGCTTCAGGTTTTGGCGGATAACTTGCCGCGCCCGTAGGGGTCTAGGATTTCATTGCACATGCTATCCACACGACCAGGGGAACGTCGGGTTTCAGTAGCGGCTCTATGAAACCCGGGGATCCCAGATTATCTGTATTGTTCTGTGATGCTTATTACTCTCGGTGATGTTGCATTTTATCACGCCTTGAGCGATTATTATATATTGATATATATACTAGTAGATGTTGTATAGGTTTTGCATCCGCGCTAGTCCAGTCCCCGCTCTGTCGTTAGTTAAGTAACCTAACGGGTGATGACGGAACCCAGTGGCGAATGCGGATGGCATATACGTACATCGTATTTTCGTTCTTTATTGGTTATCAATTGATGGGACTGCATTGATTCGGATCAATGAAAGCTAAAAAAACCGATTCTGATGTTGTTGGAACATTTTTCAAAAAAAAATCTGTTATTGCAAGGACGTTCTCTTTTGTTTTGCACAGTGGTATTCGGTTATGAATATCCAGCACCTCAGTCGACGAGGCAAGGGCCGAGATCCCTTCACCGGGAGTGACCCCTTGGACAGAAATTTGCGTCAGGGTAATAACTGTAAGTCCATGCTATCTCTCCCGGTACTTTCGGGCATGCGGAATTTGGTGAAAAACAATTTTCTAGAGGTGGTAATATGGACTCAAAACCGGATCTTTGTTAAATATCTAACTAACAACCTAACTAGGAGTTGTTAACTACTCGGTTAGGGGGTTATACCTTACTTTCTTGAACTCCTTCGTCTTCAAGCCTCGATGGTTGTCCGGATCGGTTTCACTCCGTCGTCTCCTTGCGCCGAAGATAGATCCACCTCGAAAGCTTCTACCTTTGACTTCTTCTTCGGTCTTTGAGGAAACTAGTTCACTTGGTTTGCTAAACCTTGTGAACTAGAGTGAGTAGAGAAGAGTGTGTTGGGATTTTCTCTATGGTTCTTGGTTCTCAACACATGAGACAAGTGAACCATAGACTAAAGAGAGGGAGAGCAAGAGGAAGGAGATGAGAGCTCAAGAACAAGAGAGAGAATGAGAATGATAGAATGAGAGAAGACTTTTCTCTCTTGGCTCTCATAATCCAAAACCATCATAACACATCATAGCAATCAAGTATTATGTGATGGTTTAAGCAATAATAGACATATCATTTCATGCACTCATTTTGCACAAGAGAGCAAGCAAGCAAAAGTCTTTGCCATGAAATGATAGCTATTGTTATCATGATGGTCAACTAGTCCAACCTAGTCAACCGGTCAACAAAGTCAACAAAGTCAACCCCTCAATAACCATGTCACCATAATACTTAATTAATATAATTGTTAATTACATATATCATATTCTCATTAGGGTTGAGCAAAAAGTCAATAGTCAACAGTCAACGGTCAACAACCCTAATGAGAATCCTCTGCTTCTGTCTCTCCGTCAACTGTGCATACACACCCGCATCCGCGTTTCGAGAAACACGGATGCATACTGGATAAATCCAATCCCAATACGTACACTAGGATCTGGCTTAAACCAAAGCCCGCTAGTGTTAACTGTCCGGACACTGTACGTGCACAAGTGCACGGATGTGACCGAACCCTGTCGCAAAACCATGCGACCTGCCGCAAAACCATGCGACCTCTACTCTTTTGCCTAAAGGCGAATAGCTTTCTGTGTGGGACTCTAAAGACTCGATACTACACTGGCAGTTGGTTTAACCACAGACCGCAAGCGGCACTAGCTGTGCGTAACGGTCCCCAGGTAGATGCCGACAAGAAGACTGACGAGGTGAAACCCATCTGAACTCTTACTGAGCCTGAATGTGACATTCTCCGTACAGTCCGGTCTGTTCTTCTGATACATCGCATGGCGGGCCTAGGGGGCGGTAAACGTCAGTCCACTAATAGCAGTACAAGTCGTGTCGGAGTGAAGCCCAAAACACCCTGAGATAACACTGGAAGCCTACCAGTATATCTCGATTGCCCTGGCCAGGGACTACTCGTGTAATGGCTCTCCTAGACACAGCGCGATGTCAACCCCCAATACCGGGAGAGACGAATCCTGTCTAACCGTCACTGCCTCCAAGTGCTTCGGGACTGCACCCAACTACCACCTGTTTGCACGACTCCTTTGAGCCGTGGTAGGGTAGTAATTAAAGTACAGTAGGAACACACTCGAGGCGAAGTGACAGTGTCAAGTCAGCGGACTAAGCTGTACTCATGTCACCTGGGAACTGATAACTGACGATAGGTTTAATACCAACCGGTCAGTTCCCGACGAGTCCTGTCCAGTGTACTCGTAACCTAACGAGCACCCGTATACTATCTCCAGTACGACGTACTGATGGCTGTGGGACAGACCATCTCCCACACTGGGATAAGAAGCGCATACGCTAGTCTACTCCGGAGTATCGATGCCCTGTCTCGATAGTCCTGTGACTAGGGACCTGTATAAGGATGTGCTTATAGATTACCCAGCCCCCACTAGTGTGACTGCCATCACAACGCTGGTAATCAAGCAAAGATCCTAAGGGCTCCACTAATGTGTATAGGTGATATACTAAAATAAACATATGTACACATTGAAGTAGAAACAAACCAAGTTGCATACTACTATATTGAGCAAGATTGTTTATACAAGGTGAATATCCCAAGCTTCCATTAAGTAATATACAAACTAGTATGATACAGTAATGGCCTCTAGGGCATATACACTAACATTCTCCCACTTGCACTAAGGCCATGTACTGGCGTATCGAAGACCTATCATCTCGATCAGCCGCTCGAACTGAGTCTGGGGCAAGGCCTTGGTGAATGGATCTGCAGTGTTATCTTCTGAAGCGACCCTCCGAACCTCGATCTCCTGGCGATCCACGATCTCCCTGATCAGGTGATACCGCCTCAAGATGTGTCTGGATCTCTGATGGGACCTGGGTTCCTTCGCTAAAGCTATAGCCCCGTTGTTGTCGCAATATAGAGGTATTGGATCAGCAATGGACGGAACCACCTGAAGTTCTTTCAAGAACTTCCTTATCCAGACAGCTTCTTTTGCGGCATCAGATGCAGCGATGTATTCCGCTTCCATCGTCGAGTCTGCAACGGTTTCATGTTTGGAACTCTTCCACAACACCGCCCCTCCATTGAGGGTAAAGACAAAACCCGACATGGACTTGGAATCATCCTTGTCACTCTGGAAGCTGGAGTCAGCAAAGGCCTCGATCTGGAGGTCTTTTCCGCCATACACCAAGAACATCTCCTTAGTCCTTCTCAGGTACTTGAGAATGTTCTTTACCGCTATCCAGTGTTTCTCCCCTGGGTTTGACTGATACCGGCTTACCACACTCAGTGCATAAGCTATATCCGGTCTGGTACACAACATCGCATACATTATAGAGCCTACCGCAGAAGCGTAGGGTATAATAGACATGCGATCCCTCTCCAAATCAGTCTTGGGTGACATCTCTTTAGAGAGGGTGATCCCGTGACAAGCCGGCAGGTTACCGCGCTTGGAATCTTCCATACTGAATCTTTTCAGTATGGTGTCGATGTACCTGGACTGTGAAAGTCCTAATATCCTCTTGGATCTATCACGATGGATCCGGATCCCCAGGATGTATGAGGCATCACCCAGGTCTTTCATGGAGAACCTGTGTGACAAGAACCCCTTGACAGATTGTAGCATAGGAATGTCATTTCCTATTAAGAGAATGTCATCCACGTATAAAACGAGGAATACTATAGTTCTCGCTACAAATCTACTATAGATGCATGGTTCATCTGGATTTTTGATAAAGCCAAATTCCTTGACTGTCTCATCAAAACAGATGTTCCAACTCCGTGATGCCTGCTTTAGTCCGTAAATGGACTTAAGCAACTTGCACACCTTTCCGCTGCTCCCACTCTGAATGAAACCCTCTGGCTGGTCCATATAGACACACTCCTCTAAATTTCCATTTAGAAAAGCTGTCTTTACATCCATTTGCCAAATCTCATAATCGTGGAAGGCAGCAATGGCAAGAAGGATCCGAATGGATTTCAGCATAGCTACTGGAGAAAAGGTCTCGTCATAGTCCAAACCAGGTCTTTGACGAAAACCCTTTGCAACCAGTCTAGCTTTATAGGTCTCAACCTGTCCATCTACCCCAATCTTCTGTTTGAAGATCCACTTGCATCCTACGGGTTTTACCCCGTCTGGAGCAATGTCCAACGTCCATACTTTGTTGGTGTATATGGACTCCATTTCGGTCCGCATTGCATCCAGCCATTTTACTGAGTCAACGCTCTGAACGGCCTGCTGGAAGCTAGTAGGATCATCATAATCTATGATGCAATCCTCTCTATCCCCGTCTATGAGAAAACCGCAGTATCTCTCGGGCGGATGAGACTGCCTACTACTCCTGCGGAGCGGCGTAGGAATGCCCTATTCTTTTGAACCCTCTGGTTCTACTAAGCTTTCAGTAATAGTTTGTGGTTCTGGAATTTCTTCCAGTTCTACTGCGCTCCCACTTATCTGGGTTTCCAAAAACTCAGTTTCCAAGAAGTAGGCATGACGAGAAACAAGAACTTTTTGTTCCTCTTCGCAGTAGAAGAAATATCCCTTGGAGTTCTTTGGATATCCCACGAACTTATACTGTACTGAGCGTGCCTCGAGCTTGTCCGCATGCTGCTTTTTAACAAAAGCTGGACATCCCCATGTCTTAATGTGCTTAAGATAGGGTCTCTTCCCACACCACATCTCATATGGTGTAGTAGGCACAGTCTTAGTAGGAACTCGGTTCAAAAGGTATGCAGCTGATTCTAGCGCATACCCCCAGAATGATCGCGGTAACTCAGCGTTACTCATCATGGACCGTACCATATCCAATAGGGTTCGGTTCCGTCTCTCCGATACACCGTTATGTTGCGGAGTGTATGGAGGAGTAAGCTGAGAGAGAATTCTGTTCTCTTTTAAATAATCCAGGAACTCGGCACTCAAGTATTCTCCACCTCGATCCGATCTTAGAATCTTAATACTTTTGCCGGTTTGTTTTTGTACTTCATTCTTATTTTCCTGGAATTTTCCAAAGGCTTCGGACTTATGTTTCATTAAGAAGACATAACCGTATCTTGAAAAGTCATCCGTAAAAGTAATGAAGTAAGAATAACCGCTTCGCGCATGTGTAGACATTGGACCGCACACGTCGCTGTGTATGAGTCCCAAGAGCTCGCTCGCTCTTACTCCGTGTCCAGTGAACGGAGTCTTTGTCATCTTTCCTTTGAGACAGGATTGACAAGTGGCATACGATTGATATTCGAACGGATTCAAATATCCTTCTGTATGTAACTTCGTCAACCTTCTCTCATTGATGTGACCTAGTCTACAATGCCATAAGAAAGTCTGATTTATTTCCGGAGACTTTCTTTTGTGTGTATTCTGGACGTTGAAAATCTATGGTTGGTTTAATACGTATATACCATTACTCAATGTACCTGACCCAATCAAAACTTGATTAAGGTGAATGTTTACAACATTGCTTACAAACGCAAATTCGTAACCTTCTTTAGAAACTAAAGATACAGAAATGATATTACAAGTTGCGTTGGGTACAAAAAAGCAATTACGCAAAACCAAAACATGTCCATCTGACATTCCCAGGTGATAGTCCCCCACGGCCTTAGTATCCATGCTAGCTCCGTTTGTAACTCTGAGGGTCATGTCACCTGCCTTCAAAACCCTACGGTTTCTCAACGCCTGCAAAGAATTACAGATATGAGATCCTGATCCGGTATCCAATACCCAGGAAGTAGAGTTTATTGAAAGACAGTTTTCAATAACATACACACCTGAAGCTGAAGCCGCAACCTGCTTCAATTCCTGTGTCCTGGCTTTCCAAGCCCTGCAATCATTCTTCCAGTGTCCTTTCTTATGGCAATAGAAGCATTCCTCTTTATCCACAAGCTGCCCCACTTTCTTTGTTGCTTTTGCTTTTCCCTTCGTATCCGCTTTACTAACACCGCCCCTTGATTTGGCGGGGGCTTTCTTCTTCTTTCCCTTGGCTTTCGCCTTGGACCTAGAAGAGGAAGATCCTCCTACTACCTTTCTGTAGGGTGCCCTCTGCACTCCTCAGCATGTTGAGGAGTTCTGAAAGTTCAACTTCTTTTTCTTGTAAGTTGAAGTTCAGGATAAACTGGGCGTAAGTGGAAGGAAGGGACTGGAGAATCAAGTCCGTATAGAGCTCGTTCTCTAACGTGGTCCCAAGTTCCGCAAAGCTCCTCAATGAAGCCAATCATCTTAAGCACGTGTTCCGCTACCGATGATCCGATGGCCAACCTTGCCGAAAATAACTTCTTCGACACTTCGTATCTTGCGATACGAGATTGCTCTCCATACAGTTCTTTTGTATGGAGAAATATGGATTCGAGGTCCATATTCTCGTGCCTCCTTTGATGTTCGTTGTCCATCGAGGCAAGTACGAGGCACTTGGCCTTCGCGCTATCAATCTCCCAAGTCTTACGGATTTCCTTATCCGCGACGTTGGAGGTGGGACTTGGGACAGGGGGAGCTTTGGTGGTAAGAAGATACCCCAGCTTGTCGTAAGTGATTGCCATTTTGACATTCCTGAGCCAATCTTTGTAGTTTGGCCCTGTCAGTATGTTTTTATCTAGAAGTAACTTAAGTCCAGTCATGTCGATTGGTTGCTGCAATTAGGAGAGAGAAGAAGAAACACTCAGCATGATGCTCTTGCAAGTTTAGAGTGGTTTTTAGTTTGTCTAAACAGGATGGCTCCTACTGTTTCTCGAATCCCTCCTCAAACCAAAAAGGAAGAATTAGTCAGGATCAATCTCACCGTACAATACTTGCTTGACCGTTCACCCAGGCCAGTGTCGGTACTTCGAGGGAGGTTTTCCAACGCTTTCGCGAAGTTCCTTAATTTAAGAACCTCTTTTCCCTGGGGGCGTAGCCCCGCTAACACCTTTCTAGACACCTACTAGGTTTATAGCATTGATCGTTAAGTGAGAAATTTCCCGAGGAGTAGCATATACTCACAGGTGGATCGGGATCCAAATATCATCGCGTGACGAAACTGAAGGAATCCTACCAGAATCATCACACTCCAAATGGTATGCAACACTAGCAAGTTTCAGTTCTTTTGAAACTCTCGATATGGATTTTTGCCCCATGCTCTTATGACCTTGACTTTGGCCAACAAATCATAAGTCACATGTCAAGTTCTACCCGTCGTTCTCCAGGTTAATTTGAATCCACCCGTACCTACCCTTGACTTTGGCCAACAAGGCAGTACGACTGTTCCAAACCAACGCATCTATCTATGCTGCACATGAATACCCAATAGCTACCAATCACTATGCCTTGACTTTGGCCAACAAACACAGCTTGAATACTACTGACTATTCATGTGAAACGACGGAGGGCTACGAATGGTTTTGGCGAAACCGTGAACGTAGAGAACTTGATATAGTCGATGGAACAAGATAGCTTTTAAAAGGAGTGGCTCAAACTCCGCATTTAAAAGTTAGTTTTGAAAAGAACCGAGTGGTTTTTCGAAAGTGTTCCAACGACTTTTACTTGGTTTATTTTCTTGCATTAGTTCTTTTAATGCGTGATATTCTTGCATTAGTTCTTTTAATGCGTCCCATCATTTAATCCTACCATTGCAGAAAACAACCAAAATATGACGTACGCTTATGCCATTCGCATTCGCCACGGGGCCCCGTCATTACCCATTAGGTTACTTAACTAACGACAGAGCGGGGGCTGGGCTAGCGCGGCTGTAAAACATAAGCAACGCCTAAATAATATCATATATAGATATATTGCAATGATAGACATTTCAGATCACAGATGAACACATTGGATATACTAGGAACCTGCAATTCGTACGAGCCTGTAACGAAAAGTAGATTACACGGTCGCGGTGAATAGCCAATACCCCACCCAAGACCCCTACGGGTGCGGCAAACTACCCGCCAAGTACCCGAAGTGAAGAAACCTCCCTCAACCACGCGAGTAGGCCACTCGGCACTTCGGCATACCCGGTAGTTTGTGCACCCCCTCCATGGGTCTATCCTGGGAGCAAAAACAGTAAAAAGAAATTATACAATGACGGCTACAACCCCGACCCGGTTGTGCGGCCATACAAATAATTATTACATCAATTTATAAATTTACATGAATTGAAAGAAAAGAAAAACTCTCGTCTCACAACCCCCGGCAATTCACCCGCGACAATCCAATGAATTCATATACATATTCCAATGACATTACAGATCACAGATTTGTATAACCCCCACTAATCGACATATAGCGATTAGTAGACGTTCAATACAAATATCACATCACAGAAAAACCCGTCAGCTTAAATCTTTTAGAAGTTGGATCAAAAATATGGATTTATAGGCCTCAAACACAAAATTTTCGTTCTGGAAAATCTGGGCAGAAAATACATATTCCAAAAATCCCAAAACAACCCCAGAAATACACTGCACCAAATTTGGACCTCGGCCGAGTCAACTCGGCCGCGGAACCGCGGCGGGAGCGTGCTCCCGCCGCGTTTCCGCGGCTCTTTGAACGGTTCATGGGACCAAATTTGGTGGTTATTCTAACAAAAGCCTAAGCCGATTTTTAAGATGAAAATTATCAACTTTTGAACAGAATAAAAATCGGCAGAAACTTGACAGTTTTGGGTTCGTTTTGCGACTTTTCTTTGATCGATCTTCTAGCCACATTGCTAACATATTAGATAGAGTTTAACTAGGCTCTGATACCACTGTAAGTCCATGCTACCACTCCCGGTACTTTCGGGCATGTGGAATTTGGTGAAAAATAATTTTCTAGAGGTGGTAACATGGACTCAAAACCGGATCTTTGTTAAACATCTAACTAACAACCTAACTAGGAGTTGTTAACCACTCGGTTAGGGGGTTATACCTTACTTTCTTGAACTCCTTCGTCTTCAAGCCTCGATGGTTGTCCGGATCGGCTTCACTCCGTCGTCTCCTTGCGCCGAAGATAGATCCATCTCGAAAGCTTCTACCTTTGGCTTCTTCTTCGGTCTTTGAAGAAACTAGTTCACTTGGTTTGTTAAACCTTGTGAACTAGAGTGAGTAGAGAAGAGTGTGTTGGGATTTTCTCTATGGTTCTTGGTTCTCAACACATGAGACAAGTGAACCATAGACTAAAGAGAGGGAAAGCAAGAGGAAGGAGATGAGTGCTCAAGAACAAGAGAGAGATTGAGAATGATAGAATGAGAGAAGACTTTTCTCTCTTGGCTCTCATAATCTAAAACCATCATAACACATCATAGCAATCAAGTATTATGTGATGGTTTAAGCAACAATAGCCATATCATTTCATGCACTCATTTTGCACAAGAGAGCAAGCAAGCAAAAGTCTTTGCCATGAAATGATAGCTATTGTTATCATGATGGTCAACTAGTCCAACCTAGTCAACCGGTCAACAAGTCAACAAAGTCAACCCCTCAATAACCATGTCACCATAATACTTAATTAATATAATTGTTAATTACATATATCATATTCTCATTAGGGTTGAGCAAAAAGTCAATAGTCAACAGTCAACGGTCAACAGCCCTAATGAGAATCCTCTGCCTCTGTCTCTCCGTCAACTGTGCATACACACCCGCATCCGCGTTCCGAGGAACACGGATGCATACTGGATAAATCCAATCCCAATACGTACACTAGGATCTGGTTTAAACCAAAGCCTGCTAGTGTTAACTGTCCGGACACTGTACGTGCACAAGTGCACGGATGTGACCGAACCCTGTCGCAAAACCATGCGACCTGCCGCAAAACCATGCGACCTCTACTCTTTTGCCTAAAGGCGAATATCTTTCTGTGTGGGACTCTAAAGACTCGACACTACGCTGGCAGTGGGTTTAACCACAGACCGCAAGCGGCACTAGCTGTGCGTAACGGTCCCCAGGTAGATGCCGACAAGAAGACTGACGAGGTGAAACCCATCTGAACTCCTACTGAGCCTGGGTGTGACATTCTCCGTACAGTCCAGTCTGCTTGTCTGATACATCGCATGGCAGGCCTAGGGGGGCGGTAAACGTCAGTCCCCTAATAGCGGTACAAGTCGTGTCGGAGTGAAGCCCAAAACACCCTAAGATAACACTGGAAGCCTACCAATATATCTCGATTGCCCTGGCCAGGGACTACTCGTGTAATGGCTCTCCTAGACACAGCGCGATGTCAACCCCCAATACCGGGAGAGACGAATCCTGTCTAACCGTCACTGCCTCCAAGTGCTTCGGGACTACACCCAACTACCACCTGTTTGCACGACTCCTTTGAGCCGTGGTAGGGTAGTAATCAAAGTACAGTGGGAACACACTCGAGGCGAAGTGATGGTGTCAAGTCAGCGGACTAAGCTGTACTCATGTCACCTGGGAACTGATAACTGACGATAGGTATAATACCAACCGGTCAGTTCCCGACGAGTCCTGTCCAGTGTACTCGTAACCTAACGAGCACCCGTATACTATCTCCAGTACGACGTACTGATGCCTGTGGGACAGACCATCTCCCATACTGGGATGAGAAGCGCATACGCTAGTCTACTCCGGAGTATCGATGCCCTGTCTCGATAGTCCTGTTTCTAGGGACTTGTATAAGGATGTGCTTATAGATTACCCAGCCCCCACTAGTGTGACTGCCATCACAACGCTGGTAATCAAGCAAAGATCCTAAGGGCTCCACTAATGTGTATAGGTGATATACTAAAATAAACACATGTACACATTGAAGTAGAAACAAACCAAGTAGCATACTACTATATTGAGCAAGATTGTTTATACAAGGTGAATATCCCAAGCTTCCATTAAGTAATGTACAAACTAGTATGATACAGTAATGGCCTCTAGGGCATATACACTAACAATAACTTCACTATAGCCGATTACCTTTTGCTTTGTATCGTGGTATTCAGTTGGAATATCCTGCACCTCATTCTACGGGGAAAGTGCCAAGATCCCTTCACCAGGAGTGACCTCTTTAGCAAAGGTTTTCACTACTATATTTTTATAAAAAGCTATTCGGTTCGTTCAACGATATCAAGTTCATTACGTTAAAGGTTTTTTGCCAAAAACCATTCGTAGCCCTCCGTCATTTCAGACGGGTAGCACTTAGTATTCATGCTATGTTTGTTGGCCAAAGTCAAGGCATAGTGTATGGTAGCTATTTGTTACTTTTCTGTTGCATAGATAGATGCGTTGGTTTGGGACAGTCATACTGCTTTGTTGGCCAAAATCAAGGATAGGTACGGGTGGGTTCAAATTAACCTGGATAATGACGGGTAGAACTTGACATGTGACTTATGATTTGTTGGCCAAAGTCAAGGTCATAAGATCATAGGGTAAAAATCACATCGGGAGTTTCTAAAGAAACTGAAACTTGCCAGGTATGCGCATACCTTCTGGAGTGTGATAACGTGAGTGGATTCCATCACATTATCATGCGATGATAGTTGGATCCCGATTCCCACTGATGAGTTGGTTTACTCCTCGGGTGATCCCGATTAATTCTTCTTTCAGGTTTGGAGGAGAATTTGAGGTTACAGTGGGAGGTTACCTGATTAGATAAAGTGATAACCATTCTGATCTAAGTTAGATTGCACGATGAGTGTTTCTTTTCTCCCTCTCTTTGGCAGCGAACATGGCCCGACCCTTGACTATGACTCAGTGACCAAGTTGACCGAACCTTCTTATAACACTGGCTTTTGGATTGTCAGAGTTGCATACCTCATTGCCACTCCTACTTTTACCCTTTTCTCCAGAACACCCCGTATTACTACGAACATCCACTTCCATTAGATAAAACCATCGTATGGTTATATACGAACTCGAAGGAACTTGTTCCAGATTCGAGGATGGTTTCCGGTTCTAGAGAAAACGAATAGGACTATTCAGTTGTCTTTTCCTTTTACCTTCTTTCAGGTTGCGAGTGCTCCTTGGATTAGGATGGTACACCTATTACGCTAATTGGATAGTCTTCTTCCAAACCATAGGCTGGTGCCGAACGGTAGGGAATGAAGAAAACCATTTAGCCTAAACGGTGTACAGAAGGTATTAAGTAAAGACAAATAAAGGGATTAGTAAGAGGGCAAAGTAAATTGCGACTGCTATTCAAGACCAAACCAAGTATTTTTTCGCCAATCCTACATCACCTTTGTATTTCTCTAGAACACTCCGTATCACTACGAAGATCCACAGTTATTTGGATACTCCATCGTATGGTTATATACGAACTCGAAGGAACTTGTTCCAGTTCAGGGATGGATTCTGGTTTAGGAGAAATAGGAATAAGGTTTTATTCAGTTGTCTTTTATCATCACCTTCTCTCAGATTGTGAGTGCTCCTAGGATTAGGACAGTACACCCATTATGCTTATTGGATAGTCTTCTTCCAAACTGTAGGCTGGTGCCGAACGGTAGGGAAGGAAGAAAACCATTTGGCCTAAAGGGATGTTCAGAAGGTATTGACTAAAGACATATAAAGGGATTTGGAGAGATAGCAAAGAAATATACGGTTACAGTTGTGAATCTAATAATGGAAGAGGCATTACTAGGAATACCCGGATACCCCTTCGAAACATTTACATGTTTCAGTTTCACTATGTATTGTTAAAAGAAAACTGATTTCCCAATTGGTCCTTGCTCCAGGGTATGTATTTACCAGGTTTGATTCTCACATCTATCTGGTTTTACAGATGATGAGTGGGAGTAAGTTATTAGGAATTGGGTGCTCATCCTCATTATATCGGGATTCGTTGTAATTGGTGATATTTGAGGAAATTGCTTGGGTTGTTTTCCGGACGGCAGATATTTGGTTTTGAATATCCGTTGTTATGCACCAATTTCAAATTGATATATCTGTACGTTTATTTTTATAAAGTGAGATATAACTTTTTGAAATTATGTCTATGACATTTACCTATATCAGTTGATGATTAGGTAAGGAGCATTCAACAGCGGTGTAATTCTTCATAACCATAGTACAGTTTACCTACGACGCACAGGGAATAAGTTATTAGACTCAAAGGACTTATACAAGTTATTGTATGTTGTCCAGTATCCATTAGGACAGAGGGGTTGGTTCTCGTACTATATTTGGTTTACTTATGACTTCTCTGGTTTTTAGACAAGTGTTTCGTAGAAATGCAAGGTCTAAGTTTTGAGAAGTTATAGGTATAAGAATAAAGTAGAGAACCAGGTGTTGCAAGTATTAGGATTCTTCAAAGTGATCGAAGATGTAGATACTTGTGTATGGTATTCAGTTGATAATAATGATTAAGAGAACTTGCTTCTCTTTCAGGGTACTCATAATTGGAAGCATTTCTAAGTTGAGTAACGCTGATTGTCCTCCTTCCATTTAGTTTACATGCACTGGAGACAGCTGCATGATTTGAATCTGGTTCCAATTAAATCAGTGCCTCTGTTTCTATAATGGATATAGAACGATTCATATCTTAACGATGTTAAGGTACGGGGAGTTGTCCGGCTTATGCTTAAAACGAGACTCTGGATAACTCAAGGTACGTTTCTGTAATGGTTGCTTGTGGGTTGACCTGGGCCACGACGAGGGTTGACTTTCTACCATCTGGAAGATCAATAGTGATATTGTTCTTGACTCGCCACAGTTTTAATAAAAATGGATTTTTTCAGAAAACAGTAGTGGGAGTATGGTAGAACCGGAAGTGATTCCAGAACCGCAAACGATTACTGAAAATTTGATAAGAACCTAAAAATTCAATCAAGATTGACATTCCATTGGCAACTCCGCAGATAATGTGGGTAACCTCAGGCACCCGAGAGGTACTCCGGTAGCCTCAAGGACGGTGGCAGGGAGGTTCTTGTTTACCCAGATTTGCCATTGTTGTTGTTCCAGACTGTGAGACCCGGCAGGAGGATGAGTATAGCGTTGTTCTGAACTAGCTTTAGAAGTGCACGTGTATACGATTCTGCCAGAGGGTTATCGTAGTCAGTGGGAGCAGCGGAAGTATTGGTGGACAAGTAGCCTATGTCTATTTATAGACTAAAGGAGATATAGCAGAGATAGATCATCTATTTCTGATGTGACAGTCATAGATTTAACTTCATAAGAATAGGGGATGGATCTGTTAAGAAAGTAGTAGGGTGTGATGTCCTGGTATTTGGATGACATACACAGAGTAGGAAGTGAAATTTCTATACTATAATCGGTTATATTTTGGTTGTCACACAGTAGTTTCTCCACATAGGATATAGATATTATATCAGACATTCTGGTTACTAGATCTATGGTTTTAGATCTAGATTTGGGAAGTGTCCCAATCAGGGTACTTAGACAGCATTCTAAAGGTTTTTTTAGAATGGACGACTCCTGGCACGGTAGTGTACCTGCAGGTGATGGAGTCACCCTCTCTAAATGTGTCTTACAGACTAAAGGGGAGAGGGATGCGCATGATTGGCAGATCACTTGCTTAGGCAATTGAGTTGATCATGAAATGTCAAGTACCACACCAGATATTGTTTTTGCACGAGATGCAATAAGATGATATTGATCCTATCCTGGAGAAACATTCGGAAGCAGTTTTAGAACATAAGTGGATGTTCTAGGGATATGATAACGGCAGCCTCCTTCGGGAAACGGTTATCATTCCAGGCTTCCAAGGTGACCTGGATGACAGAGTGGCTGTCAGAGTTATAGTTTTTCCCTCTGACGAGGGGCAGTATTTTGGACAGGTGGTCCAAACGGATACTGAGGGAGACATGGCGCTGGATACTGATTGATTTCAGTTGACGATACAGTCTAAGAAGTTTGGATTTGGAGTTCATTTATGAACTAGGTGTTGGGGTAAAAATTTACACCCCGGTTGACTAAGTCAAAAATCCAAGTCAACCCCAAGCCAAGTGGGCCCGAGCCCAGACCCAGTGGGCCCATGCCAGGGTCGAGCCAGGACATGAAGCGGCCGGCCTCCCCCCATGCCAAGATAAAATTTTGTAATAAATAATTTTGTTGCATTTCCTTTATTTTATTTTATGGATAAATGTAAGGAAAATAGGCATAAGGCCAAATTTTTGTAAAGCCCATGGCTTATGTGCGAAAAGAAATGGCACATGAGCCATGAAATAGGCAAAATGCCATTTTGTGAAGCCCAAGGGGCTATGTGTAAAGTGTATAGCCTATAAAGGCTAAGATAATGAAAATATCTCACAACTTTTTTCGCTCTCCAAAAAAAAAAGAATCCAGATCTGCCTTTTTCTCCTTCCTCAAGGTTCTAAAACCTTCTTTTTTTTTGAATTAAATCAAGAGTTTAACTCTTCCTTTCTTCAAAATAAATAGATTTCCACCATAAAACCTACAAAGGGGAGCTCGGATCTCCAATCAGATCTCGAAAAAGGGAGGCTTTTAAGGCTCATCCCCTTCTCTCCAAGATCCCGCCGGTCAAGAGCAAGAAGAAGGAGACCCATCTCCAAAAATCTAACTTCGGACAGACCCAAGGCTTAAAAGAAGAGCAATAAATCCCCAGGAGTTTAACTCCTTTCTAAAGTTGCTGGAGTTTAACTCCATAAATCAATTTCTGTTGGAGTTTAACTCCATAAATTTGTTTTTGTTAGGAGTTCAACTCCAAAGATTCCCTTGGGAGTTCAACTCCCCAGCCTAGGGGCTAGGCTTCCCTTTCCGCGGGTTTTTCCCACGGTCACGTGTGCCCACGTGACCCCAGGGCGCTAAGGCGCCTATTGGTCACGTGTGCGCACGTGACCCCGGGGCGCTAAGGCGCCCATCGGTCACGTGTGCGCACGTGACCCCGGGGCGCCAAAGCGCCCATCGGTCACGTGTGCGCACGTGATCCTGTGGCGCCAAAGCGTCCATCGGTCACGTGTGCGCACGTGACCCCTGGGGCGCCAAGATGCCCATCGGTCACGTGCGCCCACGTGACCCTTGGGGCGCCAAGGCGCCCATCGGTCACGTGTGCCCACGTGACCCCGGGAGGCGCCAAAGTGCCCATTGGTCACGTGCGTGCACGTGACCCCAGGCATTAAGGCGCCTACCTGTCGTGCGAGCGTCCTTTAGACGCCATTTTGTTTTCTTTTCCCCCTCGTTTTACGTGCACTCCCCAACAAAATCCCTTCTAGAGTTTTAACCTTTTTTTTTACAAAAAGAAAATATTCTTTGGAGTTTAACTCCACAATAAAGTTCTATTTTAGGAGTTTAACTCCGCATAAAATTCTTTTAGGAGTTTAACTCCATTTAAAATTCCTTGGAGTTTAACTCCACAATAAAATTCCTTTTGAAATTAAACTCCACTTTTTTTAAAACAAAAGGGGGGAAGGAAAACATACACAGACTCCATGACACTGTCTTCCGTTAGAAAAAAATTTCTAACGGGGCGCTGCCCCGCACCCCGCAAGGGGGCTGCTAGCCCCCTTGACCCCTAGCCCGCAAGGGGACCCCCGTAAAAACTCTGCGGGGCCCTGATATTTCCAAAACCCCTTCAAAACACGATACTGCATATTGAGATCGCATGACCAGTTTAACCCGTTAATCGGAGGTTCCTTCGCTCCAAATGCGAGGGATAATTAACGGCAGCTTAGTCCGCGGTTGCCGGAGATTCGGATCCCCACAATCAATAAACCCCAGCCTACCCTAGGCAGGGGGAATCTGTAATGCGCCTGACAAGCGTGCGCGTATTTCCATCTCAATGGGGTGACGAAAAACACCCTACAGATTCTGGCACGCCCGGTGGGACCTTTCTCTCCTCCCATATTTTGGGTTAAACGTTCATGCAAACTCAATCAATATATATATTGATTGTCTATACTGAAACGATGTTTTTTTTGTGCAGCAATCAACCTTCAATGACGATGTCTCCCAAGACGAATTCGGCTTACGACGCGACCCCGATCTCGTACGTAGTCAAGATCAATGCCCGCGTAGTTCTCCCCTCCAGTCTCAGCCGGCAATGGGAGGAGCCACCCCGTCAATTTGGTTCCGTCATCATCTACCCTGCCGGAAGCGCTCATCTGGCGGAGATCCCAGCGGAACAGGTGGCCAAGCCGGTCTCAAGGGGTAAGAGGCCGAACGTCGTGATCGTCAAGGCACCACAACCGAAACTTAAGAGGGTGTCTGAACGACTCCATAGCGCTCCAGCTGGGGGCAAGACTTCCGGTGCGAAGCGCAACATCAAATGTCGCGGACGAGCTCAGGCGATGACTCCAACAAATGCACAATCGAGCGTATCTCCAAGGCCTTCCATTGCCCGGTCTGCGGCGTCTTCCCAAAGAGCCGAAGTCTGCCAGGTGGTTAGAACAGAAAAGTTAAGGCAGAAGCGTCTCAGGTATCGAGCCAACAAGAGGGCCAAGGCTTCGGCCAAATGGAATTGTGTGAAGTTCCAAGTCCAGGGTTGCCCCGCGACGACGGCTGAGTCGGACGTGAGAATCAGCAATTCCTTCGAGCCTCTGAGGTGGGTTCAGAAAAATGCCATGACCGCCAGAATCAAGAAGACAGCGGTCCGAACGGTGCCACAAAGAGACGTGTCCCGGCCCCAACAGAAAAAGTATGACACTGTCTCTTCAAGAGTCTATCAGGCGCTCTGTGCCGCACGAAAGCAGCGGGGCAAATCCAGGAAAGAAGCGCCAGCACCATTCAAAAAGCTGGTTAGGCCAGCCGCCTTCAATCGACTACCAGCTACCGAAGCAAGGGGGTCAAGACAGCGATCCGTGAAATCAGCAGCCAATGATCGAAAGACGGCCGGATATATCATCCATACGGTCTATATGGCGGGCGGGCGCCCCAGCGACAACCTTCGCAGCAAAAGCAAGGATGGGGCCACCACATCCCAAGCCCAATCTAGCCTGAATGTGGTTGCCGCCGCCCAAGAACAGCCACCCCCGCTGGATGAAGAAAACCCTCTCGATGAGGATGATAGGCAGAAAGACCCCTCGGTCAATGCAGAGTCAAGCTCGGACAGCGAGGAAGAGCCGACTTTCCGCCCCAGGACTGCGGAGCAGGAACTGCTTCAAAAGCTTCGAAAATAGCTCAGGAGCAAAGATAAAGAGTTGGCCAAGCTCTATTCAAAGATTGACGACCTAACGAACGTGGTGATGCAACTTACGGCTCAAATTGCTCGAGCGCCTCCTAATCAAGCACAAGCCACTACTAATCAGCCGGGTGATGACAATCCGAGGCAGCCAATGCCTGTTCCCTTGGGACCAAGGCTGGTCGAGCCGCATGAAAGCCGGCCACACTCCGCTTCTGGGGTCGCCTTGGCCCAAGATAGCACTATCCCGCTAACACAGGATCGGATAATGGATTTGGTCACCAGCAAGGTTAAAACATTGGTGGCCGAAGCTGAAGCTCAAAAAGAAATCGGCAGTAGCGGGCGGTCATATCCCGCGCAGTACGATCTGATTGAGTTCCCAAGCGGCTACATCATTCCTAAGTTCGGAAGATTTGATGGAACGGGGAATGCAAATCAGCACGTCGCCCACTTCAAAGCATCGTGCGGAAATACAGGGGGCAATGACGCGCTCCTTCTTCGTCAGTTTGTCAACAGCCTGACCGGCGTCGCCTTCGACTGGTATGCGAGTATACCGGACGGGTCCGTCATTACCTTTGCCCAAATGGAGTCCCTGTTTCGGCAAAGGTTCATGAGTGTCAGTGATAAAATCTCCATTGCCGACCTGGTGAGGATAAGCCGGGGAAGACTGAAGGCAACACCGAATTTATTGCCCGATGGCGTAATCTCACAGTCAAGTGCGAACCGCCGCTGGAGCAGGACCAGTCCGTCAGCCTTCTCATTGGGAACCTCAGCAATTGGATGGTCCCATTCTTGTGTACAGCGGGCCTCAAAACATTTCAGGAGCTAACCAAGAAAGTCCAAATGCTGGAACGATCGAAGCAAGAGTCCCCGCCGGATTCTCAGAGAGACAAAACTTGGAAAAGCAAGCTGGACGACAACCGTAGAAGCGGGAGTTCCAGCAGTACCAATGTCTTCAATGCCTCTGACAATGAAGAAAAGCGAAGGGCGGGCGAATCCAAAACCAACCGGTCTCGAAAGCCATTGCTGGGAGGAGATGGGCCTTCCCTAGAGGAGAAAAAGAACAAGGTTTACTCTTTCAGAAGGGACAAGGCCCGCAAGATATTTAAAGACGCCTTGAACAACGGCCTACAATTGCCGAAGTCAAAAAGACCCCAAGAAGCAAAAATGACCGACAATCCTCTGTATTGCCCGTACCACCGAGTAGTGAGCCACGCGATCGAGGATTGCTATATCTTCAAAGACTGGGTCGAGAAGCAGTACAAGGCTGGAGAGATCGAGCTGTCCAAAAGCGTGTTGGTGAACAATCCAGTTGCAACCGCCAACTTTGTACAGACAGAAGTTGAAGCCTTCTGGGAGCAGATAGCTGAACCTGCTGCCCTGACAAACAAAACTGACTCATCGCGACCTCCGTGGAGTATGCACATATCTAATAAGACGAAGAAGATGATAAAGCTACTTCGGAAAGAACCCAGGATGGGATGGGAAGGGCAGAAGAAGCCTACCAGTCCAGCCGCCAAGGCGGCTCCATCAGGCTCAAAATCTAAGAAGCTCAAGAAGAAGAAAAGTGCAGCTCGGCGCGAAAAAGAGTCTGCAGAGAGATCAACCATTCAAAAATATATCGATTCCCTCGAAGAATATGAACAAAAGGAAAGAACACTGATTCAATTGAAGGAGTTCTTCCCTGTAGAAGCGGCTGAAATTCTGGAGGAGTTAGAAGAAGACTCCAATGAAGAGATCCCAGTAGTGACCTGCTACGCCATCCATCTTGGCAGCGACTCGGAAGAGGAGCTTTGTTTTCCTGAAGAGGACGAGGAGCTCGCCATAACGACCAATCAAATCCAGCTCAGAAGTGGCAGGGCTCTACCGCCAAATCAGGGCAACGCCCCAAAAGGGAAGGAAAAACAAGTCGCTAATGAAGAAGATGGCAGAGAACCGGTTGATGAAAACATAAGTCCTTCCTCGGTGGACTATAATGTCTTGGCACATCTCCGGAAGCTTCCGTCTCTCCTGAGCATCTACGACGCCTTGGTCCTATCTAAGGAGCTTAGAGATGTTCTCATCCACGCTCTACAAAATCCCGAGCGGTATCAGGCTCACTTTGCGGAAATTAATATGAAAGAAGCCCAGCACGCCTTGCATGCCGCCGCAGTCACATTTAAGAATGAAGACTTGCTACTGGGAACGGCTGAGCATAATCGGCCGCTTTACGTGACCGGGTACAGCGACGGAGATAGAATTAATCGCATATTGATTGATCCGGGGTCCTCAGTGAACATTATGAACTTGCGAACTCTGAAGAGTTTGTCAATGGACGTCCGACACCTATCAAGGGAAAGGATTGTCATTCAAGGCTTCAACCAAAATTGCCAGCAAGTTCTGGGGTCCATAGCTCTGCCAATCAAATTCGGGGATCTGCAAACTGAAGCTAAGATATACGTGATCGACGCCGACACGTCTTATAAGATTCTCTTAGGGTGGCCGTGGCTCCACGATTACGGCATCATTCCGTCAACTCTCCATCAATGCATGAAGTATACTAAAAATGGCAAAGAAAGACGCATTGACGGAGACATTCAGCCGTTCGGTGTGCATGAAGTCCGGTATGAAGATTCTCGGTACTTTATGGGCCACCAAAACGCTAAGCCACGACTGACTGAGGATAGACCGGCCCCAAGACTCAAAAGCAAATCTGCGCCGGCTGTCACTTTCAAAAGAAAAAATACCCAAGTGCGCCCGCATTTCGGCAGCGACACTGATGAGTCCGATGCTGGAAGCACGTCCTTCCGCAAAACTCGCCCTCATTTCGGCAGCGATACGGACGAATCTGTTACTGAAGGCCCGTCCAGCAGCAAAACTCGCCCTCATCTTGGCAGTGACACTGAAGAGTCAGAAGAAGAGGACCTGCCATGCAACAGCTGTGCAGATTGGCCCCCCATGCAGCAAGAGAAACTACGAGAGACATTCGAAGTCGCAGAAGGGTCCCTGGCCATCACAAGGGTGCCGGAACGGATGTGCAAAGAGCTTGACGCATTGTCAGTCTCTACCGTGGACCAGCTGAAAACTTTCTATGTGCCCGGGAGGAAAAATGGACAGAAAGGCATCCTGTTTTACAGGTCAAACCCCGTTGTGCACCCCGACGACCTTTCTGTCGCATGCCTTCCCTATGAGAGAGGCATAAGAGCCGTCCTCAATCCCAGATACTATGCGCCCGAGATGCGGGAATACTTTAAGAAGTGCGGATGCTGGTTATATCAAACAGAGTCCGAAGCAAAGTTTTACGAAGGGCTATGGTATCCGCCCCAGGTCCGAGCACTCATCGATGGACGAATTCCAGATAGACGGGGCATAGGCTACATTCAACCTGATTCCAAAGCGTGTTACATGATCCATGTTGGTGAGGCCAGCGAAAGATCGAATGATGATGACGAGATAGCCGAGCGAGAAGAAGCTCCTCAAGAGCTCGAAGATGGCGGGCAAGCAACCTTTGATGAGCTAACCGAGATTGACTTAGGAACGCCCGATAATCCAAGGCCGACCTACATCAGCTCACTCTTGTCGGAGGAAATGAGAGAGCAGATAATTGCCCTGCTGCGTGAGTTCTTCGACTGCTTCGCATGGACGTACAAAGAAATGCCTGGCCTTTCCCCTGAGGTAGCCGTGCATAAGCTGGCTATATCCCCTGATGCTAGGCCAGTCAAACAAGCTCCTCGAAGAATGAGAAGGGAGTTAGAAGAAAAGGTCATCGAGGAAACCAAGAAGCTTATCGATGCCGGCTTCATCAGGGAAGAGAGATATGCAGACTGGATCGCATGCATAGTCCCAGTGAAGAAGAAAAATGGGCAGATCCGAGTTTGTGTCGATTTCAGGGACCTCAACAAGGCATGTCCTAAAGACGACTTCCCGCTACCGGTCATGGAAATGATGGTCGATGACACCTCAAATTACGAGCTGTTCACCTTTATGGATGGCTCGTCTGGATACAATCAGATCAAGATGTCGCCTGAAAATGAGAAGCACACAGCATTTCGAACCCCGATCGGAATATATTGCTACAAGGTGATGCCGTTCGGATTGAAGAACGCAGGTGCTACATATCAAAGGGCAATGACTAATATCTTTGATGACCTAATCCATAAAGTCGTCGAATGCTATGTTGATGATCTGGTCGTTAAGACTAAAGCCAAGGCCGATCATATCCAGGATCTTAGGACCGTTCTCACCAGACTGAGGGAATACGATCTGAAGATGAATCCTCTGAAATGCGCTTTTGGCGTGTCATCGGGAAAATTCCTGGGCTTCATAGTCCGACATCGAGGGATCGAAGTTGACCCATCAAAGATAAAAGCCATCATGGAGATGCCCCCTCCGAAGAGTCTGACGCAGCTAAGATCTTTTCAAGGCAAGCTTGCTTATATACGGAGGTTTATCTCAAATTTATCGGGGAGATGTAGGCCCTTCTCAAAGCTCATGAAGAAAGGAGCTCCTTTTATCTGGGATGCCGAATGTCAAGCAGCGTTCGAAAGCATCAAACAATACTTGTTGCACCCTCCAGTGCTGGCCGCTCCCATTCCAAATAAACCGTTGATTCTCTACACTGCCGCGCTAGATGAGTCACTCAGTGCGCTCCTCGCTCAGAATAACGAAGAAGGAAAGGAAAATGCCCTCTACTACCTCAGTCGAACTCTAGTCGGGGCGGAACACAACTATTCCCCAATCGAAAAACAATGCCTGGCTCTGATATTTGCTGTGAAAAAGCTGAGGCACTATCGGCTGGCTCATCGGGTTATGCTGATCTCCAAGGTCGACCCGCTCAAACACTTGATGACCAAAGCAAGCCTAGCCGGCAGAATGGCAAGATGGGCTGTCATGCTACTTGAGTTTGACATAGTTTATACTCCTCAGAAAGCAGTAAAAGGGTAAGCTCTTGCAGACTTTCTCGCCTCTCATCCTATACCAGAAGGGTCGCCGCTAGATTGTGAGTTACCCGACGAACAAGTGCTGCACCTCGAGGAAGATGAGCCATGTTGGGAGCTCTACTTCGATGGAGCCTCATCAATAAGGGCCTCCAGTAAATCAAGCGTCCCGGAGATAAAGGCAGGGATAGGATTGGTGTTCATCACACCATCAATGGGAACCCTACGGCGTTCTTTCGCTCTCACCGAGCCTCGCACAAACAATGAGGCCGAGTATGAAGCTCTGATAGCTGGTTTGGAGCTCGCCATAGAAATGGAAATCCTTCGGCTACGGGTTTACGGTGACTCCCAGCTTGTCGTCAACCAAGTAAGCGGCAACTATATACAAACCTGAGTTAGCTCGGTACAGAAGCAGGGTGGTGGAACTCATGAAACGGTTCACTCACATTGAATTAACAAGAGTCCCTAGAGCATTGAACGAAAAAGCCGATATACTCGCTCGCCTAGCCAAGGAGCTGGCTGATCCTGACATGGACGAAATTCTGATCACAGTCAGGAGCCGACAAATTCTACCCCCAGTCTCTCTACGAGAAGAGGAAAGCGCGGAACAGGAGAGCAGTCCTGCCGAAGAAGCTTCGATCATCCAAGACGAGCCCGATTGGAGAGAACCCTTCATAGAGTACCTCCGATACGACAAGCTGCCCGAAGAACGAGGATTCAGCTGAAGAAAAGAGCTCTCCGATACGTGTTTGTAAATGACACGTTGTACCGCAGGTCATATGACCAACTCTGGCTCAAGTGCCTGTCATCGGCCGAAGCCCAAAAGGTCATGAAAGATGTTCACTCGGGTGTTTGCGGTGCTCACCAATCTGGTCCCAAGATGCGATTTCAAATAAAACGGCTTGGGTATTACTGGCCCACCATGATACGGGATTGCGGAGAGCATGCAAAGAAATGTCAGATCTGCCAAATCCATGGTGATTTCATTCACAAGCATCCCAATCCATTGCACCCTACGGTGGCGTCGTGGCCCTTCGAAGTTTGGGGCATCGACATTGTTGGCCCAATTGATCCTCCGTCGTCCAAAGGCTACCAGTTCATACTGGCCGCGACAGACTACTTCTCCAGATGGGCTGAAGCTGTCCCGCTAAAAGAAGTCAAGACAAAAGATATTCTGACATTCTTCCAACATAATATTCTATACCGCTTCGGTACACCAAGAAGGATCATTTCTGACAACGGGCCTTCTTTCAAGAGCTTCAATGTCTCAAGGTTCGCTACTCAGCACAAGATAGACCGGAGATATTCCTCCATCTATAATCCAAGAGCCAATGGGCTAGCCGAAGCCTTCAATAAGACCCTATGCAAGCTCCTGAGGAAAAATGCTTCAGCCAACAAGAGAGACTGGAATCTCAAACTTCACGAGGCGCTGTGGGCATATCGTACCACTCACCGTACTCCAACACAGTACACTCCATACTCATTGCTCTTGGGAGTGGAGGCGGTCCTCCCCCTCGAAGTCGATGTTCCAAGCTTAAGGATGGCCGTTCAGCATGAGTTGACGGAGGAGGAAAACATGCTCCTTCGACTTGAGGAGCTCGATGCCCTCGAAGAAAAAAGACTGGCGGTGCAGCAAAATCTGGAGATATACCGAGCTCAAATGTCAGGGGCCTATGACAAGATAACCCGTCTCCGCGCTTTCAAGAAAGGTGAATTGGTGTTGGTACTCAAAAGACCGATCATCCCCAACCGACATGCCAAGGGAAAATTCAAGCCAAACTGGGAAGGACCATACGTCATCGAGAAAGTGTTTGACGGAGGATCCTACCAACTAATAAGCGCCGAGGGAAAAAGGCCCATGCCACCCATCAATGGCCGATATCTTAAGAAATACTACACGTGAATGCTCCAAGTCGCAGGCGAATTGAGCACATCAGCCCTACGGTCTGGATCAGACATCCTGCAAGACCGTATACAGTCCACGGGCGTAAACGACCCCTATTTCTCCCAAATCCTGCCGGTGAGACTACTTTTAAAGTCCCACCAGTGGCCAAAAAAAAACGGTATGTCCACAAGTAAAACGGACACGGATGAAAACCCGAAAGGGCTCCGTGAGTAAAAATAGCAGGACTACCGGCGAGTCTGTGAAAACCCGAAAGGGCGCAAACTCATGAAAGGAGATGAAATACACTCGAAAAGTCCTCTCGACTTTGTGAGGAGAAAACCCTGCGTGAGATCCTTACGACTCATAAAGGAGCAACACACTTAGGAATCCTCACGATTCCTAAGGAGAAAACACACCTGCGAGATCCTTACGACTCGTAGGGAGAAAATGCTTTTATGGGACCCTCACGGCCCATAAAATTCAAAAAGCCTTAGGTGATAGGGACCCAAACCTGTCTCCTAAGCCATCGTTCCCCAACAGGCAACGGCAAATGATGAGTCGCTCCTGGCATTTCGCTTCAGTATTAGCGGTGCTGATACCGACCAAAAACCCAAATCCCAAGTCCTTCCGAGGCAAATGATGAGTTGCTCCTGGCATTATTCCAGTGCAGCAATGCTGATGCCAAACAAGATCCAAATTCCAAGTCCCCAAACGGCGAATGATGAGTCGCTCCTGATACCATATTCCAGTGTAGCGATGTAGACGCCAGCCAAAATCCAATTTCTCAAAATTCTCCGGCCCTACGGCCAGTCCCCAAGTTGACTGCCGTATACAATCCACGGGCTCAAATAATTCTCGTCATACCCATGCCCCACCACAATCACCAGTTACGCGGCTGGTCTCCGCCTTTGGGGAATGATACTCCATTGATAAGACCCACTCATGTGTCCTCACGATATATGAGGAGAACAAAGCTTTATGGGATCCTTACGACTCATAAAAGAAAAACACACTTAGGAGTCCTCACGACTCCTAAGGAGAAAATACACCTGCGGGATCCTTACGACTCGTAGGGAGAAAATGCTTTTATGGGACCCTCACGGCCCATAAAATTGAAAAGCCTTAGGCGATAGGGATCTAAACTTGTCTCCTAAGCCATCGCTCCCCAATCCCTAAATGGCGAATGATGAGTCGCTCCTGGTACCATACTCCAGTGTAGCGATGCAGACGCCAACCAAATTCCAACTCCTATACCCCAACGGCGAATGATGAGTCGCTCCTGGTACCATATTCCAGTGCAGCGATGCAGACGCCAACAAAGTCCCGAAAGTTTTATGGCCCTACGGTCTGGATCATACATCCTGCAAAACCGTATACAATCCACGGGCGTAAATCAATCCCAACCTCTCCCAAGTCCTACCGGTGAGACCACATTCAAAGTCCAAAAAAAAATATATATATATCCTCCCGGGGCAAATGATGAGTTGCTACTGGCATTATTCCAGTGCAGCAATGCAGATGCCAAACAAAAACCAAAATCCCAAAATCCTCTCAATGACAGATGATGATTCGCTCCCGGTACCATATTCCAGTATAGCGATGCTAATGTCAACCCAAATCAAAATCAACAAGTCAACTTCCACTCCGACACCGCAGAAAGCGGAGTAAGTTAGAATCCAATCTCGACACCGTGAGAAGCGGAGCAAGTCAAGTCTACCCCTGACACTGCAAGAAGCAGAGCAAGTCAAATCATGCACCGACCGTCCACGTCGCTAAAAGGGCAGCACCGACCGTCCACGTCGCTAAAAGGGCAGCACCGACCGTCCAAGTCGCAAAAAGGGCAGAACCGACTGTCCAAGTCGCAAAAATGGCAGAATCGACCGTCCAAGTCGCTAAAAGGGCAGCACCGACCGTCCAAGTCGCTAAAAGGGCAGCACCGACCGTCCAAGTCGCAAAAATGGCAGAATCGACCGTCCAAGTCGCTAAAAGGGCAGAATCGACCATCCAAGTCGCTCAAAGGGCAGCACCGACCGTCCAAGTCGCTAAAAGGGCAGCACCGACCGTCCACGTCGCTAAAAGGGCAGCACCGACCGTCCAAGTCGCAAAAAGGGCAGAACCGACCGTCCAAGTCGCAAAAATGGCAGAATCGACCGTCCAAGTCGCTAAAAGGGCAGCACCGACCGTCCACGTCGCTAAAAGGGCAGCACCGACCGTCCACGTCGTAAAAAGGGCCGAACCGACCGTCCACGTCGCTAAAAGGGCAGCACCGACCGTCCACGTCGCAAAAAGGGCAGAACCGACCGTCCACGTCGCTAAAAGGGCAGCACCGACCGTCCACGTCGTAAAAAGGGCAGAACCGACCGTCCAAGTCGCTAAAATGGCAGCATCGACCGTCCATGTCGCTAAAAGGGCAGCACCGACCGTCCAAGTCGTAAAAATGGCAGAACCGACCGTCCAAGTCGCAAAAAGGGCAGCATCGACCGTCCAAGTCGCTAAAAGGGCAGCATCGACCGTCCACGTCGCTAAAAGGGCAGCATCGACCGTCCAAGCCGCAAAAAGGGCAGAACCGACCGTCCAAGCCGCAAAAAGGGCAGCGCAGGATTTCTACAAAGCGGGAACCAGATCGCTCCGGGCCAGGGAAACGTCTGTCACGGACATTCCGTCTCGGAGACATGTCAAGCAATGACCGTCCATGTCATAAAAAGGGCAGTGCCAGCTTCCCAAAAAGCGGGAACCAAATCAGGTCGCCTCCAAGTAAAAGAAGATCCATCAATTTCATGCACACGACCCACATATGTGTTGTGCATTTATTGATGGGGGGCAATTTGTTGGGGTAAAAATTTACACCTCGGTTGACTAAGTCAAAAATCCAAGTCAACCCCAAGCCAAGTGGGCCCGAGCCCAGACCCAGTGGGCCCATGGCCGGGTCGAGCCAGGACATGAAGCGGCCGGCCTCCCCCCATGCCAAGATAAAATTTTGTAATAAATAATTTTGTTGCATTTCCTTTATTTTATTTTATGGATATATGTAAGGAAAATAGGCATAAGGCCAAATTTTTGTAAAGCCCATGGCTTATGTGCGAAAAGAAATGGCACATGAGCCATGAAATAGGCAAAATGCCATTTTGTGAAGCCCAAAGGGCTATGTGTAAAGTGTATAGCCTATAAAGGCCAAGATAATGAAAATATCTCATAACTTTTTTCTCTCTCCAAAAAAAAAAAGAATCTAGATATGCCTTTTTCTCCTTCCTCAAGATTCTAAAACCTTCTTTTTTTTTTGAATTAAATCAAGAGTTTAACTCTTCCTTTCCTCAAAATAAATAGATTTCCACCATAAAACCTACAAAGGGGAGCTCGGATCTCCAATCAGATCTCGAAAAGGGGAGGCTTTTAAGGCTCATCCCCTTCTCTCCAAGATCCCGCCAGTCAAGAGCAAGAAGAAGGAGACCCATCTCCAAAAATCTAACTTCGGACAGACCCAAGGCTTAAAAGAAGAGCAATAAATCCCTAGGAGTTTAACTCCTTTCTAAAGTTGCTGGAGTTTAACTCCATAAATCAATTTCTGTTGGAGTTTAACTCCATAAATTTGTTTCTGTTAGGAGTTCAACTCCAAAGATTCCCTTGGGAGTTCAACTCCCCAGCCTAGGGGCTAGGCTTCCCTTTCCGCGGAATTTTCCCGCGGTCACGTGTGCCCACGTGACCCCAGGGTCCTAAGGCGCCCATTGGTCACGTGTGCGCACGTGACCCCGGGGCGCGAAGGCGCCCATCGGTCACGTGTGCGCACGTGACCCCGGGGCGCCAAAGCGCCCATCGGTCACGTGTGCGCACGCGGGGCGCCAAAGCGCCCATCGGTCACGTGCGCGCACGTGACCCCGGGGCGCCAAAGCGTCCATCGGTCACGTGCGCGCACGTGACCCCGGGGCGCCAAGACGCCCATCGGTCACGTGCGCCCACGTGACCCCTGGGGCGCCAAGACACCCATCGGTCACGTGCGCCCACGTGACCCCTGGGGCGCCAAGGCGCCCATCGGTCACGTGTGCCCACGTGACCCCGGGAGGCGCCAAAGTGCCCATTGGTCACGTGCGCGCACGTGACTCCGGGCATTAAGGCGCCTACCTGCCGTGCGAGCGTCCTTTAGACGCCATTTTGTTTTCTTTTCCCCCTCGTTTTACGTGCACTCCCCAACAAAATCCCTTCTGGAGTTTTAACCTTTTTTTTACAAAAAGAAAATATTCTTTGGAGTTTAACTCCACAATAAAGTTCTATTTTAGGAGTTTAACTCCGCATAAAATTCTTTTAGGAGTTTAACTCCATTTAAAATTCCTTGGAGTTTAACTCCACAATAAAATTCCTTTTGAAATTAAACTCCACTTTTTTTAAAACAAAAGGGTGGAAGGAAAACATACACAGACTCCACGACACTGTCTTCCGTTAGAAAAAAAATTCTAACGGGGCGCTGCCCCGCACCCCGCAAGGGGGCTGCTAGCCCCCTTGACCCCCAGCCCGCTATCCGGGTAGCGGGACCCCCGTAAAAACTCTGCGGGGCCCTGATATTTCCAAAACCCCTTCAAAACACGATACTGCACATTGAGTTCGCATGACCAGTTTAACCCGTTAATCGGAGGTTCCTTCGCTCCAAATGCGAGGGGTAATTAACGGCAGCTTAGTCCGCGGTTGCCGGAGATTCGGATCCCCACAATCAATAAACCCCAGCCTACCCTAGGCAGGGGGAATCTGTAATGCGCCTGACAAGCGCGCGCGTATTCCCATCTCAACGGGGTGACGAAAAACACCCTACACTAGGTCCCATCAGATATCCTGACATATTCTAAGACAAGTATTGCTCATTTCGGAAGATGATTTTCTCCGCGAACTTGAGATAAAGAGAAACATAGAAAGAAACATCAGGGCGGATCCACTCACTGAGGTTATTCCTTGAACGCAATAGTATCGCAAACGTATTTTGTGAGACTGATTAGTAGAGGAGTTGGGTGTTCGGTATCACACGGGCTGTGAGTATGCGACATCGCAATAATTAGCCTTGAGTGCAAGTGGGAGATTGTTGGATATAGTGCCCTCAGAGTCAATTATTGGATCACAGGCACGTGATTGCAATGATTGAGGGAGGACCTATACCGGTAGGACAGTCATACTCGAGATGATAGTATGCTATCTGGTTTGTCTTTATCATCGTGTACATGCTTCAGGTGACCTTACAGGTCACCATTGCATGTTGATAGAGCCCTTAGGATTCTTGCTTGACTACCAGCAAATGGATGGCGATCATATACGTGGGAGCTGGGGTCTATAAGCACATCCTTAAAAGGTCCCTAGTCGAGGGAGTTTCGAGACAGGGCATCGATACTCCGGAGTAGACTAGTGTATACAGTCGAGACCCCGACGAGAGGCGGTGGCCGGTCTCACAAGCCATTGGTGTCAGTTGGATCACCTAAGATTTATACAGGTGATCATTGGGTTATGAGTACACCGGACATGACTCGCCGGGAACATGCTAGTTGGTATTATACCTGACGTCAGATAGCAGTTCCCTGGTGACATGTGTACAAGTTAGTTCATCGACCTGAGATCGTCATTTGTCTCGTGTGAGTTCCTACTGTACTTTGATTACTACCCTAACACGGCTCATAGGAGTCGTGCAAACAGGTTTTACTTGGGTACAGTCCCGAGCCACATGGAGGCAGTGAGCGGATCGGCGGGGGTTCGTCACTCCCGGTATTGGGGGTGAGGTCGCGCTGTGTCTAGGAGAGCCATTACACGAAGTCCTTGGCCAAGGCAGGAGATTTACTGGTAGGTATTCCAGTAGTATCTCAGGGTGTTCTGGGCTACACTCCGATACGACATGTACCGCTTTTGGGGGTCTAACTTTTACCAACCCCCTAGGCCCGCCATGCGATACTCATAGACGAACGGACCGGACTGTACGGATATTGTCACTGACAGGCTCAGTAGGGTGTCAGGATGAGTTCACTCATCGACCTCCCTTTTGGTCAATACTTGGTAGCCCGTTACGTACGGCTAATACCTCTGACGTGCTTGTGGTTAAATCCACAGCCAAAGTATTGACGAGTCTTTAGAGTCCCCCACAGAAAGTTTCTCAAGTTTTGGACGAAACGTTGTAGAGGCCGTATGATATATGGTAGGGTTCGATCTTATACGTGCGGTATTGCACGGATCATGATCGGACGGATCATACTAGTGGGCTTTGGTTTAAGCCGGATCCTAGTATTAGATTTTTTGGATTACTTTAGTCTCGTCGCATTCGCATTCAGTTGGAATGCGGATACATGTATGTATATACAGGTAAAGGGTATCCTTGTGATCCGTCACGAGTTTACTTTAGATGTTGCCGTATCTTTTTATTGTTGCAAACATTTGGATTAATGTTTGTAAATGGAAATAATGAGCAAGATTTCATCATAACATGCATTAAAATGTGACATGGACACATTAGTGACTCATGGTCTCTTTTTATATGTTAATGTCACATTATATGATGTTTTTGTGTTGATATGATGAGTGGAGAGAGAGAGGGGCTGCCTTGGGTGAGCTTGGTCTTGTATTTTTCCTCACTCTCTCTCTTTTTCATCAGATGAAAGAAAAGTAAAGAAAAGGAAAAGAAAGCCTCCTTCTTCTTCTTCCTCCTCTAGCTCTTTATCTCCATCAATGGCAATACCTCTAACCTCCATCCAAGCCATGGATGCAAGAGACAAAGTGATCACAAACATTCTCTACAACACGTTGGACACGTCGGCTAGTAATTGAAAAGATTTCGGATTGTGTAGTTGGAAAATTGTAAAGAAATCACAACTAAAAATTATTTGACAGCAATCAACTACGGTGTCGGATGTAGATTGTAAGTGAGTGTGGATCGTCCACAGGGATAGTGTAATCGTTCGTCTTTTGAATTAGATGAGTCGAAACTTTAATGAAAAGAAAACAAAACAATTCATGATTTAAAGAATTGAAGTTCAAGAATTAGAAAAATCTAGATCTAATAACAAGAAAAAGATAGAATCAAGAATTGATAGTTTGTTGATTTTTCCAAACCAAATATCAAGAATCGAAATGAGGCTCGTAGGAATCGATCGGATCTATAGATATGATGCAATCTTACGATGACGTATTCTTATCCTTCGATGAATTGATACTAGATTGATGATGATCGACAAGAATTAGGGATTTCTAGTGAAACTAGGGTTTCATCTTATCCCTTGTTCTTTCGTCGATATCATTCACATTCTAGCCTCTAGTAAATTCAAGAAACGATCGTAGATCCCTAATTTCGAGCGATCACAATCAAGAAAGCATCGCTACGAAACTAGGTCATCGATTCTTGAACTTGCTAGGGTTTACAAAACTCGTAGGACTTAAAAATCGTTTTAAGATTTGTTACATCATCATTCTATTGATCGTCTCGACTCCTTTACGAGCGGAGTTTTACTCAAACATCACAACAAGAACCACAATTACAAATTGAGATCTAATCATGATTCAAGAATTAAAAGAAAGCAAGATTAATGAATTTCACCTTTTATTTATATCAACAATTTCATTACATTCACTCAAGAACTACAAGAGGAAGAACTCGATCGTCGATTTGGCTTCGCTCGGCTCCATGAGTCGCGGATCGGCTTGGATCACTTGCTCGGTTGGAGATCGGCTCGGCTCATAAAAGGTTGAAGGCTTCTCACTTGATTTGGTACTCGGGATCTTGAATTTGATTGGAATTAGGGTTAGGGTTTCGCACAAGCCTTGTCACTAGACTTGTGGAAGAAGATGAAGAATTAGAGATTTAGGAATATGGAAGATTAACCTCAACCCTTAGATCTAGGCTCCTATTTATAGACATCTAAACCCTAGATCTAAGATTTGAATTTTAAGTTTCCCTCCAAAAGTTTGTTGAGGAAATTTGAATTTCCCTCCAAAAGTTAGTTAGAGGAGAAGCTTCTAGATGTGATTAGTTAGGAGGGAGCTTCTAGAAATAGTTTGTTAGGAGCTTAATTAAGATTAGCCTTGCTTAATGATCTTTGCTGATCTGGCAGTAGCTTCGAGGTCTTTCTGGAATTTGAGGCATCTTAAATGAATGTGGGCCTCGAGAGATGAATTTTGCGCTGAAAATGGGAAGCTGATGGGGCCAAGCCGCCGCGAAACCGCGACTCATGTCGGCTCCCGCCGCGGTTCCGCGGCGCTTTGGAGGCTTCATGGCTCGGGTCTTATGGTGCTGATTTAGGCTGACTTTTGGGCCTTTATAATATATGTTGAATTTAATATCTCCTTCTGAATTGCTACCAGATCTGAAATCATTGAATTGGCGTATTTTTTGTCAGCTCTTTTGGCTTTGCTCCTGCAATTTCCTGCACAAATCTCGATACAAGTGTTGCGCAAATATAGAGATGATGCGATGCCATGAAATGCGGTCAATTTCCCTTAAAGTGCCGGTTTAAAAGTCTAACACATGAAATCTGATATTTAACGTCTGATTTGCTAATATGTGAAATATGAATACCGAACACTTCTAAATGAGTGCAAATGATAGGGAAATTGCCGTGTTAAAAATACATTATTTTCGACTGATCAAATTCCCCCAAACTTAATTTCGATCGTCTCGAGCGAATGTTTTATTAAAAAGAGAAGGAGAAAATAAAGAAAGAGAAAAACAAACTAGCACACTTTCGTAGGCAACACGATTGCACTAAGCACGTGCAACAGGCCTTTAAACCTCTAGGTGTCCCTTGTAGGTGGAGTGTTGTCTCCTGAGGGTTTTCAGCGGATTGCACCCACAAAATCCAATAATAAAAGGAAGATCATGAATATTATATTTAAAGACAAGAATTGTAAAAGAAAAGGTTTGAAAAATTAGGGTTTCCAACTAAGCTAGCTTTTCGGTTGTCATGAGCCCTAACTTAATGGTCATGAAAAGATGTCGGAAATCACGTCCTCCCTCAATAAAACATCGTCTTATTCTTCATTCCTATCTTTCTTCCAAATATCGATCATATAACCCCGCGTGTGTAAAGGACATCCCTACACCCGGAGAATTCAATTCAAGCTATCATACTCTTGCCCATCAGCATCAGTACATTTTAATTAATGAATATTTAGATAAAATTGCTCACACACTTTCATGCGACTGTTAATACTTCTTGAGGTACTAACCGACCGATTACTCATGTGCTTGCTTACTTGGTGTATTTTCCTCATCTTGCACCTCCTCAGGCATAGCAGTGACTCCCAGACCAGTTGGCCTTAAGGTACTAGGTGAAGAGGCACCCTCGCTATATATTTTTTATTGCCCTCGGCGATAACAAAACCAGTGTCCATTTTTTTTTACCACTTAATATTTTCTTCATTTTCATTTTTTTTAATTTCCTTCATACTTTTGGCTTTAAGACAAGAGCATTTCAAGGTATCCTCAACTATCCCAGGCTTTAAGACGTGTGTAAGTGCGAATAGCAGTGTATCAACGTTCAAAATGTTTGGCTTTCAGAATAGAAACTATTTTTTAGACTTATTTTTATCCTCAGATTAGTGACGTCTTTCATCTTACTAACCCTTGGGACAACGGCTCATAACTACTTATTACTAGTTCGTATAAGAAAACTTCTAATTTTCTTAGTTTTCTTAAATTTTTCTAATCTCATGGATGTAATTTTTCACTATCTAATCTTTTATTATCTTATTTATGTACAAAAATATTTTTATTTTTGAATTTTTTTAAAATTTTTATAGGTTTTCAAAAATGTTTTGTGCTTATGCAAATGATATGCAAATGATGCGAAAATAAGCACAAACCTTTCCCAAACTTGTTTTCAACAGTGTCCTCACTGTTGTCATCTGCTAAATCTGAAAAACCTGTAAGCTTGGGAGGAATTTATTAGTGGGGGAAAAATATTAAGTGAAGACTTCCCCCAAACTTATTTTTGGCTCATAATTTTGTAAAAATTTTCTTTTCAAGAGCCAGAAAAAATGCCCCCCCAAACTTATGCAATGTTAATCTTTAAAAATTACATGAGGGGGTCAAAAATCAGTGGTCGATGCCAAGCTTTGCAAAGACCGAAAGTTAACACCAACCATTCAAAAATTTTATCAATGCAGTGCTCTGGTTGGTGGAAGAAGAAGTGGGGAAAGGGTAAGTGGTGGAATAGAAAGTGTGTGCGTCTCATTTTGGAGAGACGATGCAGTGAATGTGATGGATTACTCGCATTCTTTTTACAGTTCAGAAGAAGGGGTGGAGGTTCAATTTCATTGATTGGGACATGATTCTTCTCAACACCTGTGTTATTCAAAAATGCGAGTTCATCAGCGAAGATTTCCTCAAAAGTTCCATCTATACCCCGATGAATAATGTCATCACAAAGTGCGGGGTGATCTTCAGACTCTAAAAGCAGTTCATAATCGGTGTTAGTTGTTGACCCAGATATCTCGGTGGAAGAGTCCGTATGTGTATGATACATACTTGGGTCAAATAATAACGTATGAAAAGAGTCAAGATCGATATCAGGAGGATCATCAAATTCGCTGCTGTCGACATCCATTAAGTCGACAGAACAGACCTGAGCAGTAGGTTCGGAGGGTACACTTCCCAACTTGTAAATGCTCAGCTCTATTGACCTATTCCCAAAGGATAGGGTCATAGAACCATTACGACAGTTGATTATTGCATTGGAAGTGGCCAAAAAGGGGCGACCTAAAATCACCGGAATTTGATTCTGTGGGTTCGCTACAGGCTGTGTATCAATTACAATAAAGTCCACAGGGAATATGAATTCCCCGATTTTTATCAACACATCCTCCAGTTCACCCCTAGGTTTGGTGATTGATCAGTTAGCCATCTGGAGAGTGCAATTGGTTGGCTTCAACTCTCCGATCCCTAATTGCTCATAAACTGAATATGGAAGCAAGTTAACACTAGCGCCAAGGTCTAGTAGAGCACGGTTAATGTGTTTTTCCCCGATAGAAATGGAAATCGTAGGATATCCAGGATCCTTACGTTTCCTCGGTAATTGTTGGGGGAAAGCCGTGTCTACTGTCTTTTCCATGAAAATCTTCTTGGGCACTTGAGTCTTCCTTTTCCTAGTGCATAAGTTCTTAAGAGTTTTCGCATAGGACGAAACTTGTTGGATGGCATCTAGGAGAGGGATGTTGATGTTAACTTGCTTAAAAATGTTCATAATCTTCTCCATATATGGACTCGGTGTGTTAGCCCTTAACCGATTAAGATAAGGTGCTTTAGCAATAAGCGCTGGGTCCATCATAGGAGAAGGAAGTGTGTGTAGACCCGATCCCAAAACAGAAGTGGGGATCGTCCGTGGAGGAGTAAAAGAGGTGGTCTGAACTGGCGAGCCTTGTGAGAAACGAAGAATAGGCTCGCAGAAAGGTGATGGGGTAGAAGAACTGGGGTCAGAATTAGAAGTGTGTGTGTGAGAAAAGGTCTCAGCCGGGGTATTATTGATTGATTTATCAGTATCATCAAACTCTTCCCCAACGTGAGTGTCAAGCACTCTTCCAGATCTCAACGTGATTGCATCCACATGATGTGAATAGCCAGGATTAGGTAAAGGTTGGGCTGGAAGTTTCCCTTTCTCTCTTGCACTCATTTCGGCTCTTAATCGTGAAATTTCTGCTTCCATCGATTTGATACTCTCAGCTTGGGACGCTGAGTTTTTCTCAATTTTATCGACAGAAGATTTTATTTCAGCCGAAACTTGCATGATATTTGTTAAGACCAAATTCATGCATTGTGCAAATGAATAGGATTCATCAGTCCCTGTCAACTGCAAAGGACTAGACAGTGCAGGTGTGTTGACCAGATTTTGAAAATTTTGTGCTTGAAAGGGGTGCTGACTCAATTGTGGTTGCTGTTGTGGTGGAGGAGCCCTTTGGAATTGATTCGGATATGGAATCGTGTTTTGAAATTGTGATTGGTTCCAATCAAAATTAGGGTGATTCCTCCAACCCTGATTATATGTGGAAGAATAAGGATCGTTCCTAGATCCTTGTTGGTAAGCAGAATTGATAAGCTCATGACCTTGAAACGTACATTCTTCCGTCAAGTGAGACGGATCAGAACAGTAGCCACATACAGTTTTGGAGAGTGACATTTGATTTAGGGTGGCGGCTAAAAATTTATTTTCCATAGTCTCGAGTTTCTTGTGTATAGCTGCAATGTCAGCTCTAACTCCTATGGAAATATCATTGCCATCCCTAGACGATTGACTCACACCCTCCCACTGTAAAGATTTTTCAGCGAAATCTTCTAAATATTTCCAGGCTTCCCCATCATCTTTAGTCATGAAGTTACCTTGACACATGGATTCGAGGGTCTGTCTCGTGTTAGGATTAATGCACTCATAAATGATTCGGCACAGTTCCCATCTCGGGATGCCGTGATGAGGACATTGGACTAACAGATCCTTGAAGCGTTCAAGACATTTTGAAAATGGTTCATTTGGAAGCTGGGTGAATTGATAGATTTCGCTACGGACTCGAGCTGTCTTTTGATGTGGGTAGAATTTCTTAAGGAATGCTTTGACGAATTCATCCCAATTTGAAATGGAATGTGCGGTAGTGTTATATAGCCACTTCTTGGCTAAATCGCATAAGGTGAATGGGAGAAGACGAAGACGCAAAGCATCCACAGATAACTGTGAGGTACCCATCATTGCGCATACATTTTCAAATTTCTTGATAAACACGTATTGGTCCTCAGACTCGAGACCGTGGAATTTGGGTAGAAGGTTGATGTATTGGGGTTTAATCTGAAAATTTTCCCCGTTGGCTGGTGGAATGGAAAGACGGGTGGAAAGGGGACCTCGTGTTGGATAGCACCTCTCTTGAAGAGAGATGCGAGGTGGATTCTGCGCACCAACGGACGGCGGCAGGGTAGTAGAAAAGAAATTCGATGGAGGTGGATCCATCGAAGTGGGTGTGGTGGTGGGTAAAAGAAAGGGTAAATATAGAAATACCGACTTTTAGGTCGATCAAAAGGACGCAGACTAAACAGGCACTAGAATCCCGTTGTCCAGCCTATCTTGTACTAAAAAGGGTTAGTACAAGTGGCAGCGTGAATTTATAATTAGGGAAATGATGAAAGAATGCGGTATTTGTTTTAAAAATTGGACGGATTTTTGAAAAAATGATGCAACATAACAAATGCAACACACAAAACCCTAATTCTAGGGGTAGCTCTAGACCGCTCCTAACTGCCAAAAGACAAGTCGCGGGATAGAATCCTCCACTGCCTCTTTGTCCCCCTGTGGCCAGGTAAGTGCCAGGTAAGTGGGAAGGTACTGTAAGTGCACGGCGGCGCCCCGGCCGTCAACCCGACGGCCAAATGCGGAAGCGGTGATAAACTTTGATTTTGCGAACTTAGCAAACCGGCACCACCGCGCACTAAATACCCGGATCGAACCATTAACTAGTCCTAGCTAACTACAAGACGGGTTAGAGATATACCGAGTGATCCGAGTTCTCCGGTCTTCTCGTCATCGTCCCGATCTCCCGCGGAAAGTCCTGTCTCCATATCGTCGCCTCCTCGCCGGAAGGGCACCACATCACCTGCGTCTTTTACGGGCTCCCGCCTCAATACCGAGGCAACTCGGGCATGAAGCTGGCAAGTCGACATGCCCAAGATATGCTGTAGAATGTGTAGGGTTGTGTCTCATTTAGGGTTTTTGTTGCCTTTGTAGATGGAGGAATGAGGTTTAAGAAAAATGGTGCTTTCATTTTTCATGCAAGGAAAAAGAGATGAAGAAAAATGCCACAAGCTCAAAATCAAACCCTCTCCTTCTCTTCTCTCAAGTGTAGCCTCTCTCATCAAGTGAGAATGGTGGAGGAATAAAAACCAACACTAGAAGGAAGGTGAGTGTAGGAAAAGAGAAAGGGTGACCATATCCAAAGATCATGATAACAATGTCATCTCCAAATCTAATCAACTCTAATCACCATTAATACAAATCAAGTGATGTAAAGAGAATCAAATGATGGTTGAAAAGAAAAGATGCCATCATAATCAATACATTTGCAAGAAACCCCTCCACAATGTGTTATTTGCAAACTTGCAAATAACACCCTCCATCGAAAAGTCCGGCCGGAAAAGAACAAAGGAAAACCGGCCGGAACGGAATGCAAACTGGCAACTCCAGAAAACTGGTTCCGTAATAAATTACAGGAAAACCCCGCTACTGCAAATACATGCCCGCATTTGTATTCCGACCGGATACAAATGCAATGAGACAAAATCTACACTGTACTATACTGGGATCCGGCTTAAACCAAAGCCGGCTAGTAATATCCGTTCGATCCTGATCCATGCAATACCGCACGTATCTGATCGAACCCTGCCATATATCCATACGGCCACTAGTACAAACCGTCCGATCCTGATCCGTGCAATACCGCACGTATCTGATCGGACCCAGCCATATCTCCATACGGCCTCTACAGCGTTTCGCCCGAAAGCTTGAGTATCTGAAAGTGTGGTGGACTCTAAAGACTCGTCAATACTATGGCTGTGGATTTAACCACTAGCACGTCAGAGGTATAAGCCAATACGTGACGGGCCACCAGCTATTGACCAAAAGGGACGTCGATAAGCGAACTCATCCTGACACCCTACTGAGCCTGTCAGTGACAATATCCGTACAGTCCGGTCCGTTCGTCTATGAGCATCGCATGGCGGGCCTAGGGGGTTGGTAAAAGTCAGACCCCCAAAAGCGGTACAAGTCGTGTCGGAGTGTAGCCCAGAACACCCTGAGACACTACTGGAATACCTACCAATAAATCTCCTGCCTTGGCCAAGGACTTCGTGTAATGGCTCTCCTAGACACAGCGCGACCTCACCCCCAATACCGGGAGAGACGAACCCCCGAAGATCCGCTCACTGTCTCCATGTGGCTCGGGACTGTACCCAACTAAAACCTGTTTGCACGACTCCTTTGAGCCGTGGTAGGGTAGTAATCAAAGTACAGTGGGAACTCACACGAGACAAATGACGATCCCCAGGTCGATGAACTAACCTGTACACATGTCACCAGGGAACTGCTATCTGACGTCAGGTATAAGACCAACTAGCATGTTCCCGGCGAGTCATGTCCGGTGTACTCATAATCCAATGAGCACCTGTATACATCTTAGGTGATCCAACTGACACCAGTGGCTTGTGAGACCGGCCACCGCCCCTCGTCGGGGTCTCGACTGTATACACTAGTATACTCTAGAGAATCGATGCCCTGTCTCGAAACTCCCACGACTAGGGACCTTTTAAGGATGTGCTTATAGACCACCAGCTCTCACGTATATGATCGCCCTCATACTGCTGGCAGTCAAGCAAGAATCCTAGGGGCTCTATCAACGTGTAATAGTGACCTGTCAGGTCACCTAAAGCAGTACACGATGATAAAGATAAACCAGATAGCATACTATCATCTCGAGTAAGACTGTCCTACCGGGATAGGTCCTCCCTCAATCATTGCAATCACGTGCCTGTGATCCAATAATTGACTCTGAGGGCACTATCTCCAACAATCTCCCACTTGCACTCAAGGCTAATTATTGCGATGTCGCATACTCACAGCCCGTGTGATACCGAACACCCAACTTCTCTGCTAGTCAGTCTCACAAAGCTCGTTTGCGAAACTATTGCGTTCGAGGAATAGCCTCAGTGAGTGGATCCGCTCTGGTGTTTCTTTCTATGTCTCTCTATATCTCAAGTTCGCGGAGAAAGCCATCTCCCGAAATGAGCAATACCTGTCTTAGAGTATGTCTGGATGTCTGATGGGACCTAGCTCATAAATGAACTCCAAATCCAAACTTCTTGGACTGTATCGTCAACTGAACTTAATCAGTATTCTGCGCCATGCCTTCCCTCAGTATCCACTTGGACCACCTGTCCAAAATACTGCCCCTCGTCAGAGGGAAAACTATAACTCTGACAGCCACTCTGTCATCTATGTCACCTTGGAAGCTTGGAATGATAACCGTCTCCTAAAGGAGGCTGCCGTTATCACATCCTAGAACATCCACTTATGTACTAAAACTGCCTCCGATTGTTTATCCAGGATTGGATCAATATCAACTTATTGCATCTAGTGCAAGAACAACATCTGGTGTGGTACTTGACATCTCATGATTGACTCAATTGCCTGAGCAAGTGATCTGCCAATCATGCACATCCCTCTCCACTTTAGTCTATAAGACACCTTTAGAGAGGGTGACTCCATTACCTGCAGGTACACTACCGTGCTAGGAGTCGTCCATTCTAAATACTCTTAGAATGCTGTCAAGGTACCCAGATTAGGAAACCACCCAAATCTAGATCTAAAACCATAGATCTAGTGACCAGAATGTCTGATATAATATCCAAGTCCTATGTGGAGAAACCACTGTGTGACGACCAAAGTATAACCGATCGTAGTATAGGAATATCACTTCCTACTCTGTGTATGTCATCAAATACCAGGACATCACACCTTACTACCTTCTCAACAGATCCATCCCCTATTCTGATGAAGTCAAACCTATGACTGTCACATCAGAAATAGATGATCTATCTCCGCTATATCCGCTTTAGTCTATAAATAGACATAAGCCTGATGTCCACCAATGCTTCCGCTGCTCCCACTGACTACGACAACCTTCTGGCAGAGTCATATAAACGTACACTTCTAAAGCTAGTTTAGAATGACGCTATACTCATCCTCCCACCGGGTCTCGCAGCCTGGAACAACAGCAATGGCAAGTGTGGGTAAACAAGAACTTCCATGTCACCGTCCTTGAGGCTACCGGAGTACCTCTCGGGTGCCTGAAGTTGCCCACCGTATCTGCGGAGTGGCTAATGGAATGTCAAATCAGATTGAATCTTTAGGTTGCTATCAAATCTTCAGTAATCGTTTGTGGTTCTGGAATCACTTTCAGTTCTACCATACTCCCACTACTGTTTTCTGAAAAAAAATCCATTTTTATTAAAACTGTGGCGAGTCGAGAACAATATTACTATTGATCTCCCTTATGGTAGAAAGTCAACCCTCGTCATAGCCTGGGTCAACCCACAAACAGCCATTACAGAAACGTGCCTTGAGTTATCCAGAGTCTGGTTTTAATCATAAGCCAGACAACTCCCCGTATCTTAACAACGTTAAGATATGAACTGTTCTATATCCAATATAGAACCAGAGGCACTGATTTAATTGAACCAGATTCAAATCATGCAGCTGTCTCCAGTGCATGTTACCTAAATGGAAGGAGGCTGATCAGCGTTACTCAACTTAGGAGTGCTTCCAATTATGAGAAACCTGAAAGAGAAGCAAGTTCTCTTAATCATTACTATCAACTGAATACCATACACAAGTATCTACATCTTCGATCACTTTGAAGAATCTCGATGCTTGCAATACCTGGTTCTCTACTTTATTCTTATACCTATAACTCCTCAAAACTTAGACCTTGCATTTCTACGAAAAACATGTCTAAGAACTAGAGAAGTCATAAGTAATCAGAATATAGTACGAGAACCAACCCCTCTGGACACTGGACAATATACAATACTCTGTATAAGTCCCCTGAGTCTAGTAACTCATTCACTGTGTGTCGTAGGTTGAAAACTGTACTATGGTTATGAAGAATTACACCGCTGTTCAATGCTCCTTACCTAACCATCCACTGATATAGGTAAATGTCATGGACATAATCTCAAAAAGGTATATCTCACTCTATGAAAATAGACGTACAGATATATCAATTTGAAATTGGTGCATAATAGCGGATATTCAAAACCAAATAATTTGCCGACCGGCAAACAACCCAGGTGACTTCCTCAAATATCACCAATTACAACGAATCCCGATATAATGAGGATGATCACTTAATTCCCAATAACTTACTCCCACTCATCATCTGTAAAACCATACAGATGTGAGAATCATACCTGGTAAATACATACCCTGGAGCAAGTGCCTAATTGGGAAATCAGTTTTCTATTAACAGTACACAGTGAAACTGAAACATCGAAATGTTTCGATGGGGTATCCTGGTATTCCTAGTAATGCCTCTTCCATTATCCAGATTCACGACTATAACCGTATAATTCTTTGCTACTTCTCCAAATCCCTTTATATGTCTTTAGTCATTACCTTCTTCACACCCCTTTAGGCCAAATGGTTTTCTTCCTTCCCTACCGTTCGGCACCAGCCTATGGTTTGGAAGAAGACTATCCAATAAGCATAATGGGTGTACTGTCCTAGTCCTAGGAGCACTCGCAACGCGAGAGAAGGTGAAGATAAAAGACACCTGAATGTACTTTATTCCTATTTCTCCTGAACCAGGATCCATCCCCGAACTGGAACAAGTTCCTTTCGAGTTCGTATATAACCATACGATGGATTATCCAATAAACTGGGATCTTCGTAGTGATACGGAGTGTCCTGGAGAAATACAAAGATGATTTAGGATTGGCGAAGAAATACTTGGTTTGGTCGCGAATATCAGTCGCAATTTACTTTGCCCTCTTACTAATACTTTGCTTTGTCTGAACTTAATACCTTCTGTACACCATCGTTATGCTAATTGGTTTTCTTCATTCCCTACCGGTCGGCACCAGCCTATGGTTTGGAAGAAGACTATCCAATTTGCTTAATAGGTGTACTACTCCTAAACCAAGGAGTACTCGCAACCTGAGAGTAGGTGGAAAGAAAAGACAACTGAACAGTCCTATTCGTTTTCTCCAGAACCGGAAACCATCCTCGAATTCCTTCGAGTTCGTATATAACCATATGATGGTTTTGTCCAATGGAAGTGGACGTTCGTAGTAATACGGGGTGTCCTGGAGAAAAGGGTAAAAGTAGGAGTGGCAAGGAGGTCTGCAACTCTGACAATCCAAAAGCCATTGTTAAGAAGGTTCGGTCAACTTGGTCACTGAGTCATAGTATAGGGCCGGGTCAATGGTCGCTGCCAAAGAGAGAGAGAAAAGAAACACTCGGCGTGCACCCTATCCTAGATCAGAATGGTTATCACTTAATCTAATCTGGAAACCTCCCACTGTACCTCAAATTCTCCTCCAAACCTACAAGAAGAATTAGTCGGGAATACCCGAGGAGTAAACCAACTCATCAGTGGGAATCGGGATCCAACTATCATTGCATGATACCGTGACGGAATCCACTCACGTCATCACACTCCAGAAGGTATGCGCATATCTGGCAAGTTTCAGTTCTTTTGAAACTCCCGATGTGATTTTTACCCCATGCTCTTATGACCTTGACGAAGGTCAACAAATCATAAGTCACATGTCAAGTTCTACCCGTCATTGTCCAGGTTAATTTGAACCCACCCGTACAAGACCTTGACGAAGGTCAACAAGGCTATACGACTGTCCCAAACCAACGCATCTATCTATGCAGCAGAAAGGCAACAAGCAGCTACCATACACTATGCCTTGACGTAGGTCAACAAACATAGCATGAATACTACGTGCTACCCGTCTGAAATGACGGAGGGCTACGAATGGTTTCTGGCGAAAACCTTTAACGTAATGAACTTGATATCGTTGAAGGAACGGATAGCTTTTAAAAATATAGTGACGAAAACCTTTGCTAAAGAGGTCACTCCCGGTGAAACGATCTCGGCTCTTTCCCCGTAGAATGAGGTGTAGGATATTCCATCTGAATACCACGATGCAAAGCAAAAGTAAACGGCTATAGTGAAGTTACTGCCCAGACGCAAACTTTTGTCCAAGGGGTCACTCCCGGTGAAAGGATCTCGGCCCTTGCCTCGTCGACTGAGGAGCAGGATATTCCAACTGAATACCACGATGCAAAACAAAAGAGAACGCCCTTGCAATAACAGCTTTTTGAAAAAGTGTTCCACCAACATCAGAATAGGTTTGTTTAACTTGCATTGATCCGAATCAACGCAGTCCCATCAATTGATCACACCACAAAGAACGAAAATATACTGATGTACGTATATGCCATCCGCATTCGCCACTGGGTCCCGTCATTGCCCGTTAGGTTAGCTAACTAACGACAGAGCGGGGACTGGACTAGCGCGGATGCAAAACATATACAACATCTACTAATATATATACCAATATATTATATTCGCTCAAGGCGTGATAAAATGCAACATCACAGAAATGTACAGCATCACAGAACAATACAGATATCTGGGATCCCCGGGTTTCACAGAGCCACTACTGAAACCCGACGTTCCTCTGGTCGTGTGGATAGCCTGTGCAATGAAATCCTAGACCCCTACGGGCGCGGCAAGTCACCCGCCAAAACCTGAAGCGAGGCAGCCCCCTTCAGCACCGTGAATGGACCACCCAGCACTTCACGGAATCCGGTAACTTGGGCACCCCTCCTGGGTCAACCTGTACCCCCTACGAGTGCGGCGAATAGCCCGCCAATTCTAGAGTAAAGCCCCCTCCGTCTCAACGCCATGAGATGCGGGTTTGTTTCCCTCTAGAACCCGGCTATCCGTGCACCCCTCCGCGGGGTAATCCTAGTACAGAAAGTAAAATATACATACAACGGGTACATCGACCGCAACCAGGTCGTGCCCCAAAATAATAATACAAACAGGCAGTGACGGCAGTCCACATGTCGGACGCTCGCCCCGCAATATCAAATGTACATAATACAACAAAAACAGTACTAGCATTGCATCCAGGCTATCCCCACGACCGATCCGCAACATCACAGCAAAAACACAGAACATCAACGTGAAAGTCACGTTCGCAAATCCGTCTAACCGGGCTATAGCAGTTAGATAGGATTTACCGATCAAGTGACATTCACGGTCGCAGATATAATGTAAATACTGTGAAATAATGTGTTTAAAATATCCGATCGATCAAATTATACCAAGTGGGCCCCAAGCAATACTGTAGCACTCACAGAAATTCTGGGCCCAAAAATAATATTCCAGAAACCCTATTTTCCTCTCTGGAGCATTCTGGAAAATTTTGGGGAAATGAACAGTGAAACTAGCGGCGGAACCGCGGCCCAAGCATGGGTTTGGCCGCGGTTCCGCGGTGGTTTGGACTGTTCACTCGACCAAATTTTACCAGAACACTCCTACTTCCCTGAACAGTATTCTGAGACCACCTGAAAAATTTTTGGAGTCCAAAAAATTTCGACAGAAACTGATGCTAGGAAAAATACGGTTTTTGGAAAATTGTTCGATCGGAAATGTAAAACACATTAGACAAAACTAGACTATGTTAATGGCGAGGCTCTGATACCAATGTAAGTGCACGGCGGCGCCCCGGCCGTCAACCCGACGGCCAAATGCGGAAGCGGTGATAAACTTTGATTTTGCGAACTTAGCAAACCGGCACCACCGCGCACTAAACACACGGATCGAACCATTAACTAGTCCTAGCTAACTACAAGACGGGTTAGAGATATACCGAGTGATCCGAGTCCTCCGGTCTTCTCGTCATCGTCCCGATCTCCCGCGGAAAGTCCTGTCTCCATATCATCGCCACATCGCCGGAAGGGCACCACATCGCCTGCGTCTTTTACGGGCTCCCGCCTCAATACCGAGGCAACTCGGGCATGAAGCTGGCAAGTCGACATGCCCAAGATATGCTGTAGAATGTGTAGGGTTGTGTCTCATTTGGGGTTTTTGTTGCCTTTGTAGATGGAGGAATGAGGTTTAAGAAAAATGGTGCTTTCATTTTTCATGCAAGGAAAAAGAGATGAAGAAAAATGCCACAAGCTCAAAATCAAACCCTCTCCTTCTCTTCTCTCAAGTGTAGCCTCTCTCATCAAGTGAGAATGGTGGAGGAATAAAAACCAACACTAGAAGGAGGGTGAGTATAGGAAAAGAGAAAGGGTGACCATATCCAAAGATCATGATAACAATGTCATCTCCAAATCTAGTCAACTCTAATCACCATTAATACAAATCAAGTGATGTAAAGAGAATCAAATGATGGTTGAAAAGAAAAGATGCCATCATAATCAATACATTTGCAAGAAACCCCTCCACAATGTGTTATTTGCAAACTTGCAAATAACACCCTCCATCGAAAAGTCCGGCCGGAAAAGAACAAAGGAAAACCGGCCGGAACGGAATGCAAACTGGCAACTCTAGAAAACTGGTCCCGTAATAAATTACAGGAAAACCCCGCTACTGCAAATACATGCCCGCATTTGTATTCCGACCGGATACAAATGCAATGAGACAAAATCTACACTGTACTATACTGGGATCCGGCTTAAACCAAAGCCGGCTAGTAATATCCGTTCGATCCTGATCCGTGCAATACCGCACGTATCTGATCGAACCCTGCCATATATCCATACGGCCACTAGTACAAACCGTCCGATCCTGATCCGTGCAATACCGCACGTATCTGATCGGACCCTGCCATATCTCCATACGGCCTCTACAGCGTTTCGCTCGAAAGCTTGAGTATCTGAAAGTGTGGTGGACTCTAAAGACTCGCCAATACTATGGCTGTGGATTTAACCACTAGCACGTCAGAAGTATAAGCCAATACGTGACGGGCCACCAGCTATTGACCAAAAGGGACGTCGATGAGCGAACTCATCCTGACACCCTACTGAGCCTGTTAGTGACAATATCCGTACAGTCCGGTCCGTTCGTCTATGAGCATCGCATGGCGGGCCTAGGGGGTTGGTAAAAGTCAGACCCCCAAAAGCGGTACAAGTCGTGTCGGAGTGTAGCCCAGAACACCCTGAGACACTACTGGAATACCTACCAGTAAATCTCCTGCCTTGGCCAAGGACTTCGTGTAATGGCTCTCCTAGACACAGCGCGACCTCACCCCCAATACCGGGAGAGACGAACCCCCGAAGATCCGCTCACTGTCTCCATGTGGCTCGGGACTGTACCCAACTAAAACCTGTTTGCACGACTCCTTTGAGCCGTGGTAGGGTAGTAATCAAAGTACAGTGGGAACTCACACGAGACAAATGACGATCCCCAGGTCGATGAACTAACCTGTACACATGTCACCAGGGAACTGCTATCTGACGTCAGGTATAAGACCAACTAGCATGTTCCTGGCGAGTCCTGTCCGGTGTACTCATAACCCAATGAGCACCTGTATACATCTTAGGTGATCCAACTGACACCAGTGGCTTGTGAGACCGGCCACCGCCCCTCGTCGGGGTCTCAACTGTATACACTAGTCTACTCTGGAGAATCGATGCCCTGTCTCGAAACTCCCACGACTAGGGACCTTTTAAGGATGTGCTTATAGACCACCAGCTCTCACGTATATGATCGCCCTCATACTGCTGGCAGTCAAGCAAGAATCCTAGGGGCTCTATCAACGTGTAATAGTGACCTGTCAGGTCACCTAAAGCAGTACACGATGATAAAGATAAACCAGATAGCATACTATCATCTCGAGTAAGACTGTCCTACCGGGATAGGTCCTCCCTCAATCATTGCAATCACGTGCCTGTGATCCAATAATTGACTCTGAGGGCACTATCTCCAACAGGTACTCCACTACGTAAATAGTGGGCCTAATTAATAACCACTAGCCTTCGACACACTTGCCTTAGACACCATAAGAAAACGCGGATAAGAAATGAATTAACCACGGCCTTCTTCTGTCCTAAGTGAGCACGACGGTCCTTAGAGTCATCTCTAGATTTCTTTTAATTAATGAGGGTAAATGCGGATGCAAATTTTGTGATTTTTGGGGCTTAGGAAGGGTAATGAACTCCCCACCTAATCTGGATTTGTTCTTTGCCCCTTAATATCCGTATTAATATGCAAACAACCAAAAATCAAAACACGCACAAATTTCAATTTTGCTTTTGCGGCGTTGCGATTATTTGCAAAGAAACCTGCACAAATTTGTTAGTTGGAGCCAAAAAGAGAAGAGAGAAGAAGGATAGAATGTACCTGAGGAAAATTTTTATAGGGATCACTCTATAAAGCCGCGGTTCCGCGGTAATTCATGGCTAATGCCGCCCTTCCGCGGTCCTTTCAAAGGAACACTGCATAAAATTTTCAGAGAATGTCCCTGTTCACTTCCCTTGTCCTCTGGAATACTCCAAAAATTATTCCAATTTCACAGCAAGCTCTAGATTTCGTCGCAATAAACCACAACAAATCGTTTAGGGTTTGTGCGAATTTTGATCTAAAAATTATAATAGAATAAAATTTTCAACTCAAATTTCAAAATACGAACAATTAGCGCACTATCCTCGGCAACGGCGCCATTTGATTGATGATTTTTGTTGTGTTTATCAAATGATCCCCGGCAAAGGCGCCATTTGATTGATATTCTTGATGTGTAATATGAAAATAGTAAAGAAATCACAACCAAAAATTATTTGACCGCAATCAACAACGGTGTCGGATGTAGATTGTAAGTGAGTGCGGATAGTCCACAGGGACAGTGTAATCATTCGTCTTTTGAATTAGATGAGTCGAAACTTTAATGAAAAGAAAACAAAACAATTCATGATTTAAAGAATTGAAGTTCAAGAATTAGAAAAATCTAGATATAATAACAAGAAAAAGATATAATCAAGAATTGATAGTTTGTTGATTTTTCCAAACCAAATATCAAGAATCGAAATGAGGCTCGTAGGAATCGATCGGATCTATAGATGTGATGCAATCTTACGATGACGTATTCTTATCCTTCGATGAATTGATACTAGATCGATGATGATCGACAAGAATTAGGGATTTCTAGTGAAACTAGGGTTTCATCTTATCCCTTGTTCTTTCGTCGATATCATTCACATTCTAGCCTCTAGTAAATTCAAGAAACGATCGTAGATCCCTAATTTCGAGCGATCCCAATCAAGAAAGCATCGCTACGAAATTAGGTCATCGATTCTTGAACTTGCTAGGGTTTACAAAACTCGTAGGACTTAAAAATCGTTTTAAGATTTGTTACATCATCATTCTATTGATCGTCTCGACTCCTTTACGAGCGGAGTTTTACTAAAACATCACAACAAGAACCACAATTACAAATTGAGATCTAATCATGATGCAAGAATTAAAAGAAAGCAAGATTAAAGAATTTCACCTTTTATTTATATCAACAATTTCATTACATTCACTCAAGAACTACAAGAGGAAGAACTCGATCGTCGATTTGGCTTCGCTCGGCTCCGTGAGTCGCGGATCGGCTTGGATCACTTGCTCGGTTGGAGATCGGCTCGGCTCATAAAAGGTTGAAGGCTTCTCACTTGATTTGGTACTCGGGATCTTGAATTTGATTGGAATTAGGGTTAGGGTTTCGTACAAGCCTTGTCACTAGACTTGTGGAAGAAGATGAAGAATTAGAGATTTAGGAATATTGAAGATTAACCTCAACCCTTAGATCTAAGTTCCTATTTATAGACATCTAAACCCTAGATCTAGGATTTGAATTTTAAGTTTCCCTCCAAAATTTTGTTGAGAAAATTTGAATTTCCCTCCAAAAGTTAGTTAGAGGAGAAGCTTCTAGATGTGATTAGTTAGGAGGGAGCTTCTAGAAATAGTTTGTTAGGAGCTTAATTAAGATTAGTCTTGCTTAATGATCTTTGTTGATCTGTCAATAGCTTCGAGGTCCTTCTAGAATTTGAGGCATCTTAAATGAATGTGGGCCTCAAGAGATGAATTTTGCGCTGAAAATGGGAAGCTGATGGGGCCAAGCCGCTGCGGAACCGCGGCTCAAGCCGGCTCCCGCCGCCGTTCCGCGGCGCTTTGGAGGCTTCATGGCTCGGGTCTTATGGTGCTGATTTGGGCTGACTTTTGGGCCTTTATAATATATGTTGAATTTAATATCTCCTTCTGAATTGCTACCAGATCTGAAATCATTGAGTTGGCGTATTTTTGATCAGCTCTTTTGGCTTTGCTCCTGCAATTTCCTGCACAAATCTCGATACAAGTGTTGCGCAAATACAGAGATGATGCGATGCCATGAAATGCGGTCAATTTCCCTTAAAGTGCCGGTTTAAAAGTCTAACACATGAAATCTGATATTTAACGACTGATTTGCTAATATGTGAAATATGAATACCAAACACTTCTAAATGAGTGCAAATGATAGGGAAATTGCCGTGTTAAAAATACATTATTTTCGACTGATCAGCTAGCACACTTCGTGCCCGAGTTGCTTCGGATGAAGCGGGAGCCCGTAAAAAGACTCGTAGATGTGGTGCCCATTCCGACGAGGAGATCGAGACCGGAGATGCCGCGGGGAGCTTGGGATGGTGGCCAAAGACCGAAGGACACGGATCGATCGGTATAGCTTTCTATCCCTTCTCTTGTTAGCTAGTAGTAGGTTAATGGTCCGATCCGAGTTTTAAGTACACGATAGCGCCGGTTTTCAAGTTAAGAAAAGTTTTTGTTTCCGCATTTTGGCCTCGTACAGACGGCCGGGGCGCTACCGTAGACTTACAAAACATTGATCAAAATGTTTAAGGCGGGAAAAGAAATTGGAAACTCCAAAAGTAATCCCGTAACGAGTTACGAGATTACCCCTCATCTGTATATACATACCTACATTTGTATTCCAATCGAAAACAAATGCAACGAGACAAAAGTATTCCAACACAATATAATACCAGGATCCGGCTTAAACCAAAGCCCACTAGTTTATCTGTCCGAACTATGACATGTGCACAAATGCACGTGTATGTTCGAACCCTGCCATAAAACCATACGGCCTCTACAACGTTTTGCCCGAACTTGGGAAACTGTCTGTGGGGGACTCTAATGACTCATCAATACACTGGCAGTGAGTTTAACCACAAGCACGTCAGTGGTACTAGCTGTACGTAATGGTTGTCCATGTATTGATCGGAAGGAAAGCTGACGAGCGAACTCATCCAGAAACCCTACAGAGCCTGACAGTGACAATATCCGTACAGTCCGGTCTGTTCGTCTAAGAGTATCGCATATCGGGTCTAGGGGGTGGATAAAGTCAGACCCCTACTAACGCGATAATTCGTGTCGGTATGAAGCCCATCACCACCTGAGAAACTACCGATCCTAGATCGGTAATTCTCGACTACCTTGGCCAAGGTATTCTGGTGATGGCCACCCATACACTGTGCGACATCAACCCCCAATACCGGGAGAGACGAATCCCCGACGATCCGCTCACTGCCTCCATGTGGCTCGGGACTGTACCCAACTAAAACCTGTTTGCACGACTCCTTTGAGCCGTGGTAGGGTAGTAATCAAAGCACAGTTGGAACTCACACGAGACAAATGACAATCTCAGGTCGACAGACTAACCTGTACACATGTCACCTGGGAACTGCTATCTGACAATAGGTATAATACCAACTAGCAGGTTCCCGGTGAGTCCTGTCCGGTGTACTAATAACCGATTGAGCACCTGTATACATCTTAGGTGAACTAACTGACACCAGTGGCTTGTGTGACCGGCCACCGCCCCTCGTCGGGGTCTCGAACTGTATACATTAGTCTACTCTAGAGTATTGATGCCCAGTCTCGAAACTCCCATGACTAGGGACACATTAAGGATGCGCTTATAGACCCCAGCTCCCACGTATATGATCGCCATCATACTGGTGGCTGTCAAGAAAGAATCCTATGGGCTTTATCAACATGTACATAATGATAAAGATAAACCAGATAGCATACTATCATCTCGAGTAAGACTGTCCTACCGGTATATGTCCTCTCTCAATCATTGCAATCGCGTACCCGCGATACAATAATTGACTTCGAGGGCACTATATCCAACAATCTCCCACTTGCACTTAAGGCTAATTATTGCGATGTCGCATACTCACAGCTTTTGTGATACCGAACATCCAACTGCTCTACTAATCAGTTTAACAAAGCTCGTTTGTAAAACTATTGCGTTCGAGAAATAGCCTTAGTGAGTGGATCCGCCCAGATGTTTCTTTACATGTTTCTCTTTATCTCAAGTTCGAGGAGAAATGCCATCTCCCGAAATGAGCAATACCTGTCTTAGAATATGTCTGGATATCTGATAGGACCCAGTTCACTAATGAACTCCAAATCCAGCAAACATCTTAGACTGTATCGTCAACTGAATTTAATCAGTATCCTGCACCATGCCTCCCACAGTATCCTCTTGGACCACCTGTCCAAAATACTGCCCCTCATCAGAGGGAAAACTATAACTCTGACAGTTACTCTATCATCCAGGTCACCTTGGAAGCCTGGAATAATAACCGTCTCCCTAAGGAGGCTGTCGTTATCAAATCCCTAGAACATTTACTTATGTTTTAAAACTGCTTCCTAACATTTCTCCAGGATTGGATTAATATATCAACTTATAGCATCTAGTGCAAAAACAACATCTAGTGTGGTACTTGACATCTTATGATCGACTCAATTGTCTAAGAAAGTGATATGCCAATCATGCACACCCCTCTCCTCTTTAGTCTGTAAGACACCTTTAGAGCGGGTGACTCCATCACCTGCAGGTACACCACCATGCCACGAGTCGTCCATTCTAAATATCTTTATAATACTGTATAAGTACCCAGATTGGGAAACTACCCAAATCCATATCTAAAACTATAGATCTAGTAATCAGAATGCCTGATATAATATCCATATCCTATGTGGAGAAACCACTGTGTGACAACCACAGTATAACCGATCGTAGTATAGGAATTTCACTTCCTACTATGTGTATGTCATCAAAATACCAGGACATCACACCCTACTACCTTCTTAACAGATCCATCCCCTATTCTGATGAAGTCAAAGCCCATGACTGTCACATCAGAAATAGATGATCTATCACCGCTATATCTTCTTCAGTCTATAAATAGACATAAGCCACTTTTCCACTACGCTTCCGCTGCTCCCACTGACTACGACAACTCTCTAGAAGATTCATATACACGTACACTTCTAAAGCTAGTTTAGAACGACGCTATACTCATCCTCTTGCCGGGTTTCATAGTCTGGAACAGCAGTAGTGTCAAGTGTGGGTAAACAAGAACCTCCCTGTCATCGTCCTTGAGGCTACTGGAGTACCTCTCGGGTGCCTGAGGTTACCCACTATATCTGCGGAGTGGCTAATGGAATGTCAAACCTGATTGAATCTTTAGGTTCTATTAAATTTTCAGTAATCGTTTGCGGTTCTTGAATCACTTCCAGTTCTATCATACTCCCACTTATGTTTTCTAAAAAAATCCATTTTAATAAAACTGTGGCGAGTCAAGAACAATATAAATATTGATCTTCCTGATGGTAGAAATTTAACCCTCGTCAAAGCCCGGGATAACCCACAAACAGCCATTACTGAAACGTGCCTTGAGTTTATCCGGATTCTGGTTTTAAGCATCAGCCGGACGACTCCCTGTACCTTAACATCGTTAAGATATAAATTGATTCTATATATCTAATATAGAAATAAATGCACTAATTTAATTGAAACCAGATTCAAATCATGCAGTAGTCTCCAGTGCATGTCAACTAAATGGTGAGAGGCCGATCAGCATTACTCAACATAGGAGTGCGCCTAATTATGAGTAACCTGAAAGAGAAACAAGTTTCTCAAAACCATTACTATCAACTGAATACCTCATACAAGTATCTACATCTTCGATTACCTTGAAGAATCCCGATACTTGCAACACCTGATTCTTTACTTTATTCTTATACCTATAACTTCTCAAACTTGGACCTTGTATTTCTACGAAACACTTGTCCAAAACTTGAGAAGTCACAAGTAAACAGAATATAGTACGAGGACCAACCCCTTTGTCCTAATGGACACTGGACAACATACAATACTATGTATAAGTCCCCTGAGTTTAACAACTCAAACCCTGTGCGTCGTAGGTTGAAAACTGTACCCAGGCGATTTCCTCAAATATCACCAATTACAACGAATTCCGAAATAATGAGGATGATCACCTAATTCCCAATAACATACTCTTACTCATCATCTGTAAAACCATACAGATGTGAGAATCAAACCTGGTAAATAAATACCCTGGAGCAAGGGTCTAATTGGGAAATCAGTTTTCTATTAACAAGCACAGTGAAACTGAAACATAAAAATGTTTTGAAGCGGTATCCGGGTATTCGTAGTAATGCCTCTTCCATTATCAGATTCATGACTGTAACCGTATATTTCTTTGCCATCTCTCCAAATCCCTTTATTTGTCTTTGGTCGTTACCTTCCGTACACCTTCGTTAGGCTTAAATGGTTTTCTTCCTTCCCTACCGTTCGGCACCAGCCTATGGTTTGGAAGAAGACTATCCAATAAGTATAATTGGTGTACTATCCTAATCCTAGGAGCACTCGCAACCTGAGAGAATGTGATGATAAAAGACAACTGAATAAACCTTATTCTTATTTCTCCTGAACCAGAATCCATCCTCGAAAAAGTTCCTTCGAGTTCGTATATAACCATAGGATGGATTTATCCAATGGAATTGGATGTTCGTGGTGATACGGGGTGTTCTGGAGAAATATAAAGGTGAAGTAGGAGTGGCGATGAAAATACCTGGTTCGGTCATGAATGATAGCAGTCGCATTTTACTTTGCCCTCCTTCTGATCCCTCTATATGTCTTTACTTATTACCTTCTAGACACCCTACTTAGGCTAATTGGTTTTCTTCATTCCCTACCTTTCGGCACCTGCCTATTGTTTGGAAGAAGACTATCCAATAAGCATAATAGGTGTACCCTCTCCTAATCCTAGGAGTCCTCACAACCTGAGAGAAGATAAAAGGAAAAAACAACTGAATAGTCCTATTCAATCTCTCCAGAACCAGAATCCATCCTCGAAGAAATTCCTTCGACTTTGTATATAACCATACGATAGATTTATCCAATGGAAGTGGATGTTCGTAGTGATACGAGGTGTTCTGGAGAAATGCAAAGGGTAAGAGAAGGAGTGGCAATGATGTATGCAACTCTGACAATCCAAAAGCCAGTGTTTTTAGAAAGTTTGGTTAACTTGGTCACTGAGTTATAGTCTAGGGTCGGGTCATGGTTGCAGTCAAAGAGAGAGAGAGAAGAAACATTCTGCGTGCACTCTAACCTGAATGTCTCCCACTGTATTCTCGAATTCTCCTCCAAACCCAAAAGGAGAATTAGCCAGAACCACCCGAGGAGTAAACCTACTCATCAGTAAGAATCGGGATCCAACTATCATCGCATGATAACTTGATGGAAGCCACTCAAGTCACCACACTCCAGAAGGTATGCGCAAGCCTAGCAAGTTTCTTGTATGTTTGAAACTCCCGATATGTGTTTTTACCCCTAGGACCCAAGTGACCTTGATAATGCCAACATATCAAAGAGTCCAAGTCAAGTTCAACCCGTCATTATCTTGATTGCGTTAAACCCACTCGTACGAGTCCTTAACAATGCCAATATAACCGTACGACTGTCTTAACCAATCCACATATCCATGCGACAGAAAAGCATTACAGAGCTACCGAACACTACGCCTCGGCAATGCACGACAAACGTAGCACGAATACTAAGCAATACTAATCTGAAATGACGGAGGGCTACGGCTGGTTTTTGGCGAAAAACCTTTAACGTAATGAACTTGATAAAGTTGAAGGAATCCAAGTGGTTTTATAAAAATATAGTGGCGAAAACTTTTGCTAAAGGGGTCACTCCCGGCGAAGGGATCTCGGCTCTTTCCTCGTCGAATGAGGTGCAGGATATTCCAAACTCAATACCGCGATGCAAAGCAAAAAGTAATCGACTATAGTGAAGTTATTACCCTGACGCAAACTTCTGTCCAAGGGGTCACTCCCGATGAAGGTATCTCGGCCCTTGCATCGTCGAATGAGGTGCTGGATATTCATAACCGAATACCACTGTGTAAAATAAAAGAGAACGCCCTTGTAATAACAGCTTTTGAAAAAATGGTTCCAACAACATCAAATATAGGTTTGTTTTCCTTGCATTGATAAGAATCAACGCAGTCCCATCAATTGATCACACTAAAAAAGAACGAAAATATAATGTACGTAGATACCATCCGTATTCGCCACTGGGTCCCGTCATCACCCGTTAGGTTACTTAACTAACGACAGAGCGGGGACTGGACTAGCGTGGGTGCAAAACATATACAACATCTGCTAGTATATATATCAATATATAATAATCGCTCCAGGCATGATAAATGCAACATCACAGAAAAGTAATAAGCATCACAGAACAATACAGATAATCTGGAAGCCCCGGGTTTCATTGAGATGCAATTGAAACCCGACGTTCCCCTGGTCGTGTGGATAGCCTGTGCAATGAAATTCTAGACCCCTACGAGTGTGGCAAGTTACCCGCTAAAACCTGAAGCAAGGCAGCCCCCTTCAGCAAAGTGAATGGACCACCAAGCACTTCAAGGAATCCGGTAACTTGAGCACCCCTCCTTGGGTCAACCTATACCCCCTACAAGTCCGGCGAATAGCCCGCCAATTCTAGAGTGAAGCCCCCTCCGTCTCAATGCCATGAGATGCGGGCCCGTTGCCCTCTAGAACCCGGTTATCCGTGCACCCCATCGCGGGGTAATCCTAGTACAGAAAAGAAAATATATACAACGGGTACATCGACCTCAACCCGGTCGTGCCCCAAAAGAATAATATATAAACAGGCAGTGACGGAAGTCCACATGTCGGACGCTCGTCCCGCAATATCAAATGTACAAATACAACCAAACTGCACTAACATTCCGTCCAGGCTATCCACCACGACAAATCCACAACATCACAGCACAACACAGAACATCAACGTGAATGTCACGTTCGTAAATCCGTCTAAAAGGGCTATAGCGATTAGACAAGATTTACCGATCAAATGACATTCACGGTCTCAGATATAATGTAAAGCACTGTAAACTTTAAATAATATTATAAAATATCGAATCCGAAATAACCCCCGAATAGCCCACACAAACTGATAAAACAATATCCAAATTTGGGCCAAACAAAAAATACCACTGAACCAACATTCCAGAGACGAAATGCTATTGGGATGAAGAAAATATGAGCACTGGAATTTTGGCTTGGAGGAAAAAAAAATTGCTGGAAAATTTTTCTTGGGCTCGGCCATTATTGGTCTCTGGGAATTTCTCAAAGTGGTGAGAATTGGTGATCAATGATGAATGCAACATAAGAAAATAAATCCCTCACCTAAAAAAAATTCCCAGCCAACACCAAATGCACAAGCCCAAAAATAAAAATGGCCACAAAAATTCTGCCACAAATTTCCCTCATCACCAAAAATATCATTGGTATTGTTTCGAGGTTGTTTCGGTTACGATATTTTAACATTGTCTAAACAAGATAGTTTACGGTTAATGGGTGGCTCTGATACCATGTTGGGTTACGGCAGCGTCACAGCCGTCAATCCGACGCCAAATGCGGAACAAATTTTTTATCAAAACCTGACGCTACCGCAATCAATACCCGGATCGTTCCATTAACCGTATTCTAACAAAATGTAAAAGGAGTTCAGAGATTATACCGATCGATCCGTGTCCTTGGGTCTTCAATCCCCTCCCCCAGCTTGTTGCGGCTGTCCCGGTGAAATCCGCTCTCCGATCTCGCTCGTTGAGGAGGCACCACGTCGTTGAATCTATATACGGGCTCCCGCTTCAAACCGAACCAACTCGGACATAAACTTTGCTAGCCGACATGTCCAAGAATGATGTAGAGATAGTGTAGAATACTTTGTCTCAAGACACCCAAGTAATTGGATGGAGGTAAATGAAGTTGCCATGGTACTTTGACGATGTGAGCAAAGGATTTGCAAAAGAGAGAATCAAAAATCAGCTTGGCCAATAATGGGCTCGGCCAAAAAACAGCACACAAAGTGCTCTGGGGATTTAATCAAGTGGTGATGGCCAAGGAAGAATGGTGTTCTCTGGAATTTTTCTTCAAGTGGTCATGGCCAAAAAATAGGCAGTGAATGAAATGGTGGTTAATTAATAAAGAAGTCACACAATCAATTAATCCCTCACCCAAAACTCTCTAAAAAGTTCATACTGCAAGTGAAGTAAAAGTGGAGTTAGCGAGCAAGTTGGTTCCGGCGAAAATCGAAGCAAATTTCGGGGCTCCCGCGATGCCATGACGACACCCTTTTCTTCCTAACCCTTTCTTTGAACTTTCTAAACCGTAAGTCCCTCCCAATCTCTCTTTCTCTTCATTGAAATTCCATTTTAAAACTTATATCGGTAAGTGGAGTTAATACCGATATCTTTTTTCTAAACCCTAGAAACTCCTTCTCCTTTATTTTTTGATCAACCAAGTTTTTACACAATACTTGTAACCTTAAATATAAAAGTTTAGAATCAATTTTATCCAAGAATCTCATATAAAATATCCATAATTTAACTTTTACATTAAAATACCTTGAACTTTGTTATCACATCTTTTCGACAAAACATGCTTAACAATACTTTTAGGAAAACTTCATGGGGTAACGACCTACCCCACACGCATACTTGATTCCATAGAACGATACTTCTCTTGTGTGAATATTTGTTACGAAGAAAAAATTTACAATAAAATACCACATAATTCTAAAACTGGATTTCTTTAAAGCGCTATTTTATTTCCTTTGCAATTATGCATCTACAACCCATTTTAGGGGACCCGCTAATGGATAGTGCAGATTATCGCACATCCTTGAGCTAGTAGAGCGAGATGCAGACCTCCTCACGGAGCATTCGATCTTGAAAGGATTTAATTGCGGTATTTAAGAAATACGAATTTTCTAAATAAAATAAAATATATTTTTTTTAAATTAAAATTATATAAAATTATAAATCCATATTTTCAAAATATAACAAATCTATAATTTTGAAAAAAATGAAAATATTAACAAATGACAATAAAATACAATCAAGATACCAAAAGGCATGTTTTTCAATAAAATACCATGAACTTTCAAATGCTAATTATTTATCACTAAAATACCCAATACTTAAAATCTATACTTATGACAACCCTAAATAATACTAATCACCCTTGAGGTTTATTTTAACCTATATTAAAAATATTTTTCATAAAACCTCCTCGAGATTATATAAAACAATATTTAAGGACTTTAGTAAATATAGGTTTAAACGGGATCAATTCTCTTGAGCCTCAGGGAGCTGGAGAAAATGAGTGCTTGCCTATTTAAGGTAGAAAACTTAATAGAGCTATCAATGGTAATTGTCTTCGAAATAGACACAAATCCTGCCATCCATGTGCAGCATTTACCGATAATTCCCGAACCTAATTCAAGAGCTAAATCTGCTTACAAGTATCTGACTCCATCTGAGTCTAATTCAAACCTGAATCCAAATTAAACATGAATACTTGATCATGAACATGAATACTCGAATTCAAACATCAATATCAAACATGTATACTTGACTTAACTTAACCGAACCATGGTTATAACTTGACTTGACTACTTGACTACTTGATTGCATCTTGAACATGAATACTTGAATATTTTGTATCCATGGTTTTGGCAAGACTTGTAAACCTAATCTATACAATACATTACGCGGGGATAAAGGGGTAGATTGGTACGGAACGTATATCGTGATACGAGAGGTCACTTAAAAGACACCTACATGAATTTTCATATTGTTTTCCCGTGGATTTGACGTGGCCTTGTACTGCATGTTACCATAGTCCACGGGGTAAGATAGACTCCTCTCATATACAAGAATACCTTCTGTATCAAGGTATAAACAACTACATTATTATAACTACCATATACCAGTAACCAATCAAACACAACTTACCTATTCTTTTCACATTACTTGTTATATTTTCTGTCTCCTTTTGGGGCTTACCGAGCGCTAGTTCGCTGACGACATTCCTTTCTGTTTCTTTCTTTAGAATGTTCATTAGGAGGACCAGACTCTCGGAAAATCGAGCCGAGCCAGGAGGACTTGGACCAGCTTGCGGCACAGCCTGACTTCTAGTTCCTTGTACTTACTTTCCTGTATGCCATTGTTTAGGCACTGCTTATTATCATTGTATTTTTTCATTTTCAAACAGTTGTATATAAAGATGAATGTAAATAAAGTTGACGTTTATTTTATATCACTTGTCATTCTTGTGCATTTTTATATATTGCTTAATTACGTTTAACGTATTTATTTCTTAGTAAATACATTGCGGGACTTCCACGTCACCGTTTTCGTCTACTGGGAAGTAGGTCGTGACAAAGATCGATTAGAATGTCTCCTGATTATATCGCATGGCCAACTCTTATTGACGCTATGGTAGTGAAGTTTAAGAGTGCGATGAATCGAGAGATACACCTAGGTATTCAAGTATGCTTCTGAAAGGGATCGAAGGTACTTGAGCAGACATGCCTGATCGAATCTGGGGTATGAGATTTCACGAGCTAACATATTTTTGGTTTATGTTGTTTTCTTTTAAGGAGATTCTTGCATCGGTCCTAATGGAGCTGGCTGCAAGGCTACCAGCTTGCAGGTTCTCAACATTCCAAACCACACCAACATATATGTATGGGTAAGAATGAGGAAGAGAATGAGATTCTTAGAGAGATAATTGATTCATAGAATCAACGGTTCATGGAACCTGCTTAGGGAGTTATGGACGACACCCACTCGAATGTGCGAGTAGGAGTATATTAGTCATTGGGCCCGATCCGGTCCAATACCCGCCAACTTGAGTGGGTGCCCTATATATGTAAGTCGACGTCGCACACACCACACCCTTGTGGGGAGGAGAAATTTACAAAAAACTATTTTATACTTACAACATCGACCTATCATTCAGGATCTTTTCGGAAACCCTAACTAGCTAAACTACATAGAGTTCTAAACAACAATGTAAGTGTTTTATACCTTGTTGAGTCTAGTCCTCCGGGTCTTCTTCTCCTTTTCTTGAGCTCCTCAAAGGTGCGGATCTAGCTCGGTCGTCGTCCTCCTTGTGTCGAAAATGATCCACTCGAGAGTCTATGGTTCAAGATCCAACCTCTAAACCGAAGTAACTAAAGTACCTCCTTCGCTAATCTAGGTAACTTAGGAGATGTAGATGTTCTCCGCCGAAAGACGTGACCAGGACGTTGGGACGTCCAGCCTGAATTTCGGGGGCTGATGCTATTTGGTTTTATCTGTCAACCTCTCCGAAGATGCCAAGTTGATTTATGGCACCATGTATCGTAGGTTTGGACAGATGCGGCCGTTGTAGCAGATTTCATCAGATTCCCCCTCGTTTACGAGGGGGTTTTGATTGTGGGGACGCTATTCCCTGCAGGCGCAAGCCCCTGCAGTTAATTACGCTACCGCATAACGGTAGCCACTTTCTCCTTCTCAGATGGTCACTTCGTGTCGTGTGTGTTTGTTTTATTTTTGGTTGCTCGTTGATTGTATACGGAGACTAATTTATATTGTCGCCCGTAGGGCGTGGACTATTCCAAATCTGTATTTTCTTAGATTTGGGTTTGGGCTGGTTTAAGCACCGTTATTCTTGTTTTAGACTAAGGTCAACTCAAACGTTTGTTGAGAATACGTTAGTCTAATTTTATACTAAGATCTACTCAACAGGATTTTGTGATCATTTAGATCCAACGAAAGAGTATTTGGACTCTATCATTTTAGTTTATGGACATTGCGGTCCATGGGGTTTAAGGACATCATAGTCCATGGTTTAAAGACATCATAGTCTGGTTTAAAGACATTATAGTCTGGTGTAAAGACATCATAGTCTGTAGGGTTTTGGTTTAACCGTTTAGGGATGCGCCAAAAGTTATTGGTTATTGGAACCCTCTATCTCTCTGAAGACGTTGAAGAATTACAACGACATGTATCAGAGGTATGAGGAGATGTACCCTTAAACCAATGTTGGTTGGGAGATCTGTAGTCAGGTTTGGGACTAAGTCCAAAAAAGATTGCGAGCACATGGGCTCGTTTGATCAGAATTAGGGGCTTGTGGCCAACCTGGGCTCAGTCCACTCAATTTTGAATAAAATGTTGAACATTTGTTTAGGCTCGGTCCCTTTTTGTTCAACAATGCTGAGCATTGATTTGGGTTCTGACACCCCACTTTCTTTTTGTCTTTTGCTGAGTGTTGAACACTCTTTATGGTGCTGGGGCTCTATTTACATAGCTCTTTGTATTTCCTCAGCGCCCACGTGAGGAGCACGTGGAGCGCTTGGCGCTGAGCGCCAGACTTGGTGCGCTAAAGCGCTTCTTATAAAATAGCGCCCACGCGAGGAGCACGTGGCGCTGAGCGCCAGAGTTGGAGCGCTAAAGCCCTTCTTATAAAATAGCGCCCACGTGAGGAGCACGTGACGCTCTTGGCACTGAGCACCAGACTTGGAGCACTAAGCCGCTTCTTATAAAATAGCGCTCACGTGATAAGCACGTGGCGCGCTTGGCGCTGAGCGCCAGACTTGGAGCGCTAAGGCGCTTTTTATAAAATATCGCCTACGTGAGGAGCACGTGGCGCGCTTGGCGCTGAGCGCCAGACTTGGAGCGCTAAGGCGCTTCTTTTAAAATAGCGCTTGGAGCGCTGGGCGCCGGACTTAGAGTGCTAAGGTGCTTCTTTTTAAATTGAAGCGCTAAGGCTCTTCTTTGGCAGCTCTGATCAGTTCTGTGCTCTGTGAATTAAATTCTCGGTTTATAAGAGACTTTGTCTCATGGATCTAAGAACTAGGTTCTTCTCTTTTTGATGAGATGCTATGATCTCTTTTACTTTCGTGAAAGACTTTTTCTTATGGATCTGTGATCTAGAAAAAGAACTGAGTTCTTATGATGTGAGAGTTAAACTCTCAAAAATCGAGGAGATGTTATGATCTCACTTATTATTATTTACCTTGATGAAAATTTCTTCTTCCTAGAGCTTGCTCTTCCCTTTTTCTTTTCTGAGAACTTGAAGTTTATGGGGGGGTTCTTCTGTACAAGACTTGATGTCTTGGGTCCTTTATATAGGGGAGGCTGATTTGTTGAATCAGTTAAGGAAATCTCTCATTGGGAGATTTCTAATTGATTTGGGAGTGTTTCCCACCATTGGATTTTTGATCCAAGGGCTTCTGTTTTACAGAAGAAATCTTTCTTGTTATTAACAAGATTGGGAAAATATTTTCCCATACAGACATTGTTCTGTGTCTTGGTGATCTTTAATCACTATTGGATCTTTGATCCAACGGTGCTCTGATTTACAGAGCACAATCTTTCTTGTTTGGAAAGATTTGAGGAGTATTTCCTCAACAGAATTTGATTCTGTAATTTAATGATTCATTCATCATAGTTGGATCTTTGATCCAATGGTGGAGAATATTTAGTTCTAGCGCTTGGCGCTCTCGTGCTTTGCACATGAGGCGCTGCCTCAGAGTCTTTGACTCTTAGCTCTGGCGCACTTGGCGCTAGCGCTCTCGTGCTTTGCATGTGAGACGCTGCCTTAGAGTCTTTGACTCTTAGCGCTGGCGCTCTCAGCGCCAGCGCTCTCGTGCTTTACACGTGAGGCGCTGAATCAGAGACTTTGACTCTTAGCACAGGCGCTCTCGGCGCCAGCGCTCTCGTGCTTTGCACGTGAGGCGCTGCCTCAGAGTCTTTGACTCTTAGCGCTGGCGCTCTCGGCGCCAGCGCTCTCGTGCTTTGCACGTGAGGCGCTGCCTCAGTTTTAATTTCAAATTTTGAAATTTTAAATAGAGCTTTGCTCTCTGATTGGGGGAAACAAATGCCCGCCACCGCTGCACTCACGTGGCTCACACGTGAGTGCGGCGCTGGCAGCCCTTCCACCATTGAATTGTCTTGAAAGTCGGATCGACTTCAAACGCCTATAAATAGGGCCTTTGGCCCTTGAGATGACTGCTTGTTCATCTCCTCCCTTTCTTGTTTTTCTGAGAATTGAATTCTCTCTTCGGAGCATAAATCTCTGCCCCCAAGAACTTTCTTTGTTCAAATATTTGGTAAGAATCATTCTTGACCCCATTAAACAGAGTTTTGCTCTTTCTAGATCACAGATCTTCAAACCATTAATTAAAACAGAGCTTTGCTCTTCCTAGATCATAGATCTAAAGAGATCTTTTATAGGTTTTCTTAACCCATTAGTGAAGAACTCTTAGAGTTTCTAAGATTTGTATTTCAGATCTTTAAGATCTTGGGGTTTTACCTCTGTAAAAGCTTTGCTTTTTAAAGGTTCTGATGGCTTGTGCCATCTTCTTCGCAGAGCATGGCTCTTTAGAATTCTTGGGGAATTTTTATTCCACTCATAATTAGAGTTGGCAGGTGTCATCTCTGTTGCAGACTAATATTAGTCGGTTATAATGTAGGGTTTAGATATTTAAAGTAAATACAAATTAGTGGATAATTTTTGTTCCACTCATAATTAGAGTTGACAAGTCTCATACACCCATGTAGTGTGTGTCATCAACCATGACACAAAATAGAACACACTTAATATATATCACATATATATTAAGTGTGCACATGTGAGAAAAATAAATGCTTAAGTGAGCTAATATTAGTTAATGGAAACTAGTATATCAAATATACAATTATATACTAAATTATCAAATCAACACTTGATTTAATAATCCGGCTATATCACATATAACCGACTAATATTATATGTACCAACTTATCGAATCAACACATGATTCGATAACCCAGCTATATCACATATAACTGACCGATATAAATATCGTGAGAATAGAATACGGTATCACATACTCGTATTATTCTCGGTCTCGCACATATCACATATGTGCCCCTACTTCATTTTGCCTGAGCCAGTAAAACCTCTATGTAGGACTCTAAAGACTCGTCAATACACCGGCAGTAGGTGATGATCACATCAAGAACTCACAAGCCGTCAGCGGTACTAGCTGGACGTAACGGCTACCCGGGTATTGAGCGATCAGAAGATCAACAAGCAAGCTCGCTCTAGCTCCTGTAAAGCCTGTCAGTAACACTACCATACAGTCCGGTCTCCTCGTCTGATATGTCGCATATCCAGTCTAGGAGTGGTAAACGTCAGACCCCAATAACCAATAAGTCATGCCGATATGAGGCTCATAACGGGTCGAGAAACTACTGATAACACTTACCAGTAAATCTCTAAATCAGCCCTGGCCAGGGACTTCTTTGTTATGGCCAATCGAGCACAACGCAATATCAACCCCCAATACCGGGAGAGACGAAACCCCTCCTATCACTCATTGCTTCCAAGTGACTCGGGACTTTACCCCAAAACCACCATTTTGCACGTCTTCTTGAACGTGGTACGGTGGAAATCAAAGCACAGTGGGAATCACACAAGACTCTATGACGATCTCGGGTCTAAAGACTAACCTGTACTAGTGTCACCAGAGAACTGCTATCTAACGTCAGGTATAATACCATCTAGGAGTTCTCGACAAGTCCGTCCAGTATACCCAGTCACCACTGAGCACCCGTATACCATCTCTGATGTCAAACACCAGTGGATATGGGATCATCCATCGCCCATCACATGGGTCGAGAAGCATATACGCTAGTCTACTCTGGTATATCGATGCCCCGTCTCGATACACCCACGACTAGGAACATTAAAGGATGAACTTATGGACTACCATGGCCCCACTAGTATGATCTGCATCATAATCCTGGTAGTCAAGTACACATCCTAAGGGCTTTACCAACATGTAACCATAAGACATTAAAAAACAAGTATACATGTTAAGATAAAGAGCAACCAGATAGCATACTATCATGTCGAGCAAGAAAGTCCTCTTTATATATGTCCAAGCATCCACTATAATATACATCATATGTACAATAATGGTCTCTAGGGCATATATACAACTAACAGGGATAGCCATACATGATAGGCTTGACTCCTCGCCATCCAGCTGGGTATTTGCAATGGGCTCGATATATTTTGTCAGCCAAGAAATCGCTACGGCTAAAGCTTGGGTTGTACCCCGCAGTTTACGCATCTTTCTTCCAGTATTCCATGCCCCCTGTATGGTGGATTAAAGCTTTCCCGGAGCAATGGAATATACCGACTCACACCTTCCTGCTATCAGATCGGGAAGTTTCCATCTCTTTGGAGGAGTTCCCGGAAATCTCCGGCTTACCTGTCAGGGGAGAACATTACGAGGAGCTACTTCCTCCTGACGAGTACATCTTTACTGCCAAGTCAGTGGTGATGGGCCTTACCCCAGAGAATGCCATTCAACATCAATCCCCAAGTCTGATTAAGGTGTTGAATATTTATGAGAGTCAATTTCTCGAATCCGGAAGCCACGGGGTTAACTTCACTGATTTCATCACCCGTTTTCTCCGGCCAGAAGTCCTGTCGAAGGAAGCCGCGAAATTCGCCAAACTCGACGATCCTTTTGGCTTTAGTTTGGACAACCTGCCGGCAGTGGAAGCGGATCAGAGGAATTTCTTTCTCCCTGACACCCCGGTCGTCTTTTTCGCAGAGCTTGCAGTTTCTGACGTCGACGAAGAGGCATTCTTTTTGGGGTTCCTTGGGCTATGGCTAAGCTGGTTTGTGCTCCTAATGCACCCTTGCCATATGAGTCCATCCGTCTTTTACCCGGCTTACCGAATGGTTATTGCGATGCGAGTGGCCGTTGGGGTCGCTGGGCTGGTTCACCTGTATCATGGCCTTAGCTTGGCTGCGGACACCACTCAGCCGGGGGTGCAGCCCGTAAATTTCCCGATGAATTATTTTACGTCGTGGATCCAACTTCATATGCTCGGCTCTTTCGGAGTCTACAAGCGGCCCCGCTTCTACGACAGTTATAACTTTCCTCGGGTTATGCTGCTAGTTGACGCTTCCGCTTTGGAACTGTTCAGTCGATAAAACTGCACATTTGTAGTACATTTTTCCTACCATTTTTATATTAAAAAAGGACTATATTATAATATATTATACATATGAGGGTTTATGTGTAAAAACATTATTTTCCATGTGTTAATATATTTTAATTATCATTTGGTAGGAAAATGTATGCAAATAATATTATTGATCTAATTCTAGTAGAACAAAGTCTACTAAAATCTTATTTAAGTTGTTGTGCAGATTATTTCCAAGTTGTTATGAAGGATTTAACAAACAAATCAATTTGTTGAAGAAAACTTGCCAAATTAAGAAGCAAACTTGGAGACCAAGTCTGGAAGCAACCGAGAGAATATTTTAAAGATATAAAGGTGCCTAGGATTGCCAAATGTCACCATCAGAGAGCCCAAGAAAAACGACAGAGAGATCTCGACCCATGAGCGTGGATCCGCGGCCAAACACACCCTTGGGCCGCGGATCCGCCGCAGTTTGATGAGGTTGGAATGCAAGATTTTGGGATATTTACAACTGCTGAATTTTACCAACTTCTCAACAAAAAGATTCTGGGTTTGCACTATAAAAAGGCAACGAGAGCCTCTTGGAAAATCTATCAAGCCGAAGAGATCACGAAGCTCCCGACGCTCACGCATCCAGGCTGATCATCGACTGTTCGACTACCTCCTTAGGAAAGATCGAGAAGCAAATCAAGTTTTGTAATCATTTTCTATGGATTAAAAGTGTAGCTTGAAGGAGTTGATTAATAAAGGTAGTTTTTTATTTAATTGTTTGTTTTTTTTACATTATGTTTTCCCTCTCTTTCTTTTCATCTTCTTCTCCCAACATGCGCGAGTAATTCTCCGCTTGTTAGGGTTCGTAGGATTAGGGTAGGTTAATGGGTGATGAAAATAATTAAACCCTTTTTAAGTCCTATAAAATTTAGGAACTTCATCAAAATAATCATTAACATCCTAATCGGGCGCGCTAGCAATTCCTTGCTAGTTCCGACCGCGATTAGAGATTAGATTAATGATTGTTTTGGTAAAGGCTAGATATGAACGGAGTTCCGTGTCGAGATAAGGGTTACGAGTGGGATTCCTTTTCCCTCCAGAAACCCTAATCTACACGCATCACCGTCGTTCTAGTTCTAAATCTATTAATGGATAAAAAGGGTAACTTTTAATTAATCTTCCATAACTACTAAATCCTAACGAACCCTACAAGCCCTATTATCATATTATTTAAATCTCTAAAATAATCTAGATCTATATTTTACATTAAAGTAGATCTAGAAACCTTTTCACAAAATTCTTTCTTCCTCCTCTCTTTTTCAACACATCTAAAGTAAAAATAAAAGGTTCAACGTTTCCCAGAGGACGACCCGTACTCATCTCGGTCTAGCTACGCGCGACACCGTTCTGATTGCGGTTAACTACAAATACAAACACCTTTTCGCTACCAATCAAATGGCGCCGTTGCCGGGGATACGTGCGTAATTTTTTATTTTTACTATTTGTGTTGAATTCTTAGACGATTTATATCATTATTAACACAAAACTGCAAATTGCATATTTAACGATTTGTGCGTGAATTTTGCAAGGAGATCTGGAGTTACAGAATTAAGGGAAACAGGAAACAAAGACATTTTTAGAGATCCAGAGGAGCATAGAGGGACGCAGAAAAATTTTCAGCAACTGAACCATCCACCTTGCGGCGGAACCGCGGCACAAAGGAGCATCTGCGGCGGAAACGCGGCCTGACAAGGGGATCAAGGGCTCAAACTCCTCTGGTAAGATTCTCAACTCTTTCTCTCTCCCCTCAACTCCAATAAAATCTATTTTCTGCAGGATTCTTTGCAAAATTGCGCCGCTCAAAAATCTTTTTGCAAAAAGTTTTGTGTTTGGTTTTGTTTTGCATATTTAATACGGATTTTAAGGGGCAAACACCAAATCAAGATTAGGTGGGGATTTCATCACCCTTCCTAAGCCCTACAAATCACAAACCGAGCATATAGAACAACCCTTCATTAATTTAAAAAATATCTAGACCAGACTCTAAGGACTGTCGAGCTCAATAGGAAAAAGACTAGTATAGGCATCGGCCGTTTATCCTAACTGACATTGCGGTGTCTAGGCTAGTGGTTTTTAATTAGGCCCACTGTAGTGGTGGTTCCTTCCCACTTACCTGGCCGTACTTGTCCGTGAAGAGGCGGTTTGAGGTCCTATTTCTAGCCTTAGTTAGGAGCTGTCTAGAGACTGACCTAGGTAACCATAGTTCTAGGGTTGCTTGTGCATCATAGGGTGATTTGTCTTGAGTCCCACTTTTTCAAAACAAGCCAATTTTTAAATCACACACACGCTGCCACTTGCACTAAACCCGCTTAGTGCATGCTCGGCTGGACACGGGATCCTAGTGCCCGTCTTGTCCGCGTTCCTGCTATCGACACTGAAGTCGGTACTTCTTCATCTTCTTTTCCCCCACCACACACCACATCGACCGTGATGGACGGCACTCCATCTAATTATAACACCACGCTCCCACCGCCCGAAGGTGCACAGAATCCACCGCGCATTTCTCTCCAAGAGAGATGCTATCCTATCCGTGGTCCCCTTCCTACTTGTCTATCTCTTCCACCACCTAACGGGGATAATTTCGAAATCAAACCCCACTACATCAATCTGCTGCCCAAATTTCACGGGCTTGAGTCGGAAGACGCGTACGTTTTCATCACCAAATTCGAAAACGTATGCGCAATGATGGGTACTTCACAATTGACTTTAGATGCTATGCGCTTACGTCTTCTCCCATTCACACTGTGCGACTTGGCAGAAAAATGGCTTTATAATACTGCCGCACACTCTATCGCTAATTGGGATGAATTCGTCGTAGCATTTCTTAAGAAGTTTTACCCAAATCATAAGACTGCACATGTTAGGAGCGAGATCAATCAGTTCACCCAGCTTCCCAATGAACCATTTTGGAAGTGCTTTGAACGTTTCAAAGATCTGCTTGTCCAATGCCCCCATCACGGAATACAAAGATGGGATTTATGTCGGATTATATATGAGGGCATTAATCCAACGACAAAGCAGATGCTTGAAACAATGTGTCAATGCAATTTCATGTCTAAAGATGACGGTGAAGCATGGAAATATCTGGAAGATCTCGCTGATCACACGTTGCAGTGGGAAAGCGTAAGACCACCTACAACTAAGGGAGGTATTCACCAGCTCGACGTTTCCATCGCAGTAAAAGCCAAAATGGCAGCGATGCAGAAGAAACTCGACGCTATTGAGAGCAGATTCTCATCAGTCTCCCTAAATCAGGTTACGCTTCCCAAGACTGTCTGTGGTTGCTGTTCGGATCCTTCACACTTAACGGAAGAATGTCCTATGAATGCATCGTTTCAAGCTAATGCTTCTTTTCAGCAGCGACCTAGAAATGATCCTTATTCTTCCACATATAATCAAGGATGGAGGAATCATCCTAACTTTGCTTGGAATCAAAACCAACAAAGTACTTATCAAAGACCTCCTCCACAGCAACCACAACCACAGAATCAGCCCCCCTTTCAGTCACAGAATTTCTAAAATCCGGCCAACATTTCTACACCACAAGTGGCCGGTACTGACAACTCACTTGCACAAACTTTGGATATGTTCATGAAACAATTCATGCAAAATTCGGCTGAGATAAGGTCTTCTATTGATACCCTAACGAAAACCTCCTCCTCCCATGGTGAGAGTATTAAATCAATAGAAAACCAAATCACACAGTTAAACGCCGCAATGAGTGCGAGAGAGAAAGGGAAACTCCCATCTCAACCCCTACCGAATCCTGGCCATTCACAAAGTCATAATGTGAATGCCATTACTACGTTGAGATCGGGGAGAGTGCTGAATAACCGAGTGGGTGAACAAATTGATGATAGTGACACATTTGATACCCCTTCTTCTTCTTCTTCCCCTAATTCGTCTAGTCTCCCACCTTCACCCGAGCCTATTCTCCGTTTTCCCCAAGGCTCGAACCCTTCGCCCATTTCGCCAAATCCATCTAAGTCGATTCCCACTCCAGTTTTGGGATCGAATCCATCCCCACAGTCTTCTCCACAAACGTTGGACCCAAAACTTATTGATCAAGCACCTTATCCAAACAGGTTGAGGGGCAACAGACCAAGTCCACAAATGGAGAAGATTGTGGAAATTTTTAAGCAAGTTAACATAAACATTCCTCTCCTAGATGCTATTCAACAAGTTCCGTCATATGCGAAAATCTTAAAGGACTTGTGCACTAGGAAGCGAAAAGTTCAAGTACCTAAAAAAGTTTTCCTTGCGAGTAATGTGAGCACTGCTTTTACACAACAACTTCCCAAGAAACGAAAGGACCCCGGAAGTCCTACAATTTCTATTTCCATTGGGGGTAAAAATATCAATCGTGCTCTACTCGATCTTGGTGCTAGTGTTAACTTGCTTCCGTATTCTGTGTATAAGCAATTAGGGATCGGAGAGTTAAAGCCAGCGCATTGCACTCTTCAGATGGCCGATCGATCTATCACCCAACCTAGGGGTGAGCTAGAGGATGTGTTAATCAAAGTCGGGGAATTCATATTTCCTGTGGACTTTATCGTTATTGATACACAGCCTGTGGCAAACCCACGCAATCAAATCCCGGTGATACTCGGTCGACCCTTTTTGGCCACTTCCAACGCGGTAATCAATTGTAGAAACGGCTCTATGACCCTATCCTTTGGGAAGAAGTCAATTGAGCTTAACATTTACAAGTTGGGAAGTGAACCCTCCGAACCCTATGCTCATGTGTGTTCTGTCGAATTAATGGATGTCGACAGCAGCGAATTTGATCAACCTCATGATACAGACTCTTTTCATATGTTGTTGTTTGACCCAAACATTTACTCTTCCACCGAGTTGTCCGGGTCAACATCTAATGAGGAACCTTATATTGAGTCTGACGATCACCCCATTTTTTCTGATGACATTATTTTTCGGGGTATCGATGAAATCTTTGAGGAAATTTTCGCTGATGAACTCGCATTTTTACAAGACACGGGCGTTGAGATGAATCAACTCCAAGATGAAGAAATTGGACCTCCACCCCCTCTTTTGGACAATCATGATAATGCGAGTAATCCATCATCACTATCACTGTGTCGTCTCTCCAAATTGAGACGCTATCCTTTTCCATTACACCTCTTGTCACCTTCCCACTTCTTCACGTCAATAGGTGACATGTTCTTCCATCAACCTTGGTGCTTCATCGATAAAATTTTTGAATGGTTGGTGTTGACCTTTGGTCTTTGCAAAGCTTGGCATTAACCAATAACCTTGACCCCCTCATGTGATTTTAAAAGATTAAAATTCTTTAACTTAAGTTTGGGGGAGGGGTGGTATATTTTGGCTCTTGAAAGAAAATGATTTTTACAAAATTGTGAGCCTAAAATAAGTTTGGGGGAGGATTTTCACTTTCATATATTCTTGCCCCCATTAATAATTTCCTCCCAAGTCTACAGGTTTTTTGAGCTTAACGGATGACATCAGTGAGGACACTGCTGTAAACAGGTTTGGGGGAGGTTTGTGCTTATTTACACATCAATTTGCATCATATTTTGCATAAGCACAACATTTTCAAAAATTAAAAAAAAAAAAAAATTTCTTTTATAACAAAAGAATAGAAAGTGAAACATTACATCCAAAAGATAGGAATAGTTTAAGAAAACCAAGAAAATTAGAAGTTTTCTTATACGAACTAGTAATAAGTAGTTATGAGCTGTTGTCCCAAGGGTTAGTAAGATGAAGGAAGTCACTAATCTGAGGATGAAAATAAGTCTGAAAAATAGTTTCTGTTCTGGAAGCCAAACATTTGAATGTTGATACCCTACAATATGCACCTACACACGTCTTGAAACTCGGGATAGTAGAGGATACCTTGAAATACTCTTTTCTAAAAGCCAAAGTATGAAGGAAATGATGAAGAAAATATAAAATGGTGAAAAGAAAAAAATGAACACTGGTTTTGTATCGCCAAGGTAGCAATAAAAAAAATATAGCGAGGGTGCCTCTTCACCTAGTGCCCTAAGGCCAACTGGTCTGGGAGTCACTGCTAAGCCTTAGGTGGTGCAAGACAAGGAAAATATTATCACCAAATCTGCAAGCACATGAGTAATCGGTCGGTTAGTACCTCAAGAAGTATTAATGGTCGCATGAAAATGTGTAAGCAATTCTAAGTATTCATCAAAGTAAAAAATATTAAGGTAGATGGACAAGAGTATGATAGCTTGAATTGAATTCTCTGAGTGTAGGGATGTTCTTTACACACACGTGGGGTTATATGATCAATATTTGGATAAAAGGTAGGAATGAAGAATAAAGACGATGTTTTATTGAGGGATGATGTGATTTCTAACATTTTTTCATGACTATTAAGATAGGGCTCATGACAACTGAAAAGCTAGTATAGTTGGAAACTCTTCTTTTCAAAGTATTTCTTTTATGGTTCTTATCTCTATATGTAAATTTCACCATCTTTCTTTTGTTATAGGATTTTGTGGGTGTAATCCGCTGAAAACCCTCAGGAGACAACACTCCTCCTACTAGGGACACCTAGAGGTTTAACGGCTTGTTGCACGTGCTCAGTGCAATCGTGTCTGCCTACGAAAGTGTGCTTAGTTTTCTCCTTTCTTTTTGTCCTCTTAAAAATAAACTAGTTTGCTCGGGACGATCAAAGATAAGTTTGGGGGTATTTGTTCAGTCGATAAAACTGCACATTTGTAGTACATTTTTCCTACCATTTTTATATTAAAAAAAGGACTATATTATAATATATTATACATATGAGGGTTTATGTGTAAAAACATTATTTTCCATGTGTTAATATATTTTAATTATCATTTGGTAGGAAAATGTATGCAAATAATATTATTGATCTAATTCTAGTAGAACAAAGTCTACTAAAATCTTATTTGAGTTGTTGTGCAGATTATTTCCAAGTTATGAAGGATTTAACAAACAAATCAATTTGTTGAAGAAAACTTGCCAAATTAAGAAGCAAACTTGGAGACCAAGTCTGGAAGCAACCGAGAGAATATTTTAAAGATATAAAGGTGCCTAGGATTGCCAAATGTCACCATCAGAGAGCCCAAGAAAAACGACAGAGAGATCTCGACCCATGAGCGCGGATCCGCGGCCAAACACACCCTTGGGCCGCGGATCCGCCGCAGTTTGATGAGGTTGGAATGCAAGATTTTGGGATATTTACAACTGCTGAATTTTACCAACTTCTCAACAAAAAGATTCTGGGTTTGCACTATAAAAAGGCACCGAGAGCCTCTTGGAAAATCTATCAAGCCGAAGAGATCACGAAGCTCCCGACGCTCACGCATCCAGGCTGATCATCGACTGTTCGACTACCTCCTTAGGAAAGATCGAGAAGCAAATCAAGTTTTGTAATCATTTTCTATGGATTAAAAGTGTAGCTTGAAGGAGTTGATTAATAAAGGTAGTTTTTTATTTAATTGTTTTTTTTTTACATTATGTTTTCCCTCTCTTTCTTTTCATCTTCTTCTCCCAACATGCGCGAGTAATTCTCCGCTTGTTAGGGTTCGTAGGATTAGGGTAGGTTAATGGGTGATGAAAATAATTAAACCCTTTTTAAGTCCTATAAAGTTTAGGAACTTCATCAAAATAATCATTAACATCCTAATCGGGCGCGCTAGCAATTCCTTGCTAGTTCCGACCGCGATTAGAGATTAGATTAATGATTGTTTTGGTAAAGGCTAGATATGAACGGAGTTCCGTGTCGAGATAAGGGTTACGAGTGGGATTCCTTTTCCCTCCAGAAATCTTAATCTACACGCATCACCGTCGTTCTAGTTCTAAATCTATTAATGGATAAAAAGGGTAACTTTTAATTAATCTTCCATAACTACTAAATCCTAACGAACCCTACAAGCCCTATTATCATATTATTTAAATCTCTAAAATAATCTAGATCTATATTTTACATTAAAGTAGATCTAGAAACCTTTTCACAAAATTCTTTCTTCCTCCTCTCTTTTTCAACACATCTAAAGTAAAAATAAAAGGTTCAACGTTTCCCAGAGGATGACCCGTACTCATCTCGGTCTAGCTACGCGCGACACCGTTCTGATTGCGGTTAACTACAAATACAAACACCTTTTCGCTACCAATCAGGAACCAACTCTGCGAGAGGCTCGGGGCTTGGTTCTTTGCCCGCGTACGGTCGGGGATTGCATGACCTTCATCGATAAGGTCTTAACCATCGGCAAGGAATCCGCTAAGACGGTGCAGCCGCTGCGGGACACCTTCAAAGACGGGGCTTCTACCTTGAAAGCTCGGGAGATTCTTCATTTATATTCAATCAGGCAGGGCTTTTTAGTGTTTAGGCAGAACGATTCGGCGTTGTTCATGAGATACAACCCGCACTGTTTCACTCAACAATCAAGCTATAATCAGGGTGTCCCGCTTGAGGCCTTCCTAGCTGAGCCGGTTGCCACAGAAGAGGGTATCCGCAACACACTACACCATTTCATGCGGCTTAACACCAGGTCTAACTTCTTTATCAGTGAGACGAGCTACGTCCCAAAGGTATTGAACATATACGTGGCGTGGTACCAGCATACGATGGGTGCTGTGATCAGGGAAGAAAAGCGATTATTGCTTGATCGTAAGGGTGCTGACCCAGCTGGTAATCCAGCTATTCCCTTGAAGTGACGGACCATTGTTCGTCCTTCCTTGAGAGAAACTGCTGCAGTTGTGGTCCCGTGCGCCTTCCCTGATAAGCCTCTACCTCATGTGCCTGTAGAAGCGGTGGCTGCAGCGTCTCCTGAATCTGTCCTGGGTACGGAGATCGGGACTCATCGCCCAAAATTACCCGCCAAGCGCAAGCTCCTGTTGCCGGCTGCCGGCGCTCATTCATAAAAGAAGGAGAAGTCGCTATTTTCTGCGGACGTTGTACTTGGCTAGGAGCCCTATGCTCCCTACAGTGAAGGCTTGTGAGAGTACGGAACCAATGAGGGTCTATTTATAGCGCCTGTGGATGATACTGATCTTCAAGCTGCCCTTGTGGCTTCCGAGCGACTAGCTCGCGATGAAGCAGCACTGATCACTATCGCACAGTCAGGTAGACTTCAGTTGCACCTTTTCCGTGGTTATCTTCTTTTTATTTTGCTTTTATTGACGCCTTCTTCTTCAATAGGTATCTCTGCCGAAGAGGCCCTCGCGACTTTCCTAAAGAGTTTCGAAGAGGAAGAGAGGCTCCGCGCTTCTTTGGGTCTTGGTATAATTCAGCTCATTGTGCCTTTGCTCCTTTTTTTATTCGTGCTCTGACCCTTACTTCCATCTTATTGCAGGGACTACCTCGACTCAGGTTATCCTGAGTGCGGTGCCGATCCCGCGTGGTGATGCGGCGACGCTTCCAGAGCCGGCTGCTGAGGCCCCAGCTCCTCCAGTATTGCCGCAAGAGGCTTCGCTCAAGCAGCCAATGACAGACGCTCTAACGGCTCCAGAGGCAGAGCTTGGTTCGGATGATGACGTCCCTTTGACAGAGGTCTTGAGGAGATCGCTTCTCACTGCTCGGACCAAAAAGAGATGCAGGAAGCTCGCGGCGAAGGAACGTGACGCCGCTTTGGCTATAGGTGCAGGCTCAAGCACTACTCCATCTGTCGCTATTCCTGCGGATACTCCAGCTGCCTTGTCTATCGCCCATAGACGGGTTGCGCGCACGGCTCGGGAAGAAACTGAAAAGCTGCTCGAAGGTAACGTAACGCTGAGTCTTTTATTAGAACTTTATCTTCAAATTCTTATATACCATATCCTGCAGGGCCAAGTCCTGGCGATGAGATGGCAGGCGAGACGATGGCGACCATAGACCCCGAAGTGGATACTCTCTCTCAGGAGTCTGGGACTGCTCAAACCGCCGCTCTTTCACCTTGTGGTTCCCTGTTATCGGTGGACATTGCGAGTGTCACGACGGCCCTCGTCGAATCAGGGGACGAAGCCACAAGAGCCAAAACTATTCCATTGAAGGAGAGCGAAGAAACCGCTGCGCCTGGTGATGCTTTCGTCGCGATTTTGGCTGATGACCCATCAGGTAGGTCTTGGGTCGCTGCTTCCTTTTATTTCGCAATCTCTTTCAGTTCGTTCTGGCGGTATTTTGTTTGTAGGTGTAGCGAACGCTAAGATTGTGTCATCTGACACACCTCCGGTCGCCGCCAAGACGGTTGTTGTCCCCTCGCCTTCTCTTATATCCTCTGGAATGCTGGAAGGTAAGGGTTTGTAACTTATCGGTTTCATCGTGGGTATCATCCTCCTTGTACTGACAGTACATTGGCACAACTTTGCAGGAGTCCTTTTTCACCATCTGTATCAGGTGTTAAACCCACATTTCCCCTTCCAGTCAAAAATCGTTCTGCCTGCTGGTGTCGGTGAGTATAGTTTTTAACAAACATCTTTTCCTTTCTTCTATGGGCAGCCATGTCGTTGCTAATTCTTCTTTGCATTGATTGCAGCATTATAGATTGAAGGAGGGGACAAGAGAATAGTCGCGCCACCGGTACTCCCAACTTTGCCACCTGTCGCAGCCGGTATAGCAGACTCCATCGCTCGTGTGATTTCTTTATTTCGCAAGTCATCTTTTAACCATAATTCATTTTGCAGCAATCGCACTGGCTCCATCTCCCTTCGAGTCCCGCATCCTAATGCCAGCAGGGCCCTTTTCTAGACGTGTATCTTCCAAGGGTGCTGTGACCAGCCTGCATATGTTGAGTGAATCCATCAAGGAGCTTGACGCGGAGGCCCCCACATTCGCTGTAGATTTTGCTGCGAGGTTAATCCGATGTTGGCGACGCTTGTGCACTTCCATAGCGAGGGCGTCGTCGAATCTTGGGTTAATTATTGCAGACAGATCGAAGCTTGCTTGCACAAAGTTGAGCTCAAGCGTCTTACTCCCGAAGTTCTGGCTTTGAATTCCCAGCGGGCTGCATGGGTTGAGCAGAGTATTCCTTTCCTTTGCCATTTTGAACAAGAGGCGGCCTTGAGGCGGAAGGAACGCGAGGAGGCTTCAAGCGAATCTGCCCGGTTGCGTGGCGAGATCAAAGCGAATGCTACGCAACTGAAAGCCGTCTTTGATAATCTACAACGATGCATTTCGGATGGGCTGGTACTGAGGCAGAACCTCGAATTCATTGAGTGGGTTACACAGAGTCGCGAAGCTGCCCAACGGGAAATCGATGAGAAGGTTTCATCTTGTTTGCAACAACGGGCTCGAGTCGAAGCGGAGCTGGCCGCAGCGGCTGACCATGAAAAGGAGTTGAGAGGAGTGCGCGAGCGGCTTGCCAACTTGTTGAAAGCGCCTCCTTCCCAATAGTCATCTTTGTATCGATTGAAAATTTGTAACTTATGAATAACATGTATTCATTTCATTTTTTAGATGATGTATCTTGTATTCAATTGAATTCATGAATAAAGGACACATTTTTTTCTATCTTGTACTATCGCCTTCTTTTCTTTGCTGTGTTGTTGTCATGTTACTCTAGTAAGTGTAGCCTGTAGATAACAACTCATCTTGAACTCTTTGTAGGGTAGTGATGGCTTAGGAAACAGGTTCGGGTTTGCTGCCTAAGACTTTTCAACTTTATGAGCCGTGAGGGTCTCATAAAGATTTTTCTCCCTACGAGTCGAGAGGATCTCGTAGGTGTATTTTCTCCTTAGGAATCGTGAGGATTCTTAAGTGTTCTTTCTCTTGAGAGTCGTAAGGATCTCACAAGAGAATTTTCTCCCTTACAAGTCGAGAGGACTCGTAAGTGGTTGATGAGTTGACTTGTTCCCGAGTTGAAGCATTGCTTCGACGGGGAGGTCGTTGGGTAATTCGTTTCTGAGACGGAGGTCATTTGCTGACGTGTTTCCGAGACGGAGGTCATTTGCTGACGTATTTCCGCGATGGGGTCATTGGCTGACGTATTTCCGCGACGGGGTCATTTGCTGACGTATTTCCAAGACAGGGTCATTGAATGACATGTTTTCGAGATGGAGGTCATTTGCTGACGTATTTCCATGACGGGGTCATTGGCTGACGTATTTCCGAAACAGGGTCATTAGCTGACGTGTTTCCGCGATGGGGTCATTGGCTGACGTATTTCCGAGACGGGGTCATTGGATGACGTGTTTCCGAGAAGGGGTCATTGGATGACGTATTTCCGAGACGGGGTCATTTACTGACGTATTTCCGCGACGGGGTCATTGGATGACGTATTTCCGAGACGGGTTCATTGGATGACATGTTTCTGAGACGGGGTCATTAGATGACGTATTTCCGAGACGGGGTCATTTGCTGACGTGTTTCCGCGACGGGGTCATTGGATGACGTGTTTTCGAGACGGGGTCATTTGCTAACGTATTTCCGTGATGCGGTCATTGGCTGACGTATTTCTGCGACGGGGTCATTTGCAGACGTATTTCCGATACGGGGTCATTGGATGACGTGTTTCCGAGACGGTGTCATTTGCTGACGTATTTCCGCGACGGGGCCATTTGATGACATATTTCCGAGATGGGGTTATTGGATGACATGTTTCCGAGAAGGAAGTCATTTGCTGACGTATTTCCGCGACGGGGTCATTGGCTGACGTATTTCCGAGACGGGGTCATTGGATGACGTGTTTCTGAGACGGGGTCATTTGCTGACGTATTTCTGCGACGGGGTCATTGGATGACGTGTTTCCTGAGATGGGGTCATTGGATGACGTATTTCTGAGACGGGGTCATTTTCTGATATGTTTCCGCGACGGGGTCATTGGATGACGTGTTTCCGAGACGGGGTCATTTGCTGACGTATTTCCGCGACGTGGTCATTGGCTGACGTATTTCCGCGACGGGGTCAGTGAAAGGTTCCTAGGCACTCTAGTAAGGTCTCACAAGGCATCGAACATGCCAATTTAAAAAAAATGGTGCCGAGAAACCCTAGACTACGGATCTTAGACTAGATGTTTAGGCGAAACAAGAAACTAGTTAACTATTTAACTAGAAGTTAGATGCTACAACCTTTGTAGATCCGGATTTCCACTTCCTTAGCTCCACGAGGGCGTCCTCTCGCTGTCCATCTTGAACCTTGGACTCTCGTGACGGTTTCATCGGAGAAACGTGCGGAATAGGTCGTCGGCTTCGTGTCAAAGACGATCTACGTCAAGGTTGCACAAGCTAAAGCTCCGACTTCACAAAGTAGTGAAACTTGTGAAGAAAACACCCTAAACCACTTGGCAAGAGGTAGAGGATGAAGAAATAGGAGGTGGGTTCACTTTAGATTTGGATTTCTCTCACTAGATCTCAAGTTGCCATTAAAGTAGCAAGTTTGAAGAAGAAGAAGAAGATGAAGATGGTTATGATAAGTTGTTTTTAAAAAGAAATAGAAAATCAATACTTATCATAACTTAAACTAGGGTTAAGTGTAGAGAATAAACCATGGTTAGTAGAGTGGGTTAGGGTTAAGCAAGATGACAAGAATGGTTGCTAAAGTCAAGGGTTCATGAAGCTTCATATAAGAAACAAAAATTTCCACCATTCTCTTTTAAACTTATCCAAATAAATGAATAAACAAATAAATGAATAAATAAATATGCAAAACCCTAATTATCATAATAACCATGGTTTAATTCTATTCACTTAACCATATGAACAAGTATCATCAAACATGATACAAAAAAGTGCACAAAAGTATATCACATATACAATGTGCAATCCAAGTGAGAAAAATCCGTTTAAAGTGAACCAATACTAGTTAATGCAAAGTAATATATCAAATATATAATTATACATTAAATCATTAAATCAACACTTGATTCAATGATCCGGTCATGTCGCACATGACCGACTAGTATTCAATGTATCGGCTTATCGAATCGATCTTCGATTCGATAACTAGGTTATATCGAATATAACTATTCGATACATATATCGCGAGAATGGAATACGGTATCACATACACGCATTATTCTCGGTCCTGCATATATCTCATATGCGCTCCTATTTCGTTTCGCTTGAGCCAGGAAACCTCTGTGTAGGACTCTAAAGACTCATCAATACGCCGGTAGCAGATGATGATCATATCAAACACCCACAAGCCGCAAGCGGTCTGCTAAACGTAACGGCCACCCGGGTATTGAGCGATCAGAAGATCGACGAGCTAGCCCGCTCACACTCCTGTGAATCCGACCAGTAACACTTACCGTACAGTCCGTTCTCTTCGTCTGATATGTCGCATATCAAGTCTAGGGGTGGTATACGTCAGACCCCAATAACCGATAAGTCGTGCCGATGTGAGGCTCATAACGGGTCGAGAAACTACTGGTAACACTTACCAGCAAATCTCTGATCAGCCCTGGCCAGGGACTTCCCTGTTACGGCCAATCGAGCACAGCGCAACATCAACCCCCAATACCGGGAGAGACGAAACCCCTCCTATCGCTCATTGCCTCCATGTGACTCGGGACTGTACCTAAAGACCACCGTTTTTCACGCCCTCATGGACGTGGTAAGGTGGAGATCAAAGCACAGTGGGAATCACACAAGACTCTATGACGATCTCGGGTCTACAGACTAACCTGTATAAGTGTCACCTGAGAACTGCCATCTGACGTGAGGTATAATACCATCTGGGAGTTCTCGGCGAGTCCGTCCAGTGTACTCAGTCTCTACTGAGCACCCGTATACCATCTCTGATGTTAAACACCAATGGATATGGGATCATCCATCGCCCATCTCATGGGTCGAGAAGCATATACGCTAGTCTACTCTGGTATATCGATGCCCTGTCTCGATACACCCACGACTAGGGACCTTGAAGGATGTACTTATGGACTACCATTTCCCCACTAGTATGATCTGCATCACAGTCCAGGTAGTCAAGTACATATCCTAAGGGCTTTACCAACATGTAACTATAAGACAGTATAAAGAGACTAGTGTACATGTTAAGATAAAGAGTAACCAGATAGCATACTATCATATCGAGCAAGAAAGTCATCTCTATATATGTCCAAGCATCCAATATAATATACATGATCTGTACAATACTGGCCTCTAGGGCATACATACAACTAACAATCTCCCACTTGCACTAGGGCCAGCTGCTGTAGTATCGCATACCGAGCATCCCGAAGAGTCTCTCAAACTGTATCTGGGGAATGGCCTTCGTGAGTGGATCCGCCGTGTTGTTCTTCGTGTCAACCCTCCTGACCTCGATCTCCCGGCGATCAACTATCTCCCGGATCAGGTGATACCGCCTCAGAATATGCCTGGATCGCTGATGGGACCTGGGTTCCTTGGCCAAAGCCACCGCTCCATTGTTATCGCAATACAAAGGTATTGGATGCTCAATGGATGGAACCACACCAAGTTCAGTAATGAACTTCTTGATCCAGACAGCCTCTTTGGCAGCATCGTTGGCAGCGATGTATTCAGCCTCCATCGTCGAGTCTGCCACGGTTTCCTGCTTGGAACTCTTCCAGCTAACCGCCCCTCCGTAAAGGGTAAAGACAAAGCCCGACTGCGACTTAGAGTCGTCCTTATCACTCTGGAAGCTCGAATCGGTAAAGGACTCCACTTGGAGTTCTCCGTTACCATACACCAAGAACATATCTCTAGTCCTTCGTAAGTACTTGAGAATGCTCTTCACAGCTGTCCAGTGACTCTCTCCAGGATCAGCTTGATACCTGCTCACTACACTTAGTGAGTATGCTACATCGGGTCTGGTACATAGCATCGCATACATGATAGAGCCTACTGCCGAAGCATAGGGTATCCCTTGCATGCGAGCTCTCTCCAAATCAGTCTTGGGAGACATCTCTTTGGAGAGAGTGACTCCAGAGATCGTGGGCAAGTTCCCACGCTTGGACTCTTCCATACTAAATCTCTTTAGTATGGTGTCAATGTACCTGGATTGGGACAATCCCAAAATCCGTTTGGATCTATCTCTATAGATCCTAATTCCCAATATGCAGGAGGCATCACCAAGATCTTTCATCGAGAATCTTTGTGATAAGAAGAGCTTGACCGATTGCAGCATAGGAATATCATTTCCTATCAAGAGTATGTCGTCCACGTACAATACGAGGAAGACAACCTTACTCTCTGCCACCTTCTTGTAGATACAAGGTTCATCTGGATTTTTGACGAAATCAAACTCTTTGATAACGACGTCAAAGCAGATGTTCCAACTCCGCGATGCTTGCTTTAATCCATAAATGGATTTAAGCAGCTTGCACACCTTCCCGCTGCTCCCACTGTCTACGAAGCCCTCTGGCTGAGTCATGTACACGCACTCTTCTAAATCACCGTTTAGAAAGGCGGTTTTAACATCCATTTGCCAGATTTCGTAATCATGATATGCAGCGATGGCAAGCATGATCCGGATGGATTTAAGCATAGCCACTGGAGAAAAGGTCTCATCATAGTCCACACCTGGTCTTTGACGAAAACCCTTTGCTACAAGTCTAGCTTTGAAAGTCTCCACTTTCCTATCTACACCAAGTTTCTTCTTGAAGATCCACTTGCTCCCAATGGGTTTTACCCCTTCAGGAGCAACGTCCAAAGTCCATACTTTGTTGGTGTACATGGATTCCATCTCGGACCGCATAGCATCCAGCCATTTCACAGAGTCACCACTCGTGATGGCCTGCTCGAAGCTAGTTGGGTCATCATCCTCCATGATGCAATCCTCGCTCCCACCGTCCATGAGAAAACCATAGTATCTCTCAGGTTGGCGAGGAACCCTACTAGATCGGCGGAGTGGCTGGGGTTCATCGGGAACTATGGAATCCTATGATTCCACCAGATCTTCTGTTGTAGCTTGTGCAGCTGGAACCTCTTCCAGTTCTACCTCATGACCACTAATCTCTTTTTCAAGAAATTCCTTTCCTAAAAAGGTGGCATGCCGAGAAACAAACACTCTTTGTTCCTCAGGGTGGTAGAAGATATACCCTCGCGAATGTTTGGGATATCCAATAAACTTACACAGAATGGACCTTGCCGCGAGTTTGTCCGGATTTTGCGTTTTTACATAGGCCGGACAACCCCATGTCTTAACATAATTAAGATATGGTCTCTTTCCTTTCCATATCTCATATGGAGTGGTCGGCACGGTTTTGGTGGGAACCATATTCAATAGGTCTGCAGCTGTTTCCAGTGCATATCCCCAGAAGGAAATAGGTAACTCAGCTGTACTCATCATAGAGCGCACCATATCTAATAGGGTGCGATTTCTCCGTTCTGATACACCGTTGTGCTGTGGTGTATATGGAGGAGTCAGCTGAGAGAGAATCCCATTCTCTTTTAGGAAGTCCAGGAATTCATTGCTTAAGTATTCTCCTCCTCGATCAGATCGTAGGATTTTAATACTTTTTCCGGTTTGGTTCTCGACTTCTTGTTTATATTCTCTAAATTTCTCAAAAGCTTCTGATTTGTGTTTCATCAGGAACACATATCCGAATTTAGAGAGATCGTCAGTGAATGTAATGAAGTACGAAGAACCATCCCTGGCATGTGTAGACATGGGACCGCATACATCACTATGTATCTGTCCCAAGAGTTCGGTAACTCTTTCTCCGTGTCCCGTAAACGGAGCTTTGGTCATCTTGCCTTTGAGACATGATTGGCAAGTGTCATAGGATGAAAATTCAAACGGATTTAAATATCCATCCTTATGCAACTTAGCCAGTCGTGTCGCATTGATGTGACCCAGTCTACAATGCCACAAGAAGGATTCGTTCAGTTCAGAACTCTTCCTCTTGTGTGTGTTTGTTATGCTCAGAACTGTTGATTGGTTTAGAACATAAATGCCATTGCACAACGTGCCTGATCCAACCAACTTTTGGTTACGGAAAATGTTCATAACATTATCCTCTAATACAAAATTATATCCCTCTTTACTCAGTTAAGAAACCGATATAATGTTGCATATCAGGTTCGGCATGTAATAGCATTCGTTCAGAATCAATGTATTACCAGTTGGTAATGTAAGGTGATATTCCCCGACAGTCTTGGCTGCAACAATTGCACCATTTCCTACTCTTATGTCTTTATCACCTTCTCCAAGTTCTCTACCTTTCCTAAGCCCATGTAACCGATTACATATATGGGATCCTGACCCGGTATCCAATACCCAGGACGTAGAGCAAATGGAGAAACAGTTCTCAGTAACGAACACACCCGAAGAAAATGCATCAACATGTACTTTCTTCATTCGGGTGGCATGGGAATCCTGGTATTCCCCTATTTCCTGTTCATTCCTATAACTCTTATAAGAAGGAACGGAACCAACGTTCCCCAGCACAGTATAACATGCGGGTTCGGTCAATACATCCATATTATTATCTTGTTTATGGCATGAAATGGTCGCTACCTGGAGAGAGAGAGAAGAAAACACTTTAGCGTAAGCTCGTGCAAGATCAGATTGGTTATTATCTTATCTAATCAGGATGGCTCCCACTGCTTTTTATCAAATCTTCCTTCAAACCCTAAAAGGAAAGACTAGCCGGGATTAATTACACACTACAAGTTCGCCAATCTTTCAGCCAGGCCAGTGTCGGTACTTTGAGGGAGGTCCCCCGTGCTTTCGCACGAACCTAATTAATGTAAACCTCGTTTTCCCAGAGGCGTAACCTCGTTAACACCTTTCTAGACACCTACTTGATCGGCTAATTGTAATGTGTAAAACTCTCCCAGGAGTAACTCTTACTCGCAGTGGGTATCGGGATCCAACTATCTCATAGAAGGTATGCAATCTCATTGCAAATTTCAACACTTGAAATTCCCGATAATCTTTTGCCCCTAGCGTGCTATGACCTTGACGCAGGCCAACAAACCATAGTGCGCTAGTCAAGTTCAACCCATCATTTCCTGATTGAATTAAACCCACCCGTACGACCCTTGACGCAGGCCAACAAAGTCGCACGACTACCCTAATCCAATCTGCATCATATGCGTAAGCAGATAAATACTAGTTAGCTACCGCACACTACGCCTTGACGCAGGCCAACAAACGTAGCACGAATACTAACTACTACTCATCTGAAATGACGGAGGGCTACGCCAGGTTTTTCTGAAAACCATGAGCGTAATGAACTTGATATCGTTGTAGAATCAAATGAAGTTTTGAAATGGAGTGATTTTGAGGCTTTTCTAGTTTTGCTAAAGGAGACACTCCCGGCGAAGGGATCTCGGTCCTTTCCTCGTCGAATGAGGTGCGGGATATATCATATATATCACTGTGCAAAGCAAAAACTCTTAAAAGCAATCAAAGCCAAACCGAGTGTGTAGCATCTTCCAGTTATTGCTAAAGGAGTCACTCCCGGTGAAGGGATCTCGGTCCTTTCCTCATCGAATAAGGTGTAGGGTATATCATATATACCGCTGTGCAAAGCAAGAACTGTAGCTACCTGTTTTATTTTAAAATTTGATTCTACAACATCTTAGGTTTCTTATCTTTCATTAATCACATTAATGAAGTCCCATCATTTAAATACCTAAACATCACAGATAGATATGACGTACACTTATGCCATCCGCATTCGCCTCGATGTCCCCTCGTGCACCGTTAGGTTAGGTAACTAACGACAGAGCAGGGCAGGGCTAGCGCGGGTGTAAAACATAAGTAACGTCTATATAATATATCATATATACTATATACTATATCCATCACAGAGTCACAACACAGATATCGCAGCAGAATAAACATATGAAATATTGGATATACTAGGACGTCCGTGTTTTCAATACAAGCCAGTATAAAACATGGATTCCACGGTCGTGATGAATAGCCAATCCCACACCCCTAGACCCCTACGAGAGCGGCAAGCAACCCTGCCAATTCTAGGGTTAGGAGACCCAGACTCGACTCCTCGAGTTGGTCTCCCACTGGACCCCAGAACCCGGTTACTTATGCTCCCCTCCTTGGGTCTATCCTAATGCGGAAAAGTAAATAATATACAAAGGGTGACAACTTCCGCTACCTGGAAGTGCCCCAAATGAAAGAATATTACATACAAGTTTTTACATGAATGAAAATGAAAAACACTCATCTCACATAAAAACCCCCGGCTATTCGAACACGACGATCCAATATAACATATCCAGCAACACATAACATCACATGTCATCAACGTAAGTAAGTATGCATACCCCAATTGTCGTTGACGTATAGTAACGAAACCGGCGATATGAACATACTACACTTACGGTCACAGAAAAAAAAGTGTAAAACTACAACAATTGGAATCCGCAACTACTTTAGACATCATATGCCTAATCAAATGAAATACTTAGACATCACATGCCTAACAGATATAAATCCCGCATTTTAGTCTCACTATCGAAAACTCTTTTCAATATCATATGGGACTAAACTGCTAAATTTATAACATTCATTCAGTTATCTCATAACTGTTTGTGAATTCCAATTATTGTATCACATTCCAGATAAACAGAAAATGTTAAACTTTCCGATCGAACAGTCGAATACCCAAGTTTTCCCGATACAGTCCAACACAGTTCGTGCCTCAGTACCAACGGTCCAGCCGTAGAAGGGTGAAGCCAACGCCTCACATGTGGCACGCCGTACTGCCCCAAACCCGAAGGTTCAAAGGGCAGTTCAAGACGGTCACATAATCGAGTTAAGGTTTGTTGTCTTCTAGAGGGTCCATCGCGTTACTTGCACTACTTAGAATGTCGTTAAACAACGGAAAAATCCAGCACTTGGAAATTTCTCGACAGGGGAAAAGTTGGGTATTTATATCCGGTCGAACTTTTTAACATATTCTATAAATTATCCGGAAATACACAAAGACGAAATTTGATAATCCGATCGAAACTTTGATTCCCAATAGTACCCCAGAATACTCTTCTGTATAGTCACAACAAAAATATCCCAGAAAACACAGCATTGAATTATATGAGTTACTGTGCAGAAAACATCACACAAAGGAACAGTAAGGCCGCGGAACCGCCGCAGAATGCATAGCACGTGCCGCGGTTCCGCGGTGGAAAAGTTGATTCAGGTCTTCGTATTTCACAGTAATTCAAATAACACCCTGCTTGATTTTCTGCATATTTTTAATTGGCAAAAATCCGAATTTTTAGAAAAAGTCCAGAGAGCATTTTAGGGTTTTGGGTTTCGGTTCGATCGGGTTTCAAACGTCGTCTAGACTTCGCCTAAGGCTCTAGCTAGGCTCTGATACCAGTGAAAGGTTCCTAGGCACTCTAGTAAGGTCTCACAAGGCATCGATCATGCCAATTTAAAAAAAATGGTGCCGAGAAACCCTAGACTACGGATCTTAGACTAGATATTTAGGCGAAACAAGAAACTAGTTAACTATTTAACTAGAAGTTAGATGCTACAACCTTTGTAGATCCGGATTTCCACTTCCTTAGCTCCATGAGGGCGTCCTCTCGCTGTCCATCTTGAACCTTGGACTCTCGTGACGGCTTCATCGGAGAAACGTGCGGAATAGGTCGTCGGCTTCGTGTCAAAGACGATCTACGTCGAGGTTGCACAAGCTCAAGCTCCGACTTCACAAAGTAGTGAAACTTGTGAAGAAAACACCCTAAACCACTTGGCAAGAGGTAGAGGATGAAGAAATAGGAGGTGGGTTCACTTTAGATTTGGATTTCTCTCACTAGATCTCAAGTTGCCATTAAAGTAGCAAGCTTGAAGAAGAAGAAGAAGATGAAGATGGTTATGATAAGTTGTTTTTAAAAAGAAATAGAAAATCAATACTTATCATAACTTAAACTAGGGTTAAGTGTAGAGAATAAACCATGGTTAGTAGAGTGGGTTAGGGTTAAGCAAGATGACAAGAATGGTTGCTAAAGTCAAGGGTTCATGAAGCTTCATATAAGAAACAAAAATTGCCACCATTCTCTTTTAAACTTATCCAAATAAATGAATAAACAAATAAATGAATAAATAAATATGCAAAACCCTAATTATCATAATAACCATGGTTTAATTCTATTCACTTAACCATATGAACAAGTATCATCAAACATGATACAAAAAAGTGCACAAAAGTATATCACATATATAATGTGCAATCCAAGTGAGAAAAATCCGTTTAAAGTGAACCAATACTAGTTAATGCAAAGTAATATATCAAATATATAATTATACATTAAATCATTAAATCAACACTTGATTCAATGATCCGGTCATGTCGCACATGACCGACTAGTATTCAATGTATCGGCTTATCGAATCGATCTTCGATTCGATAACTAGGTTATATCGAATTTAACTATTCGATACATATATCGCGAGAATGGAATACGGTATCACATACACGCATTATTCTCGGTCCTGCACATATCTCATATGCGCACCTATTTCGTTTCGCTTGAGCCAGGAAACCTCTGTGTAGGACTCTGAAGACTCGTCAATACGCCGGTAGCAGATGATGATTATATCAAACACCCACAAGCCGCAAGCGGTCTGATAAACGTAACGGCCGCCCGGGTATTGAGCGATCAGAAGATCGACGAGCTAGCCCGCTCACACTCCTGTGAATCCGACCAGTAACACTTACCGTACAGTCCGTTCTCTTCGTCTGATATGTCGCATATCAAGTCTAGGGGTGGTATACGTCAGACCCCAATAACCGATAAGTCGTGCCGATGTGAGGCTCATAACGGGTCGAGAAACTACTGGTAACACTTACCAGCAAATCTCTGATCAGCCCTGGCCAGGGACTTCCCTGTTACGGCCAATCGAGCACAGCGCAATATCAACCCCCAATACCGGGAGAGACGAAACCCCTCCTATCGCTCATTGCCTCCATGTGACTCGGGACTGTACCCAAAGACCACCGTTTTGCACGCCTTCATGGACGTGGTAAGGTGGAGATCAAAGCACAGTGGGAATCACACAAGACTCTATGACGATCTCGGGTCTACAGACTAACCTGTATAAGTGTCACCTGAGAACTGCCATCTGACGTGAGGTATAATACCATCTGGGAGTTCTCGGCGAGTCCGTCCAGTGTACTCAGTCTCCACTGAGCACCCGTATACCATCTCTGATGTCAAACACCAATGGATATGGGATCATCCATCGCCCATCTCATGGGTCGAGAAGCATATACGCTAGTCTACTCTGGTATATCGATGCCCTGTCTCGATACACCCACGACTAGGGACCTTGAAGGATGTACTTATGGACTACCATGTCCCCACTAGTATGATCTGCATCATAGTCCAGGTAGTCAAGTACATATCCTAAGGGCTTTACCAACATATAACTATAAGACAGTATAAAGAGACTAGTGTACATGTTAAGATAAAGAGTAACCAGATAGCATACTATCATATCGAGCAAGAAAGTCATCTCTATATATGTCCAAGCATCCAATATAATATACATGATCTGTACAATACTGGCCTCTAGGGCATACATACAACTAACAGTCATTTGCTGACGTATTTCCGAAACGGGATCATTGGATGACGTGTTTCCACAACGGGGTCATTGGCTGACGTATTTCCGAGACGGTGTCATTTGATGACGTATTTCCGAAACGGGGTCATGGGATGACATCTTTCCGCGACGAGGTCATTTTCTGACGTGTTTCCGACACGGGGTCATTGGCTGAGGTGTTTCCGAAACGGAGGTCATTGGCGGACTCTATGTTGTCTGTGAACCGTAGAATCTTGGAACTGGGGTCTTTGCCGTGGCTCCGATTGGTGGTGTCGCGTCCGTGCCCTGCTGGCATGAGGAGGAACGCCGTTGTTAGTCTTCTGGGATGCAGATGTTGCTGTCGAGATCTGACTTTCTCTTTGACAGAGTTTGTTGGGACATGTGGTTCTCTTTTCGTTTATGCCCATGGATTGTATACAGGGGTCGGTATGGACATACCTGCAGGGCAAAAGTTTCATTTCATTTTTTTTATTTCTTTCCGCGATGCTCTATCATTTCAGCTTCTTATATCGCGAAAGTCGCGATTGCTCAATCATTTCGGCTATTTTTCGCGGTGCCCAATCATTTCGGCTATTTTTGTTTTTACTCGCTGCTTTTTATTGTGAGTTGCCCAATCATTTCGGCTATTTTTGTATGCATATATTTTGCTTGCTGATTTTGTTGCAAGTTGCCTTATCTTTTTGGCTATTTCATATGCATTTATGGCTCGCTGACTTTTCGCCGCGAGTATGGAACTTGGGATCTGATACTAATCTTAGCCTCAGCATCGCTGCGACTGGAATATTGCCAGGAGCGAATCATCACTTGCCGCGAAAGGACTCGGAATTTGTTACCGATTTAGGCATCAGCATCACTACAACTGGGATATGGCCAGGAGCGAATCATTATTTGCCTTTGTCGATTCGAACAAAGGTGGCTTAGCAAACAGGGTTAAGATCCTGTCGGCTAAGGCTTTTGACTTCACGAGCCGTAAGGGTCTCATAAAGGCGTTTCTCCCTACGAGTCGTGAGGATTTCGTAGGTGCGTTTTCTCCTTAGGAATCATAAGGATTCTTAAGTGCATATTCTCTTATAAGTCGTAAGGATCTTGTAAGAGTGTTTTCTCCTTATAAGTCGAGAGGACTTACAATTGTCGTTCACCACATGAGGAAATTTTGCGCTATCAGTGGAACTTGGTGGGGGAGACATTTATTTATGCCCGTGGATTGTATACAAGGGTCAACATTAAACCGTTTGTAGGGCAAACTGGGGGATGTGATGTCTTAAGAACAGGTTCAGATCCTTGTAGCTTAAGGCTTTTGAATCTTATGAACCGTGAGGGTCTCATAAGAGGTTTCTCCTTACGAGTCATAAAGATCTCGTAAGTGACTTTTCTCCTCAGGAATCATGGGGATCCCTAAGTGTGTTGCTCCCTTGTGAGTCGTAAGGATCTCACACAGGTATTTTCTCCTCACAAGGTTGAGAGGACCTTGCAAGTGTGCATGAATTTTTTACGAGTCTGCACCCTTTCGGGTTTTCACAAACTCGCTAGTAGCCCTGCTGCTTTTACTCACGGAGCCCTTTCGGTTTTTCATCCGTGCCCATTCTGCTTGTGGACATACCGTTTTTTTTTTATTTTTTGCATCAGCCCAAGGATGCTGCAATCTGTAGTAGTTTAAAGACGTTTCGGTCCGTCGTTAGTTTAGGGACGTTTCAGTCCGTAGCTAGTTTAAAGACATTACGGTCCATTGTTAGTTTAGGGATGTTTCAGTCCATTGTTGCCATTTTGGAGACAGCGGTTTCGCTGGATACTACTTATAGAGTTGGGCTTGGGAAGATATCGAGCAGACATAGGCATCGTCATCTATCGTTGACCTGGGCCGTGACTAGTCAGGCGTAGTATTTTTTCAGGAACCGGTCGTTTATTGGCATGAAGGGTCTTTCGCCATGCATATCCATGAGCAAGTAACCCCCACCTTGGTAGACTTTGTCTATGATGTATGGGCCCTCATAGTTCGGCTCGAATTTCCCCCGTTTGGCACGATTGGGGATCATAGGTCTCTTGACCAATAGCACGAGTTCGCCTTGGCGGAATGTTTTCGGTCTAGTCAACCTTTCGTATGAGCGCGTCATCCTTGCTTTGTAAGCTTCTAGGTTTTGCTGCGCCATGAGACGAGTTTCATCGAGGGCGTCGAGCTCCTCAAGCCGAAGATGAGCATTCTCTTCGTCCGTTAGCTTATAATGAATTGCCACTCGTAGAGAGGGTGGCTCTATCTCCAAGGGGAGTACTTCTTCTGTGCCGAACACTAACGCATATGGCGTTGTATTCGTAGCTGTTTTGAACGTAGTTCGATACGCCCAGAGAGCTTCATGCAGTCTCTCATGCCAGTCTTTTTTATTTTTGGACACCGTCTTCTTTATGATCTTCGTCAAGGTCTTATTGAAAGCCTCAGCTAGACCGTTAGCTTGGGGATTGTAGACCGAAGAGTATCTCCAGTCTATATTATGCTGCTGTGCGAAGCGGCTGATTTTGTGACTTCTGTAGGCCGGCCCATTATCGGAGATAATCCGTCGCGGAGTACTGAACCGATAGATAACGTGTGTCTTGAAAAAATGGAGGATATTCTCTGTCTTCACTTCTCTTAGCAGTACTGCTTCTACCCACTTAGAGAATTAATCGGTTGTCGCCAATATGAACCGATGTCCTCTGGATGACGCTGGTTCGATGGGCCCAATTATATCGGTTCCCCACATTTCGAACGGCCAGCTAGCCACTGTTAGGTGTAGCGAGTTTGGATGCTGGTGGATGAAGTCCCCATTAATCTGGCACGAATGGCACTGCTTCGCATATTCGAGGCAATCATGAATCATCGTGGGCCAATAGTAGCCCATCCTTTTGATCTTCAGCTTCATCTTCGACCCGGCTTGATGAGAACCGCAGAGTCCGTCGTGAGTTTCTTGGACAACTTTCCTTGCTTCTTCTGGTCCTAGGTATCTTAACCACAGAGAGTCAAACGATCTTTTATATAGAGTATCATTGACAAAAGCGAAGGATAGAGCTCATTTCATGAGCTGGTGCCTTGAGAATGCATCTTCAGGTGCTCGACGAGATTTGAAGTAGTCTATAAAGACTTCTCTCCAATCCTTAGCCTTTTCTTGATCTTCTATTTGTAAGGCTATTTGCTTGGTCACTTCCTTTTCTTCAGACGACTCCGGAGATATTTCCGCTGGTGCAAGAACCCGACGGATTTGTACAACGATCCTTATGTCATCGAGGTTTTCGTTGGCCAGTTCTTTAGCGAGTTTGGCTAATGCATCCGTCTTGCTATTTTCTGTACGCGGTATGCTTTCCAATGCGTATGAAAGGATTTGAGTCATCAATTGTTGCACGCTCTCACCATACTTCACCAACTCTGATTTGCACGTTTGATATTCGTCGTTCACTTGACTAACGACCAGCTGGGAATCTCCGTATATGAGGAGGTTTTCGATTCCTATGTCAACAGCGATCTCAAGACCTTCTATTAAAGCTTCATATTCTGCTTCATTGTTTGTCCTCGGCTTTGTCAGGGAAAAGGAAAAGCGCATTATCCCTCCTTATAGACTCACGAAGATGAGTCCTACCCCGGATTTGATTATGGGAGAGCTGTGCTTTCGCTTCTTCATGGAAGATACCCCACCAAAGTAGAGTTCCCATCGGGTATCACTCTCTCCTTTCTCCCCGTCGATCGTGTCAAACGCGTGCTCGTCTGGCAATTCGCAATTTAGGGGTGATTCGGCAGGTATCGGATGCTCAGCGAGGAAGTCGGCGATGGCCTGTCCTTTCACTACCTTGAGAGGTCGGTATGTTATCGAGAATTCCATTAAGAGAAGGGCCCATTTAGCGAGCCGTCCTGTTAGTACGGCTCTTGACATCAAATACTTAAGAGGATCCACTTTCGATATGAGGTGGACCTCATGCGCCAAAGCATAATGCCGTAACTTCGTTATCGCGAAGATTAACGCCAGGTAGTGTTTTTCGATGGGGGAGTAGTTGTTTTTTCCCCTAGGAGAACTCGACTCAAATAGTAGAGGGCTCTCTCTTTCCCTTGGTCATTCTCCTGTGCCCATAGCGCGCCTAAAGAACCTTCAAGGGTGGTTGTGTACAGGATGAGGGCTTTCCCTTGACCGAAGCGGTTAGTACTGGCAGATTCTGCAGGTATTGCTTGATTTCATCCAGTGCGCCTTGGAATTTGCGATCCCAGACGAACGGAGTCCCTTTCTTCATTAAATGGATGTAGGGACGGCATTTGCCGGAGAGGTTGGCTATGAATCGTCGGATATACGCGAGCTTTCCTTGAAGAGACCGTAGTTGCTTGAGAGTTCTCGGCGGAGGCATCTCCATAATCGCCTTGATCTTTGATGGGTCTATTTTGATGCTCCGGTGTCGTACGACGAATCCTAGGAATTTTCCTGAGGAAACTCCGAACGTGCATTTCAGAGGGTTCATCTTCAGGTTGTATTTCCGAAGGCGCTGAAACACTATCTTCAGATGCTCACAATGCTCCTCGTACGATTTGCTTTTCACCACGGGGTCGTCGATATAGCATTCGACGATTTCATGTATGAGGTCATCGAAAATATTCGTCATGGACCTCTGATATATAGCACCGGCGTTCTTCAGACCGAAAGGCATCACTTTGTAGCAGAATATGCCCAAAGGGATCTGGATAGCGGTATGCTTTTGGTCTTCAGGGTGCATCTTTATTTTATTGTACCCTGATGATCCGTCCATGAAGGAGAAGACTTCGTGAGTGGACGTGTTGTCTATCATCAGCTCGGTAACCGGTACGAGAAAATCATCCTTCGGGCAAGCTTTGTTGAGATCCCGAAAGTCCACGCAGATGCGCACCGTCCCATTTTTCTTCATCACTGGGACGATGTTGGCAATCCAGTCGGGGTATTGAACTTCTTGGATGAAACCAAAGTCAATTAGCTTCTTGACTTCGGCGTTGATATTCATCTCAAGCTCGAGCCGCATCCTTCTTGGTGCTTGTTTGACTGGCTTGACGTATGGAGATATCGCCAATTTATGCACCGTTATCTCTGGATCTAGCCCCGGCATCTCTAAATAGTTCCATGCGAAGCAGTCTTTATGCTGCATGAGCACGTCTTTTAGCATAGCTACCTGTTCTTCGGACAGCAGCTCACTGACGAACGTAGGCCACGGGTCGTTTGCCGTCCCTAAGTCGATCTTCCTTAGGTTGTCCGCAGTAGTATGTATTCCATCTTCCAGCTCTTTTGGCGCCGGTGGAAGTTCTGAGATCAACTCATCTTCATCCTCATTTTCGAAGCACCAGGAGAGTTCATCCATATCCTCGCGTACTCCTTCTTCTGACAGCGTTATAGTGTGACAGGTACGAGATCGTTTCCAAGCCCGATGTATATCTGGTTCTACTCTCGCTATGTACGTTGCTTTTGGAACATGCTTCTGTGGTGAGGTTACCCTCCAACTGTTGGACAGAGCGAATTTTACAAGTTGATATTGGTCTTCGACCCAGCTTTTGAAGGTGAAGCAGTCTTCAAGAGGGTGTCCTATTGCTCGGTGATAAGAGCAATAATCCGGGTTATGAACTTCATTTGCTTGCTTGGGGTGCTTGGACTCCGGGAGCGTAATCATTTGATGTTTCACGACGAGGTCAAATATCTTCCCCGTCTTGTCTCGAGGGAAAGAATATGCCCGACTTATCTTCTTCATAAAGGACGGATTCCGACTGCTCAATTTTCGATCGCGTGGCTTCTTGGATCCGCTTTGCCGCTGTCGAACGTTTTTTCCATTCTTTAGTTTGTTTTTGCCTCCGCGTCGGGTCTTTTGTATGACGAGCTGGAGACGAAGGGCATCGTCATTCTCCGTAGCCTGCTGAAGGAGGCGCTGCGTCCTGGCTTTCTCATAAATGGTCATTTCACGGTTGTGATCAGTCCGGGCCTTTTGACCCGCTTTCCATATTAGCTTGTCCATCTATTCTTCAAACGACGGACTTGGAATTTTTACGGCAAGATCTCATTTTAGTTCAATTGTAGTGTCTTCTAACAGAGTATCTCCTTCTTCATCGAAGTCATGTATAACGTAGCAGCCATGGAATCACTACCGTTTCTTGGATTGAACATATCCAAGCCCGATCGTTTCCATTCTCCCGTTAGGAAATTTTCTCTGAGTTCCGGGGACGTTCCAGATCCTATTGTAGAACTGAGCTTGTTGAGCAGTCTGTTTGAAGGGTACGCCTTGGCGCCTCAACAGCATTTTTAATCCTTCTGTGTAGTATTTCGGTAGACGGATGGGCTGGAGCCTGTCAAGTGTAGAATCGGCACCATGTCAGATTTCTTTCTCCACTTTGGTTTCCGCGGATCGATAAAAGAGGATCGCCTTTTCATTTTTTCGCCTGGGAGGGACATAGAACGTCTACAGTTCTTGCACACTATAGGTATCTCTTTGTAATGCTTTTGCGTAACCATGGAGATTTTCAAACTCTGTTCATCGCCAGTGAAGGCTTGTATTGACGGACGAACAGAAAATACTGCATTGACCTCATCTTCTGAGTCACTGCCGAAGATCAACATAGGGGTAGACAGTCTGGGCTTGTTGTATTGGAGTGGCCCCGAATAGACTATCTCTTCTCCTCCTCGGTATCGCTCCTGTAGACCGGAATAGTGGTGATAGCTTTTTGCTTATTCTCTGGTTTATGTCATATTTCCGTTTCTTCAAAGTCTGGCAGGAAGTACTTTGCGTCTTCATACTTGCGGACTTCGTTTATGAAGAATGGGTTCAGATCCCCCGTCACGGTATATTCGAGACCATCTTTAAAATACTTCATACACTGATGTTGTGTAGAAGAGATGATGTTGTACTCGTGTAACCAAGGCCTACCGAGCAAAGCGTTGTAGCAAGTCTTGGCGTTAATGACATGAAATTTGATGTCAGTGATGAGGATCCCAAAGCGTAATGTCAGAATCACAGACCTGAGCGTCCGTGATGACTGGGAGTCGAATCCGGAGATAGTGATTTTATCCCGAGCGAGGTGTCGAACGCTCATGCAGATTTCTTTTAGCACCATCATATTCAGGAGATTGACAGAGGACCCATTGTCAACTAAGATCTTCCCTATCTTAATGTCATGGCAGTACCCGGTGACATACAGAGGACGGTTGTGCTCGCACATTCCGAGAAGGAGATCTTCGTCGCCGAAAGTGATGTCAGCTGTGTGCACTTCTTCCAGCTCGTCCTTCATCTTTTCTTCGGCAAGGAAGGCATGAAATTGGTCGGACTCTTGTAGTGCCTTGATCAGAGAATCTCTTGCCTCTTTAGATAGCAGAAGGGCATCAAGAATTCTTAGTTGCGAGGGTATCTTCCTCACGTGTGCCAGAACATTGTAATCCACTTTGTTTTTCATGGGCGGGTCCTTGGCTGCCAGCTCATCGACGACTCGATCATCGAGGGCGATATCCTCAGGGACTTTTTCTTTCCCTTTATCTTTTTTGTTCGATCCCTTGTTTGTAGGTCTAAGATTCTTTTCAGGCAACGTATGGTTACGCAGCTGAATATTCTCACAGTTCTTTATCTCCTCCTCTTTTCCTGAGGTGGATTCCTTGAAGAGAGGGCCGATGGCTATCTCTTCATCAGAATCGCTTCCGAAGGTGAGAACTTGAGATCCCCCGGCATCAATCATGTGACAGTTGCCGGCAGTTCTTTTACGCTCATCTGTCATGCTTCTCTGTTCCCGACGAGCCTTGCGCTTCAATCACTTGACGTGTTGTCGGTAGGCAACATATCCCTGCCACCAGTTTTTAAAGGCGTTGCACTCTTCGGTAGGGTGCGCAATCCTTTGATTGTATAAGCAGTAGTGAGGATGT